>CM019073.1:72004936-73289404 GCA_009667805.1 Leptobrachium leishanense | reverse complement strand
TGCTCACTAATTTCTTTAAAAACATTTGTGGAATGTTATAATCCGTGTGTTTCTCACTGGCTGCCACTCATCAAGGCGTCACTGATTTATAGGAGGTTTCACTGCCACCCATCAAGGGGTCTCACTGATATAGGAGGTGTCTGAGACTTGTAATCTGTGTCTTCGTCACTGGCTGCCAGCTATCAGGGTGTCTCACTGAGTTATACCAGAGTTCTTTAAATCTTTATACCAGAGTTGAATCAGAGTTCTGTATATATTAATCTATATATCACTCACCATGTCTGAAAGAACAAAAAGGACAGGCAGACGCTCCCAGACACAGATAAGAGGACAAGCAGCCCCTGTGTCGGGAGGCTGTGCCTCTGGTGTCGTGGACGTGGGGCATCCTCTGCAGGGGCACGCTTGTCCTTTCTAACTGGTGCTGGCCGTCTTAAGCAGCAGCAACATACTTGGTGGAGTGGCTAAACAGGCCATCCTCATCCTCCGAGTCCTCTGCCAGCCAGGCTTCTACTGCTTTACAGTCCACCTCAGCTGCCAAAGCATCTAATGCAGCCTCCATGTCCACAGCTACTCCGGCCGTAGCCTCCCTAACACACACGAGGAGTCAGCTGAATTGTTTGACTACAATGAGAGTGACATGGCTGCTTGAGGATGCGCAGCAAGTACAGTGCTCTGATTCAATCTCTGAGGTTGAGGAAGGGAGTATAATCAACCTAGAGGAAGGGGCTGCCAGTGATGACACACAAATAACTGGCACTCATGTTGCCCCAGTAGCTGCAGCATACTGCCAAGTTGGCTCCAGTGACGAGGAGATAGGGGTGATGATGACAATGATGATGAGGTCACTGACTCCACCTGGGTGCCTGATCAAACAGAGGAATTAAGTGAGGAAGAGGGGGAGGAGGAGGCACAGCAAACACTAGGCACAACATCCTCTGTGACCAACCGTAGCACTAGCCAGTCCAAGGCATCACATGTCAGAGCTGCTCTGGTGCAGAGCACTGCTGTCTCAAAGAACACATGCAGGAACTCTGTTGTCTGGGAGTTCTTAAAGAAATGTGCAGCTAGAGCGCCAGCGTTGCTATTTGTAATCTATGTCAGATGAGGCTTAAGCGTGGGAAAGATACCGGACACTTGGGTACCACGTGCTTGAGGCGACATATGAACAACTGCCACACATCCCGTTGGTGCAAAACTTTGCGTAGGTCCTCCTCCTCCTCATCTGTCTCTACCCCCACTGTATGTCCTGCCATGTCATTGCCTACAACCTCCACCGACAAGGATGATGCTACAGTAATGGATGTACCAGGTCCTTCCTCACAATGTGACATCATCCCAGCAGCTGAAGATTTACGTAGTCAGATTGCGTTGCCGCAGCTGCTGCAGCGAAAGAAAAAATATAGTCCCAACCATCCCCAAGCACAGCATCTAAATGCCAGCTTAGCAAAATTACTCGCATTGCAGCTGCTGCCTTTCCAGCTGGTGGACTCTGCTCCCTTCCGTGAATTTGCTAAATGTGCTGTACCACAGTGGCA
This sequence comes from Leptobrachium leishanense, assembly GCA_009667805.1. Lineage (NCBI taxonomy): Eukaryota > Metazoa > Chordata > Amphibia > Anura > Megophryidae > Leptobrachium > Leptobrachium leishanense. The sequence continues at coordinate 73,287,869 of CM019073.1, read as the reverse complement.
GGTTCCAAAACGCCATTACTTTTCACGCAAGGCCATTCCAGCACTATACCAGCACGTGGAAGACAATGTTATCCAGTCATTGGGAAAGGCAGTCAGCAGCAAGGTGCATGTGACTTTAGACACGTGGTCCAGCAAGCATGGACAGGGTCGTTACATTTCCTTCACGGCACACTGGGTAACTCTGATTGCAGCTGGGAGGGATCCAAGACGGGGCTCTGTGCTGGAGTTTGTTCATCCACCACGCCTGAAGAAAGCTGCTTGTATCAGGTCTGTCTGCTCCACCACCACCACCTCTCCCTCTTCCTCCTCCTCCTCCTTCTCTGTCTCTGGCGAAGTGGCAGTTAAACCGATGCCTGACAGGGTCTACGCAATGGCTCAAGCAAAAAGATGCCATACTGTGCTTGAGCTGGTTTGTTTAGGGGACAGGAGCCACACCGGGCCAGAAATTCTGTCAGCTCTGCAGGGGCAGGTGCAGAGATGGTTAACACCATGGCAGCTTCAGCTGGGAATGATCATCTGCGATAATGTCAGCAACCTTCTCTCTGCCCTACGCAAGGGTAAATTGACGCATGTACCATGCCTAGCACAAGTCCTAAATCTGGTGGTACAGCGTTTCCTAACCAAGTACCCAGGGCTGCCAGAGCTTCTCATCCAGGCCAGAAAAGTCTGCAGCCACTTCAGACGGTCATTCCCAGCAAGCGTTCGCCTGGCAGAAATTCAAAGAGAATTCCACCTTCCCAGAAACCGTCTGATCTGTGACATGCCCACCAGGTGGAACTCAACATTAGCAATGCTGCAGCGTCTGCACAAGCAGCAGAGGGCCATCAACGAGTACCTGTGTGAGTATGGGACAAGGACAGGTTCAGGTCAACTTGGTTTTTTCCCCCCCGCAGTGGCTGATGATCAAGGATGCATGCACTGTACTGTCAACATTTGAGGAGGCAACGAGGATGGTGAGCAGGGACAGTGCATTCATCATTGACACAATTCCTATAGTGTTCCTGCTGGAGCACACTCTGCGGGGAATTATAGATGTGGCTCTAGAGGCAGAGCAGCAGGAGGAAGCTCTCAAGGCCCCAGTCTTTCCGCAGACAGCATTCCAGCGGGTCCTACTCAGATCAGACAGGAGGAGGATGATGATGAGGAGGAGGAGGAGGCAGAATATTTAAGTAGCGGGGGCATTGAAGGTGGGGATTCCTCAAGGGAGGGTTTCGTGTGCCCAGAATGGCTGGGAGGAGGAAGTGCATGATTCGGTCATCCTCATTGACCAGGAAGACTCGGAAGCTAATGCCACCTCCAACCTACGCTGCATGGGCTCCCTAATGATGCAAAGCCTGCTAAAGGACCCCAGGATTCGTGCTATCAAGTAGAGGGATCATTACTGGTTGGCAACCCTTCTTGATCCACGATACAAGGGTAAAGTTGCAGAGCTCATCCTGCCCGCACAGAGGGAGCACAGGATGAAAAAACTTGAGGACGCTCTAAAGCGACACTTGTGTAACACCTTACCAGGCACTGGTAGGTTACCAAGTGCTGACACACGTGCTTCTGAGGTTGCGGGTGATCAGAGGAATAGTGGTGAAGGCCAGGGCCGCTTGACTGATGCATTTTTAAATTTTTTTAGTCCTCGACGCCTAAGGGACGTCAAATGTAGGCACCCATTGCCAGCGTCTTCACCATATGGTGCAGGACTACCTAGGGGCAAGGGCAGACCTGGATACCTTTCCAACAGATGATCCACTGGCTTACTGGGTGTTGAGATTGGATCACTGGCCAGAACTTAGCCAATATGCTATGCAGCTACTAGGTTGCCCTTCATCTAGCGTGCTTTCCGAAAGGACGTTCAGTGCCGCTGGAGGTTTTGTCACAGACAAAAGAGTGCGTCTGTCCACCGACTCTGTAGACCGGCTGACATTTATAAAAATGAATCAGTCCTGGATCAGCAACTATCAATCCCCTGATGCTGAAGTAATGGAATAGATCGGGGATGTCTTCTTCTGCATTCACAAAACCTCCAACCCTGCACTCTTCCACAATACCACAGAGGGGTTACTGTATGATGATACTTTCTGGCCTGGCACCAAAGGCAGAATATCTGGGTGCACTGACGCCTTGACCAGAATCATATCTTTTCAATATAGGACCACATGGTCCAACCCTGCATTCTTCCACAATACTACAGAGGGGTTACTGTGTGATGATACTTGCTGGCCTGGCAGTCTTGCACCAAAGGCAGAATATCTGGGTGCACTGACGCCTTAACCAGATGCATATCTTTTTAATATGGGACCGCAAGGTTCACCCCTGCATTCTTCCACAATACCACATGGTTACTGTATGATAGTACTTGCAGGCCTGGCACCAAAAGCACAATATTTGGGTGCACTGCCACTGACGCCTGTATCAGATTCATATCCTCAGAGGGGTTACGGTGTGTGACGCACTGTTGGGGACGCGCTAAAGGACCAATTTTGAAGCACCTATTGTTACTTTCATCCAAAGCCTGCATGTTTCACAATAATTTAGCCAAAAAAATCAGTAAACTTTCTGCGGTGTACGAAAATGTCTCCTCTTTTCATACAGACTGCCGCCCAAAGCAGTTGTTTACGAATAGATTAAAGGAAAAGCATTTACCGTCATATGAACGTATAATTTTTTTGTTTTTAAGTGTTCTATACATCCTAGAAATGCGCCACTTCACGGGCAGGTTATGGGGACCTCCTAGGCACGATATTTGAAGGAATTTTTCGTTTTTATTTTTTAACCCTATTTCATGGAAAACTCTTGGAGGGCACTCTAAAAACCGAATTTTCAGCCCCATTGACTTGCATTTGATTCGAGTTCGGGTTCGGGTTCGGACCCGAAATATTGGGAAGTTCGGGTTCGGGCCCGAACCGAACTCGGGGGTGTTTTCGGCTATCCCTAGTTAAGGATCATTAAGCCTTCCTGGTAACTTTTCTCCTTCAAGCCGTACACCATTTTAGTAGCCCTTCTCTGAACTCTCTCTAAGATGTCTATATCCTTCTGGAGATACGGTCTCCAGTACTGCACACAGTCCTCCAAGTGAGGTCTCACCAGTGCTCTGTACAGAGGCATGAGCACTTCCCTTTTCCTACATCTAATACCTCTCCCTACACAACCAAGCATTCTGCTAGCATTTCCTGCTGCTCTATTACATTGACTACTTACCCTTAGATCCTCTGCAATAATAACCCCTAAATCCCTTTCCTCAGATGTTGAGGTTAGGACTGTATCAAATATTCTATATTCAGCCCTTATTATCTTGCACTTATCCACATTAAAACTCAATTGCCACAGCTCCGACCATTTTTTAGTTTACCTAAATCATTTGTCATTTGGCTGATCCCTCCAGGAACGTCAACCCTGTTGCAAATATTTGTGTCATCAGCAAAAAGACATACTTTACCATTAATACCTTCTGCAATATCACTAATAAAAATATTAAAGAGAATGGGTCCAAGTACTGACCCCTGAGGTACCCGTCTGGTAACAAGACCTTGCGCCGAATAAACTCCATTTACCACATCCCTCTGTTGCCTGTCACTCAGCCACTGTCTAATCCATTCAACAATATTGGAATCCAAGCTCAAAGATTGCAATTTATTGATAAGCCTTCTATGCGGAACAGTATCAAAAGCCTTACTGAAATCTAAATAAGCAATGTCAACTGCACCACCTTTGTCTATTATTTTTGTTACCCAATCCAAAAAATTAATAAGAATAGTTTGGCATGATCTCCCTGAGGTAAACCCATGTTGTTTCTGATCTTGTAATCTATGTGTTTTTAGATATTCAACAATCCTTTCCTTTAACATGGTTTCCATTAATTTCCCCACTACTGACGTAAAACTGACTGGCCTATAGTTCCCCGATTCCTCCCTACTACCCTTCTTGTAAATGGGCACAACATTTGCTAATTTCCAGTCTTCTGGGATGACTCCCGTTAACAAGGATTAGTTAAATAAATCTGTTAACGGTTTTGCTATTACACCACTGAGCTCTTTTATTAACTTAGAGTGGATCCCATCAGGCCCCATTGACTTATTTGTCTTTACTTTAGACAGCTGCTGTAGAACCTCCTCCTCTGTAAACTCATATTTAAATGTCTCTTTAGTGTTCCCTCCTAACTGAGGTCCCTTTCCTTCCTTTTCTTCTGCAAAGACTGAACAAAAATATTCATTGAGGCAGTCAGCGAGACTTTTATCCTCTTCTACATACATTCATTCCTTTGTTTTTAATCTAATTAATCCTTGTTTTACTTTTCTTTTCTTGTTTATGTATCTAAAAAATGTTTTGTCCCCCTTTTTTACTGACTGAGCTATTTTCTCTTCTGCGTGTGCTTTGGAAGCTCTTATAAATTGCTTTGCCTCTTTCTGCCTAATCTTATAGGTTTACTTATCTTCTTCACTCTGAGTTTTTTTAGAATTATTGAATGCTATCTTTTTGTTCTTCACTATTTTGGCCACTTCTGTAGAGTACCACAGTGGTTTCTTCCCTTTTTTGTTTTTGCTAACAAGTCAAATGCAAATGCCTGTGGCCTTCAATATTGCCTCCTTTAAATAATACCATTTCTCCTGGACTCCCTTTAAACTCCTCCAGTCTGGTAATGGCTCATTCACACAAAATCTCATTTTAGAAAAATCTGTTTTTTTAAAGTCTAAAACGTTTGTTTTTGTGTGGTGCGGCTCCATCCCTGTTCTCATATTAAACCACACTGACTGGTGAATGTGATCACTAGATCCCAAATTTTCACCTACAGCAATGTCTGATACCAAACCTCCATTTGTGAGTATTAAATCCAATATGGCCTCTTTACGGGTCGGCTCCTCAACTGTTACCGGAATCTGCTAGGTTCACTCGAGACGGAGGCGGACGGACACGAACAAGGATTGTCTGAACACGAGTCTCTTCAGGAAAGGCAAATTTTATTAGTGTCGTCACACAATGCTCACACAGGATTAAATCGCAAAGAGTGAGCCCCGATCTCACCCCGGCGAGGGGTTTTATATCCCGAATACATAATTAGGTACATCCCAATTAGCCCACCTTCCGGTGACACTTATCCCACCCCACGTGGGTTAATACCTCCCATGGTTAATACAAAGGCATTACATACATTGGCCGTAAATTGGCAAACTTCATGTTAGTCTGACAGTTTGTGATTTGCTGCCGCACTCAATCCGGGCCGTGCCCACCTCCCTTGTGGCTGTGCTTATTTATTCCAGATAAGACATGGTCTGGTTTCTACGCTCTCTTTGTCTCTCTGCAGGCCTTAGTGACCTTCATGTATCCATTCGTCATCCTGTCTCTCCGTGCCAAGAGCGGCCCGGATCTTCCCTTATATTTTTATTGCTTCTCTGTTAATATAACACATTCCTAAGATTCTATGTAAGCTTCATTCTAAATCTACCTACCGTATTTTTCGCTCCATAAAACGCACCTGACCATAAGACGCACCTAGTTTTTAGAGGAGGAAAACAGGAAAATAAATATTCTGAAATCAAATAGTGTAATAATGGATATACTGCCCCAGCTCATGTATACTGCCACCCGGCTCATGGATACTGTCCCCCAGCACATGGATACTGTCCCCCAGCTCATGGATACTGTCCCCCAGCTCATGGATACTGTCCCAAAGCTCATGGATATGCCCCAGCACATGGATACTGTCCCCCAGCTCATGGATATGCCCCCCAGCTCATGGATATGCCCCCCAGCTTATGGATATGCCCCCCAGCTTATGGATATGCCCCAGCACATGGATACTGTCCCCCAGCTCATGGATATGCCCCCCAGCTTATGGATATGCCCCAGCACATGGATATGCCCCAGCTCATGGATATTGCCCCAGCACATGGATTTGCCCCAGCTCGCTCATGGTTGTGCCCCCGCTCGCTCATGGATGTGCCCCAGCTCGCTCATGGATGTGCCCCAGCTCGCTCATGGATGTGCCTCCGCTCACCTGTCGCCGCCGCGTTAGGCTCCCTCTGAGCGTGCGTCCAGCGGCAGGAAGCTTGGGCACTCACCTGGGGAGCCATGTGACCGCGAGATCGCGGTCACGTGGCTCCCCCAGGCGAGTGCCCAAGCTTCCGGATGCACGCTCAGAGGGAGCCTAACGCGGCGGCGACAGGTGAGCTGAGGCATATCATGGGGCATTCGCTCCATAAGACGCACCCACTTTTCCCCCCACTTTTTGGGGGGAGAAAAGTGCGTCTTATGGAGCGAAAAATATGGTAGTTATTTTCAAGTGAACCAATATTCTGAACAAGATGGCCGCCTGGCTCATAATGGCAACCATCTTCCAGCCTGATTCCACTTCATTACTACTTGTGTTAGAGAAAATCCCAGTAGGGAGTTTAGAATATTTATACTCCTGGTGCACCAGCTATTTTGGTTTTCCAGTTCACATCAAGAAGATTAAAGTCCCCCATGATAATAACTTCCCCCTTCATTGTCATTTTGGCTATTTCCTCAAACAGCAGATTATCTAGCTCTTCTACTTGTCCAGAGGGTCTATAGATCACACCTACACAAGCTACTGTATGATTACCAAATGTTAGCGTAACCCAAACTGACTCTATGTTCATCTCGCTCACTTTTATTTGGTTCGTTTTTATGTTGTTTTTTACATACAGGGCCACTCCTCCTCCTTTCCTACCTTCTCTGTCTTTTCTATATAAAGAGTACCCCGGTATTGTTATGTCCCAGTTATTTTTCTCACTGAACCATGTCTCAGTAACCGCCACTAAATCTACTTTTTCAGCTGCCATCATTGCCTCCAGTTCATTGACTTTATTGACTAAACTGCGAGCATTTATAGACACGACTCTGAGCTTGTCATTTTTTACCCCGCATGTTGCTTGCACCCTCCGATTTAGTTTTGGGGGACAATCGGGCAGATTGTTTTTTACCCTTTTGTCCCCCCCTCCTAGTTTAAATATTCCTTTGTGAAACCTTTGAACTTCTCACTGAGAACATATGTTCCCCTATGAGTAAGATGCAAACCATCTTATTTTTACAGTTCCTTTCTGCTCCAATTAGAGCTATCATGGGGCACAAAGCCAAATCCTTGCTCCTGACACCATTCCCGAAGCCACAAATTAAATTCTCTAGAGCGCATCTTCCTATCCTGAATGTTATGCACAGGCATAACGTCAGAGAATGACACAGTGGACAATCTGCTGTATTTCACCTCCAAGAACACAAAAATCTTCCTTAATCTCAGAAACCTCATTGCTAGCCAAGTCATTTGTCCCTAGATGGACTAGAACGTCCACTTCCCCTTCCTGCTTTGCTTGTTTGACAATATTGAGAATACGTCTCCTGTCTCAACGAGCAGTAGCCCCAGGAAGACATCTCACCAAACCACTACTCTCCAGCTCAACACCTCTTATGATAGAATCACCCAGCAACAATTGCCTTCTATCAAGTCCCACCTTTTCCTTTTTGTCCTTGCTTGCAGTCTTGCATACCTTAGGCATAGGGGATGGTTGTTCCTCAACTTTGGTGTCTGAGCCTTCTTCCGTCTTACCACTACACTCTGAAAGTGCCTCAAAAGAATTAAGAAGAGCCACAGACTGTGGGACATGCCTTCTATCCACAACTCTAAGTCTACCAGATCCTACAGTAGTCCATCTGCCGCTCCTAGGAGGCCTCTGTGGCAGTGGCTTTGTAACAGTCATGCAAACTTGGGCTATAACAGATAATTTACAAATCTCAGACTTCAAACAGGCAATTTCCTGCTGCAATAAAGAGAACTGCCTATATAATCAGGCACCATCCAAACCTCCAAAAATTGGATCTAAAAACAAATGCATGACAGCTATTACACTGCACCAAGCCTGACATTATAAAATGAAAGAATGGATTTCAAACAAGCAAATCTTACCTTTTTGTAGGTTTTCTACCTCCTGTCTAACCTCAGACTAAGTGCCTCACTTGGAAGGGATTGCATTTAGAAGGCTTCACAAGCTCTATTAGACAAGCTAATATCACCAGTCTTTATATAGTGACCTAAGAACACCTCCCCCAGCAAGGCGTGGACAAGCTTAACCTCCTTAGCAAATAGCACCCAATTGATTAGCACTCTGTGCTAATCAGAAAGAAAATTGAGTCACCAGCCTAACCTAATTTACTCACCGGACCTAACTTTAAACTTTAAAATGAATAGAACAGATCTGTTTGAAACAAAAATCTAAATCACTCACCAGAATATCTCTAGGTGCCTCACTTGGAAGGATTGCACTTAGAAGGCTTCACAAGCTCTGACTCTGGACTCTGAATAGCACAAATGGGCTAACAGAACAGACACTGAATACAGAAATACACAAGGGTGGACAGAACAGGTACTGGACTGAACACTGAATGCAGAAATAACTAAAGAAGACACTTACTGGATACACAGAGGGCGGACCAGAATACACAGAGGGCAAAAGAAACAACAATATCAAGCGCGGTATCAGGAGAGCTATAGCAGGAGGATGGTCAGATTCAGGCAGATGGTCATACACAGGAGGTCAAATCAATAGGTGGATAAGGAGTAGTGATGGGAGTAGAAGTTCAGAAATGGAGATTGTAAGGAATGTCCAGGAAAGGAGGGCTGTAGAAGGAATGCTGCAATGAGGGGGTCACACGGGGTACTGTGAGGAAGGTGGTCTCCACGAGGTACTGCAAGGATAGTGGTCTCCACGAGGTACTGCAAGGATAGTGGTCTCCACAGGGTACTGCAAGGAAGGTGGTCTCCACAGGATGTAATGATGAAGGGGTCTCAGCGGGATACAGCAATGGGGTCTCACACTGGTAATGTGCATAGCATGCAGGACTGGCACACAGTGAGGCTTCCAAGGAAGGACAATGCAGAAGCATTGATTGAATGGTGAGGCTTGATTATATAGGAAGTCCAGGCCCAGCCCACACCTGAGGCTGGAGAAGTGAGGGGAAACCAGGAATGGATCCCTGAGTGCCTGGACACCAGTCCAGACAGTGGTAAAATCAGGACCGGAACCAGATTCTGGAAGGGGAATGGCACCTTACTTGCCCTTCCTCCAGCGTCTTTGGCGGGGATCGTGACAAGTCCAATCCTTTCTCACACTTATCTAGGGGATTAAAGAAAAAAAAAAAAATATCTCATAATCTAATACCGTAGTCCTTGTCCAAAGTGCGAGGTCAAGGTTTGGTCTTTTGGCATCATCCCAGCTTGAGACGCATAATCATTGAATGTAATCATTGAATGTCTCTTTGCGCTGGTTGCGTATTACCTGTGACCATTAGTGATGAGCCGAACACCCCCGTGTTCGGTTCGCATTCGAACTCGAACAATTTCAAGTCAATGGGACTCGAAAGTTCAAATTTTAGAGTGCATATATGCAAGATATTTGCCATAAAAGGTGTATGGGGGTCTGGGTAGTGCTCTGGGGGACAGGAAACAAGGATAAAAAGTAAAAAAAAAAGTTTTTAAAGGAAAAGTGAGTTTTCCATGAAATAAAGGTTAAGAATATACACAAAACATTCCTTCAAATATCGTGCCTAGGAGGTCCCCATAACCTGCCCGTGAAGTGGTGGATTTGTAGGATGTATAGAAACATTTAAAAACAAAGAAATTACATTTCAAATGACGGTAAATGGTTTTCCTTTAATCTATTCATAAACAACTGCTTGGGGCGGCAGCCTGTATGAAAAGAGGAGACATTTTAGGACACGCAGAACAAGTTTAGTGATTTTTTTGGCTAAATTATGGTGAAACTTATGCAGACTTTGGATGAAAGTAACAATAGGTGCTTTAAAATTGGGCCTTTAGTGTCGGCAACAGTGCGGTCACACCGTAACCCCTCTGTGGTATTGTGGAAGAGTGCAGGGTTGGACCCTGCGGCCCAATATTAAAATGATATGAATCTGGTATAGGCGTCAGTGGCAGTGCACCCAAATATTGTGCCATTGGTGGCAGCAAGTGCCTTCACACCGTAACCCCTTTGTGGTATTGTGAAAGAGTGCAGTGGTGGAGGTTTTGGGAATGCAGAAGAGATCCCCGATCTATTCAGTTACATCAGCATCAGGGGATTGATAGCTGCTGATCCAGGACTGATTCATTTTTATAAATGTCAGCCTGTTTTCAGAGTCGGTGGACAGACGCACTCTTTTGTCTGTGACAACCTCCAGCGGCACTGAATGTCCTTTCAGAAAGCACGCTGGATGAAGGGCAACCTAGTAGCTGCATTGCATATTGGCTAAATTCTGGCCAGTGATCCAATCTCAACACCCAGTAAGCCAGTGGATCATCTGCTGTAAAGGTATCCAGGTCTGCCCTTGCCCCTAGGTAGTCCTGCCCATACGGTGAAGACGCTGGCAATGGGTGCCTGCATTTGACGTCCCTGGGCGACCTGGACTAAAAAAATGTAAAAAGGCATAAGTCATGCGGCCCCGGCCTTCACCGCTCTTCCTCTGATCATCCGCAGCCTCAGAAGCACCTGTGTCATCACTTGGTAACCTCCCAGTGCCTGGAAAGGTGTTACACAAGTGTCGCTTTAGAGCGTCCTCAAGTTGTTTCATCCTGCCCTCCCTCTCTGCTGGCAGGATGAGCTCTGCAACTTTACCCTTGTATCGTGGATCAAAAATGCTTGCCAACCAGTAATGATCCCTCTCCTTGATAGCATGAATCCTGGGGTGGAGGTGGCATTAGCTTCTGAGTCTTCCTGGACAATGAGGATGACCCCATCGTGCACTTCCTCCTCCCAGCCACGTACTAGTCCTTGGGTTTCTGGGCACACAAAACCCTCCCTTGAGGAATCCCCACCTTCAATGCCCCCACTACTTAAATATTCCTCCTCCTCCTCATCCTTCTCCTGCCTGATCTGAGGACCCGCAGGAATGCTGTCTGTGTAAAGACCACTGGTGTATTTTGGCCTAGGCCGACTAGGCCCAGGCCTAGGGCAGCACTTTACAGGGGGGGCGGCCCGCACTGGGTGGCCCCACCCCTAAAAAAAAAAAAAAAAAAAAATTTTTTTACTTTTGCAAAGTATTTTACCAGGAAGGATACATTGAGATTTCACTAATTTACACTTTCAATTTCACTTTCCAGGCAGCAAAAAACCTCACCACTAAATGGGTTACTCACAGAGCACCGAAATGACGCCAACTTTTTGGTGTTCTGTAGTTGCCTGCACTTAGGAGAATAAAATTTCCCCACCCTGCAGTGAATTCACCATTCACCGCAGGGTCCCCAAAGTGCATGGAGTCGGCCACTGAATGCTGCCACCGCAAACCCGTGGCCTGCTGTTTTCAAAAGAACTACTGAACGAAAATGTCTGGAATTTACAAATAAGATCCTATGATTGATAATAAAAAGTTCTGTTACAGAAAAAAGAAAAACTGCTATTAAAAAAAGGGGGGGGGAAATTTTGCCCAAAAAAATCTGAAAAATTACTTAAAGGTACTAAAAAAAAAATCAATAAGTAAAGACTTTTTACTGCAGATTAAAATAATAAATGATTTATTAGATATTGCATAAAAACGGGAATATTTTTAACATTGAAACCTATGGGGTTTACCTGAATAAACCTGCTGATTGAAACCACCGAACATCAGGGCATTTCACTGCCATTTCTCTGAGTCTCAGTACCACATGACTGGCTGAACCACGTGAAACGTACGCGCGCAGCTGCCCACCCTTTCGTTAACACAGACTATATTCTGGACTGAACACCCACCGGGAAGGGAATCAAAGCTACAGTGCACCCTCTGGCAGTGGCACCCCACTGCTGACAAGATGGCTCCACAGCATAATTGCTGTGTGCTCATATACACTCGGTTTTCTGGGAGTTTTACTGCAGTGGATTCTGATGCACTCATACACACCGCACATTGCATTGCTGGGAGTTTTATTGCTGTGGATTCTGATACGCTGACACACACCAAACATTGCATTGCTGGGAGTTTTATTGCTGTGGATTCTGTGATACACACTGCATATTACTGTGAGTTTTATTGCCCTGGAGCTCTGGGATATGCTCATACACACTGCACATTACTGTGAGTTTTATTGCTGTGCAGTTCTGTGATATGCTCATACACACTGCACATTTCTGTGGGTTTTATTGCTGTGCAGCTCTGATATGCTCATACACAGTGCCCATTTCTGTGGGTTTTATTGCTGTGCAGCTCTGTGATATGCTCATATGCAGTGCAAGTTTCTGTGGTTTTATTGTTCAACCAATTAGAGCGGCTGTGATCCCGTTTACTTGACATGCGTGGCTGTTCTTTGTAAAAATGCTTGAATTTAAACATTTCATATTTTCTTTATCTCAATAGATACATTTGAAATGGTATACAAAATATACAAGTAGGCACTTGGTATCCACTTTTAATATAAAGAGAGGAAAAGGCGGAGTTCTAAAGAGGTAAAGGTGGAGCTTAAAGAGGAAGGGTGGGATTAACCAGGAAGAGGTGTGCCCTTGACAGGAAGGGGTGCGTCAAATTTAAATTAGGGGGTGCACGAGTTTAGTCAGGCCTAGGGCAGCACAAGACCTAAATACACTACTGGTAAAGACTGGAGCCTTGAGAGCTAGGGAAGGCCTCCTCTTCCTCCCGCTGCTCTGCCTCTAGTGCCACATCTATAATTCCCTGCAGAGTGCGCTCCAGCAGGAACACTAAAGGAATTGTGTCACTGATGCATGCACTGTCCCTGCTCACCATCCTCGCTGCCTCCTCAAATGGTGACAGTACAGTGCATGCATCCTTGATCATCAGCCACTGTGGGGGGGAGAAAAAAACAAGTTGACCTGAACCTGTCCTTGTGCCATACTCACACAGGTACTCATTGATGGCCCTCTGCTGCTTGTGCAGACAGTGCAGCATTGCCAATGTCGAGTTCCACCTGGTGTGCACAGCACAGGTCAGGCGGTTTGTGGGAAGGTGGAATTCTCTTTGAATTTCTGCCAGGCAAACACTTGCTGGGAATGACCATCTTAAGTGGCTGCAGACTTTTCTGGCCTGGCTGAGAAGCTCTGCCAGCCCTGGGTACCTGGTTAGGAAACGCTGTACCACTAGATTTAGGACGTGTGCTAGGCATGGTACATGCGTCAATTTACCCTTGCGCAGAGAAGGTTGTTGCCATTATCACAGACGACCATTCCCAGTTGAAGCTGGCGTGGTGTTAACCATCTCTGCGCCTGCCCCTGCAGAGCTGACAGAATTTCTGGCCCAGTGTGGCTCATGTCCCCTAAACAAACCAGCTCAAGCACAGTATGGCATCTTTTTGCTTGAGCCATTGCATAGCTCCTGCCATGCGTCGGTTTAACTGCCACTTCGCCAGAGACATTGAAGCAGGAGGAGGAGGAGGAAGAGGTGGTGGAGCAGACAGACCTCATATAAGCAGCTTTCTTTAGGCGTGGTGGATGAGCAAGCTCCAGCACAGAGCCTCATCCTGGATCCCTCCCAGCTGCAAGCAGAGTTGCCCAGTGTGCCGTGAAGGAAATGTAACGGCCCTGTCCATGCTTGCTGGACCACGTGTCTAAAGTTATGTGCACCTTGCTGCTGACTGCCTTTCCCAATGACTCCATAACATTGTGTTCCACGTTCTGGTATAGTGCTGGAATGGCTTTCTGTGAAAAGAAATGGCATTTTGGAACCTGCCACTGTGGTACAGCACATTCGGTAAATTCATGGAAGGAAGCAGAGTCCACCAACTGGAAAGGCAGCAGCTGTAATGCGAGTAATTTTGCTAAGCTGGCATTTAGACGCTGTGCTTAGGGATGGTTGGGAATATATTTTTTCTTACGCTGCAGCAGCTGGGGCAACATAATCTGACTGTGTAAATCTTCAGCTAATGGGATGCTGTCACATTCTGAGGAAGGACCTGGTACACCCAATACTGTAGCATCATCCGTCTCAGTGGAGGTTGTAGGCAATGATATGGCAGGACATATAGTGGGGGTAGAGACAAATGAGGAGGAGGACCTATGCAAAGTGTTGTGCCAACAGGATGCGTGGCAGGTGGTCATATGTTGCCTCAAGCATGTGGTACCCAAGCGTCTGATGTCTTTCCCACGCTTGATCCTCTTCCAACATAGCTTACAAATAGCAACGCTGCAGTCTGCTGCACATGTCGTGAAGAACTCCCAGACAGCAGAGATCCTGGACGTGTGCTGTGAGACAACAGCGCTCTGCATCTGAGCAGCTCTGATATCTGATGCCTTGGACTGGCTACGGTTGCTCATAGAGGACGTTCTGCCTCGTTTTTGTTGTGCCTCCTCCTCCTCCCTTGACTCCTCTGTTCATTCAGGCACCCAGGTGGAGTCAGTGACCTCATCATCATTGTCATCACCCCCTATCTCTTCATCACTGCTGCCAACCTCGCAATAAGCTGCAGCTGCTGGGGGAACATGAGTGCCAGTTCTTTGTGTGTCACTGGCACCCCCTCCCTCTAGGCTGATTATACTCCCTTCCTCAACCTCAGAGTTTGAATCAGAGCACTGGAGTTGCTGCGCATCCTCAAGCAGCACGTCACTGTCACTGTAGTCAAACAATTCAGCTGACTGCTCCGTGTATGATAGTGAGGCTACGGCAGGAGTAGCTGTGGACATGGAGGCTGAATTAGATGTTTTGGCAGCTGAGGTGGACTACAAGCCTGGCTGGTAGAGGACTCAGAGGATGAGGATGACCTGGTTAGCCAATCCTGCAAATCCTCTGTATGTTGCTGCTGCTTAAGACGGCCAGCACCAGTTAGAAACAAGGACAAGCGTGCCCCTGCAGAGGATGCACCACGTCCACGACGACCAGGGGCACAGCCTTCCGACACAGAAGCTGCTTGCCCTCTTATCTGTTTCGGGGAGCATCTGCCTGTCCTTTTTGGTCTCTCTGACATGGTGAATGATACATTGATTAAAGATATACAGAAGTCTGATTCAACTCTGGTATAAAGATTGGAGATATACAGAAGTCTGATTCAACTCTGGTATAAAGATTGGAGACATGCAGAACTCAGATTCAACTCTGGTATTTAGATTAAAGATATTCAGAACTCTGATATAAATCGGCGATTTTACTGATATTTTCCCTGCAAGGCTGCCAATGTCCTCTTACCTCTCTCTCTCATTCACTTCCTCTCCTGCAGGCTGCAACACCCTGATAGCTGGCAACAGCCATATTCAACTCTCAATAGATAAACAGATGAACTCTGATTAAACTGTGTTATTGTATGGTATCTAGAATTAGATCAAAGATATACAGATTTTCCCGAAAAATGCTATAATTCAGTGATACACACTGTCCCTGATAGCCTGGCTGTGCCAAGACAGATTCTAATTTGCTGAACTGTGGTAGAACTCACTGATACACACTGTCCCTGATGGCCTGGCAGTGCCAACACAGATTCTAATTCACAGAAATCTTCTACAACTCACTGAAACACACTGTCCCTGATAGCCTGGCAGTGCCAAGACAGATTCAAATTCCCAGAAATCTCCTACAACTCACTGAAATACACTGTCCCTGATAGCCTGGCAGTGCCAAGACAGATTCAAATTCCCAGAAATCTCCTACAACTCACTGAAACACACTGTCCCTGATAGCCTGGCAGTGCCAAGACAGATTCAAATTCCCAGAAATCTCCTACAACTCACTGAAACACACTGTCCCTGATAGCCTGGCAGTGCCAAGACAGATTCTAATTCCCAGAAATCTCCTACAACTCACTGAAACACACTGTCCCTGATAGCCTGGCAGTGCCAACACAGATTCTAATTCCCAGAAATCTCCTACAACCTCCTCTCCTCTCTGATTCACTCCTGAAAATACACGTGCTGGGGCTGCAGGCAGGGAAGAAGCCTTATATAGTGTGCTGCGGGACTTAGCTCTGTGAGCCCATGATTGGGCAAAATTTGCCCAATCAGGACTCTGAGCCGTGATTGGCATAGTCTTGCACCAGTCTTGCACCTGTCCTGCGGTCAGGTGCAAGGCTGTAGCCAATTACAAGCTTCAGGCCAGTGGAAAAGTGCATTGTAGTCCATTGTGGTGCATTGTGGTCGAACTTGCGGCGAACACGCGGAAATGTTCAATGTTCGAATCGAACTCCGAACCGAACAGCTCATTCCTAACCAGAAGGTCCACATTCTACCAGTGTGCGGGCCCAAATAAATCCCCCCATTAACTCATTTCATCAGTCAGATCATATAACTTTGATCTATCTTAATGTTATGACACCCTGTGCTTTATAAACAGAATCAATTACAGTTTATTATACACCATAAAAATATTCATATATGCACTGTCAGTGGATATTAAACAATAAATCATTAGTGGTTTTAATTTGTATACTCATTAAAGTGCTAACCTAAGTGCTTAATATAAATCTATACTATAAAAGAGTAAGCCTTCAAGTGTCCGTCGCCAAAAGCGGTCTGCGCATGCGCGACGGACATTTGAAAGTGGCCGTTAAAACAAACAGGTAGCTGCGCGTGCCGGCCGCCTGCAAAAAAAAATCGTCACGAGCCGCGTGCAGCTACCCGTGTGTTTAGACGCCGCAAGCCCCGATCCTCCAGCGGTGACCGTCCTCCGGCTGTCGCGGCCTGCTCGGCGGGCATCCAGGCTCAGGCGAGCCCCCGGCATGGTTTGGGCCTACAGGCCCAGCCGAGCCGGGGACTCGCCTAAGCCTAGAGGCCGGCCGAGCAGCCAGCGACAGCCGGAGGACGGTCACCGCTGGAGCTCAGGGCCGAAGTTCCAAAACATACTCCCCTAAATCGGCCCTGAGCTCCAGCGGTGACCTCCTCCGGCCGAGCAGGCTGCTAGGCCGGACTCCAGGCTCATGCGAGCCCCCGGCTTGGCTTGGGCCTACAGGCCCAGCCGAGCCGGGGACTCGCCTAAGCCTAGAGGCCGGCCGAGCAGCCAGCGACAGCCGGAGGACGGTCACCGCTGGAGCTCCGGGCCGAAGTTCCCAAAACATACTCCCCTAAATCGGCCCTGAGCTCCAGCGGTGACCTCCTCCGGCCGAGCAGGCTGCTAGGCCGGACTCCAGGCTCATGCGAGCCCCCGGCTTGGCTTGGGCCTACAGGCCCAGCCGAGCCGGGGACTCGCCTAAGCCTGGAGGCCAGCCTAGCAGCCTGCGACAGCCAGAGGACAGCCACCGCTGGAGCTCCGGGCCAATGTAGGGGGATGTTGCCTACACATACTCACCGACATCGGCCCTAGCTCCTCCAGCGATGGCGGTCCCGCTTCCAGCGTCCTCTCTCTCTCCGTTGGACGCCGGTATGACGTCACGAAAGCCTTTGACCCCGGTCAAAATGCCGGGGTCAAAGGCTTTCGTTACATCATGCCGGCGACCAACGGAGAGAGGACGCTGGAAGCGGGACCGCCATCGCTGGAGGAGCTAAGGGCCGATGTCGGTGAGTATGTGTAGGCAACATCCCCCTACATTGGCCCGGAGCTCCAGCGGTGGCTGTCGCAGGCAACTCGGCCGGCCTCCAGGCTTAGGCGAGCCCCCAGCTCGGCTGGGCCTGTAGGCCCAAGCCAAGCCGGGGGCTCGCCTGAGCCTGGAGGCCGGTCGAGCAGCCTGCGACAGCCGGAGGACAGTCACCGCTGGAGCTCAGGGCTAATGTAGGTGAGTATGTGCTCTCCACACCCATCCTGCTTGCTCGGCCCGTATCCAAGGTTAGGCGAGCCCCCGGCTTGGCGTTGGCCTAGAGGCCCAGCCGAGCCGGGGACTCGCTTGAGCCTGGAGGACGCCCGAGCATGCAACTCGACCGGCCTCCATGCTCAGGCAAGTCCCCGGCTCGACAGGTCCTCTAGGCCCAAGCCAAGCCGGGGGCTCACCTAAGCTTGGTAACCGGCCGAGCAAGCAGGGTGGGTGTGGAGAGCATATACTCACCTACATCGGCCTCGAGTCCTCCACCGGTCCACACATACTCACCGACATCGGCCCTTAGCTCCTCCAGCGATGGCGGTCCCGCTTCCAGTGTCCTCTCTCTCTTCGTTGGTCGCCGGTATGACGTCACGAAAGCCTTTGACCCCGGGTCAAAATGCCAGGGTCAAAGGCTTTCGTTACATCATGCCGGCGACCAATGAAGAGAGAGAGGAAGCGGGACCGCCATCGCTGGAGGAGCTAAGGGCCAATGTCGGTGAGTATGTGTAGGCAACATCCCCCTACATTGGCCCGGAGCTCCAGCGGTGGCTGTCGCAGGCAGCTCGGCCGGCCTCCAGGCTTAGGCGAGCCCCCGGCTTGGCTGGGCCTGTAGGCCCAAGCCGAGCCGGGAACTCGCCTGAGCCTGGAGGCCGGCCGAGCAGCCTGCGACAGCCGGAGGACGGTCACCGCTGGAGCTCAGGGCCGAAGTTGCCAAAACATACACCCCTACATTGGCCCTGAGCTCCAGCGGTGACCTCCTCCGGCCGAGCAGGCTGCTAGGCCGGACTCCAGGCTCAGGCGAGCCCCCGGCTTGGCTTGGGCCTACAGGCCCAGCCGAGCTGGGGACTCGCCTAAGCCTAGAGGCCGCCGAGCAGCCAGCGACAGCAGGAGGACGGTCACCGCTGGAGCTCCGGGCCGAAGTTCCTAAAACATACTCCCCTAAATCGGCCCTGAGCTCCAGCGGTGACCTCCTCCGGCCGAGCAGGCTGCTAGGCCGGCCTCCAGGCTCAGGCGAGCCCCCGGCTTGGCTTGGGCCTACAGGCCCAGCCGAGCGGGGACTCGCCTAAGCCTGGAGGCCGGCCTAGCAGCCTGCGACAGCCAGAGGATGGTCACCGCTGGAGCTCAGGGCCAATGTAGGAGGATGTTGCCTACACATACTCACCTACATCGGCCCTTAGCTCCTCCAGCGATGGCAGTCCCGCTTCCAGCGTCCTCTCTGTCTCCGTTGGTCGTCGGTATGACGTCACGAAAGCCTTTGACCCTGGGTCAAAGGCTTTTGTGATTTCATACCGGTGACCAACAGAGAGAGGACACTGGAAGCGGGACTGCCATCGCTGGAGGGCCGATGTAGGTGAGTATGTGCTCTCCACACCCACCCTGCTTGCTCGGCCGGTATCCAAGCTTAGACGAGCCCCCGGCTTTGCCTGGGCTTAGAGGCCCAGCCGAGCCGGGGACTCACCTAAGCATGGAGGCCGGCCGAATTGCCTGCTCGGGCGTCCTCCAGGCTCAGGCGAGTCCACGGCTCGGCTGGGCCTCTAGGCCCAAGCCAAGCCGGGGGCTCGCCTAAGCTTGGATGCCGCCCGAGCTACTTGCTTGGCCGGCATCCAGGCTAAGGCGAGCCCCCGGCTTGGCCTGGGCCTAGAGGCCCAGCCGAGCCGGGGGCTCGCCTGAGCCTGGATGCCGGCCATACACACACACACACTGTAAAAACCATATATGTGTGTGTATATATATCCACATGGGGTTACAGTGTGTGTGTATAATATATATATATATGTATATGTATATATATATATATATATATGGACTGCGCATGCGCCCAGCCCACGGGGTGCTGTGGCGGTTGGATGCGCGCGCAGCCGGGTGCGCGCGCGCCACCCGCCGCAGCACGCCCAAAGCGTCCTACGGAGGTTTGCTGCGCGCGCATCCAACCTCCGTTGGACGCTTTGGGCATGCTGCGGCAGGTGGCGCGCGCGCATCCAACCACAACAGCCTGTTACGGAGGTTGCCACGCGCCTGAGCCCAGCGCCTGAGCCCAGCGCCTGAGCGCAGAGCCCAGCGCCTGAGCGCATAGCCCAGCGCCTGAGCCCAGCGCCTGAGCCCAGCGCCTGAGCGCAGAGCCCAGCGCCTGAGCGCAGAGCCCAGCGCCTGAGCCAGCGCCTGAGCGCAGAGCCCAGCGCCTGAGCCCAGCGCCTGAGCACAGAGCCCAGCGCCTGAGCCCAGCGCCTGAGTGCAGAGCCCAGCGCCGGAGCCCAGCGCCTGAGCGCAGAGCCCAGCGCCTGAGCGCAGAGCCCAGCGCCTGAGCCCATCGCCTGAGCGCAGAGCCCAGCGCCTGAGCCCAGCGCCTGAGCGCAGAGCCCAGTGCCTGAGCCCAGCACCTGAGCGCAGAGCCCAGCGCCTGAGCGCAGAGCCCAGCGCCTGAGCGCAGAGCCTAGCGCCTGAGCGCAGAGCCTAGCGCCTGAGCCCAGCGCCTGAGCCCAGCGCCTGAGCGCAGAGCCCAGCGCCTGAGCCCAGCGTCTGAGCACAGAGCCCAGCGCCTGAGCGCAGAGCCTAGCGCCTGAGCGCAGAGCCTAGCGCCTGAGCCCAGCGCCTGAGCCCAGCGCCTGAGCGCAGAGCCCAGCGCCTGAGCCCAGCACCTGAGCGCAGAGCCCAGCGCCTGAGCCCAGCGCCTGAGCGCAGAGCCCAGCGCCTGAGCCCAGCGCCTGAGCGCAGAGCCCAGCGCCTGAGCCCAGCGCCTGAGCGCTGAGCCCAGTGCCTGAGCGCAGAGCCCAGCACCTGAGCCCAGCGCCTGAGCACAGAGCCCAGCGCCTGAGCGCAGAGCCCAGCGCCTGAGCGCAGAGCCTAGCGCCTGAGCGCAGAGCCCAGCGCCTGAGCCCAGCGCCTGAGCGCAGAGCCCAGCGCCTGAGCCCAGCGCCTGAGCGCAGAGCCCAGCGCCTGAGCCCAGCGCCTGAGCGCAGAGAGCCCAGCGCCTGAGCCCAGCGCCTGAGCGCAGAGCCCAGCGCCTGAGCCCAGCGCCTGAGCGCAGAGCCCAGCGCCTGAGCCCAGCGCCTGAGCGCAGAGCCCAGCGCCTGAGCCCAGCGCCTGAGCCAGCGCCTGAGCACAGAGCCCAGCGCCTGAGCGCAGAGCCCAGTGCATGAGCGCAGAGCCCAGTGCCTGAGCGCAGAGCCCAGCGCATGAGCGCAGAGCCCAGCGCCTGAGCGCAGAGCCCAGCGCCTGAGCGCAGAGCCCAGCGCCTGAGCCCAGCGCCTGAGCGCAGAGCCCAGCGCATGAGCGCAGAGCCCAGCGCCTGAGCGCAGAGCCCAGCGCCTGAGCGCAGAGCCCAGCACCTGAGCGCAGAGCCCAGCGCCTGAGCGCAGAGCCCAGCGCCTGAGCGCAGAGCCCAGCGCCTGAGCCCAGTACCTGAACACAGCCCAGCACCGAGTGCAGAGCACAGAGCAGAGCGCCAAGCAGAGCACAATAGATGGCACAGAGCAGAGCACAACCCATTAAAGGCACAGAGCCGAGCACAATAAACGCCACAGAGCCGAGCACAATAAACGCCACAGAGCCGAGCACAATAAACGCCACAGGGCCGAGCACAATAAACGCCACAGAGCCGAGCACAATAAACGCCACAGAGCCGAGCACAATAAACGCCACAGAGCCGAGCACAATAAACGCCACAGAGCCGAGCACAATAAACGCCACAGAGCCGAGCACAATAAACGCCACAGAGCCGAGCACAAAAAAACGCCACAGAGCCAAGCACAGCACAATAAACGGCACAAAGCACAGCACAATAAACGGCGCCGAGCACAGAACCAAGCACAACACGATAAACAGCGCAGAGCACAATAAAAAGCAGAGCACAATATACGGCACGGAGCAGAGCACAGAGCCGATGTGCAGAGCCCAGCACAGAGCCGAGCAAAACAGAATAAACGCCACAGAGCCAAGCACAATAAACTCCACAGAGCCGAGCATAGTACAATAGACGGCACAGAGCCGAGCACAACAGAATAAACGCCACAGAGCCAAGCACAATAAACGCCACAGAGCCGAGCACAATAAACGCCACAGAGCCGAGCACAATAAACGCCACAGAGCACAGCACAATAAATGCCACAGAGCCAAGCACAGCACAATAGACGCCACAGAGCCAAGCACAATAAACGGCACAGCGCCGAGCACAGCACAATATACGGCACAGAGCACAGCACAATAAACGGCACAGCCAATCACAGCACAATAAACGGCGCCAAGCACAGAACTAAGCACAACACAATAAACGGCGCAGAGCACAATATACGGCACGGAGCAGAGCACAGAGCCGATGTGCAGAGCCCAGCACAGAGCCGAGCAAAACAGAATAAACGCCACAGAGCCGAGCACAATAAACTCCACAGAGCCGAGCACAATAAACTCCACAGAGCCGAGCACAATAAACGCCACAGAGCCGAGCACAATAAACGCCACAGAGCCGAGCACAATAAACGCCACAGAGCCGAGCACAATAAACGCCCCAGAGCACAGCACAATAAACGCCACAGAGCACAGCACAATAAACGCCACAGAGCCAAGCACAGCACAATAGACGCCACAGAGCCAAGCACAATAAACGGCACAGCGCCGAGCACAGCACAATATACGGCACAGAGCACAGCACAATAAACGGCACAGCCAATCACAGCACAATAAACGGCATAAAGAAACTCCAGAGTCCACAATATAAATTTCAATGGATTTAATCCAACAACAGGAAAGGCAACGTTTCGACCATGACTGGTCTTTGTCAAGCCTAAAACACAATGACAGAACTGGGAATAAATAGCACCACAGACTGGTTAAGCAATCAAACAATCATTGCAACCAGTCCGTGTGTGCCAACCCAATAATTAAAAACAATAGTCTACAATTAGATACATCTATTAACATATTAACTTATGTAATTATATATGCAATACTTATTAACATACAATAATTAGCGATCAATTGTAGAACAATGCCTATGAGAGAAAGAAGAGACTCGATAATTATAGATGTAGGGGAGGAGGATTGCCCTTCTACTGCAAAAAATCTGGGTTGACCCCATAAAATCTTGGCTTGAGAGAGAAAAGTAAATTTATGCCTCAGAATGTGGAGCATGCTGTTGAAACGTATGTTAAAATTGTAGAGAGGGAAATGTCCCAAGTATATTCTAGGCGTCATTTCACCAGAGCATCCCCTAATATGTCCGCCACTGATTCTGGGATCTTAAAGAAATTACGTGATGACCCCTCCATTGTGATAAAGCCGGCGGACAAAGGGGGTGCTCTGGTGATCATGAATAGTGGAGACTATGTGGCTGAGATCCAGCGTCAGCTTGGTGATGTCGAGACATATAAAAAGTTGGATGGTGATCCCACGGCAGCGATTGTCAGTAGAATCTCCACCCTGATACATGATGCCCTTGAGAATCAGATTATTGATAAGGGTTTGTCGAAATTCCTTGTGAAAAAACATCCTTTAATACCTGTCTTGTATGTCTTGCCCAAGATCCACAAGTCCCTCACTGCGCCTCCTGGGAGGCCCATTGTATCCGCTGTGGATTCGGTCTTCAGCCCCCTGTCCATTTTTTTGGACAGGGTGGCTCGACCCTACCTACAGCGGATTCCATCATTCATTCTGGATACCGGTGATTTTCTGACCAAATTTTGTGGGCTTGCTGTGGGCGATCACAGTATTTTGGTCAGTCTTGACGTCACCAGCTTGTACACGTCTATACAGAACTTTGAGGGTATAAATGCTATGAAACATGCTCTTGTTGATTTGGGTTATTCCGATAATCAATTGCAATTTCTTTTGGACTTATTGGATGTGGTGTTGGGTGGCAGCTTCTTTCTCTTCGATCGAGTGTTCTATACCCAAATACGGGGGACTTCTATGGGTACTAATGTAGCACCCACCTATGCCAATATCTTCATGTCTGAGTTTGAGGAAAATGTAGTCTATAAATGCGACCTTTTTCAATATGTCCATCATTGGTTTCGCTATATAGACGATATTATTTTTGTATGGGAGGGTACTAGAGAAACATTAGATGAATTTCTCAGTATACTTAATAACGGATCCACCTCCATCAAGTTCACTATGTCATGTAGTCTTACACAAATCAATTTTTTGGACACTTTGGTTGTCAAAAGGAATGGCAAATTAATGACAGATCTTTATAGAAAACCTACCGATAGGAACTCCCTGCTAAGATACGATAGTGCGCACCCAACTACACTACTTAATTCCCTCCCACGGAGTCAACTCGTGCGCGTCAATAGAATAGTCGATTTGCCTGAAAGTAGGGACAAAAGGCTTGAGGAGATGATCGAGAGGTTCAGGGCCAGAGGTTATCCGAGACAACTCCTGAGTAGAGAAAGTATCAGGATCAATCAACCAATAATTCCTCAGAGACGCCAAAGTTGCGGCAGGATCCCATTCGTATCCAAATATGGGACCCATACCCCACAAGTGAAAAATATCCTATGTAAATATTGGTACATCTTAAGGGATGCATACCCTGATATTCTGGAGTTTCAGACCATCCCACTAATGTCATACAAGAAGGGGAGATCTTTTCGACAGACGCTAGTTAAAGCAGAGTTTGGACAAGACACAGGTAGAACACCCTTTTTTGGTAAACCCAGGAATGGAACTTTCCCATGCCTAAGTTGCTCTTGTTGCAATGCAGTCATACGTGGTGATTCCTTTGTCCATCCACACTCCGGGAGGAAGTCTAAAATTAAAGGTTATTTTACCTGCAATTCTACATACGTGGTGTATCTATTGAAATGCCCGTGTGGGTTGATATATGTGGGCGAGACCACTCAGAAAGTAAAAAATCGATTTATTAAACATAGGTCAGATATTAGAACTAAAAAGATTGAATTTCCGGTCCCCGAACATTTTATACGTTGTGGACATGATATCTCACAGTTACGTTATCAGGTAATTGATGAGGTGCCCAAGTTAACAAGAGGCGGGGATAGAGAAAAATTACTCAAAAGGAGAGAATTATATTGGATCCATCATCTTAATACTCTCTTTCCACATGGCCTCAATAGAGAATCAGATTTTTCACCCTTTTTATAAATGTGTTATGGCAGTACCCCCGTATGACATATAGAGTTGTTTCTTCCCCCCTCTAGATGACAGTCCGTATCTGCAACCTATCTGTGCCAGATAATAGTGTTTTATAAACCCGTGGTTGATGGGATAGGTGATATATGGGTTTGCGGACGGATTAGTCTTCTATTATGGGTTAGACTTTTAGATTGAATATATCATGCTCTTTAGCTCTAAGGGAAGCAAATCTCTATTATGGGGTCAACCCAGATTTTTTGCAGTAGAAGGGCAATCCTCCTCCCCTACATCTATAATTATCGAGTCTCTTCTTTCTCTCATAGGCATTGTTCTACAATTGATCGCTAATTATTGTATGTTAATAAGTATTGCATATATAATTACATAAGTTAATATGTTAATAGATGTATCTAATTGTAGACTATTGTTTTTAATTATTGGGTTGGCACACACGGACTGGTTGCAATGATTGTTTGATTGCTTAACCAGTCTGTGGTGCTATTTATTCCCAGTTCTGTCATTGTGTTTTAGGCTTGACAAAGACCAGTCATGGTCGAAACGTTGCCTTTCCTGTTGTTGGATTAAATCCATTGAAATTTATATTGTGGACTCTGGAGTTTCTTTATGCCTTTTTGACTTTTGGGGCTGTGGAGCAAGAGACCCCCACTCCGTTTATCCACCTTGGGGCCGCATTCAGGCACATCTTTCACAGCACAATAAACGGCGCCAAGCACAGAACCAAGCACAACACAATAAACGGCGCAGAGCACAATAAAAAGCAGAGCACAATATACGGCACGGAGCAGAGCACAGAGCCGATGTGCAGAGCCCAGCACAGAGCCGAGCAAAACAGAATAAACGCCACAGAGCCAAGCACAATAAACTCCACAGAGCCGAGCACAATAAACTCCACAGAGCCGAGCACAGTACAATAGACGGCACAGAGCCGAGCACAACAGAATAAATGGCACAGAGCCGAGCACAGAGCCAAACACAGCACAATAAATGGCACCGAACCAAGCACAACGCACCACACTTATCAATAGACTGCCCTCTGGGCAGGCTTTACACCTAGTATACAATATATTACACATCAAATCTTAAAATGTATTGACATAATGTAATGTCCATTTAAAGTGCTAACGCATGTATTATATACATCTTTTATAACTCCTCAGATATACTGAGTCTATTTCCCAGTGTATTAATTATAAACATGTGTCTAAATAAAGTGACGATGTGCCTAATTAGTGTCATAAGATCATAGGCATTATTAGCCTTAACGATCACCAATTCAAAAAATTATGTAGGAATAGAATATTAAACATTCCTATTATATAAAACTAATTGAATTGCTATCATGCTTCATATTAAATATATATTAAATTGTATCTATATGTGCAAATGTGTTACTCCAAATGTAATTATATAAACTATATCATACACTCTCGTGCAAAAAATTGTATTGTATTGTTAGGTGTTATATAAACCAACAATTATGGATTATAGCAATATTAAATATATTAGATTACTATACCTCTTAATGTTTTTTAATATGATAAAAATAGGACTAATAGACCGCTATTTAATTAATCTATACTGTGTCTTGTGCTCATTTTGTGATCTATCTAAATAAATGTAGGTATGTTATCAATTCCTCTTCCTCTACAATCCATATAAACAGGTCGTCAATAAACCTCCTATATAGGCACTCCAATAATTTATTTTGCCCAGCAACTTGTTTTTTTCGTTTGCGGGTATAATATGTGTATAAATGGGTTGTCTGGCCATACATTGCAATATTAACAAACAGGACAGGCTTTCAGTAAAATTTTTAATTATTTATTGGAAAGTGGTCACATGACTTTAAATAAAAGTATCGGTACTCGTACTCGGTCTTAAAAAAATGGTATTTGTGCATCCCTAGTTGTGACCCACAAATGCTGAATGTGACTTTACATTGCATCCCTCCGCTGTTCTGACATTACCCATCCCCTGTCTCCACCTCCCTTAATCTGAACAGAATCCCATCCACTATATTTCTTTCTCCATTTTGTAAGCTTCTTTATTCCTTTCCACTAGTTTCAAGTCTCCTCCAACCTTTTAGCCATCCTGTTACCCAGAAAAACAGACCCTCTTCCATTCAGGTGCAATCCATCACGACTATACAGATTGTACCCCAATGCAAAATGAGCCCAGTGCTCTAAAAACCCAAAGCCCTCCATCCTGCACCAAGGCTTAAGCCATGCATTGACCTCCCTGATTAATTTTTCCGGGTTAAAGAATTGCGAATGGTGGCGATGCAAAATACCTCGACATTATCGGCACCATATGCTGACATCCTGTTTTTCCTGGATTTGTTGGCTGCTAGCCTGCTACAATGGCGAAACATAAGGAATTTCTCCCATCACTAAAATCCTGCACCATCATAAAATCCAATATTGCTGGGGCTTTCCTTTGAAGCTTTTGGTCACCTATCATGGCACCCTCACGGTTATTCGAGACTTCCGAGAGGGATTTACCACTCCACAATCGTGAAAGCTGCTGGAAGAATCAACCCCCCCTGGCACCAGGCTCAGCCGTCGTCACCACAACAGGTCTTCCCAAAGTGGTACCGGGTGAACACGTCTAGAGGATTTGCGCTCCTCTTCTTTGCCGAGACGGATTCCCTGCCAGTGTCTACATCTCCTTTTTGGAACTCTGCTATGCCTTACCTATGATGCTTCCTTAGTCCTAAAGTCCTGGTGACTTTATTCTGCCAGTGTGGGAACTCTGTTGGGCGGGTGCCCCCTCTCCGCCTGCTCTTTGTTCTCCTAGTTTTTTACTATATTTGATGCTTTCTGGTTACTTCCCCCCTCCTCCACATCCGGTTCTACTGGGGTCGGCTCGATGTTACTGTGGCTGTAGAGAAGTTGTGTACATGAGTTTTTTGGGTGCCTATTGCACCAACCCTGTTTTTCCTTTTCTCACCTTTTTCTTCTTTTTTTTCTGGGTTTCCTGGGTTTTCTACCTTGCCTTCAATATTGTGATACGATGGCATGGATGTATTTCTGTGTCTGACTCTCCCGCTCTTTCAGTTAACTGGCATATATATGTTTATCTCCTATGTTTTAGATAATTGTTTCTCTGAATGTTAAAGGTTTAGATGTCCCGCATAGAAGGGGGTTGACTATTTTAAACAGGATACCTATATCTCAAAAACAGAAGATTTTCCAGGCCTGAAAATTGGTATTTAGATTCATCTTGAGAAATAAAAAACCCACGTATTTTACCATTTTCCGAAAATCTAGTGGGGGGGGGAAGGGGTGGAATACTTTTATCAGTATACCTATACTTCAAAAACTGAAGATATTACAGGTGTGAAAGTTGGTATTTACAATCTTCGTGAAAACAAACAAACATGTCTTTTACCATTTTCCAAAAATCCAATTGAGGGGGGTCAGGGGAAAGGGGTGTGAATACTTTTATCAGTATTTATATACAATACAGTGAAGCGTCCGCCAGAAACTCGTTCACACTCTGCTCACCTATCACCATGTATGGAGGTTCCTCTAAACAATCTTTTGCCAAAATTGTACAATAAACAACGTGGCGCCGATGAACATAAGTCCAGCGGTTAGCATACTATGCACGATACATGTTCATCTCAGATTGTTCCTTTTCTTTCTTTCTTTTCAAATATTGGTCTACTCAAAGGAGTAAATAGATAGCTATAGGTGTCACGCCGCACACACATAGGTGACACACCTCGCGTGGCAGTCAGCTCCGGCAGAGCATCTTCCGGCAATCTCCAACGAATGGCCTGAGGAAGGGGGACATCCCGAGGCCCCACGCCGGCGGTCGCGGGTCTCCCGAGTGCTGCCTGGTTGGGGTCGGCGCCGCGCTTCCACCCTGTCCATATCGGGCGGGGTGATCCGTGGCGTCTGACGTCATAGGTGTAGATGCGAGGAGCCGCATTGGTGGTCCCGGCTCAAGGGGAGGGCCCCTGACTTGCATGGACCAGATGGGGAACTGCTTCAGACGGTTCCCGGGTCCTGATTCCCTGCCACGGACTGTGCTGACTGGCTGATAGAGTGCTCCTGGGAGGAGTCAGACTACCCCATCACCTATAAAAGATTTCAGTGAACACTAGTCATCGCTTCAGCGTTGTATCACTTCCCTAAGTGCTTACTATAGAGAAGCTGTTCCTATATGTTTACTCTGTGTACCAGCACCTGGCTTGTTACTCGACTACTCCTTTCTCGTCTCCTGCCCCTGACTATGACTTCGTCCTCAACGCTTATTGGAAAAACCCTCGGCACTGCGATCTGGAACCTGATATCTCCCCTCTGAACCTGGCCTCCACCATCACACCACCTAATCTTGACAATAGGAGAAGAGAGACCAGGATTGCGCAGTACAAAATAATGGTGTAGGAATATAAAAATTAGATATCCAACTCACATTCTCTTGAGCATACACCTGGCTCTGGGGTGAAAAGCCTTATGGGACTTCTATAATTTTTTCAGGCACCCATCAACCTCTTCGAAGAATCCTGCGATTTCCCGTATACTTCCCCTACAGTAAAAAACATAAACATACACCGGGGATATCCCTAGTGCAACACCATCACCAAAACAATTTCTGAAGTGATTGCAGGTCAAAATAAACTCACATGTTCCAGAGCCGTAGTTGGCTCTAACAATTTCGCTTAAGAGATTTAAGGAATCCCCACCTTCTTTAGCAGGAAACTATGGCAAACAGCTTACTTAAAATATATTTATTAAAACAATAAACATCACAAAGTTACCAGAACGCGTTTCGCCCACAGGCTTCTTCAGCTGATATCCTTACATCTTGTCTCTGCTGTTGCCATATATATAGTGTCCAAGTACAATCAAAAATAGGTCAATTAAAAACAACTAATATAACATTCAATCAAAAACAATTATTGGATTGAATGTTATATTAATTGTTTTTAATTGACCTATTAAAAATCTATTCAGACTGGAGGCAATGAACCGTCCAGTCCAAATAGATTTATCGGAAGCTATGATGTTTATTTTAAAACACAATTATTTTTGTTTTGAGAAAGTTTTCTATTTACAAGAATGCAAGGGTCGTCATGTTGCATCTGGCATGGCTGGGGGTGACCTCGTCCTATGACGGAGATTTATAGATGACATTCTAATCATTTGGCGTGGTGAAATAGAAGCCTTAAATAGTTTCATTAATTCCCTAAATAGGAATGATTTTAATTTGAGTTTTACTTCTAAAATTCATAAAGAATGTATAGATTTCTTGGACCTTACTATCTTTATAAAAGACGGTAGACTGATGACTAGGACGTTTTTTAAAGAAACCAGTGTTAATCTCCCTGGTGGTATTCCCAAGTGTGACTCGGGTTAAATTTCACTACCGCGAACGGTAACCCTGAGCCACACTCGGTGCATACTCACCTCCTTCTGTGCTCCCTGGCTGTCCCCCGTAGTGTGATCGCGGCGAGTTGCCTCCTGGTAAGGCTCCCTGCGAGTCACATGATGCAGGGGGTGGGACCAGGCGGCAAACTTAGAAAAAAATTATAATACACTGTATAATCCAATGTGCAATGTTTATGAATGGCCACTAGGTGGCAGTACAGGATAAGAAACAGACCATACATCCTCTCACCCTTGTTTTCAGCGTTTTTTTGTTGTATTTTATTGAATATCATTTATTTGCATTATTTTGGATAATTATTTTTGGGATAATAAATTATTATGTCGTGTTTCAAACTTTATCGGACTCAGTGTATTTACTATTTTTTTATTTATTTATAAAGGATTTTACCAGAAAGGACTCTTGATTGCACAGATTTCAGTGCGTGATTCCTAATTATTACAGGCTAACTATGTACAAAAACCCGTTTCCTTCAAAAAAAAATTGAGACGCTTTTAGACACGAAATTTTTTAAAAATTAGACCGCCAGGGAGGTTAATACAGCCATTGATAGAAAATGTGCCCATGCAGCAAAATGGTTAGATAATTCCTAAGAGTCAGTTAATTAGATTAAAAAGAAACTGATCCGAACACAAAGAATTTGAGGATCAAGCACAGAATCTAATGGAAAAGTATTACCATAAAGGATATAGAGCAGATAGAATTCAAAAGGATTATAGAGAGATCAAAACTAATGATAGATCCGTATATTTAACTAAGAGGAATAGAGGGGTAACAAATAACGAGAAGTTTAAATTTGCAATCAAGTAAGAAAGATGCTTAAAAAACATTGGCATATTTTACAAGCCGACCCCGTTCTCAAAGATACCATCCCGAAATTTCCAGTTGTCATTTTTAGAAAAGTCCAGAATCTGAAAGATTTTCTGGCTCCTAGCCTACTACCTAATATTAGAGAAAATGATAAGGGCATTTTTAATTCAGAAAAACCGAAGGGATTTTTTAGGTGTGGAGATTGCAAAGCCTGCAAGTACCAACAGAGAAAGACTACTGAATTTAAAAGTAATTGCACCAATAAAAAATATGAAATTAAGTCTTTTATAAATTGTTCCAGCAAAGGTGTTATTTACTTATTAGAATGTCCCTGTGGAGCCCAATATATAGGGAGAACCACTAGAGAGTTAAGAGTGAGACTTTTAGAACATTTAGGGAATATTAGACGTAATAAGATCGATAATAGCGTCCCCTTACACTGTAATGGGTGTCTCCATTTTAATTTATCAAATTTCAAATGTATAGGCATTGATTTGGTGGTCATAGATTGGAGAGGAGGTGATTTTCTGAAGGTGCTGGCTAGAAGGGAGACCAAATGGATTTACAAAATGAGTACATGGAAAAGGGGATGTCTTAATATAGATCTAGATATTAAGGGATGTATTTAGACCTATTTTGCCTTATTCGCCCGGTCTCCTTTCTTTTGTATTCTGTCCGTCGTATTTATCACTCTGAATTTTGAATCTGATCCATTGTCTTGTACCCCTATCGAGAGTATACTTCTTGAATACTCCCAAAATACAGAAGAAGAGGGGTTTTTGTATTTTTAAATTTCTGCATATAGATGGACTACATCTCCCAGAAGTATTGAAATATGTGAAAAACAACATAAAAGCGAACAAAATAAAAGTGAGCGAGGTGAACATAGAGTCAGTTTGGGTTACGCTAACATTTGGCAATCATACAGTAGCTCGTGTAGGTGTGATCTATAGACCCCCTGGACAAGCAGAAGAACTAGATAATCTGCTGGTTGAGGAAATAGCCAAAATGGCAATGAAGGGGGAGGTTATTATCATGGGGGACTTTAATCTTCCTGATGTGAACTGGAAAACCAAAACAGCTGGGTGCACCAGGAGTACAAATATTCTAAACTCCCTACTGGGATTATCTCTAACACAAGTAGTTGAGGAGCCGACCCGTAAAGAGGCCATATTGGATTTAATACTCACAAATGGAGGTTTGGTATCGGACGTTGTTGTAGGTGAAAATTTGGGATCTAGTGATCACCAGTCAGTATGGTTTAATATAACAACAGGGATGGAGCCGCACCACACAAGAACGAAAGTTTTAGACTTTAAAAAAACAGATTTTTCTAAAATGAGATTTTGTGTGAAGGAGTCATTATCAGACTGGAGGAGTTTAAAGGGAGTCCAGGAGAAATGGGATTATTTAAAGGAAGCATTATTGAAGGCCACAGGAAATTGCATTCAGCTTGTTAGCAAAAACAAAAAAGGGTAGAAACCACTGTGGTACTCTGCAGAAGTGGCCAAAATAGTGAAGAACAAAAAGATAGCATTCAATAATTATAAAAAAACTCAGAGTGAAGAAGATAGGCAAACCTATAAAATTAGGCAGAAAGAGGCAAAGCAATTTATAAGAGCTTCCAAAGCACACGTAGAAGAGAAAATAGCTCAGTCAGTAAAAAAGGGGGACAAAACATTTTTTAGATACATAAACGAGAAAAGAAAAGTAAAACAAGGATTAGTTAGATTAAAAACAAAGGAAGGAAGGTATGTAGAAGAGGATAAAAGTCTCGCTGACTGCCTCAATGAATTTTTTTGTTCAGTCTTTGCAGAAGAAAAGGAAGGAAAGGGACCTCAGTTAGGAGAGAACACTAAAGAGACATTTACATATCAGTTTACAGAGGAGGAGGTTCTACAGCAGCTGTCTAAAGTAAAGACAAATAAGTCAATGGGGCCTGATGGGATCCACCCAAAATTATTAAAAGAGCTCAGTGATGTAATAGTAATAACCGTTAACCATTAACAGATTTATTTAACCAATCCTTGTTAACGGGAGTCGTCCCAGAAGACTGGAAATTAGCAAATGTTGTGCCCATTTACAAGAAGGGTAGTAGGGAGGAATCGGGGAACTATAGGCCAGTTAGTCTTACGTCAGTAGTGGGGAAATTAATGGAAACCATGTTAAAGGAAAGGATTGTTGAACATCTAAAAACATATAGATTACAGGATCAGAAACAACATGGGTTTACCTCAGGGAGATCATGCCAAACTAATCTTATTGATTTTTTTGATTGGGTAACAAAAATAATAGACACAGGTGGTGCAGTAGACATTGCTTATTTAGATTTCAGTAAGGCTTTTGATACTGTTCCGCATAGAAGGCTTATCAATAAATTGCAATCTTTGAGTTTGGATTCCAATATTGTTGACTGGATTAGGCAGTGGCTGAGTGACAGACAACAGAGGGTTGTGGTAAATGGAGTTTATTCGGCGCAAGGTCTTGTTACCAGTGGGGTACCTCAGGGGTCAGTACTTGGACCCATTCTCTTTAATATTTTTATTAGTGATATTGCAGAAGGTATTAATGGAAAAGTATGTCTTTTTGCTGATGACACAAAGATTTGCAACAGGGTTGACGTTCCTGGAGGGATCAGCCAAATGACAAATGATTTAGATAAACTAAAAAAATGGTCGGAGTTGTGGCAATTGAGTTTTAATGTGGATAAGTGCAAGATAATGCACCTGGGACGTAAAAACCCAAGGGCTGAATATAGAATATTTGATACAGTCCTAACCTCAACATCTGAGGAAAGGGATTTAGGGGTCATTATTTCAGAGGATCTAAGGGTAAGTAGTCAATGTAATAGAGCAGCAGGAAATGCTAGCAGAATGCTTGGTTGTGTAGGGAGAGGTATTAGCAGTAGGAAAAGGGAAGTGCTCATGCCACTGTACAGAGCACTGGTGAGACCTCACTTGGAGTACTGTGTGCAGTACTGGAGACCGTATCTCCAGAAGGATATAGACATCTTAGAGAGAGTTCAGAGAAGGGCTACTAAAATGGTGTAAGGCTTGAAGGAGAAAAGTTACCAGGAAAGGCTTAATGATCTTAACATGTACAGCTTGGAAAAAAGACGAGACAGAGGAGATATGATAGAAACATTTAAATACGTAAAGGG
Source organism: Leptobrachium leishanense (assembly GCA_009667805.1). NCBI lineage: Eukaryota > Metazoa > Chordata > Amphibia > Anura > Megophryidae > Leptobrachium > Leptobrachium leishanense. The sequence continues at coordinate 73,253,760 of CM019073.1, read as the reverse complement.
AATCCACAAGGTAGAGGAAGGGAGTATATTTAAAAGGAAACAAAATAGCAAAACAAGAGGACATAGTCTTAGATTAGAGGGGCAAAGGTTTAAAAGTAACATCAGGAAGCATTATTTTACTGAGAGGGTGGTGGATACATGGAACAGCCTTCCAGTAAAGTGGTAGAGGCCAAAACAGTAATTGAATTTAAGCAAGCATGGGATAGGCATAAGGCCATCCTAAACAAAAGATAAATCCAGGTAAAGTATCCATGTAATTGGGCAGACTAGATGGGCCGAAAGGTTCTTATCTGTCGACATTTTTCTATGTTTCTATGTTGCTATTGCGCGAGAGTTGCCGTTCGGAGGACTGCCAAATACCTCCGCTCCTGCGCCCATCGACAAAGACGCTTTGAAGTAGGGATGTGCGTTTCGGGTTTCGGAATTACGGGATTTTCACGAAATTTCCCGATTCGTGCATTCGGATTCGGCCGATTTTCCGAAAATTTTTAGATCCGAAGACGGCAGATCCAAACAAATTTCATAACCGAAACAAAAACTTTTTGGAATTTTCGAATGGACTAGAAATGTGTAAAATCGAAAATCATTTTCGTTCCATTCGTGATTTCGGCTCCATTCCTGATTTTGGTTCCATTTCAGTAATTTCGGACAACGTATTTTTCGGTTATATCGCTGATTCTGTAATTTTGCATCATTCCCATCTCAATGTATCCTTCCTGGAAAACCAGAGAAATCTCAATGTATCCTTCTTGTAAAACATGAGAAATCTCAATGTATCCTTCTTGTAAAACCAGAGAAATCTCAATGTATCCTTCTTGTAAAACCAGAGAAATCTCAATGTATCCTTCCCGGGAAACCAGAGAAATCTCAATGTATCCTTCCCGGGAAACCAGAGAAATCTCAATGTATCCTTCTTATAAAACATGAGAAATCTCAATGTATCCTTCCCGGGAAACCAGAGAAATCTCAATGTATCCTTCTTGTAAAACATGAGAAATCTCAATGTATCCTTCTTGTAAACCCAGAGAAATCTCAATGTATCTTTCCCGGAAAAACAGAGAAATCTCAATGTATCCTTCCCGGGAAACCAGAGAAATCTCAATGTATCCTTCTTGTAAACATGAGAAATCTCAATGGCAGAATTATCGTATCGACAGAATTATCAAATCAACAGAAATATCAAATCCGAAAAAACCTTAGTTTACGTCAAAACAAATAGACACTTTGAAACGAGGAGAACAGACGTTCCGAAAAACACGAAAATTTCCGAAAAAAAGTCAATATGAAAAACGAACCGAACCGAAACGGAAATCGGCCGAAACGAGCCGAAACGAAAATTTACAAAATCCGAACAAACCGAAACGAAAAAACAAATCGGTGCACAAGTCTACTTTGAAGTCCCGCTACGTCACTTCCTGTAAGAGGAGATTGTATTCCGGATATAGATGAATGGACCTGAACACCAGATAACGAAGCTCTTTGTTTACTCTGGACACTATTTAAAAAGGATTGTTAAAGATGGTTCATCACTGTTTACTTTCCCTGATGAAGTCTATTCTTTATATAGACAAACGCGTTGGATATTTTATCTACTGTTGTTTTAATAAATTTTTACTGCGATTGGAACGAGCCTGGTGTGCTTATTTTCCTTTTTTTTGAGAAAGGATATTACCAGGAAGAATACATTGAGATTTCTCTTGTTTTCAGGTATGTCCTGGGTGGAGAGTGTGTACCGTTGGGTGTCTTGCAAAGGACACTTACTGGAGAGGTTGCTCGCTGGGATCGAGCCCATGACTCCACAGGCTCTCTCCACGCAGAGCAGTGATGTTACCTCTACTCCACCCAGCTGGCACCTTTGATGGTGGGGTATCTATTCCGGCTAAAGAAGGATTTCCATTAGTCTGTACTTTAGAAAGTGTGACCATTAAAGATAGAGCACCGATGTTGGTCGATAGACCCCATGACGCACAAACAGGACACATTAAAAAAGTTATTAAATATATAGGCCGATCTTAAAGAAAGACGCAGCGCTTGAGACAATACTAGCAGAACAACCTTTTATTATTAGTAGAGGAGCTAAGAATTTAAAACAATCCCTTGTATGTGCTTGTAGGAAGAAAAATCTGAGAAATATTTTTAATCAAAAAGAGAGTTTCTATGGTTGTGGGATGTGTGGTGCATGTAAGAATACTGTCACGGTTCCCAGATCCCACCACGCAGTACTTAACACCCCACACTCCACAGAGCCCAGAAGCTACCAACAGAGTAGCCGTGAAAGATCTCTAACTGTCTGGTCCTTAGAATTGGCCAGGTAAACTAGCTAGACAAAAAGGGTTAACAACACAGGGAGTAGTCAGCCGAGCCAGAATCAGGAATACAGAGTTCAGAATGGTCAAATGGAATAGCCGGGTCGATATCAGAGCAGTGGCGTAGTACAAGAAAATGGTCTAGGGCAACAGAAGGGAGAATAGTCAGAAACAAGCAGAGGTCAATAAAGGGTTAATTCAATATAGCAGTCAGATACAAGGAGCTCAGGTATGGATAACCACGATCTGGCAACTGCTGAGAATACACTGAGGGTTTTTAAAGACCTTCACCAGGCCACGCCCCCCACTCAAGCCGCGCCTCATGCAACCAGCTCCCTGCCTGTCTCTATTTAAACCGGGCATTGGTCAGCGAGCAGCATCAGACATGCTGCCCTCAAACACACAGGTAGGGCTGGAAGCTCCCAACGTTACAGTACCCCCCTCTCCACGGGAGGCTACCGGACGACCAACAGGACGAGCGGCAGGATGACCACCAGGGCGATCGTTGTGTGAGGCATGGAACGCCCTGACCAACCTAGAGGCAGACATGTCGGAAGCTGGAATCCAGGACCGGTCTTCTGGACCATAACCCACCCAATCGACCAAGTACTGCAGAGCGCCCCTGCACAGCCTAGAATCCAAAACCCTCCTAACCTCATACTCAGATTCACCATCAACCTGAATAGGTGGAGGAGGAGGAACGACCCGCGTGTACCTGTTACACAACAATGGCTTCAGTAGGGAGCTGTGGAAGACGTTGTGCATGCGAAGATGTTTAGGAAGGGCAAGAGCATAAGCCACAGGATTAATGCGGCGAATGATCTTATATGGACCTATAAACCGAGGTGCCATTTTCATAGAAGGCACCCGCAACTTCACGTTCCTAGTGGACAACCAAACTCTATCCCCCACGTTATAGGAGGGAGCTTGTAACCTATGCCTGTCAGCCTTTGCGTTTCTGGACAGCAACCTTGCTCTCCATATTTTCTCGAATCTGTTTCCAAATCTCTTGCAGTTGAGTGAGATGGTCATCGAGAGCCGGGATGGCCTGTTCAGTAAACTGAAGCGGTAGAGCCGGAGGGAAAAAACCATAGATGGCAGAAAAAGGAGAGTGGCCAGTGGTCTCGTTAACGGCATTATTACGTGCATACTCAGCCCAGGGCAACAACTCCGACCAATTGTCTTGTTGTTGTGTGGTAAAGCAACGTATGTACTGCTCGAGACCCTGATTTGCCCTCTCTGCTGCCCCATTGGTTTGTGGATGATATGCTGAAGAGAAGGCCAATCGCACCCCCATCTCTGCACAGAAAACCCTCCAGAAACGAGAGACGAACTGGGCTCCTCTGTCAGAGACTATTTCAGACGGAACCCCATGTATACGTACAATCTCTCTAGCAAATACAACCGCCAGTTCTTTGGCTGTAGGAAGCTTAGGTAGAGGGACAAAATGAGCCATTTTGGAGAAGCGGTCTACAACTGTCAGAACCACAGTATGACCCTTGGACTTCGGCAAGTCCACAATAAAATCCATAGATAGATGAGACCAAGGCCTCTTAGGCATGGGTAAAGGCTGCAATAGACCGACAGGCAAGGATTTACTGGTTTTGCTTCTGGCACAGACTTGACAAGCCAAAACAAACAGACGTACGTCCTGTCGCATGGTGGGCCACCAGAACTGTCTGGAGATACTGGTAAGAGTCTTAGTAATACCAGGATGACCTGCTGGTTTAGAATCATGAAACATTATGAGTAATTCTTGTCTTTCCTTTTCAGGTACAAACAACATATCTGGAGGCTTGTCAGGTGGAGCCCCTACTTGAACTGCCTGGAGGCGTTCCAGGAAAGGCGAGGAGACAGACAAGACTATGGAAGCCACAATACTTTCAGGAGGAACTATAGGATTGTGGTCTTGTGTATTAGACTCATACGGGTCATATTGACGAGATAAGGCATCAGTCTTTACATTGCGGTCACCTGGTCTGTAAGTCAATACAAAATTAAACCGAGACAGTAGCAATGACCACCTGGCCTGTCTCGCGTTCAAACGTTTAGCATCCCCGATGTACGTAAGGTTCTTATGATCAGTAATTATCAATAAAGGGTCAAGAGTACCTTCCAACAAATGTCTCCACTCTGATAGGGCAGACACAATAGCAAGCAATTATTTGTTACCGATATCATAATTGCGTTCTGTTGGTGATAATTTTCTTGAAAAGAACCCACAAGGATGTAGAGGTTTTCCTGGAGACTCTCTTTGACTGATGAAGCTCGCAGGGTTAGCGAGAGAAACGCGTTTCGGTTTTTAATTACTCTGTTAATTTTTACTCTTATTTTATTGTTATTATTTTTTATTTTTTACTAATTTTCTTTAATTTCAATAAATTTTCTTTTAATACCATCCGAATTTTCACCTTCTGATCCTGATCCTGATCCTGATCTCCATCGCATTCATCTACCAGCTCCCCCCCTCCACTATTCAAGTGGTCCACAGGCTAAGGTACTGAGCCACTCAGACGGGAGGCTCAGAAACACGTGAGTGTATACCACCCATTCTACTTGTATTGTCACATTGCTCTGGTATTGTGCCATATATTTCTTATTTACCGAGGTACTCCTGGATACCGAAACCATCTCCCGAATCACCATCTTGACGGGAGGAGCCCCCCATAGAGGCTTAAAAGCGAATACTACGAGCCTTGAGGCTCCATGCTTGTGAGTTTACATCCATCACCCATATTACTTTCCTCGAATTGCAATATATACTATGCAATGAAGGTGTTCTTTTGATTCTATACTTTAGAAACCACCCTATCCAAGAACACCCGAGATATTTGAGAACAAAAAACATTTTCTTTTTCCTTTCTGCGCTCCCTTCACAAGCAAAAGTTTGTATTGTTTTTAGTATCTCTCCCTTAGCCCAATCAATAACAGGATTATGTTCCACCAACCAAGGGAAACCAAGTACAACAGGATTGGAAGGTGAATGGATAACTTGAAATATGATTTTTTCTTTATGCAAGAGACCAGTGGTAAGAACCACTGTAACCGTATCGTGAGTAATCCTAGGGCAGGATAACGGTCTGCCGTCTATGGCTTCCACGGCTAAGGGTGTCTCTCTTACAACCAGAGGTAGAGAAATGGAAGAAGCGTAGTTAACATCGATAAAGTTGCCAGCAGCCCCAGAATCCAAAAAAGCGGTAGTATGTGTGGTCTTGGTCTCCCAAGCCAAGGATACTGGTAACATAAGTTTAGTGTCTTTGAGTGGAGACATGCACGTCACACCCAAGGCCTGTCTCCTCAGCTGCCTTAGGTGCGGTAGTTTTTCCGGCTTTTCATGCATTTTAGGAAAAGTAGGACATTGAAATCGTACATGACCCCCCAAACCACAATACAGGCACAATCCCTCACGAAAACGCCTTGTTCTCTCTTCCTCTGTAAGCCTAGTACGGCCTAGTTGCATAGGCTCAGAGGGAGGAGATAACAAAGGTAGGGCTGGAAGCTCCCAACGTTACAAAACTATCCTGACTCGTACGGCTCACCTGGAACCAGCTGGGGTTGCACCCCCGCTTGATATACCTGTGTCCCCTGTCGTTCAGACATCCCAGGTACACATGACCGCTCCTATGAGGTTTGACGGTACTCCCTCAGAGTGCCGGGGATTTTTGGTCCATGTGGATATTCATTTTAAATTAAATCCACAGATGTTTTTCTCTGACATTGCCAAAGTGTGGTTCATTATTAATCACCTGTCTGGCAGAGCATTGACATGGGCGACTCCGTTATGGGAGGCAGAGAAGCCTATCATACGGGATTATAAAGAATTCATAGCCGAGTTACAACGTACATTTAATCCTACCAGAAAGGCCACGGTAGCTGGCAAATCCTTGTTTCGCATACGTCAAGGGAACAGGACTGTTTCTGATTATGCCATAGAATTTAAAACCTTGATCTCTGATGTGAACTGGACAAATGAGACACTGGTTCTGGCTTTTATGGAGGGGTTATCAGAGTTATTGATGCATGAATTGGCTCCACGTAAACTACCTGAGGTATTGTGTGAACTCATTGATTATTGTATAGATCTGGATAATCAGATAAGGGACAGAAGGACTCCAAGAGAGAAACCCAAGAGACCGTTACCTAGGTTGGCCCCTGTCTTTCAGGCACCACCAAGAGAGTTATCTCCTCCCTCTGAGCCTATGCAACTAGGCCGTACTAGGTTTACAGAGGAAGAGAGAACAAGGCGTTTTCGTGAGGGATTGTGCTGTATTGTGGTTTGGGGGGACATGTACGATTTCAATGTCCTAATCGTCCTAAGATGCATGATAAGCCGGAAAACTACCGCACCTAAGGCAGCTGAGGAGACAGGCCTTGGGTGTGATGTGCATGTCTCCTGTCAAAGACACTAAACTTATGTTACCAGTATCCTTGGCTTGGGAGACCAAGACCACACAGACTACCGCTTTTTTGGATTCTGGGGCTGCTGGCAACTTTATCGATGTTAACTACGCTTCTTCCATTTCTCTACCTCTGGTTGTAAGAGAGACACCCTTAGCCGTCGAAGCCATAGATGGCAGACCGTTATCCTGCCTAGGATTACTCACGATACGGTTACAGTGGTTCTTACCACTGGTCTCTTGCATAAAGAAGAAATCATATTTCAAGTTATCCATTCACCTTCCAATCCTGTTGTACTTGGTTTCCCTTGGTTGGTGAAACACAATCCTGTTATTGATTGGGCTAAGGGAGAGATACTGTCTTGGAGTCCTGCTTGTTTTGGGACTTGTTTAATACCCATTCAGCATGTCGGTGCCCTGAACACACCCACAGCTCCTCCATTGTCTACAGAGGTTCCTGACCAATACGCCGACCTCAGGGCTGTATTTGATAAAAGAGAGGCAGAGAAACTGCCTCCACATAGACCATATGATTGTGCCATTGATATTCATCCTGGTACCATGCCTCCTCGAGGCAAAGTATATCCTCTTTCCATAAAGGAGAACCGAATTATGGAAGAGTACATAAAGGAGAATTTGGAGAGAGGTTTTATCCGACGTTCCTCTTCTCCAGCAGGGGCTGGGTTCTTTTTTGTGTCTAAAAAAGAGGGAGATTTAAGCCCGTGTATCGATTATAGGGGGCTTAACAAGATCACCATTAAGAACGTGTATCCTATCCCTCTCATATCAGAACTGTTCGACAGGTTAAGGGGGTCAGCAGTATACACAAAACTTGATTTAAGAGGAGCTTACAACCTGATACGTATAAAAGAGGGGCATGAGTGGAAAACAGCATTTAACACCAGGAGTGGGCATTATGAATACTTGGTCATGCCTTTCGGTCTTTGTAATGCTCCAGCAGTATTCCAGGATTTTATTAATGATGTGCTCAGAGATTTCTTACAAACCTTTGTTATAGTATACCTAGACGATATATTGATTTACTCTCCCGATCTGAAAACCCACCATGCACATGTCAGACAGGTATTAGCAAAATTACTGGACAATGGTCTTTATTGCAAACTAGAGAAGTGTTTATTCGACATAACTACTGTGAAATTCCTTGGGTATATTATCACTCCAGAAGGTTTTGAGATGGATCCTTCTAAACTCACGGCCATCTCAGAATGGCCTCTCCCTCAAGGTCTCAAGGCCATACAGAGGTTTCTGGGGTTTTCCAACTATTATAGGAGATTTATCAAGAATTATTCCGCTGTAGCCTCCCCTATCATTAATATGACACGTAAAGGTCTGAAGAACCAGATCTGGTCTTCTCAATCCAAACAAGCATTCGAAGCCCTCAAACAAGCTTTCACTTCCGCTCCCGTGTTACGGCATCCTGATCCCAGGATTCCGTTTGTTCTTGAGGTTGATGCTTCCGAGATAGGCATTGGGGCTGTCCTGTCTCAAAGAGAGTCTCCAGGAACCTCTACATCCTTGTGGGTTCTTTTCAAGAAAATTATCACCAGCAGAACGCAATTATGATATCGGTAACAGAGAATTGCTTGCTATTGTGTCTGCCCTCTCAGAGTGGAGACATTTGTTGGAAGGTACTCTTGACCTTTATTGATAATTACTGATCATAAGAACCTTACGTACATCGGGGATGCCAAACGTTTGAACGCGAGACAGGCCAGGTGGTCATTGCTACTGTCTCGGTTTAATTTTGTATTGACTTACAGACCAGGTGACCGCAATGTAAAGACTGATGCTTATCTCGTCAATATGACCCGTATGAATCTAATACACAAGACCACAATCCTATAGTTCCTCCTGAACGTATTGTGGCTTCCACAGTCTTGTCTGTCTCCTCGCCTTTCCTGGAACGCCTCCAGGCAGTTCAAGTAGGGGCTCCACCTGACAAGCCTCCAGATATGTTGTTTGTACCTGAAAAGGAAAGACAAGAATTACTCATAATGTTTCATGATTCTAAACCTGCAGGTCATCCTGGTATTACTAAGACTCTTACCAGTATCTCCAGACAGTTCTGGTGGCCCACCATGCGACAGGACGTACGTCTGTTTGTTTTGGCTTGTCAAGTCTGTGCCAGAAGCAAAACCAGTAAATCCTTGCCTGTCGGTCTATTGCAGCCTTTACCCATGCCTAAGAGGCCTTGGTCTCATCTATCTATGGATTTTATTGTGGACTTGCCGAAGTCCAAGGGTCATACTGTGGTTCTGACAGTTGTAGACCGCTTCTCCAAAATGGCTCATTTTGTCCCTCTACCTAAGCTTCCTACAGCCAAAGAACTGGCGGTTGTATTTGCTAGAGAGATTGTACGTATACATGGGGTTCCGTCTGAAATAGTCTCTGACAGAGGAGCCCAGTTCGTCTCTCGTTTCTGGAGGGTTTTCTGTGCAGAGATGGGGTGCGATTGGCCTTCTCTTCAGCATATCATCCACAAACCAATGGGGCAGCAGAGAGGGCAAATCAGGGTCTCGAGCAGTACATACGTTGCTTTACCACACAACAACAAGACAATTGGTCGGAGTTGTTGCCCTGGGCTGAGTATGCACGTAATAACACCGTTAACGAGACCACTGGCCACTCTCCTTTTTCTGCCATCTATGGTTTTTTCCCTCCGGCTCTACCGCTTCAGTTTACTGAACAGGCCATCCTGGCTCTCGATGACCATCTCACTCAACTGCAAGAGATTTGGAGACAGATTCGAGAAAATATGGAGCGCAATGTTGCTGTCCAGAAACGCAAGGCTGACAGGCATAGGTTACAAGCTCCCTCCTATAACGTGGGGGATAGAGTTTGGTTGTCCACTAGGAACGTGAAGTTGCGGGTGCCTTCTATGAAAATGGCACCTCGGTTTATAGGTCCATATAAGATCATTCGCCGCATTAATCCTGTGGCTTATGCTCTTGCCCTTCCTAAACATCTTCGCATGCACAACGTCTTCCACACCTCCCTACTGAAGCCATTGTTGTGTAACAGGTACACGGGTCGTTCCTCCTCCTCCACCTATTCAGGTTGATGGTGAATCTGAGTATGAGGTTAGGAGGGTTTTGGATTCTAGGCTGTGCAGGGGCGCTCTGCAGTACTTGGTCGATTGGGTGGGTTATGGTCCAGAGGACCGGTCCTGGATTCCAGCTTCCGACATGTCTGCCTCTAGGTTGGTCAGGGCGTTCCATGCCTCGCACCCCAATCGCCCTGGTGGTCGTCCTGCCGCTCGTCCTGTTGGTCGTCCGGTGGCCTCCCGTGGAGAGGGGGGTACTGTAACGTTGGGAGCTTCCAGCCCTACCCGTGTGCTTGAGGGCAGCATGTCTGATGCTGCTCGCTGACCAAAGCCTGGTTTAAATGGAGACAGGCAGGGAGGTGGTTGCAAGAGGCGCGGCTTGAGTGGGGGGCGTGGCCTGGTGAAGGTCTTTAAAAACCCTCAGTGTATTCTCAGCAGTTGCCAGATCGTGGTTATCCATACCTGAGCTCCTTGTACCTGACTGCTATATTGAATTAACCCGTTATTGACCTCTGCTTGTTTCTGACTATTCTGCCTTCTGTTGCCCTAGACCTTTCTTGTACTACGCTACTGCTCTGATATCGACCCGGCTATTCCATTTGATCATTCTGAACTCTGTATTCCTGATTCTGGCTCGGCTGACTACTCCCCGTGTTGTTAACCCTATCTGTCTAGCTAGTTTACCTGGCCAATTCTAAGGACCAGACAGTTAGATCTTTCACGGCTACTCTGTTGGTAGCTTCTGGGTTCTGTGGAGTGTGGGGCGTTAAGTACTGCGTGGTGGGATCTGGGAACCGTGACAAGTTTGTAAGGCAATAGCAAACTGATCCATCCTATGATCCTGCTCATCCTGTCTGGATACAAAGTTAGCCAAGTGCTGTGTTAAGTCTGCGGGATCCATAGTGGCCAGATCGTAATGTCACGGTTCCCAGGTCCCATCACGCAGTACTTAACACCCCACACTCCACAGAGCCAAGAAGCTACCAACAGAGTAGCCGTGAAAGATCTCTAACTGTCTGGTCCTTAGAATTGGCCAGGTAAACTAGCTAGACAGAAAGGGTTAACAACACAGGGAGTAGTCAGCCGAGCCAGAATCAGGAATACAGAGTTCAGAATGGTCAAATGGAATAGCCGGGTCGATATCAGAGCAGTGGCGTAGTACAAGAAAATGGTCTAGGGCAACAGAAGGCAGAATAGTCAGAAACAAGCAGAGGTCAATAACGGGTTAATTCAATATAGCAGTCAGGTACAAGGAGCTCAGGTATGGATAACCACGATCTGGCAACTGCTGAGAATACACTGAGGGTTTTTAAAGACCTTCACCAGGCCACACCCCCCACTCAAGCCGCGCCTCATGCAACCACCTCCCTGCCTGTCTCCATTTAAACCGGGCATTGGTCAGCGAGCAGCATCAGACATGCTGCCCTCAAGCACACAGGTAGGGCTGGAAGCTCCCAACGTTACAAATACAAAATCAACAAAAGACACATAGAAAAATATCCCCTAGATAAATCTTTTAGAATAAAAGGGATATTAACGTGCCACTCAAAAAACGTCATATACGCTATTATATGTCCATGTAACTTAGTATATATAGGGCGTACAATTAGTCCATTGCGTGTCAGGATAATGGAGCACGTCAGGGACATCAGGAGTAGGGATGAGATGTTCGGTTCGATATGTTCGGAGTTCGCATCGAACATCGGCCGTTCGACAGTTCGCAAATTTGGAACATTTCCGCGTATTTGGTTCGAGTTTGAATTTATTTTTTTAAAAAAAAGTATAAAAAATGCTTAAAAAATACTAAAACTAGAAATAAAGAGACTCTTTACTGCAGAATATTATAAGCAATGGTTTATTAGAAATTGAATTAAAACGGGAATATTTTTAACATTGAAGCCTATGGGATAAAACATTCTTGTTACTAAAACATCAGGCCGACACGGCCCTCTAATCAGGCACTGTAGAGAGCAGCCTGCAGGAGCCTCCCAAGGATCCCCTTGAGGAGCATGCGGCCGCCGGATGACAGAGCTGCGACTGTGCGGACTAGCCGCCTGGGTGCATGTGGCAGAGACAGGCAGCGCAGGGAGGGAGCCACTGCACCTGTGGCCACGGCAGACCCCCCCAGCCCCCACAACCAGGATCCAGGGAGCCCCCACTGACCACCAGGCTAAGGTAAGGCGAAACATTTCTAAAAAAAATAAAATCCGAGGACATTTTTAAATGTCCCCGGGAACAAAAAATAAAACTTTTTTTTTATTTCTCTACCTGGTTGAATGTATTTAATTATATATATTAGATACATTCAGCCTGGTAGAGGGGGGGTGGCATGTGGGCTGCGCGGGGTCTCAGGCAGTGGTTTGTTTTTTTGTGTGTATATTTTTAGCAAATTTATAGGGGAAGGTAAGGGCAGGTGAAGTTGCATTTTGGTGCCCCCCTCCACCCAATCCGTGCCATGCCAATCGGGAGTGTTTGGTGTCCTCACGCATTGCCAATCTATGCTGTGCTTGGTGCCCCTCCTGTGCCACAGGGCCAATCTACAGAGTGTGTGGTCCCCTCCTTTGGCAATGTGGCATAGGAGGGGCACCAGGCACTGAACAAATTTGCAATATGGCCTGGTGGTGCCCCCTGGTCTTGCTGTGTCAATATACTCACATATTTCAATCTGGCCGCCACTCCCAGTGTTTCCCTGTGATCCTGCTACCTACCACTCTCACTCTATTGCTGTGGTCCACTCTCTGACTCCAGGTCTCCAGAAACAGACTGGCAGCAGGGTCCTCGTCCTCTAATTCAATTCACTCCCCCTTAATTCATTTTTCCCCTTTAATTACTTTCACCCCCTTAAATTCATTTCATATAGCGTATGACAGAGCTCCACAGCAATAAACCTCACAGTAATGTACCGATATCAGTTTACTCAAACCCCCAAGCAGAACATTACACACACACACACACCCCCCAGCAGAACATTACAAACACCTCCCCAGCAGAACATTACACTCCCCAGCAGAACATTACACCCCCAGCAGAACATTACCCCTCCCAGCAAAACATTACACCCCCAAGCAGAACATTACACCCCCCTGAGTAGAACATTACACCCCCACGAGCAGAACATTACACACACACACACTCCCCCTCCCCTCCCTCATTTTATTCAAACCTGTTAAAAATCTTCTCTCAGCCTCTCTGCCCAGCCTCTCTGCCCACCTTAAGCCTTGGGTTTTGTCCTCCAGGCTTTTCTACTGCTGCATGCCCTGGCTATGCGTGTCACATGAGGAGGGCGGTGCCAAATTATGCAGTGTGCCTGCTCATGTTTAGAATGTGGGACTGAGACAGGCACACTGCATCGGTGTAAGAGTGCGCGGCTGGGCCCCTGGTTGATGTCTGAAGATCATTCATAGCTTCGCTTCCGGTATTTTAAAAACAGAATTTTTCGGCCCCTCACACTGACAGCAAGCCAGGACAGTAGGGCGGTCGCCTGTGCCGCCTTACACTAGCGCCGGCCCTGGTGGTATCAATGCATCCCTACTCTATACAAGCGCTCTGTGTCCCTATAATATACAGTTGTGTTCAAAATTATTCAACCCCCAATGCTGTAAAGGGTTTTAGGGAATTTAGTGTACATTTGTAATTGTATTCAGAATGAAATCCTACAAGGACTTTTCAAAGAACCATATGCAACTAAAATTATATCAATTGGTTTTGTAATACAGTAGTAAATGTTTATTTTGTGAATTCTTCATTGACACAATTATTCAACCCCTTAAAGACTACCACTCTGAAGAACAGCGGTTCATTCAAGTGGTTTCAATCAGGTATTGAAAACACCTGTGGATGTCACGGAGCAGTAATAAAGCATAATAAGCACCAATTAGGCAGCTTTAAAATGACTGTGATACTCAGCTCCTTCTAGACATTTACTGGTGTGGTTACAAACATGGTGAAGTCAAGAGAATGGTCCAGGAAGACAAGAGAAGAGGTGATTACTCTTCACAGGAAGAGCAATGGCTATAAGAAGATTGCAAAGATGTTAAACATACCAAGAGAGACCATAGGAAGCATCATTCGCAAATTCAAGGCAAAGGGCACTGTTGAAACGCTACCTGGTCGTGGCAGTAAGAAGATGCTGACTTTGACTGCTGTGCGCTACCTGAAGCGTAGAGTGGAGAAAAGTCCCCGTGTGACTGCTGAGGAACTGAGAAAAGATTTGTCAGATGTGGGTACTGAAGTTTCAGCTCAGACAATACAGCGCACACTGCGTAATGATGGCCTCCATGCCAGAACTCCCAGGCGCACCCCCTTGCTGTCTCCAAAGAATAAGAAGAGTCAACTGCAGTATGCCAAAAGTCATGTGGACAAACCACAGAAGTTTTGGGATAGTGTTCTGTGGACTGATGAAACAAAATTAGAACTGTTTGGGCCCATGGATCAATGCTATGTTTGGAGAAGGCCTATGAAGAAAAGAACACCTTGCCTACTGTGAAGCATGGCGGGGGGTCAATCATGGTTTGGGGCTGTTTTGCTTCTGCAGGTACAGGGAAGCTTCAGCGTGTGCAAGGTACCATGAATTCTCTTCAGTACCAGGAGATATTGGATGACAATGTGATGCAGTCCGTCACAAACCTGAGGCATGGGAGACGTTGGACCTTTCAACAGGACAATGATCCCAAGCATACCTCCAAGTCCACTAGAGCATGGTTGCAGATTAAAGGCTGGAACATTTTGGAGTGGCCATCGCAGTCACCTGACTTAAATCCGATTGAGAACCTCTGGTGGGACTTAAAGAAAGCAGTTGCAGTGCGCAAGCCTAAGAATGTGACTGAACTGGAGGCTTTTGCCCATGACGAATGGGCGAAGATACCCGTAGATCGCTGCAAGACACTTGTGTCAAGCTATGCTTCACGTTTAAAAGCTGTTATAACTGTAAAAGGATGTTGTACTAAGTACTAAGATTGAATGTCACTTGGGGGTTGAATAAAACTGATAATGATGTGAGCACAGAAAAGACATTTGTGGTTATTTCATTATAAATGTTATGTTATATTTGTCTGACCTACACGTGCCTCTTTGATTTAATTGTAAGCAAGATGACTGAATGATCAAACTCAATGTCAAACTGGCCAAAACACTCAATTTCAGTGGGGGTTGAATAATTTTGAACACAACTGTATATGATATGGGGTTACTTTTTTTTATATTTTTATACTATTCTTATTAAATTAACAGTAATTTTTGATGTATTTTATTCAGTAGAAACTTTTTTTTGCCTATATAACATGTGCTTTGTGGAACAAAAACGGTTTTGTGTGTACATTTTAATTTAGTTAGTGGATTCCTGTCCAGTGCGGTGAGAAGCAAACGTAATGCAGTGTAGACACGCTGCGAGGCAGAGCGGAGTGAAATCAAGCCTGCAAAATGTTTGCTTCTCTTCGCTTTGCTACACTGTGCGTCGCTACACGCTCAGTGTGTCTCACCCTTTATTCCGGCATCGCTAGCTTACCGAATCAGTTTGTATACTTGTTACTGACCCTGCTTGTTCTGAGGACCCGATCTGTTGCCTACTTTGCCTGCCATTTGACTATTCTCTCTGTGTATTCCTTACCTGTTCTGTTTGCTTCCTGTTGTTACTGGTGTGTGCCGATTCTCACCATATACAGTAGCGCAGTACAAGTGGCTAAACATTGCTGACCCGGTTTTGTTATAGCTGCTGATGTAACTGAATAGATCGGGGATCTCTTCTGCATTACCAAAACCTCCACCACTGCACTCTTCCACAATACCACAGAGGGGTTACGGTGTGAAGGCACTTGCTGCCACCAAAAGGCAAAATATTTGGGTGCACTGACGCCTGTGCCAGATTCATATCATTTTAATATTTGACTGCAGGGTTCAACCTGCTCTCATAGCACAGCATCAGTGGTTAATGGCTTAGTGTAATAGAGAGGGTTGGTTACACTCACCGATTTAGGAGCCTTATCTCTCCAGGCTCAACTGCTAGGCATGCGGTGCTGCTTAATGGTGAGCGCCAATGCCTCTCTTAGCTGCTTCCTCGGGTTCAGGTCACAGTGTCTGCAGCAAGCCTCAAAGGTCTGTTAGTCAGGTGGGACTTAATAATCAGTTTCTCATATGTTTTCCCAGAGCGGTTTCTTACATAAATTCTCCAGCACTGCTCGTAAGTGACTTCATGTTTTTATGGTTTATAAACATTTAAAAGGACATTATAGCCCAGGGCTTTCAAACTCATGACCCCGCAGATGTTGATGCCTAAACCTCTCAGAATTTGTTCAATGCACTAGATCAGTGGTTCCCAACCGCAATCCTCAGGTCCCCCATCCGCAGCTAAGAGAGGTATTGGCGCTCACCATTAAGCAGCACCGCATGCCTAGCAGTTGAGCCTGGAGAGATAAGGCTCCTAAATCGGTGAGTGTAACCAACCCTCTCTATTACACTAAGCCATTAACCACTGACGCTGTGCTATGAGAGCACTCTCTCTCTTTTATGTTTCTCCACCTGAGGTAAAGGCGATATTTTAAAGAAGGGAAGTGACCACCCTATAGTTGGCACAAGGTGCTTCACTCCAGAGCCCGGATATAAGAGGTTCTGGTATTTGTAAGTGTGCAATTATTAAACACATGACTCTCCAATGGTCATAAGACGTTGCTGCACTATTATCTTCTCTCTTTCTTCCCCTCTCTTTATCTCCCATTCGGAGTGGAACCAACCGACGATATAGGAAGAACTGTTGTACCAAGTACATTGCAGAGCACATTTGGTACACATTCTGCCATCTAGGATTTCCGGAAAAGAACATTAAGGACGCTAGATCTTCAATACGCATAGGAAACTAGCGTAAGGCCATTTATACACTTCTAAGTGGATGCCAATATCTGGATTCGGCCACACTTTTTATTACGGCATCAATGCGTATATTTGCACAAATCTGCACTATATACACCTACTGTCACTGTTGCACTTTAATACTGTGTAAATAGTAGGATTAACTGCGGCACTAGCATTTTTTATTTATCTAGGAGCTAATATTTGCACGACTAAAGTTGCACTTTATATGAACCGTAAGGACTTATGTACATTTGACGGTCAAATCAGTACAATATTGTAATCTGTTGAATGTAATAATTGTTGCGTCACTAGGACACCTTCCCCTTTTTTTTCAGTTGTTTATGAATAGATTAAAGGAAAACCATTTACCGTCATTTGAAACTTAATTTTTTTTTAAAAAAATGTTTCTATACATCCTACAAATCCGCCACTTCATGGGCAGGTTATGGGGACCTCCTAGGCACGATATTTGAAGGAATTTTTGGTTTTTATCTTTAACCCTTATTTCATGGAAAACTCACCTTTCCTTTAAAAACGTTTTTCGTTTTTTTACTTTTTTTCCTTGTTTCCTGTCCCCCAGGGCACTACCCAGACCCCCATACACCTTTTATGGCAAATATCTTGCATATATGCCCTCTTGGAGGGCACTCTAAAATTTTAACTTTCGAGTCCCATTGACTTGCATTGAGTTCGATTCGCGTTCGCGTTCGAACTCGAACTTTTGAAATTGTTCGAGTTCGAATGCGAACCGAACACAATCTAATCTTATCAGGAGAGGATATGACCAACACTCCCTGACACTCCACTTTAAAGAAAAACATGATTGTACTGCAGAAGGGATTACCTTTATGGCTCTTAAACAAATTCAAAAAAACTGGCAAGGGAAAAACTTTATTCAAAGATTAAATGAGGAGGAGATGAGGCTTATTTATTTATTTATAAAAGGATTTTACCAGGAAGGATACATTGAGATTTCTCTCGTTTTCAAGTATGTCCTGGGTTCGAGAACATTGATTGGTTACAGAAATACAAAATAGTAAAATGCAAGAAATTAACACAAAACCAAATATACAGATTAACAGAAAAATAAATATGGAGGAAATAAAGTCATTATGTTACATGTTTACAGGTGCACACTGTTTACACACTGGGCACACTCATTCCAATGGGTTTAAATAACGAGTTTTTGAGTTGTGCCACTTTTTGTAATTGCTGATCTATTCCCCCTTTTTTATGAATTCCCTCTTTAAAATGTACGACATTATACTACTGGTATAGGAATTTGGATGGTTTGTAGGAAGATTATCCAGAGACTCAAATTTGTGCTGCTGGTAAGAGCTTTTAAATATAAATTTGTATGGAGAAGGTACATATTGGGTTAAGATACTATTAAATTTTCTGACACTGACCAAAAATTATAATTCAAATAAACAATATTTCCCAAAATTTTCAATTGTTTTAGTTTGGGATTTCTTTTTTTAAAAAATATTTTTTACTCGTCCTGAATCAACTCAGAAAAACATACCGAGAGACGTCATAATACACAGCAGTATTAAACAAAAGAGCAAGTTAACCCCTTAGTGACCGGGCGGTTTTACATAAATCCGTCTTTTAGTGACCGCTGCTGTTTTTACGTTTCTGCGCTGTAAGGCTAGGGTCAGACGAAAGCAGTTTTAACGTGCGTTTAGACGCACGAAATCACGGCCGTGCTAGCAGCAAATGACGTCCAATGCCGGGGAACACACGAAGTACGGCCGCACAAAAGTTCGTCCGCGCAACGCAAGTGGCAAACGAACACATTTTTTCTAGAACGTCAAACCGCTAGTACGGACATACAGAGTGCGCTGCGTCCGCTAGAGGCGTGTGTGCGTGATTGGGAGACGTCAGACGCTGCTAATGTCCAGCCAACATAACGTCCAGACACAAAAAGTGTTTCATTGATGATCCGTACAAAATCACGGACGAAAAGGCGCATCGTATGACCGCTATCGCGTATTCCGTGAAAAAATGCGTCCATTCGTTTGAACGCACTTTTTCACAGACAACACGAAAAATGCGTTAGTCTGACCCTAGCCTTAGTGTTTAGGTCAAATTTTCCTTACTCGTTTATTCGACCCACACATATTATACACCCCTTTTCCCGCCATTAAATGGACTTTCTAGAAATACCATTATTTCCATCATATCGAATAATTTACTATAAAAAAAAATATGAAATATGAGGAAAAAAATGGTAAAAACACACTTTTTTGTAATTTAATCCCCAAAATCTACAACCACCCAAAACGACCCCGGCTAAATAGGCTCAAAATTTTGTCCCGAGACTAGAAATACCCAATTTTTACATGTGTTTGCTTTTTAACCCCTTCACTGCTGAGAGAGTTCACCTATGTGCGCTGCGCTCATTCTGACCATTTTGTGCTAATTATTTTTAGATGACAGCCTAGGTCCTATTTAACTAAACCCCCCCAGACAAAAAAAACTTTTTAAAAAAAACATTTTTTTATTTTATTTAATTTTTTTAGTATTTCTTTTTATTTAATTTTTTATTTTTATTTTTTTTAAAACCAAACCTGGTCATGTTTGGTATCATTCGAAAGGCCATAATCAGGCCTTTCAAATGATGGCAAATATGACCATCTAGCTGCCATGGATCGGGAGATAAAGGGATCCTTAGTATCCCCTTATCTCTACATGGCAGCTAGATGGTTAACTGGCCCACTGACATCCTCACACATATGGTGAGGTTGTCAGTGGGTGGGGGGGGACCTGGAGGCTTGGCTGACATCCAAGATGTCAGCCCCCCTCCAGGTTTGAATTGCATTTTGGCGCCAATTGGCGCCGCAACGTGATCCGGCGGCGAAACGGTTAATGCCATACACCGCTGAAAAGGGGAGGCTCTCCCCTCTCCAGCAGTGCAAACGGCATCTCCCTAGCTTCAATGGTTGGGGAGATAGAGGGCTCCGAAGGAGCCCGCCCACTCCCCTCCATTGAAATGCATGGGGACGCCTGCTGATGACGTCACCACGCAGCGTGGCGACGTCATCAGCCTCGCCTGCCCATGTAAATCACATGGGCAGGCTTCCTCCCTGCCAGATCGCCGTGGGATCCAGCGAGGGAGGTGAGTATCGGGCGGGAGGGGGATTAGGCGCCGCTGACATACCCTGTACGTCCGCGGGTCTAAGGGAGACCCGAGGACAAGACGTACAGGGTACGTCAGCGGCCCTTAAGGGGTTAAACAAACACATGGCATCCAACAGACAACTCAGAGGCTACAATGCAACCCATGTTAAAACCAAATATGACAGTTCCCGACCCAAAGTTTGTAAAGTCATAGCACCACCACTACGTATCTGCAGTGAACGGTACTCAAAGGGGTTGGCGTGGCGAAGTGTGGATAGGTACAGGGTCTTAGAGAGAGGAAGCCAAAAAAAGGGTTAAGGAGTGATCAGGGGGACTCTGTGGGATCGGAGGGGTACCCAGCAACATCTGTAAAGAGTACCACGGGGCGCAGAAAAAGGTATTACGCAGTGAGTCCCTGGTTTTGCATGGAAGGAGTCGAATAAAAGGGGCCCAATTAGTGAGGAAGGACTAAGTCTTTTGTTCTTGGTGCAGTGAGGCCTCAGACCATTCCACCAAAAATATGGCATAGATTCTGTCATAAACCATACTAAAGGAGGGAGGGGTAGCGAAGATCCATTGTGACAAGATCGCTTTCTTGCCCGTCGCTGCAAGCAGGGTGAGCCAAAACCGATGGGACTTATTGAAAGGACGATTGGTGGCAGGGGTCGGACGGTTGAAGATGGCCCATTCCGGAGTAAATTGGAGTTCTAATCAGAGAACCTGTGACTAGGGATGAGCTGTTCGGGTTCGGACGGTTCGGGGTTCGACCCGAACTTAGCCTGTTAAAGTAGATCGCGAACACCGAACATTTTCGGGTGTTCGCTGCATGTTTGACCACAATGCATTTTCCCACTGGCCTGAAGCTCGTAATTGGCTACAGCCTTGCACCTGACCACAGGTCTGGTGCGAGACTGGTTCAACACTATGCCAATCACCGCTCAGAGTCCTGATTGGGCAAATTTTGGCCAATCATGGGCTCACAGAGCTAAGTCCCGCAGCACGCTATATAACGTTTCCACGCGCCGATTCTGCACGCATTTCAGAGGAGATTTCAAAGGAGATAGTTGTGTCTTGTTACTGCCGGTCTGCCACGCTACTGGGGAGATCTCATTTCTACCAAATATCAGGGAATTTAGGCGATGTGTGTCTTGTCACTTTGCCAGCAAGTTTTTTTGGGGTTTACAACATTCTTTAAAACATTTGTGAATTGAGGTGATTTTCTGGGTCTTGTCACTGTGCCAGCAAAACTTTTTGGGTCTCATTTCTACCAAATATCAGGCAATTTTTGTGATGTGTGTCTTGTCACTGTGCCAGTAGGGATGAGCTGTTCGGGTTCGGATGGTTCGGAGTTCGACCCGAACTTTGGCAGTTCTAAAGTTCGCGAATTTCAAACTTTTTGTGTGTGTCGGTTCGGGTTCGAAAAAAAAAAAGAAATTTTGAAAAAAGTATAGAAAATGCTTAAAAAAATACTAAAAAATCTAGAAATAAAGAGAGTCTTTACTGCAGAATATTATAAGCACCGGTTTATTAGATATTGAATTAAAAACTAATGTGTACGTGGAAAGATTATCAACTCTAAATGACCTCTGTTCACAAACGGGCATAACACCAGGTGTTTTTAGTCTGGTAATCAATTTGATACATTGTACAATATACTGAGGGTGGGGTGGTGTCTGGTGTCTGCTTCTGATTGAGATTTGAGAATTAATTTCCCTAAAACTTCCTAATATGCTGCATTTAACTGGTGTTTGAAAAAAATCTAAAGCAATGTTATCTTTCACCTCGGGATTAAACATTCACAGGGTTATTCAGAGAGCGGTGAAAAGCAGGAGAATAACTGGAGAAGTGAATATTCTAGGTCAAAATAGCCAAACCAGAAAAATTCTCCCATTTATCTCACTTTCCAAATCGGCTATTTGGTCTAGATTGTTCTCTTCTCTTGCCAGTTCTCCTGGCTTTCACCTCTCTCTCAGGGTTGTTCAGAGAAAGATGAAAACCAGGAGAATGGCAGGAAAAGAGAACAATCTGGACCAAATAGCCGATTAGGAAAGTGAGATAAGGCTAGGGTCAGACTAACGCATTTTTCGCAGCGACCGTCAAAAAGTGCATCCGAACGCATTGCCGTATTTTTTCACGGATTGCGCGAAAACGGTCATACGATGCGCATTTTTGTGCGTGATTTTTTTACGGATCCAAACCAGGAAACTTTGGATGTCTGGACGTTATGTTGGCCGGACATGAGCAGGGTCTGACGTCTCCAAATCACGCACACACGCTGCTAGTGGACGCAGTGCACTCTGTACGTCTGTACTAGCGGTTCTGCGTTCTCGAAAAAATGCATTCATTTTCCACTTGCGTTGCGCAGCCGGACTTTCGTGCGACCGTACTTCGTATATTGGCCGTCATTGCCCATCATTTGCTACTAGTGCGGCCGTGATTAAGTGCGCCTAAACGCACGTTAAAAATTCGCTAGTCTGACCCTAGCCTAAATGGGAGAATTTTTCTGGTTTGGCTATTTTGACCTAGAATTTTCCATTCTCCAGTCATTCTCCTGCTCTTCACCGCGGTGAAACTCAGGAGAATGACTGGAGAATGGAAAATTCTAGTTCAAAATAGCCGAACCAGAAAAGTACTCCCATTTATCTCACTTTCCAAATCGGCTTTTTGGTCTAGAAGTTTCCATTCTCCTGCTTTTCACCGCCAAAAAAATCAGTAAACTTTTTCTGCGTGTCCGAAAATGTCTCCTCTTTTCATACAGCCTGCCGCCCCAAACAGTTGTTTATGGATAGATTAAAGGAAAAGCATTTACCGTCATTTGAAATGTCATTTTTTGGTTTTTACATATTTCTATACATCCTACAAATCCGCCACTTCACGGGCAGGTTATGGGGACCTCCTAGGCACGATATTTGAAGGAATTTTTCATTTTTATTTTTAACCCTTATTTCATGGAAAACTCACTGTCCTTTTAAAAACGTTTTTTTTTTAACTTTTTGTCCCTGTTTCCTGTCCCCCAGGGCACTACCCGGACCCCCATACACCTTTTATGGCAAATATGTAGCATATATGCCCTCTTGGAGGGCATTCTAAAAAACCGAATTTTCAGCCCCATTGACTTGCAAATGGGAAGTTCGGGTTCGGGCTCGAACCGAACTCGGGGTATGTTCGGCTCATCCCTATGTGCCAGCAAGTTTTTTTGGGGTTTACAACTTTCTTTAAAACATTTGTGAATTGAGGTGATCTTCTGGGTCTTGTGACTGTGCCAGCAAATCTTTTTGGGGCTCACTCATTTCTTTAAAACACTTGTAAATTAAGGTGATCTGTGTCTCGTCACACATCCAGTACCACGCAATATTTTCGGGCTCACTAATTTATTTAAAACATTTGTGAATTGAGGTGATCTTCTGTGTCTCGTCACACAACCAGTACCACGCAGTATTTTGGGGCTCACTAATTTCTTTAAAACATTTGTGAATTAAGGTGATCTGTGTCTCGTCACACAACCAGTACCACGCAGTATTTTGGGGCTCACTAATTTCTTTAAAACATTTGTGAATTGAGGTGATCTGTGTCTCGTCACTGACTGCCAGCTATCAGGGTGTCTCACTGAGTTATACCAGAGTTCTTTAAATCTTTATACCAGAGTTGAATCAGAGTTCTGTATATATTAATCTATAAATCACTCACCATGTCTGAAAGAACAAAAAGGACAGGCAGACGCTTCCAGACACAGATAAGAGGGCAAGCAGCCCCTGTGTCGGGAGGCTGTGTCTCTGGTCGTGGTGGACGTGGTGCATCCTCCGCAGGGGCACGCTTGTCCTTTCTAACTGGTGCTGGCCGTCTTAAGCAGCAGCAACATACAGAGGACTTGGTGGATTGGCTAACCAGGTCATCCTCATCCTCTCAGTCCTCTGCCAGCCAGGCTTCTAGTGCTTTACAGTCCACCTCAGCTGCCAAAGCATCTAATGCAGCCTCCATGTCCACAGCTACTCCTGCCGTAGCCTCGCTATTACACACGGAGGAGTCAGCTGAATTGTTTGACTACAATGAGTGACATGCTGCTTGAGGATGCGCAGCAAGTACAGTGCTCTGATTCAATCTCTGAGGTTGAGCAAGGGAGTATAATCAACCTAGAGGAAGGGGGTGCCAGTGATGACACACAAATAACTGGCACTCATGTTGCCCCAGCAGCTGCAGCATACTGCCAAATTGGCTTCAGTGACGAGGAGATAGGGGGTGAAGATGACATTGATGATGAGGTCACTGACTCCACCTGGATGCCAGATCGAACTGAGGAATCAAGTGAGGAGGAGGGGGAGGAGGAGGGGGAGGAGGAGGAGGAGGCACAGCAAACACGAGGCACAACATCCTCTGTGACCAACCGTAGCACTAGCCAGTCCAAGGCATCACATGTCAGAGCTGCTCCGGTGCAGAGCGCTGTTGTCTCAAAGAACACATGCAGGAACTCTGCTGTCTGG
This sequence comes from Leptobrachium leishanense, assembly GCA_009667805.1. Taxonomy (NCBI): domain Eukaryota; kingdom Metazoa; phylum Chordata; class Amphibia; order Anura; family Megophryidae; genus Leptobrachium; species Leptobrachium leishanense. The sequence continues at coordinate 73,229,549 of CM019073.1, read as the reverse complement.
GAGTTCTTTAAGAAATGTGCAGCAGACCCCACCGTTGCTATTTGTAATCTATGTCAGATGAGGCTGAAGCATGGGATAAACACCGGACACTTGGGTACCACGTGCTTGAGGCGACATATGAACAAGTGCCACACATCCCGTTGGCGCAAAACTTTGCGTAGGTCCTCCTCCTCCTCATCTGTCTCTACCCACACTGTATGTCCTGCCATGTCATTGCCTACAACCTCCACTGACAGGGATGATGCTACAGTAATGGATGTACCAGCAGGTCCTTCCTCACAATGTGACATCATCCCAGTAGCTGAAGATTTACGCAGTCAGATTACGTTGCCGCAGCTGCTGCAGCAAAAGAAAAAATATAGTCCCAACCATCCCCAAGCACAGCGTCTAAATGCCAGCTTAGCAAAATTACTCGCATTGCAGCTGCTGCCTTTCCAGCTGGTGGACTCTGTTCCCTTCCGTGAATTTGCTGAATATGCTGTACCACAGTGGAAGGTTCCAGAACGCCATTACTTTTCATGCAAGGCCATTCCAGCACTATACCAGCACGTGGAAGACCATGTTATCCAGTCATTGGGAAAGGCAGTCAGCAGCAAGGTGCATGTGACTTTAGACACGTGGTCCAGCAAGAATGGACAGGGTCATTACATTTCCTTCACGGCACACTGGGTAACTCTGATTGCAGCTGGGAGGGATCCAAGACGGGGCATTGTGCTGGAGCATGTTCATCCACCACGCCTCCAGAAAGCTGCTTGTATGAGGTCTGTCTGCTCCACCACCACCACCACCTCTTTCTCCTCCTCCTCCTCCTTCTCTGTCTCTGGCGAAGTGGCAGTTAAACCGACGCCTGACAGGGTCTATGCAATGGCTCAAGCAAAAAGATGCCATACTGTGCTTGAGCTGGTTTGTTTAGGGGACAGGAGCCACACCGGGTCAGAAATTTCGTCAGCTCTGCAGGGGCAGGTGCAGAGATGGTTAACACCACGCCAGCTTGAGCTGGGAATGATCGTCTGCGATAATGGCAGCAACCTTCTCTCCGCCCTACGCAAGGGTAAATTGGCGCATGTACCATGCCTAGCACACGTCCTAAATCTGGTGGTACAGCATTTCCTAACCAAGTACCCAGGGCTGCCAGAGCTTCTCATCCAGGCCAGAAAAGTCTGCAGCCACTTCAGACGGTCATTCCCAGCAAGCGTTCGCCTGGCAGAAATTCAAAGAGAATTCCACCTTCCCACAAACCGTCTGATCTGTGACATGCCCACCAGGTGTAACTCGACATTAGCAATGCTGCAGCGTCTGCACAAGCAGCAGAGGGTCATCATCGAGTACCTGTGTGAGTATGGCACAAGGACAGGTTCAGGTCAACTTGTTCCCCCCCCGCAGTGGCTGATGATCAAGGATGCATGCACTGTACTGTCACCATTTGAGGAGGCAACGAGGATGGTGAGCAGTGACAGTGCATGCATCAGTGACATAATTGCTTTAGTGTTCCTGCTGGAGCACACTCTGCGGGGAATTATAGATGTGGCTCTAGAGGCAGAGCAGCGGGAGGAAGAGGAGGCCTTCCCTAGCTCTCAAGGCCCCAGTCTTTCCGCAGACAGCATTCCAGCGGGTCCTACTCAGATCAGACAGGAGGAGGATGAGGAGGAGGAGGACTATTTAAGCATTGAAGGTGGGGATTCCTCAAGGGAGGGTTTTGTGTGCCCAGAAACAGAAGGGCTTGTGCGTGGCTGGGAGGAGAAAGTGCACAATATGGTCATCCTCATTGACCAGGAAGACTCGGCAGCTAATGCCACCTCCAACCTACGCTGCATGGGCTCCCTAATGATGCAAAGCCTGCTAAAGGACCCCAGGATTCGTGCTATCAAGGAGAGGGATCATTACTGGCAACCCTTCTTGATCCACGATACTGTAAGGATATAGAGTCACCCAGCACGCAGACAAAACCCAGAAAGACAAGAAAGAACCCTAAACTGAGAAGCTGGTCCTTAGAATGGCCAGGTACTAATCTAAAATATATAGAAGTACAGATCAGGGACAGGAGAGATAACGTAGTAATAACAAGCCAGAGGTCAGTACACGAGATAAACATATGCCAAGGGATAATGCAGAAAACACAGTCCATATACCAGCCAGAAGTCAAACCAGAAAACCAATATGCATAAGCTATAGAAACGCGCTGAGGGCTAGAAATAACCACGTCAGGGCCCAGAGCACAGACTGTGACTGATATTTAAAGGCCTAGATCCCTGACCAGGTGCGGCAATCAAAGTGGCCTGATTCAGAGACTGGCGCCCTCTCTGTTGGGAAGGCTGCACTGCAGGAGCACCAGCAGGCATGACAGATACAAGGGGAAAGTTGCAGAGCTCATCCTGCCCGCACAGAGGGAGCACAGGATGAAAAAACTTGAGGACGCTCTAAAGCGACACTTGTGTAACACATTACCAGGCACTGGTAGACTTCCAAGTGCTGACACACATGCTTCTGAGGCTGCGGGTGATCAGAGGAATAGCGGTGAAGGCCAGGGCCGCTTGACTGATGCTTTTTTAAAAATTTTTAGTCCACGACGCCCAAGGACGTCAAATGTAGGCACCCATTGTCAGCGTCTTCACCATATGGTGCAGGACTACCTAGGGGCAAGGGCAGACCTGGATACCTTTCCAGCAGATGATCCACTGGCTTACTGGGTTTTGATATTGGATCACTGGCCAGAACTTAGCCAATATGCTATGCAGCCACTTGGTTGCCCTTCATCTAACGTGCTTTCCGAAAGGACGTTCGGTGCCGCTGGAGGTTTTGTCACAGACAAAAGAGTGTGTCTGTCCACCGACTCTGTAGACCGGCTGACATTTATAAAAATGAATCAGTCCTGGATCAGCAGCTATCAATCGCCTGATGCTGAAGTAATGGAATAGGTAGGGGATGTCCTCTTCTGCATTCACAAAACCTCCAGCACTGAACTCTTCCACAACACCACAAAAGGGTTACGGTGTGAAGCCACTTGCTGCCATGAAAGGCACAATATTTGGCTGCACTGACGCCTGTGCCAGATTTATATCATTTTATTTTTTTGAACCGCAGGGTCCAACCCTGCACTCTTCCACAATACCACAGAGGGGTTACTGTATGATGATACTTGCTGGCCTGGCATTAAAGGCACAATATCTGGGTGCACTGACGCCCATTAACAGATAAAAAAAAAAATTCAATATAGGACCACATGGTCCACCCCTGCACTCTTCCACAATACCACAGAGGGGTTAGGCTAGGGTCAGATGAGCGCATTTTCTACGGACTGTGCGTCCGTGCAGTACGGACGTACTTACTGACTGACGACAAGGTAGTGGCCACACAGTCCGTTTTCTTCACTGACGTATTTTTTGACTGATGTAGCAGGGAAAATTACAATGAAAGAACATTCTGTCCGTCAAAAATGCTGGACGTATAAATGCAGTCCGTCTGACCAGGGCTCGAGTCGAGCGGGAACGCGCGGGAACGGCGTTCCCGCACTTCTCCACAGCGGGAACGCTGCGGGAACGCAGCGTTCCCGCTGTGGCCGAGCCCGAAAGGCTGGAGCAGGCGGCCGCCGTACTTAGCCGGCGGCGCGTGCTTCCTGTTAGAACGGCTGCAGACAGGAAGTGGAGCCGCTCGCTTGGCTGTTTCATCCCAGGCGAGCGGCTCCACTTCCTGTCTGCGGCCGTTCTAACAGGAAGCACGCGGCCGCCGGGCGCAGACGCCGCAGAGAGGTGAGCTGGGGGCAGTATCCATGAGCTGAGCTGGGGGCAGTATCCATGAGCTGGGGACATTTCCATGAGCTGGGGGGCAAATCCATCAGCTGGGGGGCATATCCATGAGCTGGGGGGCATATCATGAGCTGGGGGACATTTCCATGAGCTGGGGGGCAAATCCATGAGCTGGGGGGCATATCCATGAGCTGGGGCATTTCCATGAGCTGGGGGCATATCCATGAGCTGGGGCATTTTCATGAGCTGGAGGGCATATTCATGAGCTGGGGCATTTTCATGAGCTGGGGGGCATATTCATGAGCTGGGGGGCATATCCATGAGCTGGGGGGCATATCCATGAGCTGGGGGGCAAATCCATGAGCTGGGGGGCATATCTATGAGCTGGGGGGCATATCCATGAGCTGGGGGGCATTTTCATGAGCTGGGGGTCATTTCCATGAGCTGGGGGTCATTTCAATGAGCTGGGGGTCATTTCCATGAGCTGGGGGTCATATCCATGAGCTGGGGGCTTTCCATGAGCTGGGGGCATTTCCATGAGCTGGGGGGCAAATCCATGAGCTGGGGGGCAAATCCATGAGCTGGGGGGCATATCCATGAGCTGGGAGCAATATCATGAGCTGGGGCAGTATCCATGAGACCTGGGGGACTATCCATGAGACCTGGGGGCACTATCCATGAGACTGGGGGCAATATCCATGAGACCTGGGGGCATTACCATGAGACCTGGGGGCAATATCCATGAGACCTGGGGGCATTATCCATGAGACCTGGGGGCATTATCCATGAGACCTGGGGGCATTATCCATGAGACCTTGGGGGCATTATCCATGAGACCTTGGGGCGAGTATCCATGAGACCTTGGGGGCATTATCCATGAGACCTGGGGGCATTATCCATGAGACCTGGGGGCAATATCCATGAGACCTGGGAGCATATATCCATGATACCGGGGGCATTATCCATGAGACCTGGGGGCAATATCCAGAGACCTGGGGGCAATATCCTGAGACCTGGGGGCAATATCCATGAGACCTGGGGGCAATATCCATGAGACCTGGGGGCATATCCATGAGACGGGGCATTATCCATGAGAGCTGGGGCAATTCTATCCATGTGAACTGGGAAAATATATCCATATACAGTGCTGTGTATATAATTCTGGGGGGTCTGTGCTGGATATATATATATAGATTATATATAAAACGCGTTAGTCCAGTTGCCAAAATCGCGAGTATACCTGTACGTAGTGATACCTTTCACTGATCAGTATAGTTTCCAGTTTACACTCTTGAAAGCTTGTCTTTTAAATGTAAAGTTAACCCAATAAAAATGGTATCACCGGCTCGTCCGGCTATACTCGTGATTATATATATTTTTTCTTCAGGTAATAGGGGTTGTGGAATTCGTGGGTGAGTTCCCTCACTTTTTTTCCCAGGACTTGACCCCTGCGTCTGACCTTGTTGCATCACTCACACACAAAGCTATGCGGACGTTGTGGACGTGGCGCACTCTGCACGTCCGTTCTAGCAGTATTGCGTTCTTGCCTAACCTGCGTCCGTTTGCAGCGTCCGTCAGCCCCCGCACTTCTGTGCGGATGTACTTCGTGTGTGGGGCTCCATTTAACACAATTGTATGCTATCACGGACGTACTTATGTGCGGGCAACACGGACGTTAACACTGCGTTCGTCTGACCCCAGCCTTACTGTATGATGATACTCTCTGCCCTGGCAGTCTTGCACCAAAGGCAGAATATCTGGGTGTGCTGACGCCTTAACCAGATGCATATCTTTTTAATATAGGACCGCAAGGTTCACCCCTGCACTCTTCCACAATAACAGAGGGGTTACTGTATGATGATACTTGCTGGCCTGGCATTAAAGGCACAATATCTGGGTGCACTGACGCCCATTAACAGATAAAAAAACACTTTTCAATATAGGACCACATGGTCCACCCCTGCACTCTTCCAACATACCACAGAGGGGTTACTGTATGATGATACTTGCTGCCCTGGCATTCTTGCACCAAAGGCAGAATATCTGGGTGCACTGACGCCCATTCCCAGATTCATATCTTTTTAATATAGGACCGCATGGTCCACCCATGCATTCTTCCACAATACCACAGAGGGGTTACTGTATGATAGTACTTGCATGCCTGGCACTAAAGGCACAATATCTGGGTGCACTGCCACTGACGCCTGTATCAGATTCATATCCTCAGAGGGGTTACGGTGTGACGACACTGTTGCCGACGCTAAAAGCCCAATTTTAAAGCACCTATTATTACTTTCATCCAAAGCCTGCATAAGTTTCACAATAATTTAGCCAAAAAAATCACTAAACTTTTTCTGCGGGTCCTAAAATGTCTTTTCATACAGGCTGCCGCCCCATGCAGTTGTTTATGGATAGATTAAAGGAAAAGCATTTACCGTCATTTGAAACGTAATTTTTTTGTTTTTAAAGGTTTCTATACATCCTAGAAATCCGCCACTTCACGGGCAGGTTATGGGGACCTCCTAGGCACGATATTTGAAGGAATTTTTGGTTTTTATTTTTAACCCTTATTTCATGGAAAACTCACTGTCCCTTTAAAAACCTTTTTTTTTTACTTTTTGTCCTTGTTTCCTGTCCCCCAGGGCACTACCCGGACCCCCATACACCTTTTATGGCAAATATGTAGCATATATGCCCTCTTGGAGGGCACTCTAAAAAACCGAATTTTCAGCCCCATTGACTTGCATGGGGTTCGAGTTCGGGTTCGGGTTCGGTCCCGAACAAATGGGAAGTTCGGGTTCGGGCTCGAACCGAACTCTGAGTGTTCGGCTCATCCCTACCTGTGAACCGAAACGGCTTAATGTGTCCCAGAACAATTGGATAAAGGGGCAGGACCACAAACGGTGACATAAGTCGGCATGGGCACCCTGACATTTTAAGCAATTTGCTGTTGGCAATAGTCCAGCTCGGGCCATTCTGTTGGGCGCCATATACGCTCTATGAAGTATTCTATAGAACATGTCCCAATAGTTTGCCGAGGGGAGGGAGAGTCTGGATAGTAAGGTGGCCCCTATCAAGTCAAGTGCAGAGAGGTCAGGAAAGCTGGCAGTCCACCTATTTATCGCCATCCAGGGGAGCCTGGTAGGTGACGAGGATTGTAAGAGTGCATATATAGTGGAAGTGGAGGGCGGGCACAATGGGCGGGTTAACAGGTGTGTATCTAGTGGATTAGCTAGGTCATTAGGGGATAATGTGGTCAATTGGGTGAGGAGGAATTGCTTCAATTGCAAGTAATATACCGGGTGAATAGCTAGAGGTGCAATACAGTCTTTCAGGGTAGTTTAAGAAGACGGTGCACCCGTCTCTCTGTTGATATAATGATGAAGGTAGGTAAAACCACGGTGGGCCAGGGTGTGAAAATTCGGGGCCGGGGAGGCGTTTTGAAATTGATGGTTGTAGAGAATAGGGGACCACAAAGAAGTCTGCCAGGTCAGCTGGAGGCGCTTACGGATCTTAATCCAGGCCAATTTCGTAGAGAGCAAACTAGGGGGAATTACGGGTGAAGCTTGATGGAGGACTGCTGAGAGGGATGAGGCAGGGAGTAGTGCCCATTCAACCTGTAAGGGTACGAAGTGCGAAGTACCATTCAACCAATCCGCAGCATATCGATATAGGGCCGCTAAATTATAATCCAATACATTTGGGAAATTAATACCTCCCCTAGCTACTGACTGTTGAAGAGCAGGAAGTGGGATGCGCGCTCGTTTACCTTGCCAAATGAATTCCGCATACAGTCTATTTAGCATACGAAGGTCCATGGGCTTCAACAGTAGGGGCAAAACCTGTAAGGGATAGAGCAATTTAGTGAATAGGGTCATTTTAATGAGTGCAGCCCGGCCCTTATAGAACAAAGGGAGTGAACTCCAAGCATCCAGGAGCAGTTTAGTTTGGGCTAAATGAGGGTCAATATTAAGCGTGTATAATCGAGAAAGATCCGCTGGGAGAATGATCCCTATGTACTTAATGGAAGAGGTGGGGGCCCAGGAGAAGGGAAACTGTCTGAGCAAAGAGCCTTGTGGCCTCGCGCCCAAGGGTAAAGCGACCGACTTAGTGTAATTAATTTGGAAACCCGAGGCCACGTGAAATGACTCAAATAATGTAAACAACGGTGGAATAGCCGGTGCTGGGTGTGAAAGAAACAGCCGCAAGTCGTCAGCGAATGCTGCCGCTTTCAGAGTCACAGAGGTGCACAAACTGATGCCAGCGATTGCCGGGCATCACTGTATAATACGGAGGAGGGGTTCCAGGGCGGGGTTAAACAATAACGGGGATAACAACCTTGTCTGGTTCCTCTCTCTAGTACGAAGGGGACTGAATTAAATCCGTTCACTGTGACCACTGTGGATGGGGTGTGGTAGAGTGCTTGGAATAGGGCCAAAAATACCTTTCCAAAATGGTGGAACTTAACCTCCCTGGTGGTATTCCCGAGTGTGACTCGGGGTTAAATTTCACTACCACGAACAGTAACCCCGAGCTGGATACTCCCCTCCTCCTGCGCTCCCTGGCTGTCCCCCGCAGTGTGATCGCGGCGAGTTGCTTCCTGGTAAGACTCCCTGCGAGTCACACGATGCAGGGGGGCAGGACCAGGCAGCAAACTTAATTTTTTTTTATAATACACTGTTTTCCAATGTGCAATGTTTATGAACATTGTTTATGAATAATGTTTATGAACATTACAGGATAAGAAACAGACAATACATAACCTCACCCTTGTTTTCAGACGGATTTCAGTGTTTTTTGTTGTATTTTATTGAATATCATTTATTTGCATTATTGTGGATAATTATTTTTGGGATAATAAATTATTATGTTGTGTTTCAAACTTTATCGGACTCAGTGTATTTACTTTTTTGTTTTTCTTTTTATTTATTTATTTATAAAGGATTTTAGCAGTAAGGACTCTTGATTACACTGATTTCAGTGCGTGATTCCTAATTATTACAGGCTAACTATGTACAAAAAAAGTTTCCTTTAAAAAAAATTGAGACGCTTTTAGACACAAAATTTTGAAAAAATTAGACCGCCAGGGAGGTTAATAAATCGCTCTAAATAAGCCCAGGATATCCTGTAAAATGCTTTATCAGCGTCGCAGCTCAGAAAAAGGTTTGAGGCGTGCGGAGTGAGGGAGGAGGACCATATAGCTGCTATTGCCTTGCGTATATTTGTGGTGGAATGTCGACCGACTAGGAATCCAGTTTGTTGGGGGCCTATAAGGCGCGACAGGGGTTTCTGTAGACAGCCGGCCATAATAGTAGATAATAGTTTCAGGTCCGTATTTAGTAACGCGAGAGGTCGGTAGGAGTTGACCAAGGTAGGATCCTTTCCGGGCTTGGGGATAACCACTGCTCGGGCTTCATTGAAAGGCGGGGGAGGTTCCTCGCCTTGTAAAATGTTGTTATAAATGGAGACCAAGTGTGGGACCACCGAGCCCGAAAGGAGTTTGTAATACTCCACCCTAAATCCGTCCGGTCCCGGAGTTTTCCTGTTTTTAAGCGAAGTTATTGCGTTTCGGATTTCAGTATGTGTAATAGGTGTCAACAGAGCATCACGGTCGGTCGGGGACATTTTTGGGATCTGCGCCTTATGAAATATGTTCAATTGTTCCGGGCAATCGTCAGGTCCTGCCTTGTAGAAGTCAGCAAAGTACGTTCGAAAATAGTCAGCAATAGCTACCGGGTCAGTAAGCAAGGTACCTTCCAGGGTCTTGATCCGGGAGATAAAAGGTCTGGTCTGTGTCTGGGAGCGAACCAGATTAGCAAGAAGTTGACCGTGTTTATTACCAAATTAATATAACTTGTATTTCTGGTGCTGCCAAGAGCGTGTCGCGTGAGTGGTAGCTAGGGAGTCGTACCTGGATTTATTTTGCTTGTACAATTGCAAGGCTATTGGTGTTGGAGCGGTCAAGTAAGCTTTATAACTACTGAGCAAATCTAAGTGAGCCCTAGCAAGGTGTTGAGAGTCTTCTTTCCGTTTCTGGGCCCCAAAATCCATTATTTGTCCCCTTAGTACCGCCTTAGAAGCAGTCCAAAATAAATTAACATCCTCTACATGTTCAATGTTGTCGTCAGTGTAGTTGTGCCAGGTAAGCTCAACGTGTGATGTAAATGTGCTGGACGTCATGAGATGGGAAGGGAAGCGCCAGTTTCGAGAGTAGGTGTGTGGAACTCCCAGCATCATTTCTAGCCAAACTGGTGCATGGTCAGTAAGCGCTACCGGGCCAATTGTCGTACGCAATGCGCGAGACGTAAGCAAGTCTGAAATCAAAAGGCAGTCCAGACGCGAAAGCGATTTGTGTGGTTCAGAATAAAATGTGAAGTCCCTTCACGTCGGGTTATGCATACGCCAGACGTCAACCAAGTTGAAACGGGACGCGAGGAAGGTCGGACCTGTGGGATGCACACGCCCCCTATGGACCACACGGCTCGGGGCTCGGTCCTGTATGGAGTCTGGTACGTCATTAAAATCGCCACCCACTATTCTGTGGGAAGAATCATGTAGGTGGAGTAACGGGAGTAGTGTCTTATAGAATGGAATATTCGGCCGTTAGGGACATAAATGTTAAGTAACTGGAGCGGTTCATGTCCAATAGTAAGAGTAAGGAGTGAGTATCTGCCCTCCGCATCATTAACTGCTACTAAGTCAGAATAAGAGAGTCTCTTGTGTAAGAGAATGGCAGTGCCTCTCGACTTTTGGGTGTAAACCGAAGACATCTGATAACCCACCCATGGGGCCTGCAGCACTTGATCTGGTTTAGTCCAGTGGGTTTCCTGGAGAAAATCAATGTCCGGGTCTAACCTTTTTAAATATTGCAGTATTTTTTTGCGCTTGATCGGTGAGTTAAGCCCTTCCCCATTCCAAGACACTATTTTGAAAGAATTGAGTGTGAAAACTTGGTCAACAGAGGGTGGGAGTGTAGCATTGGAATCGTGTATCATGGGGGATGCCTTAATCGCGTTCGGGAGGGTGTTAAGAAAGGAGCAACAATTGAGGGAGTTAGGGGCCGTCCCAGCAGCGGACCCCACACCACTAATACAATAGTAGACGTCAATACCTGTCGTTGAATATGTACAGGGGTGATCCAAGACATTTTATCTATAAACAACCTAAAGAAAACATAAAAACATCTGCAGCTGAAAAAAAGGGGGTTAAGCAGTGTATGAACAGGAGAAAGAACCAATACGTGGTACCAACAACAAATAAATTCTCGCAGACATAACTGAGACATTGTCAAAAGTCCGTGGTTGTGAATGATGGGGTTTAGCGTCCAGTGCAATAAAGGACAGAGAGTCAAAACCATAATGATAATGCAAAAGGAGTACGAACTATGGAAGAATAGAGGAGTGGTCGGGTGCTGGGTCCGTATCTGCCCGGGCTTCGTCCCAGCCCCTGTAGACACGCCCAAAGTCTGCGCATCGAAGTAGGGAGATCGTCTGCGAGACACAAGAAAAAACAAAGAAACAGCAACAAGAAGGAAATGGGGAAAAATGCATTAATGAGCTTCGAGGGCAGTAAAGGATCCACAGCGTAACCCTTATGGGGATGACGTGGAACAACGAAGTTTTTGCTGATCCGAGCCTTCTCCCAAAATTGCCGAGGCATTGGTCGGGGTGTCATAGAAAGTAACCTGTCCATGAAGATGAACACGAAGACGCGCCGGGTAATGAAGGGTGAATCTGATGTCGGCCGCCTTCATGCGTAGGTTACTTCTGCGGCTTCTGTTTTCCAAATCATCAATTTTGTCCAGCAGGGTCGAGAGTCGTGTGAGTCCACAGTCGCCTGAAGAGAAGTGAGCCCATCCTCTAATGTAGATATTCTGTCCTCCACCTCCGTTAAACGTTGGGTGTGTGAAGTAAGCTGAGCCAGCGCCAGGTCGAGGGACGATGACAGACAGCCCAATTTTTCATCCAGTAGCGTAGAGAGCATTGCGTGAAACTCATCCATCTGAGCGGTATGTGGAGTCGTAGTAGTCTGCTGTGGACTAGACGGGGCACTTCCCCGGTCCGAGTCCGACCGGGTTGGGGACCTGGCTTGCGTCAAGGTTCCCTTTCCCTGACTTTTGGCTGCTTGGCGCTTGGAGGACTTAGATGCGGATGCAATAAATTTGTCCATATTGGAAAGCGTGCTTGGGAAGAAACAGAAGAATTTTTTTTAATTATCCGGTGGTGGCGGAATGTATGTACAGCACTGGAAATTTGTGGTTTAAAAGGGTTATGTCCCAAAGAAGGGGCGAGGGGTTCAGAAAAATTGAGTGTAGAGGGGTAGTGGGCCACTCAAAGACCACCGAAAAAAATGATTGTACAATAATAGTGGGCCCAGCAGGGACCACCAGAAAAATTGAAGGGGTCAATTTTCAGGAGAGTAGACCAGGCAGAGTGGGCCCCAACAGGTCCACCGAAAAAAAATATTAATCACTAGAGTGTTGGGAAAAATTGTGGGATTGAGAGATAGAGCGTACCCCAGTATGTAACAACAGTCCCACCCTAGTGGGATAAAAAGGGTGCAGGCTGCAAAAATTGAGAGGGGGGGTTGTGGGCCTAGTGGGGTCCACCAGAAAAATTGTGATGTGGCGGCGACCGGTCAAGGAGGCCTAGAAAAATTGCGGCGTAGGAGAAAAGAAATCTGACCCACAACACACGACGACACTGCCACCTGCACGGGATGACAGGACTGTGTGCAGCAAGTGGTTGAGTGGGGGTAGTGGGCCAAATAGGAGCGGGTGGAAAGTGACAGAGGTGAAAGTGAGAGCAAAAAAAATAAATAAAAATAAAGTAAATAAATAAAGTCCTGTTCACCTTTTAAGTCCGTGAGAAGTATGGACTATTCTCCTGTCCAATCCAGGTAAATAGTGTGCAGAGTTAAAGATGTGCGGCCCGGACTCAGTCTGGAGCCCTCTGAGGAGAGACGAGGAAGGCAACTACAGGAAGCGGCCACAATCCGTTCACGTGCACCGGGCAAGCCCGAGCATGCGGCGTCGAGAGGGCAGACCTCAATGCAGGGCGAACGATGGAACGTCCCCGCGTATCTCAGGAGCTCGGCGTGGCGTCAACGAGTCACTCACATCAGTGTCAGCGCTGGTGACTCGTTCAGCCCCTGGAGCAGGCTTCCGTCCAGGCCTACAGGACAGTCACGCACTGGCGCTATCTCACGGGTATGGGTCAGCCAAAATGGGTCAGCCAAAAACCGGCCTGGGGGCCTCCGGGGATGATGAGGGGGAGATGCAGGCGATCCGCAGTGATGATGCAGGCGGGGATGCCTCGAATGACAATCGGTTGTAATAAAAAAAAATAAGAATTTAGCACTTAAGGAGATGTTCTGTTAGACACTATTATGATATTGCTTTCTGCCTTTTATTTTCAAGGATTTTTGTAATGAGACTTTAGGTCCAGGCATTTTGAAATGGACAAGCATGGCTAGATCTTTAAGCCCACGTCTTTGATTACTATAATCGGGAAATTAAATGAAACCGAAAGAGATACGATGTGCCCGCGCGTGCGCACTTCGTTCGGGCGGAAGAAGATCGTATCAACCGGAGAGCCAGCCAGGAAGTGGAGCTCTGCAGACATAGCGCAAAAAGGCGCAAAAATGGAAGAGCAAAATGCCACGAACACAACGATGGACCAATCACCATCCAAGGGGACAGATATATTTCTGTTATGTGTATGAGTGCATGTAATTTGATTTTTGCCACTGAGGAAGCGCATTATGCGTGAAACATGTCTGGCCTATTGATTTTAAGCCTACTTTTATAATTTTTTATTTGTTTGTCTGGTAAACCAGAATAAAAACCTTTTTTTATTAATTTGGCAATTGGACTCTTCACTACAGGGATCCATTTGGGCTTTTCTACCATCCAACTATAACCTCAAAGTCTGAACACCTAGAGCCTGGATGAGAGGCTCTGATTGGGTGAGTTCGATATGTATTTATTATACAAAATAGACGGTTTGTGACGATCTGCACCATCCTTTTTCTCTTTTTTTTCGAGAGTGATATTATCTTGGAACATCGTGAAGTGGTGGCAGACGGGTATGCCTTAAAAAACCTGCATGTGGATTAACTTGAGCGTTATGCACTCCTAAAAATGTGAGTCCTGATACATTCAGCCGTATTATATATGTGTTGAAATTGGTTCACACTATGGTATTTCCTTCTGTATGATTTCTTTACATGTCCTCAACAAATGAACCGGCAATGAAAACTTACTCATGTATGTAAAAATCTCATCTCCTTGAGCACGTGTTTTGGTTTACGGGAGCGCTGCACTATATTTTATGTTTGGTATCTATTCCGGCTGATTGTATCCAGTGGAGCGGTAACATTACAACAATATATTGATGTGCCTATTATTATCTAAAATCCTGTGAGTGCAATCCTATGGGGGTCTCTAAATTGTTCTAATGTTATTTGCTGCACCATGATGTGTCTTTTTGTCTCTTTGTAGAGTACACTCCCCACCTTCTTTATTTATATTCTGTATGTCAGCGCCAATAGGAGGAGACCCTGGGGAGCATTACTCAGAAGTTAAGTCTTCTATATCTTTTGTGTGATCTCACGATTGTTTATTTATCTTAAAGAGGTCTGCTTCTCACATGGGCATTTTTACGTTGCCTGTTCCAGAGTGAGCGCACCTCGGTTTGTATTTTGCCACAAAAAAATTAATGGATGCATATGAATGAAACAGCTTTGTTTTGTAGCCAATAACGCCCTGACTAACGTCTGCAATAGACATTATTTAATACTTTAACACATCAACCTTTAAACTATATTTTGTACAGTTTGAACCTATAAAACTCATGTTTCTTTTAAAAACAATTTTAACAAATCCCAAAATCCATGCGAATGAAGTCGCGGGGAAAAGCTAGGCTATATATATAAACGCGAAAGTCCTGACTGACTGACTCATCAACGCCCAGCTGAAACCTTTTAACCTAGGAACGTGAAATTTTGAAAGTGCACTGTTTTTATGAAGTGGGCACCCACTAAGGAAGGATTTTTGGAAACTCCGCCCTTAAGGGGGGTGATAAAGGGGATTGAATATTTTAAACAGGATATCTATAGCTCAAAATCAGAAGATGTTACAGACGTGAAAATCGGTATTTAGATTCTTCTTGAAGAATAAAACAACACGTATTTTACAGTTTTTCAAAAATTCAACTGGGGGCAAAAAAAGGGGGTTGAATATTTTAAATATTTTAAACAGGATACCTATATCTTAAAAACAGAAGATGGTACAGACGTGAAAATTGGTATTTAGATTCGTCTTCAAAAATAAAAAAACATGTATTTTACCATTTTCTGAAAATTCCTTGGGGGGGCCAAAATGGGGGTTAAATCTATATATATAATCGCGAAAGTCCTGACTGACTGATCAACGCCCAGCGGAAACCATTGAAACCATTTAACCTAGGAACGTGAAATTTTAAAGGTGCACTGTTTTTATGATGTAGGCTCCCACTAAGGAAGGATTTTTGGAAACTACGCCCCTAAGGGGGTGAAAAAGGGGGTTGAATATTTTAAACAGGATACCTATAGCTCAAAAACAGAAGATGCTACAGATGTGAAAATCGGTATTTGGATCCGTCTTGAAAAATAAAAAACACGTATTTTACCATGTTCTGAAAATTCCTTGGTGGGCAAAAAGGGGGGTTGAATACTTTTATCAGTATACCAATATTTCAAAATCCGAAGATGTTACGGGTGTGAAATTTGGTATTTACAATCTCCGTGAAAAAAACCAAACATGCTTTTTGCTATATTCCACAAATCCAATTGGGGGGGGGATCGGGGGAAAGGGGTATGAATATTTTTATCATTATACCTATATTTCAAAAACCAAAGATGTTACAGACGTGAAATTTGGTATTTACAATATTCTTGAAAAACAAAACGGGTGTTTTACCATTTTCCGAAAATCTCAAGTGGGGGGGGGTTTAAAAAAGGGGAGTGAATACTTTTAAACAGGATACCTACATCTCAAAAACAGAAGATGTTACAGACGTGAAAATTCGTATTTAGATTTGTCTTGAGAACAAAAAACACCTATTTTACCATTTTCCAAAAATCCAGTGGGAGGGGGAAAAAAGGGGGGTTGAATACTTTTACCAGTATACCTATATTTCTAAAAAACAAAGATGTTACAGGTGTGAAATCTGGCACTTACAATCTTCTTAAAAAATAGAAAAACACATGTTTTACCATTTTCCAAGAATCCCACGTGGTGGGTGAAAAAAGGGGGGTGAATACTTTTAAACAAGATACCTATATCTCAGAAACAGAAGATGTTACAGACGTGAAAATTGGTATTTAGATTCATTTTGAGAAATAAAAAAAAACTGGTATTTTGCCATTTTCCAAAAATCCAGTGGGGGGGGGGGCAAAAAGGGGGGTTGAATACTTTTATCAGTATACCAATATTTCAAAATCCGAAGATGTTACGGGTGTGAAATTTGGTATTTACAATCTCCGTGAAAAAAACCAAACATGCTTTTTGCTATATTCCACAAATCCAATTGGGGGGGGGATCGGGGGAAAGGGGTATGAATATTTTTATCATTATACCTATATTTCAAAAACCAAAGATGTTACAGACGTGAAATTTGGTATTTACAATATTCTTGAAAAACAAAACGGGTGTTTTACCATTTTCCGAAAATCTCAAGTGGGGGGGGGGTTAAAAAAGGGGAGTGAATACTTTTAAACAGGATACCTACATCTCAAAAACAGAAGATGTTACAGACGTGAAAATTCGTATTTAGATTTGTCTTGAGAAACAAAAAACACCTATTTTACCATTTTCCAAAAATCCAGTGGGAGGGGGAAAAAAGGGGGTTGAATACTTTTACCAGTATACCTATATTTCTAAAAAACAAAGATGTTACAGGTGTGAAATCTGGCACTTACAATCTTCTTAAAAAATAGAAAAACACATGTTTTACCATTTTCCAAGAATCCCACGTGGTGGGTGAAAAAAGGGGGGTGAATACTTTTAAACAAGATACCTATATCTCAGAAACAGAAGATGTTACAGACGTGAAAATTGGTATTTAGATTCATTTTGAGAAATAAAAAAAAACTGGTATTTTGCCATTTTCCAAAAATCCAGTGGGGGGGGGGGCAAAAAGGGGGGTGAATACTTTTAAACAGGATACCTATAGCTCAAAAACAGAAGATGTTACAGATGTGAAAATGGGTATTTAGATTCATCTTGAAAAACAAAAAACATGGGCTACATTGTTGGTGCTATCGTTAGCACTCACTTGAGGGAGCATTAATGGTAGCCACCACATATTACAATCCAAACGCTAACAGGTTAAGAAACCCATTAGCGTTTGGAATTTTGCACTTTTCAGCGCAAGGTTACTGTACTTTGCGCTCCCTATACTTAACATGGTGCTTAGTGCTGCCACGTGCATCCCAGCTTTTTAAGTGCCTGCGTTGTAATATCGCGGTAAAATGGGGGTGCAAAGGAGAAACCTGCAGGTTCAGGTTTTTCTCCTTTGCGTCCCTGTTTTACCGCAATGACTGTTATGTAGCCCCATGTATTTTACCATTTCCCAAAAATCTAGTGTGAGGGTGTAAAAAGGGGTGTGTGAATACTTTTATCAGCATACCTTTATTTCAAAAACCAGAGATGTAACAGGTGTTAAATTTGGTATTTACTATCTTCAGGCAAAAAAACAAACGTGTTTTACCATTTTCCAAAAATCCAGTTAAGGGGGGTCAGGGGGAAGGGGTGTGAATACTTTTCTCAGTATACCTATATTTCAAAAACCAAAAATGTTACAAAAAACAGCAGCCGCCAAGGCCAGCAAAGTACTGGCATGCATTAAAAGGGGAGTTCACTCACGGGATGAAAACATAATTTTGCCTCTGTATAAATCAATGGTCAGGCCGCACCTTGAATATGCCGTGCAATTTTGGGCACCTGTCTTAAAAAAAGATATTATATCGTTAGAAAAAGTGCAGAGACGGGCAACTAAATTAATAAGGGGGATGGAAGGGTTAAGTTATGAGGAAAGACTAACAAGCTTAAACCTGTTTAGTTTAGAGAAAAGGCGCCTTAGAGGGGATCTGATAACCTTATATAAATATATACGGGGCCATTATCAACCATTGTCTGATAACCTATTCATTAACAGGACTATACATAGGACAAGGGGTCATCCATTTAGACTGGAAGAAAGAAAATTTAGCTTAAAGCATAGGAAGGGTTATTTTACGGTGAGAACAATAAAGCTGTGGAATTCTCTGCCTGTTGAGGTGGTTGGGTCAGAGTCTGTACAGACTTTTAAAAAAACGACTGGATGACTTCCTGCAGACACAGAATATTAAGGGTTATAATATTTAATATGTGGGTAAAAGCTTCTTGATCCAAGGAGAAATCTGACTGCCATTCTGGGGTCAAGAAGGAATTTTTTCCCAGTATGTTGCATATTGGCAAGCATTTAGACTGGGTTTTTTGCCTTCTTTTGGATCAACAGCAGTAGGTTATGTGGGAGAGGCTGAACCCGATGGACGCATGTCTTTTTTCAGCCTATATAACTATGTAACTATGTAACTATGTAACTATGTTACAGGTGTGAAATTTGGTATTTACAATCTTCGTGAAAACAAACATGTGTTTTACCATTTTCAGAAAATCCAGTTAAGGGGGTGGGGGGAAAGGGGTGTGAATACTTTTATCAGTATATCTATATGTCAAAAAACAATGATGGTACAGGTGTGAAATTTGGTATTTACAATCTCCTTGAAAAGAAAAAACACTAGGTTTACCAATTTTCAAAAAATCCCAAGTGGGGGGGGGTGAAAAAAGGGGATGGATACTTTTAAACAGGATACCTATATCTCAAAACCAGAGGGTGTTAAAGACTTAAAATTGGTATTTAGAATCATCTTGAAAAATTAAAAAAACACATACACTATATTGCCAAAAGTATTCGCTCACCCATCCAAATAATCAGAATCAGGTGTTCCAATCATTTCCATGGCCACAGATATAAAATCAAGCACCTAGGCATGCAGACTGTTTTTACAAACATTTGTGGAAGAACGGGTCACTCTCAGGAGCTCAGTGAATTCCAGCGTGGAACTGTGATAGGATGCCACCTGTGCAACAAATCCAGTCGTGAAATTTCCTCGCTCCTAAATATTCCACAGTCAACTGTCAGCTGTATTATAAGAACGTGGAAGTGTTTGGGAACGAAAGCAACTCAGCCACGAAGTGGTAGTCCACTCAGCCGATGCTGAGGTGCATAGTGTGAAGAGGTCACCAACTTTCTGCAGAGTCAATCGCTACAGACCTCCAAACTTCATGTGGCCTTCAGATTATCTCAAGAACAGTGTGCAGAGAGCTTCATGGAATGGGTTTCCATGGCCAAGCAGCTACATCCAAGCCATACATCACCAAGTGCAATGCAAAGCGTCGGATGCAGTGGTGTAAGGCTAGGGTCAGATGAACGCATTTTTATGTTGTCTGTGAAAAAGTGCGTTCGAACGAATGGACGCATTTTTTCCCGGAATACGTGATAGTGGTCATACTATGCGCATTTTCGTCCGTGATTTTGTACGGATCATCAATAAAACTCTTTTTGTGTCTGGACGTTATGTTGGCCGGACATTAGTAGCGTCTGACGTCTCCCAATCACACACACACGCCGCTATGCGGCCGCAGCGCACTCTGTACGTCAGTACCTGCGGTTTCACGTTCTCGAAAAAATGCGTTCATTTTCCACTTGCGTTGCGCAGCCGGACTTTTGTGCGACCGTACTTCGTATATTGGCCGTCATTGCCCGGCATCTGCTGCTAGCACGGCCGTGATTAAGTGCGCCAGAACGCGCGTTCGCACTGCCTCAGTCTGACCCTAGCCTAAAGCATGCCGCCACTGGACTCTAGAGCAGTGGAGACGTGTTCTCTGGAGTGACGAATCGCGCTTCTCCATCTGGCAATCTGATGGATGAGTCTGGGTTTGGCAGTTGCCAGGAGAACGGTACTTGTCTGACTGCATTGTGCCAAGTGTAAAGTTTGGTGGTGGGATTATGGTGTGGGGTTGTTTTTCAGGAGCTGGGCTTGGCCCCCTTAGTTCCAGTGAAAGGAACTCTGAATGCTTCAGCATACCAAGACATTTTGGACAATTCCATGCTCCCAACTTTGTGGGAACAGTTTGGAGCTGGCCCTTCCTCTTCCAACATGACTGTGTACCAGTGCCCAAAGCAAGGTCCATAAAGACATGGATGACAGAGTCTGGTGTGGATGAACTTGACTGGCCTGCACAGAGTCCTGACCTCAACCCGATAGAACACCTTTGGGATGAATTAAAGCGGAGACTGAGAGCCAGGCCTTCTCGACCAACATCAGTGTGTGACCTCACAAATGCGCTTCTGGAAGAATGGTCAAACATTCCCATAAACACACTCCTAACCCTTGTGGACAGCCTTCCCAGAAGAGTTGAAGCTGTTATAGCTGCAAAGGGTGGATCGACGTCATATTGAACCCTATGGATTAGGAATAGGATGTCACTTAAGTTCACATGCGAGTCAAGGCAGGTGAGCGAATACTTTTGGCAATATAGTGTATTTTGCCATTTTCCGAACATGCAGTTGATACACTGGATGAGCAGATCAGAGTGGAGTCTCTATGCAGCTACTCTCACAGCCAGGCCTCACACACCCCCTCAATGCTCCAGCATGTCTGCTTCCTTTTCAAAGCTAGGCCTAACACACATCCTCAATGCTGCAGCGAGGGAGAACCTGTGATATTATTGCAGAACCTCAAACCACCAAAGCTCTGTAATGGCACCAGATTGCAAGTAAAAGCACTCCACAGAAATGAGGCAATGGTGCTAACCGATTCTGGTCGGGAGTTGGTGTTCATACAACGAATACCTCTTATACCTTCAGAATAGCCGTTTCAATTCAAAAGGCGTTCACCCTAAAGGTTTGTTTTGCGATGACCATCAACAAGTCTCTGTGACAGACTTTGAAGGTAGCGGGGATTGGCAGTTTTACGTTGCCTGTTCCAGACTGAGCTCACCTAACTCTCTGGTGATCCTAGCACCTGAAAGAAGAACCACTAATGTAGTTTATAAAGAAGTATTCAAATAGAAAATAAAACTATGTTCCAGATGCCAAAAACCAAAATAAATTAACCCCTTAACGCCGCAGGACGTACATTTACGTCCTGCATTAGGCGGGCTTTGCCGCCGCAGGACGTAAATGTACGTCCTCGGCGTTTAGAGCCCCCCCGGGAGATACTCACCTTCTCCGGTCGCTCCCACGCTGTTCTGACTCCCCCGGAGTCAGATCAGTGTGATCCCTCCTCCGGCGTTGTGACGTCATCGCGCCGGTGGCGCGATGACGTCAGTTTCAGGCGTCCCCCCCCCGCCGGAGCAGGGGAAGCGCCTGGAGGGGAGGGGAGGGATCCTTCGGATCCCTCTACCTTCCGATCGCCTGGTCCCCGGCGGCTGTGGCCAGCATCGCTGGAAGGGTCACAGCCTGACCTTTCCAGCGATGTATGGGGGGTTAACCCCTTAGTTGCCAGGTCGCGACCGGGCACTAATTTGTGCCCGATCGCGGCCTATTTCCGGTGGGGGCCGCCATCTTGGATGGCAGCCCCCACCTCTGGGTCACCCCCCGGTCAACTGACTCATCGCGCCATGCGCGATGATGTCAGTTAACCGGGAACCCCCTAGCTGCAAAGGGATTTCCCATGGAAATCCCTTGCAGGAGATAGGGGGTTCTTTGAACCCCTTTATCTCCTGATCGGTGGCAGCTAGGGGTCATGGCTGATATTGCTGGAAAGGCCAGAGCATGGCCTTTCCAATGATATCAAACATGACCATGGTAAAAGTGAAATAAAAGTGTAAAAAAAGTAAAAATAAAAATAATAAAAAATAATAAATTAAATAATAAAAAAATAATAAATATAATAATAAAAAAATTTGTTGTTTTTTTTAATGCAGCACTATTGTTCACATTTCAATTATAATGTGAACAATGATGCTTCACTAATGATTTTTTTTTTTGGGGGGGTTTAGCTAAAATCACGCAATTTCTCCCAAAAAAAAAATGGGTTCCCCGTTCTAATTTTTTTAACAAATCTACCCAATAGAATATGACCGCAGAGCCTCGGATAATAAAATAAAAAAAAAAAACACTTTACACACTGTGGAAGATTGAAATTTTATTGAAAATTCAAATTTTTTTACATTTTTTGTTACAGCATTTTGGCAGGGCATGACATATACATATAATAATGATATATTATTAATCTTCCGAGTCTGCCGGAAAGAACGATATATAATTTGTCTGGGTGGTATAAGAATACGTGACTTAAAAATGGCCAAAATGAGCTCAGCAAACTTCTACTTCCGAAACAGCGCCGAAGTTGTAAAATTACTCCCGTCCTTAAGGGGTTAAAAAAAATTTGTCTGACTCATTGTCGGTTTGTATTTACAACACAAAAAAAATTCACAGGCGCATATAAATGAAACAACTTTGTTTTGTAGCCAATACGCCCTGACTAACTTCTGCAATAAACATTACCTATTACTTTAAGACATCAACCTGTAAATTATATTTTGTACAGTTTGAACAAAAAAACCTCATGTTTCTCTTAAAAACAATTTTAACAAATCCCAAAATCCACGCGAGCGAAGCCACGGGCAAAAGCTAGTAATATAATAATAAAGGAGAGCAGTGCAATATATAATTGCTTTAAAAATAATATTTAAGTTCAAGAATGAATTGGAATTGCAAGGCTACAGAGAAAAAATCATTGCAAAATAATGACGTATTGGAAAGGTGCATATTAAAACAATCAGGACAAATAAAAAAAGTATTTTGAAAATAAAGTCTCATGTGGTGGAGTGAAAAGCAAAAGCAGAGTTAAGAGAAGGACAAGTTATCAATGAGATGTATTGAAGAGAAGTTTGACATACCAATATTAGCAGGGTGCATGGAATGTTAACATATGGGAACTGACATTCAAGTCATAAAAAGAAAAAAGAATTCCTGAAAGATGATATCAGTATATTTTCGCTGTTGATCATTGGATTCTTTGAAATACCCATATATATATATATGGTAGAAATAAAATATCAGATTTTACTTGTAAATTGAATTGACAGTTATGAGAAAAAATCCTTTACAAAGAAGAGGGTTTTTTTCTTTTTTAATAACCTGTCTGGCCAAGAGATGTCGTCTTCCTAGTAGGAGGGACATCCAGTAAATGAACAGTGTGTTCTTTCTAGTTACTTAGTTTGCCAAGTACGATGCAGCCACTTTAAACTTTAAGAATATCAAACATTGGAACTATAGAATTCAGATACAATTTTTTCCCTGGCTATTGTTCCTGGCACATTCTGTTTAGGTAAGTCTTTTAAATATAGTACTACCAACTTTTAACTGCTAAATTTTATCATAAAAAAATTGTCATTAGATATGGATACAACTAAAACGTAAAAGAATGAAAAATTAGCTCATGTTTTGAGAGCATTGAGGCATAATATAATTTATTTTTAAGGATTGGAAACTATAAGTTAGACGTAGATGTCTATCTACTAAACAACACTACATGGCTCTGATTTTTTTTATTTTTTTTATTTCTATTTGTGTGTTTTAAAATATGTTGCATTTATAAAATAATTGCGTATATAATTTTTTCAAGGAAATATCAGAAGTATTTCACATAAATTACAGCATTTAATATTTTATTTATTTATTTTATTTTATTTATTTATAAAGGATTTTACCAGGAAGGATACATTGGACAAGGACATTGAGATTTCTCTCGTTTTCAAGTATGTCCTGGGTTCAAGAACATAGTTACAAAAATACAAAGTAGTAAAATGCAAAAAATTATCACAAAACAAATATACAGATTAACAGAAAAATAAATATGTAGGAAATAAAGTCATTGTTACATGTTTACAGGTTCATTCCTTATTGAGGTATGTTAATAGGGAGCTCTTAAGGGACGTTAGACTGGGGGGAAGATTTGATGGCGTCTGGGAGGTTATTCCATAACTGCGGTGCTCTGTAGGAAAATGAGGATCGAGTCACTTTCTTTTTGTATTGTGGTATTGCAATTAAATAACATTAAATCAGTGCACCGTGTTCTTGAAATATGTTTTACTTAGCCATGCATTTCTCGGGGACCACCAAGAGCCCATAAACTTTTAAAATTTAGGTCTAAAATGTTTGCCACTATGGAGTCTAAAATCTAGAGAAAAAAATGCTGCTAGACATATTATTAATTCTAATATTTATAGGTAGTGCACACCACAACTATAAGCTCTAATGTCCTGAACAAATGTAATATTTTTCCAAGGCAACTTTTCTACTCATCATGATATACTTACCTAGTTAAATATTGAGCCATTCCAATCCCATATGCTTAGATCATTTTGTTTACGTATCATGTGTAAATGCTATTAGAAGTTGTGTTTTACTGCAGAAGTCACATATTTTAATATATATTGTTTTTGTCAGTGAACTTAGCAGATTCAAATATATCATTACTATGAGCAAATATCATGTCAGAATGTCGCATCACAAAATGTAGAATATGTGTACATTTTTATTCTGATTTCAATAAATTTACAGCATGTACTTTGTTTTCCACACTTTGGCCCCTATTACATTCTTCGCGCCATTTCGTTTGCGCAAATTTTTTTGCGCGCATCGTCCGGCGATATCGCGTGAAACTTAACAGGGTTTTCTGATCCAAACGCATTTTCTCGTCCGACGCTCAGCGCGTCCTGCCAAGTGCACCTCCTGTGCTACGGACGCACTCAGCGCGTCCTAGCACAGGAGGCAGCAATTGGCCGGGATTCCAGCCGATTGCTGGCCCCCAAACGGTGGCTGACATTAACCCCTGGGTTGCCGCATCGTGATCCTCTCCCGGAGCTGGCCGACATCTTGCCAAGCCTCCGGGAACTCCTCCTGAGGACTGGCATCATTGTGCATAGCCTGGAGTTAACCCCTAGCTGCCAGCAATGGTGGAGATAGGGGGTTCCAATGAACCCCCTATCTCCCGATCCGTGGCAGCTAGGGATAAAAAGTTTTTTTTAAAAAATTAAAAATAAAAATAAACAAATTAAAAAAAATTATAAAAAAAAATAAACAAGTTATTTTTTTGTTTTGTTAATGCAGCAATATTGTTCCCATTTCAATTATAATGTGAACAATGATGCTGCACTACCGATTTTGTTTGAGGTGCGTTTGTTAAAAATCGCGTAATGTAACGAGACCCCATTTCTAATTTTTTTAACAAGTGCACCCCATACAAAATATAACCGCAATTGCTAGCATGTTAAAATGTGAAATAAAACACTTTACACGTTGTAAATTATTGAAAATTCAAATTTTATTGCATTTTTTGTTATAATATACAGACAGGACATGACATATACATATAATAATGATATATTATGAATTTGCTGAGTCTGCCGGAAAGAACGATATATAATATGTCTGGGTCATATACTAAAATAAGCCTTCAAAACGCGTTTAAACAAGATGAGCGAAACAGGTAAAAATGAGCTCAGCACAGAGGCGTGAAATGCCTCAGCAGCGAAAGGGTTAAAAGACGTTAAAATTATGCGCGCAAACGTCGTTCGTAAAAAGTTGCGCATCGATTGTAATACCATCCGCATACCAGCGCACGAATGAATTTGCGCTCACAATGTTAAATATAGGACGCACACAGTTCATCACACTCGGGGAGGTCCATCCGCGTTAAACGATAACGTGCATCGTTTGCGCGAACGTTGTAATATGACATTCTGTTCAAAAGGTTTTGCATTTGCGCGCGCAAACGAAAATGCGCGAGGAATGTAATAGGGGCCTTTATCTATTAAACCTTTCTTGGTATATAATTGTTTGGGTACTCCTTTAAGAGTATTAAAAATGTTACTACATTTTTATAAGGAATTAAGCAATTTTAACCAAAATTTAAAAAAATTGTAAACCTAACCAAGGTTTTGTCTGTATTATGATCTGTAATCAAAAATGACCATTAAAAGACAGGATGATTTTTTATACACAAGTTACTTATCAGTATACCTTTTGGGCTTTTCCTCTGAGAAAAACAAAACATATACATAGCTCTAGCTGTCTTGAGAAAAACAATATTCTGTTTTATTGGACTGAGTCACCCTAGACAGAGTTAGGAACCTGAATGTGCCCCTTACAGAGACTTGATTTTCAGGCAGAAAGAATCCAGCTGATTAAAATACAGTAAATAAAGTGTATATTTTGAGACCATTCACAGCTGGCCACATCAAGTGAAAAGTTATGGTGTTTCTAATATAAAAATGGGGTGCACCCTACAGACTATCAACACATTTTGTTTCAGCTTCCAGTCCTTAAAACACTGGAGAATCTTTGTAAAAGGTGGTTATTTTGTATCTTGTCACATAGCTCTGTCCTTCTTTAGGAAAAATAGATCTCACTTAATTTGACTGAGTCAACCTAGATAGACACAGTAGTTTTGAAATGCACCTTAAACAACCTCCTTTTAAAGACAACTTTTTCTGCCTTTTTTGAAAGGCAATTAAATATAGACTTGTACAATTCGTTTTGTCATTATTGAAATTTGGACGAAAATCACAGTTTTCGTTATTTTAACGTTTCCGATAAATGAAATATCGGCCGTCTGAAATTATGAATCGGCCGACATTAACAATCGCAGTAGCACAACGAAAATGACTAAACTAACAGGGTTATTCAAAGAGCTCCGAATTGCTGGCGAAAGGTAACCGAACGCTGAAATTCAGCGTACGGTTACCTTTCCTGGCCATTCGGCTATTCCGAGGGCAGGCAGTTCGCCAAATGTTGGCGAATTGCCTGCACATATGGTGCCTGTTCGTTGCCTGTTCGAGGGCAGTGAAATCCCCATAGAGAAGCAATGCTATTCAGAGAACAAAAACCAGCAGTGAAAGGTTGCCGAAATGCCCTGCTGTTCGGTATTTTAATTTGACAGGTTTATTCAGGAGAATCCCATAGGCTTCAATGTTAAAAATATTCCCGTTTTAATTAAATATCTATTAAACCGTTGATTATAATATTCTGCAGTAAAAGGTCTCTTCATTTTTAGATTTTTTAGGATCTTTTAGGCATTTTTTGCGATTTTTTTGCAAACTTTTTTTAAATCGTTTTCTCTTTTATCTGTAACAGACCTTTTTATTATCATTCATTGGATCTTATATGTAAATTTCAGACATTTTCATTCTGTGGTTTCTTTGCAAACAGCGTTTCACTTTTCAAACATTGAAACGTACTGTTTTTTTTTTCTCACTCCATTCGTCTGCGGTGTTGGGTTTTTCCGGCGGCTGCTCTGCGCTGTGATCGGCGGCTGCTCGGGTTTTTCCGGCGTGTTCGGCGGGGTTAATCCAGATGTTTTTGTGGGTTTTGGTGAGCCTTCGCCGGGTTTTCCAGTGAGTTTTCGTCGGGTTTGCGGCAAACTTTCCCTGCATTACGGCGGCCCTGTGTGCTTGCTGAATACACCGCAGGGTTGCCGAAATGGGATTGCCAAATCGCACCAAATTGAAGAGAACAAAATGTCACTGAACGTGCGGTGACTTTTCGATTCTCTTTGAATAAGCCTTTAAATATTGGAAGGCAAAATAATCCGAACAAGATCTGAAACAATACAAAATGGAACGAAAATTACCAAAATGAAAGTAAGTTGAATGAAAATGACTCAAAATGGAACAAAATGATCAAAAAAAAAAACGAATGAAATGACCCAAAATGAAAAAGAAATGGAACAAAATTATTTCAATCCTATTGGGAAAAAAGCCTTGTTTCTTTAAACTAAGTTAGGAAACTTAAAATTTCACCCAAAACAATCCTGAAAAATGCCTAAAAAATCCTAAAAAAATAAATAAGTAATGAAACTTTGTGATGCAGTTAAAAAAAAAAAATGGTTGACGGCTGGTATTTTCATTTTATTGGTATTAATCTATTTCACATTCTGAAATAACTAATAAAAAACTAAATAACTCAGAAAAACGAAATACAAATCAACCCTAACTACGGAATAACACAAGTTATTATAACAAGTGATCCTAAAAACTTAATACAGTAATCCCCCAAAATTCGCGGGGGTTACGTTCCAACAACCCCCGCGAATTTTGAAAAACCGCGAATTGTGACTGTGCTAAAATGCGGCGTTAGGACTCAGGAGCCGCCGTCCTCCTGGCAGAATGGCTGCTCCTGTGCATCTCCAGACTCAAGATTGCGTCCAGGACATTCTCCTCTCTCGGCATCGTTCAGAGAGAGGAGATGCCGAGACTCCTGTGCACCCCCGCAAGCGTGGTCCGGGTATCCAGGAGCCTCGGCATCTCCTCTCTCGTAATGATGCCGAGAGAAGGGAATGCCCTGGCGACGATCGTGTGCCCGGAGACGCACAGGAGCAGCTTCTCTGCCGGGGTGTTGTGTCATCTATGGTTCCTTATCGAATACTGTTCCAAGGGGCCCTCGGCAAAGAACAGAACTCCACCTCCCCAGGTTCCAACACATCAGGGGGCTGCACAAAGGCGTGTGTTTGGGAGGCACTGATGTGTCGGAGGCTGGGGAGGTGGAGTTCTGTTCTTTGCCGAGGGCTCCTTGGAACAGTATTCGATAAGGAACCATAGATGACACACCGGAATGCTACTACCATGTGGTAAGCGGCAAAAATCCGCGAACCACTGAGTCCGCGAATGCGGAACCGCGAATGACCGGGGGATTACTGTATACCATAAAATCGGAAAGCAAAGCGATCCGAAAACGATACCTGGGCATCCGATATTTCTGATCGGGGAAATTGAGAGAAAATAACGAACGACCTGAAAGGAAAAAAAAAACGGATTAAAATGAACCGAAATGACCCGAAACGAAAAAAAAATGGGTGCACATTTCTAATTAAAAAGCTCTAGCTACCCAAGCAGTTAAGATATGGCAGATAAAGTATATGTTTATAGTGTAACTGGCTGCTTCAAATGGGGGATTATTGGTATTTCTACTAGGCTTGTCCATGGCAAAAAATAGCTTATTTTACTTGAATTTGTAAATAAAAAAATGTTTTCATTCAAAATGAATTACAGGCCCCGACTGACTAGTTTTAGACAAATTCAGTTTCATTAATTTGTTTTCGGTACATCAATTTATTTTATACTGAGTTATTTACCATGCTGCCTCCCATCGTGCTGCAGCCTGTTTTAAAAAGAGGGTCATTCACTATAAAAAAAATCTGTGTAGTGAATTAGAATTTGTTGTTTAGTGATTAAACTTTTTTTGTCCAAGTTGCACATCGCAATCACAAGTACCAGGTGTCATAGCAGTAACATACTTTATACACTACCAATAAAACAAATCTTTGGCAGGGCCGAATAATGAATAGGTGTGATTGCAGTTCGTTTTATGATTTTATAAAAAAAATTATTAAATTTTTCTTTCATAGCATGTATTTTAATAAATCAGCAAACAGCAAAGTAAATGCACAGAAGAAAGTAAAGAAACAAATGAGGGGCGTGGCAGGCTGCTGAAGTGAGAGGACGTGTGTTTGTGGACCTTCGACCCGTCCTCTCTCTCAGGGATCTTTGAGACACTTTTTGCCACTGAGAACCATACGTTAGGAGCCCTGTGTAGCTGGCCATCGGGGGTGCACTGTCTGGGGCCCGTTCTGCCCCCCCACCGGACCAGAGACAGACGATCACTGGGCATCTCTTTATGATGGACGTCTCCAGTGGCCATCTTGAGGCCTACTCCTCGGTCCCAGCCTCCTACTTGATGTGCCCCCCTATGGATGCCTCCTTTGCTGGGCCTGCGATGAAAGTTGCGGGGACGGAGAGCCCCCGTCTCCCATTCACTGCTTGGGACAGATTGCAGAGGATGGAAGAGACTGATGAGTCTGGGCACCGGGTCTCCCCCTCTCCCCACACTGCAGTGAAAATGACTGCGATTGAGGGCCTCGAGGCCTGTTTCGCATTGCTGGAGGGGGACGATCTGGGCCCACTTACGAAGGGGACCATGCGCCGGATGATGGCCGTGCTGAGGGGATGCAGGGAACCGCTGACCTCCCGCCTGTGCGTATCGGAAGCGGACTTGCCCATATTTGACAGGGATTTGACGACCGTTAATGGAGGAGTGGAGTGCGGAGCTGGGGTCCTGAGTATCGTGCCACCGGTCGCTCATTTGCTTCGGGGAGCACTGTCTCGGGGTGCTGCTGCCTGATGGGGGTGACGTGGCGGCAATTGATTCCGCACAGTCTGAGATGGTGTCCCCCCCTGAGCCGTCGGTGCTAGGACCGCGGCAAATTTGTGGGGGTTCGTCTGCTGGTGCGCTGGAGCGCCAACTTTGCGACATGCCTGAAGATCCCGCTCGAGGTTTGGGGATGGAGGAGCACTCCCCCGGTCTGGTTAGGTCAACGTCGAGGTATGGGATTCTTACCCCGTCCCTTGCCCCGCTGCTGGCTGCAGCTCTTGGTGTCCTGCCTCATGATGCGATTTGGGAAAGCCCGAAGCTGAGGGACTGGTTCTCCGATGTCGGACTTGTTTGGGCTGCGAGTTATGGCCTTCCCTGGGATGCCCTGCCTGCGCTCCGAGAATTCGGGCTGCCTGCCAGACGAGCCTTTTATTCCTGGTGGATTTGCCCTACCGGCCTCTTGGTTGGATACAGGCTGAAGAGTTCTGTTTATCCCCCGCTTTTTGGTGATTTTGGGACCCGCTGCCCCTTGTTTGATGTGCCCCTAAAATGATTTTCTCTCCCCCTTCCCCTCACCAGCAAGCTGAGGCTATTCAGTTGAGTTTGAGATTTTTATTTTCCTTCCCTTTTTATTTATTTATTTTCTTTTAATTTTTTCCCTTTGGCTTCATTGGGTGGTCCTGGGGATTGGGCCGTGGCCTGGAGCCCGGCTTTACCCCAGATGCCCGGGCCTGGTGCCATTTTCCCCCCGTGGCCTTCTCCCTTGGTCTTTTTTTTTTCCCGGACGGATAAGTGCCAGGGCTGGCACTGCTAGGGCCTTTGCCATTTTTCCCTCACACTTTATTTCCCTCCCTCCTCTATTATATTTTATTTCCTGTGTTACCTACTAGAAGACGCTCAGAAATTTTTGCTTTTACACGCTGAGACTTTGTTTTTGTTTAGATTTTTACTTTCTCACTTTTTTCTGACACTCACTGAGGACTTACTGTTTCTTTTTCAGCTGAGGACCATCCTACTTGGATGACTTTTTGTTTTACCTGTTTGCACCCCCATATGATAACCGCTGATGACGCTTTTCTTTTTGTTTTATTCCCTAAGCAGTCTACCT
Source organism: Leptobrachium leishanense (assembly GCA_009667805.1). NCBI lineage: Eukaryota > Metazoa > Chordata > Amphibia > Anura > Megophryidae > Leptobrachium > Leptobrachium leishanense. The sequence continues at coordinate 73,198,452 of CM019073.1, read as the reverse complement.
GATGACCCTATATTGCCTATTGTTTTTTTCCCTTACGATGTGCTTATGCCGCTGTTTATTTGTGGCCTTACGCGGCCATTTTCTGGTTGTTATACTGCTGATGTTATAAAATAAAAATTTTAAATACAAAAAAAAAGGAAACAAATGAAGGGCTAGATCACAATACAGCCGTTAAATGAAAAAGGTTGCAGGAGCCTCACCCAACCCGGACACAAAAGGGATTGACAGATTGATAGCCCTTTCCCTATTCTTTTGTTGGTGGTGCATGACCATTCTTGGTTGGAGGAGCCATTTGTCTCGTTAAGTTCAATACCAATTCAATACTTCTTGCTAACTAGTTATGCAACCTTCGTGTTTGGCGTCCAGCTTCTTAAAGGGTCAAGCCACACAAGATAAATCAATAACAGGTCTTTGACACTACTGCTCGTACACTACAATCAGAATGTTTCTACCCATTACCGACAGGTGCATGTAAACCGCTGGACCTCATTTGTGACAGGGATTGGGGAATGCAAATATTTTCTATATTCGAGGAATTCCCAGTAAGTGCGGATCATAAACTCACTCAATAAACTTCAAAACAAGAACTATAAAAGGTACATAAAAACCTAGAACACACTAGAAAATATCACCATTTAAGCAGAACTCAATAAACAAAGGAAACGAGTTTCATACCCGCAGCTACTCTAACGTAAGTGAAATAAGCCGATGATGCGGCCATTAGGATAAGTAGCACTCGTAGCAAGAGAGCCACTCTTACTGTCAGCATCCGAGGAGGCATGCCTCTTCCCCGTCATTGGGAGCACACGCTGCGGTAGCGGTGTTGCTTGGCTAGGTTGAGAGTCCTGTAGGAAGTGCGCTGCATCCTCAGGAGTGTCAAACTGGATGCTTCCATTGGGGTGGACCCAGAGCCTCGCAGGATAATGAAGGGTTAAGGTTTTTCTTGTTCAGCGAGTTGCGAGCAGATCCGTGTGAAGATGCTGAGTGAGTGCTGCCATTTTAAACCTTATGGCATATATTAAATGAATAACAATGTATAAGGCTAGTCTATGGTCCAGTTCCCTTTCAAACACAGTTTTTTTTTTCCAATTTTCATTTCCAAGGCTTTTTTTTCTTATGTAGACCATATTTTTTATTTGCAAGACTATTTCATTTTACACCACTTTTTGTTTAGAGGACTTTTTTCCATTTTGCAGACCATTTTTAACTATGCAGAGCATTGTTTTTCCTTATCTCCCATGACCAGGCTATTTATACGGGTGGCAGCAGCTGCACTGTATAAGGAGAGCACCCCTCCACCTCATGCTGTGGCTGGGTCATGCATTCCAAGATCATGTTATCCCTATGACCACTGGTCTGGGGGGGGGGCATTAACCATTAAATCCTCTACCTTAGATGCTCCTCCATGCTGCTGCCGGACCTCTACTTTCTGGTCAGTTCTTCCTCAGGCAGAGGGTGAAGGGAGCTGCAGTCTGATTGCAAGTAACCTAGCAGCAGGCTTCACACACTGCTGGCCTCCGATTGTCTGAGACAGGGCGACCAGCACACCACAAAGCAGTCACGGCTTCATCTGAGATCGAGAGTGCGCAGGGCTCGCGGCCTGGCAGCGTAACCCTCCATGGAGTCCTCTATGCATAAAGACTACAGCAGTGAAAGGAACACAACCACTTACATAAGCTGTAACTAGATTACTTGTGCATTACAAACAAAAATACATTATAAAATACATGCTACTATTTTTTTTCTTTGCTTGACATAATTGCATGTAAAAAGGAAAAATAAAGTTAGTTTTTTATTTCCTATTTCCATTTTATGGATTTTTTCCATGATGTAACATTTACCAAAATCTTATGGTGAGATTTTCTTTACAGTTGTGGTTTAGCTCCTACAGTATTTAACAGTCAATGAAGTGGAGGAGCTAATGTTTAGATAAGGATGCAGGGGACTACTGTCTGGTATATGCTATCTGAGACAAGAGATGGCAGCTGAATGAGATAAGACAGGGCGCTTAAAAGACTTCTAATCTACCCCATGGTGATATCCTTTGCACACCTCTGACACAATACAATACTGTGAGTTGGTTTCTATGACACAGACCCATTCACTCCATTCTATGCTCAATGCCACACAGTGATGAACTAGTACTAGATACCGTGGAGAGCGGCAGTTTACAACACAAAATATCACACAAAGGATGCACATAGCATCACTGTAACGTGGGGGGTCACTGTCCACGTTCAGACTGCTCCCCAAAACCCCAGTGAAGTACAGGAGAACCTTGCAGGCTAAAATCCAAATGGAGAATGGGTTTATTTACATTTTGCAACTGGTTAAAACAAACTCACAGGGAAGGTACAGAAACGCCTAACATTGAAACAATGGCTTAAGGAGTAGGAATCTGGTTACAACTGTTTGCACAGGGGAGGGTGATGCAAGCAGTTATATCACAGGAGACTCCTCAATAGATACATAAGGGAATATTAATATAACACAGACTTCTGTGAATAGGGCACACAGAACTCAAACACCCTGCATCTAGAATTGTCGATACAGGGTTACTTTAGCAAAGGAAAAAGCAGGAAAACAATATGAAACGTCAGGCTTGCACCTCCTAAATACATTTCTAGGCCCATGTACTTCGAGTCCAAAGTGATGCATGTCACAATTAGGGATGAGCTGTTCGGTTCGGACGGTACGGAGTTCGGACCGAACATAGCCTGTTCGCTTGCTCGCGAACTCCGAACATTTCTGGGTGTTCGCCGCAAGTTCGACCACAATGCACCACAATGGACCACAATTCACTTTCCCACTGGCCTGAAGCTCGTAATTGGCTACAGCCTTGCACCTGACCACAGGTCTGGTGCAGAAAGGTTCAACAGTATGCCAATCACGGCTCAGAGTCCTGATTGGGCAAATTTTGCCCAATCATGGGCTCACAGAGCTAAGTCTACTATATAAAGCACACTATATAAGGTTTCCACACAGCGCTTCTGCACACATTTGAAAGGAGATTTCATAGGAGATTACTGTTGTGTGTTCTTACTGCCGGTCTGCCACGCTACTGGGGGGGGGGGTCTGGGGGGTCTCATTTCTACCAAATATCTGGGAATTGAGGTGATGGGTGGCTTGTCACTGACAACAAGTATTTTGGGGGTCACAAATTTCTACAAACCATTTGGGAATTGAGGTGATGTGTGTCTTGTCACTGCCAGCAAGTATTTTGGGGGTCACAAATTTCTACCAAACATTTGGGAATTGAGGTGATCTGTGTCTTGTCACACAGCCAGTGTCACACAGTATTTTGGGGGTCACAAATTTCTACAAAATATTTGGGAATTGAGGTGATCTGTGTCTTGTCACACAGCCAGTACCACGCAGTATTTTGGGGGTCACTAATTTCTACAAAACATTTGGGAATTGAGGTGATCTTCTGTGTCTTGTCACTGCCAGCAAGTATTTTGGTGGTCACAAATTTCTACAAAACATTTGGGAATTGAGGTGATCTGTGTCTTGTCACACAGCCAGTGCCACGCAGTATTTTGGGGGTCACAAATTTCTACAAAATATTTGGGAATTGAGGTGATCTGTGTCTTGTCACACAGCCAGTACCACGCAGTATTTTGGGGGTCACTAATTTCTACAAAACATTTGGGAATTGAGGTGATCTTCTGTGTTTTGTCACTGCCAGCAAGTATTTTGGGGGTCACAAATTTCTACAAAACATTTGGGAATTGAGGTGATCTGTGTCTTGTCACACAGCCAGTACCACGCAGTATTTTGGGGGTCACTAATTTCTACAAAACATTTGGGAATTGAGGTGATCTTCTGTGTCTTGTCACTGTCAGCAAGTATTTTGGTGGTCACAAATTTCTACAAAACATTTGGGAATTGAGGTGATCTGTGTCTTGTTACACAGCCAGTGCCACGCAGTATTTTGGGGGTCACAAATTTTTACAAAATTTTTGGGAATTGAGATGATCTGTGTCTTATCACACAGCCAGTACCACGCAGTAATTTGGGGGTCACTAATTTCTACAAATCATATGAGAATTGAGGTGATCTGAGTCTTGTCACACAGCCAGTGCCACGCAGTGTTTTGGGGGTCACTAATTTTTACAAAATATCTGGGAATTGAGGTGATCTGTCCAGTGGCGTAGCGTGGGGGGGGCTGGGGGGGGCCGTGGCCCCGGGCGCAGTTTTGTTAGGGGCGCATTTGCGCCCCTAAAACTGGCCCTGGGGTTGAGGGGACGCAGATGCCGGGCAGCGCGGGAGCGCCTGCCCGGTCTTTAACAGTCCGTCCTGTTAGGTGATGCGGCTGCGCGGCGTGCGCAGCCGGTCACGTGGTCCGGCTAATCAGGTGGTACGGAGTCTCTGTACCACCTGATTGGCCGGACCACGTGACCGGCTGCGCGGCATCACCTAACAGGACGGACTGTTAAAGACCGGGCAGGCGCTCCCGCGCTGCCCGGCATCTGGGTCCCGGTCCCCTCAACCCCCGCCGGAGCTGGGGCCTGGGGCAATATCCAGGTAAGGGCTGGGGGCAAATCCATGAGCTGGGGCAAATCCATGAGATGGGGGCAAATCCATGAGTGAGCTGGGGGGCAAATCCATGAGCTGGGGGCAAATCCATGAGCTGGGGCAAATCCATGAGCTGGGGCAAATCCATGAGATGGGGGCAAATCCATGTGAGAGCTGGGGCAAATCCATGAGTGAGCTGGGGGGCAATCCATGAGTGAGCTGGGGGGCAAATCCATGAGCTTGGGGCAAATCTATGAGCTGGGGCAAATCCATGAGCTGGGGCAAATCCATGAGCTGGGGCAAATCCATGAGATGGGGGCAAATCCATGTGAGAGCTGGGGCAAATCCATGAGTGAGCTGGGGGGCAAATCCATGAGCTTGGGGCAAATCCATGAGCTGGGGGGCAAATCCATGAGTGAGCTGGGGGGCAAATCCATGAGATGGGGGCAAATCCATGAGTGAGCTGGGGGGAAAATCCATGAGATGGGGGCAAATCCATGAGTGAGCTGGGGGGCAAATCCATGAGATGGGGGCAAATCCATGTGAGAGCTGAGGCAAATCCATGTGAGAGAGCTGAGGCAAATCCATGTGAGAGCTGAGGCAAATCCATGTGAGAGCTGAGGCAAATCTATGAGCTGGGGGCAAATCCCCGTGAGCTGGGGCAAATCCATGAGTGAGCTGGGGGGCAAATCCATGAGTGAGCTGGGGGGCAAATCCATGAGCTTGGGCAAATCCATGAGCTGGGGGCAAATCCATGAGCTGGGGGGCAAATCCATGAGCTGGGGGCAAATCCATGTGAGAGCTGGGGCAAATCCATGAGCTGGGGGCAAATCCATGTGTGAGCTGGGGGCAAATCCATGTGTGAGCTGGGGGCAAATCCATGTGTGAGCTGGGGCAATATCGATAACGTCCACAGGTTGGGGGGGCGCACAATTCTTTGCTGGCCCCGGGCGCTGACAACCCACGCTACGCCACTGGATCTGTCTCTTGTCATTGCCAGCAAGTGTTTTGGGGGTCACTAATTTCTACAAAATATTTTGGAATTGTTATAATCCATGTGTTCTCACTGGCTGCCACCCATCAGGGGGTCTCACTGATTTATAGGAGGTTTCTGAGATTTGTAATCTGTGGCTTCTCACTGCCACCCATCAGGGGGTCTCAATGATTTATAGGAGGTTTCTGAGATTTGTAATCTGTGGCTTCTCACTGCCCCCCATCAAGGGGTCTCACTGATTTATAGGAGGTTTCCGAGATTTGTAATCTGTGGCTTCTCACTGCCATCCATCAGGGGGTCACACTTATTTAAAGGAGGGAATTGTAATCTGTGGCTTGTCACTGGCTGCCAGCTATCAGGGTGTCTCACTGAGTTATACCAGAGTTCTGTAAATCTTTAATCTTTATACCAGAGTTGAATCAGAGTTCTGTATATATTTAATCTATATATCACTCACCATGTCTGAAAGAACAAAAAGGACAGGCAGATGCTCCCAGACACAGATAAGAGGGCAAGCAGCCCCTGTGTCGGGAGGCTGTGCCTCTGGTCGTGGTGGACGTGGTGCATCCTCTGCAGGGGCACGCTTGTCCTTTCTAACTGGTGCTGGCCGTCTTCTTAAGCACCAGCAACATACAGAGGATTTGGTGGATTGGCTAACCAGGCCATCCTCATCCTCCAAGTCCTCTGCCAGCCAGACTTATAGTGCTTTACAGTCCACCTCAGCTGCCAAAGCATCTAATGCAGCCTCCATGTCCACAGCTACTCCTGCCGTAGCCTCACTATCACACACAGAGGAGTCATCTGAATTGTTTGACTACAATGACAGTGTCATGCTGCTTGAGGATGCGCAGCAAGTACAGTGCTCTGATTCAATCTCTGAGGTTGAGGAAGGGAGTATAATCAACCTAGAGGAAGGGGGTTCCAGTGATGACACACAAATAACTGGCACTCATGTTCCCCCAACAGCTGCAGCATATTGCGAGGTTGGCTCCAGTGACGAGGAGATAGGGGGTGATGACGATGATGAGGTCACTGACTCCACTTGGGTGCCTGATCAAACAGAGGAATCAAGTGAGGAGTGGGAGGAGGTGGAGGCACAGCAAACACGAGGCACAACATCCTCTATGACCAACCATAGCACTAGCCAGTCCAAGGCATCAGATGTCAGAGCTGCTCCGGTGCAGAGCGCTGTTGTCTCAAAGCACAGACGCAGGAACTCTGCTGTCTGCTGGGAGTTCTTCAAGAAATGTGCAGCAGACCCCACCGTTGCTATTTGTAATCTATGTCAGATGAGGCTTAAGCATGGGAAAGACACTGGACACTTGGGTACCACGTTCTTGAGGCGACATATGACCTCCTGCCACACATCCCGTTGGCGCAAAACTTTGCGTAGGTCCTCCTCCTCCTCATCTGTCTCTACCCACACTGTATGTCCTGCCATGTCATTGCCTACAACCTCCACCGACAGGGATGATGCTACAGTAATGGATGTACTAGCAGGTCCTTCCTCACAATGTGACATCATCCCAGTAGCTGAAGATTTACGCAGTCAGATTACGTTGACGCAGCTGCTGCAGTGAAAGAAAAAATATAGTCCCAACCATCCCCAAGCACAGCGTCTAAATGCCAGCTTAGCAAAATTACTTGCATTGCAGCTGCTGCCTTTCCAGCTGGTGGACTCTGCTCCCTTCCGTGAATTTGCTGAATATGCTGTACCACAGTGGCAGGTTCCAAAACGCCATTACTTTTCATGCAAGGCCATTCCAGCACTATACCAGCACGTGGAAGATAATGTTATCGAGTCACTGGGAAAGGCAGTCAGCAGCAAGGTGCATGTGACTTTAGACACATGGTCCAGCAAGCATGGACAGGGTCGTTACATTTCCTTCACGGCACACTGGGTAACTCTGATTGCAGCTGGGAGGGATCCAAGACAGGGCTCTGTGCTGGAGCTTGTTCATCCACCACGCCTCCAGAAAGCTGCTTGTATGAGGTCTGTCTGCTCCACCACCACCACCTCTTCCTCCTCCTCCTCCTCCTCCTTCTCTGTCTCTGGCGAAGTGGCAGTTAAACCGACGCCTGACAGGGTCTACGCAATGGCTCAAGCAAAAAGATGCCATACTGTGCTTGTGCTGGTTTGTTTAGGGGACAGGAGCCACACCGGGTCAGAAATTTTGTCAGCTCTGCAGGGGCAGGTGCAGAGATGGTTAACACCACACCAGCTTGAGCTGGGAATGATCGTCTGCGATAATGGCACCAACCTTCTCTCCGCCCTACGCAAGGGTAAATTGACGCATCTACCATGCCTAGCACAGGGCTGCCAGAGCTTCTCATCCAGGCCAGAAAAGTCTGCAGCCACTTCAGACGGTCATTCCCAGCAAGCGTTCGCCTGGCAGAAATTCAAAGAGAATTCCACCTTCCCACAAACCGTCTGATCTGTGACATGCCCACCAGGTGGAACTCGACATTAGCAATGCTGCAGCGTCTGCACAAGCAGCAGAGGGCCATCAACGAGTACCTGTGTGAGTATGGCACAAGGACAGGTTCAGGTCAACTTGTTTTTTTTTCCCCCTGCAGTGGCTGATGATCAAGGATGCATGCACTGTACTGTCACCATTTGAGGAGGCAACGAGGATGGTGAGCAGGGACAGTGCATGCAACAGTGACACAATTCCTTTAGTGTTCCTGCTGGAGCACACTCTGCGGGGAATTATAGATGTGGCTCTAGAGGCAGAGCAGCGGGAGGAAGAGGAGGCCTTCCCTAGCTCTGAAGGCCGCAGTCTTTCCACAGACAGCATTCCAGCAGGTCCTACTCAGATCAGACAGGAGGAGGATGAGGAGGAGGAATATTTAAGTAGTGGGGGCATTGAAGGTGGGGATTCCTCAAGGGAGGGTTTCGTGTGCCCAGAAACACAAGGGCTTGTGCGTGGCTGGGAGGAGGAAGTGCACGATGGGGTCATCCTCATTGACCAGGAAGACTCGGAAGCTAATGCCACCTCCAACCTATGCTGCATGGGCTCCCTTATAATGCAAAGCCTGCTAAAGGACCCCAGGATTCGTGCTATCAAGGAGAGGGATCATTACTGGTTGGCAACCCTTCTTGATCCACGATACAAGGGTAAAGTTGCAGAGCTCATCCTGCCCGCACAGAGGGAGCACAGGATGAAAAAACTTGAGGACATCCTAAAGCGACACTTGTGTAACACCTTTCCAGGCACTGGTAGGTTACCAAGTGATGACACACGTGCTTCTGAGGCTGCAGATGATCAGAGGAATAGTGGTGAAGGGCAGGCCGCTTGACTGATGCATTTTTACATTTTTTTAGTCCACGACGCCCAGGGACGTCAAATGTAGGCACCCATTACCAGCGTCTTCACCATATGGTGCAGGACTACCTAGGGGCAAGGGCAGACCAGATACCTTTCCAGCAGATGATCCACTGGCTTACTGGGTGTTGAGATTGGATCACTGGCCAGATCTTAGCCAATATGCTATGCAGCTACTAGGTTGCCCTTCATCCAGCGTGCATTCTGAAAGGACGTTCGGTGCCGCTGGAGGTTTTGTCACAGACAAGAGAGTGCGTCTGTCCACCGACTCTGTAGACCGGCTGACATTTATAAAAATGAATCAGTCCTGGATCAGCAGTTATCAATCCCCTGATGCTGACGTAACAGAATAGATCGGGGATGTCTTCTGCATTCACAAAACCTCCAGCACTGAACTCTTCCAAAATACCACAAAAGGGTTATGGTGTGAAAGCACTTGCTGCCATGAAAGGCACAATATTTGGCTGCACTGACGCCTGTGCCAGATTTTCAGTAAGGTCCAGAAATATTGGGACATCGACACAATTCTAACATCTTTGGCTCTATACACCACCACAGTGGAGTTGGAATGAAACAGACACAATGTGCTTTAACTGCAGACTGTCAACTTTAATTTGAGGGTATGTACATCTAACTCAGGTGAACGGTGAAATGCATGCTCAATGGGATTCAGGTCAGGTGATTGACTTGGCCATTGCATAACATTCCACTTCTGTTCCTTCAAAAACTCTCTTGTTGCATTTGCCGTATGCTTTGAGACATTGTCCATCTGCACTGTGAAGCGACGTCCAATGAGTTCTGCAGCATTTGGCTGAATTTGAGCAGATAATATTGCCCGAAACACTTCAGAATTCATCCTGCTGCTTTTGTCAGCAGTCACATCATCAATAAGTACAAGAGAACCAGTTCCATTGGCAGCCATACATGCCCACGCCATGACACTACCACCACCATGCTTCACTGATGAGGTGGTATGCTTAGGATCATGAGCAGTACCTTTCCTTCTCCATACTCTTCTCTTCCCATCACTCTGGTACAAGTTGTTCTTGGTCTCATCTGTCCATAGGATCTTGTTTCAGAACTGTGAAGGCTTTGTTAGGTGTTGTTTGGCAAACTCTAATCTGGCCTTCCTGTTTTTGAGTTTTACCAATGGTTTACATCTTGTGTTGAACCCTCTGTATTCACTCTGGTGTAGTCTTCTCTTGATTGTTGACTTTGACACACATACACCTACGTCCTGGAGAGTGTTCTTGATCTGGCCAACTGTTGTGAAGTGTGTTTTCTTCACCAGGGAAAGAACTCTTCGGTCATCCACCACAGTTGTTTTCCGTGGTCTCCCGGGTCTTTTGGTGTTGCTGAGCTTACCGGTGCGTTCCTTCTTTTTGAGAATGTTCCAAACAGTTGTTTTGGCCACACCTAATGTTTTTGCTTTCTCTCTAATGGGTTTGTGTTGTTTATTCAGCCTAATGATGGCTTGCTTCACTGATAGTGATAGCTCTTTGGATCTCATCTTGGAGTTGACAGCAACAGATTCCAAATGCAAATAGCACACTTGAAATGAACTCTGGGCCTTTTATCTGCACATTGTAATTGGGGTAATGAGGGAATATCACACTGGCCATGGCCATGGAACAGCTAATTGTCCCATTAGTTTTGGTCCCATTAGTTTTGGTCCCTTAACAAGTGGGAGGCACAGCTGCAAACTGCTGTAAGTCCTACACCGTTCACCTGAGTTGGATGTACATACCCTCAAATTAAAGCTGACAGTCTGCAGTTAAAGCACATTGTGTTTATTTCATTCCAACTCCATTGTGGTGGTGTATAGAGTCAAATATGTTAGAATTGTGTCGATGTCCCAATATTTCTGGACCTGACTGTATATCATTTTAATTTTTTGAACCGCAGGGTCCAACCCTGCACTCTTCCACGATACCACAAAAGGGTTACGGTGTGAAGGCACTTGCTGCCATGAAAGGCACAATATCTGGGTGCACTGACGCCTTTACCAGATGCATATCTATTTAATATAGGACCGCAAGGTCCACCCCTGCATTCTTCCACAATACTACAGAGGGGTTACTGTATGAATGCACTTGCTGGCCTGGCACCAAAAGCACAATGTCTGGGTGCACTAACACCTTTACCAGATGCATATCTTTTTAATATAGGACCACATGGTCCACCCCTGCATTCTTCCACAACACCACAGAGGGGTTACTGTATGAATGCACTTGCTGGCCTGGCACCAAAAGCACAATATTTGGGTGCACTGCCACTGACTCCTGTATCGGATTCATATCCTCAGAGGGGTTACGGTGTGACTGCACTGTTGCCGATGCTTAAGGCCGAATTTTAAAGCACCTATTGTTACTTTCATCCAAAGCCTGCATAAATTTCACAATAATTTAGCCAAGAAATCACTAAACTTTTTCTGCGTGTCTGAAAATGTCTCCTCTTTTCATACAGACTACCGCCCCAAGCAGTTGTTTATGGATAGGTTAAAGCATTTACTGTCATTTGAAATGTAATTTTTTGGTTTTTACATATTACTATACATCCTAGAAATCCGCCACTTCACGGGCAGTTTATGGGGCCCTCCTAGGCACGATATTTGAAGGAATTTTTCATTTTTATTTTTAACCCTTATTTCATGGAAAACTCACTGTCCCTTTAAAAACGTTTTTTTTTTAACTTTTTGTCCTTGTTTCCTGTCCCCCAGGGCACTACCCAGACCCCCATACACCTTTTATGGCAAATATCTAGCATATATGCCCTCTTGGAGGGCACTCTAAAAAACGAATTTTCAGCCCCATTGACTTGTATTGAGTTCGAGTTCAGGTTCGAGTTCGGATTCGAACATTTGGAAAGTTCAGGCTCGAATACGAACTGAACTCGGGGGTGTTCGGCTCATCCCTATTTCTAATCCCATGGTGAATGGCGCGGCACAATTTAACCTATTAGCGCTCGGATTGTAATATGGTTCGCCAGTGCTAGGGCAACCAAGGCTAACGTTTTCCGCTCATAGAGGTGAGTGCTAACGATAGTGCTATGAATGTAATATGGCCCTACATTTTCGGTGTTTCAGTCTGACAAGTTTAAACAATAGGATTAAATGTAAAAAAAGTAATATTTATTTTTAAAAAAAATTCAAAGACCATTTATTCTTTTCATTTTCTGCAAAAACACTTTTTTAGAACTACTTTTTGTGTTTTTTGACGAAATTTTTGTTTCCCAACTTTTTAACAGCCTTTTTTTTAAAATTCTGTAACAGACATTTTTATTATTTTTTTAAAGGACCTTTTTTATTATTTAGACACATTTTGATGCAGTTTTTGTGGGTTTTAACACCCATTAGAAGAATTGCTGAGTTCCGTTTTTTTTTTCTCAATTCGGGGGTTTTTGCCGACGTCCGATAACTGCTTTGGCAACTCCAATTTTGTCAAAATATGGTGACCACTTGCTAAATACTGAATTCACTGTATTATTGGTGAAGTGGAATTGCCAAAGTACGGTGAAAGTTACAGCACTGAAATTTCGGTGCTTTGTGAATAGACCCTATTATCAAATTTTTTTTTTTACCATAAAAAAATAGAGAAATAATCACAGTCACATTTTATAAAAAATAATGAATATATAAATAACAATTACATAAATCTTAAAATTTTACATGATATATATTAACCTTTTCGGTTCTCTGCAGCTGCCTTGGGGTGGACACAGGTCTCTGGCTCTGTCTGCAGCTGGCCTGGGGCTGGGGGGCACAAGTCTGTGGCTGGCAATAGCTGCGTAGAGATGGCTTTGTCGATGGTCCTCCAGGGATGATGACTGACTGGGGTGGGGCCCTCAGGACCTGTGCACAGTCGAACGCACGCGTGACCTCACGCAGAGAGCGCCTACACGTTATGTGCCTGCTGCCGGCTGCCGGGCACATCACTCTATCCTCTGGCATAAGTGTTGGCTGGGAGCGGCTGCGATTGCAAGGGGACAGCGATTGCACCATGGGTGCTTCTCGGCCTAAAAAAATGACGTAATGCTGGAACAACGGTCCAGGCTACGTTCTCGCTGTGGGAGAAGTGTGGGAACACCATTCCCACGTGTTCCTGCAGGACTCGAGCCCTGCCTACCACGCTTTCTTCGCAGCTCCTGGTAAAGCCTGCTAAAGCAAGCTAACGCAGAGATCGCCGAAGGGTTCTGCTAAGATCTGTGGTGTCTTACAGAATTCAGCTGGTATCTGTCTATAGGTGCTTTATTCTGACTCAAGCCAAATACACAGGAATACTGATATCAGGATAGTCAAAAATCAAGCCAGGAATTGGTACACAAGAATACAGAATACAGCAAGGAGTGCAATCTCGAGTAAGAATAAATTACGACAGGGCACTGAATGATGCCCAGGATATTTATAACCAAAGACTAAGGGCTATATTCCATAGTTGGTGCTAATAACGTTAACCTCTCAATATGTAAGCGTTACCGCCAGGATCAGTGTGTGTAACACATGCCACCCATATATTGCACGTTTGCAATTAAGTAACTCACACTCTGTTCTTCAGTTACAGGCCTTTTTTTAATCTGTATGCCTACATAAAGTAAAAACAGTGTTTAATCTCTTGCAAAGGCATGAGTTGTTTACAATCTGTCCATGCACCAGTGAGATTAACCATAGACCATAATAGCAGATGTCCTTTAACAATACTACTCCAACTAAACATACAGTTTATGCACACAGTTCTTTTTTACATATCCTATTACTGCACAAACCACATTCTAACAGAATAGAACTAATTTAAAACTATTTACAGAACAGGTACACATAAAATAACGCATTCTTTTGTTATGGCTTCACACGCACTTCAAATTTATGCTGCTTGCTGGATCTATACATTTACTGGGTTTACCTGCATAAAGTAAAAACAGTGTTTAATCTCTTGCATAGGCATGAATTGTTTACAGTAGGTCCATGCACCAATGAGATTAACCATAGAGCCTAAAACTTTCTAGTACATCACCCTCCACTCCCAACCATGCTCATGCCATCTGCTGACTGGAGGTGATACTCACCACTCAGTACCCTACCATAACTTTATATGTGTGTTTAGAGCTACTATGCCACACATATTATTTTCCTGACACTACCCCCATTAGAAATCTGTTTGCCTATCGTTTTTAGTGCTAGATTCAGCAAACTTAGTGTACTTTACGCATCCTTTACTTATCAAGGGGAGTGCAAACCTACATTAGTGTTTCAATAAGTAAGGTATTCCATTGTGCTAGCACTAATTACTGCAGGGATGCAGTCACCCATATTTGGCACCTAAAAGCTTTGAGATACATGATTCTGCATTCGCATGGTGCTTTGATGTCCCACGTTTATGGCGGTACAAGAAGGGCAAAGCAAAGTGTTGCTTCGAACATGGATTCACCCCGGCAGCACCCTTCATGTCCTGCCCTCCTGGATTCTGTCCTAGCCACAGGTGCTGCCAATCACCAGTCTGTGCATCCCTAGCACTCTTACTGGCACCACAGGTGCATCAATTAAGAGTCTAGACTGTCTACTTAAACCGGACACACCCCTAACCCAATGCCTCTGCATTGTGGTTTCCACAGTGTCTGCACCGGCCTGTTAGTAAATTGCAGCCTGCTCTCCTGCACTCTCTGAGAGCTGTGACATCCCAGATATCCCAAACGTGACCCCTGGCAACCTTCTGATTCGTGGCAACCTACCGTGATCTCTTGATTTCTGTTTACAGTCACCCCTCTTCCTGTCCTGCTCTTTGTCTTTATGTTGTTGTTCTGTGTATCTTCTGTCCATTCTAGTTCCTGTCCTGTCCACCCTGCCTGTGTAATGTGTACATCTGGTCAGCCCCATTCCTGCTCTGCTCAGCCACCTCCTTTTCTACCCTATTGTTCAGTGTTACTTTGTGTTTACTCATGTGCCTTGTTTAACCCTTTCCATGCGGAGGACGCGCTCAGCGCGTACTACAGCATGGCTACTTCGCTGTGGAGGACGCGCTCAGTACATCCTCCCTTTGCAGGGGCGATCGGCCGGGATTCCGGCCGATCGCGGCGGCCCCCCGGTGCGGGCTGATATCATTGAGGTCAGCCCAGCCTCCGGGACCCCGGCAGGCACGATAGACGTCTATTTCAGGCACCCCCCGCCATTGCGGGGACGGTGCCTGAAGGGGGGAGGTCCTTCAGACCTCTCCCCATCCGTGCGGGCCAGCAAGTAAAGGCAGGCACCGCTTGGAAGGGCACAGCCTGCCCTTCCAAGCGGCGGCTGTCTTTAACCCCTAGGGGGCTGGATCGCGATATGGCGATAACATGCGCTGTATCGCGGTCCCCTCCCGGAGCTGGCTGACATCTTGGATGTCGGCCAAGCTTCTGGGATATCCCCCTAACGACTGGCGTCATCGCGCATAGTGCAATTTCACAATTTCACAGTTTTGCAATTAAACCCTTGCTGCCACCTATGGTGGAGATAGTGGGTTCCAATGAACCCCATATCTCCCGATCCGTGACAGCTAGGGGTTAATGTGATATCATTGGAACGGCCAGAGCATGGCCTTTCCAATGATACCAAACATGACCATGTGCAATGTAAAAATAAATAATTAAAGTAAAAATAAAATGTAAAAAATTAAAAATTAAAAAAAAAGATTAAATTTTTTTTGTTTTGTTTTACTAGTGCAGCAATATTGTTCCCATTTCAATTCTAATGTGAACAATTATGCTGCACCAACGATTTTTTCTATGGAGGTGTTTGCTAAAAAACACGTAGTTTTCCCCAAAAAAAGTAATGATTCCCTGTTTCTAATTTTTTTAACAAACACAACCCATAGAAAATATAACCGCAAACGCTCACATGTTAAAATGTGAAAGAAAACACTTTACACTTCGTAAATTATTGAAAAATCTACTTTTATTGCATTTTTTGTTATAATATACAGACAGAACATAACGTATACAAATAATAATGATATATTATGAATCTGCCGAGTCTCCGGGAAAGAACGATATATAATATGTCTGGGTCGCATAATAAAACGTGACTTCAAATCGCATTTAAACATGATGAGCGAAACCGGTAAAAATGAGCTCAGCACAGAGGTGTGAAAAGGCTCAGCAGCGAAAGGGTTAATAAACCTGTATTCATTGCCCCTGTATAGCCACCTCACATCTCTTTTGCCACTGCATACTGGGCTTGAACCACTTGAACACTGAATCCTGACAAGTGCTGCCTGAACTCCATAGGAATCAGTACCATGTTGCTATGGTAGAACAGAGTCATTTAACCATTTTTAAATCATTCTGACTGATAAGCACTTTGATTGGGCTTTTCTGGCCTCAGCAAATTCTAAGAAATGGGGGTGGCAATATTGTTCAGGAATACGTGTCCTCCTTAGGTTCTTCATACAGTTCAGGATGAGTGGGCCGTTACGTGATGTTATGAGGCAGTTGGCTACCATGAACATAATGCTTCTTAGCATATATGCTCCTAACACCACAGATGTTTAGTCCAAAGTGGAGCTTTTTGTGTTGGGAGGGGACTTTAATGCCATCCCATTGCCAGCAGTGGAGAACAAGGCCTCTGTCCACTCAGGTAAATTAGTGGTCTCTACCCCTGAGGAAGCTAACAACATATAAGCGAAATGCGGCGAGCGATAAAATAATTGCGTTTATGTTGTTAACAGGCTATGGGAATTGCCTCATGATTTGGTTTATAACAACCCTTTTTGGATGAGGTATACTGGCTGTGATATTATGGCATTGTGATGTTCCTGACTAAAAATAATATTGCCAGGCTTGCTATTTTCTGGAGGTAATGCGAGGAATCAATTGTATGTAGACTGCCAGATACTTTTGTAGCTGGAAAGTAGGCAGGATATATCATGGTGGGCAGTAGTGACGCATGGTATCTTGAAACGGTGTTGTGGAAATTGTCAGGGACTTATACTGGTAGATCTACATAAAAAAGATCATTGAGTCTGGTCTAATAGATCTATTAAGGCATAAGCAGTGCAACATAATTAGCTATAGCGAGATCTGCCAGAATTGTCTCCTTCTGAGTATGAATGTGCCAGAACATTTAGGAGAGTGACATTGATTGTATGTATGACAAGTTTCTAAATTTTTCACTGATTGTAAAAGTCCTCAATGTTGAATCAAATCTTACCCTTACTTTGCCGTCCCTATAGCGGAAGGGCTTAGTACTAGTACGCCCGTTGACTTCTATTGGCCGCCTTGGCTCATCCCCACAGCCAACACGTGCCAGGCACCTCTGGCTGCTGCGAGATGGCCTAAACTTAGGCCGTCCCCCTGCAGCCAATAATACGCGTTTGTGAGTTAGCTACATGGGTGGGCCGAATCAGATGCCCACAGCAGCACATGGCGGCTAGGGCTGTCAAATATAATCGTCCTCCTGATGCATCACGATGCTGCCTTTCACAATGCTGCATCGATGCACTCAGGCTTAGCATCAACTCACTGGCCACACCTCCTTCAGCTCCTCTGTCATGTTAGGAAGCGCCAGCTCTGCCTGTGTCTTCCAACAGGCAGCACAGGCTGAAATTCACTCTCCTATTTCTGCCTCAGCTGGGAGACTTTGACATGGGCTGCCCTACCTCTGATCCTCTGAGGCACGGGCCAGAAGTCTGTAGGGCATACCTAACTTTAACCCTGCATGTGTCAGAGGGACAAAGAATCAGGTAGAATATATGGTCTGAGGTCTGTGGGTGGGTGTATATATATATCTGCGTGTTGGTATATATGTATATATAGGTCTGCGTGTTGATATATACGTATATGTCTGTGTGTGGTATCAATGCATCCCTTCTCTATACACAGCGCTCCATGTCCCTATAATATATATGATCAGGGGTTACCTTTTTTTTATATTTTTATACTATTCCTATTAAATTAACAGTAATTTTTGATGTATTTTATTCAGTAGAAACTTTTTTTGCCTATATAACATGTGCTTTGTGAAAATAAAACGGTTTTGTATGTACATTTTAATTTAGTTAGTGAACTGCTGTTCAGTGCGGTGAGAAGCAAACGTAATGCAGTGTAGACACGCTGCAAGGCGGAGCGATATCAAGCCTCCAAAATGTTTGCTTCTCTTCACTACGCTGTGCGTCACTACACGCTCAGTGTGTCTCAGCCTTTATTCCCGCATCGCTAGCTTACCGAATCAGTTTGTATACTTGTTACTGACCCTGCTTGTTCTGGGGACCCGATCTGTTGCTGACTTTGCCTGCCATTTGACTATTCTCTCTGTGTATTCAATGCCTGTTCCGTTTGCTTCCTGTTGCTACTGGTGCGTGCCGATTCTCACCATATACAGTAGCGCAGTACAAGTGCCTAAACATTGCTGACCCGGTTTTGTTATAGCTGCTAATGTAACTGAATAGATCGGGGATCTCTTCTGCATTACCAAAACCTCCACCACTGTACTCTTACACAATACCACAGAGGGGTTACGGTGTGACAGCACTGTTGCCGACACTAAAGGCCCAATTTTAAAGCACCTATTGTTACTTTCATCCAAACCCTGCATAAGTTTCACAATAATTTAGCCAAAAAATCACTAAACTTGTTCTGCGTGTCCTAAAACGTCTCCTATTTTCATACTGGCTGCCGCCCCAAGCAGTTGTTTATAAATAGATTAAAGGAAAACCATTTACCGTTATTTGAAACGTTATTTTTTTGTTTTTAAATGTTTCTATACATCCTACAAATCCGCCAATTCACGGGAAGGTTATGGGGACCTCCTAGGCATGATATTTGAAGGAACTTTTCGTTTTTATTTTTAACCTTTATTTCATGGAAAACTCACTGTTCCTTTTAAAAAATTATTTTTTTTACTTTTTTCCTTGTTTCCTGTCCCCAGGGTACTACCCAGACCCCCATACACCTTTTATGGCAAATATCTTGCATATATGCCCTCTTGGAGGGCACTCTAAAATTCGAACTTTTGAGTCCCATTGACTTGCATTGAGTTCGGTTTGTGTTCGCGTTCAAACTCGAACTTTTGAAATTGTTCGAGTTCGAATGCGAACCGAACACAGGGTGTACTGCTGATCACTAGTCTCCACCAGGCACATCCAGTTCTCGAAGGGTCCATCGAACATAAAGCCCCTGGATAGCCCCAGCCGCAGCGTGAGCTACACTGTGGGCCCAGGATTGGTTCTTCTGCACTGCAATATTCGACTCCTCCGGATCCTGCCGCACCGGTACCACAGATTTCTCGGGGAGACACATCTCGGCCACTTCAGAAACCGCCATTATGTCATCTCGGCCACCCAGCAGCAACACAGTGTCCCCACATGGATCAAGATCTGTTCCCGAAGGCAGAGGATCCACCATCGGCACGTCAAAGGGACCGTCGACAGCCCAGCACGCTCCATCCCTGCCTGCCTCCAATCGGTCCTCCATACATCGGGAAGGGTAAGCCGCCTCGGGGGCATTCGTGTAGGGGGCTTCCACTCTCCTGCAGCCCCGTAGGATAGTCATCAGTCGTTACCAGGTTCCCTTAGTGAGTGGGCCCGAGTCATCCTTCCCCAGAAACTCAAGGCAGGCATCAAGGCCTGCTAACACAGCCATGTTGTCAACAAGGGGGAGGGGAGATTACCCGTTGCCAGGCTTTGTCCCCGTCTGATGCCTCCATCCTGTGTTTTCCAGCAGCGCCCATGAGATGGGGGCCCTCCATCCCTGCAGGAGGCAGCAACTGCTCGCCCACGGGATTTCACAAGAAGACGAAGGGGCAGGGAGATGAATGCCTGACATGGGCCGAAAAACTAGGCCACAATTTGGCCACTGACAAAGTTCCCAGCCAGATATAAACTGCAAAAAGTTGTCTCAACTCCGGAGCGGGGGACGCGCAGGCTCCAGAAGACTCACCCCCGATGGCCAGCTGCTCAGAGATCGAATGGTGAGATAGTTATCGGAGAAAGTACTCAAAAAGTCTCTAAAATAGAAATCACAGCGGAGCTCCGTGTACAGACATCTTCTCCTCTTCGCAGCCGGCCATGCCCCCAGGGAAGCAGCTGTATGCTGGGTTCACTGCTGTTTTTTTATTTTTAAAGTAATTGCTGACAGTGGCCAAAGGGACCTTTTGGAAGATCAGCACATTAAACAGTGAAGTTTCTCTGTATACCCCTCTACATAACATCCTCTACCTTCTGCTCTATGTCTGGGACCAGGGGCGGACTGACCCACTGGGCACTCGGGCTCTCGGGCACTGCCCGAGGGCCCGTGGGTCTGTAGGGGCCCGGTTTGGCCAGGCACAGTGGGCCCCGCCGGTTTCCGACAGCTCCGGGAACAGGCAGCCTGCAGCCATGTGTTGTGTGTCCCAGTGGCGCACTGTCTAATCGCCGTGGTCGCGCTACAGCGTGCCTGCCCTGCATCTCACATTCTAGTACTGGGGCAGGCATGTTGCATTGGCACTGCCCCCTCACGTGATCATGTGTGGGGGCGGTGCCAATGCAACGTGCCTGCCCCAGTACTAGAATGTGGGATGCAGGGCAGGCACGCTGTAGCGCGGCCACGGCGGTTAGACAGTGTGCCGCTGGGACACACAAAACATGGCTGTGGGCTGCCTGTTCCCGGAGCTGATGGAAACCGGTGGGCCCACTGTGCCTGGCCAAACTGGGCCCCCTACCCAGTTCGACGCAGCCAGCCAGCGTCTGCAGAAGTCTCTCAGTGAAATGAAAGCAGATTGAGGGCCAAAGGCAGCTGCTGCTGGTAATCACAGGATTAATTACCATTGCAAACATGTAACTGTATTTACCCTAATTGGACCATAATGGTTTAGTTAAAATCCTTTTAATCATGACACTCGAAATTGCCATCATTCCTTTCCAGGTTAGATCAATTCAGTGCATATTAGAGCAACTGCAAATTGTAATTTGTTAAGTGATCTACCCCTAACTGATACAGTCAGGTCCAGAAATATTGGGACATCGACACAATTCTAACATCTTTGGCTCTATACACCACCACAATGGAGTTGGAATGAAGCAAACACAATGTGCTTTAACTGCAGACTGTCAGCTTTAATTTGAGGGTATGTACATCCAACTCAGGTGAACGGTGTAGGACTTACAGCAGTTTGCAGATGTGCCTCCCACTTGTTAAGGGACCAAAAGTAATGGGACAGAATAATAATCATAAATCAAACTTTCCCTTCTTAATACTTGGTTGCAAATCCTTTGCAGTCAATCACAGCCTGAAGTCTGGAATGCATAGACATCACCAGATGCTGGGTTTCATCCCTGGTGATGCTCTACCAGGCCTCTACTGTAACTGTCTTCAGTTCCTGCTTGTTCTTGGGGCATTTTCTCTTCAGTTTTGTCTTCAGCAAGTGAAATGCATGCTCAATGGGATTCAGGTCAGGTGATTGACTTGGCCATTGCATAACACTCCACTTCTGTCCCTTCAAAAACTCTTTGGTTGCTTTTGCAGTATGCTTTGGGTCATTGTCCATCTGCATTGTGAAGCACCGTCCAAAATGAGTTCTGCAGCATTTGGCTGAATGTGAGCAGATAATATTGCCCGAAACACTTCAGAATTCATCCTGCTGCTTTTGTCAGCAGTCACATCATCAATAAATACAAGAGAACCAGTTCCATTGGCAGCCATACATGCCCACGCCATGATACTACCACCACCATGCTTCACTGATGAGGTGGTATGCTTAGGATCATGAGCAGTTCCTTTCCTTCTCCATACTCTTCTCTTCCCATCACTCTGGTACAAATTGATCTTGGTCTCATCTGTCCATAGGATCTTGTTCCAGAACTGTGAAGGCTTTGTTAGGTGTTGTTTGGCAAACTCTAATCTGGCCTTCCTGTTTTTGAGGCTCACCAATGGATTACATCTTGTGGTGAACCCTCTGTATTCACTCTGGTGAAGTCTTCTCTTGATTGCTGACTTTGACACACATACACCTACCTCCTGGAGAGTGTGCTTGATCTGGCCAACTGTTGTGAAGTGTGTTTTCTTCACCAGGGAAAGAATTCTTTGGTCATCCACCACAGTTGTTTTCCATGGTCTCCCGGATCTTTTGGTGTTGCTGAGCTCACCGGTGCATTCCTTCTTTTTGAGAATGTTCCAAACAGTTGTTTTGGCCATGCCTAATGTTCTTGCTATCTCTCTGATGGGTTTGTTTTGTTTATTCAGCCTAATGATGGCTTGCTTCACTGATAGTGACAGCTCTTTGGATCTCATCTTCAGAGTTGACAGCAACAGATTCCAAATGCAAATAGCACACTTGAAATGAACTCTGGGCCTCTTATCTGCACATTGTAATTGGGGTAATGAGGGAATATCAGACACCTGGACATGGAACAGCTGAGAAGCCAATTGTCCCATTACTTTTGGTCCCTTAACAAGTGGGAGGCACATCTGCAAACTGCTGTAAGTCCTACACCGTTCACCTGAGTTGGATGTACACACCCTCAAATTAAAGCTGACAGTCTGCAGCTAAAGCACATTGTGTTTGTTTCATTCCAACTCCATTGTGGTGGTGTATAGGGCCAAAGATGTTAGAATTGTGTCGATGTACCAATATTTCTGGACCTGACTGTACTTTAACCACTTGGCTGCTATGGATGCGCTCAGCGCGTCCAGCCAAGTGGTTCTCCTGTGCTATGGACGCGCTGAGCGCGTTCGTGCACAGGAGGCAGCAATCCGCCGGATTCCGGTGGATTGCCGCGCTCCCCGGTGCGGGCTGACATCTTGGATGTCAGCCCAGCACTCGGGACCACGGCGGAGCAATTAGATGTCATCGCGGCGGCGCGATGACATCTAATTAAGGCGCCCCCCCGCATGTGCGGAGGAGGCGCCTGAAAGGGAGGGGGGGAGGTCCTTCGGACCTCTCTCCCTCCCGATCACCGAGGAGCAGGGGGTTAATCCAGGCACCGTTTGGAAGGGCACAGCCTGCCCTTCTAAACGGTGGCTGTCATTAACCCCTGGGGAGCCGGAGAACACGAATCGGCGCTTAAAAGCGCCGGTTCGTGATCCTTTCCCGGAGCTGGCCGACATCTTGGATGTCGGCCAAGCCTCCGGGAACTCCCCCTGAGGACTGGCGTCATCGTGCATAGCACGATGACGCCAGTCCTTGAGTTAACCCCTAGCTGCCACCAATGGTGGAGATAGGGGGTTACAATGAACCCCCTATCTCCCGATCCGTGGCAGCTAGGGGTTAATATTTGATATTGTTGAATCGGCCAGAGCACGGCCTTTCCAACGATATCAAACATGATAATGAAAAAAGTTGTAAAAAAAAAAATGAAAAATAAAAAAATATATATATTTAAAAAAAATTAAAAAAAAAAATAAACAAGTTTTTTTTGTTTTTGTTTTGCTAATGCAGCAATATTGTTCCCATTTCAATTATAATGTGAACAATAATGCTGCACTAACGATTTTTGTATGCGGTGCGTTTGTTAAAAATAGTGACGTTTTCCCCCAAAAAAATGTAACGAGTCCCCATTTCTCATTTTTTTAACAAGCGCACCCCATACAAAATATAACCGCAAATGATGGCATGTTAAAATGTAAAAAAAAAC
Organism: Leptobrachium leishanense; assembly: GCA_009667805.1. Lineage (NCBI taxonomy): Eukaryota > Metazoa > Chordata > Amphibia > Anura > Megophryidae > Leptobrachium > Leptobrachium leishanense. The sequence continues at coordinate 73,175,044 of CM019073.1, read as the reverse complement.
ACTTTACACATAATAAATTTTTTAAAATTCTAATTTTATTGCATTTTTTGTTATAATATACAGACATGACATAACGTATACATATAATAATGACATATTATGAATCTGTGGAGTCTGCCGGAAAGAACGATATATAATATGTCTGGGTCATACATCAAAATATGGCTACAAAACGCAGTTAAACATGATGAGCAAAACCAGTACAAATGACCTCAGCACAGAGGTGTGAAAAGCCTCAGCAGCGAAAGGGTTAATGACATTTTAGAATTATGCATCCAAATAACAGTGTATTTATAAGGTCATTTGCATTTCTCTTTCTCACACAGTGTGTTTGTTGACCCCATTGTAAGCTCTGTTGAATTATTTTTAAAGAAATTTACATCTTATGGTGCCAATGCCTCGTTTGAATTTTTTTTCAATAGTGCATAAGCCGGTGAGGAGGAGGAGGGGGGTGACTAAAAAGGTGCCTAACAATTGATATGGGGGGGTTAAAGGTGTCCAACAATTGATATGGGGGGGGTTAAAGGTGTCCAACAATTGATATGGGGGGGGGGGTTAAAAAGGTGCCCAACGTTTGATATGGGGGGTTAAAAAGGTGCCCAAGAATTGATATGTGGGGGGGTTAAAAAGGTGCCCAACAATTTTAATAAGGAGTATGATTGCTGTGGAGCTCTGTGATACGCTTATATACACTGCACATTACTGTGAGTTTTATTGCTGTGGAGTTCTGTGATATGCTCACACACACCACACATTGCTGTGAGTTTTATTTATTTATTTATAAAGGATTTTACCAGGAAGGATACATTGAGATTTCTCTCGTTTTCAAGTATGTCCTGGGTTCGAGAACATTGAGTGGTTACAGAAATACAAAATAGTAAAATGCAAGATATTAACACAAGACCAAATACACAGATTAACTGAAAAATAAATATGGAGGAAATAAAGTCATTATGTTACATGTTTACAGGTGCATTTCGTATTGAGGCATGTTAATAGGGAAGTCTTAAGGGACTTTAGACTGGGGAAGATTTGACGGTGTCTGGGAGGTTATTCCATATTTGCGGTGCTCTGTAGGAAAATGAGGATCGAGCCATTTTCTTTTTGTATTGTGGTATTGCAAGTAAGGTGCTGGTCCTGGATCTGAGGTTATAGGATGAGGGAACTGCCGGGGGAAGCAGCATATTCAGGTAGGGTGGTAGCTTCCCAGAAAAGCTCTTAAACACCAGGTTGGAAAGGTGAAGGGTGCGTCTAGAGTCCAGTAATGGCCAGTTTAGTTCTTTTAACATGTCACAATGGTGTGTCATGTAGTTACATTGTAGCACAAAGCGACAGAATGAGTTATACAATGTAGTAAGTTTCTGGAGGTGTGTTTGTGGGGCGGCTGCATACACTACATCTCCGTATTCAATGGCTGGCATAAGCATTTGCATTATTGCTGTGGAGCTCTGTGATACGCTCATACACACTGCACATTACAGGGAGTTTTATTGCTGTGGAGCTCTGTAATGTGCAGTGTGTCAGGGTACAGTATCTTTTAATGTGTTCTGCAGTTTCCCACATTTTCCACAAGGACATTCTGTGCCGCGGCGCCGCCTTAGCTGGAATGAGTGGGTGATGGCTTCTGCAGCAGTGCGGTGGCCATCTGTAAGTCTGAAGGGGACGCAATGGATCCCCCAATTCGCTGCTGGGTCCAAGTGGATTTTCTTCACACAATTTTCACAAAGGTTATTTTAAGGAGTTCAGAAATAAATTCTTTAGCACAATAATGTACATGTAGGTGTTGCATTGTAGGGGGTGGGATTTTTATGGGTGTGGCCTCCTGTGGGTGCATAACAAGGGGGCCCCATGACCACATATTGCCCGGGGACCCCTTTAGTTGTCAGTCCGCCCCTGCCTGGGACTTAACTAATGGGCTGCCTGGAGACACACAGTACAGGTCACTGTGCTGAATAATGTGAGGAGGAGGGAGAGGGTGGACAGCAACAGGCTAAGCTGCTATGTTAGTTTAGCTGTTGGATGCCTGACATCCTCAAATAGCACACCACCACCTCTTTGTATTATGAAAATGATCCATGCAGGCATCAAAGACAAAACAAATATACACCTGGTAATCACATGATTAATTTATATTATAAAATCTAATGTGTTAGTGTGTAGTATATCAATAAATGCAGTTTGTTTACACGCATAAATACACTGCACACGTTACTGTGAGTTTTATTGCTGTTGAACTTTGCGATACACACATACACACTGCACATTACTGTGAGCTTTATTGCTGTAGAGCTCTGTGATACAGTAATGTGTGTTGTGTCTCACAGACCTCCTCAGCAATAAAACTTGCAATAATGTGTGGTGTGTATCAGTATGAATTTTATTTCTGTGTAGCTCTGTGATACACTCGTACACACTGCACATTACAGTGAGTGTGTGAATCTGAGTCTAAAACCATTGGCAAATTGGGCAGTAATTGTGATGCATCGCGGAAAAGAAACGAATCATTGACATGATAATCGTAATCAAATCAAATTGTGAGACCAGTGAAGATGCGCAGCCCTGACGGTGGGCCCCACCGACATTAACCCCCTCCCGACGAGCACCACCCGCCTGTCGTTAAGGGGCTAAGAACAGTGTTCAGCAAACGAGAAGGCTTGCAAAAGTAAGGGCAACTGCCAGTAAACCTAGGCGCATTGCTAACTGGGTTAAAAAGCTATGCTAACAGAAGGGCAGCTTAACATTTGCAGTTTGGTTTTGCAATATGATCATTATTTACAGTGCTGTACTGTGTCACTCCCAGAATAGCTGGCATGCTGCGTAATACATAGATCTGTGTAGGAGGCTCTAAAATTCATGCGCCGATACCTTCTGTTTTCCCTTTTGTGTATAGTATCCATCTGAGCAGGGCTGGACTGGAACAAAAAAATAGGCCCTGGACTTCATCCAGACCGGCCCTCTTAAATTATGCAAACACACAAAAATAGTGTATAAACCATAAGTATTGCACAAAAAAACATACGTACAGTAAAACCATTCCACTGTAACTACAAAAGGCTTTTTTTTTACAGAGAATTAGATGCATTCCAACATTACATACACCTTTAGAATGACATGCTCCCTGTTATAATTTCGTATCACCTTTTTTTTTTTTAAACATATTTTTTATTAGTTTCAGATCAGTACAGGTATACAAACAAACATTCGACGAGTAGCACAGCGATTAAAGACAAAAAACTGTGTATAACTTCTGTATCCCCGATTGGGTAGCAAAATACTTCATAGACAATATGGAGCACGGAAACAAAGCTCAAATGTAGCAGTGAACGAGAATATACAGTAGCTTTACCCATAACAATAATAACGCGTAAGTTGTCTCACAGAGAGGGCGGCACGCATGTGGCGAGGTCTCTGATGGAGCGGGGGCGAGGAAACGACTTAAGGAGTGATCTGGTGGGTCATGGGAGATTGGTGGGATTCCTCGCAACATCTGTAAGGAGTACCAGAAAGCGCAGAAAAAGGTGCGTCGCAAAGAGTCTTTAGTCTCACTGGGGAGTGTTCGGATCAGGGGGGGTTAGTAGAAAAGGTCTGTGTCTTCTCAGTTTGGTGTAGGGACGCCTCGGACCACTCGGCCAGAAATATTGCATAAATCCTTTCATAAACCATAGAGGGCGGGGTGGCGAAAATCCATTGGGACAGGATTGCCTTTTAACCCGTGGCTGCTAGGAGGGTGAGCCAAAATCTATGGCACCTAGTGAAGGATCGACGAGAGGGGGGAGTCGGTTGATTGAAAATGGCCCAATCTTAAGTGAGTGGGATTTCCAGTTCGAGGACCTGTCTGCCAAACTGACGTATCTTATCCCAGAATAGCTGTATGAACGGACAGGACCATAGTCAGTGGTCTAAATCGGCCAGGGTGTGGTGACATTCAGACATTGTGCAGTTGGTAGAAGACCAGCTCTGGCCATTCTATCTGGTGCCATGTATGCACAATGTAATATTTTATAAAACATGACCCATTAATTTGCACAGGAAAGTGAACGTCGGGAGATCAATGTAGCATTTATTAGATCGTGGGGAGAAAGGTCAGGGAAAGTGGTGGTCCATTTGGATATCACTTTCCATGGGAGTTCGGTGGTTATGGAAAGTTGCAAGAGTGCATAAATCGCAGAGGTTGAGGGAGGGGGTGATGCGCGCGCAAGCAATTGTGTGTCTAATGGGTTAGCTAAGTCTATGGGGGACATCTCTTGTAGTTGGGCAAGGAGAAAGTGTTTAAATTGCAAATAATACACTGGATCTAGCTCTAAGGGGGTAATACACTCCCTTAGATTTGCGTAAGAATATGGCTGACCCGTCCCGCTGTCTAAGTAATGATGGATGCTGGTAAAACCTCTTTGGGCCAAGCTGTGAAAAATAGGAGCAGGAGAGGCATTTTGGAAATGTGGGTCGTGTAGGATGGGGGACGACATAGATGTTTGCCATGACAGCCGAAGACGTTTCCGATTTTAACCCACGCCATTTTCGTAGCGGATAGTAATGGATTGGAGCGTAACTCATGGGGTAATGTGGGGGAGTGACAGTGGAGGAATGCCGATAAGGAGGAAGAAGAGGGGAGTTCGGATCACCTTTTAATGTGATGGTATTAATTGTATAAAAAGTATTGGGCTGTCATGACCAAGTCCTACCTAACCCAATCGTGACGTGCGAAGGGAAAACGTACAAGGGGTTACAGCTCCAAGCCTCTGGACTCACTAACTCTACCCACTCTCAGGGCCTCAAGTTATGCCAACCTAACCCCCGTAAACTGTACACACCCTTACGAGTATATGCTGTCACCACGAAAGTAATTAGGGCACTTAAAAAACCACTAGCTGTATACCACCACCCCAAACCAGGAGCCCAACCTTACACAGCTAACATATATATACCAAATGTTAAATAGTATGGTAACGATAAACCAAGCGATTCTATTCGCGAAGCATGAATTCTCTAGAGCAGAGACATCATGTTTCCATTCAGCTCCCACCCTAGAGAGCAGATCAGATAAGAAGATCCTAAATACCTTACCTTGTAAACAGGCTTTGCAAAGACAGGAGAAAAAAATTTATTCTGCGTTTAAAATCTGACACACTGAGCCGAAAGTGATGCCTGTTTGTGACACCTCCCACCTACCAAGTCCTCGGAACTCTTTGAGCGTCACTCTTGAAGAAGTCAGACAGAAGAAACGTGTTTAGTGACGGGGCCCGAGACAGTGGGATTAAGGCTTGGACCAGCCGTGAACCTCTGGAACCGGGTGATATTTTAAATATGTGGTTTAATATTTTTTACAATGTATGCACAATAAATAGCAATAATTTTAACTGATATCTGTGGTCCTTCACTATTTATCTATTTATTACTTTATTTTCTCCAATGACATGGCAAATTGGAGACATACAGGGTTATTCAAAGATCTCCGAATTGTGACCGAAAGGTAACCGAACGCTGAAACTCAGCGTACGTTTACCTTTCCTGGCCATTCGGCTATCCAGAGAGCAGGCAGTTCGCCAAATGTTGGCGAATTGCCTGCACATACGGTGCCTATTCGAGGGCAGTGAAATCCCCATAGAAAAGCAATGCTTCGTCTATTCAGAGAACAAAAACCAGCAGTGAAAAGTTGCCAAATTGGCCTGCTGTTCGGTGGTTTCATTCAACAGGTTTATTCAGGCGAATCCCATAGGCTTCAATGTTAAAAATATTCCCATTTTAATTCAATATCTAATAAACTGTTGATTATAATATTCTGCAGTAAAAAGTCTCTTTATTTATAGATTTTTTAGGATCTTTTAGGCATTTTCCGGTTTTTATATTTGCGGGGAAAAAAATTCTGTTTGTTTTTTTAATAGTTTTTTCTGTAACAGCCCTTTTTGTTATCATTCATTGGACCTTATATGTAAATTTCAGACATTTTCATTCTGTAGTTTCTTTGCAAACAGCGTTTCACTTTACAAACATTCAAGTGAACGTTTTTTTTTTTTTTCTACTCCATTCGTCTGCAGTGTCTGTTTTTTCCGGTGGCTGCTCTGCGCTGTGATCGACGGCTACTCGGGTTTCTCCGGCGTGTTCGACGGGGTTAATCCAGATGTTTTTGTGGGTTTCGGTGTGCGTTCGCTGGGTTTTGCGGTGAGTTTTAGTCAGCTTTTCCCTGCACTACAATGGCCCTGTGGTGCTTGCTAAATACACTGCAGGATCGCCGAAATGGGATCACCAAATCGCACCGAATTGAAGAGAATGAAAAGTCACCGAACGTGCAGTGACTTTTTGATTCTCTTTGCATAACCCTGACATGGAGAAAATGAAATAATGAAGAAGCTATATCTGCACTGGATACTTACATGCCTGATTTAACTACCGTTTATAAGTGTGAAATTAGCATATTGCTATAGCACTGGCGTAAATAGGTTTTACCCTATGTTCATTTATTTTTGTATTACAGATATTCCTTACATATTTTTTCTGAAGAACATAGATCTGACCTCCAAGATTTTTACATAATTTTTTTTTTATATACAAATTGCATTGTATTAATAGATTTTATTTTTTATATAAATGTCAATGGTTTTAGGTTAAAATCTACTTTTGATCCACTGTGTCGGAATGCCTCTGTTCGATCTTTTTTGCAATGTCTCAAACATGGTACAAAGGCTATTCTTCAGAATAGAGAAAAATCTCATTCTAATTTGACTTGAAAAGAAGAGCTAGCGATTCAAGGTTTAGCTAAGGATAATGATATTGTAATCCACCCTGGGGATAAAGGCGGGGCGATTGTTATCATGAATTATATTGATTACACGGCTGATATTTTGTGTCAATTGAGCGATTCTGATACCTATTTACAGTTATCTGGGGATCCAGGGGCAGTTTTTTCAAAGGAGATTTATGTGATATAACGGCAGGCCCTGCTTGCGGCAAATGTTTTGTTACAGCAACTATTTGATTTTTTTTTTACATGTCTTGCATCCCAAAAGCCCAACTACAGTATGTAGGGTTATATTACAAAGTTGGTGCTAACTTAACCAGAGCTGTTGTAAACTTACCAGAGCCATTATAGCCTATGGAGGTTTTCAGTTTACAACAGCTCTGGTTAAGCTAGCGCCAACATGGTAATACTGCCCGTATACTTTCCTAAAATACATAGGGCCATATTACATAGTTGGTGCTAACTTAACCAGAGCTGTTGTAAACTTACCAGGACAAAACCATTTGTGCGGAACGTCGTATTCCGATGTTCGCGCAAACGATGCGCGGTATCGTCTACCACGATTGACCCTGTGCGAACGTAAATTTGTGCACGCATCATATACTTAACATTGTCAGCGCAAATGCGTTCGTGCGCCGGTATGCGGATGGTATTACAATCTTCGCGCAACGTCGTACAAACGACGTTTGCGCAAATTTTTCTAACGTCTTTGAAAAGCAGGTGGTAACTGTAAATTTGATCGTTGTGGCCGAACCCAAATACACCAGCACGAAAAAAAAATTATGCACAGTACAGTTACACATTCTACACACACCCAAGCAATAAAATTAATAAATTGTTTAAATAATTTTTTGGCTGCAGCATAAATATGCAGATTAACTTTGACAGGCGCAACAGCCTAACTTTGGAAAATGGTGGTTCCTAATTCTGATTGACTGAATCCCGTGGAAAAACAGTCTGCCCACCGATTTCTGTGCGCAACGTCAATGCGCGCACAATTTTGCCTTTTTATTATCATTCAATGGATTCCATATGTAAATTTCAGACATTTTCTCTCAGTAGTTTATTTGCAAACAGCGTTTCACTTTTCAAATATTCAAGCGTACTGTTTCTTTTTTTTTTCTTCACCTCCTTCGTCTGTGGTGACAGCTTTTTGTGGTGGATGTGCTGCGTGTGATCTGCTCCTGCTCGGGTTTTTGGCGGGTTAATCCAGATGTGTTTGCGGGTTTCGTGTGCGTTCGCCGTCGTTTTGCAGTGAGTTGTCGCTGTTGTGCAATGAGCTAATTTGTAACACTTCGGATCATGTTTCAAATAAACAAGATTTGTAGCCACGGTGAATGTTTCATCACCAACGAATGGGAATTGTATGACCAACACACAGGACGGGGTATACCTGAAATAGGCCAGACGGTATGCAAGGACGCATCATGACACGAGGCCTTGTCATTATCATTCATTCATTGGATGTTCTATGTAAAACCCAAACATTTTACTTCTGTATCTTGTTCCACACAGCATTTCAGTAACGGTCGACCTTTTCGCAAACATCGCAGACATTGGAAATGTGCCAGATTTTCTAAAGGCCGATGTTCAATGGGAAATCATGTTTGACTCGCACCGGCAGCCCATGCCTATTAGGGATGAGCCGAACACCCCCGTGTTCGGTTCGCATTCGAACTCGAACAATTTCAAAAGTTCGAGTTCGAACGCGAACACGAACCGAACTCAATGCAAGTCAATGGGACTCAAAAGTTTGAATTTTAGAGTGCCCTCCAAGAGGGCATATATGCAAGATATTTGCCATAAAATATGTATAGGGGTCCGGGTAGTGCCCTGGGGGACAGGAAACAAGGACAAAAAGTAAAAAAAAAAACGTTTTCAAAGGAACAGTGAGTTTTCCATGAAATAAGGGTTAAAAATAAGAACGAAAAATTCCTTCAAATATCGTGCCTAGGAGGTCCCCATAACCTGCCCGTGAAGTGGCGGATTTTTCGGATGTATGCAAATATGTAAAAACCAAAAAATGACATTTCAAATGACGGTAAATGGTGTTCCTTTAATCTATCCATAAACAACTGCTTGGGGCGGCAGTCTGTATGAAAAGAGGAGACATTTTAGGACACGCAGAACAAGTTTAGTGATTTTCTGGCTAAATTATTGTGAAACTTATACAGGCTTTGGATGAAAGTAACAATAGGTAGTTTAAATGGGGCCTTTAGAGTCGGCAACAGTGCCGTCACACAGTAACCCCTCTGAAGATATGAATCTGGTACAGGCGTCAGTGGCAGTGCACCCAAATATTGTGCCTTTGGTGGCAGGCCAGCAAGTGCCATCATACAGTAACCCCTCTGTGGTATTGTGGAAGAGTGCAGGGGTGGACCATGCAGTCCTACAGTATATTAAAAAGATGTGAATCTGGTACAGGCATCAGTGGCAGTGCACCCAAATATTGTGCCTTTGGTGGCAGCAAGTGCCTTCACACCGTAACCCTTTTGTGGTATTGTGGAAGAGTGCAGGGTTGGACTCTGTGGTCCAATATTAAAATGATAGGACCCCCACAATAGTTGCTGGCAGTGAGAACACACAGATTACCACAATTCCCAGATATTTTGTATAAATTACTGACCCCCAAAATAGTTGCTGGCAGTGAGAACACACAGATTACCACAATTCCCAGATATTTTGTATAAATTACTGACACCCAAAATAGTTGCTGGCAGTGAGAACACACAGATTAGAACAATTCCCAGATATTTTGCAGAAGTGAGAACCCCCCCCCCCCAATAGCTGGTGGCAGACTGACAGTGAGAACACATGCTAACAGAACAATCTCCTCTCAAAAAACACGTGCTGGGGCTGCAAGGGACACCTTATATAGTGTGCTGCGGGACTTAGCTCTGTGAGCCCATGATTGGGCAAAATTTGCCCAATCAGGACTCTGAGCCGTGATGGCATAGTCTTGCACCTGTCTTGCACCTAAACTGTGGTCAGGTGCAGGCTGTAGCCAATTACAAGCTTCAGGCCAGTGGAAAAAGTGCATTGTGGTCCATTATGGGCGAACATGCGGCGAACACGTGGAAATGTTCGTAGTTCGCGAACAGGCGATGTTCGAATCGAACTCCGAACCGAACAGCTCATCCCTAATCCCTATATGTAAGTACGTAAGCATTTTAAATGTAATGATATTCCTATGCTTGTAATATCTGTTATCATTGTGAGTTGGTGGATTTGTGCAAATCTGCGTATAGCTGCCTCCTCTCACTGTCCAAGACTGTAGGTGCCTCTGAGTGACAAGCTCACCATAACACTATTGTCACCTGCATACTTACACAAACACGCTCATGCAACACATTCACTCACAAGTAACTGATGAAGCTAATTTTCTTTAATTTTCAATGGCACCATAAAATATTGCTTAACAAATAAAAAGAAGATTATCAAAAATAAAATGATTAAGAAAATAAAAATACAAATTTGTGTACTCGGGCGTGTCATCGGCCAGCAATTCGGACAGGTAGCCAAAATATGTGCTGCTGGCAGGTGGTTGAGGGCCTGCTTCGTCACATGTTGGTGGTGGCTGCTGTGGATGCAGGATGCTGTCTAAAGTTTGCAGCATCTGGACCCAGAAGTGGATGGTCTGCTTCATATCCATCCTTCGCAGCATGGGCAGGAGCGTATTGAGGAAGGCCCTGTGGTCATCCTCATCTACATGGCCAGTAGCAGCAGTTGCCGCAGGACCTGCCACACCTTCGGCCTCCGCTGCTCCCACCTCAGCCTCTGCACCTCCGGTCGGAGCCTCCACCTCTCCCTCTGGCTCAACGCTGGTCCCAGTTGCACGGGCTCCACACCTTTGTCCAGGAACGACAGTAGTGCTGCAAATCTATAAGGGTATGGACACTTGGCCCCAAAGCTGGACGGTCCGGCTTGCAACTTCCGCACGTGACGTATGTAGTTGTCACGTACAGTCCTCCACTTTGTCATGACGTCTTGTACTAGAAAGCAAAAAGAATGACATAAGGAATATTAATAGAATGTGATCATGACCAAGAACATCTCATTTTTCTTACAGGTATCTTGCAAGTGGCTGCAGTCTGCAAGATCTTCACTTAAAGTTTGGGATTGGACGAACAACAGTAGGCAAGGGGCAGGGGCGGATCCAGACACAGGTTTCGGGGGCCATTCTACCAGTTTTGGCCAGGAGCTGGCGTTGGGTTCACAGTGCCAGGTGGATATATTTTCCCCCAGCTCACATGTATATACAGTATATACTGTATATATATGTGTTGTCGCCCAGGTCTCACCTCCTCTGCTGGCTGCCAGGCCCGAGGCTCCGCTGGCGTTCTTCTCTCTACAAGGCAAGCGGATGCTGGCATGCAGCTTGGCCGCTCGTCGGGTAACACCGGACCAGTCGCGCAGCCGCGTTCTCGTGAGATTGCACGCTGGTCAGGTGGTTACCATCCCAGGTGAGCGGCCACGCTGCATGCCAGCGGCCGCTCACCTCGTAGTGAGCAGAGGACGCTTGGCCCGGCGACAGCAATCTTCTCGGGAGGGGGGCCTTTACCACATTGCCCCCCCTGGATCCGCCCCTGGCAAGGTGGTGCGACACATGTGTCAAACTATTTGGGACATCCTGAATGAGAAATGTATCCATTCACTGACTGAAAATACATGAGCCGATATAGCGGAGGGTCTATCGATTCAGAGATTCCTTTGCAAATGATTTCTGTACTGCATGCGTTCACGTGCCATGGCAGCTTGGGAGAAATACAAATGTAAACTTTGTTCTCACTGTTTGTACATTCATACAGAACATGTTGTTGCTAAATACCTGTATGATTTTGTATATAGTTGTAACGCTGCTTTAAAAACTATATTCTGGTGCTTTGAACTATTGCTGCCACCAGAGGGAGACATTGTGGAATATGCTGGACAGAGCGGACTCCATCTCCCATCACCCTTTGCGTGAGGACAGGAAGTGGGTGGTACAGGAAGAGGAAAGTGATCAGCAGCCTTGTGCAAGGCATGGGCAGAGTGAGCAGAGCAGTGAAAGGTGGAGGACGCACGTTAGAGCTGTCAGGCATCGCAACCAGGCCGGAGTACAGATGCGGTCTTACTGGTGCTGGAGATCGGGACAGTAATCGTGTTGGGACCTACCTGCGCAGCGCTGAGAGGTCTGGAGGAAAAGCTGGTTCCGGCAGGACCCCATGTTAGGAGGCCGCGCCGATCGATTGGGAGTGCAGGCGGCGGATCGTTTGTTCCAGTTGCGGAGATTTGGCAAGCAGGGAGCAGATTCAGTGGCACAGAGTCCCAGTACAAAGTGGAGAAGATCTTTTGGTCGACGCATCGAGTGCTAGACCGTTTTGTTCATCGGATGGGTGAGAGGCCTCCCAGGCCACAGTTCCAAAACAGAAACGCACGCTGCAATATTGTTTAAATTCACAGGGCCCCAACGGTGACTAGTCGAAGATTGCTCTTTTCATTCACTGGTCAGTCGAACACAGTACCCGGGTACCCTAAACTTTGTATATATATATATATTGAGCTATTTTTCGTGACTTATATTCCAGAACTGAGGGGGCTAACCGTTCTTTTCCCGCTGCTTGTTTTTCTCACGTGACGCATCCTGTAATTTCCTTCAACGCGCATTTATCTTTTAGTAAAGCATATAAACCTAGAAAACCCACAACAGTGCTGGTATGTAATAATTCCTAGTGCGGTGAGACTATCCCGAGGTTATTCAGTGGCTCCTTCGGGGGTAAGAGCTACATAGTCATTGTAAGCTAATTTATTTTACGCTTCTGTTGGGCTAGGGTCAGACGAGCGCATTCTGTGCGGACTGTCCATACGTGAACAACGGATGTACTTTCGACAAGGTACTGGCCACACGGTCCGTTCTTGTGACTGACGTTTTGTCGACTGATGTAGTAGGGAAAATAAATTTACATTTTGTCCGTCACAAATGTTGGATGCATAAATGCAGTCCGTCTGACTATGTGCCATCACTCACACACAAAACTACGTGACAGTTGAGGACGTGACCCTGCACATCAGTTCTAGTGGTTTTACATGACTGCTTAAACCTGGATCCTTGTCTTTGCCCATGCCCTCCAATAAACACACAACACACTATATATATATATATATATATATATATATATAATGGAAAGGGCATAGGCCACAGCTTTATTAAATTATTTTAACATTCAACTAAAATACACCCCAACAATACCCAAGATGTCAATGCTGATCCTACTGTAAGAACGAACAGTAGTCAGTTATCACCACCAACCAGAGCTCGTCACTCTCCTGGATTACACAGGACCGAGGACGTCTCTCCCAGCGCCCACCTTTTCCGGCGGCTTATCCTTAGGGTTTCCTCGCTGGCCAAGGTTCACGCCAACGCAAGGGGGCAATGAAACCTTCATTGTCCCTGCGCTCCCCCTGCAGCCAGCGCCTTCTCTACACCCGTCCTCAACCCCTCCAAAAATATATCCGGCCCGATGTCTGATAAATGTACCCCATCTGATCGCATCAGGGCCCACTTATCTCCTTCTAATTCCACATGTTGAATGGAAAACCCCCTGATTGTCTCCATAAAACGAGAAACTTCCTTATTTAACTTCCTCCGAGCTCGTTCCAATGCCTTAGGGGGAGCAAACCAGACCAGGCAGGTCTGAACACAACCTCTGACCATACCAATGAATCCGTCCAGAATAAGGCAACGCAACGTTCCAGATCCTGCTTAATTGCGTGAGTTAGGTCCAACAATCGGACCCGACCAATGTCATTACCCCCTGTATGGACCACCAGTATAATCGGGCCCTGCAATCGTCTTGACAATAGACCACATTCGCTAAAAACATATACCCATCTCAAACCTCTAACCCCCAACCATCTAACCCTTACTATGTCTAATGGTAAACCCAGGTTCCTGCCCATAAACCGTTGTTCTGCCTGGCGCGCAGCCCAATAAACCCATGAGTATTCTAAGATCCATACTGCCTGAGAGGAACCTGTTATAAAAAACAGTGTTACATTAGGTTAGGGCACACATACACCTGAAAACGATTAGAAGACCAACGCCCTAACCTGCACAACATATCCCCAAGGCCCCAGCTTCAGCCGCCAACATTGCAGCCCTGATCCGAAATGAATGAGGAGCAAATTCAGCTGGGTTGAGCCCCAGACCCACAACACACCGTCGCAGCACCGCTGAAAACAGATCAGAGGAATACCTGACCTATGAACTAACAAAGGACCCTGACCCCCGTGTCTTTTTTCCAAAAATTCCCGTAAAGTACATGCTTATGACCCCACCCCCCTACCCGTGCTAAATGAATAAACACCCCCCTCCCCTCCTGATCAGTCTTTGAATGAGTGATAAGTAAGTGCACCCTGTCTGTACCCACCACTACACCACCACATGCCGAATTGGGAGACTGGATGGACTACCGGCACTACGTGACACCACTTCTCCTATACGTAGCGCCCCAAAGAAACAAAAAAACAAAAGCTACTCTAAACAGAAGGACCTCGAATTCATCCAAACAGACCTCCTCCAACTACCTGCATAGATCACGCAACAGCGGCAATGTCACAGGACGACGGGCATCTGCCACCGCAAACCTCCACCACCCTGAGACTGCCCTCCGTACCAATGCAAATTTGGAAAATCCTCCCACCCCATAAATTGACAGAGCAGCGACAATGCTGATAGAGCCCTAGAGGCCGATGCCGCTGAACGACCTTCCTTTTCCATATGATTCAACAGCTGCCATGTAGCCCAGCCACGATCACTCGTATCCTGTAGGGATGAGCTGTTCGGTTCGGAGTTCGCATCGAACACAGCCTGTTCGTTTGTTCGCGAACTACGAACATTTCCGGATGTTCGCCGCGTGTTCGCCCACAATGCACCACAATGCACTTTTCCACTGGCCTGAAGCTCGTAACTGGCTACAGCCTTGCACCTGACCACAGGTCTGGTGCAAGACAGGTTCAACACTATGGGCAAATTTTGCCCAATCATGGGCTCACAGAGCTAAGTCCCGCAGCACACTATATAAGGTTTCCACACAGCGCTTCTGCACACATTTGAGACGAGATTTCATAGGAGATAGTTGTTGTGTGTTCTTACTTTCGGTCTGCCACGCTACTTGGGGGGTCTGGGGGGTCTCATTTCTACCAAATATCTGGGAATTGTTGTAATCTTTGTGCTCAGTCACAGCAAGTATTTTGGGGGTCATTAATTTCTACAAAACATTTGGGAATTGAGGTGATCTGTGTCTTGTCACACAGCCAGTGCCATGCAGTATTTTGGGGGTCACTAATTTCTACAAAATATTTGGGAATTGAAGAGATCTGTGTCTTGTCACTGCCACGCAGTATTTTGGGGGTCACAAATTTCTACAAAATATTTTGGGAATTGAGGTGATCTGTGTCTTGTCACACAGCCAGTGCCATGCAGTATTTTGGGGGTCATTAATTTCTACAAAATATTTTGGAATTGAGGAGATCTGTGTCTTGTCACACAGCCAGTGTCACGCAGTATGTTGGGGGTCACTAATTTCTACAAAATATTTGGGAATTGAGATGATCTGTGTCTTGTCACTGCCAGAAAGTATTTTGGGGGGTCACAAATTTCTACAAAATATGTGGGAATTGAGGTGATCTGTGTCTTGTCACTGCCAGCAAGTATTTTGGGCGTCACTAATTTCTACAAAACATTCGGGAATTGAGGTGATCTGTGTCTTGTCACACAGCCAGTGCCACGCAGTATTTTTGGGGTTACTAATTTCTACAGATTAGTGGATTGGCTAATCAGGCCATCCTCATCCTCTGAGTCCTCTGCCAGCCAGGCTTGTAGTGCTTTACAGTCCACCTCAGCTGCCAAAGCATCTAATGCAGCCTCCATGTCCACAGCTACTCCTGCCGTAGCCTCGCTATCACACATGGAGGAGTCAGCTGAATTGTTTGACTACAATGACAGTGACATGCTGCTTGAGGATGCGCAGCAAGTACAGTGCTCTGATTCAATCTCTGAGGTTGAGGAAGGGAGTATAATCAACCTAGAGGAAGGGGGTGCCAGTGATGACACACAAATAACCGGCACTCATGTTGCCCCAGCAGCTGCAGCATACTGCCAAGTTGGCTCCAGTGACGAGGAGATAGGGGGTGATGATGACAATAATAATGAGGTCACTGACTCCACCTGGGTGCCAGATCGAACAGAGGAATCAAGTGAGGAGGAGGGGGAGGGGGAGGAGGAGGCACAGCAAACACGAGGCACAACATCCTCTATGACCAACCGTAGCACTAGCCAGTCCAAGGCATCAGATGTCAGAGCTGCTCCGGTGCAGAGCGCTGTTGTCTCAAAGTACACATGCAGGAACTCTGCTGTCTGGGAGTTCTTTAAGAAATGTGCAGCAGACCCCACCATTGCTATTTGTAATCTATGTCAGATGAGGCTTAAGCGTGGGAAAGACACCGGACGCTTGGGTACCACGTTCTTGAGGCGACATATGACCTCCTGCCACACATTCAGTTGGTGCAAAAATTTGCGTAGGTCCTCCTCCTCATCTGTCTCTACCCCCACTGTATGTCCTGCCATGTCATTGCCTGCTGTAACCTCCACTGTCAGGGATGATGCTACAGTAATGGATGTACCAGCTCCTTCCTCACAATGTGACAGCATCCCATCAGCTGAAGATTTACGCAGTCAGATTACGTTGCCCCAGCTGCTGCAGCATAAGAAAAAATATAGTCCCAACCATCCCCAAGCAGAGCGTCTAAATGCCAGTTTAGCAAAATTACTCGCATTGCAGCTGCTGCCTTTCCAGCTGGTGGACTCTGCTTCCTTCCGTGAATTTGCTGAATGTGCTGTACCACAGGGGCAGGTTCCAAAACGCCATTACTTTTCACGGAAGGCTATTCCAGCACTATACCAGCACATGGAAGACAATTTTATTGTTACATCTTTTGCCCCCGCAGCACTTCCTGAGGGTTCAGGGCACCAGGTGGCATCGCTGGCTAGCCTGTTGCCAGTAGTAGGGCTGGTAAAACGGCATCTGAGGGGGCAGAGCCAAGCATAAGTTCAAGGAGCCATCAGCCTTTAAAAGAGGCTGAGAGAAGGTGCTCCTTGAACTGTTGTGGTGTCAAGTATAGTGGAGTCTTGTTCCTGCATTTTTGCTGATAGCATTCTGACTGATCTGTTGCTGTCCTGGTTTTGTTCGAGGACCCTGATTACATTTTGACCTGGCTATTCCTACTGACCACGCTCTTGCTTGTCCCATGTGTACCTTTGCCTGAGTACTTGTTCATGTTTATGTTTGGCCTTATGGTTCATGTCTGATGTTCGTTTAACTGGTTGTGAGTCCTAATCGCAAGGCATACAGTTCTGCGTGCTTCTAGAGTCTTGTTTCAAGTCATGAATCAAAAAAAGGATAGACCTCCGGTGGATAAGAAGTGCCAAACGGTTTATTCAGGGAACAGCACCCCTTGGAAAATCAGTGACGTTTCGACCCTGAGGTCTTAATCATACATACAGGTTACAACATATGACCTCCTTAAATAACCCAACAAAACAATTAAACAATTAAAATTTAAAACAACATCTCATTAAGCAATAAAGTAATTAGATGAAAGTGAAATGTTAAGGGGTATATTCAATTAAAGGAAGAAAGAGGTGTAGCCATATTGACGTGATTTTAAAAGAAATGAGGGGGTAGATATATCTCCAACATAATCAAATATGTGAATAAGTGTAAACAAAAAATAACGAATAATGATAATAAATGAAAAATAAAAAATAAATAAATAAAAGGAGAAACATACAGAAGATATGAAAAAGCAGACTACATTAATATATATAGATCATGGATATATATAAAACAGACCTAAAGAGACAGTGTTTTCATGAGTGTGTATCTATATCAAGTTTCATGTATATAAACAAAAGTGTCTCTATATCATATGATTATACCTGAATGAACACCCAATCCATCACAAGAAATAAAGCGATATTAATATGGACATTTAGATATTACGATGTAGGGGATAGATGACAATGGGCCCGCCAATATGATGGAACTATAGAGGAATCAAAACTCAAAAGCATATGCCCAGATCAAATTCTCTATTAAGGCCTTTAGGCCATAGTGTATCTAATCTATGTATCCATTTCTTTTCTTTACATTTTAGTAATTTGATTCTATTACCCCCACGTCTAAGCGGTGGAACACAATCTACCACCTGAAAGCGTAGCTGAGCCACGTTATGAGAACAATTATGGAAGTTTTCCGCTACCGGCAGTTCTAGGCGTTTAGTCCTAATGGTTGATTTGTGTTTACTAATTCTATCTTTAACTCGTACTGTGGTTTCTCCAACATAAAGGAGACCACATGGACATTTTAGGACATAAATCACAAATGAAGAATCACATGTGAAAAATTTTTTTATGGGGATTTTCTCCCCAGTCTGTGGATGTACTACATGATCGCCTTTAATAACTGCATTACACGAAGCGCAATGTAAACAAGGAAATGTCCCACACTTCTGTGGAACTAAAACATTACATAGATTACCTTTTGTGGATCCTACATCCGCTCTAATGAGAGAATCTCTAAGATTCCTATTTCTTTTGTGTGCAAATAGCAGGGTCATCTGAAAGGAAGGGATGTCACTATAGGCCTTACGGAGGATCTGCCAATGTTTCCTTAGAGGGGGGCTGGTGGCGTCCCCATCTGATAAGAACCTCGTGGAGACGGTTGGTGAATTGGGTCTCCCACCGAGCGTTGTTCGTGGCGCTTTGATATTGTTTCAAGTCATGTCCTGTTTTGTTCCTGTTTATATTGTCTGTCAAGTATCTGGGTGTTCCCAGTTTCATATTTGAAGTCCTGTCCTGCTTCTTGTACAATTATATTCACTGTCTGGTTGTCGGTCTAGAATCTGTGTATACTTCGATGCTATACAGAATCCAGTCACTGACTGAAGGCCTGCCCTGCAGGCTGATAAACTCATTGAGTACCTCCTCTGTATAGCTGTGATATACAGAATCCAAGCTCTGCTTGTAGGCCTGCCTTGCAGGCTATTGAACTGAGTTCCCACTCTGTATGACTGGATAATACAGAATCCAGTCACTGACTGAAGGCCTTCCCTGCAGGCTGATAAACTCATAAGTTCCTACTCTGTATGTTTCTAATCTAAGTATAATTGTGTTTGCACTAAGCAGTCTTTTGGTCCAGAAACCAATTGAGCTTAGTTGCTATGTGAGGTCTGTCCACGACTATCTTGTCCATTCTGTTCATGTATCACGTTTATGTTTATGTTTAAGGATCACGTCTCTGTATCTGTTCACTTTGAGTATTTGTGTTTTGCACTAAGCTGTCTTTTGGCCTTGAAGCCAATTGAGTTTAGTTGCTATTTCAGGTCTGTCCAGTTACTCCCTGGCTTGGGAGATCAGATTACAGCCATTATTGCTCTTTGTATCTTCGAAATCTGTTCAAAAGGATCCTAATACACTTTTCGAGGTGAGTGCTATAGCCCACCGTTACAGTTATCGAGTCATTGGGAAAGGCAGTCAGCAGCAAGGTGCATGTGACTTTAGACACGTGGTCCAGCAAGCATGGACAGGGTCGTTACATTTCCTTCATGGCACACTAGGTAACTCTGATTGCAGCTGGGAGGGATCCAAGACGGGCTCTGTGCTGGAGCTTGTTCATCCACCACGCCTCCAGAAAGCTGCTTGTATGAGGTCTGTCTGCTCCACCACCACCACCTCTCCCTCTTCCTCCTCCTCCTCCTTCTGTGTCTCTGGCGAAGTGGCAGTTAAACCGACACATGACAGGGTCTACGCAATGGCTCAAGCAAAAAGAAGCCATACTGTGCTTGAGCTGGTTTGTTTAGGGGACAGGAGCCACACCGTGCCAGAAATTCTGTCAGCTCTGCAGGGCCAGGTGCAGAGATGGTTAACACCACGCCAGCTTCAGCTGGGAATGATCGTCTGTGATAATGGAAGCAACCTTCTCTCCGCCCTACGCAAGGGTAAATTGACGCATGTACCATGCCTAGCACACGTCCTAAATCTGGTGGTACATCGTCTCCTAACCAAGTACCCAGGGCTGGCAGAGCTTCTCAGCCAGGCCAGAAAAGTCTGCAGCCACTTCAGACGGTCATTCCCAGCAAGCGTTCGCCTGGCAGAAATGCAAAGTGAATTCCACCTTCCCACAAACCGTCTGATCTGTGACATGCCCACCAGGTGGAACTCGACATTAGCAATGCTGCCGCATCTGCACAAGCAGCAGACGAGGAAGTGCACGATACGGTCAACCTCATTGACCAGGAAGACTCGGAAGCTAATGCCACCTCCAACCTACGCTGCATGGGCTCCCTTATAATGCAAAGCCTGCTAAAGGACCCCAGGATTCGTGCTATCAAGGAGAGGGATCATTACTGGTTGGCAACCCTTCTTGATCCACGATACAAGGGTAAAGTTGCAGAGCTCATCCTGCCCGCACAGAGGGAGCACAGGATGAAACAACTTGAGGACGCTCTAAAGCGACACTTGTGTAACACCTTTCCAGGCACTGGTAGGATACCAAGTGCTGACACAGGTGCTTCTGAGACTGCGGATGATCAGAGGAATAGTGGTGAAGGCCAGGGCCACTTGACTGATGCATTTTTAAAAAAAATTAGTCCACGACGCCCAGGGACGTCAAATGTAGGCACCCATTACCAGCGTCTTCACCATATGGTGCAGGACTACCTAGGGGCAAGGGCAGACCTGGATACCTTTCCAGCAGATGATCCACTATCTTACTGGGTGTTGAGATTGGATCACTGGCCAAAACTTAGCCAATATGCTATGCAGCTACTAGGTTGCCCTTCATCTAGCGTGCTTTCTGAAAGGACGTTCAGTGCCGCTGGAGGTTTTGTCACAGACAAAAGAGTGCGTCTGTCCACTGACTCTGTAGACCGGCTGACATTTATAAAAATGAATCAGTCCTGGATCAGCAGTTATCAATCCCCTGATGCTGACGTAATGGAATAGATCGGGGATGTCTTCTGCATTCACAAAACCTCCAGCACTGAACTCTTCCACAATACCACAAAAGGATTACGGTGTGAATGCACTTGCTGCCATGAAAGGCACAATATCTGGGTGCACTGACGCCTTTACCAGATGCATATCTTTTTAATATAGGACCACATGGTTCACCCCTGCATTCTTCCACAATACCACAGAGGGGTTACTGTATGAATGCACTTGCTGGCCTGGCACCAAAAGCACAATATCTGGGTGCACTAACTCCTTTACCAGATGCATATCTTTTTAATATAAGACCACATGGTCCACCCCTGCATTCTTCCACAATACTAAAGAGGGGTTACTGTATGATAGTACTTGCTGGTCTGGCAGTCTGGCACCAAAAGCACAATATCTGGGTGCACTGACGCCTTTACCAGATGCATATAATTTTTTTTTTTTTTAAATTCTTTATTTAGAAATTTCAAATAGGGCCACATGTCGACCAACAAGAAAGCAGCCACACAGGGCTGTGATATCAACTGTCGTAAAGCATTATATAGATAAAAAATAAATAAAGAGGCGTATTGAGACTTCTGCAGGCGCCAAAGGCAATGCCATCGTAAGGGGGGGGGGAGAAAAGGCCTGAAACCTAAAGAAAAAAAAGGGGAAAAGGGGAACATAAAACACTTCCAAAATCCCAAATAGCTATACAGGCAATGAGGGAGGGGGGGGGTGTGATCAAGGGGCTCACAACACAATCCCCGAATCCATCTAAATAGCTCCTCAAACTATATAGAAATAAAAATTAAAAACAACAGAGAAAGAGAGGAGGCCTTCCTATAACATTCCGAGCAGCAAAAGACATCAGATAAGCAACGAGACGTGAGTCAAAAAATGCAAAACCATGAACTAAAAAGAACGCATTGAAAAAGGGCGGCTTCTCGTAAAGGTGTTGTGCAAACAAGTCAGATATTCCCATCACCTAAGTTTTCAGCCCGGGGAGACGAGCGTACCATCCGGCGCAAAACCGCCCCCAGTAAAACAGGCCAGGCCTCGGCCGGTTCCGAGATTACATACGACATTTTGTTATGGGTAACCACTAATGAGCCGGCTGGACCCCAGCGGTACCGGACCCCTTTATGCCTGAGGAAAGTTGTCACCTCGCGGTATCTGCGGCGCGCCATCAGCGTTGCGAAGGGCAGGTCGTGAAATAATTTCAGGGTTACTCCATCGAATAGGACATCAGCTCGCGCCCTCGGCGCTGTCATGATCCGTGTTTTGGCTGCCACATCTGCTGTGACCGCGATCACATCTCTCGGGGCATCTCGTGGGGCCTCAGCAGCCTTGCGAATGCGGTAGACCGTGCTAAACACCTCCGGGGTGTCAGGCGGATCCTCCAGAACCCGGCGTGCTAGACTATTAGTGTACGAGAGTAAGTCCGCTGGAGTAACCGACTCGGGAACTCCCCGGACACGTACATTACGCCGACGGTGCCGGGACTCCAGAGCCTCCACTGAGCGCGTCAAAACCTCCACCTGAGACCTGAGAGCAGTCACCTGTGCCGACAATACCGTCTGTTCTTCTGCCAACTCCACATTCTGAGCCTGAACCGCCACCATCTGTGAGCGCACCTCCTTTACCTCAGAGCGCACATTAGATAATTCGGTCAGCCATATTGATTTGATCTCCGCTATGAAGTTTCTATAGTCCTGCATCGTAGTGGGGCGCATGTCATCTGGGGCAGCCGCAGGGGTCCCGGCAGAGCCTGGAGGCGTTGCTGCACCCAATAGAGAGCCAGTCTCCCCTGGGGTTTCCGATATCTGCTGCGGTTGTAGGTCTCCCTCTTGTTGCGGGCTGTCTGTCCGCCGTGACATGTCCTCCGCACCCGACAGGAGCGTATCAGCCTCTGAGCCACCTGCGGAGGGCTCCATAGCTGTGGCCTCAGGTAACTCCGCTGCCAAGGCCTTTTTTCTCTTTTTCTGCGCTCTCTTGCGTGCAGCAGCACTCATAGACATTGGATTCTTGTCCCGGGACGTCTCGGCGGGCCAATCGGGCCCCCGTCCGTTGTGCCAGGGGCAGTCTTCCTCCTCAGAGGAGTCATACCCCATGGGCAGGAGGGAAGAGGGGGGTATAACTGTTGCAGAGCGTCTATAATTCAGTGAATCTCTAATGTCCGCCTGTCTGGTGTCCACCAACCTGCGCTGTGGAAGGGTTTTCAACTTCTTCCCCATGCTCAGTCGACAGTATAATCTCTCCAGCCAGGAATCAGGTCCAATATGGCCTCCAGGAAACACCCCAGGCTCCACAAGATGGCCGCCGCAACTAGGCCGCACCAGGCCCGAAGGTCCAGGAAGTCAGATGGGGGCGATAAAACGCTCGGAAATCAGCGGCGCCGTGAGCACCACGCAGTCCACTCGTCCTGGGGGCCCTCAGCAGGTCAAAATCGGACGGTTCAGACCCTGTAATCGTGACCCTGTATAGGGTAAACAGCGGAGCTCCTCTAACATGCGTCTGCTCCCGTCCGTCGCTAGCCACTCCTCCTCTCCATTCGATTTTTTACTGGGGTGCCGGCTACTGGATCTGTTGTCTGGCTCTCTCTGCTTCGGCCGTGACTTGTCCAGCTTACCGCCTGCTCTCCCAATCCGATCGACCTGCGGTATGCCTAACTCGGGGTCCTCCGGCTTCCTTAATAGCAGCTTGGGTAAGATGGTGGATCGCTGGGTCTCCCTCTTGTAAGGCTGAACAACCCGATCTGAGACTCTGATAGGCCGCACCTGCGCTCCGGCCTAGTCACTCTTGCGTTCTGCAGCACTGCGTCTTGTCTCACTCACTCCCTGGCACGCTCCAGATGCATATAATTTTAATATAGGACCACATGGTCCACACCTGCACTCTTCCACAATACTACAGAGGTGTTACTGTATGATAGTACTTGCTGGCCTGGCAGTCTGGCACCAAAAGCACAATATTTGGGTGCACTGCCACTGACGCCTGTATCAGATTCATATCCTCAGAGGGGTTACTGTGTGACGGCACTGTTGCCGACGCTAAAGGCCCAATTTTAAAGCACCTATTGTTACTTTCATTCAAAGCCTGCATACGTTTCACAATAATTTAGCCAAAAAAGTCACTAAGCTTTTTCTGCGTGTCCGAAAATGTCTCCTCTTTTCATACAGACTGCCACCCCAAGCAGTTGTTTATGGATAGATTAAAGGAAAAGCATTTACTGTCATTTGAAACGTCATTTTTTTGTTTTTAAGTGTTTCTATACATCCTAGAAATCCGCCACTTCACGGGCAGGTTATGGGGGACCTCCTAGGCATGATATTTGAAGGAATTTTTCGTTTTTATTTTTAACCCTTAATTCATGGAAAACTCACTGTCCATTTAAAACCTTTTTTTAAACTTCTTGTCCTTGTTTCCTGTCCCCCAGGGCACTTCCCGGACCCCCATACACCTTTTATGGCAAATATCTAGCATATATGCCCTCTTGGAAGGCACTCTAAAAATCGAATTTTCAGTCCCATTGACTTGTTTTGAGTTCGAGTACGAACATTTGGAAAGTTCGAGTTCGAGCGCGAACCGATCTCGGGGGTGTTCGGCTCATCCCTAGTATCCTGCCATCCCTGTCCCGACCGGGCCATTGCCTCCCATGTCCTCCATACTTGCATATAGGCAGTCCATGTAGAAGACAATGAACGCCATACATGCTGCATCAATCTATGGAAGCCAGGTTCCATAACCATCTCGGAAAAAGGTGTTCCTATCCGATCCACCCCCGGAGCCACCTGCCAAAAATGGTCCCACTGGTAGAGAGCGTCTACACTCGTGTTATCAACCCCCGGAACATGCCGCGCTGGAAAAATAGATATTAAAATCCAGACATTGAAGCACCAAATGCAGTAACAGCGATAGAACCGGCGGTGAACTCGACAAAGAATGAGTCAATACCTGCACCACACTCAAATTATCTTTCCGAAAGGTTATCCTCCGATTAGCTAGCTTCTCTCCCCACAGCTCTAGTGCCGTGACAATGAGAAAAAGCTCC
This sequence comes from Leptobrachium leishanense, assembly GCA_009667805.1. Lineage (NCBI taxonomy): Eukaryota > Metazoa > Chordata > Amphibia > Anura > Megophryidae > Leptobrachium > Leptobrachium leishanense. The sequence continues at coordinate 73,150,237 of CM019073.1, read as the reverse complement.
AAAATTGTCAAGTTGGTAAGTAACGGGGAGCCAGACCATGCCTCCGGCCAAGCCTCCGCACACAAGCGACCCTGGAAATACGCCCCAAAACCGCTCGCACCCGCAGCATCCGTAAATAATTCTAACTAAGAGTTATTCACCTCCTCCTTCTGCCAATACATGCACCCATTGTATCGCCCGAGAAAAGACTGCCATACCAGCAGGTCATCTTGCAGTGCACATCTCAGGTGAACAAAGTGGTGCGATGCCTTGATCCCAATGGTGGCTAATGCCAACCGTCTACAAAATGCCCGGCCCAAGGGCATGATCCGACATGCAAATGAGAAATGCCCCAGCAGCGACTGTAGCTCCTGCAAACATATGTTTTTTAGAGGACAAAGCCCCTCTCACCAATGTGGACAGGGCTGACAATTTTTCCTGAGGCAAGTGGAAAACCCTAGCAACCGTATCTATAGCAATTCCCAGAATAATCAATGGCCAAGGGCCACTCCGAACAAGGGCCCTCAGTTTTACTGTTGCCAAAGGCACCCCAAATTCTCCCGCCACTTCCTGAAAAGTCTGGAGCAACCCCTCACAAACCGAATCCTGATCCAGGCCCACAAAAAAGGAAGTTGTCTAAACAATGTACTACCGACTCACTACCAGCCCACCGCCTAACCACCCATTCCAGAAAGGTTGCAAAAAGCTAAAAAAAAATAAAAAATGACAAGCTATAGAATAGCCCATAGGATGGCATCTGTCAAAATAAATTTTTTCCTTAAAGCAACACCTAAATAGATGGAAGCAGTCCAGGTGCAACGGCAAAAGCCGAAATGCTGACTCAATATCAGCCTTTGCCAACAAGCAACCAGGACCGGCTGTCCTAACCAAGACCAGTGCCTCATCGAATGATGGATAATGGACCTGACAGTCTCTTGTCCCGATACTATCACTCACAGAAGACCCGGCAGGGTGAGATAGGTGATGGATCATCCGATATTTACCCAGCTCTTTTCTTGGGGAATTATACCCAATGGAGAAATTCTAAAGTTCGGAAACGGTTAAACTTTGAACCTCCTGTGGCAATTTTTCCGCTATTACCTCTTCGTACTGCCGGGCTGACACCAAATTTGAAGAAAAAAAAAGGGAAATCGGATGGTCTGAATGGGATCTGGAACCCTTGAGAAAAACCTAACCCCAATAAGCATGCCACCCTCCCATTGGGGTAAAGGTCGAGCCCCGGGCACATCTTTACCACGCTCACTGGGGTAACCCCCAAAACCCAGATCTTCCTATAATCTCCCTCTCCCAACTCAAACTTGCCGAGGCACCTGAATGCCGGGTGTACCCCCCCCCCACATTGGGAACATTCGTGCCAGAAACGGCACCCACTGGCCCAGTTACAGTGAGATTCGTGGTATAACCAACAAAACCCCTTCTTGAGCCCCGCTGACAAACCAGGGGAGTGGGACCCAGCGGACATGAGAAAGGGTGATACTTACCGGGCGGGTAGGCGTCATAAGGAGGAGCCAAAGGTTGGCATCCTGTTCGTCAAAATGGACTAACGGACGAACAGCCATTTTTTGCCTGAATTGCTGGTCATAACAGAACCAGCATTGGCCCCCATACACCTTATAGGCCCCCCCAAATCAAATCTATGTAGGAAAAAAGAGCCACACTCCACTCTGGCACCCGCTCGCAAATTATAGCACTCTAAGCTAGAAAACCCTGGAGCCAATTCCCAAACTTCCGAGACAAGGTCCGAACCTTATCCTGATCCTTCTCTTTGTCCCCTTCACCGTCCGTCCTTCTAGGATGGTCAACCGTTTCCTTGTTAACTGCCACCAAAGACAACACATCCACGTATTCACCTTTCCAGATTTTTTCCTTTATATCCCCAGCAATATGCATGTCCAAAGGTGATAACTCGCAGACAGACCCACTTCACCCTCCTTAACAGCCCCAACCAAAGCTACACTGCTACCAACCAATTCTGTAGCAGCAGCCGCCACCACCTTCTCATTCCCCACAGGTTGACGGGGTAGCACCCTCGCATCAACACCCCCAGATCCTTCCTGCCAACCCCACAGCGCAGCCATTAGAAGCTCCACCAAATCCTTTCTTGCACCAAAGCCCCCACTTGACCCAGCCTGCAGAATTAAATCCCACTCACGTGCAGCTAGCAGCAGCGAGGAATCCACAGGTTGCTGGATCGAGTTGGTATCCACTGCTCTCCCCGGCGCCGGTACATCCCTGGCCCGTTGTTTCAGTCTCGATGTGCTGGTCCCAGGAAAACAAACCGGACGTGGATCCAATTCTGGAAAAATTAAATCAGCTGCTGGCCCCCCAGAAGAGGGCAGAACATTTCTCTGAGGCCCCAGAACTGTAGACTCCTCTGCGTTGCCCCAGCAACCGGATGCCGCCTATAGCCAACACGTTTCCCAGCAACAGAAGGCCGAGCACATGACGCCGTCTGGCCGCAGCACCCACGTGACCTCCGAGGGGCGGAGCTTTGTCCACGCGGCAGTGCATTTGCCCTAACAGGAGTTGGAGCCAGCCTGGACACGTGCAGGCTGCGTGACCATCCAACCCACCGCACAGGCAGCCCTTCATCGGCCAAAAGCCCAGGAGGCTCCCGCCCCAACAGCACCTGCCGTGATGGAGACACCGGCGGCATTCCCGGGACAAAAGAGGCCTCTGAATCCAGGGAGAAGAGCCACCCCGGCCACTACAGTCAGGGCGCCGTCCATGCACCTGCGGGAAGAGCGGGTCTGGACACCAGCTGCAGGTCCCCCAGACTGTTCATTCCTCCACTGCCTGGAACCCTGCCCCTGGTCCGGGGAAGCAGCTCTCACCCACTACGTCGGGGAGCGAAGCAATCCTGAAGAGGGGACAGCAGCATGGCGACTTCTCCCGAAACAGCAAGCAGGTACAGCGTGGAAAAGTGATGACTCCCTCCTTGTCCAGAACAGGAGTGCACAGGTGAGAATTCCCCTCCCTTAAATTAGGCCTCTCATTAGCATAATCCTTTCAGTCTGCCAATCGTTATCTACCACACCTGTCCTAATTAGTCCCAGGCCAGCAGTCATGCCCCCCTTCCTGAATGTTCCAGGGGCTGCTTTCTTGCCTAACTTGCGTCTGTTTGCTGCCTCAAATAAATAAATTATTTAACAGATACATACGTTTCCGCCTCTTTTCTGGGTCCGTCAAGGTCTGATAGTCTGGGTACATCGCGATGCACACCGCCAGCCATGCTTCCTCCAGTCTTGCACCTGTGGGTGACGTGTTTTCTGTCCCAAATCACTGGGTGTTGCTCCACAATTGGAATCAGAAGCTTGGTATCCATGTTGCTCACAGCTCACACGTCTACCCCTGCAGCAACGCTCTACGCTGGTGCGCAGCTGCAATGACATTTTTTTCCCGCCTTTCCTGGCTGGCGCGTGTCAATATATAGTGCAAAACGCTATTTTTACCTAACTCTGTCAAAAATCACCGTCACTCTGTTGTCTTACGTCAAAACGTTTGATTTTGTGCGCAGTCCGCACAAAAAATGCGGTCGTCTGATGGACTCGCGTTCTACTTATTGTTATTGCGCACATTTTTGCGCGTTGGTTTTTACGAACGTTATTTCTTGATGGACGAAAAAATGCGAGAGGATTGTAATGCTGCGTTAATTTGCACGCAATAAAGTTTTTTTCGTGCGCAAAAAAAATGTGCTGCGCGAGCGCATTTGCGTGAAGCATGTAATAGGGGCCATAGCCTATAGAGGTTTTAAGTTTACAACAGCTCTGATTAAGTTAGCACCTACATTGTAATACTGCCCATAAACGGTTAATACGTCCCCCAGGGAGGCTATTGGGAGTTTTTTACAGCCCATTAGGATCTGGCTTCACCAGGTCTTTAACTCACCCATCCAAGCATTATCTACATGTGTTTATGATACTTTATTAACTGTTTAAAGGCCATTTCATTCCCTCTGTTCCTGACGATGCCCTGCTTATTACCATTGATGTAAATGGCCTGTATACGATCATGCCTCTTATTACAGGTATTGATGGCATGCACCAGGTTCTTGTTCACTCAGACCAATTGATTGCTTATCCTATTGAACTTGTACTCCCCATGTTAGAAGTTTCTCGTACTAAGAACTACTTCAGGTTCGAAGACAAGTATTATCTACAGTGCACTGCCTCTATGGCCCCCATGTCGTCAATGCCTTTATATTTGTTTATGAACACGATCATGTTTTACCCTTTTTCGAAGAAAGGGAGATTACTATATCTCCGCTATACAGCCACGTAGTGTGGGTTGTCAGCGCCCGGGGCAAGGCAAGAATTGTGTGCCCCCCAACCTGTGGACACGGTAACACACCCTGATTCCCTTCTACCAGCAGAGTATTGACCCCCCTTACCCCACAAGCATGTATTGTATATTAACAAAATACTGCTATAATAAAAAAATGAAACACACATGCCCCCCACGCTACACCACTGCTACCAGTCATGTCCCAGTATACCCTGTCCAAATATACCCTAGTATAGTTCCACTTTTACACTATACCCAGTCACTCTCTCCCAGTACCCCCAGTCACTCTCTCCCAGTACCCCCAGTCACTCTCTCCCTCAAGTACCCCAGTCACTCTCTCCCAGTACCTCTACTTTCTCCCAGTACCCCCAGACACTCTCTCCTTCAAGTACCCCTAGTCACTTTCTCTCTCTGTACCCCAGTCACTCTCTCTACCCCAGTCACACTCTCCCTCAAGTACCCCAGTCACTCAATCCCTCAAGTACCCCTAGTCACTCTCTCTCCCAGTACCCCAGTCACTCTCTCCCTCAATTAACCCTAGTCACTCTCTCCCTCAAGTACCCTCAGTACCTCCCAGTTACTCTCTCCCAGTACCCCCCAGTCACTCTCTCACAGTACCCCAACTTTCTCTCAGTACCCCCAGTCACACTCTCCCAGTACCCCGTCAATCTTTCTCTCTCCAAGTACCCCCAGTCACTCTCTCCCAGTATCCCCAGTCATTCTCTCCCTGAACCTCCAGTCATCCTCTCCCGTACCCCCCCACTGTGTGTTGGTCACGCTGCTCTGGTGTCACACAGTGTCGCCTAACTGCATGGAGTTGCTGGTGGCTTTGGGGGGAGCTATCCAGGGGGCTTAGTGGAGACCGGATTTTAAATGTTCTGCAGGGCAGGCGCCTCCCTCCTTCCTGTTCAGTGGCTGCAGGGCTACCAGCGGCGGGGCCTGGCACAGGGCTTCAAGGTTGGCTGACAGTGACAAGCATGGTACAGGGTCTTCCATCGGATAATGCTGCGCTGCTTCACTTGACTCATGTCAGTGTTAAGGAGTCAGGACAGAATATTGTTGACAATCATTTTGAGTTTTGTCTTTATCGCAAACCTACTGACTGAAACACACTCCTGCACGCTCACTACTTTACATTGTAACAAAGTGTAATTTTTTCAGTTGTCACATGAAAAGAGATAATAAAGGGCTCTATTAACTTCTTCGCGCAAAAGCGCACGCGCAGCGCTATTTTTTTGCGCTCATATTTAAACGTTAACGCACGTAAATTAACGCTGGTATTACAATCCAAGCGCATTTTTTCATCCGACAAAAAATAATGCGCCTAAATAAAACATGCGCACAGAAATCGGTGGGCGGACTGTTTTTTCACGCGATTCAGCCAATCTGAATTAAGAACCACAATTTTCTCCCGTTAAGTTTTTGCGCCTGTCAAAATCAATCTGAGTATATATGTTTCAGCAATAATAAAAACATGCACAATAGACATGTGCATAGCACAAAATTTCGTTTTGAACTAATGGATTAGTCCTAAAATGCAATTTGTTTAGTTGCATCAATAAATTTGTTTTCAGTTCTTTAGTATGAAAACTAATTTCATTCATCCAAAAACCAGTGGATACAATTACTATTGTAGTGGTGGCTCCTCAGAGGGCTGAGATCGCTGCTTGTTACAGTATCTCTCACTCTCAGCACAATGTGGGCCATATTACATAGTTGGTGCTAACTTAACCAGAGCTGTTGTTAACTTCCCAGAGCCATTATAGTCTATGGAGGTTTTCAGTTTACAACAGCTCTGGTTAAGTTAGCACCAACTTTGTAATACTGCCCCGTGTCAGGCCAAGCTGTTACAGTAACTGACTGCTGCTCATCACAGCGCTCAGAGTTTCAGTAAAACTAGTAAATAATATATTTATATATGAGGTTAGAAAAATATTATTTCCTCATTTTACTGAAACTCTGAGCGCTGGTACAGTCAGTTACTGTAACAGCTGAGCCTGATACATTGTACTGAGATAATATAACAAGCAGCCGATCGCAGCCGATCACAGCCACTGGATTTAAAGGGCTAAAAAAAACGCTCCTCTCTGTATAATGTTTATAACATCCTCCTGCATTAATTAACCACTTGGCTGCTATGGACGCGCTCAGCGCGTCCAGCCAAGTGGTTCTCCTGTGCTACGGACGCGCTCAGCAGATTCCGGCGGATTGCTGTGCCCCCCCGGTGCGGGCTGAAATCTTGGATGTCAGCTCGTCAATCCGGGAGCCCGGCGGGGACATTAGATGTCATCGCGGCGACGCGATGACATCTAATGCAGGCGTCCCCCCCCCGCATGTGCGGAGGAGGCGCCTGAAAGGACCTCTCTCCCTCCCGATCGCCGGGGAGTAGCGAGTTAAAACAGACACCGCTTGGAAGGGCACAGCCTGCCCTTCCAAACGGTGGCTGTCATTAACCCCTGTGGAGCCGGATCACGAATCGGCGCTGAAAACGTTGGTTCGTGATCCTTTCCCGGAGCTGGCCGACATCTTGGATGTCGGCCAAGCCTCCGGGAACTCCCCCTGAGGACTGGCGTCATCGTGCTATGCACGATGACGCCAGTCCTGGAGTTAACCCCTAGCTGCCACCAACGGTGGAGATAGGGGGTTCCAATGAATCCCCTATCTCCAGATCCGTGGTAGCTAGGGGTTAATGTTTGGTACTGTTGGATTGGACAGAGCATGGCCGTTCCAACGATACCAAACACCACTGTGAAAAAAGTTTTTTAAAAAACAAAAATTAAAAATAAAAAAAAATAAAAAATCTTAAAAAAAAACAAAACAAGTTTTTTTTTTTTTTTTAATGCAGCAATATTGTTCCCGTTTCAATTATAATGTGAACAATGATGCTGCACTAACGATTTTTGTATGTGGTGCGTTTGTTAAAAATCGCGTCATTTTCCCCAAAAAAAATGTAACGAGACCCCATCTCTAATTTTTTTAACAAGCGCACCCCATACAAAATATAACCGCAATTGCTCGCATGTTAAAATGTGCAAAAAAAACACTTTACACATAATAAATTATTGAAAATTCATATTTTATTGCATTTTTTGTTATGATATACAGACAGGACATGACGTATACATATAATAATGACATATTATGAATCTGCCGAGTCAGACGGAAAGAACAATATATAATATGTCTGGGTCATATACTAAAATAAGCCTTCAAAACGCATTTAAACATGATGAGCAAAACCGGTAAAAATGACCTCTGCACAGAGGTGTGAAACGCCTCAGCAGCGAAAGGGTTAATACCCCTCTCTGTATAATGTATACAACATCCACCTGCATTAATTAATACCCCTCTCTGTATAATGTATAGAACATCCTCCTGAATTAATGTCCCTCTCTGTATAGAACATCCTCCTCAATTTATACCTTTCTCTGTGTAATGTATATAACATCCTCCTGCATTAATACCCCTCTCTGTAAAATGTATAGAACATCCTCCTGCATTAATTAATGCCCCTCTCTGTATAGAACATCCTACTGCATTGGCATGTGGAGGGTGCAGAACTTAGGATGTTGCGCTCTTCATTGCTGGTCTCCTTCACTCATCAATGTAATATCACAAAAAGGACTGAAACTAAAATGTAGTGCATTTTATTTTAGTTTCTTTCGTTTTTTTGTACTGAGCAGTTTCGTATCTCTTGAGTCATACGAAAACTAAATTATCCCAAAATTCGGACTAAATCGCTTTAGTACTAAAACAAATGCACATGTCTAATGCACAACCTCTCAATTTTATTGTTTGGGTATGCGTAGAATGTGTAACTATACTTGCTGTTTTTTTTTTTGGGCTGGTGTATTTGGTTTTCGGCCAGGACGTTCAGATTTGCCTTTAACACCAGCTTTTAAAAGACGTTAAAATTTGTGCAGAGATTGCAATACCAACCGCATACCAGCGCACAAACGCATTTGCGCTCACAATGTTAAGTATAGGACGCGCAACGTACATTACGCTCGCAAAGGGTTCACCCAGGTTCACCAGCGGTAGACGTTAAGGCACATTTTTTTGCGCGGACATTGTAATACGCGTTCTGCGCAAAGGGTTTTTCCCCTTGCGTTAATGCGTTTTTACGCATGCGTTAACGTTTGTGCGAAGAAGTTAATAGAGCCCAAAATATTTACAAAAATGCAAGGGGTGAACTCACTTCTGTGAGATACGGTGTGTAAATATATATATTTAATGTTTTCTCTGAATTGTAGATGATCAAATATTGGCGAATATACCTTGAGTATTTTTACAGTGAAAGGATGTTGGGACAAAAAATAAGGTCTGTTTATCTTATAATATTTTTCAAAAAAAATAATTTGCAGAATAAGCGGAATTTCATTTTTATGTTATACGGTATATGCTAAATATGATTTCTGATGAATTTGAACAGAACTTAAAATAAACTTCTCACTACTTATTGAATTTTACTTTCTTGATTCTTCTCTCCATTTTTCTACTTTCTTCTCCTCCCTCTCACATCACTGTGTGTGGGGATTATTGAAAGGGGTGAGGTCAGCCAGCCCAGCATCATTGCTGGAGCAGCTGGATCACTCAACCAATCGCACTGCAGAAACCTGAATTGCTGCAGAGCAATTGGGTAAAGCAATGCAGCGGCATTGAGGCTGAGAACGCACCATGTCTTAAGGTGAGGCAGGTGCACAGCGGGTAAAACCAGCATGGCAGCCACAATGAGACTGCGGCAGACTGCATCTGTTTTACAGAAGGTGAGGAAGTTCTCACCCATTAGGGGCAGCGCGAGGTGCGCTTTGAACTAGCATTCACGCTGGCCCACTGAGTCATCGTACCACCAGGAATCTCCCGGTAGTCCCAATGGCCAGTACATACCTCCATCTGAGTCTAGTCAATATATCAGGGTTATTCAAAGAGAATCCAAAAGTCACCGCACGTTTGGTGACTTTTCGTTCTCTTCAATTCGGTTCGATTTGGCGATCCCATTTCGGCAACCCTGCGGTGTATTCAGCAAGCACCACAGGGTCCCCGAATTGCAGGGAAAAGTCACCGCAAACAACTCACCGCAAAACCCGGCGAAGGCACACCGAAAACCCGCAAAAACATCTGGATTAACCCCACCGCAAATGTCGGAAAAACGCGAGCAGGAGCCGATCACATGCAGAGCAGCCGCCGGAAAAACCCGACACCGCAGATGAATGGAGTGATTAAAAAAACAGTTCACTTGAATGTTTGAAAAGTGAAACGCTGTTTGCAAAGAAACTACTGAGCGAAAATGTCTGAAATTTACATATGAGGTCCAATGAATGATAATAAAAAGAAGTTTAAAAAAAGGATTTTTTAAAAACAAATCCCAAAAAATGCTTAAAATATCCTTAAAAATCTATACATAAAGAGACTTTTTACTGCAGAATATTATAATGAATTAGATATTTAATTAAAACGAGAATATTTTTAACATTAAAGCCTATGGGATTCGCTAGAATAAATCTGCCGCATGAAACCACCGAATGGCAGGGCAATTTGGCAACTTTTCACTGCTGGGTTTTGCTCTATGACTAGACGAAGCATTGCTTCTGAGCCCCCATCAGACGCAACCACAGCGTAATGTCCATCTGATCCCATCCCATCCCTGGGTGAGCCGCCAAATGTTGCCTAAACTGCTAATCATATTTCCACCACGCCCAACCACCATAAATCCAATAAGCCTCCCAAATCCCATCCACATAAAAAAAGAGCCGAACAGTGCTGTGGGTTCTTCTCCCCAACCACACTTGCCAAAATACAAAAAGCCCGGAACAATTCCCAAACGACTTAGGAATCCTCCGATACCTCTTTTTCTCTTCCTCTTCCTCCTTTAAACCTTCCTTAGACGAATCATCCTTAACCCCTGCCAACTCATCCAAAGGAAGCAGTGAAAAAAGCTCCACATACTCACCCCGCCAGATACCTTCTTTAACCTCTTGTTTCAAATGAAACCCCAAAGGACCAGAAAATGACATGTATGCATTCCTCCTGGCCACATCCGCCACCCCTGAGGACTCACCGAGTGAACCCAACACACCACTCGGTCCTATTGAAGCCAGTGCCTCACCACCAAGCGCTCCACCAACTCTCCCAACTGGCCCACCTGCACCCTTCCATGCTTGAGCCAAATCAACTTCCTGGCTCAAACCCCCTTTTGAACCCGACCAAGCTTCAAAGGCCCCCTGTAAAAAAGGCATGAAAGAACACATATCACCTCCACTTCCATTACCTGTCGCCACACTAGGTCCAGCGGAACTGGAACTGGAACCTCCTGCGCCACACTCTCTGTACCCCTCACTCCAACTCTACCAGCCTGGAAACCACCAACCGGCTGCGGACTCCGCTCCCGAACCATCGGAACTGTGGACGAAAAAACATTTGTGCGATGAGCCTCAGAACCCCAAGAACCATAACCATTATCCTGCTCCACCACACCAAAATCTGGAGCCACTTCACCTTCACCATCTGAATACCAATTTACTTCGAGCTCCTGAGTGACCTCATCCGCACAACACCACCTTGTGCCACACCACCGTCCACAACCCCATCCACCAACTGCCTTACCGTCGAAACATCCGTCTGAGACAGACCTCGCTCCACCTCTGTGACCCCAGGCGGACAACCAAACTCTTCTTCTACCAGAGGAACTCCTCAACCTCCGCACTCCTTTTCTCCTGGTAGCGCTCACCACACCACCCCTCCGACCAGAAGGATCCTTAGCCCCTGATACCGGCCTCGAGCTCCTACCTTCCACACGTCTGGAAACGCTCACGCCAGCCTCCGTCCCAACTGCGCCACCTCCAGACAACATCCGCCGTACCAACCTTCCTCGGCCTCTCACTGCCTCCAACCTAAACCTCTCAGATGCTGATCCATCGCTGGATTCTCCTCCTGGACCGAACCGCTCCGGAGGCCTAGAAACCCTGACAGGCTGTCAGGGTTAGGGATGGTACCGGGGTGGCACCAGGGGTGAGGAGAGTATGAGCCCAGCGTGCAGTGGTCTGCACAAATAAACAGGATAAGGGTAGAGGAGGGTGGATGAATATGAGGACTGACCAGGTTGATAGCAGAATGATGATGGAAATGATGGTTGTAGTAGCAGAAATCAGGAAAACTGAGCAGAAATATCAGGTAGCAGATCAGCAACGGTGTTTACTCTTTGTGAGCAAAAGCTGTAATGAACCAGCAGTGAGTGTGTGCGGGGCTGAGCCCTTTATTTCGTGAGTCACGTGTGTTTGGTGTTTTTAACTCTTACACTGCTGGATGCTGGTTGCTGGCTGCAGGGCAGGAACAGGATGGAAGTGAACCACCAGGGGGGGTTTCAGGATGGTGGCAGCCATGGGGCATGACAGTACCTCCCCCTTCAGGTCACGCTCCGAGTGACCAAGGATGGCAGCAGGACTGCCCATGACCAGGCACGGGTCACTCTGGTGGGTGCTGGGACCAGTACTCGTCACACCACTGGAGGACAGAACGGTGGTCAGGAGTGGTGGTACAGGGTTGGGCACGTGCCTTCCTCTGACGCCGCCGTGCCTTGGTCTTGGTCTTCCTGTGGATAGCAGATACCTCGGGAAGGAGAGTGCCCATGTACCCAGATGGCAGTCTCTCTTCATTGTCTTCAGTCGAAATGGGTGAAAAGCAATCACGAGATAAGATAAAGTCTGCATCAGATTCTTTAGGGATCTTGGGGTTTCTAGTTAATGTATCAGGAATGAGGGTGCCCATGTAACCAGATGGCATCCTCTCTTCGATCTCCCTACGCCGGAGTAACCCCTTTTCGAAGATGTCAAGGTCTTTGCGATGCACCACCGTCCCATTCGAAGCAGTGACTCTGTCCTCTGGTGATGGGTCAGCTGATGCTTCAGGAATGAGGGTGCCCACGTAACTGGATGGCACAAAGGTGGGTACAGCATAGATGCCCTGCACCGTATAGGGAGCTGAATCCTCAGGTAAGGGAACTGGATCAACAGGAGTGTCCTTGGAACGTCTGGCGTTGGCAACAGAGGGCGAGAGATAGGAGGTAGAGTCACCATTGAACCTTGTGCCCACATAAGAAGAAGGCATCGGGGTAGGCATCTCTTCCAGGTCTCCCGGTTCCACTTCTGATTCATCACCAAGGGAAGGATAGTTGAACAGCCAGGACTCACTGTCCTCATCCTCCTCTTCTACCACCTCCTCACCATAACCCCACTCAAGGTCATCGCTGGATGAGGAGCAGACATTACGCCACCCCTTGATGGAAGCATCGAACCCCAAAGACCCCGTATATTGACCTGGGGATCCTTTGGAGCGTCGGGCTGTCGGACGTGGTACATTCTCCTCGGAGGTAACAATGTTCTCTGGGTCATATTCAGACAGGGAAGAAGCACAGGAAGACAGCGGTGGATCGTGCTGGCTAGGAGTGATGGGAATAGTTACGCCTGGAACCTGTATACACATAACGTTCATTGGCTCCGGTTCTATGGATGCATCCTCAAAGTCCATAGGGATGCCAGGTTCGGGCTCCCTGGGTAAGGGCATAAAGGTCTCCATATCCATGGGGGTGTCGCTGACCTCTAAAGACGTCACATGCCTGGATACAGTTCATCTGGGAACAGGTGTAGGTGCAGGAGTTGTTCGGGGTGCAGGTTTGGGTTCAGGAAATCTCTTGGGGGCCGGTCTGGGTAGGGGTACCGGCTTAGGAATGGCAGGTCTCTTGGAAGCAGGTGTAGACACAGTGGCTGTGGCAGGCCTGGAAGCCTGGGACTGCTTCAGAGATCTAAGCACCTGAGTGTGCTTGCGAGTTGCAGCTGGTTTAGAAACCGGTGCTGGTTTGACAACCACTGATCTGGGGGGGTTTTCTGGGCAATTCGATATCCAATGTGATCCTGCCCCGCAGTACAGGCACAAATTGCTATTTTGTCTCCTGACACGCTCTTCAGAAGACAGGGGATCACGGCGTTTATTTGGAGGAGCGCACACCTTAGTTGAGGTGCCCAGAATAGTTTGCAGCATTTGCACCAGGGAATCAGCCAGGTTTTTGAATAGCTCCTGGAAGGTCGTCTTCAGTAGCTCCACCATTAAGTGCAGCACTGCGGGCTCATTTGTATTGGGCTGGTTCATTCCGTCAGGGTTAGGGATGGTACCGGGGTGGCACCAGGGGTGAGGAGAGTATGAGCCCAGCGTGCAGTGGTCTGCACAAATAAACAGAGGATAAGGGTAGAGGAGGGTGGATGAATATGAGGACTGACCAGGTTGATTGCAGAAGGATGATGGAAATGATGGTTGTAGTAGCAGAAATCAGGAATAGTGAGCAGAAATATCAGATAGCAGATCAGCAACGGTGTTTACTCTTTGTGAGCAAAAGCTGTAATAAACCAGCAGTGAGTGTGTGCGGGGCTGAGCCCTTTATTTCGTGAGTCACGTGTGTTTGGTGTTTTTAACTCTTACCCCCCTCCACCAGGGGGGGTTTCAGGATGGTGGCAGCCATGGGGCATGACACAGGCCGAGCTCCCACTTCTGACTGCCGCCGCCAGCACCTCCAACAAACTTCTTCTCGCCCACTGCACACCACTATGCCGAGCCGCCTCCCGCACTTCCTCCAACAGCGACTCCAGCTCACTGCCTTCCGCCATACTTAGACAATTTTAAAAGCAGAAAAGTTGAAAACGCCGCTCTCTGACGCAGCTCAAGATTTTTCCAGCTCTACCTCAGGAGAAAAAGGCGCGCAGAGCCTCTCCACAAGCGCCTTAAGTACCCTCCTGGTGACTCCTCCCACACCTCTCCCGCGCAAACTCAACACGCGCCGTAACACTTCTAGAAAAATCCTCCCTGCGTCCTGGCAGAGGCAACTTAAGGGCCCTTCGCCTTAGGTGCTTCAGGCCTTCAGTGTTGTAATTTTTATACATTTTGATATTACCAGCGCTCAAAGGATTTATTTTATTCTCACTCTAATATTTTATTGCCACAAGGTCTTTAGGCACCATTTCTATATTTTATATATACAAGCATGTATGTTTTATTGACTTGGATTGTTTTATACAGGACTGTTTGATTTTTCAAGGGTCCACACTTGGCTCAAGGTTTCAGTTTGTACTCTATTGTCTATTTTTGATACAATTCGAAAGGATTTTTACCCACTGTTACCGATGTAGAGCAGAATTTTAGATCACCCTTTCATTTTTTACTTATCCTTGGGAATAGTTTATATAAGCTATAAGAGTGTTTGGGATAGAGCGATGTCACATATTTACACATTTACCTTTTGGTTTTGCCAAAGGTTTGATCTCTATTTTCCAGCGAAATTTGAGAAATATTTTGATAGGAAGTTACAGTTCACAGGTAGGGAAGAAGGGATTGTTGAAAGAGGTGCAAGCAGGCAGGATGGCAGGCTCAATCACAGAACCTTCTTTGCTTAACTGGAGAGTGTCTGTTTGGGTTTAATTCCTGAGAAAACGCCTGGAGAATTTAGAATCTGTTGCTTGGCATTCCCGCGAGGGGATTCTGATAGATATAGTATTGGTCCTGAATTCACATCAGAGTCATATGCCTCATTTGATTCTGTGGGTGATCTGATTCACAAAGTAGGGTTGGAAGCCCTCATGGCAAAGAAAAATAAAATACACTGGAGGCAGCGTTTTGTATTTTGCTAATTAATTTGCTCTTACCAGCCGTTTTTTGGGAGGTTTTCTCAAAGGGGAATACTTTCTCAGTTTGTTTCTCCCTATGGGATGTGTGCCTATTGTGAGGTATTGTGAGCCATGGAAAAGGCAGGGTTTAATGCCATGGGGCATTAGTTCAATGTTTTATTTTTGTGTAAGACGGACAGATTCTGATCTACCCTTCAATATGATTAAGCAGTTCTACTGGATTTGTTACAAGTATGTTGTTCTTTTAGCTTTGGATAAGAATGTTGGTCTTCCTACATATATTGGTATTTTTGGGGAGTAGAAGGTAGAAAAGTTGAAAAGATTTGGGAATATAGCGCTCAAATAAATATGCTTTTACATACAAAACCAACAATGCCACTGCACTAACCCACCTAAGGCAACAGATTCTGCCCCTTCTTTTGATTTGAGCATAGAGAGCAACTGTTTCAGTTTTTTAAAAAAAATCACTTTTTAGTTTGCCCCGAAACAAAAGCTTTTAAAAAGTCATTTTGGCATGTTTTATTGCATGGGGGGGGGCAGGGGGCGGTAGGGTCGCTGCACATTTCTGTGCCTACAGGCTCCTGAGATGGAAATCCAGCCTTGATCGGGGGTCTCTTTGAGTATACACTTGTAGCGCTCACTCCCGGAGGAGCCGCTGAATTTGAACCTCGGGTCAGTCTCCCCGCACTAGGGAATAAATATACTCCAGCACCGTCGTGGATTTTATAAATTATATAGTTTACTGAATAAACGGGCATATAATGAATAACACGGTATATGTATATATTTTTACAGTACTTCGTAATACGAGAAACACGCAGCGGAAAAGGGAAAAATACAGCACTTCGTAATGCGAGAAACGCGCAGCGGAAAAGGAAAAATACAGCACTTCGTAATGCGAGAAACACGCAGCGGAAAAGGGAAAAAAGTATTTTTAACCCCTTAGTGGTTGGAGTGTGAGTCTCATACAGGTTATATGCCAAGGAATGTATGTGTATGTGTGTATTGGTACCCGGGTACAATATTCAACTGGCCAGTGAATTATTTATGAGGTATCTTCGACTAGTCACGTTGGGGCCCTGTGGGTTTTGAACAAACTGCAGCGTGCTTTAGTATTTTACAGCGGCCTGGAAGGCCTCTCACCCATCCGCCAGATACTCTGTGCTCCGCTCGACCCAGGACGTCTCTCCGCTCGATTTTGACTGGGATTCTCTGTGTCACCGGATCCGCTGTCTTGCTTGTCTGTATCTGCCACAAGATGTCCAGCTCACCGCCTGCACTCCCTGTTAGATCGTCTGCGGTTCTCCTAACTCGGGGTCCTTCAGCTTACTCTGTATCAGCTTGGGTTACTAGCACTGGATCACTGGGTCTTCGTGTAATAAGAAGGGAAAAACCCGATCTCCAGCTCTGCTAGGCCGCACCTGCGCTCTGGCCTGGTCGTTATCACTCTCTGCTACACTTGCGTCTTGCTCCTCTCACTCCTCTGCGCGCTCTGCCAGCTGTTTCCACGAGGCTCTGGATATCAGTGTCTCTCTCCCACCCACTTCCTGTTCCCGCCCGCAAAGCATGCTGGAAAATGTAGTCCCAATGTTCAGTGTATTGCATCGCGCTTGTCTCCCTCCGGTGGCCAAAAACAAGTACTACAACGACAGGGAAATTAAAACCAGCGCTACACTCTCCCCCTCCTAGAACTCTTGGGTCTCTCCAAGGAGGTACAACAGTTGCATTACATTTTCCACATATATTAGGCAACATATACAGGCTCAGCAGCAAGCATATAATGGGTTAGATACACTTCCTCAAGTTGACTCCTGCTTTGGACTACCTCAGCTAACATAGCAGACACTTCGGGCAACCTTCGCACTGTGGTGACGGCCTCTTCAGTGCTATGTCCTGGTGAGTCGTAGGTGAGTCGCTGGGGCGGTCGAACAGAGCGTTTTGGTTCTGGCTCAATCAGTTCCTCTTCGGGTGGAAGTACTATAGGCGCGGGCTCAGTTCTTCTTTCTACCACTGGAGCAGACATCTCTTCGGAGTATGATCCTTCCAGTGAAGGCATAGAGCTGTAGTCATAAGATTCGGCTTCAGGAACTACAGGGATTTCAATAGTCTCAGGGACTTCTAACTGAAATTCAGGAGCCTCAGGCCTCAAATTACTTTCCCTCCGTTCAGGAACTGAGATAACCTCTTCAGGCTCTGGTGAGCGCATCCAGTCCAGACAAAAACTTTCTTCCTCACTGTCCCTTTCGCTCTCTTCGATAGCCCGGTTCTGCTGAGACCGAGTAACGGGAGTCAAACGTGGAGCAGGCGGATTCGGCAGAGAAAGTTCGTCCCCAACTGGTATCCTCACAGCCTCTCTCAAAGGTAATAAATGATTCCGGTGCCAGTTCTTAAGAGGCCCAGCCTTTCCATTCAGCCGGATTTGATACACCGGCAGACCCGGCAGTTGCTTGAAGACAATGTAGACCGGAGAACTCCATCTATCCGCTAACTTGTGCCTTGCAGCAGCACCCAAGTTCTTCAACAAAACCCTATCACCGGGTTGTAGATCCTGTATCCGAACTTTCAAGTCATAGTTCCGTTTATTCCTTTGTTCCCTGTTTCCTGAGGTCAAACGGGCCTGTTCAAACGCAGAGGCCAGATTCTTTCGAAGTCTATCCACGTAATTTCTATGGGAAGCTACCGACGTCTGGTCCAGAGACAGCCCAAACGCCAAATCAACTGGCAGTCGCGCTTCTCTTCCAAACATAAGACGTTACGGTGACTATCCAGTGGCGTCACTCTCCGTACTGTTATATGCATGTACTAGCGTAGCTATGTGACGACTCCAGCTCTGCTTCTCTGTGTTTGAAAGTGTCCCCAGCATATTTAGTAGTGTGCGATTGAACCTTTCGGGCTGAGCATCACCTTGAGGGTGATATGGTGTAGTTCGGGTCTTTTGGATTCCCAGCAGTTCCAGTAATTGCCCAACAAGCCGGCTTTCAAAGTCTCTACCCTGATCAGAGTGTATTCTCCTTGGTAGGCCGTAGTGAACAAAGAACTTTTCCATCAGAACCTTCGCCACTATCAGAGCGAGTTGGTCTTTTGTAGAAAAGGCTTGAGCGTAACGTGTGAAGTGATCAGTCACTATTACAATATTTCCCTGCCCACTAGCATCCGGCTCTAAGCACAGGAAGTCAATGCACACCAAATCCATGGGTCCTTGACTTTGCAGATGGCTCATTGGAGTGGTTCGGGTCGGTAGGGTCTTCCTTTGAAAACACCTCAGACATGAATGGCAGTAACTTTCCACTTCAGCTCTCATGCAAGGCCAATAGAACCTGTCTCGCACCAGCTTAAAAGTCCTTTCTGCGCCCAAATGTCCATGCTCATCATGTAGCGATCGCAGTACACTCTCCCTATGTTTAGTGGGAAGGAACAGGTGGGTAGGGTCTCTTCAGCATTGGTTGAGGGGCCCCTTCGGTAGACCACCCTATCCAACATCTTCAACCGTTCCCACTCTTTGTAGACCAATCTGGCTCCATCTGGGGAATTGGTCAGCAGAATTTCCCACTGGTTCGCAGTTAGGGCCTTTTTGGTTAACGCAATTAAAGGGTCTCTAGCCTGATCAGCTTTCAGATCCTGTTTTGAAAAGGTAGGCAGACTTTCATCCCTCAACTGCGTAGGGTTGCAGTAGAACTCCGGAACAGCCGCAGCCATGACTCCTATGGCCTCCGCTTCAATGCCTCCCTTGACCCGGCGCTCTGCTCCTTGACACAAAGCTTGTACCCCGTCTGGAGTTAACTGAGTCCATTCTGTAGTGTAGGGTCTTCTCGACAAAGCATCCGCATCTCGATTATTCACCCCAGGGCAATACTTCAGGCTGAACCGAAACCCTGACAGAGCGGCCAACCACCGATGTCCCGTTGCGTCCAGTTTTGCAGTAGTAAGGACGTAGGTAAGAGGATTGTTATCCGTCTTTATCACAAACATGGCCCCATACAGATAGTCCTTTAGCTTGTCTACCACTGCCCACTTTAACCACTTGGCTGCTATGGACGCGCTCAGCGCGTCCAGCCAAGTGGTTCTCCTGTGCTACGGACGCGCTCAGCGTGTCCGAGCACAGGAGGCAGCAATCCGCCGGATTCCGGATTCTTGGATGTCAGCCCAGCACTCGGGAGCCCGGCGGGGACATTAGATGTCATTGCGGCTATGCGATGACATCTATTTCAGGCGCCCCCCCCGCATGTGCGGAGGAGGCGCCTGAAAGGGAGGGGGGGAGGTCCTTCGGACCTCTCTCCCTCCCGATCGCCGGGGAGCAGGGGGTTAAGACAGGCACCGCTTGGAAGGGCACAGCCTGCCCTTCCAAACGGTGGCTCTCATTAACCCCTGGGGAGCCGGATCACGAATCGGCGCTGAAAAGCGCCGGTTCGTGATCCTTTCCCGGAGCTGGCCGACATATTGGATGTCGGCCAAGCCTCCGGGAACTCCCCCTGAGGACTGGCGTCATCGTGCCAACGGTGGAGATAGGGGATTCATTGGAATCCCCTATCTCCCGATCCGTGGCAGCTAGGGGTTAATGTTTGGTACTGTTGGATCAGCCAGAGCATGGCCGTTCCAACGATACCAAACACCACCGTGAAAAAAGTTTAAAAAAAAAATTAAAAATAAAAATAAAAAAATATTTAAAAAAAAATTATAAAAAAAAAAAAAACAAGTTTTTTTTTTTTTTTTGGTTTGTTAATGCAGCAATATTGTTCCCATTTCAATTATAATGTGAACAATGATGCTGCACTAACGATTTTTGCATGCGGGGCGTTTGTTAAAAATCGCGTAATTTCCCCCAAAAAAAATGTAACGAGACCCCATCTCTAATTTTTTTAACAAGCGCACCCCATACAAAATATAACCGCAATTGCTCGCATGTTAAAATGTGAAAAAAATACAATTTACACGTTGTAAATTATTGAAAATTCATATTTTATTGCATTTTTTGTTATAATATACAGACAGGTCATGATGTATACATATAATAATGACATATTATTAATCTGCCGAGTCTGACGGAAAGAACGATATATAATATGTCTGGGTCATATACTAAAATAAGCCTTCAAAACGCATTTAAACATGATGAGCAAAACCGGTAAATATGACCTCAGCACAGAGGCGTGAAACGCCTCAGCAGCGAAAGGGTTAAGGCTAGGAACTCCAACTTGTGGGTAGGATAGTTCTTTTCTGAAGGTGTAGGGCTCCGGCTCACATACGCTACAGGCCTCAGCAATCCACCATACTCTTGATACAGGACTCCTCCTAGACCTTCTCTGCTGGCATCCACATGTAGTTAGTACGGCTTGTGAGGGTCCGTGTAGGCCAAGACAGGAGCTCGAGTTAGACTCTTTCAGCTTCAAGAAAGCACCTTCGCATTGACAAGTCCATTCTCCCTGGATGGACTCTCGAGCTTTCCTTGGCCCTGGAGCTGACGGATTTCGGTCGGAGACCTTGTGGCCTTCTTCTGTGCTTTCCTTCTGTAGGAGCTTGTTCAGTGGTTGAGCTATTTTTGCAAATCCTCCTACAAATCTTCGATAATAAGAGCAGAACCCCAAGAAAGATCTAAGTTCAGTAACGTTTCGGGGTCTAGGCCAAGAAGCTACGGCCTCCAACTTCCGAGGATCTGTTGAAACACCTTCTGCTGAGACCACATGTCCCAGATACGTAACAGACGTAAACAGAATTGACATTTCTCCAGAGATAGTTTCAATCCCTCTTCATGGAGCCTCTTCAAGACCTTCTCCAAACGTTGTTCATGGTCTTCCAGAGTCTTCCCGAACACAATTATGTCATCCAGGTATACTAATACTTCGATCAGATTCATGTCCCCGACTGTCTTCTCCATTAACCGTTGGAACGTGGCTGGAGCCCCCATAAGGCCTTGAGGCATTCTGTTGAATTCGAAGAACCCCAATGGGCAGATGAACGCAGTCTTCTCTTTGTCTTCAGGATGCATTGGTATCTGGTGATACCCACTTCGCAGGTCTAGTACACTAAACCATTTTGCTCCAGACAAACACTTTAAGGCATCTTCTATCCGAGGAGTAGCAAATTGATCTGGGATGGTTCTCCGATTCAGCGTGCGATAGTCTATGCATAGGCGGACAGAACCATTCTTCTTCCGGACCATTACTATTGGAGATGCATTTGGGCTCCTGGACTCTTGGATCACCTTGGTTCTTTGCAGTTCATTCAGCTGTTCTCGTAGATCATCCAAGTCTCCCAGCGGAACTCGTCTTGACCTTTCACGAAACGGCTTGTCCTCTTGTAATCGTATGCGGTGCTCAGTACTTTTAGCTAGGCCCACGTCGAACTCATCTTTCGAGAACAAGTCTCTCCACTTTAGAACTTTGGACTGAAGACGTTTCTTCCATTCAGGTGAAATGGGAGCGTCCTTGGGGTAGAACCTTTCATCTGGAATCTCTTTATCCACTCCCCCTCCTAAATCGGTAGGAGACAGGGGCGTAGCGGACGCTACTTGCCCGATAGGCATTCGTGCTTTAAGGACTACTGGAGAATCAGACACATTGCACATGCTGACTGAGACCCTTCCTTGTGTTCTTTTCAAAGCTTTAGTGGAGATTATTTCAGGGATTACTTCTACTCCGGCTTCACTCCCATAATTAAAATCGGTTTCCAGTACCACATAGGGACCTGGTTACGATCCGTTCAACTTGACTGAAGCCCAGAAACTCGTTACTTCTCCTGCTTGCAGAACCTTATCTGTTCCTTCCAATCTCCACAGGCGCCCCACTTCAGCAGGTGCCTTCTGTTCTTCGACCATTCTCTGATAGACTGGATGTAACATTGGGTGTACTCCTTTAGTAGAACCTTCTTCCAGCACGATAGGTGTCAGGAGACATCGCACTAAATCAGTATTCGGCCCCACTATCATGGAACTCCTGTTTGCCCCTGAAGGCCAAGGACACACAATTGCCAATGCATCACAACCTCCGGACTGTCCGATGACTTCGGATCCGATCTCCAACTTCACCTGTAGATACCCGTCATAAGGGAGTTTCTCAGTTCCGATACCCCAGATTTCCAGATCCTTCAATTTCTGTAGAGGTATTTCCTTCAAGTGTTTCTCAAAGAAATCTCTGTAAATCAATGTCACTTGAGCCCCTGAGTCCAACAGAGCTTTAGTGTAGACTCCCTCCACTTGGATTGGCACAATAGGGGAAGGACCTATCAGCTGGTCAGGAAACTTGGTTGTAGTAACAGGAAGTTTAGACCCCGTTTGTTGTACCCTGGCCTCCTTCTTGGCTCGTGTAGGTTTTGGGTGTGCATTGCTTCCCCATGACGTGGGACCGGATGCCAAGGGAGTGACTCTATCAGTCCTGGTAGGCTCAGCAGTTGGCAAGACTCTGGGCCCTCTCGGCCTTTCATTTCTGACTTGAAAATTTGAGCGTTTTCTTTTAGCCGGGTGCCTGGTTTGCTCCCTTACCAGGGCCCTCTGCAGTTTCCCGCCTACAGGGTGGACAACAGTTTCTCCACAGCCTTTAGGAGTTCTTCGACCGGTTTCTTTTCAGCCCTCCCTTGTGGGCATTGAGCCCTGAAATGGCCGATTTCCCCGCAGCCAAAACATTTCTCTCTCAGGAGTGTGAGCATATTTCCTTCTTGCGGTTCACTTGGAGACCCCCTGTTCGAGGCTACAGCAACCCCTTCAGTTCTGGTGTCCTTAGCAGACAGCAACGCCATAATCCATATTTTTTTGCGGGTTTCAGTGTGCATTTGCCTGGGTTTTGCGGTGAGTGTTTGGCAGGTTTTCGGCGGCTTTTCCCTGCACTACGACAGCCCTGTGGTGCTTGCTGAATACACCGCAGGGTTGCTGAAATGGGATTACCAAATCGCACCAAATTGAAGAGAACGAAAAGTCACCGAACGTGCGGTGACTTTTAGATTCTCTTTGAATAACCCTGTATGTTTCAGATCAGCAGTTGAGGACCATGGACAACTATGGTGCGGAAACATTGTGGGCTGAGCTCTATTACATTCTTTGCACCAAAAAGCCCACGCAGCGCATAAATTTTTGCACGCAATGCTAAACATTAACACACAATAATTACGCTGGTATTACAATCCGAGCACATTTTTTCATCTGTTGGGAAATTGTGCGCGTAAAACCGACGCGTCAAAATGCGCGCACAGTACCTTTGCGTGCAGAAATAACAGCGCAATGGAATTCTTAATGCGAGTCCGTCAGACAAACGCATTCTGTGCGGACTGCGCACAACAGACATACGTTCTGACTGAAGACAAGGTAGTGGCCGTGATTTTTGACGGATCTAGTGGAAAAAAAACGCGCAGTGGCATATTGCGCACAAATCTTTGCATTAACAATTTATTTTCACCAAAATCACCTAATTTCAGTTAAAAACCACACCTATGGCAAGGTAATAAATAGTGTCAGCCATTTTCAAACGGTGACTGTGTTTGTTCTTTTGTTAGGCAGATACAGCGTCCCGGGTGGTTGGTGGTATTTGGTAGTGATGAGCCGAACACCCCCACGAACCGAACTCAATGCAAGTCAATGGGACTCGAAAGTTAGATTTTTAGAGTGCTCTCCAAGAGGGCATATATGCAAGATATTTGTCATAAAAGGTGTATGGGGGTCCAGGTAGTACCCTGGGGACAGGAGACAAGGACAAAAAGTTTTAAAAAAAACTTTTTAAAGGAACAGTGAATTTTCCATGACATAAAGGTTAAGAATAAAAATGAATATCGTGCCTAGGAAGTCCCCATAACCCGCCCGTGAAGTGGCGGATTTGTAGGATTTGTAGGATGTATAGAAAAACAAAAAAATGACATTTCAAATGACAGTAAATGGTTTTCCTTTAATCTATTCATAAACAACTGCTTGGGGCGGCAGCCTTTATGAAAAGAGGAGACATTTTGGGACACGCAGAACAAGTTTAGTGATTTTTTTTGGGCTAAATTATGGTGAAACTTATGCAGGCTTTGGATGAAAGTAACAATAGGTGCTTTACAATTGGGCCTTTTAGTGTCGGCAACAGTGCCGTCACACTGTAACCCCTCTGTGGTATTGTGGAAGAGTGCAGGGTTGGACCCTGCGGTCCAATATTAAAATGATATGAATCTGGTATAGGCAGCAGTGGCAGTGCACCCAAATATTAGGCCTTTGGTGCCAGCTAGTGCCTTCACAATGTAACCCCTCTGAGATATTGTGGAAGAGTGCAGCGGTGGAGGTTTTGGTAATGCAGAAGAGATCCCCGATCTATTCAGTTACGTCAGCATCAGGGGATTGATAGCTGCTGATCCAGGACTGATTCATTTTTATAAACGTCAGCCGGTCTATAGAGTCGGTGGACAGACGCACTCTTTTGTCTGTGAAAAAACCTCCAGCGGCACTGAACGTCCTTTCAGAAAGCATGCTGGATGAAGGGCAACCTAGTAACTGCATAGCATATTAGCTAAGTTTTGGCCAGTGATCCAATCTCAACACCCAGTAAGCCAGTGGATCATCTGCTGTAAAGGTATCCAGGTCTGCCCTTCCCCCAGGTAGTCGTGCACCATATGGTGAAGACGCTGGCATTGGGTGCCTACATTTGACGTCCCTGGGCGTCGTGGACTAAAAAAATTTAAAAAGGCATCAGTCAAAGGCTTCACCGCTCTTCCTCTGATCATCCGCAGCCTCAGAAGCATGTGTGTCATCGCTTGGTAACCTATCAGTGCCTGGAAAGGTGTTACACAAGTGTCGCTTTAGAGCGTCCTCAAGTTGTTTCATCCTGTGCTCCCTCTGTGCAGGCAGAATGAGCTCTGCAAGTTTACCCTTGTATCGTGGATCAAGAAGGCTTGCCAACCAGTAATGATCCCTCTCCTTGATAGCACGAATCCTGGGGTCCTTTAGCAGGTTTTGCAGGATAAGCCCCCACTACTTAAATATTCATCCTCATCCTCCTCCTGTCTGATCTGAGGACCCGCAGGAATGCTGTCTGCATAAAGACTGGGACCTTGAGAGCTAGGGAAGGCCTCCTCTTCCTCCCGCTGCTCTGCCTCTAGTGCCACATCTATAATTCCCCGCAGAGTGCGCTCCAGTAGGAACACTAAAGGAATTGTGTCACTGATGCATGCACTGTCCCTGCTCACCATCCTCGTTGCCTCCTCAAATGGTTAGCCAATCCTGCAAATCCTCTGTATGTTGCTGCTGCTTAAAATGGCCAGCACCAGTTAGAAAGGACAAGCGTGCCCCTGCAGAGGATGCTCCACGTCCACGACGACCAGAGGCACAGCCTCCCGACACAGAGGCTGCTTGCCCTCTTATCTGTGTCTGGGAGTGTCTGCCTGTCCTTTTTGGTCTTTCTGACATGGTGAGTGATATATAGATTAAAGATATACAGAACTCTGATTCAACTCTGTTATACAAATTGGAGATATGCAGAACTCTGATTCAACTGTGTTATCTAGATTAAAGATTTCCAGAACTCTTGTATAACTCAGTGAGACACCCTGATAGCTGGCAGCCAGTGACAAGACCCAGATTAAAATTCCCAGAAACCTCCTATAGGTCAGTGAGACCCCCTGATGGGTGGCAGTGACAAGCCACAAATAACAATTCCCAGGGACTTCCTATAAATCAGTGAGACCCCTGATGGGTGGCAGTGACAAGACACAAATAACAATTCCCAGGGACTTCCTATAAATCAGTGAGACCCCCTGATGGGTGGCAGTGACAAGACACAAATTACAATTCCCAGTAACCTCCTATAAATCAGTGAGACCCCCCGATGGGTGGCAGTGACAAGACACAAATTACAATTCCCAGGAACCTCCTATAAATCAGTGAGACCCCGTGATGGGTGGCAGTGACAAGACACAAATTACAATTCCCAGGAACCCCCTATAAATCAATGAGACCCCCTGATGGGTGGCAGTGTCAAGACACAAATTACAATTCCCAGGAACCTCCTATCAATCAGTGAGACCCCGTGATGGGTGGCAGTGACAAGACACAGATTACAATTCCCAGGAACCTCCTATAAATCAGTGAGACCCCCTGATGGGTGGCAGTGACAAGACACAGATTACAATTCCTAGGAACCTCCCATAAATCAGTGAGACCCCGTGATGGGTGGCAGTGACCAGACACAGATTACAATTCCCAGGAACCTCCTATAAATCAGTGAGACCCCCCGATGGGTGGCAGTGACAAGACACAGATTACAATTTCCAGGATCCTCCTATAAATCAGTGAGACCCCGTGATGGGTGGCAGTGACAAGACACAGATTACAATTCCCAGGAACCCCCTATAAATCAATGAGACCCCCTGATGGGTGGCAGTGTCAAGACACAAATTACAATTCCCAGGAACCTCCTATCAATCAGTGAGACCCCGTGATGGGTGGCAGTGACAAGACACAGATTACAATTCCCAGGAACCTCCTATAAATCAGTGAGACCCCCTGATGGGTGGCAGTGACCAGACACAGATTACAATTCCCAGGAACCTCCTATAAATCAGTGAGACCCCCCGATGGGTGGCAGTGACAAGACACAGATTACAATTTCCAGGATCCTCCTATAAATCAGTGAGACCCCGTGATGGGTGGCAGTGACAAGACACAGATTACAATTCCCAGGAACCTCCTATAAATCAATGAGACCCCCTGATGGGTGGCAGTGACAAGACACAGATTACAATTCCCAGGAACCTCCTATAAATCAGTGAAACCCCCTGATGGGTGGCAGTGACAAGACACAGATTACAATTCCCTGGAACCTCCTATAAATCAATGAGACCCCCTGATGGGTGGCAGTGACAAGACACATATTACAATTCCCAGGAACCTCCTATAAATCAGTGAGACCCCCTGATGGGTTGCATTGACAAGACACAGATTACAATTCCCAGGAACCTCCTATAAATCAGTGAGACCCCCTGATGGGTGGCAGTGACAAGACACAGATTACGATTCCCAGATATCTTGTAGAAGTGAGTCCCCCCAATAGCTGCTGGCAGTAAGAACACAAAGCTTACAACAATTCCCAGATATTTTGTAGAAGTGAGACCCCCAATAGCTGCTGGCAGTGAGAACACACAGATTACAACAATTCCCAGATATCTTGTAGAAGTTAGACCCCCCAACAGAACAATCTCCTCTCAAAAAACACATGCTGGGGCTGTGTGAAGCCTTATATAGTGTGCTGCGGGACTTAGCTCTGTGAGCCCATGATTGGGCAAATTTGCCCAATCAGGACTCTGAGCCGTGATTGGCATAGTCTTGCACCTGTTTTACACCTGACCTTGCACCTCTCTCCTGCAATGCCTTTCAGCTTCTGTCTCCAGCTCTGTATTACCATACAGATGGGGACGAAAAAGGGAGGGGGGGAGAAAAATTCCTCTGCTTTCACCTTTAAAAAAATATATATATATATTTTCCTCACTCTAAAGGGATAAAATAGTAAGGGGGTATCCCATAACAGAGTAAAACCAGAGATGAGAATCAAGTTAAAATATCAAAGATTTATTCCAAAAAAAGTGTGGGGGAGGGGGTTACTGGATGCGTTTCGGCACTACACCTGTGCCTTCTTCAAGCAGTATAGCATATGGGGTAGGGTAAGCCCTTAGAGTGAGGAAAATATATATTTTTTTTTAAAGGTGAAAGCAGAGGAATTTTTCTCCCCCCCCCGCCTCCCTTTTTCGTCCCCATCTGTATGGTAATACAGAGCTGGAGACAGAAGCTGAAAGGCATTGCAGGAGAGAGGGGTAAGGTACTCACCTAACTAAGAAGTACCATTTGCCTTTAAGCTGAGCCTGAGAAAACCGAGGCTCCAACATCGGTGAGTTGAACAAAAAATTGTAATTACTCACAATATACGTACTGTGTCACGCTATGGGAGCGCTGTCTCTCTGTATGTGTTTTATTTGAGGATAACTGGAAGACCCAGGAAAAGGGGGAACGTCACCCTGTATCTGACGTGAAGCATTCCAACCTAGAGCCAGGATTTATTAGGCTCTATAATTTGTGAGTGATTTTCATATATATATATTCACTTCACAAATTACTACAGTCTGCACTATTGTCTCTCTCTTTTTGTCTTCCTCATATATGCTACGGAATCTACCAACTGAGGAGAGGAAGCATAACGTTGGAACATTTTGTCTGAAGTGTGACCTACATACTGTAGGGTGACTAGGAGTCACGGACCTTGTTCATTTTGAGATTTGCACTTTTTCTCGTGCACTTTATACAGTCATAGGCCATCCAGAGACTATCAGATAACCTAATAAAAGGATTGTCTTATGACTTTTTGATGTCACATCAACAGAAATTTTGTGTCTGCACTTTACGAATGGAATAGGATATATGAGCACATGCACTTTATATGTACTTTATATGCATTTTGCACATGTGGATTATTATACACTTTGCGCTATAGGAGCAGATTTGTACGCATGATTTAAGGATTTATCACCATTGTTGTTGCTTATTTTGCACAAGGTTGTTCATTTGCACAGAATTGCTATTTGCACAATATTAGTGTAACATTGACTCACTTGAGTACTTTTATCTAACACCACCTGATAAATAGAGTTGAGCCATAATATCAGCATTTAGAAATACTCATCTAGATTGCTCCATATTTGGAAGCACCCACTGCGCCACTAGGACCCTTACCCTTTTCTACACCTATACATTACTGAGCAGCACACATCACTACTCGTTAATACACCTTACACATAGTCACACACATACACACATACTTGTCACAACCCCAATCCTACCCCCTATTGTATCCATTTTGTCTCCCAACCCCATGTATTCCTATTGTACTTGTGTGTCACCGTTTGTCATGGAGGGTGCAGGGAGAGGAAATGGAGGGAGGAGGGGTGTTGAGGAGCAGCGCGAGGTGAGTGGTAGAGAGTTGGCAGGGAGTAGGAGTCAGGGTGGCAGTAGGAGCAGAGAGGGTAGGAGTGCTGCCAGGGCCGTGAGTCCTGAGAGCGAGGGGAGTGATGCTAGGCCAGGCCCATCTAGCCAAGCGACAGGTGTTGCGCTAGGGACAGGACAGGAAGTCAGAGAGCAGACCCACTCCAGGACACAGGTGTCAGAGGGGGCCTCATCCCAGCGCATACGCGAAGACCGCTATATACTTAAGGAAAAAAATATGTTAATAGCGGCATACATGGCAAGGGCACAACAGCTGGATGACAAGGCGACCACTGGACAGCACCGTCAGAGGCTGTGGAGGGAGATTCGAGGAGCTGTGTCTGTGCTGGGGAGGAACCGCTCCATGGAATCTATTAAGCACCGGTACCAGGACTGCAGGTGGGAGCTCAAGTCCAAGATGGCCAGGGAGCTGCGTGAAGCAAGGGACACTGGAGGTGGACCGCCGCACAACATGTTTGTGTACGCACAGTGGGAGGAGCAGTTAAGGGAAAGGCTGACTGCCACTGGCGTGCAAGGTTTCCCCGGCGTCAACACCTAGCCAGGGGTACAGGACACATCCACCGACAGTGAGTATAGCTTGCATCCAGACTATTACATGTGTCTAATATGATTCTGATGTTTTGTACAGCCAAATCTAGTATGCTGATGTTTGGACTACATATCCCATGATGCCATGTCACCCAATTGCTACACAGTGCATCATGGGACTTGTACTCCAAATATGTTCGAAGGTGCCAGGATGCCTGAAACTGAGAAATAGGCAATAATGTGATGATGTAGTCCTGTTTGCAGGTGATATGGGGGAAATGCAAGAACAGAGTGGATATGACTGTGATTGAAAACGAGGTCAAAGATGTTGAGACAAGACAGGGTTAATTGTGTATTTGGTTAGTGGGTGGGATGCGTCTCATTCTTATTAGATATCAGTAGGGCCCTATACTGTGTCTGATGCAGGGGTTTGGAAAACCTGGCTCCCTGATGATTTGGGAACTACATAACCCATGATGCTCAGTCACCCGTTAGGCTGACAGAGCCATATGGGAATTGTAGCTCAAGATATCAGGGAGTCAGGTGTGCAGGTGTGAATCTACAGATCTCATATACCTCTCTCTGACATGTGTTAAAGGAAAGGCCTGCAGCTAGACACGGATTCACATTTATTTGCATCTGAAATCCTGCTATCACCTGTGTCTGACACTTAAATGTTTTGCTAATGATTGTACATCCAACAGTGTATTGAGCATTGCACTCATGTTCTCCTGTCCTCTCTTCACAGCTACGACATCTGATGCCCATTTACCCCCAAGAACATCACCTGCTCCCAGGGTTCACCAGCGAGACCTCAGTGACCTATCCAATGTGTCTGATATTGAGGAGGAACCTGGACTGGAGCCCACAGATGAAGGCCCCTCAGTTGTCACCCCAACACCTCTGCATCTGCACGGAACACAGTGCCGAGGCCACCTTGTCCCGCATGCTGTGGATCAACCCAGGAGCAGCCTGATCCCCAGCAGCAAGCTCGGCCCCAGCCTGGACCACAGCTACCAGCCGCAATAGCCGCCAATCCAGTACTGCAACAGCTCCTGGGCGACATGGCTGACGTGCTGCAGAGCCAGCAGGCTGGGGAGCAGGCAACAGCTATCCTGGGGGAGAGGATCCATGAGCTGCAGCGGGAGATGCGGGCTGGGCGCCGCCTGTCTCAGAGAGGCATTAATGAGTAGGGATGAGCTGTTCGGTTCGATCAGTTCGGAGTTCGATTCAAACTTTGGTCGTTCGCAAGTTTGCGAACTTTGAACTTTTTTGGCGTGTTTGGTTCGAGTTCGCAAAAAAAATAAAAATTTTGAAAAGAGTATAACAAATGCTTAAATACTAAAAAATCTAGAAATAAAGATTTTACTGCAGAATATTATAAGCAACGGTTTATTAGATATTGAATTAAAAACTAATGTCTAAGTGCAAAGATTCTCACCTTTAAATGACCTGTGTTTTCAAACGGCGAAAACAGGTGTTTTTAGTCTGGTCTAATGAATTTGATACATTGTATGTACAATGAGGGTGTGGTGTGTCTCCTGATGTGTCAAACAACACCTGTGCTTCTGAGAAGTGTTAATTTCTCTCCTAAATCTTCTTCTAATATGCTGCATTTCACTGCTGCTCAGCTCATTTTTACCACTTTCGCTCATCATGTTTAAACGCGATTTGAAGCCACATTTTATAAAATGACACAGACATATTAGATATCGTTCTTTCCGGCAGACTCCGCAGATTTATAATATATCATTTTTATATGTATACGTCATGTCCTGCCGGTATATTATGATAAAAAATGCAATAAAAATTGAATTTTTAATCATCTGCAGTGTGTAAAGTGTTTTTTTTCACATTTTAGCACATGAGCGTTTGCGGTTATGTTTTCTATAGGGTGCGCTTGTACAAAAATTAGAAATGGGGACTTGTTACATTTTGTGGGGGGAATTACGTGATTTATAGCAAACGCACCCCATAGAAAAAAATCATTAGTGCATCATCGTTCACATTATAATTGAAATGTGAACAATATTGCTGCATTAATAAAAATAACACACAAAAAAATACATGTTTTTATTTTCTTTTTTCCTTTTTTTTACTTTATACCTGGTCATGTTGGTTATCATTCGAAAGGCCATGCTCAGGCCTTTCGATTGACACCCTCCATGACCCCCTAGCTGCCTGGAGATATCGGGGTTCATATGAACCCCCTATCTCCACCAGGGGATTGGCCTGGGCAATATATATATGCATGATGTGGGCTGGCCTGGGCAATATATATACACATGATGTGAGCTGGCCTGGGCAATATATATATATGCATTATGTGAGCTGGCCTGGGCAATATATATACACATGATGTGAGCTGGCCGGGGCAATATATATATACACATGATGTGAGCTGGCCTGGGCCTGGGCAATATATATACACACACATGATGTGAGCTGGCCTGGGCAATATATATATACGCATGTGAGCTGGCCTGGGCCTGGGCAATATATATACACATGATGTGAGCTGGCCTGGGCCTTGGCAATATATATATATGCATGATGTGAGCTGGCCTGGGTCTGGGCAATATATATACGCATGATGTGAGTTGGCCTGGGCAATATATATATATACGCATGATGTGAGCTGGCCTGGGCCTGGGCAATATATATACACATGATGTGAGCTGGCCTGGGCAATATATATATATACGCATGATGTGAGCTGGCCTGGGCCTGGGCAATATATATATATGCATGATTTGAGCTGGCCTGGGTCTGGGCAATATATATACGCATGATGTGAGTTGGCCTGGGCAATATATATATACGCATGATGAAAATTTGCAAAGGAAGAGGCACGCAAAGTGAAATTTTGATGTGTCTGAAATTGAAACTTACGTGACAACTCTTATTTTTTTTTCGTTAATTTATATTTGTTCAATACAGTTAATTTTAATTTGTTTAATAGAGTTAATTTAAAATGGTTTAATACAGTTTATTTATATTTATTTTACCTTTACTATTGGTGTTTTTCAAACTTTATTCTTAAATAAAAAGAAATTTAGCAGTTTCATTTGTGTCGTTATTTTTTTGGGGGGGGGTGCAAGTAACTGGTCTTGCCTAGGGCGCAAAATAGTCTAGCACCGGCCCTGACCGCATGGTCCACCCCTGCACTCTTCCACAATACCACAGAGGGGTTACTGTATGATGGCACTTGCTGGCCTGGAACCAAAGGCACAATATTTGGGTGCACTGACGCCTTTACCAGATTCATATCTTTTTAATATAGGACTGCATGGTCCACCCCTGCACTTTTCCACAATACCACAGAGGGGTTACTGTATGATGGCACATGCTGGCCTGGCACCAAAGGCACAATATTTGGGTGCACTGCCACTGACGCCTGTATCAGATTTATATCCTCAGAGGGGTTACTGTGTGATGGCACTGTTGCCGACGCTAAAGGCCCAATTTTAGGCTAGGGTCAAACGACTACATTTTTTGCAGCGAATGTCAAAAAGTGCGTCTGAACGCATTGAGGTGTTTTTTCCCGGAAAGCGCTTAAACGGTCATACGATGCGCATTTTTGTGCGTGATTTTTTACAGATCCAAACCAGGAAACTTTGGGTGTCTGGACGTTATGTTGGCCGGACATGAGCAGCGTCTGACGTCTCCTAATCACGCACACACGCCGCTATGCGGATGCAGCGCACTCTGTACGTCAGTACTAGCGGTTCAGCGTTCTCAAAAAAATGCGTTCATTTTCCACTTGCGTTGCGCGGCCGGACTTTCGTGCGTCCGTACTTCGTATATTGGCCGTCATTGCGTGTCATTTGCTGCTAGTGCGGCCGTGATTAAGTGTGCCTAAACGCACGTTAAAAGTGCACTAGTCTGACCCCAGCCTTAAAGCACCTATTGTTACTTTCATCCAAAACCTGCATAAATTTCACAGTAATTTAGCCCAATAAATCACTAAACTTTTCCTGCGTCTCCGAAAATGTCTCCTCTTTTCATCCAGACTGCCGCCCCAAGCAGTTGTTTATGGATAGATTAAAGCAAAACCATTTACCGTCATTTGAAATGTCATTTTTTGTTTTTTACATACTTCTATACATCCTAGAAATCCGCCACTTCACGGGCAGGTTATGGGGACCTCCTAGGCACGATATTTGAAGGAATTTTTTGTTTTTATTTTTAACCCTTATTTCATGGAGAACTCACTGTCCCTTTAAAAACGTTTATTTTTTTTTACTTTTTGTCCTTGTTTCCTGTCCCCCAGGGCACTACCCGGACCCCCATACACCTTTTATGGCAAATATCTAGCATATATGCCCTCTTGCAGGGCACTCTAAAAATCGAATTTTCAGCCCCATTGACTTGTATTGAGTTTGAGTTCGAGTTCGAATTCGAACATTTGGAAAGTTCGAATGCGAACCGAACTCGGGGGAGTTCGGCGCATCCCTATTAATGAGATGCGGCTACTGAGAGGGGAAATGTCAACAGGCCTGAACCGCCTGTGCAACACAGGAACAGCCTCCAGCACCACAGCCTCCAGCACCCCAGCCTCCAGCACCAGCCACCAGGCGCAGTACCCATCTAACATCCAGTCAGCCCAGTGCCTCAGCCTCAACCTCTAGGGGGCAGCCACTGCGTGGTGCTTAGAAGCCTAGGAGGAAGTGAGAGGTTTTTGTTTTGTCTTATCCTTTTTTAGGTTTACGTTAATTTGTGTGACCAGTTGATGGTGTATTTCATTTATGCAGCTCTCTATACAAAGCTATGTATGTTGCTTAAACCATGTCTTACAACTCCGCTGAGGCCTCTTATTAATACATATCCTAGTTTTGGGATATTGCACCTGGGTTTCACCTTGCAGCTCCTACTTTTTGACACCTGTGTCCTCATCAATGTTTGCTAATGATTGTGTCACAACTGTACAACAGGTTACGTGACCATGGTTAAGATAACAAGGTTATGTATTATGTGCTATACTGCAATATGCCACATCACACTCTGAATTACAGTATATGGTGCTATGACATGATACACACATCATACATGTTGTATGGTGAGCATTTATCCTCTATGTTGTGGTGCTAGATTTTACAGAGTGTCACATGCATTCTCATCATTACCACATCCTTCAAAACCTAGCACCAGGATCATGCATGTGGATTTGTGCGAGACACACAGATGATGTACATGACAAATGTCTCTGGCACAAATCATGCACATGATGGGAGTCTGCTGCTCCAACTTGATAATTCCCAATTCTTGCATCACGTCTACAGGATTGTGGCAATGCATATTGGTGACTGACAATGTACTTTGAAAAAAATTATTAGAGGTGTTTGTTCTTTATAAAAGAAATTTATTTATCAAAGTACATTTCTTGCAATGTCAGAAATGATTGTGCACGAAATCATATTTTCTAAATGTCCACTAATCATTAGGGATTGTAACATTAGGGTTTGTATCATTAGGGATTGTAACATCTTAACATCTTCAAAGTGATGATACTTCTTGACTTGTGTCGCCACCTGGAATGACAAACGGGTCCCTTGATGTTAACGTAATGCGTTCAATCCATCCGCTCACAGGCAACTGTCATCATATTTTAGGTTTGTGACTGGTGTCAATACCCAGTGGAATCTATGTATGTCAAAATGATCCTTACGTCATGCTGTTTTTGGCGTCCCATTGACAAACGTAAAGTTCTACAAGTTCTACTCAATAAAAATTATTTGTTAAATGAATTATTTGGTTTTTATTGCTTATTTGAGAATGGGAAGTAGATTTACTAACAATAAAATGACAGTTCCTTTACTTGTTTATTATTTTTACATATTTTAAGCACTTTTTTGGGTGAAGTTTTAGCTGTCGTAAGATTTTGTAAAGAAACAAGGCTTTTTAACCCATAGGTTTCAATGCAGCAAATGAATCTGCACACTGCCAGGCAGTACCTCTACAGTGGCAAAACTGTGGGAAATGTTTTAGTAACAAGGTGTGGGAAATGTTTCAATGTTAAAGGTGTGGGAAATGTTTTACCCCATAGGCTTCAATGTTAAAAATATTCCCGTTTTACTTAAATATCTAAAACTGTTGCTTATAATATTCTGCAGTAAAGAGTCTCTTTATTTGTATTTTTTTAAAAGATTTTTCTAACAACTTTTGAAATGTTTTTGATATCAATTCGAAATTCGATATCAAAACAAACTGAACCAAATCACCCGAATGATCCGAATCACCGAAATGATCTGTAGCGCAGGGTTTAATTCCCTGTCGTGGCAGTACCTATTTTTGGCCACCGGAGGGAGACAAGCGCGATGAGAGACATTGAACATTGGGACTACATTTCCCGGCATGCTTTGGGAACGGACACAGGAAGTGGGTGGGACACAGACACTTACATCCTGAGCCTCGTGGAGAGAGCTGGCAGAGCGCACCAGGGAGTGAGAGGAGCAAGACGCAGTGCAGCAGAACGAGACAGTGACTAGGCCGGAGCGCAGGCGCGGCCTGACAGAGTAAAAGACCGGGTTATTCAGACTTATCAGAGGAAGACCCAGTGATTCACCAGACTACCCACGCTGATATTGAGGAAGCTGGAAGACCCCGAGTTAGGAGTACCGCAGATCGATCGGACAGGGAGAGCAGGCGGTGAGCTGGACATCTTGCGGCAGGTGCAGAAAGCCAGACAGCGGATCCAGTAACCAAGAGAACCCCAGTCAACATCGAGCGGAGAGATGTCCTGGGTCGAGCGGAGCATCAAGTATCTGGCGGATGGGTGAGAGGCCTTCCAGGCCGTTGTGAAAATAAAGCACGCTGCTGTTTGTTTCCAAAACCCACAGGGCCTCAACTTGACTAGTCGAAGATACCTCATAAGCAATTCACTGGCCAGTTGAATATTGTACCCGGGTACCATAACACACACACACACTTACATTCTGGGACATAACCTGTGCGGGACTCCCTCCCCAACCTCAAGAAAAGGGGGTTAAAGATATATTTTTCCTTTTCTTTTTCCGCTGCGCGTTTCTCGAATTACGAAGCATTGTATTTCTTTTCCGCTGCGCGTTTCTCGAATTACGAAGCATTGTATTTCTTTTCTGCTGCGCGTTTCTCGAATTACGAAGCATTGTATTTCTTTTCCGCTGCGCGTTTCCCGCATTACGAAGTACTGTAAATATATATACGAACACCGTGTTATTCATTATATGCCATTTATTCTAGTAAACTATATAATTTATAAAATCCACAATGGTGCTGGAGTATATTTATTCCCTAGTGCGGGGAGACTGACCCGAGGTTCAATTTCAGCGGCTCCTCCGGGAGTGAGCACTACACATGGGGGCTCGTCTGGGATCCAGTCTCTGGGAAAAACGCATTTAAAGGGTTAAATATGGATCCAGACACTGCTGCCGAATGGTGTGAGGAGCACAGTAGTCAGTTAGAATTTTGTATAGTCATGGATATTCCCGCAGACACTTGGGCCGAAGATCAGATTCGCCAGGCCGTGGCCACGCTGACACCAGATCATCGGGGGTTAATCCTGGACATTAAAGAGAACCCAGATACCTCTCACACGTATGTTCTTTTTGAGTGGAGAAAGGGTGTTCCAGTGTGTTTTCAGGGCGCGAGCGTGAAGTTGACCGATGAGGTGGAAGTCCAACTGATTCAGCCAAGTGCGCCACATGGCGAATCCGCAAGTGTTCCTGCTCCCAGTTCGTTGGCCATGATCGGGCCTGAATTTATAGTGGCTACTGGAGATTTGCTGGCTAAGTGTCAGAGAACAAGCCCTCCGCACACTAACTTCGGTTATCGACGGTTGAGAAATTTTACAGGAAACGTACCAACTCCGGCGGGAGAAGAAACCTTCGAAGAATGGGTGGAACAGGCGATGCAGGCTCTGGATGAGTGGGACGTCCCT
Source organism: Leptobrachium leishanense (assembly GCA_009667805.1). Lineage (NCBI taxonomy): Eukaryota > Metazoa > Chordata > Amphibia > Anura > Megophryidae > Leptobrachium > Leptobrachium leishanense. Next base: position 73,112,901 of record CM019073.1, on the reverse strand, counting down.
GAAGCCCAGAAAAAGCAAAGGATCCCCGAGAGCTTAAAGGGACCTGCGTCAGAAGCTGTAAGAAACCTAAAATTGAGTAAGAAAGACTGCACTGCTTTAGATTATTTAAACGTTCTGGAGGAAGTTTTGGGCGAACGGAAAAGCTGCAGAGCTCGTATATCAGTATGAACACACCTACCAGCGGAAAGGTGAGAGAATGACCGAATATATGAGGCGCCTAGATAAGATTCTGCACCAGATTCTCCTCAAGAAAGGGGCCGAACCGGCTGAAGTGGATAAGATCTGAATAAAACAGATCCTGAGGGGCTCTCAACCTCTAGATCCTTTGATGCTGCAGCTGAGAAGCAGAGAAGGTAATCAAGAACTGAAGTACCTGGAACTGATCCGAGCTGTCAGAGAGGAGGAGGCTTTACTGGAAGAAAAATCCTTCAGGCGAGGAGAAAGAGCTTACGCGCAACCTGTGAGGCATAACGACTGTTTGCAGCCTGAAAGCGACTCGTTGGATACCTACGGATCCGACGTGGACGAACAAGAGCATCTGATCGCTTTTAAATCCACAGAGAGGGCTGTCAAAGAATTAAACCTCTCTGAACATGGTGAGTTGCACAAAACTGTTAAGAAAGTACAAGAAGCTCAAGCTGAATTGCAACAGGCGCACGCGGAACTGTGCCGAGTAGACATGTGCATTCGTTTTAGTACTAAAACGATTTAGTCCGAATTTTGGGATAATTTAGTTTTCGTATTACTCAAGAGATACGAAACTGCTCAGTACAAAAAAACAAAAGAAACTAAAATAAGATGCACTACATTTTAGTTTGTCCTTTTTGTAATATTACATGGATTGAAGGAAACCAGCAATGAAGAGTGCAACATCGCAAAGCTACAGAAAAGGTTTGTATGCGTAATCCTTCCCGACCCCTACCTGAAAATCTGACAGTGATAGAGCTCCAGAATACTCACTCACAGCACAGACAGCCAGCACAGGAGAGGAAACCTTTACTTAACCCTTGCATGTCTATGAGGCAGACAAGATGATAAAAGCAGTTGGAGAAGGAAAACATTCAAATAAATCACACTGAAAGCTAATGACAGAGGAGGGCTGGATAGTAAAAAACCCTTTATAACAAGCAGCGCTGGGAGAAGAGAGGGACTTTATAAAACGTGTGTTATCTCCCCTCCTGCTCTGCATAATAGGGGCTTAGGTCTGATACATTTTATATTATCCAGGAGCACTATCCCCTTTCCTCATCTATAATACACATTTTATATAAAGTCCCTCTCCTCTCCCAGTGCTGCTTGTTATAAAGGGTTTTTTACATCTGATACATTTAGTATCCAACTCACAGTTACTCTGTTATTATGAGTTGTCAGTGTGATTCATTTGAACGTTTTCCCTGGATTTAAAGTGCTTTATTATAAAAAATAAATTTGCACCAGACATCTCTTCTCTGAGCTTTCAGACCGATTTATGTTAATATTTGCCCTCTCCCCTGCTTTTATATTCCTGTCTCTCTCCCCCACAGAGATTCAAAGTTTAAGTAAAAGTTTCCTCTCCTGTGCTGGATAAGCATTGCATTCCGAAGTTCTGCACCCTCCACATGCCAATGCAGTAGGTCCTACTGAGTAGGATGTTCTATACAGAGAGGGGCATTAATTAATGCAGGAGGATGTTCTATACATTATACAGAGAGGGGTATTAATGCAGGAGGGTGTTATATACATTATACAGAGAAATGTATAAATTGAGGAGGATTGTTCTATACATAGAGGGACATTAATTCAGGAGGATGTTCTATACATTATACAGAGAGGGGTATTAATTAATGCAGGTGGATGTTGTATACATTATACAGAGAGGGGTATTAATTAATGCAGGAGGATGTTCTATACATTATACAGAGAGGAGCCTTTTTTTAGCCCTTTAAATCCAGTGGCTATGAGCGCTGAGATCAGCTGCTTGTTATATTATCTCTCAGTACAATGTATCAGGCTCAGATGTTACAGTAACTGACTGTAACAGCGTTCAGTTTCAGTAAAACAAGGAAATAATATTGTTATAACCTCTTATAAATAAATAATATTGTTATAACCTCTTATATATAAAAATATTATTTACTAGTTTTACTGAAACACTGAGCGCTGTGATGAGCAGCAGTCAGTTACTGTAACAGCTTTGCCTGACACATTGTGCTGAGAGTGAGAGATACTGTAACAAGCAGCGATCTCAGCACTCTGAGGAGCCACTACAATAGTAATTGTATCCACTGGTTTTCGGATGAATGAAATTAGTTTTCATACTAAAGAACTGAAAACGAATTTCTTTAGCAACTAAATAAATTGCATTTTAGTACTAATCCATTAGTTCAAAACGAAATTTTGTGCTGTGCACATGTCTAGTGCCGAGTATTGTTGAAGGTGACAGAGATGCAGACAGAGATGCAGAAGTTCCTTACAGGCATGCAGACAACCGGAGTTGCTGTGGCATCTAGCCAGGGTCCTTCAACCGAATCACAGCAGGCGTCTGCGTCTCCGCTTTCTAAGAAGAGATGTTTCGGTTGTGGAGAAATGGGCCACTTCCGCTCACAATGCAAAGGCCGAAAGCCTGAAGGGAATAGAGTTGAGGAGCTGTTGAAAGCCTTAGAAGGACTGTTATCTACCTCACCGGCGAGAAACGCCAGAGGGCACAAGTAAAGGAGCAACCTAGGTGCCCGAAGGTTGAAACCCGCTCCAAAAATCAAGCAAGGACTAAGAGGGCGAGAGGGCCCAAAGTCTGGCCAACTGCTGAGCCTGCCAGGGCTGAAAGAGTCACTCCCTTAGCATCCGGACCTACGTCATGGGGAGCAATGCACACCCAAAACCTACACGGGCCAAGAAGAAGGCCAGGGTGCAACAAACTGGGTCTAAGTGTCCTGGTGCCACCACCAAGTTTCGTGACCAGCTGATAGGTCCTTCTCCTATTGTGCCAATCCAAGTGGAGGGAGTCTACACGAAAGCCCTGTTGGATTCAGGGGCTCAAGTGACATTGCTCTACCGAGACTTCTACGAGAAACACTTGAAGCACCTTCCTCTACAGAAATTGAAGGACCTGGAAATCTGGGGTATTGGAACTGAGAAACTCCCTTATGACGGGTATCTAAAGGTGAAGTTGGAGATCGGATCCAAAGTCATCGGACAGTCCGGAGGTTGTGATGCATTGGCCATTGTGTGTCCTCGGCCTTCAGGGGCAAACAGGAGTTCCATGATAGTGGGGACAAATACTGATTTGGTGCGACGTCTCCTGACACCTATCGTATTGGAAGAAGGTTCTACTCAAGGAGTACACCCAATGTTACATCCAGTCTATCAGAGAATGGTCGAAGAACAGAAGGCACCTGCTGAAGTGGGGCGCCTGTGGAGATTGGAAGGAACAGATAAGGTTCTGCAAGCAGGAGAAGTAACGAGTTTCTGGGCTTCAGTCAAGTTGAACGGATCGCAACCAGGTCCCTATGTGGTACTGGAAACCGATTTTAATTATGGGAGTGAAGCCGGAGTCGAAGTAATTCCTGAAATAATCTCCACTAAAGCTTTGAGACTCTTCCTCATGGTCTTTTCAGTCAGCGTGTGCAATGTGTCTGATTCTCCAGTAGTCCTTAAAGCACGAATGCCTATCGGGCAAGTAGCGTCTGCTACGCCTCTCTCTCCTACCGATTTAGGAGGGGGAGTGGATAAAGAGATTCCAGATGAAAGATTCTACCCCAAGGACGCTCCCATTTCACCTGAATGGAAGAAACGTCTTCAGTCCCAAGTTCTAAAGTGGAGAGAATTGTTCTCGAAAGATGAGTTCGACGTAGGCCTAGCTAAAAGTACTGAGCACCGCATTCGATTACAAGAAGACAAGCCGTTTCGTGAAAGGTCAAGACGAGTTCCGCTGGGAGACTTGGACGATCTGCGAGAACAGCTGAATGAACTGCAAAGAACCAAGGTGATCCAAGAGTCCAGGAGTCCATACGCATCTCCAATAGTGATGGTCCGGAAGAAGAATGGTTCTGTCCGCCTATGCATAGACTATCGCACGCTGAATCGGAGAACCATCCCAGACCAATATGCTACTCCTCGGATAGAAGATGCCTTACAGTGTTTGTCTGGAGCAAAATGGTTTAGTGTACTAGACCTGCGAAGTGGGTATCACCAGATACCAATGCATCCTGAAGACAAAGAGAAGACTGCGTTCATCTGTCCACTGGGGTTCTTTGAATTCAACAGAATGCCTCAAGGCCTTACGGGGGCTCCAGCCACGTTCCAACGGTTAATGGAGAAGACAGTCGGGGACATGAATCTGATCGAAGTATTAGTATACCTGGATGACATAATTGTGTTCGGGAAGACTCTGGAAGAACATGAGCAACGTTTGGAGAAGGTCTTGAAGAGGCTCCATGAAGAGGGATTGAAACTGTCTCTGGAGAAATGTCAATTCTGCCTACCGTCTGTTACGTATTTGGGACATGTGGTCTCAGCAGAAGGTGTTTCAACAGATCCTCGGAAGTTGGAGGCTGTAGCTTCTTGGCCTAGACCCCGAAACATCACTGAACTTAGATCTTTCTTGGGGTTCTGTTCCTATTATCGAAGATTTGTAGGAGGATTCGCAAAAATAGCTCAACCACTGAACAAACTCCTACAGAAGGAAAGCACAGAAGAAGGCTGCAAGGTCTCTGACCGAAACCCATCAGCTCCAGGACCAAGGAAAGCTCGAGAGTCCATCCAGGGAGAATGGACTAGTCAATGTGAAGGTGCTTTCTTGAAGCTGAAAGAGAGTCTAACTCAAGCTCCTGTCTTGGCCTACGCGGACCCTCACAAGCCGAATGAGTTACATGTGGATGCCAGCAGAGAAGGTCTAGGAGGAGTCCTGTATCAAGAGTATGGTGGATTGTTGAGGCCTGTAGCGTACGTGAGCCGGAGCCTTACGCCTTCAGAGAAGAACTACCCTACCCACAAGTTGGAGTTCCTAGCCTTAAAGTGGGCAGTGGTAGACAAGCTAAAGGACTATCTGTATGGAGCTGAGTTTGTGATAAAGACGGATAACAATCCTCTTACCTACATCCTTACTACTGCGAAACTGGACACAACGGGACATCGGTGGTTGGCCGCTCTGTCAGGGTTTCGGTTCAGCCTGAAGTATCGCCCTGGGGTGAATAATCGAGATGCTGATGCTTTGTCGAGAAGACCCTATGCTACAGAATGGACTCAGTTAACTCCAGACGGGGTCCAAGCTTTGTGTCAAGGAGCAGAGCGCCGGGTCAAGGGAGGGATTGAAGCGGAGGCCATAGGAGTCATGGATGCGGCTGTTCCGGAGTTCTACTGCAACCCTATGCAATTGAGGGATGAAAGTCTACCTACCTTTTCAAAACAGGACCTGAAAGCTGATCAGGCCAGAGACCCTTTAATTGCGTTAACCATAAAGGCCCTAACTGCGAACCAGCGTGAAATTCTGCTGACCAATTCCCCAGATGGAGCCAGATTGGTCTACAAAGAGTGGGAACGATTGAAGATGTTGGATGGGGTGGTCTACCGAAGGGGCCCCTCAACCAATGCTGAAGAGACCCAACAGTTATTCCTTCCCACTAAACATAAGGAGAGTGTGCTGCGATCGCTACATGATGAGCATGGACATTTGGGCGCTGAAAGGACTTTTAAGCTGGTGCGAGACGACAGGTTCTATTGGCCTTGCAGGAGAGCTGAAGTAGAAAGTTATTGCCATTCATGTCTGAGGTGTATTCAGAGGAAGACCCTACCGACCCGAACCACTCCAATGAGCCATCTGCAGAGTCAGGGACCCATGGATTTGGTGTGCATTGACTTCCTGTGCTTAGAGCCGGATGCTAGTGGGCAAGGGAATATTTTAGTAGTGACTGATCACTTCACACGTTACGCCCAAGCCTTTTCCATGAGAGACCAACGCGCTCCGACAGTAGCAAAGGTTCTGATGGAGAAGTTCTTTGTTCACTACGGCCTACCAAGGAGAATACACTCTGATCAGGGTAGAGACTTTGAAAGCCGACTTGTTGGGCAATTGTTGGAACTGTTGGGAATCCAAAAGACCCGAACTACACCATATCACCCTCAAGGTGATGCTCAGCCTGAAAGGTTTAATCGCATGCTGCTAAATATGCTGGGGACATTGTCAAACACAGAGAAGCAGAGTTGGAGTCGTCACATAGCTACTCTGGTGCATGCAAATAACAGTACGGAGAGTGACGCCACTGGATACTCACCGTACCGTCTTATGTTCGGAAGAGAAGCTCGACTGCCGGTTGATTTGGCGTTTGGGTTATCTCTAGACCAGACGTCGGTAGCTTCCCATAGAAATTACGTGGATAGACTTCGAAAGAATCTGGCCTCTGCGTTTGAACAGGCCCGTTTGACCTCAGGAAACAGGGAGCAAAGGAACAAAAGTAACTATGACTTGAAAGTTCGGATACAGGATCTACAACCCAGTGATAGGGTTTTGTTGAAGAACTTGGGTGCTGCTGCGAGGCAAAAGTTGGCGGATAGATGGAGTTCTCAAGTCTACATTGTCTGCAAGCAACTGCCGGGTCTGCCGGTGTATCAAATCCAGCCGGATGGAAAGGCTGGGCCTCTTAAGAACTGGCACCGGAATCATTTGTTACCTTTGAGAGAGGCTGTGAGGATACCAGTTGGGGGACGAACTTTCTCTGCCAAATCTGCCTGCTCCACGTTTGCCTCCCGTTACTCGGTCTCAGCAGACCCGGGCTGTCGAAGAGAGCGAAAGGGACAGTGAGGAAGAGAGTTTTTGTCTGGACTGGATGCGCTCACCGGAGCCTGAAGAGGTTATCGCGGTTCCTGAACGGTGGGAAAGTAATTTGAGGCCTGAAGCTCCTGAATTTCAGTTAGAAGTTACTGAGACTATTGCAATCCCTGTAGTTCCTGAAGTCGAATCTTATGACTACAGTTCTATGCCTTCACTGGAAGGATCATACTCTGAAGAGATTTCTGCTCCAGTGGTAGAAAGAAGAACGGAACCAGCGCCTATAGTACTTCCACCCGAAGAGGAACTGATTGAGCCAGAACCAAAACGCTCTGTTCGACCGCCCCAACGACTCACCTACGACTCACCAGGACATAGCACTGAAGAGGTCGTCACCACAGTGCGAAGGTTGCCCGAAGTGTCTGCTGAGTCAACTTGAGGAAGTGTATCTAACCCACTGTATGCTTGCTGCTGAGCCTGTATATGTTACCTAAACTGTGTTGAAATGTAATGCAACTGTTGTACCTCCTTGGAGAGACCCAAGAGTTCTAGGAGGGGGAGAGTGTAGCGCTGGGTTTAATTCCCTGTCGTGGCAGTACCTATTTTTGGCCACCGGAGGGAGACAAGCGCAATGAGAGACATTGAACTTTGGGACTACATTTCCCGGCATGCTTTGGGAGCGGACACAGGAAGTGGGTGGGACACAGACGCTTACATCCTGAGCCTCGTGGAGAGAGCTGGAAGAGCGCGCCAGGGAGTGAGAGGAGCAAGACGCAGTGCAGCAGAACGAGACAGTGACTAGGCCGGAGCACAGGTGCGGCCTGACAGAGTTAAAGACTGGGTTATTCCGCCTTATCAGAGGAAGACCCAGTGATTCATCAGACTACCCACGCTGATATTGAGGAAGCTGGAAGACCCCGAGTTAGGAGTACCGCAGATCGATCGGACAGGGAGAGCAGGCGGTGAGCTGGACATCTTGCGGCAGGTGCAGAAAGCCAGACAGCGGATCCAGTAACCAAGAGAACCCCAGTCAACATCGAGCGGAGAGATGTCCTGGGTCGAGCGGAGCATCAAGTATCTGGCGGATGGGTGAGAGGCCTTCCAGGCCGTTGTGAAAATAAAGCACGCTGCTGTTTGTTTCCAAAACCCACAGGGCCCCAACTTGACTAGTCGAAGATACCTCATAAGCAATTCACTGGCCAGTTGAATATTGTACCCGGGTACCATAACACACACACACACTTACATTCTGGGACATAACCTGTGCGGGACTCCTTCCCCAACCTCAAGAAAAGGGGGTTAAAGATATATTTTTCCTTTTTTTTTCTGCTGCGCGTTTCTCGAATTACGAAGCATTGTATTTCTTTTCCACTGCGCGTTTCTCGAATTACGAAGCATTGTATTTCTTTTCCGCTGCGCGTTTCCCGCATTACGAAGTACTGTAAATATATATACGAACACCGTGTTATTCATTATATGCCATTTATTCTAGTAAACTATATAATTTATAAAATCCACAACGGTGCTGGAGTATATTTATTCCCTAGTGCGGGGAGACTGACCCGAGGTTCAATTTCAGCGGCTCCTCCAGGAGTGAGTGCTACAGATCCAAACATCAAAAATGACCCTAATCACCAAAACGCCCAGAGACGAAAAAAATAAAACCAGAACAAATACAGAAACAAACTTTTCTGCGGTGCACATCTCAATAAATTTCTAACATTCAAGCGTACTTTTTCTTTCCACTCCATTCATCTGCGGTGTCGGCTTTTCCCGGCGGTTGCTCTGCGCTGTGTTCGGCAGCTGCTTGGGGTTCTCAGGCGTGTTTGGCAGGGTTAATCCAGATGTTTTGGAGAGTGTGCATCGGGTTTGCGGCGGCTTTTCCCTGCACTATGACGGCCCTGTGGTGCTTGCTGAATACATGGCAGGGTCGCCGACATGTGACAGCAGGGTCACCATACCACCGGAGGAGATGCTGGTCATCACGTTGCTGTAAGTACTCTCAAACACCAGCATTGTCGACCTCGCTGCCAGTCAGCAGGCATGTGCTTCGTATGCAGAGCCCATACTGTCGTGGTCCACATTGATATGCCCACAAGCCCATTTGCACATGCATACACACACACCCTCAGGCATCACATTCCAGCACACGTACTCAATAATTAATAACACCAACAACTATGTAAGGAAAATTAAATATTTTTATCCACTGACATGTGGAACAGTGCATCAAAATATTGGCATCATATTTTGTGTACTGCATCAATAGTAAACAGTAAAATAACATAAAATAAATAACATAAAATAAAAGAAAAAGAAAAAAGTTACAACTCCTCAAAATTTGGGACATCAGGTCATGAGAACTAGGGATGAGCTGTTCGGGTTCGGACAGTTCGGAGTTCGGCCCGAACTTTGGCAGCTCGAAAGTTCACGAACTTCGAACTTTTTGGGTGTGTTCGGTTCGAGTTCGAAAAAAAAAGAAGTTTTGAGAAAAGTATAGAAAATGCTTAAAAAAATACTAAAAAAATCTAGAAATAAAGAGACTCTTTACTGCAGAATATTATAAGCAACGGTTTATTAGATATTGAATTAAAAACTAATGTGTACGTGGGAAGATTCTCAACTCTAAATGACCTCTGTTCACAAGCGGGCATAACACCAGGTGTTTTTAGTCTGGTAATCAATTTGATACATTGTACACTATACTGAGGTACTGAGGGGGTGGGGTGGGGTGGTGTCTGCTTATGATTGAGATTTGAGAATTAATTTCCCTCCTAAAACTTCCTAATATGCTGCATTTAACTGGTGTTTGAAAAAAATTCAAAATAACATCTAAAGCAATCTTATTTTTCACCTCGGGATTAAACATTCACAGGGTTAATCAGAGAGCGGTGAAAAGCAGGAGAATAACTGGAGAAGTGAAAATTCTAGGTCAAAATAGCCAAACCAGAAAAATTCTCCCATTTAACTCACTTTCCAAATTGGCTATTTGGTCTAGATTGTTCTCTTCTCCTGCCAGTTCTCCTGGCTTTCACCTCTCTTTCAGGGTTGTTCAGAGAAAGGTGAAAACTAGGAGAATGGCAGGAGAAGAGAACAATCTAGACCAAATAGCCGATTTGGAAAGTGAGATAAGGCTAGGGTCAGACTAATGCATTTTTCGCAGCGACCGTCAAACAGTGCGTCTGAACGCATTGCCGTATTTTTTCACGGAATGCGTGAAAACGGTCATACGATGTGCATTTTTGTGCGTGATCTTTTACGGATCCAAACCAGGAAACTTTGGGTGTCTGGACGTTATGTTGGCCGGACATGAGCAGGGTCTGACGTCTCCAAATCACGCACACACGCCGCTAGTGGACGCAGCGCACTCTGTACGTCCGTACTAGCGGTTCTGCATTCTCGAAAAAATGCGTTCATTTTCCACTTGCGTTGCGCAGCCGGACTTTCGTGCGACCGTACTTCGTATATTGGCCGTCATTGCCCGTCATTGCCCGTCATTTGCTGCTAGTGCGGCCTTGATTAAGTGCGCCTAAACTCACGTTAAAAATTTGCTAGTCTGACCCTAGCCTAAATGGGAGAATTTTTCTGGTTTGGCTATTTTGACCTAGAATTTTCCATTCTCCAGTCAATACTGACAGGGTTATTCAGAGAAAGGTGAAACTCAGGAGAATGACTGAAGAGAAAATTATAGGTCAAAATAGCCAAACCAGAAAAATTCTCCCATTTATCTCACTTTCCAAATCGGCTATTTGGTCTAGAATTTTCCATTCTCCAGTCATTCTCCTGCTTTTCACCGCCAAAAAAATCAGTAAACTTTTTCTGCGTGTCCGAAAATGTCTCCTCTTTTCATACAGACTGCCGCCCCAAGCAGTTGTTTATGGATAGATTAAAGCAAAACCATTTACCGTCATTTGAAATGTCATTTTTTGTTTTTTACATATTTCTATACATCCTAGAAATCCGCCACTTCACGGGCAGGTTATGGGGACCTCCTAGGCATGATATTTGAAGGAATTTTTAGTTTTTATTTTTAACCCTTATTTCATGGAAAACTCACTGTCCCTTTAAAAACTTTTTTTTTTTAACTTTTTGTCCTTGTTTCCTGTCCCCTAGGGCACTACCCGGACCCCCATACACCTTTTATGGCAAATATCTAGCATAAATGCCCTCTTGGAGGGCACTCTAAAAACCAAATTTTCAGCCCCATTGACTTGTATTGAGTTTGGGTTCGGGTTCGGGGTCGGATCCAAACATTTGGAAAGTTCAGGTTCGGCTCCGAACCAAACTCAGAGTGTTCGGCTCATCCCTAATGAGAACAATGCAGATGAGGTGGCTGGTAGGAGTCTGGCACATCACCAGGGGCCATGGAACGTTTTGGAGGCTGCTGCAATAGGGTACGCAGCTTGGACAGGCAGTACTGCTTGAAGTCGATTTTCTGCTCCAGGCTGAGACGATCGAGCATAGACAGACACGACTCAAAAAACGCCATATCATCATTCCTGGCCAACGATGGTGGTGGTGGTGGCTGTGCCTCCATGCCCAGGTCACATTGGGTAGCTGCTGCCCTAGTCCGTGTTGACACCAGACTGGTCGTGGGATTGTCGGTATCCTCCACAGCCTCAGCCCCACTCCTAGGAACATCCCCGCCAGCAACAGTGCTGGTGCTCGGTGCTGGATCCAAGGTCCTCCTGAGGAACCCCAACTCCTCAGCATAGCAATACGGGCGGGTCCTCTTGGCCCCCGGACCAGACCGTGCTGCTGCCTCTTGCTTCTTGATGTTGCGGCCCTGATTGTCACGGACCGTCCGCCACTTCACCATGACTTAATGTGCTGAAAAACATGATACATGAAGAATGACATAGGTTAGGTTGATAGAATGTGATCATAACACACTTTTATTTCATTTTTTCTAGGTGTCTTGCTAGTGGATGCAGTTTGCAGTATCTGCATTACAATTTCCGCATTGGTCGATCTACAGCTGGTGAGATTGTACGCAAGGTGTTGCAGACAATTTGGGACACATTGAAGGAGCAATGTTTAACAACACCCACAGAAGAGGCATGTGCACGAAAGGTAACCGAACGCTGTAATTCAGCGTTCGGTTACCTTTCCTGGGCATTCAGCTATTCAGAGAGCAGGCAATTCGTCAAATTGTGATGAATTGCCTGCACATATGGTGCCTGTTCAATGGCAGTGAAATTCCCCACAGAGAAGCAGATGCGCAATAGGGAATTTAATTTGTGGCTTCGGGAATGGTGTCGAGAGCAAGGATTTGGCTTTGTGTCCCATGATAGCTCTAATTGGAGCAGAAAGGAACTGTATAAAAAAGATGGTGTGCATCTTACTCATAGGGGAACATATGTTCTCAGTGAGAAGTTCAAAGGTTTCGCAAAGAAATATTTAAACTAGGAGGGGGGGACAAAAGGGTAAAAAACAATCTGCCTGATTGTCCCCCAAAACTAAATCGGAGGGTGTAAGCAACATGCGGGGAAAAAAATGACAAGCTCAGAGTCGTGTCTATAAATGCTCGCAGTTTAGTCAATAAAATCAATGAACTGGAGGCAATGATGGCAGCTGAAAAAGTAGATTTAGTTGCGGTTACTGAGACATGGTTCAGTGAGAAAAATAACTGGGACATAATACCAGGGTACTCTTTATATAGAAAAGACAGAGAAGGTAGGAAAGGAGGAGGAGTGGCCCTGTATGTGAAAAACAACATAAAAACGAACCAAATAAATGTGAGCGAGGTGAACATAGAGTCAGTTTGGGTTACGCTAACATTTGGCAATCATACAGTAGCTCGTGTAGGTGTGATCTATAGACCCCCTGGACAAGTAGAAGAGCTAGATAATCTGCTGCTTGAGGAAATAGCCAAAATGGCAATGAAGGGGGAAGTTATTATCATGGGGGACTTTAATCTTCCTGATGTGAACAGGAAAACCAAAACAGCTGGGTGCACCAGGAGTACAAATATTCTAAACTCCCTACTGGGATTATCTCTAACACAAGTAGTTGAGGAGCCGACCCGTAAAGAGGCCATATTGGATTTAATACTCACAAATGGAGGTTTGGTATCGGACGTTGTTGTAGGTGAAAATTTGGGATCTAGTGATCACAGTCAGTATGGTTTAATATAAGAACAGGGATGGAGCCGCACCACACAAAAACAAAAGTTTTAGACTTTAAAAAAAACAGATTTTTCTAAAATGAGATTTTGTGTGAAGGAGTCATTATCAGACTGGAGGAGTTTAAAGGGAGTCCAGGAGAAATGGGATTATTTAAAGGCAGCATTATTGAAGGCCACAGGCAATTGCATTCGACTTGTTAGCAAAAACAAAAAAGGGAAGAAACCACTGTGGTACTCTGCAGAAGTGGCCAAAATAGTGAAGAACAAAAAGACAGCATTCAATAATTATAAAACAACTCAGAGTGAAGAAGATAGGCAAACCTATAAGATTAGGCAGAAAGAGGCAAAGCAATTTATAAGGGCTTCCAAAGCACACGCAGAAGAGAAAATAGCTCTGTCAGTAAAAAAGGGGGACAAAACATTTTTTAGATACATAAACGAGAAAAGAAAAGTAAAACAAGGATTAGTTAGATTAAAAACAAAGGAAGGAAGGTATGTAGAAGAGGGTAAAAGTCTCGCTGACTGCCTCAATGAATATTTTTGTTCAGTCTTTGCAGAAGAAAAGGAAGGAAAGGAACCTCAGTTAGGAGGAAACACTAACGAGACAATTACATATCAGTTTACAGAGGAGGAGGTTCTACAGCAACTGTCTAAAGTAAAGACAAATAAGTCAATGGGGCCTGTTGGGATCCACCCCAAATTATTAAAAGAGCTCAGTGATGTAATAGCAAAACCGTTAACAGATTTATTTAACCAATCCTTGCTAACGGGAGTCGCCCCAGAAGACTGGAAATTAGCAAATGTTGTGCCCATTCACAAGAAGGGTAGTAGGGAGGAATCTGGAAACTATAGGCCAGTTAGTCTTACGTCTAGTAGGGGAAATTAATGGAAACCATGTAAAGGAAAGGATTGTTTCTGCCGCTCCCCTCTGCGAGTCCCTTCACTGGCTCCCCATCCACTGCAGAATTAAGTTCAAAATCCTTATCCTTACCACAAAAGCCTCACTAACTCAGCCCCCACTACCTGTCCTCACTAATCACAAATACACCCCAGCCCGCTCCCTAAGTCAAACAGTGACCTGCGCCTAGTTCTCCCCGCATCACCCTTCCCATGATACTGCAGATTCTCACGCGCAGCCCCACCTCTGGAACGCTCTCCCTCGTACTGTCAGACTTTCCCCTAACTTCTCTTCCTTCAAACGCTCCCTGAAAATTCCTATTAGGGAGGCCTACCACCCAACTCACTGACGCAACCATCAATCACTCTCACCTTACAGTCCTCTCCTCTGTTTCCAACCCCAACCCTCCCAGATTGTGATCCTACGGGAATAGGCCCTCATCTCCTCCTGTACTGTTTGTCAAATGTTGTCAATGTATTGTAACCCTGTCTATACTGTGCTTATTGTACAGCGCTGCGGAATATGCTGGCGCTTTATAAATAAAGAATAATAATAATAATAATAATTGTTGAACATCTAAAAACACATAGATTACAGGATCAGAAACAACATGGGTTTACCTCAGGGAGATCATGCCAAACTAATCTTATTGATTTTTTTGATTGGGTAACAAAAATAATAGACACAGGTGGTGCAGTAGACATTGCTTATTTAGATTTCAGTAAGGTACTGAATAGATACTGTTCCGCATAGAAGGCTTATCAATAAATTGCAATCTTTGAGCTTGGATTCCAATATTGTTGAATGGATTAGGCAGTGGCTGAGTGACAGGCAACAGAGGGTTGTGGTAAATGGAGTTTATTTGGCGCAAGGTCTTGTTACCAGTGGGGTACCTCAGGGGTCAGTATTTGGACCCATTCTATTTAATATTTTTATTAGTGATATTGCAGAAGGTATTAATCGAAAAGTATGTCTTTTTGCTGATGACACAAAGATTTGCAACAGGGTTGACGTTCCTGGAGGGATCAGCCAAATGACAAATGATTTAGGTAAACTAAAAAAATGGTCGGAGCTGTGGCAATTGAGTTTTAATGTGGATAAGTGCAAGATAATGCACCTGGGACGTAAAAACCCTAGGGCTGAATATAGAATATTTGATACAGTCCTAACCTCAACATCTGAGGAAAGGGATTTAGGGGTTATTATTTCAGAGGATCTAAGGGTAAGTAGTCAATGTAATAGAGCAGCAGGAAATGCTAGCAGAATGCTTGGTTGTGTAGAGAGAGGTATTAGCAGTATGAAAAGGGAAGTGCTCATGCCACTGTACAGAGCACTGGTGAGACCTCACTTGGAGTACTGTGTGCAGTACTGGAGACCGTATCTCCAGAAGGATATAGACATCTTAGAGAGAGTTCAGAGAAGGGCTACTAAAATGGTGTACGGCTTGAAGGAGAAAAGTTACCAGGAAAGGCTTAATGATCTTAACATGTACAGCTTGGAAAAAAGACGAGACAGAGGAGATATGATAGAAACATTTAAATACGTAAAGGGAATCCACAAGGTAGAGGAAGGGAGTATATTTAAAAGGAAACAAAGTAGCAAAACAAGAGTACATAGTCTTAGATTAGAGGGGCAAAGGTTTAAAAGTAACATCAGAAAGCATTATTTTACTGAGAGGGTGGTGGATACATGGAACAGTCTTCCAGTTGAAGTGGTAGAGGCCAAAACAGTAATTGAATTTAAGCAAGCATGGGATAGGCATAAGGCTATCCTAAACAAAAGATAAATCCAGGTAAAGTATCAATGTAATTGGGCAGACTAGATGGGCCGAAAGGTTCTTATCTGCCGACATTTTTCTATGTTTCTATGTTTCTAATGCTTCTTCTAGCAGTGAAAACTAGCCGAAGTGCCCTGCCATTTGGTGGTTTCATTCGACAGGTTTATTCAGGGGACCCCATAGACTTCAATGTTAAAAATATACCCCTTTTAATTCAATATCTAATAAACCGTTGATTAAAATATTCAGCAGTAAAAAGTCTCTTTATTTATTGATTTTTTTAAGGATCTTTTAGACATTTTTTGGATTTTTTTGTCAACATTTACTCTCCTTTTTTTGTATTGTTTTTTTTTTCTGTAACAGCCCTTTTTATTATCATTCATTGGATCATGTATGTACATTTCAGACATTTTCACTCAGTAGTTTCTTTGCAAACAGCGTTTCACTTTTCAAACATTCAAGTATGCTGTGTTTTATTTTTTTTTCACTCCATCCGTCGGGTTTTTCCGATGGCTGCTCTGCACTGTGATCGGATCCTGCTTGAGTTTTTCTGGCGTGTTCAGCAGGTTAATCCAGATGTTTTTGTGGGATTTCGGTGTGTATTCACTGGGTTTTGCGGTGAGTGTTCGTCGGGTTTGCGGGTGCTTTTCCCTGCACTACGATGCTTGCTGAATACACCACAGGGTCACCGTAATGGGATCGCCGAATTGAAGAGAATGAAAAGTCACCGAACGTGCGGTAACTTTTCGATTCTCTTTCAATTACCATGTATGCCTGTAAATAGACACAGCAACAGGTTGCGTGATGCTCTAGCTAATGATTTTATGAGCGAAGCAGGCAGAGGCGGCTATAGACTTTGTGAGGCCTTAGGCGAAGCTTAAATATGAGGCCCCACTATCGGCCACAATGAACAAATGCAATCAATAAACAGTAACGCTTTAAATTGCATAGTAAGACAAACCTTAATAATTCTGTTTCTAGAATTTTATTGGTCTCCTAACCAGTCTGTATATCTATAGTCTGTATATTGTACAGCTGCCTGCTCAATATTCTCCCTGCTGTCTTAATGTGACAGAAGTTTGTCAAAAGTTTTAAAGAGAAATAAATCATTTTACAAGATATTCTTGCAAATAACATGTTTAATGTGACAACAATTTTTGGACAAACATATTTCTGTTTTACATATGTAACTGTCCATAGTTTCTCAGTAGTGCATGGAACATAAGCTACAAAGTTCAATATTTATATAAGTAATATTAAATAAAAAAGGCAGTTTCTTCTATTTAACAAGAACAAACTTAAATATAAAATAACTGCAGTACACTTACAAGTTTCACGTTCTATAATTCGCCTACTTGTAATCGGGCACAAGTAGATGGAAACTTTGCGGAGTAAGGCTGGCCTATACAAATGAGTGTCTGGCAATAAAATATTTTATATTGTCAGACAGCCATGCATTTTACGTATAGTGCAGCCTTATGATGGCGCAAAATGACAGCCTAACAATATTCTTTCCCTGCAGAGAAAAGACCCTGGAGTATTATTATTATTATTATTATTTATTAAGTGCCAACACATTCCGCAGCAAGTATTAGGGCACCCATGCGTTATACTTTCCTTTTAACAGTAAACCTTTTTTTTTAATTTTTACAGTACCACAAGTTTTATTCAGCACAAGTAGGAGTTTTAAAACATTCTCCTACATTTTGCAGTTGTAAATTCATCTATCACACACAAATAATAAAATTTTGAAGCCAGGTCACTTTCAATGGACAAAACTGCTAAGGAAGATAATCTCTCTTGGTCCATAGTTGATCTTAAGTATATTTTTATTAATTTTAGTTTGGAAAAGCTCCTCTCAACTGATGCAACAGTAACTGGGAATTGTTAAGATTACCCTTAACGCAACATACAGTCAGGTCCATAAATATTGGGTTATCGACACAATTCTAACATCTTTGGCTCTAAACACCACCACAATGGAGTTGGAATGAAACAAACACTGCAGACTGTCAGCTTTAATTTGAGGGTATGTACATCCAGCTCAGGTGAACGGTGTAGGATTTACAGCAGTTTGCAGATGTGCCTCCCACTTGTTAAGGGACCAAAAGTAATGGGACAGAATAAAATCCTAAATCAAACTTTCCCTTCTTAATACTTGGTTGCAAATCCTTTGCAGTCAATCACAGCCTGAAGTCTGGAATGCATAGACATCACCAGACGCTGGGTTGCATCCCTGGTGATGCTCTGCCAGGCCTCTACTGCAACTGTCTTCAGTTCCTGCTTGTTCTTGGGGCATTTTCCCTTCAGTTTTGTCTTCAGCAAGTGGAATTTGTTGGCGCTGTATAAGTACTTGTAACTGTAACTTTGTATTTCTGTAACCACTCAATGTTCTTGAACCCAGAACATACTTGAAAACGAGAGAAATCTCAATGTATCCTTCCCGGTAAAATCCTTTATAAATAAATAAATAAATAAATGCATGCTCAATGGGATTCAGGTCAGGTGATTGACTTGGCCATTGCATAACATTCCACTTCTGTCCCTTCAAAAACTCTTTTGTTGCTTTTGCAGTATGCTTTGAGTCATTGTCCATCTGCACTGTGAAGCACCGTCCAATGAGTTCTGCAGCATTTGGCTGAATGTGAGCAGATAATATTGCCCGAAACACTTCAGAATTCATCCTGCTGCTTTTGTCAGCAGTCACATCATCAATAAATACAAGAGAACCAGTTCCATTGGCAGCCATACATGCCCACGCCATGACACTACCACCACCATGCTTCACTGATGAGGTGGTATGCTTAGGATCATGAGCAGTTCCTTTCCTTCTCCATACTCTTCTCTTCCCATCACTCTGGTACAAGTTGATCTTGGTCTCATCTGTCCATAGGATCTTGTTCCAGAACTGTGAAGGCATTGTTAGGTGTTGTTTGGCAAACTCTAATCTGGCCTTCCTGTTTTTGAGGCTCACCAATGGTTTACATCTTGTGGTGAACCCTCTGTATTTACTCTGGTGAAGTCTTCTCTTGATTGTTGACTTTGACACACATACACCTACCTTCTGGAGAGTGTTCTTGATCTGGCCAACTGTTGTGAAGGGTGTTTTCTTCACCAGGGAAAGAATTCTTCATTCATCCACCACAGTTGTTTTCAGTGGTCTCCTGGGTCTTTTGGTGTTGCTGAGCTCACCAGTGCGTTCCTTCTTTTTGAGAATGTTACAAACAGTTGTTTTGGCCATGCCTAATGTTCTTGCTATCTCTCTGATGGGTTTGTTTTGTTTCTTCAGCCTAATGATGACTTGCTTCACTGATAGTGAAGGCTATTTGGATCTCATCTTGAGAGTTGACAGCAACAGATTCCAAATGCAAATAGCACACTTGAAATGAACTCTGGGCCTTTTATCTGCACATTGTAATTGGGGTAATGAGGGAATATCACATACCTGGCCATGGAACAGCTGAGAAGCCAATTGTCCCATTTCTTTTGGTCCCTTAACAAGTGGGAGACACATCTACAAACTGCTGTAAGTCCTACACCGTTCACCTGAGTTGGATGTACATACCCTCAAATTAAAGCTGACAGTCTGCAGTTAAAGCACATTGTGTTTGTTTCATTCCAACTCCATTGTGGTGGTGTATAGAGCCAAAGATGTTAGAATTGTGTCGATGTCCCAATATTTCTGGACCTGACTGTATATGTTTGGATAAACATCAGTTAAATTGTTATCAATGAGGTATTTCAAGGAACCGCACATATCCAGTTTTGGTGGTGCAGTACGTGTACACATACGTAGCTCTTCATACAATTTCAGTCCTCTTATGTCAGAATCAGAAGAATTGGGTAAAGTAAGTAGCGTTTCAATGCTTTGCAGTTTTGTAAAAGGTCTTCTTCAGATTCCGTGCGTAAAGATGAAATATCATTATGAAATCCAAAATTTTTGACATAGCTTTTTAAACCTTCAAACCGAGGCTCAGCACTAGCACGAATCTTGTCAACAATAATGTAGAAATATTCTGCTCTGAACCTGTCTGCAGGGTCAACAACTGCTTCATCTGGACACTCATAATCAAACATTCTTTTGGTTCTGCATATCCTGCGCTGTGAAAATTCTCTAGGAATGTCCATATTTTCTGCGATTTCGCTGGCAGAAACAACAGCAGAATTAGAGCCATTTTGTCGGTATTCTGTCAGCCAGCACAGGAATTCCTCAAAATGTTTCACTGCAGTATCCAGCTGCATATTACACTTCTGCAATACCTTGCTGATTAGATACATTTTTACTAAAATCTCATACCATACAACTAATGACAGGACAAACTCATATGACAAAATTTCTTCTTTTAGTGAATTACATTCACTACAGAAAGCAGGATCGGTGTTTTTCTGTGTCATCTCTTCCAGGCACTCAGCAATTTCTTTTAGCTGGTAACGGACAGCTTTTACACTCTCAACTCTACATTCCCATCTGGTTTCTGACAATGGCTTGAGGGTAATAGTAACCTTCTCTTTTAAAAATGCCCATCTAATGGATGATCTAGAAAATAACGTGTACAATCTTTGCAAAATTCCAAAAAATAATTTGGCTTTTGCGCAAGATGCTGCCAAAATTCCAACTGTGACAGCCACAAGGTGTAAAAAAAGCTAAAGGATTGATACTTAATATGCTGGTTTTTACACCACTTTTTTCCCCCCGCATGTTAGCGCCATTATCATAACCTTGGCCATGGCAATTTTTGATGTCCAAACCAGATTCCTCAATTTCCAGCAGTATGTTTTTTGTTAACTCTTCAGCTGTAGTTTTTTCAATTGGTATAAATCCAATAAAATGCTCTTCAATGTCTCCAGACTACTCATCAACATGCCGTAATATCACTGCCATCTGTTCAACGTGACTAATATCTCTAGTGCAATTGAGAAATAATATTTTGCTTGGAGAATCTTTTCAATATCTTTCTGCTTGACAAGTTTGGCCATCAATGCAATCAATTCGCTTTGGATGTTTTTTCCCAAATAATGGTTGTGAACACATTTCTCTTCAATTTGCTGTAAATGTTCACGAAGGACCGGATCATGCCTCGCACAAAACTATCAGACCTATAAAATTACCACTATTCTCTTCTTCCAAACTTTCTCTATGACCTCGAAATGGTAAATTATGAGAAGCAAGAACTGAACTGTGGCTATGAGCCTTTCCAGAATTTCACGCCAGCGTTGCTATTCTGACTCAGATCGTTGTATAGCGATTTATCCCTTGCAGAGACCTCTATGCCTGGCCTGTATAAGTAGATGCAATCACCGAGGACAATCCTTATCAGATAGCTGAACTCACCAGAACACCGTTTATTTCCACGACTTGCTTTATTCCATATATCAGGTTACAGCAGATCACAGGATACAGCAGATAAAGGAATGAGATGTTCTTTGCGGTCAAAAGATGATGCTGTCCTAGCTTGCAAATGAATATACATGTGCTGCTGGATAACTACACCATGCTGCAGCTCTTACAAGAAGGAAGGGTGGAACTAAACACACACAGGAAGTGCATCATCATAAAGCGAGGGAAAAAAGAAGGAAAGCATGTACAATACAGAAAGACCACTAGGTGGCAGCATAAGGTAGCATAAGACTATCTATACAATATAAATCCCCATCTAAATGGATAACTGTAACAGCACACTCCCCGTCTGGCATTGAAAATGTCACTATATATACATCATAACGGTAGTTATGCAAGCGCAAATAACGACAATGTAATTTGCTAGATGTCTTGAAAACCTAAGTAAGTTCAGTCTCCAAGCGGTAAGAGCAAAACAAGTTCCGTGATAGGTCTGATAAAAGTCTTTACAGTTCCTTGTCTTGCGACCTTCACCTCCACCTTACGTACCTTACCATCATCGCTAGAGATGCTCTTTTTAATAAGTCCCATAGGCCACTCTATCCTTTCGGCTTGCTGGTCCTTGAGGAGAACGAGATCTCCAACTTGAACGTTCGGTCTCAGGCATTGCCATTTCCTGCGTCCTTGCAGAGTGGAAAGATACTCCATCTTCCAACGATTCCAGAAGCAGTTGGCAAGGTGTTGTACTCGCTTCCACTGGTCGTAGCACATTTTTCCTGCTTTAAAGTTTCCAGGTGGAACAGGAACAGTCCCAAGTTTCTTAAGGTAGGCGACAGCTGCTATGGCCTGTGTAGATGCATCTGAGAAGATGTGAAGTTCCTTTCTCTGACTTGTGGCAAGAGAAGCTGGAGTGTAGCAGCGTGGTATGTGAATTCCATCTAAGGCATGTAGAGATTGCTTCCAGGAATTCCACTTTGAAAGCTTGTCTACTGGTAGTGGAGCATCCCAATCTGTAATAGTCTCTGAGAGCTGTCTAAGTAAGGATTTACCCTGTATGGTAATGGGAGCCACGAATCCCACTGGATCGTATAAACTGTTCACCACCGACAGAACACCACGTTTGGTAAATGGCTTGTCTGCAGAGCCGACTTGGAAGCCGAAGGTGTCCTTTAATAAGTCCCACCGCAGGCCTAGGCTTCTCTGTACGGGTGGCATGTCCATTCCCAGATTTAAGTCCTTAAACCCTGTGGCATAGTCACCAGGTTGAAAGGCCTTCATGACAGCAACACTATTTGAAGCAATCTTGTGTAGTCTGAGGTTAGCTTCAGAAAGCATACCTTGTGTCCTTTGGAGCAGGTCTATGGCTTCTTCATTTGTGGGTAAGGATTTAAGTCCGTCGTCCACGTAGAAGTCTCTCTCAACGAAGTGTCGAGCATCTTCTCCATACTCCCTTTCTCCGTCAAGAGCAGTCCTTCGTAGACCATATGTTGCAACAGCAGGTGAGGGACTATTTCCGAAGACGTGTACCCTCATGCGGTATTCAATCATCTCATTGTCCATGTTGTCACGGTGCCACAGAAACCTCAGGAAGTTCCTATGGTCTTTTTGTACAATAAAACAATGAAACATTTGTTCAATATCAGCAGTTATGGCGACTGGCTCCCTTCTGAACCTCATGAGTACACCTACGAGGTTGTTGGTCAGGTTAGGACCAGTGAGAAGAACATCGTTCAGGGATATGCCTTGATGCTTGGCACTGGAGTCAAATACTACCCTGATTTGTTTTGGCTTACGTGGATGATATACTCCGAAGAAAGGCAGGTACCAGCACTCCTCATGTTCTCGAAGAGGTGGAGCTGGTTCAGCGTGATTATTGTCAAAGATCCTTTTCATAAAGGCGATGAAATGGTCCTTCATTTCAGGTCTGTTCTTTAGTGTTCGTTGTAGTGACTTGACTCTGGATAAAGCCTGTTCACGATTGTTTGGGAGTTTGACCCTTGCAGCACGAAGAGGTAATGGTGCTACCCAGCTGTTAGACTCATCCTTGAAGAATTCTTTGTCCATTACTTTGATAAATTCTCTGTCTTCAACTGATAAAGCTGTTTTGTTGTCATCGCTTGTAGTACAAAACACTGTGGTACCAAGGTTGTCATCACAGAGGATAGGAGTGACGGACACGCAGATTATGTCAAGAGGCTTCTCCTTTACGTCATAATGGTGAGGACACGGTTTGAAGTGGGATACACGTCCGTTTCCTAACACGTGAGTTTTGAATGAGTGGATCTTAGATGACGTGTGCATTTTATCCAAGCATACATTGCCCACTATTACCCAGCCCAGGTCAAGTCTTTGTGCATAAGGGGCATCGTCTGGTCCGTCGCACTGTTCGCGTACTTTATGTACTCTGAGAATGTCTCTTCCTAGCAGGACCAAGATTTCAGCATTCATGTCCATTACTGGAATCTCATCTACAAGATGCCTTAAGTGCGGATGGTGATATGCAGCCTCTGGAGTAGGAATCTCTTCCCTTTCGTCTGGTATCTGGTCACATTCAACTAATGTTGGTAGGGGTATTCCCTCTCTCCCCTTGACGTGAGAGACCATGAACCCGTTGGCCCTTCTGCCGAAAGTCTCTACGCGACCAGAACAGGTTCTGAGAGTATACGGTGTTGCGTGTCCCTTTATGCCGAAGATCTCAAAGAATTTAGGCTTAACAAGCGATTTGTTGCTCTGTTCATCTAATATGGCATACATCTTCGTGGCTTTTTCCGGTTGACCCTCTGGGTATATCTTGACTAGGCATACCTTGGCACAGCATTTGTAATCTAAGCCTTCTCCGCAGACTTCCGTGCATGAAGAAGAAATATTCCCTATAGCTGGAGCATTACCTTGTTGCTCCCCGCCATGATTTGAGACAGGTGCAGAGGTAGGTAGCTGCTGTGGGTTGTCTGGAAGTGGAGTAGGGTGCATAGCTGTAACATGTCTGTCGCTGCTGCATTCTGTGCCCTTGATGACAACTTTACAGTCTTTAGCAAAATGTCCGTAAGAGGCACAGCACCTGTAGCATACCCCAAGTTTTTGAAGAATCTCCCTGCGCTCTTGTAAAGTCTTTGCCCTAAGGCCACGACATTTCTTTAAAGGGTGAGGTTTCTTGTGAATAGGGCACTGACGATTAGGGTCTTTATCGCTATCACCTGAACCCCTCTGGTTTGCATGAGAGGACACGGGTGGTGAGATGTCTGTCCTTTTAACAGATATTGTTCTATTAAAGTCTCTACGTTTAGCCGCTGTGTTATCATACCTTGATGAGGATGCTGGTGATGATGATGAAGCTGGCAAGTTGGTTTCGCTGAAGCTGAAGCTGGGATCGTTTCTTGTCCAGGCTTGTTCGCTGATGAACCTGCAAAAATATGAGAATGGGGGGAAGGATACGTTATAGTCTCTTTTGTATCTTGAGCCGTGTTGCGCCCATTTCTCTTGCAGGCCGTATGGCAGTTTAGACGCCACTGGATTGACACCATGAGCAGTGTCCAGGAAGCTTAGTCCAGGTAGACGTGGGTCTGTCTTTGCCAACTCTAGCTCCATGAGGAGATCACTCAGTTCCTGGAGCTTTCGATAGTCCTTGTTACCTATTTTTGGGAAGTTTTGCAGTCTCTTGAACAGAGCGCCTTCTATGGCTTCAGCGCTGCCATAAGCTTGCTCAAGTCTTGCCCACGCAGCAACGAGACCTGCATCCGGGTGGTCAACATGTACTGTTCTCAGTCTTTTAACACGATCTGTGGATTCTGGCCCCAGCCACTTTATGAGCAAATCAAGTTCCTCCTTGGTAGTAAGGTTCAGATCAGCAATAGCAGCCTTGAAGGTTGATCTCCAGGCCCTGTAGCTCTCTGGACAGTCGTCGAACCTTGAGAGGCTTGTGTTAATGAGCTCTCGGCGTATCATATATCTGGCGAAGTCAGTCAAGTCTGATCTCTCACTCTTTGGTGCCAAAGTAACTTGAGGAACCGCTTGGGTGTTAAAGTTCTCTGGTGATGAAGGGTGAGGTTTACCAGGATAAAATGACGTTGCAAGAACGTTTAACTTTGGTGTAGTCTCTAAGGCTTCTGCTGGCTGCTGCTTGAGCTGCGGCTTGTCACTGGGATTCACCTTGCTGGCAGACTGAGTTGATGTGATTTGCTGCGTAGATGTTCTTGTGTTGTGGACTGGAGGAGGCTCAGGCATTTGGAGCTGAGAGGTCTCTGCTTTGAGAGTCAGAACAGTGTTGGGAGGAGGTACAGGAGATGACTGTGTATTGTTGCAAATGTTATGCTGTAAAACGTATTTGCTAGTGCGTTCGACTGGGTCTTCCAGTTCTGCTGGGATAGGGCAGTCTGCATTAGTACTTTGTCCCATTGCTTCTTCGAGGACCTTCAGCCTCGCTACGGCAGCTGCTTCCTCCTTTTCCATTTGCAGAATCTTGATTTGGGATTCCGTCTCTGCTTCTAACTCTGCTTGGCGGGCTTTGCTGTGAGCTTCTAACTCTGCTTGGCGGGCTTTGCTGTGAGCTTCTAACTCTGCTTGTTTTTTAGCAAAGGAGCCTTGCACTTTCTTTGACTCCACTTCAGCGCGGGCCTCTATTAGCTTGTCGCTTAACGTTGAATGTCTGGAGCGAGAGGATCTGGAAGAATGTGCAGTGTGCTTGGTTGATGTGGATCTGTGCGATCTGGTCTCTTGCAGTTGAGCAATGCGGAGTTCTGCCCTTTCTTTGGCAACTTGCACTAGGAGGTCTCTTTGTTGGTTTAGTGCATCAGTCTTGGTCAGTTCTGCTGAAAAGTCTTCCATATTAGAGTCCTGCAAGAAGTCTGTGTATTTTTCTGACAGCCTCTGGTAACGTTTATATGCAGCAGACAGACGATCTATAGAGTCTCTTAATTCAGCTGGGTGATTGTTAAAGTGTGGTAAAACTGACATGCATTGTGAAGTTCTGTCCGACAGGTCAGACAGATTGCTGGAGAGCTCATCTCTAGTGCATTCATAGTTTTCTCTGAGTTTCTGTGTCGGTTTTATTGTGCGTTTGGGTTTTACACTCTGTTCGACAAACTCTGCAGAATCTGCTCCTTGTACGTCTGCAGGTTCAGGGACATGATGAATCTGCGTCGGTTCAGCCATAATAGAGTGCACAGAACCTTGTCTGGACATTTTATACGTTTTTGCAAAAATAGTACTGTCTCTTTAAAAAGATGAACGGCAGCTTAGACAGGCAGGTAACACAGTTAAATGCAGAGAAACCGTTTTCAGTATTCAGTCAGATGCAGTATAAGTGAGATGCAGTAAGCTTGTGCGATCATGTGCTTCCCCAAGATGGCTGATGGCACTGAGCTTGATTGCAGATTAAACACACACACATGTGCTTCCATAAAATGGCCGATGGCAATGAGCTTGATTGCAGATTAAGCACACACATATATAGTAGCAGTCTGTAGGATTCTACACATCTTTTGACTATTCTGACTCAGATCGTTGTATAGCGATTTATCCCTTGCAGAGACCTCTATGCCTGGCCTGTATAAGTAGATGCAATCACCGAGGACAATCCTTATCAGATAGCTGAACTCACCAGAACACCGTTTATTTCCACGACTTGCTTTATTCCATATATCAGGTTACAGCAGATCACAGGATACAGCAGATAAAGGAATGAGATGTTCTTTGCGGTCAAAAGATGATGCTGTCCTAGCTTGCAAATGAATATACATGTGCTGCTGGATAACTACACCATGCTGCAGCTCTTACAAGAAGGAAGGGTGGAACTAAACACACACAGGAAGTGCATCATCATAAAGCGAGGGAAAAAAGAAGGAAAGCATGTACAATACAGAAAGACCACTAGGTGGCAGCATAAGGTAGCATAAGACTATCTATACAATATAAATCCCCATCTAAATGGATAACTGTAACAGCACAGTTGCTTTTCTAAAAGTATTTGCTTTTGAAGGGATGCATCAATAGTTTTCCCACATCTGAATCTCTTCTCAGCTTCCATCCATGTGATGATGTTCTCCAAGTGGTCAGAACTATTCTCATGAAGACTGAGTCGATTGCTCAGGTTCTTCCAGTCATTGCAGCCATCAGACACTAAAACTCTTCGTAATGTGGAAAATGAACGGCAGGCAAAACAGAAAACACAGTCCTTGCTTCTGGAATAAACTAACCAACGCCTGTCTTGTGTTTCCCTGTTGCTTAGAACTCTGGTGTAATGAAAGTAAGAAAAGAGTTTTTTTCCACCGTCTAACGGAAAAGTTACCTTTTCTTCCCTTATCGGTCCTTTCTGTATGTAACACACTCGATCCTTTTCTTCCATTGGGAACGTCCATTCTCCTGGATCATAACTTAGTGGCTGATATGTAGAGTCTGATTGGTCAGAACCTGAAACTGAGCCTTTCTGGGAATGATTTGTTCTTCGGTGTTACACAAAATGCTATTCTGTTCAGATTGGCCAGAAGTGCTTGGCTGTGAATCTTCTGATTCCATCTTCTCATGTTCAGGTACTGTTCACTTGCAGTTATCTTCCCAGTCTACAAAAACTTCTTCATAGAGCCACGTAGTTCCTGTTTACATTCCTCAAGAGCAGTATTCTTTTTTCTTTTTTGGTGACCGGATTCAAATTATCGGCCCTTGTCACGGTCTCTTCCACTTTTATGCATATTTGTTTTAGAAAGGAGTTCCCACAGAAATAGGGCCTCGTTTCCTCCTTTACTGGTTTGTCAAATCTTGTTCAGTGTATTGTAACCCTGTCTATGTTGTGCCCACTGTACAGCGCTGCAGAATATGCTGGCGCTATATAATAATAAAGAATGATAAAACTACTGTAAATTCTGCTAATCTTTACTATTATAGAAAATAAATGGAGTTGGAGGAGGGCGCGCCCAAACTTCAAATGGAGTAATAAATAAGAGAAAAGTCTGTGTAACTGATCTCTAGATAGTCTTTATCAGATGGCTTAAATAAACAGTCTTGGCCGCTGGGCAGGTCTCTGCAAGCTCCGTAGCAAACCAGATGGTTAATAAGTAATAATAACTTGACACAAGTCCCGTGGTTTGTTTAAATATATAAATGTTTATATAAATGTTTTGGTTTTTTTTTTTTGGTTTTTTTTCTGTTTTTGGTTTTTTTTCAAGCCTGGATCTTACCCAGTCAGAAGGTTCACCCCCAGACTTCTGACTGGGTAAGATCCAGGCTTGAAAAAAAACAAAAAAACAGAAAAAAAAACAAACAAAAAAAACACAAAAAACATTTGTTTGCTTTATTCACCCACGTTGACTCAGCACCACGGGACTTGTGTCAAGTTATTACTACTTATTAACCATCTGGTTTGCTACGGAGCTTGCAGAGACCTGCCCAGCGGCCAAGACTGTTTATTTGAGCCATCTGATAAAGACTATCTAGAGATCAGTTACACAGACTTTTCTCTTATTTATTACTCCATTTGAAGTTTGGGCGCGTCCTCCTCCAACTCCATTTATTTTCTATATTTGTTCTTTTTTGGGCAGCTGGACAGACTACCTGGAGGAGTTTATTGGCAGCACCCGTCCAAAAATTATTTTTTTTTCTCTCTTAACGCCAACCATCACACACACGTTACTGTTTATTAATCTTTAATATTAATTACACACAGTATGGTAACACAATTTTAGAACACCAAAATGAACTATGTTAAAAGACCAATGCAGGAACAGACGTTTACCTGATTGAAGTTGTTTCTGCTTCTGGTCAGACTGTTTTCATGCCAAGTAACTTCACCGCTGTAGTTGTGAAGATGCTCTGATCCTAGTATAAGCAAACAAATTCACTGATTACCAAGTGTGCTGCAAAATGACGTCTTCAGTGTATATTTGACTCTGCGTATACAGAACCTGACCAACAGCCTGTGACAATACCAGCATTACAACTGCAATTAGAAAATATACCTGCTGCGTATCAAATAGATTACCACTATTAGGGATGAGCCGAACACCCGAGTTCGGTTCGCATTCGAACTCGAACTTTTCAAAAGTTCGAATTCGAAATCGAACTCAATACAACACAGGGGAGATATGATAGAAACATTTAAATACATAAAGGGAATCCTCAAGGTCGAGGAAGGGAGTATATTTAAAAGGAAACAAAGTAGCAAAACAAGAGGACATAGTCTTAGATTAGAGGGGCAAAGGTTTAAAAGTAACATCAGGAAGCATTATTTTACTGAGAGGGTGGTGGATACATGGAACAGCCTTCCAGTTGAAGTGGTAGAGGCGAAAACAGTAATTGAATTTAAGCAGGCATGGGATAGGCATAAGGCTATTCTAAACAAAAGATAAATCCAGGTAAAGTATCCATGTAATTGGGCAGACTAGATGGGCCGAAAGGTTCTTATCTGCCGACATTTTTCTATGTTTCTATGTTTCTAAGTCAATGGGACTCAAAACTCGATTTTTAGAGTGCCCTCAAAGAGGGCATATATGCTAGATATTTGCCATAAAAGGTGTATGGGGGTCCTGGTAGTGCCCTGGGGGAAAGGAAATAAGGACAAAAAGTTAAAAAAAAACATTTGTAAAGGGACAGTGAGTTTTCCATGAAATAAGGGTTAAAAATAAAAACAAAAAATTCCTTCAAATATCGTGTCTAGGAGGTCCCCATAACCAGTCCGTGAAATGGCAGATTTATAGGATGTATAGAAACATTTAAAAACAATGTCCGGGTAGTGCCCTGGGGGACAGGAAACAAGGACAAAAAGTTTAAAAAATATATGTTTTTAACCCCTTCACTGCTGACGACGTGTGGGACACGTCCTCAGTTACTCCCGCTGTATGCTGAGGAGGACGTGTCCCACACGTCATCAGCTTTGCGGGACCCCCGGCAGAGATACTCACCTCTCTGTCTGGGGTCCCGCGGCGTTCTGACTTCAGCGTCCTCAGACGTGAGGTTGTGTATAGAGATGCTGTGAGGCTGTGTATAGAGATGCTGATGGGGTTGTGTATAGAGATGCTGTGAGGCTGTGTATAGAGATGCTGATGGGGTTGTGTATAGAGATGCTGTGAGGTTGTGTATAGAGATGCTGTGAGGTTGTGTATCGAGATGATGATGGGGTTGTGTATAGAGATGCTGTAAGGCTGTGTATAGAGATGCTGATGGGGTTTTGTATAGAGATGCTGTGAGCTGTGTATATAGATGCTGTGTATAGAGATGCTGATGGGGTTGTGTATAGAGATGCTGTGAGGTTGTGTATAGAGATGCTGTGTATAGAGATGCTGATGGGGTTCTGTATAGAGATGCTGTGAGGTTGTGTATAGAGATGCTGATGGGGTTGTGTATAGAGATGCTGTGAGGCTGTGTATAGAGATGCTGTGAGGCAGTGTATAGAGATGCTGATGGGGTTGTGTATAGAGATGCTGTGAGGTTGTGTATAGAGATGCTGTGAGGCTGTGTAGTGTATAGAGATACTGTGAGGCTGTGTATAGAGATGCTGATGGGGTTGTGTATAGAGATGCTGTGAGGTTGTGTATAGAGATGCTGATGGGGTTGTGTATAGAGATGCTGTGAGGTTGTTTATAGAAATGCTGTGTATAGAGATGCTGATGGGGTTGTGTATAGAGATGCTGTTTGTGTATAGAGATGCTGATGGGGTTGTGTATAGAGATGCTGTGAGGTTGTGTATAGAGATGCTGTGAGGCTGTGTATAGAGATGCTGTTTATAGAGATGCTGATGGGGATGTGTATAGAGATGCTGTTTGTGTATGGCGATGCTGTGAGGTTGTGTATAGAGATGCTGTGAGGCTGTGTATAGAGATGCTGTGAGGCTGTGTATAGAGATGCTGATGGGGTTGTGTATAGAGATGCTGTATATAGAGATGCTGTGTATAGAGATGCTGATGGGGTTGTGTATAGAGATGCTGTTTGTGTACAGAGATGCTGATGGGGTTATGTATAGAGATGCTGTGTATAAAGATGCTGTGAGGCTGTGTATAGAGATGCTGATGGGGTTGTGTATAGAGATGATGTGAGGTTATGTATAGAGATGCTGTGAGGTTGTGTATAGAGATGCTGTGTATAGAGATGCTGTTTGTGTATAGAGATGCTGATGGGGTTGTGTATAGAGATGCTGTGAGGCTGTGTATAGAGATGCTGATGGGGTTGTGTATAGAGATGCTGATGGGGTTGTGTATAGAGATGCTGTGAGGTTGTGTATAGAGTTGCTGATGGGGTTGTGTATAGAGATGCTGTGTATAGAGATGCTAATGGGGCTGTGTATAGAGATGCTGTGAGGTTGTGTATAGAGATGCTGTGAGGCTGTGTATAGAGATGCTGTGTGGCTGTGTATAGAGATGCTGTGAGGCTGTGTATAGAGATGCTGTGAGGCTGTGTATAGAGATGCTGTGAGGTTGTGTATAGAGATGCTGATGGGGTTGTGTATAGAGATTCTGTGTATAGAGATGCTGATGGGGCTGTGTATACAGATGCTGTGAGGTTGTGTATAGAGATGCTGTGAGACTGTGTATAGAGATGCTGATGGGGCAGGTATAAAGTAAAAAAAAAACGTATTTTTTGTGTGTGGTTTTTATTAATGCAGCAATATTGTTCACATTTCAATTATAATGTGAACAATGATGCTGCACTAATGATTTTTTTCTATGGGGTGCGTTTGCTAAAAATCACGTAATTCCCCCCACAAAATGTAACAAGTCCCCATTTCTAATTTTTGTACAAACGCACCCCATACAAAACATAACCGCAAACGCTCATGTGCTAAAATGTGAAAAAAAACACTTTACACACTGCAGATGATTAAAAATTCTATTTTTATTGCATTTTTTGTCATAATATACAGGCAGGACATGACGTATACATATAAAAATGATATATTATGAATCTACGGAGTCTGCCGGAAAGAACGATATCTAATATATCTGGGTCATTTAATAAAATGTGGCTTCAAATCGCGTTTAAACATGATGAGCAAAAGCGGTAAAAATGAGCTGAGCACACAGCAGTGAAATGCAGGGTTAAAGGGTTAAACAGCATATCAGAGGAACATTTTGTAGAGAAATTAACACTTCTCAGAAGCACAGGTGTTTGGTACATGCTTAGGAGACACCTCCAGACACCCTCAGTCTACAGACAATCTATCAAATTCATTAGACCAGACTAATTAAAAGCACATGTTTTCAAACACTAATTAACACCTGTTGTTTACGCCGTTTGAGAGCAAAGGTCATTTAGAAGTGAGAATCTTTGCACATAGACATTATTTTTTAATTCAATATCTATTAAACCGTTGCTTATAATATTCTGCAGTAAAGAGTCTCTTTATTTCTAGATTTTATAGTATTTTTAAAGCATTTTTTATACTTTTTTCGAAAAAAAAATTTAGAACTCGAACCGAACACGCCAAAAAGTTCGAAGTTCGCGAACTTTCAAACTGCCGATGTTCGAGTCGAACTCCGAACTGATCGAACCGAACAGCTCATCCCTAACCACTATCTGCCAAGTATAATAAAAGACAACAAACTGCACTGAGCTATTCTAGAAATGTTTGAGTCTCAAATGAAATACATGAATATTGTAATAGTCTTTAAAGGAGAAGAAAATACAACACCTTACTCTCCACTCATCTCAAAAGATGGCACACTTGAGACTAAGAATGTCACAAAATACTGTATTGAAAACCAATAACTTAATCATACAGCACACTATTAGAATATCAAAAATCAAAACCACCGTACTGTCACGGATCCCGGATCCCACCACGCAGTCCTTAAAACCCAACACTCCAGAGCCCAAAAATCTACCAACAAGGTAGTCGAAAGAGAATCCCTAACTGTCTGGTCCTTAATAATTGGCCAGGTATATATATACTAGCTAGACAGAAAGGGTTAATCAAAGAATATGTGGTAATACAAAACCAGGTCAGCAACACGGGGGTAGTCAGACGAGCCAGAATCAGGAATACAGAGTATAGCATAGTCAAAGGGAATTGCCGGATCGATATCAGTGCAGGAGCGTAGTACAAGAAAATAGTCTAGGAAAACGGAAGGCGGAATAGTAAGAAAACAAGCCGAGGTCAATAACAGGTTCAATCACAAGAGAATGCAGATACTGGGAGCTCAGGTATGGATAACCACGATCTGGCACTGCTTAGAAGGAACTGTCAGTTTTTAAAAGACCTTCATCAGACCGCACCCCCCTCTCAAGCCGCGCCTCATGCAGCCACCTCCCTGCCTGTCTCTATTTAAAACGGGCGTTGGTAAGCAAGCAGCATCAGACATGCTGCCCTCAAGCACACCGGAGAGGCTGGAAGCCCCCAATGTTACAGTACCCCCCTCTCCACGGGAGGCTACCGGACAACCAGCAGGACAAGTGGCAGGACGACCACCGGGGTGAGTGGCAGGACGACCACCAGGGCGATCAGGGTGCGAGGCATGGAACGCCCTGACCAACCTAGAGGCAGACATGTTGGAAGCCAGAATCCAGGACCGGTCCTCCAGACCATAATCCACCCAATCGACCAAGTACTGCAGAGCACCCCTGAACAGCCTAGAATCCAGAACTTTCCAAACCTCATACTCCGTTTCTCCATCAACCTGAACAGGTGGAGGAGGAGGAACGACCCACTTGTACCTGTTACACAACAAAGGCTTCAGTAGGGAGGTGTGGAAGACATTGTGCAAGCGAAGATGTCTAGGAAGGGCAAGAGCATAAGCCACAGGGTTAACGCGGCGAATGATCTTGTATGGACCGATAAACCGAGGTGCCATTTTCATAGAAGGCACCCGCAACTTCACATTCCTAGTGGACAACCAAACTCTATCCCCCACGTTGTAGGAAGAAGCTTGTAACCTATGCCTGTCAGCCTTGCGTTTCTGGACAGCAACATTGCACTCCATGTTTTCGCGAATCTGTCTCCAAATATCTTGTAGTTGTGTGAGATGTTCATCGAGAGCCGGGATGGCCTGTTCAGCAAACTGAAGCGGTAGAGCCGGAGGGAAAAAAACATAGATGGCAGAAAAAGGAGAGTGGCCAGTGGTCTCATTAACAGCGTTATTACGTGCATATTCAGCCCAGGGCAACAACTTCGACCAATTGTCTTGTTGTTGTGTGGTAAAGCAACGTATGTACTGCTCGAGACCCTGATTTGCCCTCTCTGCTGCCCCATTGGTTTGTGGATGATATGCTGAAGAGAAGGCCAATCGCACCCCCATCTCCGCACAGAAATCCCTCCAGAAACAAAAGACGAAATGAGCTCCATCAGAGACTATTTCAGATGGAACCCCATGTATTCGTACAATCTCTCTAGCAAAGATGACCGCCAGTTCTTTGGCTGTAGGAAACTTAGGTAAAGGAATAAAATGAGACATTTTGGAGAAGCGGTCTACAACTGTCAGAACCACAGTATGACCCTTGGACTTCGGCAAGTCCACAATAAAATCCATGGATAGATGAGACCAAGGCCTATTAGGAATGGGTAAAGGCTGCAATAGACCGACAGGCAAGGTTTTACTGGTTTTGCTTCTGACACAGACTTGACAAGCCAAAACAAACAGACGTACGTCCTGTCGCATGGTGGGCCACCAGAACTGTCTGGAGATACTGGCAAGCGTCTTAGTAATACCAGGATGACCTGCTGGTTTTGAATCATGAAACATTATGAGTAATTCTTGTCTTTCCTTTTCAGGCACAAACAACATATCTGGAGGCTTGTTAGGTGGAGCCCCCATTTGAGCTGCTTGGAGGCGTTCCAGGAAAGGCGAGGAAACAGACAAGACCGTGGAAGCCACAATACGTTCAGGAGGAACTGTAGGATTGTGGTCTTGTGTATTTGATTCATACGGGTCATATTGACGAGATAAAGCATCAGCCTTTACATTGCGGTCACCTGGTCTGTAAGTCAACACAAAATTAAACCGAGACAGTAGTAATGACCACCTGGCCTGTCTCGAGTTCAGGTGTTTAGCATCCCCGATGTACGTAAGGTTCTTATGATCAGTGATTATCAACAAAGGGTCAAGAGTACCTTCCAACAAATGTCTCCACTCTGACAGGGCAGACACAATAGCAAGCAATTCTCTGTTACCGATATCATAATTGCATTCTGCTGGTGATAATTTTCTTGAAAAGAACCCACAAGGATGTAGAGGCTTCCCTGGAGACACTCTTTGAGATAGGACAGCCCCAATGCCTATCTTGGAAGCATCAACCTCAAGAACAAATGGAATTCTGGGATCAGGATGCCGTAACACGGGAGCGGAAGTGAAAGCCTGTTTGAGAGCTTCGAATGCCTGTTTGGATTGTGAAGACCAGACCTGGTTCTTCAGACCTTTACGTGTCATATTAATGATAGGAGAAGCTACAGCAGAATAGTTCTTGATAAATCTCCTATAATAGTTGGAAAACCCCAGAAACCTCTGTATGGTTTTGAGGCCTTGAGGAAGAGGCCATTCTGAGATGGCCGTGAGTTTGGAAGGATCCATCTCAAAACCTTCTGGAGTTATAATGTACCCAAGAAATTTTACAGTAGTAATGTCGAATAAACACTTCTCCAGTTTGCAATAAAGACCATTGTCTAGTAATTTTGCTAATACCTGTCTGACATGTTCATGGTGGGTTTTCAGATCGGGAGAGTAAACATAGAAACATAGAAAAATGTCGGCAGATAAGAACCTTTCGGCCCATCTAGTCTGCCCAATTACATGGATACTTTACCTGGATTTATCTTTTGTTTAGGATAGCCTTATGCCTATCCCATGCCTGCTTAAATTCAATTACTGTTTTGGCCTCTACCACTTCTACTGGAAGACTGTTCCATGTATCCACCACCCTCTCAGTAAAATAATGCTTCCTGATGTTACTTTTAAACCTTTGCCCCTCTAATCTAAGACTATGTCCTCTTGTTTTGCTATTTTGTTTCCTTTTAAACCAGTATATCATCTAAGCCATCTTCCTTGATTTTGCCAAGGCCTTTGACACGGTAGACCATGGCATCTTGTTAGAAAAACTTAAAAACTCTGGCATTGGTGATCGCACGCTAACCTGGTTTCAATCATATGTATCCGACCGATCACAATATGTGTCAATTTCTGGCAGCTCCTCCCTCCCACTCCCAGTCACTTGCGGTGTACCCCAAGGCTCAATACTAGGCCCCCTGCTATTCACAATATTCATAAATGATCTGCCCAACGTCTGCAAAGCCTCAACTGTACATATGTACGCAGACGACACTGTGATCTATACCAGCAAACCAAATCTCCCGCAGCTGTAAGCCATGCTGCAAGAACAATTCACAGAGGTAGAAAAGTGGATCAAAAACAACAAACTTTATTTAAATACTGACAAAACTGTAACGATGCTCTTTGGAACAGCACCTAAACTACACAAATTGCAAAATCCCCATCTATGTGTTGGGACAAAATCAAATGGCATGCTGACCACAGTCACTTCTCTCAAATATCTAGGTATGTGTTTGGACCCTAATCTATCCTTTGGCCCCCACATCGAAAAACTCATCTAAACTTTACCCCAAACTAGGTGCCCTGTACAGAAACAAATCCTGCCTGAGTCCCGTGGTAAGAAAGCAGCTTGTACAGCAAATGCTTATGCCGGCTATTGATTACAGAGATGTAGTGTATGCAGCCGCCCCGCAAACACACCTTCATAAACTTACTACATTGTATAACTCATTCTGCCGCTTTGCGCTACAATGTAACTACATGACCCACCATTGTGACATGTTAAAAGAGCTAAACTGGCCATCGCTGGAATTCAGACGCACCTTTCACCTTTCCAGCCTGGTGTTTAAGAGCATCTCTGGGAAGCTGCCACCCTACCTGAATAGACTGCTTCCCCCAGCAGCTCCCTCATCCTATAACCTCCGATCCAGGACCAGCACCTTACTTGCTATACCACAATACAAAAAGACAGTGGCTCGGTCCTCATTTTCCTACAGAGCACCACAATTATGGAATAACCTCCCAGACACCATCAAATCTTCCCCCAGTCTTAAGTCACTCAAAAGCTCCTTACTAACATACCTCAATACAGAATGCACCTGTGAACATGTAACCTAGTGACTATATTTCCTACATATTTATTTTCTGTTAATCTGTATATTTGTGTTGTTTTTTTAATATCTTGCATTGTATTACTTTGTATTTCTGTAACTGTAACACTTCAATGTTCTTGAACCCAGGACATACTTGAAAATGAGAGAAATCTCAATGTATCCTTCCTGGTAAAATCCTTTATAAATAAATAAATAAATAAGTATACGATAACAAAGGATTGCAAAAAATCTGAGCACATCATTAATGAAATCTTGGAATACAGCTGGAGCATTACAGAGACCGAAAGGCATGACCGGATATTCATAATGCCCACTCCTGGTGTTAAATGCTGTTTTCCACTCATGCCCATCTTTTATACGTATCAGGTTGTAAGCCCCTCTTAAATCGAGTTTTGTGTATACTGCTGATCCCCTTAACCTGTCGAACAGTTCTGATATAAGAGGGATAGGGTACACATTCTTGATGGTGATCTTGTTAAGCCCCCTATAATCAATACACGGGCGTAAATCTCCTTTTTTTTAAACACAAAAAAGAACCCAGCCCCTGCTGGAGAAGAGGAACGTCTGATAAAACCTCTCTCCAAATTCTCCTTTATGTACTCCTCCATGATTTGGTTCTTCTTTATGGATAAAGGATATAATTTGCCTCGAGGAGGCATGGTACCTGGATGAATATCTAAGGCGCAATCATACGGACCATGTGGAGGTAGTTTCTCTGCCTCTCTTTTATCGAATACAGCCCTGAGGTCGGCATACCAGTCAGGAACCTCTGTAGACAATGGAGGAGCTGTAGGTGTGTTCAGGGCACCAATATGCTGAATGGGTATTAAACAAGTCCCAAAACAAGCAGGACTCCAAGACAGTATCTCTCCCTTAGCCCAATCAATAACAGGATTATGTTCCACCAACCAAGGGAAACCAAGCACCTACAGGATTGGAAGGTGAACGGATAACCTGAAATATGATCTCTTCTTTATGCAAGAGACCAGTGGTAAGAACCACTGTAACAGTATCGTGAGTAATCCTGGGGCAGGATAACGGCCTACCATCTATGGCTTCGACGGCCAAGGGTGTCTCTCTTACAACCAGAGGGAGAGAGATGGAGAAAGCATATTCAACATCAATGAAATTACCAGCAGCCTCAGAATCAACAAAAGCGGTAGTATGCGTGGTCTTGGTCTCCCAAGCTATGGATACTGGTAACAAAAGTCTAGTATCTTTGACAGGAGACATGAACGTCACACCCAAGGCATGTCTCCTCAGCTGCCTTAGGTGCGGTAGTTTTCCGACTTATCATGCATTCTAGGGCGAGTGGGACATTGAAGTCGTAAATGTCCTTCTAAACCACAATACAGGCACGATCCTTCACGAAGACGCCTTGTTCTCTCTTCCTCTGTAAGCCTAGTATGGCCTAGTTGCATAGGCTCAGAGGGAGGAGATAAATCTCTGGGTGTTGCCTGAAAGACAGGGGCCAACCTTGGTCTCTTAGGTTTCTCTCTTGGAGTTATTCTGTACCTTATCTGATCATCCTGATCTATACAATAATCTATAAATTCACTCAACACCTCAGGTAATTTACGAGGGGCCAACTCATGCATCAATGACTCCAATAATCCCTCCATAAAAGCCAGAACCAGAGTCTCATTAGTCCAGTTCACGTCAGAAACCAATGTTTTAAAATCTATAGCATAATCAGACACAATCCTGTTCCCTTGACGTATGAGGAACAAGGATTTGCCAGCTACCTTGGCCTTTCTGGTAGGATTAAATGTACGTTTTAACTCGGCTATGAATTCTTTATAGTTCAGTACAATAGACTTCTCTGCCTCCCATAAAGGATTCGCCCATGTCAACGCTCTGCCAGACAGATGGTTAATAATGAACCCCACTTTGGCTATGTCAGTGATAAACATTTGTGGATTTAGTTTAAAATGAAAATCCACATGGACCAAAACTCCCCGGCACTCCGAGGGAGTACCGTCAAACCTCATAGGAGTGGTCATGTTTACCTGGGAAGTCTGAACGACAGGGGACACAGGTATAGCAGGCGGAGGTGCAACCCCAGCTGGTTCCAGGTAAGCCGTATGAGTCAGGATAGTTTGTAAGGCGATAGCAAACTGATCCATCCTATGGTCCTGCTTGTCCTGTCTGGATACAAAGTTACTCAAATGCTCTGTTAAGTCTGCGGGATCCATTTGGCCAGATCGTAATGTCAT
The DNA here is from genome assembly GCA_009667805.1 of Leptobrachium leishanense. NCBI lineage: Eukaryota > Metazoa > Chordata > Amphibia > Anura > Megophryidae > Leptobrachium > Leptobrachium leishanense. The sequence goes on along the minus strand of CM019073.1, from coordinate 73,073,731 downwards.
GGATCCTGGATCCCACCACGCAGTCCTTAAAACCCAACACTCCACAGAGCCCAAAAATCTACCAACAAGGTAGCCGAAAAAGAATCCCTAACTGCCTGGTCCTTAATAATTGGCCAGGTATATATATATACTAGCTAGACATAAAGGGTTAATCAAAGAATATGTGGTAATACAAAACCAGGTCAGCAACACGGGGGTAGTCAGACGAGCCAGAATCAGGAATACAGAGTATAGAATAGTCAAAGGGAATTGCCGGGTCAATATCAGTGCAGGAGCGTAGTACAAGAAAATAGTCTAGGAAAACGGAAGGCTGAATAGTCAGAAAACAAGCCGAGGTCAATAACAGGTTCAATCACGAGCGAATGCAGGTACTGGGAGCTCAGGTATGGATAACCACAATCTGGCACTGCTTAGAAGGAACTGTCGGTTTTTAAAAGACCTTCACCAGACCACGCCCCCCTCTCAAGCCGCGCCTCATGCAGCCACCTCCCTGCCTGTCTCTATTTAAACCAGGCATCGGTAAGCAAGCAGCATCAGACATGCTGCCATCAAGCACACCGGAGAGGCTGGAAGCCCCCAACGTTACATGTACAGGTTATTTCTTTTTAAATCACATAGAAGCATTCATTTAGTAATATTTACCATTTGTGGGTCCCTCAATTTCCACTACAGGATTTTGGCACTATATCCAAGTTTTGGGTGGAGTTCATACCATGTGTGTATGACCTGGCTAAGCACCTGCTATCAGAAGGCTATCTACTGATGGCGCTTGTGCAACCAGGTGAGGCTGGGCCATGCATATGCGGTATGTACTCTCTTCTATAGTAAAGTTCATTTACCCTTTTCATGTAAAAGACACCTGTCTCATTAAGTTACTAAAGGTACTGAAGGAGAGACAGGTGTCTCAGAAGGCATGTCAACCCCCTCCAGCATTTAATATACCTCTATACCACCCCCAGTCTGATTTTTTTTCTTCTTTTACTCTTCAGCAGGGCAAGATTACAAGGGCTATTCAAAGAAAGTTGAAACTCAGGAGAATGACTGGAGAAGTGAAATTTCTAGGTCAAAATTGCCAAACCCCAAAAATTCTCCCATTTATCTCACTTTCCAAATCGGCTATTTGGTCTAGATTGTTCTCTTCTGCCAATTCTCCTGGTTTTCACCTTTCTCTGAAAAACCCTCTTTGAGTGAGCCTTGTACTGAGGATTTTGGTGGGCCTTGCCCTTTAGAGACAGGAAAAAAACTCTTAGCTTAAAGCTGAACTTGTTGGAGTTTCACATATTTCTTGCCAATAGAAAGCTTCCCTTTCACAGCACAGTCTCCTCTCTGCTGTCTCTATAAGAAATACAAGTAGACACAATTAATATATGCCATAAATATATTCCATGTAACAGTGATGTGGAGATGATGGAGCAAAGCATTATTACACATCGATCCATCCAAAACCGTTAGTTATTTTATAAAGGGCTAATAAGTTCCGTAGCACTGAACAATAGGTAAGACAGAACAAGTATACGTACAAGTTAAACATATAGAACAGTAGGAAAGAGGACCCTGCTCAAAAGCTTACAATCTAAGACACAAGCTGCTTTACTGCTGCAAGGTGAGCGGGGGTCCTTTGGACCCCTGTATTTCTATTCTTTACACCCCATCAAAGCAATGGCCTTGTCAATTTGTCAAATATGAAATAAGCAATACAACTGCCGTTATTATCTAGTAAGGAAATCTGAATGTGAGAAAACACTTTCCTACCTGTTTCTTGTATGACTTCCCAGAAACTGAAAGCATCAAGGTACCCTGCTCGGTTCACATCGATGGATCTAAAAAAAGATTCTATGGTTTCTAAGAAAGGAAATGAGAAATGATAAGAATGATGAAATTTTAAAAAAAAGGAAAGGTTCAATACGACCGCTACAAAAGACTTTTTAAAAAAGGAATATTTGTTAGGCCTTGTATTTCTCTTAAGTTTTATGAGTAATTTACCACAGGAGCGTTTCTCCATGCGCCACAGCAATAAAACTCTGAAGGGGTTAAGAGCACCAAACTTGCCACCAAACAGTGAATTTCCCCTTACAGTGCAATTTTGTGGCTGTTAATGTATGCAGAAAGCTGTCAATTAGACAAATACTGTAGAATTGACAGCAGTGAAATTGTCCTATAGAGAAGTAACTGTTAATCTATTCAGAGAACATCGAACTGCCTTTGAAGAAAAAAAAAAATTTCACTGTAGTTTGGCGCTCTTAAGCAGACTTCAGGGACTCTGGGTGTCTCTGGTGCCTAAATGAATTTTCAGAACATGGATGGAAAGCAGAGTTAAATGCATCACTCACATTTTGGTAGTGTTGTTTCACTTGATCCCAGGTATTGTGGTCAGTGTTGGCCCCTTTATTCCATCCGTCTCTCTGCTTGTGGTGGAGCGGGTTCAAATCACAGCAACGGTGCCGTTAAGAATAGCAGAGATTTTTTTAGATCTAATTTGGCAGTCAGATCAGCGCTCTTCAGCAGACTTCGTGGGACCCTGGGCCCTCACTGGGCTCTGGGGGGGCTCTCTGGGCTCTCAGGGCCCTGGGGGGGGGCTCTCTGGGCCCTCACTGGGCTCTGGGGGGCTCTCTGGGCCCTCACTGGGCTCTCACTAGGCTCTATGGGCTCTCACTGGGCTCTGGGGGGCCTCTCTGGGCCCTCACTGGGCTCTCACTGGGCTCTCTGGGCCCTGGGGGGGCTCTCTGGGCCCTCACTGGGCTCTGGGGGGGCTCTCTGGGCTCTCACTGGGCCCTCACTTGGCTCTCACTGGGCCCTGGGGGGCTCTCTGGGCCCTCACTGGGCCCTCACTGGGCCCTGGGGGGCTCTCTGGGCCCTCCCTGGGCCCTAAGGGGGGTCTCTCTGGGCCCTCACTGGGCCCTAATGGGGGCTCTCTGGACCCTCACTGGGTCCTAAGGGTGGGCTCTCTGGGCCCTCACTGGGCCCTAAGGGGGGTTCTCTGGGCCCTCACTGGCCCTCACTGGGCTCTCTGGGCCCTGGGGGGCTCTCTGGGGGGGCTCTCTGGGCTCTCACTGGGCCCTCACTTGGCTCTCACTGGGCCCTGGGGGGCTGTCTGGGCCCTCACTGGGCTCTCACTGGGCCCTCACTGGGCTCTGGGGGGCTCTCTGGGCCCTCACTGGGCCCTAAGGGGGGCTCTCTGGGCCCTCACTGGGGCTTTCTGGGCCCTCACTGGGCCCTAATGGGGACTCTCTGGACCCTCACTGGGCCCTAAGGGGGGCTCTCTGGACACTCACTGGGCCCTAAGTGGGGCTCACTGGGCCTTTACTGGGCTCTGGGGGGCTGTCTGGGCCCTCACTGGGCTTTGGGGGGCTCTTAGAGCTCTGGGGGCCACTCTGGAAGCCCTCACTGGGCTCTGGGGGCCTCTCCGGGCCCTTCACTGGGCTCTGGGGGACCTCTGCGGGCTCAGGGGGCTCTCTTGGGGCCTGGGTGCTCGCTCTTGGGCCTCTGGATGGAGGGGCAGTGCTTTTACGGCACTCACTTCACTTTGAAATAAGTTGGATCCCCCCTGGCAGCAGCTGGGTGTGAGGTGTGAGGAATCGGGTCCGGTTAGCTCCGCCTCCGCCTGCCTCTGCGTCCGCTGCGTGGTGCTGCTGCGTGGTGCTGCATAGGGTGCGGCGGGCGCCAACAGCATCACGTGTGCACGTCTGGCGCAGGTTTGACGTCATCAGCGGTGGCGTGCGCTACCGCAAGTTGGATTTCTCAGGCGGGGGGCCCACACACAGGAGCAAAATAAAAAAAACGCCTGGGCGAAATGTGCAGCAGCAGCTGGAAGCAATTAATTAAGGCTGCTGCGCGAGTATGCAGATCAGGCGGCCGCACGAGGCCTTGTAAGTGCGAGGCCTTATCTGCCTTATTAAAGAGCCGCCACTGGAAGCAGGTCAGGTGCCCTGGCAGCTGGGGTGCATTTGAAATGTGACGACAATCATTTTGTTTGCCATATCCATTAATTTTACATTCAATATGCATTTGATTATAAATAAAATAATCGCATACTCACTCTGCAGCTTCTGCTCCTCTTCAGACCATGTGTCATCTGCTGGGAATAACACCTTTGCGAAAGCAGTCCACGCACTCGCCTTCTCTTCCTTGTCCTTATAAAGGACACTGGCCATGTCCCACAGCGCTGGGTGCTCACGTACTGCGGCGATAAGGGTATGTACGTCCATGATGCACGTGACAGTGAACAGCAGCATCTCCACGTTCACTCCAGGCAGACCAGGGAACTTCTGGATTGTGGGTGTGAGGTAGGCCAGATATCTGCAACGTGTCTTCCCCTCGCGTCACACACACACAGGCCACTATGCGGATGCAGCGCACTTTTTGTGCGCATCGACGTTCTCCGTTGTGATTCCGCAGTTTGGTACGGTCAGGTTGTTACAATTTGGTGTTACCACCAGCTTTTCAAACACGGTAAAATTATGCGTGCAAACGTTGTCCGTTAAATTTTGCCCGAAGATTGTAATACCATGCGCGCACCAGCGCACAAACGCATTTGCGCTCACAATGTTAAGTATGGGATGCGCGCACAAACTTGTGCTCCTGCAGGGTTTGCGCAGCGTCACTCGCGCTAGACGTTAACGCGCATTTTGTGCGCGAACGTCGTAATACGACGTTCAGTGTGAATAGTTTTGCCCCTCGCGTTAATGCGTTTTTGCACACGCACAAAATTGTGCGCGAAGAGTCTAATTTTGCCCTGTATCTATTCAATTCATTGCAGAATAAAAGCCTTGTTTTAAAATAAATTAGGACCAATAAAATTTCACCTAAAAAAATCCCCAAAAATGCCTAAAGAAATTCTTAAAAAATAATTTTTATTAAGAAATATTTAAAATGCAAATTTTTATTTACCTTGAAAGTCTATGGGGAAAAAAGTCTAGTTTCTTTAAAATAAGTTCGTAAACTTAAAGTTTCACCCAAAAAAATCTCGAAAATTGCCTAAAAAATTCTAAAAAAATAAACGGTTTAAGAAAAATTTAATAAAAACGTGAATATTTTTTTACATTCAAAGCTATGTGAATAAAGCCTTCTTTCTTTAACCCCCATAAGGACCACTGACGTACATAGTACATCCTGGGGAAAATTCCCCTTAACACTTTCACTGCTGAACCATTTCACCTCTGTGTGCTGAGCTCATTTTTACTTGTTAAGCTCATCACGTTTAAACGCGATTTGAAGTCACGTTTTATTATACAACCCAGACAAATTATGCATCCTTTTTTTCGGCAGACTTGGCAGATTCATAATATATTATTATTCTATGTATATGTCATGCCCTGCCTGACTATTATAACAAAAATTGCAAAATGCAAAATTAGAATTTTAAATGATCTACTGCATGTAAAGTGATTTTTTTCACAATTTATCATCTGAGCCTTTGTGGTTATATATTCTATGCTTGTTAAAAAAAATTGGAAATAGAACTCATTACTTTTTTTCAGGGAAATTAGGTGATTTTTAACTAATACCTAAGGAATAAAAATTATTAGTGCAGCATCATTGTTCACATTATAATTGAAATGGGAACAATATTGCTGCATAAATAAAAAATAAGTTTTTTTTAAATAAATAATTTTTTTATTTTATTATTTTTTTCTTACTTTGAACATTGTCATGTTTGGTATCATTGGAAATGCTCTGGCCTTTCCAATCATACTAGACATGCCCCTCTAGCTGCCACCGGTCGGGAGATACGGGGGTTCAAAGGAACTCCCTATCTCCAACATAGGATTTCCTTAGGAAATCCCTGGGCAGCTAGGGGTTACCTGGCTAACTGATGTCACCGCACCATGATGATGAGGGGGGACCCGGAGGTGAAGCTGCCATCTAAGATGGTGGCCTCCACCGGAAATAGGCAACGATTGCGGACTGGCACCGAATGGTGCCGGATTGCGGACTGGCGCCGTATGACACCGGATTGCGGACTGGCACCTCAGGGTTAAAGATAGGTATCCCAGTGTAGCGCCGCACCCCCCCTTTTTTTTCCTTTTGTATTTTCTTTTCATTTAGGGATGACACACACGGGTGCAGTGGCGATCGTGTCATAGGCTCTACCCCACACAAAGTGTCAAAATTGTTGCGCCCACCAATTACTCCATTTTCTGTTAAAGATAGGCATCGCTTGAAAGGACAGACTCTTCCCTTTCAGTGGTGCTTGCCTTTAACTTTTACCTCTACCCAATCGGGAGGGATCTGAAAGCAAACCCCCCTCCTTTCAGCATTCTTCTGGCTTGCCACCTGAAAATGACATCATCGTATCTGTAATCCGTCATCGCATCCGACGAGGGGTCTCAAAAGCAGTGTCTGACTTCAAGAAAGTCAGATCTCCACAGGACCCCAGAGGAGAGAGGTGAGTATGGATAGGAGCTCCAGGTTTTTTTTTCCAAGAAAGTATTTTACCAGGAAGGATACATTGAGATTTCTCTCATTTTCAAGTATGTCCTGCGTGGCAAGTATGTACTGTTAGGTGTCTTGCCCAAGGACACTTACTGGAGATGTGCTCTTGCCAGGATCGAACTTCTGTCTCCACAGTCTCTCTCCACGGTTCTAGAGCAGTGATGTTACCTCTACTCCACCCAGCCCGTTAGTGGAAGATATGTGGGGAATGTCCTCCACATATAGTAGGAGACTCCCATGACGTTCCCCACATGTCTTCCTCAGTGAAGGGGTTAAGGACCAAGGACGTATTATGTACGTCTTGGTCCTTTAACCCCCTCCCTCCTTAAACTCACGTCTCTGGTCAGAGTCCCATGTTGGACTGGCTTCCAGGAAGCCAGCCTGCTGGTTTTATGGGCCCCAGCCGTCGCGATGATGTCATTTTCAGGCACCCCCGGCACCTACAGGGGGAATCTGAAAGAGGAGGGTGTAGGTCCTTTGGACCCCTCTCCCTCCCCAATGGCTGCACATAGAATACAAAGAGAGGCACCACTGGAGAGTGCAGAGTCTGATGAACAGGATGAACATAAAATGGTCAAAATGAGCTCAGCACATAAAGGTGAAATGGCTTAGCAGTGAAGGGGTCAGATACGTGAGCGTTAGTGAGAAGTTAAGTGACACTAACGCGTGGCCCCCATATTACATCCTGTATTGGTGATAGCGTTTTAAACCTTGATCTTACTGTACTTTGCGGGCTCTATTACAATCCCTGCGCTAAACCAGGGGCGGTAGGGAGAAAAAACTGCGCAAATTCCCCCTACCGTCCCCAGTTTAGCAAGGGATTACAATGCAGGCACAAAATTTGTTGCCTGCATTGTTTTTGCCCGCTAAGCGCAGCCGCGCGCATCCTCTCAGTGGAGTCCATAGGACTCCATTGAGAGAGACGCCGACTGTCACATGACCGCAAGATCCGGCCAGTCGGGATAGGGGTAGGGATAAAAAGGGAGACTGGGTGGACTTTTTCCCCCAGTCTTTCCCTGATTCCGCTGGCTGGAGGAGGCGATCGGAGCCGCGGTCCTCGCCGCGGGACATAGGGTGTTTGAGTATTAGATTTATTTTTTATTTTTTAAGCTGGTGTTAATGTTTTCTGCAGAAGCGGAATCCGTTAACACCAGGTCCTGGCTCTGGTTAACTTTTCGTTGACCAGAGCCAGGCGTTAATCAGCGCTGGGACTTTGTAATACCAGCGCTGATTAACGCTTTGCGCTCCCCATGGTAAGTATAGGGAGTGCAAAGTGCAGTAATCTTGCGCTGAGAAGCGCAAGGTCCCAAACGCAAACGGGTTTTTTAACCCGTTTGCGTTCGGATTGTAATAGGCGGTAAATACCGCAGCTAAAGGTAGTGCTCACGCAGGTGAGCGCTACCGTTAGCGTGGAGATCGTAATAGGGGCCACAGGATATTAAGGGTTATAATATTTAATATGTGGGTAAGCTTCTTGATCCAAGGAGAAATCTGACTGCCATTCTGCGGTCAAGAAGCAATTTTTCCCCAGTTTGTTGCTTATTGGCGAGCATTTCAGACTGGGGTTTTTGCCTTCTTTTGGATCAACAGCATTAGGTGTTGTGTGAGAGACTGAACACGATGGACGCATGTCTTTTTTCAGCCTATGTAACTATGTAACCATGTAACATTAAGTTTTTGCGCCTGCCAAAATCAATCTGAGTATATATGCTGCAGCAATAATAAAAACACACACAACCTCTCAATTTTATTGTTTGGGTATGTGGTGAATGTGTAACTATACTTTGCTGTATTTTTTTTTCGGGCTGGTGTATTTGGTTTCGGCCAGGACGTTCAGATTTGCCATTAACACCAGCTTTTAAAAGACGTTAAAATTATGCTCGCAAACGTTGCCCGTTAAAATTTGCGCATAAATTGTAATACCATGCGCGTACCAACGCACAAACATATTTGCGCTCACAATGTTAAGTATGGGATGCGCGCACGAACTTGTGCTCGCGCAGTGTTCGCGCAGGGTCATTCGTGATAGACGTTAATGCACATTTTTTGCGTGGACATTGTAATACGACGTTCTGCGCAAAGGGTTTTTCCCCTCACGTTAATGCGCTTTTGCGCACGCGTTAACATTTGCACGAAGAATGTAATAGAGCCCTTGGAGGGCCAAGGTTGGACACCATTGCTATAATGCTTGTATTCAGATGTTCAAAAATATCTTTCCCTGTTATGTCATCATAGATATAGGATTTAACCTATATTTTTGCTAAAATCTGCTTATATATACACAAATATATCAGATTTGAGTTTGTGTTATGTGCAAGATGATCGTTGCTAACAGGTGGACAGTAATTTGGGGGAGTTCTCACACTTCTTTTTTTAGGACTTGACCCCTGAGTACAGTGAACTGATTGTCATGGTCAAGAAACCAGTTTGAGATGATTTGAGCTTTGTGACATGTTACATTATCCTGCTGGAAGCAGCCATCAGAAGATGGGTACACTGTGGTCATAAAAAGATGGACATGGTCAGCAACAATGCTCAGGTAGGCCGTGACGTTTAAACCATGCTCAATTGGTACTAAGGGGCCCAAAGTGTGCGAAGAAAATATCCCCCACACCATTACACCACCACCACCAGTCTGAACCATTGATACAAGGCAGGATGGATCCATGCTTTCATGTTGTTTACGCCAAATTGTGACCCTACCATCTCAATGTCGCAGCTGAAATCGAGACTCATCAGACCAGATAAAGTTCTTCCAATATTCTATTGTCCAATTTTGGAGAGCCTGCGTGAATTGTAGGGTCAGTTTCCTGTTCTTAGCTGACAGGAGTGGTCTGCTGCTGTTGTAGCCCATCTGCTTCAAGGTTCAAAGTGTTGTGTGTTCAAAGATGATATTCTGCATACCTTGGTTGTAATAACGAGTGCTTAGTTATGTTACTGTTGCCTTTCTATTCTGTTGAACCACTCTGCCCATTCTCCTCTGACATCAACAAGTCATTTTCATTCACACAACTGGCGCTCACTGGATATTTTCTCTTTTTTTGGACCATTCTCTGTAAACCCTAGAGATGGTTGTGAGTGAATCTTAGTAGATCAGTTTTTTAATTACTCAGAACAGCTTGTCTGGCACCAACAACCATGTTCAACAACCAGGTTCAAAGTCATTTAAATCCCCTTTCTTCCCCATTCTGATATTCGGTTTGATCTTCAGCAAGTCGTCTTCACCACGTCTAGATGCCTAAATGCACTGAGTTGCTGCAATGTGATTGGCTGATTAGCAATTTGTGTTAGCAAGCAATTGAACAGGTGTACCTAATAAAGCTGGTGAGTGCATTTTTAACACTGTATTATTATTAAGCTTAGATTGATATTATCATTGTTTCTTTTTTAAAGCAAAATCAAGACTTACCCAAAAGATTGTGAAACTAAGCAATTGATTCATGTAAAGGACTTTTTAACCTTACTGGAGAGGCCAAAAAATATGTTGGCACATTTATATATCTTGAAGATTTCATCAAGTTCAGATCTTTGGGAATTGTGTTATACTGCACTTTTGTTTTTTTTAATTCTTAATATTGTGAGCGCAAATGCGTTTGTGCGCTGGTACGCGGATGGTATTACAATCTATGCGCAGATTTTAACGGACAACGTTTGCGCACATAATTTTAACGTCTTTTAAAAGCTGGTGTTAATGGCAAATCTGAATGTCCTGGCCGAAACAAAATACACCAGCCTGAAAAAAAAAATACAGCAAAGTATAGTTACACATTCTACGCATACCCAAACAATAAAATTGAGAGGTTGTGTGTGTTTTTATTATTGCTGCAGCATATCTACTCAGATTGATTTTGACAGGCGCAAAAACTTAACGGGAGACAATTGTTGGTTCTTAATTCTGAATGGCTGAATCGCGTGAAAAAACAGTCCGCACACTGATTTCTGCGCGCAGCGTTAATGCGCGCCCGTTTTTGCGTGTCTTTTTTTACGTGCGTTATTTTTTGACGGATGGAAAGATGCACTCGGATTGTAATACCAGCGTTAATTTACGCGCATTAACGTTTAACGCTTCGCACACAAATTAATGAGCTGCGCGAGCGTTTTTGCCCAAAGAATTTAATAGAGCCCGGTGTTGGGGAACCATCACAAAGTGGTACTAAGCGAGTGAGAGGGAGTGAAAAGACTATTCCCTGCAGGGTTATTCAAAGAGAGTCGATCTGGCCCCGAAATGTAACTGGACACTGAAATTCAGTGTACGGTGCCATTTCGGGGCCATTCGGCTATTCAGACAGCAGGCAATTCGCCAAATTCTGGCAGATTGCCTGCACGTACGGTGCCTATTTGAGGCAGTGAAATCCCCCATAGAGAAGCAATGGTTCGTCTATTCAAAGAACACCGAACAGCAGGGAAAAGTTGCCGAAAAGCCCTGCTGTTCGGTGGTTTCTTTTGACAGGTTTATTCAGGAGAATCCCATAGGCTTCAATGTTTAAAATATTCCCGTTTTAATTCAATATCTAATAAACCGTTTATCATTTTATTCTGCAGTAAAGAGTCTCTTTATTTTCAGATTTTTTTCGGATCTTTTAGACATTTTGTGGATTGTTTTGTCAATTTTTTTTTCTGTATTTTTTTTAAATCACATTTTTCTGTAATAGACCTTTTTATTATCATTCATTGGACCTTATATGTAAATTCCAGACATTTTCATTTAGTAGTTTTTCTGCAAACAGCGTTTCAAATTTCAAACTTTCAAGGGAACTGATTTTTTTTTTCACCCTGTTCGTCTGCATTTTTTTTTCGGGCGGCTACTCTGCGCTGTGATCGGCGGCTGCTCAGATTGTTCCAGCGTGTTCGGCTAGGTTTTTGCAGCGGTGTCTGCTGGTTTTCGGTGAGTGTTCTGCGGGTTTGCGCCTAGTATTCCCTGCACTATGCGGGCCTGCAGTGCTTGCTAAATACACCGAAGGGTTGGCGAACTAGGAATCGCCGACTCGCCCCGAAGTGCAGGGAACGAAAAGTCACCGAACATGCGGTGACTTTTCAAATCTCTTTGAATAACCTTGCTGCTGTTTCTAATGTTAGCGTTTGGATTTGTAAGCATTTTTGCTAGGATTGGTGAGTTGAACGCATGCCCCCAATATTACCTTCCTGACGCTAAACCAGTATGAAATCACTTAGCACATCTTTTTTTGCGCAGGTTTCTGTGAGCATACTGTACTTTTCGCATCCTATAAGTATACACAGGGCCGGTGCTTCCACTAGGCAAGGTAGGCAACCGCCTATTGCGCACTGCCACCTAGGGGTGCAGCTGGCCCCAACCTGGGTTCCATTATTGTACCCCTTCCTTATTGTTTGCTTTTGTAGCTGGCAGTGGCAGGTCACAAAGCGGACCCCCGCTAGCAGCACAGAAGGTGATCGTCTTATGGTGATGCGCAGGCACCACCAGATGACATGCGGGTGCCACAAGAGGCTGATGAAAGAAAGGCATAGAAGAAAGAAAGAAAAAAGAAAGGCACGGAAGAAAGAAAAGCCACAAAAGAATGAGAAAGAAAAAAGAGGCAGAGGAAAGCAAAGGTTAAAGAAAGCGGCAGAGGAAAGAAAAGGTTAACGGAAGAGGCACAGAGGGCAAAGGAAAGAAAAAGGCAGATAAGGAAAAGGAAAGAAAGCGGCAGAGGAAAGAAAGAGGCACAGAGGGCAAAGGAAAGAAAGAGGCAGAGGAAAGAAAAGGTGAAAGAAAGAGGCATAGAGGGCAGAGGAAAGAAAGAGGCACAGACCGATCCCGGGCTCAGCCAGTGGAGGGGTAGGATGGGCACCCAATGACCATATGCGGCACCGGGGCTCAGAGTGTGTCTTGTCATCTCCCGCAGTGTGTGTGTCCCCCTGCACAAAGTGTGTGTGTCCCCCCCCCCCATATTTCAACAGTTGATAATTATTTTTTTGGGGGGGCGCAAGTAGCTAGACCTGCCTAGGGCTCAAAATAGTCTAGCACCGGCTCTGAGTATACAGGGAATGCAATCTTTAATTAGCTTTAAGATAAGTAAGGTATTACAAAGTCAGCGGCGTGGCTAAGATTTGGCCGACTGAATGAGGAGCTCTGCACCCGGGCCCTGCATTACTCACTGACCGAGAGTTGCACACGCTGAGGATGGGCCAGAAAAAGATGTCAGCCTCCCAGATTCATTTGCACACTCCTGTACCTTGGTTCTGCTCGCTGCTGGGCCAATTCCTCCGGTCCACGCCAGCTTCTGTGGAGGTAGGTTGCAGATCCAAGATGGCAGCACCTGTCAAGCACTCGGCCCTTTATCCCGTGGAAGGCCCAAACAGCCCTGCAATTGTAGAGGGGGACCCGGAGTACCTTGAGCTGAGGGAGACCATACTTTTTCTCCCCACTAAGGGCTCTATTACATTCCTTGCTTAAAAAGCTTGCGCAGCGCATTAAATTGTGCGCGAAGCGTTAAACGTTAACGTGCGTAAATTAACGCTGGTATTACAATTCGAGCGCATTTTTTCATCCGTCAAAAAATAACGCGCTTAAAAAAAAAGACGCGCAAAACCACACACGCATTAACGTGCACGCAGAAATCGGTGGGTGGACTGTTTTTTCACACGATTCATCCAATCAGAATTAAGAGCCACAATTGTCTCCAGTTAAATTTTTGCGCCTGCCAAAATCAATCTGAGTATATACGCTGCAGCAATAATAAAAACACACACAACTTCTCCATTTTTTTGGGTATGTGCAGAATGTGTAACTATACGTTGCTGTATTTTTATTTTTGGGCTGGTGTATTTGGTTTCGGCCAGGTCGTTCGGATTTGCCATTACCACCAGCTTTTCAAAGACGTTACAATTATGCGCGCAAACATTGTCCATTAAATTTTGCGCATAGATTGTAATACCCTCCGCATACCAGCGCACAAACGCATTTGCACTCACAATGTTAAGTGTAGGACGCGCGCAGTACATTACGCTCGCGCAGGTTCACCCGTGGTAGACATTAACGTGCCTTTTTTGCATGGACATTGTAATACGACGTTCTGTGCAAAGGGTTTTGCCCCTCGCGTTAATGCGTTTTTGCGCACGCATTAACGTTTGCGCGAAGAATGTAATAGAGCCCTAAGAGGGATATGGAAGTGCTGTTTTCGTGCCTTGAGGACAAATTTGATGCTCGATTTGCTGAACTAGATGCGGACATGAAATAACTGGGGGGCAGAGTGCAGGACCTGGAGGAGGTTAGGGACACTACTATATCCCATCTTGACCGGCTCCAGACCAAGGTCGCGGAACAGTTACATCAACTGACTACCTTACACTGTATGCTGGACAACCTGGATAATCGTGGACGCCGCAACTTCGCTTCAATCCCTGTTCAGCGAATTGCTACAATGCCCGCCTGATACTCCTGTTGTGTTGTGCTGTGCTCTATGTCCCCGTGGACCTCCCAGACCACCCCCTCCTGTGTGATTTGCCATGTCCATAATTTCCCATTGAACGAGGACATAATTAGAGTGGCAAGGAAATCTCGCTCGCTATTGCTTGACGTACACACAATTGAAATCTATCAAGAAGTCTCTAGATACACCTTACAAGCTTGGAAACAGATGAAGCCGCTCAGGACATACTTGAAAACGAGAGAAATCTCAAAGTATCCTTCCTGGTAAAATACTTTGCAAATAAATAAATAAATCGACGCTCTGCAGGCCCGTGACACCAGATATCATTGGGACTTCTCCCTTGCTCTCCATGTCCACGGAAACCAGCTTCACATAATCATGGATCCTGGTGACGTTCCTGAATTTTTGAGGACTTTAGATCTACCTAAGAAGGAAATACGCAACTGGTACAGGGGGACTCTATTGTATTGATCACTTACTCCCTATGCTGCAACACCCCAGATAGTGCACTGCCCCGTGCAGATGCCCTATGAACCCGGACCCCCACAACAACTGGTCCCAGAGGCTCCCCTCCTCCGACTTAGAGGTTATGTGGTCCTCCAGATGTTAATTCAGCTATGACTTGTAGCGGACAGAACTGTCTCACTCACCGGAGAACATTTGTCACTATTGGCCTTGGTGGAAAGGAGATATCCTTTTCTTAGATTAGTTTCCATGATGTCCACTGTTTTACGATTAGAATGGACACCGCGTGGGGGGCGACATTAACGTTAATCTACTTATTAAGGACCTCTCCTCCCACAGCCTTGAGTTTGCTATCTGATCCCATATGGGTCTATGCCCGGATTGGGCAAATTCACCAATGCATTGATTTTGTTTTGTTGTTGTTCTATGAACGTTATGTTTTTGTTGCCGTTCTGGGTTACCTTTCTGGTTCCCCTACTGATTTCCGAGCCCTGTGACCCCTACCTTGTCCTCACACATCACCGAACTCAGTTATTACGGTGTCAGGAGCGTATTGATTACGCTCTGTTATTGCCCTCATAGCTAAAGTTCATATTCTTTCCTAAAATCTTCGGCTAAATGCAGAATTGCCCTGACAGATCTAAAACATTTGGGAGGGGGGATTGTGTTTCTCCAGGAGACTCTGACACTGTTCCTAATTTATCATCCAGATATTACTCTCAAATCTTTTATTGTAATAATGTTAAATTTAAACCTAGAGGGGTGGTGACCCTGATAGTATCACATCTACCCTTCCATTGCACGGCTCAATGTGCTGACCCGCAGGGTCATTTCCTGTTCCTCAAGTGCTGTCTAGGCTCTCTGTCCATCACCCTCGCTAACTTGTATTTACTGAACGTACACCAATGTACATATCTCAGAAGGTACCAGCTAAATTGGAGACATTTGCCGAGGGTACTTTGGTGTGTGGAGAGGGAGAGGACTTTAGCCTCTCCTTGGATCAACAGGTGAGCATGCCCCCTCTGTTGCTCAGCCCCCTGAGTCTAAAAGACGTCGGTATCATCGTCTGTTCCAAGTCTGCCACCTGGTGGACTGCTGGCGGGTGATGCGTTCTACTCTGCCTTGGTACACACATATTCGCGCTTGGATATGTTCATTATGACACATCACACAATGAATATGATACGTTCAGTTGAGATAGGAAGTATCACCTGTTCTGACCAAACCCCGTCATTATGAGCATACCAGAGGGTCCACTGAGATCATGTCAGTGGCATTTGAATGAAACAATTGTAAAAGAACTGAGGCATAGGGACGCCATCCAAACTGAGAAAGTGATGTGAAATTAGAGTAAGTAATGGTTAATCTATTCAGTGACTGCTGAACTGCACCAAAATGTTGGAATAAAGCCCAGATGTTCGGTGCTTCAGTTCCACAGATTTCAATGTAAAAAAAAATACAGATTTATCATTGTTTATTCAATATTTATTCTTTTTAATTGCAGCAAAACGTCTTTTTATTTATTATTTAGAATATTTTAGGCATTTTTCTGGATTTTTTTCGGCAAATTTTTGTTTCCCATTTTTTTAAAATGGCTTTGTTATTTGTTCTGCAACAGCCCTTTTTTATTATTATTTATAGGACCACTTTTATTTTCATTGTTTTAAACGCCTTTTTAAAAAATTGCATTTTTTTTTTGTCTGTTTGGTCTGATGGATCGTCGGCTGCGTCTGGCGGACTGTTCAGCGGCGTTCGGCGGATCAGCGGCTGTGTTCGCATGGTGATCAGCAGGGTTTGGCAGACCGTCGACTGTGTTCGGCAGTTTGCGGCTGCGTTTGATGGTCTGTTCAGTGGCATTCGGCGGATCGATGGCTGAATTCAGTGGGATGATCAGCGGCATTCGGCGTATCCCTTCAGGCACACTTTGGGGACCCTGCAGTGAATGCTGAATTCATCGTAGGGTTGGCGAATTGAACTTGCTGAAGTGCGCCAAACGAGAGAGAACAGAAATTTCGGTGCTCTCTGAATAACCTCTTAAGTAATTTAGTTAAGCCCTTATTCCAACCATGGACCCTATTCTCCTCTTGATGCTAAAGAGTGGTGGTAAGGGTAAAGCCAATTAAACCATTGTCCTGAAACCTATACGTAGAACACGTGCTCATCCATTTAGACTAGATGAAAGGAAATTCGGACTAGTTTTTTTTACAGTGAGAATGAATCTGTGGAATTCTCTGCCTGTTGAGGTGGTTGGGCCGGAGACTTCACAGACTTTTAAATATCGACTGGATGACTTCCTGCAAAAATATAACATAAAGGGTTACATAGTTACATAGTTATATAGGCTGAAAAAAGACATGCGTCCATCGGGTTCAGCCTCTCCCACATAACCTACTGCTGTTGATCCAAAAGAAGGCAAAAAACCCAGTCTGAATGCTTGCCAATATGCAACATACTGGGAGAAAATTCCTTCTTGACCCCAGAATGGCAGTCAGATTTCTCCTTGGATCAAGAAGCTTTTACCCACATATTAAATATTATAACCCTTAATATTCTGTGTCTGCAGGAAGTCATCCAGTCGTTTTTTAAAAGTCTGTACAGACTCTGACCCAACCACCTCAACAGGCAGAGAATTCCACAGCTTTATTGTTCTCACCGTAAAATAACCCTTCCTATGCTTTAAGCTAAATTTTCTTTCTTCCAGTCTAAATGGATGACCCCTTGTCCTATGTATAGTCCTGTTAATGAATAGGTTATCAGACAATGGTTGATAATGGCCCCGTATATATTTATATAAGGTTATCAGATCCCCTCTAAGGCGCCTTTTCTCTAAACTAAACAGGTTTAAGCTTGTTATAATATTTAATATGTGGGTAAAAGCTGCTTGATCCAGGGAGAAATTTGACTGCATTCTGGGGACAACAAGGAATTTTTCCCCAGTATGTTGCATATTCGGCTTGCGCTTCAGACAGTTTTCTTGCCTTCTTTTGGATCAACAGCAGTAGGTGGTGTGTGAAAGGCTGAACTCGATAGACGCACGTCTTTATTCAACCTGTGTAACTATGACTAAACAATGATGCTGTTTGTATATTTCAGGTAAAGAAGATTGTGGCCATCAAGCTGAGTATGTTGAATTCCAGAATGTTTTCCACCATTTAACTATATGAAGAGTCTAGAGACCATCCAACTTTGTGCAGCTGTGGAATAAATAACTTCAATAAAGTTTTTGCTTTTATATTTTCCTTTGTGATTAAACACTGATGAAAAACTATAGACAAAATATGGACACATCCCTACAAAACGATTTCTCTAGCAACATGTCCACAAATATCTCCAGTTTGAGAAACACATCATATAACACTAATGATGATCTCATTGAAACAACTGTCTTTGGGATTTTACTGTCTTTAATGGGCATCATTGGAATGGTTGGAAACTGTTATATATTACTGATAATGTGCAAATCCATGAATACGTTTACGTCAACGTATATCCATATAATTAATTTAGCACTTGCTGACATGATGTATCTTTCTACAATTCCATTCATTGTCCATAATAATTTTGTAAAGGACTGGTACTTTGGAGAAGTTGGATGCCGATTGCTTCTAAGCCTGGACCTTTTGACGATGCATGCAAGCATTTTCATTTTAACTGTAATGAGTACAGAAAGATATATCGCTGTGACAAAACCATTTGATATTGTTAGAAAGCCAAGAGGTTACCAGAAAAGTCTTGCGTGTGCTATTTGGATTTTTTCATTTTTTCTTACACTTCCTATGATGTTGATGCTACAAGAAGAAGAAAGAACATTAGAAAATGGGACCACTAGAAAACTATGCACTGCCACTCGGAATGTTGATCACTATAAAATATATCTCACGGTGTTATTTAGCATCAGCATCCTTGCCCCTGGAGTCATTATTGGATATTTATACATAAAATTAGGTAAGGCCTACTGGATATCCCAAACTAATAGCTTTCTTAACAAGGAGCTTCATCGCTCACCTAAACAAAGAGTTATATTTATGATCTTTATAATAGTGCTTGCATTTTGGGCTTGCTTTTTGCCATTTTGGATTTGGCAGCTTGTTCACCTTTACAGTCATCATGAGTTGAAAGTTAAAACAGAAATTTACATCACCCATTTCGTCTCTTGTATGACTTATAGCAACAGCTGCATTAATCCTTTCCTGTACACATTATTAACCAAAAAATACAAGGAATATCTGCTCAATAGGCAGGTAGGAGGACATGGCTCCTTTTGTCTTAAAAATGGTATAGGACTAACTGAAAAGTCTGTTCAGAGAACAATACATCAGCAATGTACAGAGATTATTTCAACTGGCAATGCTATAGATGCTAATGTTTTTTAAAAATTAAAAAGAAATCACATGTAAGGCTACCAACATTGCAAATGATGATGCAAACTGTTACCATTGCAACATTTTATATGATATCATAATTCAATCTCACACATTACACCAGTGAATATTTCCTTAAAGGGATACTATAGGGTTAAAACAGAAGGTGGGGGAACTCAATGGGTTAAACATAAATGCTCATGATTCCCTCTAAACTCTCCTCTCCCATTTCAATCCTTAAATTTCTGTGAAGTTCACATTTGCACCTCTGGTCTCTGCTTATAGCTCAGCATTGCATGTGACTCCAAGGGGCTGGCAGCTCCTGCCAGTCCAGAGGCTCTCACTGCAGGAAGGCCACTGGATTGGGCCGGTATCTGAAGTACACCAACCCCAGGAAACCTGAGCTGAGGGCTCAATAAGTTGAGTTTGAGGGCAGAACTAAGCCCCTGCATTTGAGTGACTCTGAGTCCCCTCAATGAGTGGGAGAAGAAGCAGGGTGCTCACAGCAGTGTGGCCTCCCATGTATGCGTCTCTCTCAAATTTATTTATATTCAAAATTTATGAGCCCCAACATTACTTCTAGAAAATATTATTTTTAAAGCTATCAGGGTAATTCAAAGAGATCCGAATTACTTGAGAAAGGTAACCGAACACTGAAAATCAGCATTCGGTTACCTTTCTTGGCCATTCGGCTATCCAGAGAGCAGGCAATTCGCCAAATCCTGGCGAATTGCCTGCACATACGGTGCCTGTTCAGTGCCTGTTCGAGGGCAGTGAAAACCCCATGAAAAAGCACTGCTTCGGCTATTCAGAGAACACAAACCAGCAGTGAAAGGTTCCCGAATTGCCCTGCCATTCGGTGGTTTAATTCGGCAAGTTTATTAAAAAGAATCCCATAGGCTTCAATGTTAAAAATATTCCCGTTTTAATTCAATATCTAATAAACCGTTCATTATAAAATTCTGCAGTAAAGAGTCTCTTTATTTATAGATTTTTTTACGATATTTTAAGCATTTTTCTGAATTTTTTATTTTTTTAAAAGTCCGATTTTTTTTTAAGTTTACTTATTTTTTTCTGTAACAGCCCTTTGTAGTATCATTCCCTGGACCTCATATGTAAATTTCAGACATTTTCGCTCAGTAGTTTCTTTGCAAACAGCGTTTCACTTTTCAATCATTCATGCAAACTGTTTTCCTAATTTATTCACCTCCCTCGTCTGTAGTGTCGGCTTTTTCTGGCGGCTTCGCTGCGTGTGATCGGCTGCTGCTCGGGTTTCTACGGCGTCTTCGACAGGTTAATCCAGATGTTTTTGCGAGTTTTCGATGTGCATTCGGTGGGTTTTGCGGTTAGGTTTTCGGTGAGTTTGCAGTGACTTTTCCCTGCAATTCGGGGACCCTGTGGTGCTTGCTGAATACACTGCAGGGTCACTGAAATGAGATCGGCAAAAGGAACCGAATTGAAGAGAACGAAAAGTCACCGAACGTACGGTGACTTTTCGAATCTCTTTGAATTACCCTGTAAATTAACATCCTATTTATTGCTTCCTATCTCCATGTATGCATGAAAATCAATTCAGTGTACACTCTTTTGAGCAGAGCACTTAATGTTTCTGCCTTCTTAAATTTGCTGCTCGTTCACTTTAACGTCTCCATTTTGTATTGTAAACAGCAGATGGAAATGTTGGAACTTAAAAATATAAATGTTGATAATATGTAAAATACTATTCATTCAAACGTTTTGATATCAGTAATAATTAAAAGTTGTGTTCATATGACAATGACAAGAAAATGTGTGCGTCTTTTATTCCATAATACTCAATTTCTAGCATTCAAGATTATTAATAATGAATTACGAAGAAGGACAAATTTATATTCTTTTCTCCCAGGAAATTCTTACTAGATATCATGAATCTTTGCATTTTAGTCTCATGAAATAAAGGAAATGATTTCATTGTGTTCTTGGCAGGGCCAATGAAGACATTTAAGTGATTATTCAATTAGTGGCGAACTTGCCACCATATTTATTTATTTATAAAGTATTTTACCAGGAAGGATACATTGAGATTTCTCTCGTTTTCAAGTATGTCCTGGGTTCAAGAACATTGAATTGTTACAGTTGTTACAGAAATACAAAGTAATAAAATGCAAGATATTAAAAAACAACACAAATATACAGATTAACACAGAAAATAAATATGTAGGGTCATTTATGTAATTAGAAATGGGACAGAAAAACAGAAAAGTATATTTTTTCAATAACAGATAATATGATGCTGTGCCAGGTGAGCAAGCAAATATCACCGTTTCCAAGTATTCAACTCCAGATGATATTATAGGACAGGCAGCTTTGACTTGGGTATAAAGCATTATAGTTGGACCTTAAAAAGAAAAAGGTAAAGCATATAGTGTATACCATAAAAGACAGAAAATAGAATATGTGATAAGTCCTATTGACATCACTCTGAGACAGTCACTTAAATGATCCTGCTGCATTTTATCCTAATTTCTACCTGATTGATTTAGTCCATACAATTTCTTGATTAATTATAAAACTAGTTTCGCTTTTGTTTGTACTTGGCCTCAAAACCTTCTGTTGTTCCACATAAACCTCACAGAGGAGCAGACTGACCCATTGGGCATTCAGCACTGTCTGAGGGCCCGGATGGGGAGGGTCCCAGATTGGGGACCCATCAGTCTACCTTGCTGCCCCTGCAGTGCTGGAACGTCCATGGAGCATCATGGGGATTCCTTCCCCAGCTCGGAGGATGCTCCACGGACCTTCTGTGTCCCTGCAATGCTCAGTACCAGTCTGGCACCAAGCAGGGGTTGCAGCCACAGCGGGCTGACATCTTGGATGTCAGTCATGCTGTGGGACTGCCCCCCCCCAGGACTTGGAAGTCATCGAGCGATGACGTCACAAACCTGGATTTCCCCTGGATTTTCTTCTAAAAGAAGCGTCATGGATTTTTTTTCCCTTATAAGGTAGTGCCGCTCCACTAAACTGTAGGGGTTATTCAGAAAGAGTCGATCTGGCTCTGAAATTGCACCGAACAGGGAATTTCCCCATATGGTGCAATTTCGTGGCCATTCAGCTATTCAGAAAGAAGGTAGTTCGCCAAATTTTGGCGAATTACCATCGAAATACAGTGCTGTTCGGTGGCAGTGAAAGTCTCCATAGAAAAGCAATGGTTAATCTATTCAGAGAACACTGAACAGCAGTGAAATGTCAATGAAATGCCCTAATTTTCGGTGGTTCAGTTCGCCAGGTTTAACCCCTTAACGATGCCGGACGTATTATTACGTTCTGCATTGGGCGGGTTTTAACGCCGCAGGATGTAATAGTACGTCCAGGGTGTCTGCAGCCACCCCCCCCCGCCGATACTCACCTCCTCCGGTGGCTCCCTCACTGATCTGTCTTATACGAAGTCAGATCGGCGGTTTTGACTTCTCCCGGCGCACTGACACAACACAGTGGCCCCCGCCGGTTTCCCTCTGATGAGCATTGAAATGTCAGGCAGCCAGCGGCGCACTCTGAAAATGCCGCGTGGTGCCTGTGCCGCCCCCTCACGTGACGTGTCACGTGAGGGGCAGTGCCAATGCAACGTGCCTGCTCCAGTTTTAGACTGTGGGATGCAGGCACGCTGCAGGCGCCACCGTGGCATTTTCAGAGAGCGCCGCTAGCTGCCTGACATTTCAATGCTCATCAGAGGGAAACCGGCGGGGGCCACTGTGTTGCACCAAACCGGGCCCCTACAGACCCACGGGCCCCCAGACCTGTAGCCGAAGAGGTGAGGGGGGATGCCCAACAATTTATATGTACGGGGGGATCTAATGCCCAAGAAATTATATACTGGGGGGGGATCTAAATGGACAAAAATGTATATATACTGGGGGTGGGGATCTAATGCCCAAAATTTATATATACTGATGGGGGGATCTAATGCCCAAAAATGTATATACTGGGGGGGATCTAATGCCCAAAAATGTATATACTGGGGAGGGGGGATCTAATGCTGGGCATAAACTGCTGGTTAGATTAACTCCCTATATAAATTGCTGGGCATTATATCCCCCCCAGTATATAAATTGCTGGGCCCCAGCAATTTATGTACTGGGGGGGGGGGTGTAATGCCCAGCAATTTATATACTGGGGTGGGGGTAATGCCCAGCAACCTATATACTGGGTTGAATAAGTTAGTTAATAAGTTATTGTGAGTTTTATTGCTGTGGATTCTGTGATACGCTCATACACACCGCACATTACAGAGTTTTATTGCTGTGGATTCTGTGATATGCTCCTACACACTGCACATTCCTGTGAGTTTTATTCCTGTGGAGCTCTGTGACACGTTCATACACACTGCACATTACTGTGAGTTTTATTGCTGTGCCTCTCTGTGATACGCTCATACACACCGCACATTATTGTGAGTGTTAATGCTGTGGAGCTCTGTGATACGCTCATACACAGCGCACATTACTGAGTTTTATTGATGTGGATTCTGTGATACTCTCACACACTGCACATTACTGTGAGTTTTATTGCTGTGGAGCTCTGTGATATGCTCATACACACTGCACATTACTGTGAGTTTAATGGCTGTGGAGCTCTGTGATACGCTCATACACACTGCACAATCCAGTGAGTTTTATTGCTGTGGAGCTCTGTAATGTGCAGTGTGTCAGGATTGTACAGTATCTTTTAATGTGATAGGCAGTTTCCCACATTCTCCACAGGGACTTTCTGTGCCGTGGCGCAGCCTTAGCTGCAATGAGTGGGTGATGGCTGCTGCAGCAGTGCGGTGGCCATCTGTAAGTATGGAGGGGCACAATGGATCCCCCAATTCGCTGCTGGGTCCAAATAGATTTTAAAAAGGTTATTTTTAGGAGTTCAGAAATAAATTCTTTAGCACAATAATGTACACATGGGTGGTGCATTGTAGGGGTGGGGTTTTTTATGGTTGTGGCCTCCTGTGGGTGCGGAGAACAAGGGGGCCCCATGACCTCCTATTGCCCAGGGGGCCCCATTAGTTGTCGGTCCGCCCCTGGACTCACGTGACAGGGGGCGGCGCCAATGTAACGTGTGCCTGCTCCAGTAGAATGTGGGAAGCAGGGCAGGCACGCTGTAGCGCTGCTGCGGTGGTTAGAGAGAGTGCACCGCTGGAACACACATAGCTGCGGGCTGCCTGTTCCCGGAGGGAAACCAACGGGGCCCCACTGTGCCTGGCCAAACCGGGCCCCTACCCCAGCGGAGTATTTCTGTGGATTCTGTGCCTGCTCAATCACCCCAGCGTGTCCTGTGAGTTACATTGCTGTAGATTCTGTGCCTGCTCAGACACCCCAGCGTGTCCTATGAGTTACATTGCTGTGGATTATGTGCCTGCTCAAACAACCCAGCTTTCACTGTGAGTTACTTTGCTGTGGACTCTGTGCCTGCTCAAACACCCCAGCATTCACTGTGAGTTACATTGCTGTGGATTATGTGCCTGCTCAAACATCCCAGCCTTCACTGTGAGTTACATTGCTGTGGATTATGTGCCTGCTCAAACACCCCAGCGTGTCCTGTGAGTTACATTGCTGTGGATTATGTGCCTGCTCAAACACCCAAGCTTTCACTGTGGGTTACATTGCTGTGGATTCTGTACCTGCTCAAACACCCCAGCGTTCACTGTGAGTTACATTGCTGTGGATTCTGTGCCTACTCAAACACCCCAGCGTTCACTGTTAGTTACATTGCTGTGGATTATGTGCCTGCTCAGACACCCCAGCGCAGGGCCGGCCCAAGCCACTGTGCTGCCTGGAGCAACAGGTGAAATGCTGCCCCCCCAAAAGGAAAAAAAAACACGTGGCATGTAAAAGCATATCACACAGCTACACAGCATTAAAACACAGTAATGTTCGGTGTGTATGAGCGTATCACAGAGCTCCACAGCAATAAAACTCACAGTAATGAAGGCCTGAAGCACCTAAGGCGTAGGGCCCTTAAATTGCCTCTGATGCCAGGACGCAGGGAGGATTTTTCTAGAAGGGTTTTCAGTGTGTGTGGAGGTTTGCGCGATAGAGGTGTGGGAGGAGTCACCAGGAGGGTACTTAAGGCGCGTGTGGAGAGGCTCTGCGCTCCTTTTTCGCCTGAGGTAGAGCTGGTAAAATCTTGAGCTGCATCAGAGAGCGGTGTTTTCGGCTTTTTGCCTTAAAAAATTGCTTTAAGTATGGCGGAAGGCGGTGAGTTGGAGTGGCTGTTGGAGGAAGTGCGGGAGGTGGCTCGTCATCGTGGTGTGGAGTGGGCGAGAAGAAGTTTGTCGGAGGTGCTGGCGGCAGGGTCGGAAGTGGGAGCTCGGCCTGTCAGGATTTCTAGGCCTCCGGAGCGGTTCAGTCCGGGAGGAGAATCCAGCGGTGGTCAGCATCTGAGAGGTTGAGGTTGGAGGCAGTGAGAGGCTGAGGACGGTTGGTATGAGTTCTTTCATGTCTTTTTTACAGGGGGCCTTTGAAGCTTGGTCGGGTACAAAAGGGAGTGTGAGCCAGGGAATTGATTTGGCTCAAACATGGAAGGGTGCAGGTGGGAGAGTTGGTGGAGCTCTTTGTGGTGAAGCTCTGGCTTCAATAGGACCGAGTGGTGTGTCGGGTTCACTTGGTGAGTCTGCAGGGGTGGCGGATGTGGCCATAAGGAATGCTTACGTGTCATTTTCTGGTCCTTTGGGATTTCATTTGAAACAAGAAGTTAAAGAAGGCATCTGGCGGGGAGAGTATGTGGAGCTTTTTTCCCTGCTTCCTTTGGATGATGTGGCAGGGGTTAAGGTTGATTCGTCTAAGGAAGGTTTAAAGGAGGAAGAGGAAAGGAAAAAGAGGTATCGGAGGATTCCTAAGTCGTTTGGGAATTGGCTCCGGGTCTTTTGTATTTTGGCAAGTGTGTTTGGGGAGAAGAACCCACAGCATTGTTCGGCTCTTTTTTGTTATGTGGATGGGTTTGGGAGGCTTATCGGATTTATGGTGCTTGGGCGTGGTGGAAATACGATGAGCAGTTTAGGCAACGTTTGGCGGCTCACCCAGGGATGGGGTGGGATCAGATGGACATTACGCTGTGGTTGCGTCTGATGGGGGCTCATAAGGCTTTGCCCTTTCCAGGGGGCGCCAGTGGGGGAGGGGTCAGTTCTCCACCGGCAGGTGTTAAAAAGGGATCTTGCTGGCAGTTTAACGAGGGTCAGTGCAAGTTAGGTAATGGTGCAGGTTCAAGCACGAATGTTCAAATTGTGGAGGATTGCATTCATTGTCCAGATGTTTTAAGAGGGCGAGACAGGGAGGTCTGCCTTTTGGAGGGTCTGGAGATTGGGGCTTCCCCAGTGAAACTCAACGCGATGTTACCGTGGCTTAGGCTTTATGGAAGACGTAGGGATGCAGAGTTTCTGCAGGACGGTTTTGGTGATGGTTTTCAGATTCCTGTTGTGGTAAGGCCAGGGGGTGGCAAGTTAAGGAATTTAAAGTTAGAGTTTATCCGGAGGTAGTTCGGGAGATCGGGGCTGGTAGGATGGCAGGTCCATTCTCATCTCCGCTGGTGCGGGATTTGAGGATATCCCCTTTGGGGGTGGTGCCGAAGCGGAAGGCAGGCGAGTTTCGCTTGATTCATCATTTATCCTATCCGCGGGGAGTGAAAACTCGACGCGATGTTACCGTGGCTAAGGCTTTACGGAAGACGCAGGGATGCGGAGTTTCTGCAAGACGGTTTTGGTGTTGGTTTTCAAATTCCTTTTGTGGTAAGGCCAGGGGGTGGCAAGTTAAGAAATTTAAAGTCGGCTAGAGTGTATCCGGAGGTAGTTCGTGAGAAGGTGTTTAAGGAGATCGGGGCTGGTAGGATGGCAGGTCCATTCTCGTCTCCGCCGGTGCGGGATTTGAGGATATCCCCCTTGGGGTGGTGCCTAAACGGAAGGCGGGGGAATTTCGTTTGAGGATATTCCCTTTGGGGGTGATGCCGAAGCGGAAGGCGGGGGAGTTTCTCTTGATTCATCATTTATCCTATCCGCGGGGAGGATCGGTGAATGATGATATTGGTGAGGAGTTGGCCTCGGTGTCGTACGTGTCATTTGATTCCGCGGTCAGTTTGGTCCGTGATGCAGGAAAGGGGGTTTGATGGCTAAGGTGGATATTGAGTCGGCTTTTCGGCTATTACCTATTCATCCTTCGTGTCATCATCTTCTGGGATTTTGGTTTGAAGGCAAATTTTATGTAGATCTATGTTTGCCTATGGGTTGTTCCATTTCCTGTTCCTTTTTTGAGTGTTTCAGTGTATTTTAGGAATGGGTGGGTCATGAAGTGGCATGGTCGGCTAATTTGACACATTATTTGGATGATTTTCTGTGCGTGGGTAGGGAAGGGAAAGGAGAGTGTCTTCACATTCTTCGGTCTTTTCAGTGGGTGGCACACCATTTTGGTGTTCCTTTGGCTTTTGATAAAACAGAAGGTCCGGCGTCAGTCATCACTCTTTTGGGGATTGAGATTGATTCGGTTAAGGGTGAGTGTCGTCTACCTTTGGGGAAAGTGGCGGAAGTTTTGAGGCAAGTGGAAGGGGCCCTGTCAGTTAGGAAATTGCAGTTGAGAGAGCTGCAATCGCTGATTGGTCATTTGAATCTTGCTGCAGGGTCATTCCGGTTGGAAGAGTCTTTTTGCGAGGAGTGGCTTTGGCGACACGGGGTATTCGGGAAGGTCATCATTTTGTTAGAATATCTGTTGCCATGAAGGAAGATTTGGAGGTGTGGAGATCCTTTTTGGTTTTGTTTAATGGGGTGGCCATATTCACTTTGAAAGAAGTTTTGGCAAGGGACCTGGAATTTTTCACGGATGCTTCGGGAGGTGTTGGTTTTGGAGTATACTTTGGGGGGCGTTGGTGTGCTTCTCGTTGGCCTGATCGTTGGTTAGCATCTACTTTGGTGCGGAATTTAGCAATTTTGGAGTTGTTTCCATTAGTGGTGGCCTTGGAGCTGTGGGGAGGTGCTCTGGAGGGGAGAAGGATTCTGTTCCGTTCTGACAACATGGTGTCGGTGGTTAATTCTTTGTCGGTTTCATCATTGCCAGTCATCAGATTGCTGAAGAGGTTTGCATTGCTTTGTCTTAAATTTAATGTTTTATGTAAGGCACGTCATGTTCCGGGTGCAGAAATACACCGAGATACACAGAGATGTGCAGAGATACACCGTGGTAAACAATAACAGGAGCGAACAGCAAGGGGTTAACGAGAGACCTCTGCACAGCAGCCCTGACAGCAGCCCTACTCTGACAGGCCGGTCTTTAGAGTAACCAGGTCTATACTAAAGGACAGGGATAAATCTCGAAGCTGTGCAGAGTCTATAGAAAAATACAGATAACAGGGTTCTCTAGCAACGGCACAGAAGTACAGACAAGGATCATCCAATAGAAACATCAGAAAGAAAAGCCAGAAGTCAATAACCTTATACCTTATACAGTAGCCAGGGATCCAGAACCGGGAGAGAAGTCAGCCAAGCCAGAAATTCATCAACCAGGGAATCAGCGAAAAGTATAACCATAAAGCACAACAAGGAAAAATAACTATGAACTAATATACATACAAGAACCAGACATAAACCAGAAGACGAATAGACAGAAGATACAGCTGACAGAAAGTAAAGACAAAAACCAAAGATATGAACTGAACAAAAGTATACAAACTAGGACAGGTAACAAACCAGCAGGGAGCTCTCAGGTACAAACACTCAGCAGGAATCAGGAAGTGAAAATGAACCAAATGGGAAAAGGGTCCATTGCAATAAATAGGGAGGTGATCAGCCCACATCACAACAGGGGAGCTAATGGAGAAACCACTTAACCCCTGATCTGCAAACCAGTGAAAACAGCAACATAAAGGAACCAGGCCCAAACAGGTATAAGGGATACAGAGGGCAGGGGAACAGGACTGGAACGGGGAAACGTGATAGTAGCCCCCTCCTCGAAAGGTGACCTCTGGACACCCACAAAAAACAAGACCAGGGAACCAGGACATATACATTAACTGAGGTTCGTGACCAAACAGGTTACCCAGCAGCAATACACATTCAGTCATCGGAGTCCTCAGAATCCTTCTCAAAATTTCTTCAGATACTAGGGTGTTGCTGGAGCACTGCCAAGTGCGCCTCACGGACCAAAAACCCAGAAGGCGTCCTCACATATCCCTTAGGAACAGTTCTCCTTTTTGGGAAACATCATACCAATCAGAATACCTGATTGCTGAGAATCCACAAGGCAAGCGCGGAGTATGGCCTCCTTGGACTCAGAGTGGAGCGTGGCATGCATGGACCCTGGATGGAGCGTGGCATCCTCGGACCCAACTAGACTAGAGCTGGTCACCCTTTTTCGTCTCCTCCTTGAGCGAGACTTGACAGGGGTGACCATATCACAGGACATGGCACTAGTGGACCCACTGTGGGACATGGGCACAGTGGTTTTCCAACTTGGCTCTGGCACCGCTGACACACAGCTTGACTCGGGCACTGCTGACACAAAGCTTGACTCGGGCACCACTGGCACCGTGGCAGGTTCCGGCAAAACTGGCACCACGCCAGGTTCAGGCATCACTGGTCACTGGAACCGTGCTGGGTTTGGGCATTACTGTCACCATGCCGAGTTCAGGCATCGCTGGCACTGCACCCGGTTCAGGCATCGTGGGTGACACACAGCCAGCATTAGTCGTGGGTAGCACACAGCCAGTCGGCTGGGTGGAGTAGAGGTAACATCACTGCTCTGTGTGGAGAGAGCCTGTGGAGACATGGGTTCGATCCCGGCAAGAGCACCCCTCCAGTAAATGTCCTGGCGCAAGACACCTAACGGTACATACTTGCCACCCAGGACATACTTGAAAACGAGAGAAATATCAATGTATCCTTCCAGGTAAAATCCTTTCTCAAAAAAAAATAATAATTAGTCGTGGGTGGCACACAGCCAGCATTAGTCGTGGGTGGCACACAGTCAACAGCAGACATGGGTGGCACACAGCCAATAGCAGACGTAGGTAGCACACAGCCAATAGCAGACGTGGGTAGCACCCAGTCAACAGCAGACGTGGGTGGCACAATGGTTTCACTGCTGGATTTCGTGATTGTGGCCTTGCCGCCAGACTCCAAGATTGTGGCCTCACCTCCTGGCTCTAGGAGTGCGGTGGGTGATTCCGTTAGGAAAACAGCACCGCAGGTAATACAACCTGCAACTATATGACGCCCTGGACCACCATTTGGGTGTCTGGCCGTTTGGAGAGGCAAAATATGGGAAGCCATCATGGGAGCTATATCCATGGCCTCATCGTCCTCTGACACTAGGACCGAGAGGGAGTCATACTCCATTTGTTCCTCGACATCAGAAACAGAAATCTTGGCTGGGTCATGGGCGTCAGTTGCCCCTCCACAGGCCTGGTTACCCTAGGAAGGGTTCTCCTAGATCTGGATGGTAAAGGGGTTCTGACAATATCTGATTCATAACGGGGCCTGGTGCCATCTGACCCAAACGGGGCCTGGCACCATCTGACCCATAAGCAGGAAGCTTGGCTGGGTCTGGAGTGTCAGTTGCCCCCTCCACAGGCCTGGTTACCCTAGGTAGGGTTTTCCTAGACTTGGACAGTACAGGGGGTCTGACATCATCTGGTTGTTAGAGTGGTCTGGCACCATCTGGCCCATACCGGGGTCTGGCGCTATCTGACCCATACTGGGGTCTCTCGCCATCTGACCCATAACGGGGTCTGGCTTTAGTGACCTTACTGCAGGATGTGGGCACAGTGGGTACTTTGCCAGTCTTGTGATGCACTGGAACTCCAGTCTCGGGGTGCTGGCACCTTGCCAGTCTCAGGGTGCGTTGGCACCTTGCCAGTCTCAGGGTGCGCTGGCTTAACCCTTTCGCTGCTGAGCCATTTCGCACCTCTGTGCTGAGCTAATTTTTACCGGTTTCGCTCATCATGTTTAACTGCATTTTGAAGCCTTATTTTATTAAATGACCCAGGCATATTATATATCGTTCTTTCTGGCAGACTCGGCAGATTCATACAGGGTTATCCAAAGAGATCCGAATTGCTTGAGAAAGGTAACCGAACGCTGAAAATCAGCGTTCGGTTACCTTTCCTGGCCATTCAGCTATCCAGAGAGCAGGCAATTCGCCAAATCCTGGCGTATTCCCTGCACATACGGTGCCTGTTCGGTGCCTATTCGAGGGCAGTGAAATCCCCATGAAAATGCACTGCTTCGGCTATTCAGAGAACACAAACCAGCAGAGAAAGGTTCCCCTAATGCCCTGCCATTCGGTGGTTTAATTCGGCAAGTTTATTCAGGAGAATCCCATAGGCTTCAATGTTAAAAATATTCCCAATTTAATTCAATATCTAATAAACCGTTCATTATAAAATTCTGCAGTAAAGAGTCTCTTTACTTATAGATTTTTTAGGATACTTTAAGCATTTTTCTGATTTTTTTTTTTTTAAAGTCCGATTTTTTTAAAAAAAATTTAAGTTTACCTATTTTTTCTGTAAAAGCCCTTTTATTATCATTCCCTGGACCTCCTGTGTAAATTTCAGACATTTTCGCTCAGTAGTTGCTTTGCAAACAGCGTTTCATTTTCACAGATTCATACAAACGGTTTTGCTAATTTATTCACCTCCCTCTGTCTGCGTCTCAGCTGCTTCGGCTGTGTGCGATCGGCTTCTGCTCGGGTTTTTTCCGTGGTTTTCGCAGGTTAATCCAGATGTTTTTGAGGGTTTTCGGTGTGCATTCGGTGGGTTTTGCGGTTCGTTTTCGTCAGGTTTGCGGTAGCTTTTCCCTGCAATTCGGGGGCCCTGTGGTGCTTGCTGAATACACCGCAGGGTCACCGAAATGGGATCGGCAAAAGGAACCGAATTGAAGATAACGAAAAGTCACCGAACGTGCGGTGACTTTTCAAATCTCTTTGGATAACCCTGATAATATATCATTATTATATGTATACGTCATGTCCTGCCTGAATATTATAACAAAAAATGCAATAGAAATAGAATTTTCAATTATCTACATTGAGTAAAGTTTTTTTTTCACATTTTATTATGCGAGCCTTTTCGGTTATATTTTCTATGGGGTGCGCTTGTTAAAAAAATTTGAAATGGGGACTCGTTACATTTTTTTGGGGAAAATTACGTGTTTTTTAGCAAACGCACCCATAGAAAAAATCGTTCGTGCAGCATCATTGTTCACATTATAATTGAAATTATTTCTGCAATATTGCTGCATTAATAAAACAAAAAAACTTTGTAATTTTTAAATTTTAAAATTTTATTTTTATTTTTAATAATTTTTTTACATTTTATATGGTAATGTTTGGTATCATTGGAAAGGCCATGCTCTGGCCGTTCCAATGATATCAAACATTAACTCTTAACTCTCACGGATCGGGAGATAGGGGGTTAATTGGAACCCCCAATCTCCACCATAGGTGGCAGCTAAGGGTTAATTGCAGGACTGACACCATCCGTAGGCGCGATGATGCCAGTCGTTAGGGGGAAATCCTGGAAGCTTGGCCGACAGCCAAGATGTTGCCAGCTCCAGGAGGGGACCGCGATACGGCGCATGTTAGCACCATATCACGATCCAGTCCCTAGGGGTTAAAGACAGCCGCCGCTTGCAAGGGCAGGCTGTGCCCTTCCAAGTGGTGCCTGCCTTTTCCCGATGGCCCGCATGGATGGGGAGGGGGAGAGGTCCGAAGGACATCCCCTTCAGGCACCTTCCCTGCAATGGCGGGGGGTGCCTGTAATAGACGTCATCGCGCAGGTGCAATGATGTCTATCGTGCCCGCCTGGGTCCCGGAGGCTGGGCTGACCTTTACACTACACTAGGGGTGGCCACCCAGATAGTCATGTTTGATAACCGTATATACTGAGAGAGAATACAGCGAATTGGTTGTAAGAATGGGTTGTAAGAACCCATCTGCTCCTCCCAGGACCCCCTTTTCCCTGGAACAGTCTTACCCAAATTGATGGGACTCTGGATCTTCGAGGCTCTGGGTTTTTCCAGAGCAGGGGTTTGCAAGAGCTCTCCTGCTGCCACATACCGTTCCACTAGGGCAAAACGTTCATCTGCAGTTTGTGGTTCACTCTGGCTGACCCACCGTCTTGGGGAAACTGGCAACCCTCTAAGGAACCGGTCCATTACAAGTTGCTCCACAATGTGGCTGGGTGAATTACTCTCCATTAGGGATGAGCCGAACACCCCCGTGTTCGGTTCGCATTCGAACTCGAACAATTTCAAAAGTTTGAGTTCGAACGCGAACACGAACGGAACTCAATGCAAGTCAATGGGACTCAAAAGTTCGAATTTTAGAGTGCCTTCCAAGAGGGCATATATGCAAGATATTTGCCATTAAAGGTGTATGGGGGTCCAGGTAGTGCCCTGGAGGACAGGAGTTTTCCATGAAATAAAGGTTAAAAATAAAAACGAAAAATTCCTTCACATATCGTGTCTAGGAGGTCCCCATAACCTGCCCGTGAAGTGGCGGATTTTTCGGATGTATAGAAATATGTAAAAACCAAAAAATGACATTTCAAATGACGGTAAATGGTTTTCCTTTAATCTATCCATAAACAACTGCTTGGGGTGGCAGCCTGTATGAAAAGGGGAGACGTTTTAGGACACGCAGAACAAGTTTAGTGATTTTTTGGCTAAATTATTGTGAAACTTGTGCAGGCTTTGGATGAAAGTAACAATAGGTGCTTTAAAATTGGGCCTTTAGAGTCGGCAGCAGTGCCGTCACATCGTAACCCCTTTGTGGTAATGTGGAAGAGTGCAAGGTTGGACCCTGCGGTCCAATATTAAAATTATATGAATCTGGTATAGCCCTTAGTGGCAGTGCACCCAAATATTGTGCCTTTGGTGGCAGCAAGTGCCTTCACACCCTAACCCCTTTGTGGTATTGTGGAAGAGTACAGGGTTGGACCCTGCGGTCCAATATTAAAATGATATGAATCTGGTAATATAGGCGTCAGTGGCAGTGTACCCAAATATTGTGCCTATGGTGGCAGCAAGTGCCTTCACACCGTAACCCCTTTGTGGTATTGTGGAAGAGTGCAGGATTGGACCCTGCGGTCAAATATTAAAATGATATGAATCTGGCACAGGCGTCAGTGCACCAAAATATTGTGCCTTTGGTGGCAAGTGCCTTCACACCGTAAGTAACCCCTTTATGGTATTGTGGAAGAGTGTAGGGTTGGACCCTGCGGTCCAATATTAAAATGATATGAATATGGTAATATAGGTGGCAGTGGCAGTGCACCCAAATATTGTGCCTTTGGAGGCAGGAAGTGCCTTCACACCATAACCCCTTTGTGGCTGAGAAGCTCTGCCAGCCCTGGGTACCTGGTTAGGAAACGCTGTACCACAAGATTTAGGACATGTGCTAGGCATGGTACATGCGTCAACTTACCTTGGCGTAGGGCGGAGAGAAGGTTGATGCCATTATCACAGACGACCATTCCCAGCTGAAGTTGGCGTGGGGTTAACAATCTCTGCACCTGCCCCTGCAGAGCTGACAGAATTTCTGGCCCGGTGTGGCTCCTATCCCCTAAACAAACCAGCTCAAGCACAGTATGGCATCTTTTTGCTTGAGCCATTGCGTAGCCCTTGCCACGCGTTGGTTTAACTGCCACTTCACCAGAGACAGAGAGGGAGGAGGAGGAAGAGGTGGTGGAGCAGACAGACCTCATACAAGCAGCTTTCTGGAGGCGAGGTAGATGAACAAGCCCAGCACAGAGCCCCGTCTTGGATCCCTCCCAGCTGCAATCAGAGTTACCCAGTGTGCCGTGAAGGAAATGTAACGGCCCTGTCCATGCTTGCTGGACCACGTGTCTAAAGTCATGAGCACCTTGCTGCTGACTGTCTTTCCCAATGACTCCATAACATTGTGTTCCACATGCTGGTATAGTGCTGGAATGGCCTTCCGTGAAAATAAATGGCGTTTTGGAACCTGCCACTGTGATACAGCACATTCAGCAAATTCACGGAAGGAAGCAGAGTCCACCAGCTGGAAAGGCAGCAGCTGTAATGCGAGTAATTTTGCGAAGCTGGCATTTAGACGCTGTGCTTGGGGATGGTTGGGACTATATTTTTTCTTATGCTGCAGCATCTGGGGCAACGTAACCTGACTGCGTAAATCTTCAGCTGATGGGATGCTGTCACATTCTGAGGAAGGACCGGGTACACCCATTACTGTTGCATCATCCCTGTCAGTGGAGGTTGTAGGCAGGACATATAGTGGGGGTAGAGACAGATGAGGAGGAGGACGACCTATGCAAAGTGTTGTGCCAACAGGATACGTGGCAGGTGGTCATATGTCGCCTCAAGCATGTGGTACCCAAGTGTGGGATGTCTTTCCCACGCTTGATCCTCATCTGACATAGATTACAAATAGCAATGGTGCAGTCTGCTGCACATTTCTTAAAGAACTCCCAGACAGCAGAGATCCTGGACATGTGCTGCGAGACAACAGCGCTCTGCACCTGAGCAGCTCTGACATCTGATGCCTTGGACTGGCTATGGTTGGTCATAGAGGACATTGTGCCTCATGTTTGTTGTGCCTCCTCCTCGACTCCTCTGTTCGATCAGGCACCCAGGTGGAGTCAGTGACCTCATCGTCGTCATCACCCCCTATCTCCTCGTCACTGGAGCCAACTTGGCAGTATGCTGCAGCTGCTGGGGCAACATCAGTGACATTTATTTGTGTGTCACTGGCACCCCCTTCCTCTAGGTTGATTATACGCCCTTCCTCAACCTCAGAGTTTGAATCAGAGCATTGTAGTTGCTGCACATCCTCAAGCAGCATGTCACTGTCATTGTAGTCAAACAATTGAGCTGACTCCTCCGTGTGTGATAGTGAGGCTATGGCAGGAGTAGCTGTGGACATGGAGGCTCAATTAGATGTTTTGGCAGCTGAGGTGGAGTGTAAACCACTACAAGCCTGGCTGGCAGAGGACTCGGAGGATGAGGATGGCCTGGTTAGCCAATCGTGCAAATCCTCTGAATGTTGCTGCTGCTTATGATGGCCAGCACCAGTTAGAAAGGACAAGCGTGCCCCTGCAGAGGATGCACCACGTCCACGACGACCAGAGGCACAGCCTCCCGACACAGAGGCTGCTTGCCCTCTTATCTGTGTCTGGTAGGGTCTGCCTGTCCTTTTTGGTCTTTCTGACATGGTGAGTGATATATAGATTAAAGATATACAGAACTCTGATTCAACTCTGTTATAAAAATTGGAGATATGTAGAACTCTGATTCAATGGTGTTATCTAGATTAAAGATTTCCAGAACTCTGGTATAACTCAGTGAGACACCCGGATAGCTGGTAGCCAGTGACAAGACACAGATTACAATTCCCAGGAACCTCCTATAAATCAGTGAGACCCCCTGATGGGTGGCAGTGACAAGACACAGATTGCAATTCCCAGGAACCTCCTATTAATCAGTGAGACCCCCTGATGGGTGGCAGTGACAAGACACAGATTACAATTCCCAGAAACCACCTATAAATCAGTGAGACCCCATGATGGGTGGCAGTGACAAGACACAGGTTATAATTCCCAGATATCTGCTACAAGTCTGTGAGACCCCCCTGATGGGTGGCAGTGACAAGACAAAATTACAATTCCCAGGAACCTCCTATAAATCAGTGAGACCCCCTGATGGGTGGCAGTGACAAGACACAGATTACAATTCCCAGATATCTTCTAGAAGTGAGACCCCCCCAACAGCTGCTGGCAGTGAGTGAGAACACACAGATTACAACAATTCCCATATATCTTGTAGAAGTGAGACCCCCACAATAGCTGCTGGCAGTGAAAACACATAGATTACAAAAATTCCCAGATATGTTGTAGAAATGAGTCCCCCACAATAGCTGCTGGCAGTGAGAACACACAGATTACAACAATTCCCAGATATCTTCTATAAGTGAGACCCCCACAATAGTTGCTGGCAGTGAGAACACACAGTAATAGAACAATCTCCTCTCACAAAACACGCGCTGGGGCTGAGTGAAGCCTTATATAGTGTGCTGCGGAACTTTGCCCAATCAGTACTCTGAGCCGTGATTGGCATAGTCTTGCACCTGTCTTGCACCTGACCTGTGGTCAGGTGCAAGGCTGTAGCCAATTACAAGCTTTAGGCCAGTGGAAAAGTGCATTGTGGTCCATTGTGGTGCATTGTGGGCAAGCACGCGGCAAACACGCGGAAATGTTCGGAGTTCGACGAACAGACGAACGGGCGATGTTCGAATCGAACTCCGAACAGATCGAACAGAACAGCTCATCCCTATTCCTGAGTCTGCTCTTTCACAAGTTCAGGTGCCTGCTTCTGCTCATATGCAGGCCCCTGCTGTGCTCAGTGGGGCGGTGCTCACGGCTTTGAATGCCCCGTTGGCCGCCATGGTTGGACCTTCAGTCCCAGCTGCGTTAAAAGTTCCTGTGCCGCTCGCTGGTGGTATTCCTGTGCCTAGTGCAGTTGGTCCTAAGGTGTGCTCTTATGGGGTTTGTGATTTATCTCCTATGGGTCTACAGGTCTCTAATGAAATTAAGGAAAACATTTGGAAAGGGGAATATGTTGACGTTCTGACTTTGGTTTCTCCAGATAGGGAGACGATTGATCGTCTGAAACGCATTGATCCCTTGCCCGGTGACAAAGATAAAGAGAAAGTGAAGACATTGCCGCAGACCTTTGGCAATTGGCTTCAGGGTTTTCTGGCTTATAGCGTGATTTTATGCAAGCGTTTCCCCGACCGTAGCGTATCTTTGTTTTCGTATTTGAATTTAATATGGGGGGGGCTTACAAAATTTACTGGGGTCTATGTTGGTTTCGTTACAACCAACAGTTTCGTCAGAAGATGGCGGTGCATCCTGGGCTCCGCTTTGATTTACAAGACACTAATCTATGGCTGTTGCTCATGACGCTGAACCGCCCTGCTATGTCACCCTTTCCTGGATCCGCTGTACCCAGAGCCCCAGGAGTGCCAGCGGAGACAGGAAAGGGGTGGCTCTTTAACCGCTTCACTGCTGAGCCAGTTCACGTCTTAAAAAACACGTTTTTTTTTTTTTAAAAAAAAAAAAATTTCTTTAATTTAAACATGGTCATGTTTGGTATCATTGGAAAGGCCATCCTCTGGCCTTTCTAATGATACCAAACATGACCCAGCTAGCAACCAACAGTCAGGAGATATCGGGGTTCAAACGAACCCACTATCTTTCCTTAGGAGTCAATGAGGACGTTGCCCACATGTCCTCAGCAGTGAAACGGGATAATGAGTCCCATTGCCGTTGGTCCTCTAATTGCAGATTCAAGCAGGAATGTTCCTTGTGTGGGGGATCTCACCCAGCCTTTCAGTGTTTTAGAAAGGGACAGGGCTCAGCCTTTAGGGCCGCAGGTCGGGGACAGCCTTATAGAAGGGATCACACCGGTGAACGTGCAGGCCATGCTTACATGGCTCGAAAGGTACCGCAATAAGCGGGGTGCTGCCCTGTTGTTAGATGGTTTTGCGGGAGTGTTTTGTTATTCCTCACTTGCCTTCTGATTTTCCTCAGTTCTCCCGAAATTAGATTTCTGCGCGGCAGCAGAGGGAGGTAGTGGCAGACAAGTTGGCTCGGGAGGTTCGGTTGGGGCGGATGGTGGGCCCATTTGCAGAGCTTCTCTTTTCTAATCTTCGAGTGTCTCCTCTGGGCTTTGTGCCAAAAAAGGAGGAAGGTAAATTGTAAGTTCCGCATGATCCACCATCTTTCCTACCGGGCCGGCCTTTCTGTTAACGATGGCATTGGTAAAGAGGGCTGTCACGTGCATTATTCTTCGTTTGACGAAGCATTGCAGATTGTTCGGGAGCCTGGGCCAGGTTGCTTGCTTGCAAAAACGGACGTGGAGTCGGCTTTTCGGTTGTTACCGAATAGGCCTGACTGCTATCACTTGTAGGGCTGTTCCTTCCGTGGCAAATTTTATTACGACCGTTATCTTCCTATGGGCTGCTCGATTTCTTGAAGTGTTTTCTTCTTTTTTGCATTGGGCGGTGTGCTGATGTGCCGACAGAATTCGGTGGTCCACTATCTGGATGACTTCCTATTATGTAGGACCGGTTGATTCTGTCGACTGCGCCGCACTCCTGCAGGTCTTTCGTGAGGTAGCGGGGGAATTCGGCATGCCTCTGACTGAGGATAAGACGGAGGGCCCAGTTCAATTGCTTGCCTTTTTGGGCATTGAAATTGATACAGTCCTCCTGGTTTTCCGTCTGCCTGTACAAAAGATTCAGACCTTGTCGCGTTTGGTGGTGAGGGCTTGGGGAGTTGTGAAGATGAGGCTTGCTGATCTTCAGTTTTTGTTGGGTCACCTGGCATTTGCGTGCCAGGTGATGCCAATGGGCCGGACTTTCTGCCGCAGATTGTCCCTGGCGACCGCAGGGGTTCAGGTGCCTCATCACTTTGTTCGCATGACCAATTCCTTGAAGGCGGACCTTGTTGTGTGGCAATCCTTTTTGTTGCTTGATCCAAGGAGAAATCTGACTGCCATTCTGGGGTCAAGAAGGAATTTTTTCCCAGTATGTTGCATATTTCAGACTGGGTTTTTTGCCTTCTTTTGGATCAACAGCAGTAGGTTATGTGGGAGAGGCTGAACCCGATGGACGCATGTCTTTTTTCAGCCTATATAACTATGTAACTATGTAACTATGTTGCGATATAATGGGCTGACATATTGGCAGGAGACGGATGTGGACAATCAGTCCCTCGAGCTTTTTGCCGATGCGTCGGGAGCTCATGGCTTCGGTGTTTACTTTCAAGGTGACTGGTGTGCCCAGGCGTGGCCCCCGCACTGGACCGCCTCTGAATTGGTTCAAAATCTTACGTTTTTAGAACTTTTTCCTTTAATTGTGGCCCTGGAACTGTGGGGAGAGTGTTTGGCTAATAGGCGGGTGGTGTTCTGGACGGACAACATGGGTGTGGTGCAGGCGGTGAACCGTTCATCGTCCGGTTCCCCTCCGTCTTGGCTCTTTTGCATCACCTGGTGCTGCACTGCCTCGAGCGTAATGTGTGGTTTCAGGCTAGGCATGTGCCGGGTGTGCAGAATGTGGTTGCTGATGCTCTCTCCCGGTTACAGTGGGACCATTTTTGGCAGGTGGCTCCAGGAGCAGCGACAACTGCGACGTTGTTTCCTCGGTGGCTCTGGACCCTCACTTTGACGGACTGAGGCTCTTGATGGAGGATTCTTTGTCCAAAGCTACGTGGAATTCATATTCTCAGGTCTGGCAGAGGTGGGGGTTGGTGGCACGGGAGGAGCGGGGTTGGCAGTCTGCTGAGGATCGGAGGTGGGCGACCTTAGTTTATCTTGGTTCTCTTCGTGAGCGGGGAGGTTCGGGATCTGGAGCGGCTAGAGTTCTGACTGCACTTTCTCTTTTGTGCAGGGCAGTTGGGTGGGAGGATGTCGGAAAAGATTTCCTGCTTCGTCGGATTGTTTTGGGTTGGCGGAGGACTGCTGTGCATCCGGTTTCTGGCCCCATGTTTTTGGAACTGTTAGATGCGTTACTCGTTGTTTGTCGTGACCAGTTTGAGGTAAGCTTGTTTAACCCTTTCGCTGCTGAGGCATTTCCCGCCTCTGTGCTGAGGTCATTTTTACCGATTTTGCTCATCATGTTTAAACGTGTTTTGAAGGCTTATTTTATATGACCCAGACATATTATATATCGTTCTTTCCGTCAGACTCGGCAGATTCATAATATGTCATTATTATATGTATACGTCATGACCTGTCTGTATATTATAACAAAAAATGCAATAAAATATGAATTTTCAATAATTTACAACGTGTAAAGTTTTTTTTTCACATTTTAACATGCGAGCAATTGCGGTTATATTTTGTATGGGGTGCGCTTGTTAAACAAATTAGAGATTGGTTCTCGTTACATTTTTTTTGGGGAAAATTACACGATTTTTAACAAACGCACCGCATACAAAAATCATTACTGCAGCATCATTGTTCACATTATAATTGAAATGGGAACAATATTGCTGCATTAACGAACCAAAAAAAAAAGAAAAAAAAAAATTTTTTCTAATTTTTTAAAAAAAAATATATATATATATATTTATTTTTTTAAAAAAAAAATTTCATAGTCATGTTTGGTATTGTTGGAACGGCCATGCTCTGGCCGATCCAACAATATCAAACATTAAGCCCTAACTGCCACGGATTGGTGGCAGTTAGGGGTTAACTCCAGGACTGGCGTCATCGTACTATGCCCGATGACGCCAGTCCTCAGGGGGCAATCCCGGAAGCTCCGGGAAAGGATCACGAACCGGCGCTTTTTGGCGCCGATTCGTGATCCAGCCCCCATGGGGTTAATTCCAGGTACCGTTAGGAAGGGCAGGCTGTGCCCTTCCAAACGGTGCCTGGATTAACCCCCTGCATGCCGGCGATCGGGAGGGAGAGAGGTCCAAAGGACCTCCCCCCTACCTTTCAGGCGCCTCCTCCGCACATGCGGGGGGCGCCTGTATTAGATGTCATAGGGCCGCCGCGATGACATCTAATTAGGCCGGCGGCGGTTCCGGGTGCTGGGCTGACATTGAGGATGTCAGCCCGCACCGGTGGGCACAGCGATCGGCCGGAACCTGGCCAATAGCTGGCCCCAAAGGGAGGACGCGCTCAGCGCGTCCTCCGCAAGGAACGCTACCTGCGGGTGGACGCTCTGAGCGCGTCCTCTGCAGCGAAGGGGTTTAAGTTGCTTTTGCTTTCTATGGTGCCCTGAGGGTGGGGGAAGCTGGTGGCTCCCAACTCTCGGATGCATGCTGCCTTGTGCCTGGTACATGTTACTGTGTCTGCCGCTCAGGTGAAGTTTTTGATTGCCAGGTCCAAGACGGACCAGTTGGGTAGAGGTGTTTTGATTATGTTGAATGCTATTGGGGGGATGGGGTGTCCTTTGGGCCTCATACGGGAGTATTTGGCAGTTCGTCTGGATTTCGATGACTCCTTTTTGATTCACCCTTCGGGGATTCCTTTGACGAGGTACAAATTTTCTGCCGTATTTAAGCATTGTGTTCAAGTTTTGGGTTATGACGCGGGGCTGTTTGCCTCGCATTCCTCTCGTATTGGTGTGGCGACCGTGGCTGCAGGTGCTGGCGCATCGGACGGCATGATTCGTCATCTGGGTAGGTGACGATCGGATCACTTTCACTCTTATGTACGTCCTAATCTTTTATGATTTCAGGTGCTTCCCCGAGGATGGTCTGGGTATTGGGGCATTCCTTGGGTGGCCAGGCAGGCTGAGCATCGGCCGCATGGCAGGAATCTCGGTTTCCCGGCAGAGGTAGCGAAGATTCGCTGGCTGGGAATCTGGGGTTTGCGTTGGGCTCAAGTGTCTAAAGAATATGATCTTTTGGCTGGGAGGGTTCCCAAGAATGTTATTTTCGTTGTGCACACCGGGGGGAGCGACTTAGGGGCTCTTAGGTCTATGGATCTGATTCAGGCTATGAAGCTGGATTTGGCTCACTGCGTCGCTATATTTGGGGGATTGTCTCTAGTCTGGTCCGAGATTATATCTCGGCCTCGTTGGGATGTGATTGCGGTGCTGCGGGCTATTGGCAAGACTAAGAAGAGGGTTAATCGGCAAATTTCCAAATTTGTTGGTCAGTTGGGAGGATTTTCAGGTCGCCACATAGAGTTGGAGGGTGACAATAGGAATGTAATCATGGGCGATGGGGTCCATCTAACGGACATTGGTCTGAATATATTTTTGACTGGTTTGGTGTCTGGGATCGAGGAGGCGCTGTCTGCGGGGGGGGGGCGCAGGGGCAGCTATTAGGAGGATATGGTGCCCCTGGCATTAGCGTGATTTCTGGACAGCGGTGCTTTCAACTGGATAAGCCACCTTCGGGTGAGGCCTTGGGGAGACGAGCCCCGCTTGATCTCGGTCAGGCGGGGTGACGAGCTCATGGTTGGTTATTGGCGGAACTGCCTATTACTTTAGGGTAATAGGGCAGAAGGATGGGGAAAGCACTGCAGGTTACATGTTGTATATATTATAAATAAAGCTATGACCCATGCCCTTTCCAATTTAAGAATGTGTTGTGTTTTTCTTATATTTAAGGGTATGGTGTGGGGAAAGATCCCAGGTTTAATCAGTCAAGAATCCCCTGGACCTTTAGGGAAGGGGAATGTGACTGATGGCCTGGGCCGGATGATCAGAGAAGGAA
This sequence comes from Leptobrachium leishanense, assembly GCA_009667805.1. Taxonomy (NCBI): domain Eukaryota; kingdom Metazoa; phylum Chordata; class Amphibia; order Anura; family Megophryidae; genus Leptobrachium; species Leptobrachium leishanense. The sequence continues at coordinate 73,030,875 of CM019073.1, read as the reverse complement.
ATGTGGAGCTATTGGTCATGGGAATGCAACAATGTTTTGCTTACCTGTATATATGCTTCTGTGATGGGTGTGTTCTGTCTTTGTTCCCTGCTAGTGTCAACTGTACATCAAAGAGATTCCCGCACGCCCGCCCACCCTGTTGAAATTCGTCTTCTTCGTGTCACAGCTTTGGATTGGTGTGATTCCTGGACAGCGGTGCTTTCAACTGGATAAGCTGTCTTCGGGTGAGGCCTTGGAGAGACGAGCCCTGCTTGATCTCAGTCAGGCGGGGTGACGAGCTCATGGTTGGTTATTGGCGGAACTTCCTATTACTTTAGGGTAATAGGGCAGAAGGATGGAGAAAGCACTGCAGGTTACATGTTGTATATATTATAAATAAAGCTGTGGCCCATGTCCTTTCCAATTTAAAATATGTTGTGTTTTTCTTATATTTAAGGGTTGGGGAAAGGTCCCAGGATTAATCAGTCATGTTAAAAGTGTGGCTTTTAGAACATAGAAATAATATCCTAAAAAAATTTACTGATCATTCAGTGCCTCTGCACTGTAATGAATGCCCACAATTTAATTGGCATGAATTTAAGTGTATTGGGATAGATATGGTAAAACAAGATTGGCGAGAAGGGAATGCTTTGAAAGGTAAAGCCACACGAGAAACAAAATAGATTTTAGAAATGGGAACACTTCAGGGCAAAGGTCTGAAACTGGATATCGATGTAGCCAACTGTTTATAAGCTTGTATTCTTGTTGACTAAATATACATTTAACCACACTGTGCTGTTGTGATTGATAATATGTCATGGAAATGCGGAACTACTGTAATGTCTAATCACACTGTGTTTTTATGACTTGGAACATGATATAGAATAGTGAGATTACTATGTACAACCATTATATTTAATTACACTGCACTGCTATATATAATGTGATACTATATATCTGCTCCTTCTAATAAATATAATTTATATAGAAGGACATTGGAGGTGAAAACGATTCGTGGAAACCACAAAACGGTCTGACGGCAGTGAACCGCCATAGCTCTGAAATTTAAAGTACAAATGGATTGATCGAACCATGTGACCGGGAATATTTCAAAACCGAAAGTATGAAAGACTGGTCAAATCACGTGACCGGAAATGATAAAGCGCGAGTGACCGGAAATGATGCAATGCGAGATGACGTGGGCGCCCCCAGGAAAAAGGAAGTAAACCGGAATGCGAGAAGCTGGGAGGAGGCGCCTAACTCAATTAGGAATTAAACTCAGAGTATATAAGACGCTAGAAGGAATGGGGTCATTATCCTTGAAAAAGTCCACCAGGACGAAACGCGTCGGATTAAGAGACCCATGTTTGATTTTTTTTTTATTTCGAATTGTTTTATCTAAAATTTTACCCATTACATTTTTATCCTTACTCTCTGAGTTGGTATCTTTATTTAGCCTCCATAAACCAACGAGGGAACCAGAGGACCCGATTGAGGATCTCTGAGGAAACTGAATGATGATGGTGTAGTGGCTGCCCGAGCAGAATATTAAAATGCAACCACGTCAGCTGAGTATATATGATGAGCATACAATCTACTGTTATCTTGTGAGCGATTTTCCGTAGCAGGGGGTTATATAAACCCATGATTTACAGTATAACGCTATGTTGTTTCTATGTTTTTCATGTGTTATGTATCTCCCTGAAGAAAGTTTCATTTAGTGAATCGGCCCCCACAATACTAAATTGTGCTGCAGGTGATGCCCCAGTAACTCAATGTTTTTAGCCAGGTTGAGGATTGTTTTATAATGGGAGAGCTTATGATGGTAGTAGAATAGAACTTGGTGTTTAAGAATTGATTCGTGCATATGTGTGGTTGTGGTCTATAAATCAAAACTGTTTGTCCTTTAGATTTTTGCGTGTCAAAGTATTGCTACTAATCACTACCTATAACTACTCATAAAATTGTATCTTGCGGATGAGTTGACAACGTATGATTGTATGGGACTTGATGGTGTAAATAAACCTTGATTTTGTTTTACTGTTTCATAGTCTCGTATCATCTTTAATGATTTTATTGTGGCTAAAAATATCTACATAGCCTCAAGAACTAGCTAGAACTCATGTAAAATACATGTATTCATTGATTGGCTATTGATCCTTATTTTAAAGTTAAATAACCAAATTATACCATTGGTATTGGAGGCACTGTCATTAATTATCTATGTATGTGTATATATATATATATATATATATATAAAATACACGTCATAATAAATAACCCTGACAATGTGCGAGCCATGAGGAGAAAACCATAATAAAAATAATCTGACAAATTAAAAAAACAATTGCAATAAGGCTCTATTAAGTAAACAAATCTGAACCCCGGAATCTTTATTTTACAGAATCCAAACTAAAACAATGAATTGCTTTTAGAGTATTTTCCATACTTAACAAAATATACACAAATAAACTGGGAAAAATGTTGTTATATTTGTTGTTTTACAATATTAATCCAGATCCACTACTGTCCACAGTAAAGCACGTTTTGTATCTGCATTTATACTGTTACGTCATAAAAGTAATTTCCTAACTGTTACCATAAAGGCAAGTCAGGTGCAAGGATTTAAGACACCTTAGGGCAAATCACATTTTGCTGCAACCATATCCCCCAACACTTTCACAATTTATGTTTTTACTTTCCCTTTCTAACATTTTATCTTATTCAGTATTGTCTGTCTCCTGATCTACCTGCAGCCCAAATATCTCTTCTGCCATCTCACCCACAAACTATCTGATACCTCCTCTCATGCCTAATGTTCCTTATGTCTCACCTGTGACTCTCATGTATCACCAGGCCCGGACTGGGACAAAATATACAGGGTTATTCAGAGAGCGTGAAAAGCAGGAGAATGGCTGGAGAATGACTGGAGAATGAAAAATTCTAGGTCAAAATAGCCGATTTGGAAAGTGAGATGAAAGGGAGAATTTTTCTGGTTTGGCTATTTTGACCTAGAATTTTTCATTCTCCAGTCATTCTCCTGCTTTTCACGCTCTCTGAATAACCCTGATAGTGTCAGGCTCCTGATCAAATGCAGGGCAGCACCATTCCAATCCTGCACTTCATGTCCTGTTTGTTTCCTGCGTTGTGTTGCAGAACCTAAACAGGTAAAACACACTTACACACTCTAGGTCATCTGTAGGGATGAGCCGAATGTCCCCGTGTTCGGTTCGCATTCGAACTCTAACAATTTCAAAAGTTTGAGGTCGAACTCGAACACGATCCGAACTCAATGCAAGTCAATGGGACCCGAACGTTCGATTTTTAGAGTGCTCTCCAAGAGGGTATATATGCAAGATATTTGCCATAAAAGGTGTATGGGGGTCCGGGTAGCGCCCTGGGGGACAGGAAACAAGGACAAAAAGTTTTAAAAAAAAAGTTTTTAAAGGAACAGTGAGTTTTCCATGAAATAAAGGTTAAGAATAAAAATGAAAAATTCCTTCAAATATCGTGCCTAGGAGGTCCCCATAAACTGCCCGTGAAGTGGCGGATTTGTAGGATGTATAGAAACATTTAAAAAAAAAAATGACATTTCAAATGATGGTAAATGGTTTTCCTTTAATCCCTTAACGACGCGGCGCGTACCATGCCGTCCTGCATCGCGTGGGCTTTAATGCCGCAGGACGGCATGGTACGCCTCGCGGCGTTTGGTGCCTCTGCGCGCCGAAAAACGGCCCGCCTCCCTTCCCACTATGCCGTTCGCCGGCTGGGGGTCTGCCTGACAACAGGGCAGACCCTCCCAGCTGGCGATCAGCATTGTGGGAAGGGAGGCGGGCCGTTTCCCTCGTGGAAATGTCAAGGCAGCCAATCTGGTGCCTGGAGCTGACAGTTGCAGCGGTGACAAGCTGTCACCTCTGCAACTGTCAGAATGTCTCAGCCAATGATTGTTGCATTGGCTGAGACATTGTCCCATTGCCCCTTTCTACTGTTCCTCATTGCGATCTGAGGAGCGAGAGAGAGAGGCAGAGAACGGAGCAGGAGAGAAAAAAAAATGAAAAAAAACCCTAAAAACCCCAGGCACTGTACCCCCAGGCACCCCCAGGCACTGTACCCCCGGCACCCCCAGGCACTGTACCTACTGTACCCCCCAGGCACTGTACCTACTGTACCCCAGGCACTGTACCTACTGTACCCCAGGCACCCCCAGGCACTGTACCTACTGTACCCCCAGGCACTGTACCTACTGTACCCCCAGACACCCCCAGGCACTGTACCTACTGTACCCCCAGGCACTGTACCTACTGTACCCCCCAGGCACTGTACCTACTGTGCCCCCCAGGCACTGTACCTACTGTACCCCCCTGGCACTGTACCCCCCAGGCACTGTACCTACTGGCACCTACTGGCACTGTACCCCCAGGCACTGTACCTACTGGCACCTACTGGCACTGTACCTACTGGCACTGTACCCCCTGACACTGTACCTCCTGGCACAGTACCTGGCTGGCACTGTACCCCCTGGCCTGCAGTGTACCCCCTGATTGTCAGTGTACCCCCTGATTGGCAGTGTACCCCCTGGCAGTGTACCCCCGATTGAGAACCCGCATTGACATACGACCCCCTGGCATTTCTGACTACCCGAATTGGCATACGTCCCCCTGGCATTTCTGACTACCCGAATTGGCATACAACCCCCTGGCATTTCTGACTATCCGCATTGCCATTCGACGCCCTGTCATTTCTGACTACCCAAATTGGCATACGACCCACTGGCATTTCTGACTACCCGCATTGGCATACGACCCCCTGGCATTCCTGACTACCCGCATTGGCATACCTTGGAATATTCTTACCTTGTCTAGATAGATAGAAGTACCGGCCACTACAAGGACCTGAAGGGCTTAGTTTAGGTGTTCTAATACTTGACCCCATCAGTTCCCCGACCTCCCATTTAATTAATTATAACAAGATCCCCATAAAAATGTCCTCCCGCTTTTATTCCCCAGAAGAGGCATATGAGATCCTGGCCGCCTCTGAGAGTGACGCTCTCGCCGACAGTGACACCCTCACAGCCTCTGATATAGAGCCCCGTAGTGAACCCTCTAGTGATGGTGACCCCCCACCATCTACTGGGAGGCGCGAGAGCAATTGGGTACCCCCAAATATGGCTGCCCCAGAAATACCCCCATTTATAGCGACTCCTGGCATCACAGTAAGGGTAGAGGACTGTGAGCCAGTGAGCTTTTTTAATCTCTTTATTTCGGATGACGTATTCGAGATGGTGGTTGTCAGCAAACCAACCTGTTTGCCAACCAGTATCTTGATGCGCATCCGGATTCACATCGCCACAGACGTAACAAGTGGCACCCAACGGATGTGATAGAGTTAAAAAAAATTGGGCTCTAACCCTTGTAATGGGAATAGTGAAGAAGCCAAGTATCCGGTCTTACTGGCACAAAAACCCCATCCTGGTTACCCCACTATTCCCAAGGGTTATGAAGAGGGAGAGATACGAAAATCTCATGTGATTCCTCCATTTTAATGATAACGCACTGTGCCCACCAAGAAATGACCCAATGCATCACCGCCTCTATAAAATTCGGCCCCTTATCAGTCTTATGTCTGCTAAATTCACTGATAATTATGTTCCCGACCAAAATATATCTGTAGACGAGTCCCTTATGAAATTTAAAGGCAGACTGCTCTTCAAGCAGTACATCCCAAGCAAGCGATCCCGGTATGGCGTCAAATTTTATAAATTGTGTGAGTCCACAACAGGCTACACATGGGCGTTTAGGATATATGAAGGGAAAGATAGCCACCTTGACCCCCCAGGATGCCCCGATTCTATTGGCACCAGTGGAAAAATTGTGTGGGATCTGGTCTATCCCCTATTCAACAAGGGATATCATTTATGGGTCGATAACTATTACACCAGTATCGACCTATTTAAAAATGTATATTGTTTCGAGACCCTTGCGTGTGGCACAGTGCGGAAGAATCGCAGAGGTTTTCCCCAAATCCTGACAGCAGGCAAAAAAAGTAGAGGCTTCTCTTCAGCTCTACGTCAGGAAGAAGTGCTAGCCCTTCAGTTCACCGATAAGAAGGATGTATACATGCTATCTACAGTGCACGACGAAAGTACAGTGCCGGTGTCTGTGAGAGGGAGAACTGAGCCACTGGAAAAGCCGAAGTGCATTGTAGATTACAGCAAGTTTATGGGGGGAGTAGACTTGGCTGATCAATGTATACAGCCTTATCTGGTGAACCGAAAGACTAGGGCATGGTACAAGAAGATTGCCATCTATTTGACTGAGGTTGCAATTTTCAATGCGTACGTGCTCTACAAGCAGGCAGCAGTACAAAAGCCATATCCCTTCCTAGAATTCATGCTTGAGATCATATCCCAACTTATCCTAACCCCGGCCCCCGTTACATCACGCTTTGGAATCAGGAGATCTCCAAAGATTAAGTGGCAGACACTTTCCTTCCCGAGTCCCTCCCATTCGCTGTAAAAAGTCCCCCCAGAAAAAGTGTTGTGTCTGCCGCAAGAAAGGAATCCGGAAGGATTCTAGTTATTATTGCCCTACCTGCCCATCTCTACCTGGCCTCTGCATAACCGAGTGCTTCAAAATTTATCACACAGAGCTAAATTACTAAATCCCCTTTTCTGCTTTGTCCCGATTACCCTTTGCTGCCTGTACCGACTCATTGACTTGTTATACTGACTACTCTTTGTTTGCTGCCTGTACCGACTCATTGGCTTGTTATACAGACTACTCTGACTTCTGGAATCCCCTGAATTTGGCCTCTCCCTGTTTACGTTAAGCCCAGCTATTCTAAAGTGACTGCACCAAACAACTCAAAATACTAATTTAGAATCATGGGCACATCATCTTTGGAGCAATATTCTTTCTTGGCGTGCCATGTTCTCTCAAAGTCGACATAAATCCTGAAAATCACTTGTCAAATTACCAAAAAAGCAAATAAAAATGCAACATGGGCGTACCACTGAACGCGTAACACATTGGGGGTACCATTGAATTCGTAACACATTGCCGAACACAAATATCAATGTTTTAGGCCAGTAAAAGGTTGTCTGAGCATGATATTAGCAGCAAAATAACAGTTTCCGTGTAAAACAAATGCAAAACACAATCATGAAGACTAAGTGTGGCCAGGGTTTGTGACTAAGTGGCTACTATACAAAACTGGACATACCCCTTTTTCAACACTCTGGGTTGTCTACTTCTCAAAATGATATGCCATGATGGGGTACTTTTCATACCTGGGCTGCCATACCCTCTCAAATTCAACCTAGGCCCAGCAAACCAATCTGGCAAACTCTACATTTGACCGTGTAACTTTCCAAAAAGCAAAATAAAAACGCAACATGGGGGTACCGTTGAACTCGTAACACATTGCCGACCACAAATATCAATGTTGTAGGCCAGTAAAAGTTTGACTGAGCATGATATTAGCAGCAAAATAACAGTTTTCGTGTAAAACAAATGCAAAACATAATCATAAAGACTGAGTGTGGCCAGGGTTTGTGACTAAGTGGCTACTATACAAAACTGGACATACCCCATTTTCAACACTCTGGGTTGTCTACTTCTCAAAATGATATGCCATGATGGGGTACTTCTCATACCTGGGCTGCCATACCCTCTCAAATTCAACCTAGGCCCAGAAAACCAATCTGGCAAACTCTACATTTGACCGTGTAACTTTCCAAAAAACAAATAAAAATGTAACATGTACTGTTGAACTCGTAACACATTGGGGGTACCGTTGAACTCGTAACACATTGCCGAACACAAATATCAATGTTGTAGGCCAGTAAAAGGTCGACTGAGCATGATATTAGCAGCAAAATAACAGTTTTTGTGTAAAAAATGCAAAACACAAACATGAAGACAAAGTTTGCGACTAAGTGACTACTATACAAAACTGGACATACCCCATTTTCAACACTCTGGGTTGTCTACTTTTCAAAATGGTATGACATGTTGGGGTACTTTTCATACCTGGGCTGCCGTAACCTCTCAAAGTCAACCTAGGCCCAGAAAACCAATCTGGCAAACTCTACATTTGATTGTGTAACTTTCCAAAAAGCAAAATAAAAATGCTAAATGGAGGGTACTGTTGAACTCGTAACACATTGCCGACCACAAAAATCAATGTTGTAGGCCAGTAAAAGGTTGACTGCGCATGATATTAGCAGCAAAATAACAGTTTTTGTGTAAAAAATGCAAAACACAAAGATGAAGACCAAGTTTGCGACTAAGTGACTACTATAAAAAAACGAAACGTACACCATTTTGAATAGCCTGGGTTGTCTACTTTTCAAAATGGTATGACATGTTGGGGTACTTTTCATACCTGGGCTGCCATAACCTCTCAAAGTCAACATAGGGCCAGGAAACCAATCTGGCAAATTTCAAGTTATAAAACGTGAAATGGGCAAACTCTATATTTGACCCTGTAACTTTCCAAAACCTCATAAAACCTCTACATGGGGGGTACCGTTGAACTCGTAAGACATTGCCGACCAGAAATATGAGTTTTTTAGGCCAGTAAAATGTCGAGGGAGCATGATATCATCAGTAAAATAACAGTTTTTGTGTGAAAAATGCAAAACACAAACATGAAGACCTCTACATGGGGGGTACCGTTGAACTCGTAAGACATTGCCGAACAGAAATATATGTATTTTATTTCATTTAATGCTAAGCGTACAATGTTATTCACACTAAAAATACAATGGAGAACTTTGAAAATAGCAAAATTTCCTTTTTTCTCATAGTTTTTAGGTTTTTTTTCATACTATAATATATTTTATATATAAATCTTTGATGGAAAATGAAAGCCCTATTTTTCCTGAACAAAATGATATATAAGAAGGGTGGGTACACTTAATATGTAAGAGGTAAATTATGGATGAACAGCGAATAGCTGAAATTCTACTTTTAGAAGTGTTCAAAAGTGTTCCAAACTTGTAAAATTACTCCAGTACTTAAGAGGTTAATCTATTCATAAACAACTGCTTGGGGCGGCAGCCTGTATGAAAAGAGGAGACGTTTTAGGACACGGAGAACAAGTTTAGTGATTTATTTGGCTAAATTATGGTGAAACTTATGCAGGCTTTGGATGAAAGTAACAATAGGTGCTTTAAAATTGGGCCTTTAGTGTCGGCAACAGTGCCGTCACACCGTAACCCCTCTGTGGTATTTTGGAAGAGTGCAGGGTTGGACCCTGCAGTCAAATATTAAAATGATATGAATCTGGTACAGGCGTCAGTGCACCCAAATATTTTGCCTTCGGTGGCAGCAAGTGCCTTCACACCGTAAGCCCTATGTGGTATTGTGGAAGAGTGCAGTGGTGGACCCTGCGGTCCAATATTAAAATGATATGAATCTGGTATAGGCATCAGTGGCAGTGCACCCAAATATTGTGCCTTTGGTGGCAGCAAGTGCCTTCACACCGTAACCCCTGAGGTATTGTGGAAGAGTGCAGTTTTTGGTAATGCAGAAGAGATCCCCGATCTATTCAGTTACATCAGCAGCTATAACAAAACCGGGTCAGAAATGTTTAGGCACTTGTGGAGATGGTGTAGCGATGTCTATGTCCTTTCATGGGATGAGGTCGAAGTCACGTATGTTGTGTTCTTAGCCTTCTCTTCTTAGGTACTCCTCAAAGAAAACACAGGAAAAATATCATAGTGCGACCCATCAACATAGCACACATGTGTAGATGGAAAGTTTACACTCACATGTAATAGAACCCTCCTGGTTCTGGGTAGTATGCCTTAGGGATATTTGTTGGCTTCCCAATGCCCTTTCAGACAGGATTCTCTGGATCCAATTGAAGTCCAAAATGGAATAGATATTTCCAATAATATAGATTTCCCCAAAAAGAATTGCAGGAAAACTGTAATGTTTAATACTCTGGAGATTGTTTCCAGATTGTCTCCAGAGTATTAAACATTACAGTTTTCCTGCAATTCTTTTTGGGGAAATCTATATTATTGGAAATATCTATTCCATTTTGGACTTCAATTGGATCCAGAGAATCCTGTCTGAAAGGGCATTGGGAAGCCAACAAATATCCCTAAGGCATACTACCCAGAACCAGGAGGGTTCTATTACATGTGAGTGTAAACTTTTCCATCTACACATGTGTGCTATGTTGATGGGTCGCACTATGATATTTTTCCTGTGTTTTCTTTGAGGAGTACCTAAGAAGAGAAGGCTAAGAACACAACATACGTGACTTCGACCTCATCCCATGAAAGGACATAGACATCGCTACACCATCTCCCCCTTTTTTCCTGTTATTTATTGATGGTTGAGTAACAAGGACCATCTGGGTGTATCAGCGATTTCCTCATATCATCTATCAGCGCTACCTATTTTCTTTTGTTTAGGCACTTGTACTGTGCTACTGTATATGGTAAGAATCGGCGCACACCAGTAGCAACAGGAAGCAAACAGAACAGGCAGGGAATATGTGGTGCAGTTGCGCTGGCTACCAATGGGGGGAAGTGGGTGTTTCTTTTGGCGGTTGGCTGTTGACAGTTGGTCATCCATTTTGTCTGCCAGTTGAGGCTGACTAGTGACGCAGCCAGTTGCTGTTATAGGAACCTGTATGCGAAGTTGTTAATAAACCTATTAATGAAAACCCAAGACGTCTCGTATTATCCAGAACACTACAGTGGCGACGAGGCTGTTGGATCTGCATGATGGCGCTGATTGGCACTCTGCATGACTTTAATCCAGACACTGACTCTTGGATTGAAGTGGAATCAGGCTGAAAGATGGTGGCTACTATGAGCCAGGCGGCCATCTTGTTCAGAATATTGGTTCACTGGTAAATAGAATAGATTTTATTAGATGTGAAAACGAAGCTTACATAGAATTCTAGGAATGTGTGGTAGATTAGGGAACTAGCAATAAAACCAGGCAGAATCCGGCCAGCTCTTGGCACGGAAAGACAGGAAGATGAATGAATGGGGCAAGGTCATGGAGACTTGCAGAGAAACAAAGAGATCGTAGAAAGCAGACTGTGCCCCAATCTATCTCAAATAAACACAGCCGGTAGGGAGGAGGGCATGGCCCAGAAAAGCACAGCAGCAAATCACGGACTGTCAGACTAACATGAAGTGTATCAATTTATTGTTAATGTGTGGAATTTCTTTGTACTAACGATGGGAGGTATTAACCCACGTGGGGTGGAATAAAGTGTCATCGGGAGGTGGGCTAATTGGGATGTACCTAATTACGTATTTTTGGGTATAAGACCCCTTGTAAGGGGGGAGACGGGGCTCACTCTTTGCGATTCATTCCTGTGTGAGCAATTGTGTGACGACACAATAAAGTTTGCCTTTCCTGAAGAGACTCGTGTTCAGACAATCCTTGCTTGTGTCCGGTCCGGCGCCGTACTGAAAGTGAACCTGATTGACTCCGGTAACATTTCTTGGGGGCTCATCCGGGTCACGGCACCAAGGAGGAAGGAGACACAGAAATAACTGAAGTTGAACGAGCAGAAAATTTTGCTTCACGTTTTGAAAATTTGACAATCAATCCTCACAATAATCTACGAATCACACGAATACTGCACATTCTGGGAGAATTGGGAGCAGAAGAATACCAAGCCCCATTGGTGAGGTTCTTCCTCAAGGAGATCCTTATCAAGAACAGACTACCAAGAATGAAGAAAAGTGCAATGAACTTTTTTATACCAGCAGTAAGAGATTCACAGGACAGACAAGATCTACTGTTTTTCGCATGGCGATACTATTTCCCAAAAGAAGAATTCGTCTGGGGAAGTCATGAAGAATTGGCATAATACAAGGCAAAAACAGTGGTGGCTGCACTCCTACCGGCGCCACTGAGTGAATGGACACCTGTGTACTCAGAGAAAGAAAAGAAATGGCTGACAGAAGAACCAGGAGGATATGGAGAAGATGGATGGTTCCAGTTGAAAAATGGACAAATAGTCTTACCAGCAACTTTGGCTCCTGAAATCGTAAGAGCACTACACGCAAGTACCCATGGAGGAAGAGAAATGATGGAGCAGCAGTTGGAGACACATTTCTATGTACCAGGATTGTCAGTAATCTGCAAAGCAATAGCCCAGCAGTGCGTAACATGTGCCAAAAACAACCCAAGAACAGGCCCATCTCAACCTCCAGGGAAACAGCCAATCGGGCTATCCCCAATGGTATCATTACAAATAGACTTCACAGTGTTGCCGCCCTGCAAAGGATACAAATATTTACTGGTAATGGTGTGCACTTTGACAGGATGGGTGGAAGCCTTCCCAACAAGAACTGAAAAGACCACAGAGGTGGTAAAGAGCCTGATGAAAGAAATAATACCACGTTATGGACTTCCTCTCGAAATAGTGTCGGACAATGGCCCTGCATTTATACAGAACTGTCTACAGCAACTTGCCCGGCTACTGGGTATTACCTGGAAGCTACATACTGCCTACAGGCCCCAAAGCTCAGGAAAAGTCGAGAGAATGAACCGCACCCTAAAGACTTTGATGTCCAAATTGTGCCAAGAGACGTCACTGGGCTGGTTGGACGTGCTGCCGATAGTCCTCTTGCACATTAGGTGCAGACCAACCCCCCAATTGAAGCTAAGTCCGTAGGAACTTATGTTTGGACGGCCAACCCCTTTGATTAATGGACTAAGGGGGGACCTTTGGGCATTGGGAGAAACTAAGTTAACTGATCAGGCTGTAATGCTGGGTAAATCAATGCAGAAATTAAATACCTGGGTGGGGGATAATATACCTCCCTTTTTATATCCTCCACTGCATAAGTATTGTCCGGGTGACTCAGTATGGGTAAAAGAGTGGAAAAATGATCCACTGGGTCCAAAATGGAGAGGTCCTTATATTGTTCTGTTATCAACCCCTACAGCAGTAAAGGTTGCCGAAGTGGTCCCGTGGATACATCACTCCAGAGTAAAAGCAGCTGCAGCCAGTCCTGAACCAGCATGGAAGGTCGTTACCAACGAGACCAACCCGCTGAGGCTGAAGCTGACAAAGACCACAACCATGAGTACCTAAATGATCCAAACCCAGATAACCCAGAGGTTCAACAAGTGGGTGTTTTGATGGGCACAGGTCCTGACCACCCACCAATGGGGGATACCCACAGGGTGCTTTTTAGGGGCCCAGCCCCCACCCTTGATCATCCAGAAATGTTCTTTACTTTTGAAATTCCGGTGGGGAGGGATTGGGTTTATGTGACTGTGAAAAGAATTGCCCAAGGAATCTTGACATTCGGGGCATTTGTGGTGCTGATTTTGTATCTTGCTAATTTGATTTATGGACTCTCGCGTGGAGCATGCCCCAATTGTACAAGCATCGCTGGGAAAGTGGATATTTCCCATATCTGGAATGGTACACACCCAGTGATGGAGAACCGTACCATGTGGAGACAAAAACGAGAAGTGACATCTGAGATTTTGCCAAGAGGACATTTACTTGTGCAATTTAAATATGACTATGCTAGGAAGTCTGGACAAAAGACATGTTGGGTGTGCAGCAGAATGCACCCAGAGACAATCCATATACCATTTGCTTCTGTTCCAATGAATCTGAGTGTGTTTGCATCAGGGAATATCACAATACACCCTTTTAGGCCACCCATGCAACGACCAGAAGGGTATGAGTCCGGATATCCTATAATAGGGTATATATATCCCCCAGAGTGGTGTTTCCAAATAGGACCAGATAGGGACACACATAAAAAAGAAGGGTGTTATTCAAGTAAATTTAATTGGACATCATACATATATACAATTGACACAAAGGAACAGTCAAATTTTCTATACATACAGTGCAGAAAACTCACAGATGAACAAGAAGGAGTGATTACGAGAGAGTCTGATGGGAAGCAGAGTGTACTAGAAACAACGAGACGAATGAGGCGAATGATGGTATAATTAGCAAAGGGAACATTACACCTATCACCATTCATGCTAGAGGAGGGATACCAGGTGTGTTGTGGGAGAGTGTGTTACACATGGGTTCCACCAACAATAACAGGAATGTGTTACTTGGCCAAGTTGGTCCCAATCCAGAGATTAAGGGGAGAAGACACAAACTCAGACACAGAACTTCACCCTAGGTACCCACTGGTGTTTGAAAGAACGAAAAGAGAGATGTTTGCAAAGATAGATCGAATATGGTCATGGTTGCCAGCATGGACTGGATGGGGACGAGAGATGATGAAGAGATTGAATAGCTATGTCAACTTGATGGATGAAATTCTGAAAAGAACTAGTATGGATATCCAGCTGCTGAATCTGGAAGTGCGTGAGCTACGAAAGGTACAGATGATACATGACATGGCGCTTGAGCAAATCAGTGCAGCTCTGAATGGATTGTGTGAAATGACAATGCATTATGAATGTTGTACTTTCATTAGAAACACCTCACATGAGGTCCCGGACTATTACCAGGTAATTCAAGATCACCAAGAAAAAGTAGCACAGTTGTAAGGCGCAGCAAGGAGAATTGCTGCCGAGGGCTGGAATCCACTCCGTGGGTTTGGAGCAATCGGAGAATGGTTTGGATCCATCTTGAGATTTATTTCACAGATTGGATCCATGATACTCATGATAGTGGTGATCTTGATTGTAGGAATACTGATATACCGCATAGGGCTATGCTTATGGCCACTGTGCAAGACAGCACTGACACCCACACAAACTCAAAAGATACCACTGATAATTCCACAGGGTATGTTTCCGACGAAAAAGGGTCCCCTAAGGTATGAAGGGTTTCAGAATAGCAGAGTGTGATGGCTACAAGCATCAGGAAGAGAACCTGAGGCTTGAGCCAAGGGGGAAATGAAGTGGAATCAGGCTGAAAGATGGTCGCTACTATGAGCCAGGTGGCCATCTTGTTCAGAATATTGGTTCACTAGTAAATAGAATAGATTTTATTAGATGTGAAAACGAAGCTTACATAGAATTCTAGGAATGTGTGGTAGATTAGGGAACTAGCAATAAAACCAGGCAGAATCCGGCCAGCTCTTGGCACGGAAAGACAGGAAGATGAATGAATGGGGCAAGGTCATGGAGACTTGCAGAGAAACAAAGAGATCGTAGAAAGCAGACTGTGCCCCAATCTATCTCAAATAAACACAGCCGGTAGGGAGGAGGGCATGGCCCAGAAAAGCACAGCAGCAAATCACGGACTGTCAGACTAACATGAAGTGTATCAATTTATTGTTAATGTGTGGAATTTCTTTGTACTAACGATGGGAGGTATTAACCCACGTGGGGTGGAATAAAGTGTCATCGGGAGGTGGGCTAATTGGGATGTACCTAATTACGTATTTTTGGGTATAAGACCCCTTGTAAGGGGGGAGACGGGGCTCACTCTTTGCGATTCATTCCTGTGTGAGCAATTGTGTGACGACACAATAAAGTTTGCCTTTCCTGAAGAGACTCGTGTTCAGACAATCCTTGCTTGTGTCCGGTCCGGCGCCGTACTGAAAGTGAACCTGATTGACTCCGGTAACTCCGGTTCCTCTTGGGTGGAAAGGTTTGAACAGTATCTCACTGCTAATGCCATTTTGGAGACAAAACAGGTAGCCGTGTTCCTCACAGCGATTGGAGCGAAGGTGTACGACACACTGAGAGATCTCCTTTATCCAGAGAAACCTGCAAGCAAGCTGTGTTAGTTGCTTTACTGTGGGCCCACTATCAGCCACAGCCAATCAGCAAAAATCGCTGAAAGATGGAAGTTTTATAAAAGAGATCGGGAACCTGGAGAAAGCATCTCCTCCTTTGTCTCCACTCTCACGAAGTTGGCAAGTACCTGTCAGTTTGGGGAGTATTTAGTCACAGCCCTCAGAGACCAGTTTGTTATGGGGTTACAGTGTGAAGCTATGATTAAGAGACTTCTTACCGAGAAAGAGCGGACCTTACACAAAGCTATGGATATCGCTAGCATCATGGAACAAGTCACCAAAGAAGCTGATGCTTTGCTTAGGAAGCAAAAGACTGAGCAAGAGGCGGAAATATTCCATACAGATACCAGGGAGCGGTACAAGCGTAATAAACAGTACAATTCCTTACATCAAAGGATGGTGCATGGACAGCCCCAAAATGGATGTTATCAATGTGGGGTGACTTCACATGAATCTCACTCATGTAGTTTCCGCAATGCCGTTTGTCACTCCTGTGGACATAAAGGGCATATTAAAAGGGTCTGTAAGAAAGTGACGGTGCATGAAGGGAAGCCGCATAAATTGCTTCAGAAAAGAACATATCAAATACAGCTCCAAGACTCCTCGGATGACTCAGACAGCCACATTCCCATTCAAACAGTAAAACTTTATAAGATGGATTCAGCTTATTCAGCCATTTCTGTTGCAGTGAAGATTGAAGGGAAATATTTGACCATGGACCTGGACACGGGAGTTGCTGTTTCTGTGATTACAGAGCAAGACTGGCGGAGATTAAAACTAAATGTTCCAGTGATTAAGACAGTTGTTCGTCTACAGACTTATTCAAGGGAAGTATTAACCCCTCTGGGCAGTGTACATGTGAGAGTGCAGTTAAATGGACGCTTGAAAAAGCTGACATTATATATTATGAAGTCTGGGGGTCCTCCACTATTTGGAAGAGAATAGATTCATAAATTGGGAATGCCAGACATAAAGTATAATGCTTGCCATGCCTTACAGACATTACCTGTGGTTTCAGCTTGGATACAGGACTTGCAAATGAAGTTTTCCCCGGTTTTTGTTGATACTTTGGGGACTGTTAAGGGACGGCAAATGTCCCTAAATATGAGGGAAAATGCTGTTCCAAATTTTTTTAAGGCACGAACTGTACCTTTTGCACTTAAAGCTGGTGTTGAGGTGGAAATGATGCGTCTGGAGAGCCTTGGGATCATTTCCAGAGTGCGCTGCAGTGAATGGACCTCCCCGATTGTGCCTGTACGTAAAAAGAATGGAGACATTCGGATATGTGGGTGTGACGGAACCATTTTCTTCCGCCTGTCCTGACTCTCCAGATACCCCCTTGCCAAGATCAGCTCGGCCTCTGAGTTGCTTGGAGCTCAGTGCCTCGAGCAGCCTGATCTGCAGCCAGTGATGTATTTAGGTTTTGTGCTGCCCTAGGCCTGACTAAACTCGTGCACCCCTAATTTAAATTTGAGGCACCCCTTCCTGTCAAGGGCACACCTCTTCCTGGTTAATCCCCACCCTTCCTCTTTAAGCTCCACCTTTTCCTCTTAGAGCTCCGCCTTTTCATCTCTTTATATTAAAAGTGGATACCAAGTGTCTACTTGTATATTTTGTATACCATTTCAAATGTATCTATTGAGATAAATAAAATTGTAAAAATGCTTGAATTTAAACATTTCATAAAGAACAACCACACAAGTCAAGTATACTGGATCACAGCTGCTCTAATTGGTTGAACAATAAAATCCACAGAAACGTGCACTGCATATGAGCATATCACAAAGCTGCACAGCAATAAAACTCACAGAAATGGGCACTGTGTATGACCATATCAGAGCTGCACAGCAATAAAACCCACAAAAATGTGCACTGTGTATGAGCATATCACAGAACTGCACAACAATAAAACTCACAGTAATGTGCAGTGTGTATGAGCGTATCCCAGAGCTCCAGGGCAATAAAACTCACAGTAATATGCAGTGTGTATCACAGAATCCACAGCAATAAAACTCCCAGCAATGCAATGTTTGGTGTGTGTCAGCGTATCAGAATCCACAGCAATAAAAATTCCAGCAATGCAATGTGCAATGTGTATGAGTGTATCAGAATCCACAGCAATAAAACTCCCAGCAATGCAATGTGCGGTGTGTCTCAGCGTATCAGAATCCACAGCAATAAAAATTCCAGCAATGCAATGTGCAGTGTGTATGAGTGTATCCAAATCCACAGCAATAAAACTCCCAGCAATGCAATGTGCGGTGTGTATGAGTGTATCAGAATCCACAGCAATAAAACTCACAGCAATGCAATGTGCAGTGTGTATGAGTGGATCAGAATCCACAGCAATAAAACTCCCAGCAAACCGAGTGTATATGAGCACACAGCAATTATTTATTCTATATTTACCGGCCTCTGTCCGCGGTAGGGCTGTGTGCAGAGTCAGCAGGGACTGTGTATGGACTTAGCCGGAGGTCCCTCCAGGCCACGTTAGGATCGCGGCTGTGCCTGTGCGTGGAGCCATCTTGTCAGCAGTGGGGTGCCACTGCCAGAGGGTGCACCGTGGCTTTGATTCCCTTCCCGGTGGGTGTTCAGTCCAGAATAGAGTGAGAGTCCGTGTTAACAAAAGGGCGGGCAGCTGCGTGCGTGTCACGTGGTTCAGCCAGTCAGGTGGTACTGAGACTCAGTACCACCTGACTGGCCAGACCGCGTGACCTGCATGCATGCAACCTCACCAGGAGCAAGGCAGCTCCATGACAAATTTCTATCACTGCAGTGCTGGTTAAGGAAAGGTCCACTTTAAACAGCAGTAAGCAGACAGGGCTTCATATTCTGCTGATACCCCCCATTACCTGTCGTTTACTGTCATCTCTCTCTGCACACAAATCACATCCCCCTCCCCTCTCCTAGAGCTGCTGCAGGGCAGGGGAGGAGCTATGGAGGGAGGAGAGTTTTTTTTTATTCTATTCGATTTTATTCCGTATGCAAACGCCCTGCTCCGCTGCTCATTGTTTGAGAACACAGCTCAAAGCTGACACACAGTGACAGTGGCACCTCCTAGTACCCCTAATGACACCCCAATAATTACTGGTACTTGGGGCAGCCCGCCCTCCGCCACTCCCCTAAGTACACCACTGCTCTGTGATATGCTCACACACAAGTTTGACGAACTGCCAGCAAGTATGGTGCTGTTTGAAGGCAGTGCAAATGCCCATAGAGAAGTAATGGTTAATCTATTCAGAGAACACCAAACAGCAGAGAAATGGCAGTGAAATGCCCTGATGTTCGGTGGTTTCAATCAGCAGGTTTATTCAGGCAAAGAATATAGGTTTCAATGTTAAAAATATTCCCGTTTTTATGCAATATGTAATAAACCATTTATTATTTTAATCTGCAGTAAAAAGTCTTTGATTTTTATTTTAGTACCTTTTAGTCATTTTTCAGATTTTTTGGGCAAAATCCCCCCCCCTTTTTTTTAATAGCAGTTTTTCTTTTTTCTGTAACAGAACTTTTTATTATCAATCCTAGGATCTTATATGTAAATTCCAGACATTTTCGTTCAGTAGTTCTTTTGAAAACAGCAGGCCACGGGTTTGCGGTGGCAGCATTCAGCGGCCGACTCCCTGCACTTTGGGGACCCTGCGGTGAATGGTGAATTCACTGCAGGGTGGGGAAATTTTAATCCCCGAAGTGCAGGGAACTACAGAACACCAAAATGTTGGCGTCATTTCGGTGCTCTGTGAGTAACCCATTTAGTGGTGAGGTTTTTTGCTGCCCCCTGGAAAGTGAAAGCCTAGGCCTTGCCTACCCACCCAGGACACACTTGAAAATTAGTGAAATCTCAACGTATCCTTCCTGGTAAACTACTTTTCAAAAGTAAAAAAAATATATATATATATTTTTTTAGGGGTGGGGCCACCCAGTGCGGGCCGCCGCCCCTGGAAAGTGCCACCCTAGGCCTAGGCCTTGTCCATAATCTATTGTTCTACCACATCAGATTAAAGACAAACACTATCCCAGACTTCTTGAATCAAACATGCAGCCAGATAAGGGGAAAAACCCTGTTGCATAAATTACACAGTAGTAAAGCTTGTTTACTGGCTACACAAAAACACCTTTACCTACAGGAATAGAAGTATATTTAAAACTAAAGCTACGCAATTTACACTAAACTAATTTAAACTAAAACCTAACAATGTAAAATATATTTAAAATCACACGATATAAATGAACATAAAGTCTCTTGGGGTTTGAAGCGTGGAGCGCTACGTCAGTTCCATGACATATGTCCCCCTTCCAGAACGGCAGGGCAAGCTTAGATCCCAAACAGATCACTTGCCACTGCTGAGACCTCTCTCTTTGTTCCTTTTCTGCGATATCTTCAAAGTTCCAGGTTGCGGGCACATAAGCAAATTCAGCGGGGTCTGACAGTCGCCACAGGGTATGCCTGGGTGTGGGTCCATAGTCCCAGGGTAAGAGGCAAGTCAACCCTCTTGTCCAGTGCTCCCAAGGACTCACCGCAGTAGTGTCTGCCAGGCAACAGGCCACCACAGTCCACAGACACAAAACGTTTTCTAGCGGGCACACTGGAATTCCCCCAACATCTTCCTGTCTCCAGGGCACCTCTGCAGACCCAGGACCAAGACACAGTAAGCAGTCCCAGTCCCCAGTCTCTCCTTCAGGTGATGCTCCCCTCCCGAACATTTAGCAGGGGCCCAGCCCACGGCAATCCCCACAATCCCAAAAGGGCGCAATTCTTCCTGGGACCAGGAACTTGGTAGTCTCTCAGGGCAGTCACTCACCGATTCTGCTGGTCTTCTGGGTAGGTAAGAAGAGGTTCCCTCTCTGGTAGCACCTTGGGTCATAAGCGTGGAGTGCTGGGGGGGTCTCCATCTTCGTTGGGGACAAGGCACACTCTGATGCCAGCACAGCATACACCTCCAGCAACACTGGGTACAATTGCTCCTCTATGCAAAAATAACAGGGCCAATGACTTGACTCCCTGTTGTACTGCTCTCCTCCGTGGTGGGCACATGGGTGCTGGCAGCTTGTGCCAGGGACAACTCATGTTGGAGCTGTTGGCACTGTGCTTGTGTCCCTTCGAGCTCAGCCTGCAGGTGGATGACAGTGCCCTGGTGCTCCTGCTCCAATACACCTAGTTGGTGTGTCAGACGGCTCACCTCCATCTTGCTTGCCTTGGTTTGAGCGAGGCTCTCCTTCCGAGCTGTGTCTGCTTCTAGTAGCTGGTGTTGGCACAGCTGGAGTTGGTTCGGGAGCAGCTGTATTTCCTCCTCCTGCTCACAGGCCTGTGCCTGAATAGTATTCCGGGAGAGCTGTGTCCGCTCTAATTCCTACTCGCAGTCCTCCAGGCGAATTTTAAAAGCTGTCATTTCTATGTGTAGAGCAGCTCTGTTTTGCCACTCAGCCTCCAGCTGCTCGATCATTACACGGGAGCCGCGCTCCAGCTCCGCTATCTGCGCCTGAGCACCACTG
The DNA here is from genome assembly GCA_009667805.1 of Leptobrachium leishanense. NCBI lineage: Eukaryota > Metazoa > Chordata > Amphibia > Anura > Megophryidae > Leptobrachium > Leptobrachium leishanense. The sequence continues at coordinate 73,009,682 of CM019073.1, read as the reverse complement.
AGCTCCATGTGTAGGGTGAGGGTAGAGTCCTCACAGGCCTACCACTGGGCCGACAATTGTTGTATGGTGGCTGCCTGTTCTTGCACTTCCATGCAGCGCCCATCTCTCTCCACCGTGACAGCTCGCAGCTCATTTTGGTGGTTCTGTAATGTCTCTGTCAGGGCCATTATCTCTGCCCAAGCAGTAAGCAATGAAGCCTGTAACAAGCTGACCAGATCGTCCATGGTCTGTGAGGCCCCATCTCTCATGAGGGGAACAGCCTGGGTGCCAGTCTCTCGGGTGCCCTGATACTGCCCGCTGGGAGATGGCTTAATGCTATAATCCCCGGGCTGTGATGGTGTTTTGCTTTGGTCTGCTTTGGCTCAGCTACCTCTCTTTTTCTTCCTCTTACCACTGGCTGGTGGGGGGAGGCTTCCTACAGGGGTCTTGGGGACTTGTAGCTGGGCTGCAGTCTGCAAACTTTTTAAGTCTATTTCAAGTGCCCATTCCTCAGACGCAAGCCCCTTCAGCACGGGCCAAAAGGCAGAGTCCTCATACATGTCCAGGTAGTGCCCCTGGATGCTGCACAATTCCACATGTCTGGCAGCTTGTTGACTGCCATAATTGTCTCCCCCATTAAAGCGTATCCATGCAGGGCCAGGACAGCGGAACACATAGCCCGGGGGAAGCTTCTCGTCAGTTTCCCAATCCTCCTCACTCCCACATTGCATCAAGTCCTCATATTTGCACTCTAGATCGAGTGCGGCACGCAGCCAGTGCACCAACTCGTCCATGGCTCACAGTGGGCTGAGGCCCCAACACTTGGGGTCTCCACAGCTGAAAGTCCTCTGTGATTCTCTGCTCTTAAGGAATAAATGAGCTGTCCTGCTCCATAGTCCTCTGTAGACGTTTTTTTTTCACCGCAGGCAAAAACCTCTGCGGTCTCTCTCAGCGGGGACACATCTCCACTCGCTGCGGGTTGCACCACACTTGTGCCTTTGATCCTTACTTCAGTATCTGTTTCATCCATGGCTCTCCAGCAGGTCCTTCAGGGTGTCCTGCTTGCAGGCTGTATAGTTGGCCATCTCGGGGTGTATTGGTGGTGGAGAGCCTCTATCCACACCGCTGCCAGCCAATGTCATGGAACCGTTCTCTTCCGCCTGTCCGGACTCTCCAGATACCCCCTTGCCAAGATCAGACCAGCCTCTGAGTTGCTTGGAGCTCAGTGCCTCGAGCAGCCTGATCTGCAGCTCCAGATCTGCTTGATCTGAACCTCTGCCTTGGAGCCTCTTTGCATTTCCAGACGGCCGCTCTGTGCCTTCTGAGGTTGAGTGTAGTGTAGCCTAGTTTAAGGAGACACCAGGCGAGCTGTATGTTCCAACAGGATTCTCTCTTTATGGAAGATTTCACCGGATATTTATACAAAATACAGCAATGCACATTCAAACTTCCCACCCATCCCAACCGTTCTGATTGGTTGGTTCCAAGACCACTGCAGGTTTCCTTCAGGTCATCTTCAGTTATAATTTACATACCAAATGATGAACATGTACTTAAAGTCTCTAATTACATTATGTCAGTTAGATATTTACAATAAACATTCTTTAGCCTTTAGCTCACACAACATTTACATAATCTATTGTTCTACCACATCACATTAAAGACAAACACTATCCCAGACTTCTTGAATCAAACATGTAGCCAGATAAGGGGAAAAGCCCTGTTGCATAACTTACACAGTAGTAAAGCTTGTTTACTGGCTACACAAAAATACCTTTACCTACAGGAATATAAGTATATTTAAAACTAAAGCTACGCAATTTACACTAAACTAATTTAAAATAAAACCAAACAATGTAAAATATATTTAAAATCACGCGATATAAATGAACATAAAGTCTCTTGGGGTTTGAAGCATGGAGCGCTATGTCAGTTCCATGAGAGTGGGGATTTCCATATGGCCGTTAATTCTCAAATTGCTGTAGATAAATATCCACTTCCAAAGATTGAGGACATTTTTGCACCTTTGGCCGGGGAACGGCAGTTCACCAAGCTGGATCTCAAACATGCATACCTGTAGTTATCAGTGCATCCAGAATCCAGTCATTACCTCACCATCAATACTCATAAGGGGCTGTTCCAGTATAACAGAATGGTATTTGGGATAGCACAAGCAATTTGGCAGCATACAATGGATGAATTGCTTGCTGGAGTGCCGGGGACACAATGTCTGCAGGATGACATGCTGATCACTGGCTGAATGGAGAGGGAGCACCGGCAGAATGTACAAGACGTGCTCCAGATACTATTGGATAATGGACTCAAAGTTAATATAAACAAATGCGAGTTCTTGAAAGATCACCTGGAATTTTGTGGTCACGTTATTGATATAACTGGACTTAACACCCCTGATGAGAAAGTGAAAGCATTGGTAGAGGCGCCCATACCAAGGAATGTAACCTAGCTGCACTCATATTTTGGGCTGTTGACCTATTACAATAAATTTTTGCCCAATTTAGCCCATACCTCGTTTCCGCTGCATAGGCTTTTGGAAAAACAACAAAAATGGAAATGGACAGAGCCCTGCTCGGCTGCTTTTAAAGCTTCAAAGGAACGAATATGCAGCTCCAGAGTCTTGGTTCACTATGATTTGTCTAAACCACTGAGTATTGTCTGTGATGCTTCTCCTTATGGGCTGGGGGCTGTGCTATCCCATTCCATGCCAGATGGTACAGATCGACCTGTAGCTTTTGCTTCTTGCTCCCTCACCCCAGCTGAGCGCAATTATTCACAAATTGACAAGGAGGCTTTAGCGATAATCTGGGCACTGAAGAAGTTTCACTTTTATATTTATGGCCGTTCTTTTATGCTGTTGACCGATCATAAGCCGCTATTGGCAATATTCAATCCTACAAAGAGTATTTCTCAGACCACCGCCACTCGTCTCCAAAGGTATGCCTTACTGCTGGTGGCTTATCAGTATGCTTTGTTTTGTGTTTTTTTTTTTTCCTTTTAAGAAAAGGTAAGAAGTGTGGTGTAGTTGCGCTGGCTGCCAATGGGGGAAGTGGGTGTTTCTTTTGGCGGTTGGCTGTTGACAGTTGGTCATCCATTTTGTCTGCCAGTTGAGGCTGACTAATGACGCAGCCAGTTGCTGTTATAGGAACCAGTATGCGAAGTTGTTAATAAACCTATTAATGAAAACCCAGGACGTCTCGTATTATCCAGAACACTACAGAATACACAGAGAGAATAGCCAAATGGCAGGCAAAGTCGGCAACAGATCGGGTCCTCAGAACAAGCAGGGTCAGTAACAAGTATACAAACTGATTCGGTAAGCTAGCGATACGGGAATAAAGGCTGAGACACACTGAGCGTGTAGCGAAGCACAGTGTAGCGAAGCAAACAGAAGCATACATTTTGCAGGCTTGACTTCACTCCACTCCGCCTCGCAGCGTGTCTACACTTCATTACGTTTGCTTCTCACCGCACTGTACAGGAATCCACTAACTAAATTACAATGTACACACAAAACCATTTTATTTTCACAAAGCACATGTTATATAGGCAAAAAAAGTTTCTACTGAATAAAATACATCAAAAATTACTGTTAATTTAATAGGAATAGTATAAAAATATAAAAAAAAAGTAACCCCGATCATATATATTATAGGGACACGGAGCGCTGTGTATAGTGTAGGGATGCATTGATACCACACACAGACATATACGTATATATCAACATGCAGATATATATATATACACCCACCCACAGACCTCAGATCATATATACACATACGCACATGGGGGGTGGCATGCGGACAATCTCAACTAAATGTGCCCCCCCCCCTTTGGCTGATCCCTCCAGAAGAAATGTTGAACCCGACAGAGCAGAGAATATATATATTATTCTCTACTCTATTGGGTTCAACATTTCTTCTGGAGGGATCAGCCAAATGGGGGGGGGGTCAATTAGTTGCCAAAATGTGTGTGTAATACAAGTCTGGATATACTATATATATTTATAAGATTATATATATATAATATATATATATATATATTATATATATATATATTATATATATATATATATATATATATATAATATATAGCTATATATCTTATATATATATATATATATATCATATCTGCCCTTACCTTCCCCAAAAAATTTGCTAAAAATATACACAAAAAAAACAAACCACTGCCTGGGACCCTGCGCAGCCCACATGCCACCCCCCTCTACCTGGCTGAATGTATCTAATTTATATAATTAAATACATTCAGCAAGGTAGAGAAAGAGAAAAAAAAGTTTTATTTTATGTTCCCGGGGACATTTAAAAATATCCTCGGATTTTATTTTTTTTAGAAATGTGTCGCCTTACCTTAGCCTGGTGGTCAGTGGGGGCTCCCTGGATCCTGGTTGGGGGGGTCTGCCGTGGCCGCAGGTGCAGTGGCTCCCTCCCTGCGCCGCCTGTCTCTGCCACATGCACCCGGGCGGCTAGCCCGCACAGTCGAAGCTCTGTCATCCGGCGGCTGCATGCTCCTCAAGGGGATCCTTGGGAGGCCCCGGCAGGCTGCCCTCTAGAGTGCCTGATTAGAGAGCCGTGTCTGCCTGATGTTTTAGTAACAAGAATGTTTTATCCCATAGGCTTCAATGTTAAAAATATTCCCGTTTCAATTCTAAACCGTTGCTTATAATATTCTGCAGTAAAGAGTCTCTTTATGTCTAGATTTTTTGGTATTTTTTATACTTTTTTAAAAAAAAAGATATTTTTAGAACTTTTGGCGAACGTCCCAAAAAAGTTCGAAGTTCGCGAACTTTCGAACAGCCGATGTTCGATTCGAACTCCGAACAGATCCGAACCGAACGCTCATCCCTAGTCATCTGACCTATCTGTTAATAAAAGTTCCACACCCCTTCTGTTCCCAGCTTTAGCATTAGATGTATCTGCTCTCAGCAAGAGAGAACCTGTGTTGTAGCTCCCTTGTGGTTTCCTGAAAACCAAAACCTGTTACTGAACCAAACCTGTGTGTTTCCAGACCCTCCGGGATTGTTTCCTGATTTCCTCCCTGCTTCACGTTTTTTGCTGCTTCCAGCAGCAACCTCACCCCTCACCGCAGACCCCTGTTTTGGCATCACCGCATCCTGGGCTCAGAGTCCTGGAATTTCTGTACCACCCTAGTACAGTACCTGACATAATGCTGAAGCCTGACGCTGAACCCGCGGTGATCCATGTTGTGGTGGAGCTGGTAAAGAAAACCCTGCAAGAACTGTTTGCATCCCTGACCGAATTCATGAAGGAGCTGCTACAGTCTGTGTGGGGCTCATCTGGCAGGGTGTGCACTCCTGCAAGAAAGACCTATGGACCGCTATCACCACAGGAGCATGCCAGGAGACAAGCTGTCGGTTTGTGCTTATATTGTGCCGCTCCAACCCACTGGCTGGCGAGCTGTCCCAAAAGACCCAAAACGCGTGCACCCGTGTCCAAGTCTGCCCTGGTGAGACCTCGGGTACCAAGGTCTGCCCTGGTCCCAAATTCAGCGCCTTCACCCAGAAGAACCCCGGTACCAAAGCTGTCACCTCTGCCTAAACTGGCTCCTAGAAAGCCCGCAGTACCCACACCTGCCCCCAGGAGAACCCTGGTAGCAAGGCTGTCACCCCTACCCAAGCCGGCTCCTAGAAAAACCCTGGTGCATGAATATGTTCCCATGGAGACTAAAAATACTGTGCAAGCAGAACTTGAACCCATGGACTTTCAGCCACCTCTAACCAGCATGGAGCCAGCTTATGTTGCTGTTGATTCATCCACAGGATTTCCAGCACTTGTTTCAACTGTTACTGTCCTTGCAGCCCAGGTTGGTACTTATACTGAAGTTATGCAGAAACTCCGGCGCAACCATGAAATCTTGCAGTAACAGTTGCAGGAGATCCAGACCTCCGCCCAAGTACCGCTGCCAGAGAACACCACTGATATCCCCAATCCTCAGCCCTTGGTGAGTGAACCCCAAACTTCGGTAATGGACAAGGACGCGGTGAATATAGAAAGTGAAACATCACCTGGTCAAATAGGGATATACTTGTGCAACTTTACCTCTGTGCCTGCTGCCAGTCCAAACACTTACCAGTATGAATCCATTGCTTCCAGGAAGACCCCAAGAGTGACCAAGATGGACTCTCCTATCCCTCACAGCCCCTGGATCAAGACCTCCTCCTGTTCCTTGGCACCCCACCCGTCTCCAGTTGTCACTTCTCCCAGATGTTTGTTTTCTGACATGGACTCCATCCCAGAGTTGCAAAGGTTATGTCTTACCCATGTTCCTGGTGATACTGAGTCACAGGCTGTCCTGAACGATCAAGAATCCTTTGGGGAAGAAAAATCAAGTTCGCTGGTATACCTGGCACAGAACCAGAAAACCACCAAAACTAAATCAAGGAGACGGCAAAGGAAGATCCGTGCCCACGCCAATGGTGCCAATCCTTGAGCGCCCAGAGGTCGATCCTTAAAAAGGGGGGTATGTCAGGCTCCAGATCCATGCAGGGCAGCACCCTTCCAATCCTGCACTTCATGTCCTGTTTGTTTCCAGCATTGAGTTGCAGAACCTAAACAGTTAAAACACACTCACACACTCATCTGACCTACCTGCTTCCAGCAGCAACCTCACCCCTCACCGCAGACCCCTGTTTTGGGCATCACCGCATCCCAGGCTCAGAATTCTGCAATTTCTGTACCACCCCGGTACAGTACCTGACATATAGGTCTGGGCATTTTGGACTGAGCAGCCCACTTTTGTTTTCTCTACACAGCGCATATTACTCTGAGTTTTATTGCTGTGGCGCTCTGGGATACGCTCATACACTTCACACATTAATGTAGAGCTCTGTGACACTCCCATAAACACTACACATTATAGGAGTGTCACAGAGCTCCACAGTAATGTGCAGTGTTTGAGGGTGTCAGAGCACCACCGTAATAAAACTCAATGTAATGTACCGATATCAATTCATTCAACCCCCCCAGTATATCAATTCATTCAACCCCCCCAGCATATCAATTCATTCAACCCCCCAGCATATCAATTCGCTCAATCTCAACCCCCCAGCATATCAATTCTTTCAACCACAGACCCCCCCAGCATATCAATTCGTTCAACCTCAATTCCCCCAGCATATCAATTCATTCAACCTCAACCCCCCAAGCATATCAATTCGTTCAACTTCAGCCCCACCCCCAGCATATCAGCACATGATAAGCTGCCTGAGCCCCGTCGCCTGCACATACCTTGTGGCTGGCCCAGTGGTGTGTGCTGGCGGGAACTGGGAGAGAGAGAGGTCCTGGCATACGCACTACGCAGCAGGAAGGATCCAGCCCACTCGCGCCTTAATCCCAGGCCACATGTGTGTGAGCATGCCCTGCGACCTAATCAGAGAGAGCCGACCGGCCCCCGGCCCCCACTGTTGATGTCACGTGGCGCGCCATGTGACCTAATCAGCAGGGGCCGGCGGCTGGCGGACACCCTCTGTTTAGGTCATAGGGCTCACCAGATGGCCAGCTGCCCTCTTCAGGTGGCCTAGGCTGCCTTGCCGGGCTGCTGGCTATGCTGTCCTACCAGACCAGGAGGCTAGCGTTTGCCTGGTTTGCCCGATGGCCTGACTGGGTCTGCATATCACCCCCTACCACCTAATGTCTGACATTGTGAGTCTCTTATTATTAATTGCAAGTGCATGGATAATGTGTGTGTACATCATACTTACAGGGCACACACACGCACATGGACTATACACGCAAGTACATAGATATCATTTAATTCCTGGCAGTATAGTGGATCAGATGTGGTAGTTAGGGGCAGGCTGCTAGGCACAGTTTGTCCACTCCCTCCCCCCTCCAAGTACCCCTTACCTAAGTATCTGTGCTGGTCCAGGGTGTCTGTTGCTGTGGGATGGGAAGGGGCAGAGCTCGCACAATGAAAGTGACTCCTTGTGGTGTGGTGGGTGCACATTCTGTGCCGCCAAGTGAAGCTAGTGTATAGGAACATGTTTCCATATGCTTCTTTTCTTATCCAGGCTCTGGTGTCCCTTGTAGGTTGATGCCTTAGATGAAAGCATAACTAGTCTAATGATATTCCAACCCTGCATACAGGCTATGTATCTAACAGTTAGAATTACAAACTATAAGAGATGAAAAACACTTCTCTGGAACAAATTAAGTAGAATATAGCATAAGTTGTTTCTAGAATGGATTAGAAAGCAAACGATTTCCTTTACTAAATATTTTCTGCAAGAAATAGAATATACACAAAAAAAGAGGACATCAGTGTAATTTATTCCATATTTCTTTTTTTACATTCATAACTCAAGGCATATTAATTTTGTATAATAAAAGATTTTTTATTCCCATTTACTATTCCAAAGTCACTATAGAAGCCCTAAGAATTAGCAAATTAAATTACACTTTTATAATTCTACCCCATAACACCACAACATGCAATGTGGTATTTATGGCTGTGAAAATATAATATCTAAGAAATTTTAAGTCACCCTTTCCTTATTAATATATTCATTTTAATAATGTGCTTTACATTGTGCTGCATCTTTTTGGTATTGTCAGTAAGCAGGCTTGATGAAAGGGTGAGTTTTGTTCTTAATTAGTTTATTCTGTCTGTGCCTGTTGCTTGTTGGCTGATGGATCTCCCCCAGTAGATTCTGAATCATCATCTGAAACAGTTTCAAGGTGGTACGCCTGGCGGATTGTACGTGTAGTAAGCGTTATAGGAGCCCGTCTAGCAAATGACAAAGAGAATAAGAAACCAATTATTAAGGTATAGATGATTTTACAGGCTGACGCTGTGTGATCATTTAGTCCCAATTCACAATGCATACATCTCCCTATACATACACACACTCTTCTATACACACTCATATATCCATATACACAAACATATGCATAGATCTGAAAGAAAAAATACCCCTCAAAAGCGACCTGGTAGATACAAATATATACAAATGGAAATATATGCAGCCACAAAAAGAAGGTATAAATCTGCAGAACTCTGCTACTGCTGTATACAATATCTGGAAAAGGGAAAAAAGCCTTCACGGTGCTTATATACACAATCTATAACATCAGATAAAATTTATGCTACATGAAGAAAGTAACAGGTGCTTGTCTTACTGTGACATAATGTGGTGACAGTAATGTTAAAATGAGTACTAAATATCTATAAAAGGAAATGATCTCTAGGTGATACTTATACGTAAGGCTATATGTGTACTCATGTCATGTACAGTTAGGTCCATATATATTTGGACACAGGCACAATTTTCATACAGTACTTTTGGCTCTGTATGGCACCAGAATAAAATTAAAATGAAACAATCCAAATGAATTTGAAGTGCAGACTTTCAGCTTTAATTCAAGGGGTTGAACATAAATATCAAGTACAAATTTTAGGAACTGCTACCATTTTTATACACCGTTTCCCCATTTTCAGGGGCTCAAATGTAATAGGACAAATGAATATATTCATAAATAAAATGTTCGTTTTTAATATTTTGTTGAGAATCCTTTACTGGCAATGACTGCCTGAAGTCTGGAACCCATGGACATTACCAAGACTTGGTTTCCTCCTTTCTGATGCTTTGCCAGGCTCTAAGTGCAGCTGTCTTCCGTTGTTTTTGGGTCTTTCTGGGTTAAGATCAGGTGATTGACTCGGCCACTGCAGAATTGTCCACTTCTTTTTCCTTCAAAAAAATCCTGGGTTGCTTTCGCAGTGTGTTTTGGATCATTGTCCATCTGTACTGTGAAGCGCCGTCCAATCAACTTTGCTGCATTTGGCTGAATCTGAGCTGACAGTATATCTCTAAACCCTGCTGAGTTCATCCGGCTGCTTCTGTCTTCTGTCACATCAGTAAAAACCAATGACCCAGTGCCACTGGAAGCAATGCATGCCCATTCTATCACACTGCCTCCACCATGTATTACAGATGACGTTGTGTTCTTTGGATCTGGCTTTTTCAGATGTTTTTTTTGGCAAAGTCTAATCTGGCTTTTCTATTCTTAAAGCTTATGAATGGGTTGCACCTTGTGGTGAACCCTCTGTATTTGCTCTCATGAAGTCTTCTCTTGATTGTAGACTTTGACAATGATACGCCTATCTCCTGGAGAATGTCCTGTACTTGTCTGGATGTTGTGAATGGGTTTTTCTTTACCATAGAGATGATTCTGCAATCATCCACCACTGTTGTCTTCCGTGGACATCCATGCATTATTATGTTGCTGAGCTCACCAGTGTGTTCTTCTTTCCTCATAATGGTCCAAACTGTTGATTTGGCCACTCCTAATGTTGCTGCTATCTCTCTGATGGATTTGTTTTGGTTTTGAAGCCTTACAATGGCCTGTTTCACTTGCATGGACAGCTCCTTTAAACTCATAATGTAGATTCACAGCAATAGATGCCAAATGCAAATACCACACTTAGAATCAACTCCAGGGGGTGGAGCTTGAATGCCGAGGGAGGAAGACGAGTGCTGGAGGAGCTCCATACTCGGACTCTACACTGAGGACATTTCTGACCTTTTAAGGGCCATTTTTTGCACCTTCCTCGGCTCCTTTGGCTGTGTTGGGACACTGAACCTACCATCTCCGGGTCTCGGCTGCCACATCACCCAGACGCTATTCACCGCCGGGCCTCTGAAGTCTGAATGGCGGCCATCTTGGGGCCTACCTGTCGTTGATGCCCAGCCTGCAGTCTGCCATAGTTTTCCTGACGGCTGTTTCTGCAGTTCAGCGAGCAGTGTTGCCGGGGAGGATGGAGGGCTCCCGTCCTCTGGAGGCCGCCCGCTGCCTGTTGATGAGTTCCTCCGGCCTGACGGCTGTGGGCCTTGATGTCCTCATTGCTCCTTTACAGCCTTCGGTGCCACCTTCTTCCCCTGCATTGTCCTCCGACCTCGAATCGCTGCCACTTACTCGAGGGTTGTTTTGGTGGAGTTGTGTGCTGAATTTCGGGAGCAGTGGTTTGCTGAACGATGGGAGGCCGGGAGGATATGTGACCTGGCTCCGGTGAATGCTGGATGACCTGAGGTGGAGACGTTAGGGGAGCTGTCACGTGCTGACCCTCCAGACACAACCAGGTGGGACGCTGCTGTCTCTGTGGGGTCGCGTCTTCCTGCGGAGGAGCCCGATTCGGGTCGTGTGCTGGATAGATGGACAGCCTCCCTCAGTCATTCCCCCACCTTCCCCCCCCCCACGTTCCCCTTGTTTTCTTTTCTTTTGACAACACCAGCACCTTGCCCACTGATTGCCTGCAGATTCCACCTCCTCCCTGAAACCGCTGACTTGTAATGAGTGTAGGTCCCCCCCTTATTTTTGTTGTCTTTGATGACCCTTGCTGGCTACTCTTATTATTTTTTACTTATGTTCTATTTACTGCTGGCTTGTTTTCACAATAAAAAATTTTGAATCTCAAAAAAAAAAGGAATCAACTCCAGACCTTTTACCTGCTTAATTAATGAAGAAATAATGGAGTAGCCCACACCTGGCCAAGAAACAGCTTTTGATTCAATTGTCCAATTACTTTTGGTCACCTGAAACGGGGGGGGGGTGGCTACTCTTAACAGCTGTAATTCATACACCCTTACTCCAATAAGGATGTACATACCCTCACATTAAACCTGAGTGTTCACTTTCAGCCCCTATCCATTATAACTATAGCTTGAAAATGTTTTGGTAAATACCAGAAAAATATAAAATTATGCCTGTGTCCAAATATATATGGACCTAACTGTACCACACACTCACACATTACCATATACAGTATACACACGCACATGTCACATACTGTATATACAGTACACGTTGTGATCCAGCACTGGCAAGGCAGGGCTGGATTTGCATCCCTGGAGCCTGTAGGCACAAAAATGTGGAGTGCCCCCAACAAACAAAAAACATGCCAAAACAACATTTTAAATTTTTGTTTTGGGGCAAACTAAAAAAATAAAACATTTTAAAAAACTGAAAAAACAGGTTCTCATTGCGCTCAACTCAAAAGAAGGGTCAGAATCTGTTGCCTTAGTTAAGCTAGTGCAGTGGCATTGTTTGTTTTATATGTAAAATCATATACAGGTCTATTCAAAGAAAGGTGAAACTCTGGAGAATGACTGGAGAAGTGAAAATTCTAGGTCAAAATAGCCAAAGCAGAAAAATTCTCCCATTTATCTCACTTTACAAATCAGCTGTTTGCAGGGTTATTCAATGAGAATCGAAACGTCACCGCACGTTCGGTGACTTTTCGTTCTCCTCAATTCAGTTTGATTTGGCGATCCCATTTTGGTGTATTCAGCAAGCACCACAGGGTCCCTGAATTGCAGGGAAATGTCGCCGCAAACCTTCCTGAAAACTCACCGCAAAACCTGGCGAAGGCACACCGAAAAGCTACAAAAACATCTGGATTAACTCCGCCGAAAACGCCAGAAAAACCCGAGCAGGAGCCGATCACACGCAGCACAGTTGCTGGAAAAACCCGACACCGTAGACGAATGGAGTGAAAAAAAGAAAACCGTACGTTTGAATGTTTAAAAAGTGAAACGCTGTTTGCAAAGAAACTACTGAGCGAAAATGTCTGAAATTGACATATGAGGTCCAATGAATGATAATAAAAAGGACTGTTACAGAAAAAAGGACAAACATTTAGAAAAAAGAAAAATATCGGAAATTTTTTTTTGCCAAAGAAATCCTGAAAAATGCTAAAAATATCCCAAAAAAATCTATTAATAAAGAGACTCTTTACTGCAGAATATTATAATTAATGGTTTATTAGATATTGAATTAAAACGGGAATATTTTTAACATTGAAGCCTATGGGATTTGCCTGAATAAACCTGCCGAATTAAACCACCGAATGGCAGGGCAATTCGGCAACTTTTCACTGCTGGGTTTTGTTCTCTGAATAGCCGAAGCATTGCTTCTCTATGGGGATTTCACTGCCCTCGAACAGGCACCGTATGGCCAAAGAAAGGTAACCAAACGCTGATTTTCAGCATTCGGTTCCCTTTCGGCAGCCATTAAGATCTCTTTGAATAAACCTGTAGGTCTAGATTGTTCTCTTCTCCTGCCAATTCTCTTGATTCCCTTCTTTGAATAGACCTGATATTTTCTCTGCTGTAGAACCACAAAAAAATAATAATTTGCATATACTTTTTTCTTACATTTTTTATTTTCACACATTACAGGGTCGTTTTATATCATTGTAAAGACCGAACTCTGAACTTTACAATGACTCCTCGCTTAACTTTATGCGATGTACAATTCAGAGATGCAGGTTGCATTGCCACGGTCTAGGTTGTCGATGGAACAATGCATTGCATCATCAACTCCACACTTGCTGGCAGTGTGGGTAATGAGAAGGTGAGTAAGCGCAGCATCACTGTTTACTTTATAATTGTAAACTGAATAATTGTGCTGCGTTAGAAAGAAAAAGAGGAAAATAATATTTTATTTGTTAATATATTTTTTTGATAACTCTAACCTGGTTATATTTGGTATCACATGAAAGTCCATAGTCTAGCATTTCCAATGATACCTCATATGTTCCTCTAGCCCTTAGGGCTCCAGAGATACAGTGGTCTAAATGATTGTAAGAAAAAAATATTATTATTATTTTTTTTACAAAGCAAGGTGTCCCTACAGGCACCTGCCTAGTTCTAAATCCGGTCCCTGGGCACAGGGCACAATAGCACGGTCCTCTAGGGCAATTACAACCAGTCAGACTCTTTCAGCAGTGATATATTTTCCAGTTTATTTGTGCAGTAGACAAAACAAAGCATAACAGGAAATAAAACCTTGCTCATCTAAGCATTAACTAACAAACAAACACACACCCTGCTCTAACTCAGGGAAGTGATGACAAAATACAAAACGCCAATTTCTGCAAACCCTAGCTGCAAGCTCCAAACTGCCAGCCTCAGAGCATCACCATACTCTGGGCTCTATTACATTCTTCACGCAAAAACGCATGCAGAACGCGTGAATTTTTGCGTGCAGTGTTAAACGTTAACACACGTAAAACAACGCTAGTATTACAATCCTCGCGCATTTTTTCATCAGTCAAAAAATAAAGCACGTAAAACGGACGCGCAAAAAAGCGCGCGTAGCAACGTTGCGCGCAGAAATCAGTGTGCGGACTGTTTTTTCACGCGATTCAGCCAATCAGAATTAAGAGCCCCAATTGCCTCCCGTTAAGTTTTTGCGCCTGTCAAAGTCAATCTGCGCATATATGCTGCATCAATAAAAAAAACACACACAACTTCTCAAATTTATTGTTTGGGTATGCGTAGAATGTGTAACTGTACTGTGCTGTTTTTATTTTCGGGCTGGTGTATTTGGGTTCGGCCGGGACGTTCAGATTTGCCATTAACACCAGCTTTTCAGAGATGTTAAAATTATGTGCGCAAACGCGGTGCGTTAAATTGTGCGCATAGATTGTAATACCATCCGCGTACCAGCACACAAACGCATTTGCACGCACAATGTTAAGTATATGACGAGCGCAGAACAGTACGCTCCTGCAGCGTTCACGCAGGTTCACCCACGGTAGACGTTAACGTGCATTTTTTGTATGGACATTGTAATACGACGTTCAGCGCAAAGGGTTTTGCCCCTCGCGTTAATGCGTTTTTGCGCATGTGTTAACGTTTGAGCGATGAATGTAATAGAGCTCTCTGTGTGTAGGTCTCTCTTTCTCTTTTTGCTTCCATCCATCCAGGCGACATTTATGAGCTTGATAATTAACAAGTGACAGAAACCCTGCAGCAAGGACCAAGTTAAAAAAAACACACATTGCCCTGGACTCATATAACCCAGTCCTCTGTTGCAAATATAGGGGGAATATAAATCCCATCCTAGATGATTCTCTTCACCTTATCACACTGTGTACACACATATATACATTTACACACACACACAATAAATCTCCCTACGCACACTATCAGGGTTATCCAAAGAGATTCGAAAAGTCACCGCACGTTCGGTGACTTTTCGTTCTCTTCAATTCGGTTCCTTTTGCCGATTGCATTTCGGTGACCCTGCGGTGTATTCAGCAACACCACAGGGTCCCCGAATTGCAGGGAAAAGCTGCCGTAAACTCACCGAAAACTAACCGAATGCACGCTGAAAACAAGCAAAAACATCTGGATTAACCTTCGAAGAGGAGCCGAAAAGGAGCCGAATCACACAGAGCCGAAGCAGCTGTGACGTAGAGGAGGCAGTGAATAAATTAGAAAAACCATTTGTATGAATCTGGGAAAAAGAAACGCTGTTTGCAAAGAAACTACTGAGCGAAAATGTCTGAAATTTTCACAGGAGGTCCAGGAATGATAATAAGAGGGCTGTTACAAAAAAAATTAGCAAACTGAAAAAAAAAATAAAAATCGGACTTTTAATTTTTTTTTTAAAAAATTCAGAAAAATGCTTAAAGTATCCTAAAAAATCTATAAATAAAGAGACTTTTTGCTGCAGAATTTTATAATGAACGGTTTATTAGATATTGAATTAAAATGGGAATATTTTTAACATTGAAGCCTATGGGATTCTCCTGAATAATTTGCCGAATTAAACCACCGAATGGCAGAGCATTAGGGGAACCTTTCACTGCTGGTTTGTGTTCTCTGAATTGCCGAAGCAGTGCTTTTTGATGGGGATTTCACTGCCCTCGAACAGGGACCGAACAGGCACCGTATGTGCAGGCAATTCGCCAGGATTTGAGAGAATTGCCTGCTCTCTGGATAGCCGAATGGCCAGGAAAGGTAACCGAACGCTGATTTTCAGCGTTCGGTTACCTTTCTCAAGCAATTCGAATCTTGGATAACCCTGTAAAATTCTCTAAAAATACACACATTTATTTCCCAAAACACACACATATATTACCTTCTACACACTTGTGTACATTATATCGACAGAAGTAATGGGACTCAATTAGTGAATTCAGGTGTTTTAGTCGGACTCATTGTCACAGCTGTATAAAATCAAGCACCTAGCCATGCAATCTGCATTCACAAATATTTGTGAAGAAAATGGATCTTTCTGAAGTGCTCAGTGAACTGTAGCGTGGGACGGTTATAGGACTTTGTAATCCTAACGCTGATTAACACTTTTGCGCTCCATATACTTAACATGGGGAGCGCAAAGTACAGTAACCTTGCGCTGAAAAGAGCAAGGTGCCAAAGGCTAACGGGTTTCTTAAGGCTGGGGTCAGACGAGCGTAGTGTTCACGTCCGTGATTGCGCCTAAAAGTACGTCCGTGATAGCATGACATAAAGCCCATTGGAGCCTGACACATGAAGTACGTCCGCCCTGAACTGCGGACGCACAACGGCCGCGGCCCACGGACGCAAGGCAGGCAAGAACGTACATCCCCTAGAACGGCCGCACAAAGTGCGCTGCGTCCGCAACGTCTGCATAGCTTTGTGTGTGAGTGATGGAACGTGGTCAGACGGACTGCATTTATACGTCCAGCATTTTTCACAGACAAAATGGTTTTGCTTTTTAATTTATTTTCCCTCCTACATCCGTCAAAATATACGTCAGTGAATAAACGGACTGTGTGGCCACTACTGTGTCTTCCGTACTGACGTACGTCCGTGTGCACGGACGTACAGTCCGTAGAAATCACGCTCGTCTGACCATAGCCTTACTCGTAAGCGTTTGGATTGTAATATGCGGTGGCTACCAAGCAGGGCCGGCCCAAGCCACTGTGCTGCCTGGGGCGATGGATGAAATGCTGCCCCCCCCCAAAAAAATAAAACACCTGACATGCATGAGTGTATCACAGAATCAAGAGCAATATCACTCACAGTAATGTGCGGTGTGTATGAGTGTATCACAAAGTCCCAAAGCAATAAAACTCACACTCATACACACTGCATGACATAACTGTGAGTTTTATTGCTGTGGGCTCTGTGATATGCTCATACACACAGCACATTACTGTGAGTTTTATTGCTGTGGAGCTCTGTGATACCTCATACACATCGCACTTTATACTGTATACAGTAATATCCTGCAGTATGAGTGTATCAGAGCTCCACAGCAATAACACTCACAGTAATGTGTGGTGTGTATGATTGTATCAGAGCGCCACAGTAATGTCATGCTCTATGAGCGAATCAGAGCGCCACAGCAATATAATTCTCAGTCATACACACTGCAGGACATTACTGTGAGTTTTATTACTGTGGCACTCTGATACAGTCATACTGCAGGACATTACTGTATCAACAGTTTAAATAAATAAGAAATGTCTCTTAGAATAAGTAACAACAATATATTCATAGAATATATACCATTCTATACACACAATATATTCATAAAATATCTATATAGCATTATATACACACAATATGGTCATAGAATATCTATATAGCATTATATACACACACAATATATTCATAGAATATCTATATAGCATTATATACACACAATATATTCATAGAATATCTATATAGCAGTCGACATGCACATTGTATACATGGAATGTGTATATACCATTCTATACACACAATATATTCAGTGAATGTCTACAGTATATACCATTCTACACACAATATATTTATAGACTATCTATATACCATTCTATACACACAATATAGTCATAGAAAGTCTATATTATACACACAATATATTCATAGACGTGTATAGAATGTTATATAGACACTATGAATAGAACATGTGTATAGAATGTTTTTTATTATATTATCCCTTCGATTTCTGCCAATGGAGCCTGGACTGATGTGACGTCACACAGGCAGCCACTTGTTATTAAGTACCATTTAACATAAGGGAAACAGAAAGTGGAATTGATTGGGGGGGGGGCTAAAACACAAAAAAATCTGATATTATTATTAGCAGTGCAATCTCCCTGTGATCAGAGACAGAATCAGGCCCAGCCTGGAGATCCTCCTGCTGGCAGACACAGATCTAGGTCTTATTAAACCCCAGGCCCCTGCTCTCCCAGAGCATCCCCGGGCTCTCTTGTGTCGGGAGCTGGCTTACCTTTCTGGTGCTGGTGAAGGCGGCGACACTAGGGGTTGGGAATCGCTGCAGGGTGACCACGACCATGGCAGATGATTCCCTGGGGTCCGTTCAGAGGATGGGGAAGCTGCTTTCCTCAGGCCAGCCTGTGTCTAGAGGCGGCTCCTCCTTATGGCTGGCCGCTATGAAGACAGGCTGCAGCCCGCAGCTCATCCCACTGCCCAGGGAGATGGAGCTCTGTCTGGAGGAGGACAAGCCGCGGTCCACAGCTTATACTGCTGTCCGAGGCAGAGGCATAACTAGAAACCTCAGGGCCCAGGTGCAGGAACCATGATGGCCCCCCACTCTAGGCAAAACATATTTTGTCCCCCCTCTGTCAACATGCATTGGTCCCCTCAAGGTCCACAATGTTGACTCCAGACAGTGTCCCATTTTTTCCAGGTCCACTATAACCTCTTCAGTCTAACCCATTTTTTATGTAATGTGCACTATGTGTATCTCACAGAGCTCCCCAGCAATAATCCTCACAGTAATGTGCGTTGTGTATGAACGTATCACAGAGCTCCACAGGAATAAACCTCACAGTAATGTGCGGTGTATATGAATGTATCACAGAGCTCCACAGAAATGAAACTTACACTCATACACACTGCACATTACTGTATTTTTTATTGCTATGGAGCTCTGTGATACAGCAATGTGCGGTGTGTATGAATGTATCACAGAGCTCCATAGCAATAAAATTCACAGTAATGTGCAGTGTGTATGAGTGTAAATCAGAGTTCCACAGCAACAAAACTCACAGTAATCTGCAGTGTATATGAGCGTATCACAGAGCTCCAAAGTAAAACTCACAAATAAAGGCTTCACCTGCGGGGGGGATCATGATATTAATGGTACGGGACACAATGATTTTTCTATCTGCCATGCCACTATTGTGATATGTTATAATATGGTTTCCGCTGCTGATCACCTCTTCTCCTGAATCCTTTCTTCTTTCCATCCCTCTGAATCCCCTTTCCCTCCCTTTTCTGTTTGTTCTCCCACTCCCTTTTTCATCGGGTTTGGGCAACTTCCCCCTACTGTCTCCCTTTTATGGTATGCTACCATGTATCGTATACTTGCTACCTTTCATTGTCATGATACTCTTGATAACAATAAAAAAATTATTTTAAAAAAAAATCACCTCACAAATAAGTTTAAAATAAATAAAAAAAAAGAAATATATGCAAGCCCCCAGGCCCAGGAAGGGTAGTGTGGGCCCCCGGACTCAAGGGCCCAGGTGCGGTGGCACCCTCTGCACCCCTGGTAGTTACGCCCTTGGTCTGAAAATATAGAGAGTCGGCTGGAGGATGGTGGTCCCAGAGAAGTGGATGTAGACTGTGCACATTTCGTTATGAAAACCGCGCCCCCACACATGCTGCTGCCGGCCAGAAGTGGGAGAGTGGCAGCAAGAGCAAGATTATGGTGCGTGTGGGCAGGCCGGTTCTCATTCTGCAGTAGAGCAGCTCCCTGTTCCCAGTCTCACTCTACTACCGGAAGAAGAAGCGGCGTATCGGGCCACCCTTTTTTCCACAGGATAAGAGGTGAGTATGGGATTTTTAGGGGGGTTTGGAGCATTTTTTTTGTATGATTTTGCATTTGCAGAATCATTTAGCACTAGCTTTTAGGAGTTGGTAAAATTTTGGCAAAACGTTTTCACCTGACTGTAGCGTCAAGAATGGAATATCGATGCCAGTCATTAAACTTACTTATCTTAGTGTGGAGGATTACATATCGAGATGCTACATTAGCACCAACTATGGAATAGTGCCCATTGTTTGATCAATGACCATGCCCATTAATCGGGCTGCTTTTCACAAGCTGCTGCTCACAAGCTATGCTAGAGTGGGTTGCAGAGTCACATTGACTGGGTCTCCTGGAGGGACAGGCCAGTCACGGATGCAACAGCTGCAATCTGTATAGTAACACAGCTGACTGTGTCTGCTACTTTTTTAGAATGCATGTCAGTGGAGGTAATTTGTTAAAGGTTTGTAGGCAGCGTCGTGTTCAGCCTGAAAACTTTACTATTTGCTACGGATTATAGAAATGAAAAAATATTCTAAGCAGTGTGTATGCTAATTAATGGTTAATGCTTACCGTAACCGGCTTCGCAATGTGGTGACTTCCCGATTCATAGATTCTGCTGATTCTGATACATCCTCCAGTTCTCTTTGCAATCTTCGGCGGTTTGAGTTTGCCCGTGATGCCTCCTCTTCAGTTTCCTCAAGTTGGCGTTTCAGTTGTTTCATTCTAATATGTGCCTTATCAAGCTGTTGGAGAAGCAGTGCATTACATATAACAACTTAAAATAAATAGTTATGGCTAAACAAATTGTGTTTAGCATAGTGATCAATGCTTTTTTGTGTTGTACAATCACATGGATAAAACTTTTCTCCGATGTACTTCTATAAGCAGTTTTAATTACTGCCAAGAAGTATATTGTATGCCATTTTGTATGACGACAAACAGGAGTTGCATTTCATGTTAGACATTTGAGACTCCATGCAGTTTCTGCCAAACTGCCTTGTTACTAAAGATGGCTTTACTATACATTTCTCATCATACAATTTGGGGCACTATTCCACAAGTCCCATTACGTTAACTAATAGGTTCATTAGGTTTGTATACCCTTTGAAAAAATCGTGAAATTGTGGCTCCGATATTGAAAATATGGCTGATCATGACAAAATTTTTTATTTAGGATAGTGTTCATAGGAAGCCTTTTTTATCACATAGTTGTTCGGCTCCTTTTTAAATAATAATGATAACAGAAACCAACCAATTGGCCCTGATCAAACGTTTACATACCCTGGAATGTTTGGCCTTTTTACAGACACGCAATGTGACACACACAAGTTAAAATGGCAACTCAAGGTTAATTTCCCACATCTGAGGCTTTTTAAATTGCCATTAGGGTCTGTGTATAGTCAATGGGCTACATTACATATTTTGCGGTAAAACGGGGGCGCTAGGGAGAGAAAACTGCGCCCGCTGTTTTCTCCCTAGAGACCCTGTTTTACTGCAAAATTACAATGCAGGCGCTTGAAAAGCTGCCTCCATTGTTAGCGGGGGCTAAGCCCCGGGATGCGCGAAGCAGCGCTAAGTGCCGCCATGTGCATCCTCTCAATGGAGTCCATAGGACTTCATTGACACAGATTGTGGCGGTCACATGACCTGCCGGATCTCGCCTTGCGAGATCTGGCAGGTCGGCGTAGTGATCCGCAGGGAGAGACTGGGGGACATTTTCCCCCAGTCTCTCCCTGCTCCCTCTGGACGGAGGAGGTGGACAGAGCCGCGGTCCTCGCCACGGGATAGTAGGTGAGTATCTGGATTTTTTGCGGGTGGATTTCTGCTGGTGCTAACGGATTCTGCACCAGCGGAATCCGCTAGCACCAAGTCCAGGCTGTGGTTAACATGTTGTTAACCGCAGCCAGACGTTAATCAGCGATAAGACTTTTTAATTCTAATGCTGATTATCACTTTGCGCTCCCCATGTTAAACATAGGGAGCGCAAAAGTACAGTAACCTCGCATTGAAAAGCGCAAGGTACCAAATCCTAACGGGTATCTTAACCCATTAGCGTTTGGACTGTAATGAGCGGTGGCTACCTGGGCTAACATTAACACTCACTCACGTGAGTGCTAACGTTAGCACCAAGTGTGTAATGTAGCCCAATGAGTTTGTTAGCTCTCACGTGAGTGCACTGAGCAGGCTAGATACTGAGACATGGGAAGCAGAATTGTCAAAAGACCTGCGTAAGGGAACTTTATAAAGATGACAAAGGATATAAAAAGATATCCAAAGCCTTTACAATGCCAGTCAGAACTGTTCAATCACTTATTAAGTGGAGAATGTGAGGATCTCTTGATCTACCTGACCTTAGCTTGGTATCAAGAAAACAAATGCAGCCACAACCGCCAGAAGAATTGATCAGGATACAAAGAAAAACCTACAGGTAACCTCAGGAGACATACAGGCTGTCCTGGAAAAAGACAGTCAGGACTATTCACTAAAAGGCAGAACTCTGGAGAACTTGTGGAGAAGTGAAAATTCTAGGTCAAAATAGCCAAACCAGAAAAATTCTCCCATTTATCTCACTTTCCAAATCGGCTATTTTGACCTAGAATTGTAACTTCTCCAACAGTTCTCCAGAGTTTCACCTTTTAGCGAATAGACCATATAGTGGTTGTTTCAAGGAGCACAATACGTCCGTATTTGAACAAAAATTAGCTGCATGGTCGAGTTGTCAGAAAGAAGCCTTTACTGCGCCAATACCACAATAAAGCCCAGTTACAATATGCCCAACAACATCTTGACACGCCTCACAGCTTCTGACATACTGTAATTTGGAGTGATGAGACCAAAATAGAGCTTTATAGTCATAGCCATAAGCGCTCTGTTTGGAGTGGGGTCAAAAATGCCTGTAGCAACAAGAATACCATTCCTACTATGAAGCATGATGGTGGCTTACTGATGGTTTAGGCTAAGGTCAGACGAAAGCAGTTTTAACGTGCGTTTAGCCGCACGAAATCAAGGCCGTGCTAGCAGCAAGTGACGTCCAATGCAGGGGAACATACGACGAACGGCCGCACGAAAGGTCGTCCGCGCAACGCAAGTGGCAAACGAACGCATTTTTTCGAGAACGTCAAACCGCTACTACTGACGTACAGAGTGCGCTGCGGCCGCATAGCGGCGTGTTTGCGTGATTGGGAGACGTCAGACGCTGCACACGTCCGGCCAACATAACGTCCAGATGCAAAAAGTGTTTTATTGATGATCCGTACAAAATCACGGACGAAAATGCGCATCGTATGACCGCTATCGCGTATTCCGTGAAAAAATACGTCCATTCGTTCGAACGCACTTTTTCACGGACAACGTGAAAAATGCGTTCGTCTGACCCTAGCCTAAGGCTAGGGTCAGACGAAAGCAGTTTTAACGTGCGTTTAGACGCACGAAATCACGGCCGTGCTAGCAGAAAATGACGTCCAATGCCGGGGAACACACGAAGTACGGCCGCACGAAAGTTCGTCCGCGCAACGCAAGTGGCAAATGAACGCATTTTTTCTAGAACGTCAAACCGCTAGTACGGACGTACAGAGTGCGCTGCATCCGCTAGAGGCGTGGGCGTGATTGGGAGATGTCAGACACTGCTAATGTCCGGCCAACATAACGTCCAGACACAAAAAGTGTTTTATTGATGATCCGTACAAAATCACAGACGAAAAGGCGCATAGTATGACCGCTATCGCGTATTCCGTGAAAAAATGCGTCCATTCGTTCGAACGCACTTTTTCACAGACAACATGAAAAATGCGTTAGTCTGACCCTAGCCTTAATCAGCTCAAGCCACAAGCAAAAAAAATATTTTTTTTACTGATGTAGATGGTAAATAAAATAACTATGTAAAATGACAAAATTGATACATGATATGAAAAACCATTTTGTTCGCCAAAAATCCTGGACGTCAAAAATGCAGTCCGTCTGACTACGTTCCATCACTCACACACAAAGCTACACGGACGTGGCGCACTCGATTTGACGTTCTTGCCTAAATTGCGTCCGGTGCCATGTGCGTTCGCACTTCTGTGCGGACGTACTTCGTTTGTGGGTCTCTATTGATCATAAATTTATGCTACGACGTATGTTAAACAAACACACAAAAGAAAAATAGGACTAATCTATTAGCCGAAATTTCGGCAGAAAACAGGCATAACCCAAAATTGAACTCACTAAACAACTTTATTAATACAAACTTTGCAAAGAGACACCAATAAAAAACACATTAAATTGAATAAATGACGTGTATCGGGTGGGCACTGTGTGGCTATAGCAATATTGAAGTATGGAGTCACTTAGACCTATTCAGTTGGCAATAATCATTGTTCAGACATAATATGCTTAGCATGGATCAACCAATTGAAATTCAACTGCTCTCACCGGGGAACCATTAAGTGGCTTAAAGCATTTATCCATGGAACTAGATAACCGATTTATCTAGTGATATTTAGAATATATATAGTTTTTAATCACTAAACCCAATTAAAGGGGCGGTAAATCAGTGAGCTAACATCTCAAAGACGAACTTCATATAAAGCCAGAGTATTGTCTTAATGGTTTATATGCAGCAAAAGATGCCAATTAGAGCAAACACATTAACTCAATAGTTACTAATCCATTCAACATGCAATTTTAGAACCGTTGGATCAATGCAACACAGAATATCACACACATAAGGAATAGCGCAGGAAACATTTATAACAGGAAATCCTATTTAAATGAATGCAGTAATCATGTATTGCTGTTACTGCATATTAATTAAAGTCAGAGTGATATTTGCAGACAAGCCTGCTAAGGGAGCACTATGTTTACCAATCAATGAGCTAATCTCTCAAAAACAAACTTCATATAAAGCCAAAGCATTATCTTAATGGTTGATGTGCGGCAAAATATGCCAATTCGAGCAAACACATTAGCTCAATGGTTATTAATCCGTTCAACATGCAATTTTGGAACCGTTAGATCAATGCAACACAGAATATCACACACATAAGGGGTAGTGCAGGAAACATTTATAACAGAAATTCTATTCAAATGAATGCAGAAGTCATGTATTAATGGAACTGCAGTTGATATGCAGCAAAAGATGCCAATTAAAGCAAATACATTAACTCAATAGTTACTAATCCGTTCAACATGCAATTTTAGAACCGTTGGATCAATGCAACACCGAATATCACACACATAAGGGATAGCGCAGGAAACATTTAGAACAGGAAATCCTATTTAAATTGTATTAATAAAGTTGTTTAGTACGACGTAGGTTAAAATGTGCGGCAACACAGACGTGATCACTGCGTTCGTCTGGCACAGGCCTAAAATAACTGCACAGGACCTTCAGACAATGGACAATGGGACCTCCTGGGAGGAGAAGGGGGAAGGGAGAAAGCAGGTAAAACAAAAGGAACTTCTTATAGAGAGAATGTGCACAATAGAGAGGGCAGGTACTAATACAGAGATAGGATACATAATAGAGGGAATGTAAGCCATGTACACAACAGGAGACTCTACAATAAATACACAAGGGAATAACACACAGACATCAGTAATCTTTAGTTAACTGGTGGATATTTAAAACAGAAAAGACGAATATTTTTAAAATGTCCACCAATTCCCCAATAGACTCTTTCATGGGCCATAGTCGCTGGGAAGGAGGTTAGCCCACAGCCCCCTCCAGATGCCTCAGTGACAGTAGGTTGCGTCACAGATTCCAAGTCTTGCAAATTTATATAGCGGGAGAGGTAATCAGTGTTGGAGTATCTGGCTATCGCTAACGGGTCTAATCACAAAGCACCAAAATTGAACGTGAATATATATATATGTATATATATATATATATATATATATATATATATATATATATATATTATAGCAGTACGTAGTGATACCTTTTTTTATTGGACTGACGTTACATTTAAGGCTAGGGTCAGACTGAGGCAGTGCGAACGCGCGTTCTGGCGCACTTAATCACGGCCGTAGTAGCAGCAAATGCCGGGCAATGACAGCCAATATACGACGTACGGTCGCACAAAAGTCCGGCCGCGCAACGCAAGTGGAAAATGAACGCATTTTTTCGAGAACGTTAAACTGCTAGTACTGACGTACAGAGTGCGCTGCGTCCGCTAGCGGCGTGTGTGAGTGAATTGGAGACGTCAGACACTGCTAATGTCCGGCCAACATAACGTCCAGATGCAAGAAGTGTTTTATTGATGATCCGTACAAAATCACGGATGAAACTGCGCATCGTATGACCGCTATTGCGTATTCCGTGAAAAAATACGTCCATTCTTCGAACGCACATTTTCACGGACAACGTGAAAAATGCGTTAGTCTGACCCTAGCCTTAAAGACAAGCTTTTGAGAGTGTTCCTCTCTTCCTCAGGTCTGGATGCTTGCTCCTGAGACCTGAGGAAGAGAGGAACACTCTCGAAAGCTTGTCTTTTAAATGTAACGTTAGTCCAATAAAAAAGGTATCACTACGTACTGCTATACTCGTGATTTTGACATCTGGACTAACGCAGTCTATCGAATTTACTTTTATATATATATATATAAATATCAACAGCGACCATTGCAACGGGAACTGGGGGAGGGGGGTTAATGGTCTCCAGCCTTAAGGAACAGGTCCCAGCCTGTTACAGCATTTTTCCCAAGTAAAGCAGATCTGCAGCAGCTTTCGTTCAATGGAACCCTCAGCCAGAACTTGAGGGAGTGCTGTATAACTCCTGTTAGCTCTCCCCAAACACCAGACACAGCGTAGTGCAGGGAAGAATAATGACCTTTAATTTGATATGGGGACCAGTTTATATGGGAAATAGGGAGGTGGTAAAATTACTCAGTCAACATAGCAAACTGTCTACACAAGGAGGATGAAAATAACCTTAAAGTAACACTCTACAATTCAGGGATGCATCCCTGACGAGCCGACGGCCAAACGCACGTTGGATGCGATTTCATAAAAGGGCAATGGTTGCAGAAATATGGTTACATTGTGGTCAGCAGTTGCCGATGATGGTTTTTTTTTTTTGAGAAAGGATTTTACCAGGAAGGATACATTGAGAGTTCTCTCGTTTTCAAGTAGGTCCTGGGTGGCGAGTATGTACCGTTAGGTGTCTTTCCCAAGGACACTTACTGGAGAGGTGCTCTTGCCGGGATCGAACCTGTGTCTCCACAGTCTCTCTCCATGGTTATAGAGCAGTGATTGATAGGAGTTATGGAATACGATGAGAATATAGACCTTGCAAAGGCATATACTGATGTGAATCTGAATATTTTGGACTGACTGACCTAACTATTGATAATAGAAATAAGCTGTGATGGAAATATGATACTTTTTTTTTACTCTTTTCTGTTTGACATTGGGCTAATTGTGGATACTTTGTGGCTATTTGTTGATCTACATGTGAAAAAATATAATGCTAAATGAGGGCACACAAGAGTATATATAGTATAAGAGAGTAAAAAGAGAAAAAAGGAATTCTTATGGTGTGTTTATTGTCTTATTTGGGGTTGATTTGTGTCGTGTTTTTTTTGTTTTGGTTATATTGTTTTTAAACAGTTATAATAAGCTGGTATTTTACTATATATAAGGAGTCCAAATACTAGGCTCTGATTCCTCAGTAGTGGGGTAGATCTGCCCAAAAGGAATACAAACTTATCGCAGGGAAAGAGAAATAGAAATCACTAAATCTCAGTTTGCGTACAGTTGTGCATTCTACCAGACTTATATACACAAAGAAATCTAGTACCACAATGACATACCCTATTTCAATAAGGTTTGCCATTTTGAACCAAGCACCCTCTCGGACAGTGCATTTAAAGACTACAAACGGTTTTGAAATTCACTAAGGCTCACATCCTGTTCTTACATAGTCAATCAGTGCTCTAGATCAGTGGTTCCCAACCGCGGACCTCAAGCACCCCAAACAGGCCAGGTTTTCCAGATATCTGAAGCACAGCACAGGTGATATGATTTGTTGCTCACTGATTGCAGGATTCAGTCTGCATTTCTTTAAGGTAATCCGTAAAATCTGACCTATTGGGGGTAGTTGAGGACAGCGGTTGGGAACCACTGCTCTAGATGGTTGTACCTAGCAAGCAAGTCAGCTGTAAACACAAATTTGCATGGTTTCAAAATGAGTTGTTCATCTGACACAGGACAAGTTATTTTGACAGTAGAATAGCTTTGTTTACTCTTCCAAACTATGCACTGCACAAAGAGCAGCAAATAATGAGACTATATAAAAATGTTTAAATGATGTTACAGCATATGACTAAAGGGAACCAACACTTAATTTAGCATACACTTACCTGGTCCTTAAATTGATCAGCATTCCTTCTCTCCTCCTCTACTTGCAAGAGTACCTCCTTCAGTCTCTTCTCAGCACGTCGCACTAACTTGTTGGCAATGATTCGTTCTCTAGCAAAAAGTACAAAAGGAAAAAACTTAAGTCATACTTCGCAACCACAGTCCAAACAGCTTAGGCTAGTGTCAGACGAGCGTCTTCGGAGAGCGGAAGGAACATCCGTGAGAGTGGACGTTCATTCCACTCGCCGCCTGTATGGCCACCTCGCTGAGCGCACTCAGTGTGCTCACCACTGCAAAACACGTGGAGAATCTTACTTTGCAGCTCCGTCAACTCACGTGCAGGTCTGTAAAGGCGACCTCCCCTGTGGCTCCAGTTAGCTGATTTTTTCTCGTTAGCAGTCCCTTTGTTTTGAATCATTGTTTTAACCTTGTTTTGTACTTTATTAAATTACATTTTTACTTGGCACTGGTCCCGGGCGTTCTGTTCCTAAGGAACCCCTAAGGCTGGTGTCAGACGAGCGTAGTGTTCACATCCGTGATGGTGTCTAAAAGTAGGTCCATGATAGCTGAAAGAAAGCCCATCGGAGCCCGAAACACGCAGTACGTCCGCACTGAACTGCGGACGCACAACGGCCGCGGCCCACGGACACAAGGCAGGAAAATGGTTTTGCTTTTTAATTTATTTTCCCTCCTACATCCGTCAAAATATGCGTCAGTGAAAAAGACAGACTGTGTGGCCACTACTGCGTCTTCCGTACTAACGTACGTCTGTAGAAATCACGTTCGTTGACCCTAGCCTTACACCTCCCCCCCTCCCCCTTGCAAACTCAATCCACCATCGGCTAATCCCCATAAACAAAGGGACTGCTAAGGAGACAAAATCAACTAACTGGAGCCACAGGGGAGGTCGTCTTTACGGACCTGCACGCTATACCTTTGAGCCTGAACATGTAAGGCTCAAAATCAAGTGAGTGCCAACTTCTAAATTGATAATATTTTCCTGTATCAAGCGTTACTTGCACCATCCGTTGTCCACCTGTTCATTTTAAGATACGCAACAGTGGAGAAAAATGGAGGACAACGCAAACTGCAAACCCAGGAACGACTATTTGTTTTTAAGCACTGATCTTGTTTAGGAAGACTGTATGAACTGATCCTAACAGATTTGGGATTGTTTTTCCCGGAGCGATTCTGGGACACCACTTTCCCACCAGAAAACTGTTCCCTTGCCAGCAATTAACTTCTCAACTGTAATACCGCAAAATTACAACTTGTCAGAAACCACCAGAGGGCAACACCATACTCCCTCGTATTCTCTGACATTCAGATAAAGTGACACCACACATTTTATATCTTACAAACATCGAGGTTATATAATCCTTTCAGAAATCTGCATACTGACTGTGTAAACTAACAGTACCATCACTAGAGGGCACTATTACATCTTTCTTTGTCCACGTATACGGCATGAGGTTTTGCTATGCATTCTATTTTCTATTATTCCTTGATAACTGTTTGTGTCACGTGGAATTTTTAAAACTACCACCAGAGGGCAGCACCATACTCCCTCATATCCTCTGACATTCAGATAAATCGACACCATACATCTAGGCTCTATTACATTGTTCGCGCAATTTCGTTCGCACAGCGCAAATTTTTTTTGCGCGCATCGTTCAGCATTATCGCGTGAAAATTAACGTGGTATTCTGATCCGAACGCATTTTCTCATCCGGCAAAAAATAAAATAAAAGCACGTGCGGACTTTTTTTTCCGCTGGATTCAGCCAATCAGAATTAAGAACCTTAATTGATATCAAATTACCTTAATTGACTCACTTACGTTTTTGCGCCTGTCAAAGTAAATCTGAGTATACATGCTGCAGCAATAAAAAAAAAAAAGCACGAATTCACAATTTTATTGTTTGGGTATGTGTAGAATTTGTAACTATACTGTGCTGTATTTTTTTTTTGGTGCTGGTGCTTTTCGTTTCGGCCAGAACGTTCAGATTTGCAGTTACCACCAGCTTTTCAAAGACGTTAAATTTATGCGCGCAAACGTCGTTCGTAAAAAGATGCGCATCGATTGTAATACCATCCGCATACCAGCGCACAAAAGAATTTGCGCTCACAATGTTAAGTATAGAACGCGCACAGTTCATCACGCTCACGCAAGTCCATCCGCGTTAAACGATAACACGCATCTTTTGTGTGAACGTTGAAATACGACGTTCAGCGCAAAAGGTTTTGCCCCTCACGCAAATGCGCATTTGCGCACGCAAGACACGCTGCGCGAAGAATGCAATTTTCTACTAACATTGAAGTGATATAATCCTCATATTTTGTGCCTATATTTATTGGGATAGTAGTTATATGTTCTACACCCACCCTAATTGTTGCGCCACGGGAGACCCACTCGTTTAGAATTTTTTAGTAGTAGCAGATCACTACTCCTTATCTCCCACATAGGCAGCATCTCCCTATACAAGATATCCTTTTTTATTTAGAGTGCTTATAGAAGATTTTTCATTTACATCCACTGCATCCCAAACGTCTTCTTTTCTATCATGCTACAGTCATTTGAGTATACAGTTGTGTTCAAAATTATTCAACCCCCACTGAAATTGAGTGTTTTGGCCAGTTTGACATTGATTTTGATCATTCAGTCATCTTGTTTACAATTAAATCAAAGAGGCACGTGTAGGTCAGACAAATATAACATAACATTTATAATGAAATAACCACAAATGTCTTTTCTGTGCTCACATCATTATCAGTTTTATTCAACCCCCAAGTGACATTCAATCTTAGTACGTAGTACAACATCCTTTTACAGTTATAACAGCTTTTAAACGTGAAGCATAGCTTGACACAAGTGTCTTGCAGCGATCTACGGGTATCTTCGCCCATTCGTCATGGGCAAAAGCCTCCAGTTCAGTCACATTCTTAGGCTTGTGCACTGCAACTGCTTTCTTTAAGTCCCACCAGAGGTTCTCAATCGGATTTAAGTCTGGTGACTGCGATGGCCACTCCAAAATGTTCCAGCCTTTAATCTGCAACCATGCTCTAGGGACTTGGAGGTATGCTTGGGATCATTGTCCTGTTGAAAGGTCCAACGTCTCCCAAGCCTCAGGTTTGTGACGGACTGCATCACATTGTCATCCAATATCTCCTGGTACTGAAGAGAATTCATGGTACCTTGCACACGCTGAAGCTTCCCTGTACCTGCAGAAGCAAAACAGCCCCAAAGCATGATTGACCCCCGCCATGCTTCACAGTAGGCAAGGTGTTCTTTTCTTCATAGGCCTTGTTCTTCCTCCTCCAAACATAACGTTGATCCATGGCCCAAACAGTTCTAATTTTGTTTCATCAGTCCACAGAACACTATCCCAAAACTTCTGTGGTTTGTCCACATGACTTTTGGCATACTGCAGTCGACTTTTCTTATTCTTTGGAGACAGCAAGGGGGTGCGCCTGGGAGTTCTGGCATGGAGGCCTTCATTACGCAGTGTGCGCCGTATTGTCTGAGCTGAAACTTCAGTACCCACATCTGACAAATCTTTTCTCAGTTCCTCAGCAGTCACACGGGGACTTTTCTCCACTCTACGATTCAGGTAGCGCACAGCAGTCGAAGTCAGCATCTTCTTTCTGCCACGACCAGGTAGAGTTTCAACAGTGCCCTTTGCCTTGAATTTGCGAATGATGCTTCCTATGGTCTCTCTTGGTATGTTTAACATCTTTGCAATCTTCTTATAGCCATCGCCCTTCCTGTGAAGAGTAATCAGCTCTTCTCTTGTCTTCCTGGACCATTCTCTTGACTTCACCATGTTTGTAACCACACCAGTAAATGTCTAGAAGGAGCTGAGTATCACAGTCATTTTAAAGCTGCCTAATTGATGCGTATTATGCTTTATTGCTGCTCCGTGACATCCACAGGTGTTTTCAATACCTGATTGAAAACACTTGAATGAACCTCTGTTCTTCAGAGTGGTAGTCTTTAAGGGGTTGAATAATTGTGTCAATGAAGAATTCACAAAAGAAACATTTACTACTGTATTACAAAACCAATTTATGTCATTTTAGTTGCTTATGGTTCTTTAAAAAGTCCTTGTAGAATTTCATTCTGAATACAATTACAAATGTACACTAAATTCCCTAAAACCCTTTACAGCATTGGGGGTTGAATAATTTTGAACACAACTGTATATATATATATTTCTGGCAGCCCCTCCCAGTCAAGTGCGGAGTACACCAAGGCTCGATACTTAGCCCCCTTCTATTCACAATATTCATAGATGATCTGCCCAACGTCTGCAAAGCCTCAACTGTACACATGTATGCAGACGACACTGTAATCTATACCAGCAAACCAAATATCCCGCAGCTGGAGGCCGTGCTGCAAGAACATTTCGCAGAAGTAGAAAAGTGGATCAAAGATAACAAACTTTTTCTAAATACTGAAAAAATTGTTACGATGCTCTTTGGTACAGCACCTAAACTACACAAATTGCAATTGCCCCATCTATGTGTCAGGACAAATTCAAATGACATGTTGACCACAGTCACTTTTCTCAAATATCTAGGTATGTGGTTAGACCCAAATCTATCCTTTGGCCCCCACACCGAAAAACTCTCATCTAAAACTTTACCCCAAAAACACAAGAGATAGTTGAAAAAAGTATCCCTTTAGGTGCGCGGAGTACATGATTAATCAATAGGTATATCAACTTTTGTACAGGGAATATTTAGTGATACACTTGTACATACATGGCAAATCAATGAATGGAAATGGCAGCAATAAAATATCATCATACATGAAGGGATAAAGGATTGGTGCAATTTCCTGTTTATGTAGTACTTCATCAGTACGGCTTCATCAGTCAGTAGTGTATATACATTTTGTTTGCTTTTAATATAGATGGTTTCCTTAACATGTCAGCCTCGATCTGAGTTGGCGTGCGTTTCACTGCGGTTACTTCCGCGTTCAGAAGTAACCGCAGTGAAACGCACGCCAACTCAGATCGAGGCTGACATGTTAATGAAACCATCTATATTAAAAGGAAACAAAATGTATATACATTACTGACTGATGAAGCCGCATGTTCGGTGAAACACGTGTCAGTGGCAAACTTAGTGCTTCTTCATTTAATATTTATATTTTAAGATTAAATAAATATCACCTTTTAACCCATCAGAGGGTGTTTTTTATTTTCCTTTTTCCACTGATGAGCTGATTCGGGTTGGCGGAAATGTTCTAAGAGGGCAGAGGGTTGCCATGAAATACCCTGCAGGCGAGACCCCTCAGAGCCAGGTCAGGGGCTCTGTATTCCGTAAGTACCCCCTAGGGGATCGACAGGGGCCGGTACTGCTGTGTACTGCACAATCGTCTCTCTCACTTTTATACACTCCATAGGACACCCAGGAGTTCCATCGGGTCCGCTCTTCATGGGAGGCTTAACTCGCACAAGATTTTGAGAGTGGCAGGAAGAAATACA
Source organism: Leptobrachium leishanense (assembly GCA_009667805.1). NCBI lineage: Eukaryota > Metazoa > Chordata > Amphibia > Anura > Megophryidae > Leptobrachium > Leptobrachium leishanense. The sequence goes on along the minus strand of CM019073.1, from coordinate 72,976,282 downwards.
CCACCCGAATCCACTGGATACTCTGTGACTATCTTTAGAGGGCTGAGGCAACACGCACTATCAAGTTCCATGTTGCTTGTAGTCTCGATGTCTATTCGATATTTTTCACCTGTTGATCTGTGATTTGTGGTGGGGTATATTGCTGTACATATTCCTACATCCAAGTTGACAATTTCCCAAATGTATAAACAGGAATTTGCACCAATCCTTTATCCCTTCATGTACGGGGATATTTTTATGCTGCCATTTCCATTCGTTGGTTTGCCATGTATGTACAAGTGTATCGCTAAAAATTCCCTGTACAAAACTTGATATACCTATTGATTAATCATATACTCCGCGTGCCTAAAGGGATACTTTTTTCAACTATCTCTCGTGTCAATCATACCCCATGTCAATCATACCCCTTGGGTGTCAATCATACCCTGTGGGGCTGCGTGGAACACAATGTATATATTCAATTACACCATTTATGGCGCCATTAGTCCCTACACTTTTTCTACAAACTTTACCCCAAACTAGGTGCCCTGTACAGAAACAAATACTGTCTGAGCCCCGCGGTAAGAAAGCAGATTGTACAGCAAATGCTTATGCCAGCTTTTGAATATGGAGCTGTAGTGTATGCAGCTGCCCCGCAAACACACCTCCAGAAACTTACTACATTGTATAACTCATTCTACCACTTTGTGCTACAATGTAACTACATGACCCACCACTGTGACATGTTAAAAGAGCTAAACTGGCCCTCACTGGAATCTAGATGCACTCTTCACCTTTCCAACCTGGGGCCCTATTACATTCTTCACCAAAAACGCACGTGCAACGCGAGAATTTTTGCGCGAAGCGTTAAACGTTAACGCGCGTAAATCAACGCTGGTATTACAATCCTCGCGCATTTTTTCATCCGTCAAAAAATAACGTGCAAAAATTCCAATAACGTGGAATAAAATGGACGCGCAAAAATGCACGCGCAGCAACGTTGCGTGCAAAAATCAGTGTGCGGACTGTTTTTTTCACGTGATTCAGCCAATCAGAATTAAGAACCACAATTGTCTCACGTTAAGTTTTTGAGCCTGTCAAAGTCAATCTGCGCATATATGCTGCATCAATAAAAAAAACACGCACAACTTCTCAAATTTATTGGTTTGGTATGTGTAGAATGTGTAACTATACTTTGCTGCGTATTCTTTTTTGGACTGGTGTATTTGGTTTCGGCCAGGGTGATAAAAGCTGGTGTTAATGGCAAATTCTAAGAGTTGCTAAAATTATGCACGCAAAGGCTGTGCGTTACAAACTGTGCATAGATTGGAATACCATCCGCGTACCAGCTCACAAACGCATTTGCGCTAACAATGTTAAGTATAGGACGCGCAAAGTAAAGTAAGCTCGTTTAGCGTTCTCGCAGGTTCACCCGCGGTAGACGTATACACACGTTTGTTGCGCTGACATTGTAATATAATGTACTGCGCAAAGGGTTTTGCCCCTCGTGTTAATGCATTTTTGCGCGGGCGCAAACGTATGCGCGAAGATTGTAATAGGGCCCCTGGTGTTTAAGAGCTTTTCTGGGAAGCTACCACCCTTCCTGAATAGGCTGCTTCCCCCACCAGTTCCCTCATCCTATAACCTCTGATTCAGGACCTGCACCTTACTTGCAATACCACAATACAAAATGAAAGTGGCTTGATCCTCATTTTCCTACTGAGCTCCACAATTATGGAATAACCTCCCAGACGCCATCAAATCTTCCCCCAGTTAAAAGTCACTTAAGAGATCTCTATTAACATACCTCAATACAGAATGCATCTGTAAACATGTAACTTACAGGGTTATTCAGAGAGTGTGAAAAGCAGGAGAATGACTGGAGAAAGAAAAATTCTAGGTCAAAATAGCCGATTTGGAAAGTGAGATGAAAGGGAGAATATTTCTGGCTTGGCTATTTTGACCTAGAATTTTTCATTCTCCAGTCATTCTCCTGCTTTTCACACTCTCTGAATAACCCTGATAGTGAATATATGTATTTTCTGTAAATCTGTATATTTGTGCAATTTTTTTTAAATATTTTGCATTTTATTACTTTGTATTTCTGTAACACTGTAACAATTAAATGTTGCTGAACCCAGGACATACTTGAAAACGAGAGAAATCTCAATGTATCCTTCTTGGTAAAATCCTTTATAAATAAATATATATATATATTAATTAGGGCTGCGGAAACTAACGATTAATCAATCGATTAATAATTTATTTTTTTTGGTCGATTAAAAATATTTTAATCGACCGGCGGCGCAAAGCAGGCGGCGGCGGCGCCGCGTGCTGTGCACCACGTGTTTGGCTCCCTATGAGCGTCCGAAGGCATGGAGGTTGGTCGCTCGCCTGTGGAACCACGTGACCAGCTGCATTCTTGCGAGATCGAGGCTGGTCACGTGGTTTCCCCAGGTGAGCGGCCAAGCTCCATGCCTTCGGACGCTCATAGAGAGCCACACACGCGGCAGCAGGAGGTGAGAGCTGGGGGCAATATATTCATGTGATGAGCTAGGCGCAATATATCCATGCGTGAGCTGGGCCAATATTTTCATGCGATGAGCTGGGGGCAATTATATCCATATATGAGCTGGGGCAATTATATCCATATATGAGCTGGGGCAATATATCCATGTGATCTGGGGCAATATAACCATGTGTGAGCTGGGGCAATATATATCCATGTGTGAGCTGGGGGCAATATATCCATGTATGAGCTGGGGGCAATATATCCGTGTATGAGCTGGCCTGGAGCAATATATCCATGTATGAGCTGGGGGCAATATATCCATGCATGATATGGGGGCAATATATCCATGCGTGAGCAGGGGGCAAATATATCCATGCGTGAGTTGGGGCAATATAATAACTTAAGTCAGTGCTACAGTTTGAATTTAAGACGTATTTGTGTGAACTGTGAAGTAAAGTCATGGATTGCTGAAACTAACCAGTGTCAGGTGATTGTATATAGTGTATACCACATTTACCACTGACTAATGCAGAGTTGCAATGCATGCAGATCAGCTAAAAGTAGTTGGATCTGTATGTGCGTTATAATTAATCGAAATTAATCGATTAAAAAATAAATTGATTAATGGAACCCAAACATTTTAATCATTACCAGCCAGAATATATATATAAAAGCCAGGTATAGGAGCACAATGGGGCTTATGGAAAAATAACAAACTTTATTAAATAAAATCCAACGTTTTGGTTCCTAAGAACCTTTATCAAGGAATACTTGATAAATTTATCAAGAATTTATCAAGAATTCCTTGATAAAGGTTCTTAGGAACCGAAACGTTGGATTTTATTTAATAAAGTTTGTTATTTTTCCATAAGCCCCAGTGTGCTCCTATACCTGGCTTTTTTATATTCATCCTTGAGGATAGCACCTGGGCAATTAAATTCCTTATCACGGACTGAGTGCTCTCCATATTTGTCTTTTTTTTAACACGAAAAAAGAGCACTCCATATCAAAGACCACCTTCATCCACCATTTTGTGCAAGAAAAAAACACATTTCAAAAATTCAAAAAAACCTAACTGAGGTAAAATGATGGGGATTCAGTTAACAAAGTATGATCATAGTTTGCATAAGCCTGTCACAATCGTCAATGTACCCCATCGTTGACAGGTCCTATCTTACTTGAATGTATCTGCATTTACAGAATTGACTCACCTTAGAGCTTCCCAGCAGGCACTAGCCTTTATAGGTTGTCACGATGGGACACACCTGTGAACAGGGAGGGGTGCATACCCGGGAAAGTAGTCAGCTCTCCATATATAAAAAGCAAACCACAGGGTGGGGTTGCACTCAACCTAAACTTGCAACATGAGCGGGTGCATCTAAACTTAACCCCTTCCCGACCGCGGACGTACCATGTACGTCATTGCAGCGGGTCTCTCTTAGACCCGTTGACGTACATGGTACGTCCTGCCGTTTTTGAGCTGCTGGAAGCGATCGGATCGCTTCCAGCAGCTCAAACGCCATTGCAGGATGCCTGGGAGTCCAGGCATCCGTGCAATGGCCGTTAGAAGTGCCGGGGCACCATGTGATCGCTCCCCGGGAGCGATCTACATCCGGTTGCACCGGAGAGGTGCCCGGCACTTCTACAGAGCGCTGGAAGCGATCGGATCGCTTCCAGCTGCTCTGAGCATATTACAAGGATGCCTCGACATCGAGGCATCCTTGTAATATACTTACTGCCGCCGGTCCGTCCGTGATCGCTCCCCCGAGCGATCACTTCCGGTAGCGGCAGGAAGTACTGAGTGCCACGAGGTATCGTGGCACTCAGTACAAAAATCGATCACTTCAGTGATCAGGTGCTCTGCTGGGTGCCTCGAGGGATTCAAGGCACCCAGCAGAGAAAAAAAAAGTGTAAAAAAAGTAAAAAAAAAAGTAAAAAAAAGTGTGTAAAAAAAGTGTAAAAAAAGAAAAATAAATAAAATAAACTGACAGTTAGGGGTAGGGTTAGGGTTAGGGGTAGGGTTAGGGTTAGGGTTAGGGTTAGGGTTAGGGGTAGGGTTAGGGTTAGGGTTAGGGTTAGGGTTAGGGGTAGGGTTAGGGGTAGGGTTAGGGGTAGGGGTAGGGTTAGGGGTAGGGTTAGGGGTAGGGTTAGGGGTAGGGGTAGGGTTAGGTAGGGTTAGGGTTAGGGGTAGGGTTAGGGGTAGGGTTAGGTTAGGGGTAGGGTTAGGGTTAGGGGTAGGGTTAGGGGTAGGGTTAGGGTTAGGGGTAGGGTTAGGGGTAGGGGTAGGGTTAGGGTTAGGGGTAGGGTTAGGGGTAGGGTTAGGGGTAGGGTTAGGGGTAGGGGTAGGGTTAGGGGTAGGGGTAGGGTTAGGGTTAGGGTTCTAAGGGCAGGGTCAGGGGTAGGGTTAGGGTTCTAAGGGCAGGGTCATCTTGGGGCTGAGTGGGATGTTCCTAGCCTGCCTCATCAGAGAGGCAGGCTAGCAACATCCAATCAGAAGTTAGAAAAAATCAAAATAAAATTTCTAATTTGTCAGGTCAGGCCAATATTTTGTAAATATTGGCTCTGACCTCTGTGATTCTCCCTCCCTCTCCTCACTTGTGTTTTGGTGAGCGAGAGAGAGAGATCAGATTTGACAGGTTAGAGATTTTAGTGAGATTTAGTGAGATTAGAAAAATTGAGGCAGATTTAGAGAGATTTTAGGGAGATTTAGAAGAATTGAGGCAGGTTTAGAGGGATTTAGAGAGATTTAGGTGTTTATTTGTATTTTCTTGTGAAACCCAACGGTTCTTCTAAGAACCAACAATCCGCTTATATATATATAATAATTATAATTTTATAATCTATTATATATAATGTCTGAGAGGGTGTACAGCGCCGAGGAGGCATATGCCATCCTGGCGTCAGAATCTGAGGCATCTGCGTCAGACTCAGACCCTCATTTCGACCCCGCTAACTGCTCAGAGGCGTCGCTAGATACATTATCTATGCTGGCTGATGTATCTAGTGATGTTTCTGATGCAGATCCTGGGTCACCACCTGCCAGCAGGAGACGCACAGCTCCAGCTGAGGAGTGGGTAGTGCTCATCGCCAGAGGCCAGATATCCCTCCTTTCACGGCAAATCCTGGCATCAATATTGATGTTGCAGGATTTACCGCCACACAGTTTTTGCAGGTGTTTATGGGGGATGATTTGTTGGGCCACATCGTGGCCCAATCAAATCTGTATGCCCATCAGCATTGTGCTGCGAAGCCAGACTCCTACTTGGCAAGGCAGCAATGGACCCCGCTAGATGTGCCAGAATTTCTGAATTCTGGGCACTTACTATGCTGATGGGCATCATAAAGAAGCCCTCAATTCGCTCCTACTGGAGCAGTAGCCCCATCTGCTCTACCCCATTTACCTCCAATCAATGTCACGTAGAAGGTATGAAAACATTTTGCGTTTCATGCACTTCAGTGACAACAGCCTGTGCTCCCCTAGAGAGCATCCCCAGTTTGACAGGCACCAGACTTTTACATTTTATTCGTACATTTTTATGTTCTACAATTGGTGCTGTATTTTGCCAAAATCTTTGCACACCTATGCATGGGGGGCATGGGTGTACTCAGGAGATCTTGCAGAAAACAACCTGGAGAGTTTTCATGCAGTAACAAACAACAGTGTCTGCTAAGGCTAGGGTCAGACGAGCGTGATTTCTACGGACTGTACGTCCGTGCAGTACGGACATCGTCAGTACGGAAGACGCAGTAGTGGTCACACAGTCCGTTTTTTCACTGACATTTATTTTTTGACAGATGTAGGAGGGACAATAAATTCAATTGCAAAACCATTTTGTCCGTGAAAAATGCAGGACGTATAAATGCAGTCCGTCTGACCACGTTCCATCACTCACACACAAAGCTATGCAGACGTTGCGGACGCAGCGCACTTTGTGCGGCCGTTCTAGCGGTTCTACGTTCTTGCCTGCCTTGCGTCCGTGGGCCGCGGCGTTGTGCGTCCGCAGTTCAGTGCGGACGTACTTCGTGTGTCGGGCTCCATTGGACTTTATGTCATGCTATCACGGACGTACTTTTAGGCGCGATCACGGACGTGAACACTACGCTCGTCTGACCCTAGCCTAAATCACAGTCCAAAACTACTGTGGGCGTAAAAATCTGAAATTTGAAAAATTACCGCCACACACCTTGTTGCCAAATGTTTTGGGCTAAAACCGTTGCATCCATGGCATCAAAGCACTCCATATGCAATACCTTGGGGTGTCAACATAACAAACATAAACAATTTTCTGGCAATAATTCAAACTGGGGTATGCGGTAGACCCAAAACCAAAGATAGGCCTAGCTGAAGAAATAATCTCAATTTCAACTCTAATGACAAAGTCATAAAAATTGTATTTGAACCTTCCCAAAATCCTGGCAAACCTAGGCATGGGGGGCATGGGTGTACTCAGGAGATCTTGCAGAAAACAACCTGGAGAGTTTTCATGCAGTAACAAACAACAGTGTCTGCTAAATCACAGTCCAAAACTACTGTGGGCGTAAAAATCTGAAAATTGAAAAATTACCCGCACACACCTTCTCAAATGTTTTGGGCTAAAACCGTTGCATCCATGGCATCAAAGCACTCCATATGCAATACCTTGGGGTGTCAACATAACAAATATAAACAATTTTCTGGCAATAATTCAAACTGGGGTATGCGGTAGACCCAAAACCAAAGCCAGGCCTAGCTGAAGAAATAATCTCAATTTCAACTCCAATGACAAAGTCATAAAAATTGTATTTGAACCTTCCCAAAATCCTGGCAAACCTATGCATGGGGGGCATGGGTGTACTCAGGAGACCTTGCAGAAAACAACCTGGAGAGTTTTCATGCAGTAAAAAACAACAGTGTCTCCTAAATCACAGTCCAAAACTGATGTGGGTGTGAAAATGAAAAATGACCACCAAACAGTATCTAATTTGTTTGGAGCAAACGGATGCATCCATAGCATAAAAACACTCCATTTACAATACTTTGGGGTGTTAGCTTACCAAATATATGCACGTTCATAAAACTGGGGTATGTAAAAAGGCCCCTAAAAAGAAGATAAGCAAAGAAGATACTGTATGTCAAATTAGAAAATTGACAAGCACATGTCAAAGATTGGCGTAGCACCCCAAAAACAACAGAACAAATCTATATATGGGTGGTATCAATTTACTCAGAAGATGTTGCTGAACATATTTTGGGGTGTTTTTTGGCAGTAACCCATAACTGGATTTGACAATTCATGCCTAAAGTACAATGTGTGTGAAAAAATAACACAAAAAGTGACTACCTGAAAGTTTGACAAAGAGCTAGTGCATGGAAAGTGTTAAAATACAACTCTTTGAAGCACCCTAGGGTGTGCCCTTTCTAAAAATATATGGTTTGATGGGGGTAAATTACTTTGGCCGGCTTCAAAAATGTCCCAAATAGGACATGGGTGCATGATGACGAAATGTGAAAATTCCAAGTTGGAAAACTGAAATGCGCACCCCCAAATAAGGCCTTTTAGCCCCAAATGACCCGACATACCTATACATGGGTGGTATCAATTTACTCAGAAGATGTTGCTGAACATATTTTGGGGTGTTTTTTGGCAGTAACCCATAACTGGATTTGACAATTCATGCCTAAAGTACAATGTGTGTGAAAAAATAACACAAAAAGTGACTACCTGAAAGATTGACAAAGAGCTAGTGCATGGAAAGTGTTAAAATACAACTCTTTGAAGCACCCTAGGGTGTGCCCTTTCTAAAAATATATGGTTTGATGGGGGTAAATTACTTTGGCCGGCTTCAAAAATGTCCCAAATAGGACATGGGTGCATGATGACGAAATGTGAAAATTCCAAGTTGGAAAACTGAAATGCGCACCCCCAAATAAGGCCTTTTAGCCCCCAAATGACCCGACATACCTATACATGGGTGGTATCAATTTACTCAGAAGATGTTGCTGAACATATTTTGGGGTGTTTTTTGGCAGTAACCCATAACTGGATTTGACAATTCATGCCTAAAGTACAATGTGTGTGAAAAAATAACACAAAAAGTGACTACCTGAAAGTTTGACAAAGAGCTAGTGCATGGAAAGTGTTAAAATACAACTCTTTGAAGCACCCTAGGGTGTGCCCTTTCTAAAAATATATGGTTTGATGGGGGTAAATTACTTTGGCCGGCTTCAAAAATGTCCCAAATAGGACATGGGTGCATGATGACGAAATGTGAAAATTCCAAGTTGGAAAACTGAAATGCGCACCCCCAAATAAGGCCTTTTAGCCCCCAAATGACCCGACATACCTATACATGGGTGGTATCAATTTACTCAGAAGATGTTGCTGAACATATTTTGGGGTGTTTTTTGGCAGTAACCCATAACTGGATTTGACAATTCATGCCTAAAGTACAATGTGTGTGAAAAAATAACACAAAAAGTGACTACCTGAAAGATTGACAAAGAGCTAGTGCATGGAAAGTGTTAAAATACAACTCTTTGAAGCACCCTAGGGTGTGCCCTTTCTAAAAATATATGGTTTGATGGGGGTAAATTACTTTGGCCGGCTTCAAAAATGTCCCAAATAGGACATGGGTGCATGATGACGAAATGTGAAAATTCCAAGTTGGAAAACTGAAATGCGCACCCCCAAATAAGGCCTTTTAGCCCCCAATGACCCGACATACCTATACTTGGGTGGTATCAATTTACTCAGAAGATGTTGCTGAACATATTTTGGGGTGTTTTTTTTGCAGTAACCCATAACTGGATTTGACAATTCATGCCTAAAGTACAATGTGTGTGAAAAAATAACACAAAAAGTGACTACCTGAAAGATTGACAAAGAGCTAGTGCATGGAAAGTGTTAAAATACAACTCTTTGAAGCACCCTAGGGTGTGCCCTTTCTAAAAATATATGGTTTGATGGGGGTAAATTACTTTGGCCGGCTTCAAAAATGTCCCAAATAGGACATGGGTGCATGATGACGAAATGTGAAAATTCCAAGTTGGAAAACTGAAATGCGCACCCCCAAATAAGGCCTTTTAGCCCCCAAATGACCCGACATACCTATACATGGGTGGTATCAATTTACTCAGAAGATGTTGCTGAACATATTTTGGGGTGTTTTTTGGCAGTAACCCATAACTGGATTTGACAATTCATGCCTAAAGTACAATGTGTGTGAAAAAATAACACAAAAAGTGACTACCTGAAAGTTTGACAAAGAGCTAGTGCATGGAAAGTGTTAAAATACAACTCTTTGAAGCACCCTAGGGTGTGCCCTTTCTAAAAATATATGGTTTGATGGGGGTAAATTACTTTGGCCGGCTTCAAAAATGTCCCAAATAGGACATGGGTGCATGATGACGAAATGTGAAAATTCCAAGTTGGAAAACTGAAATGCGCACCCCCAAATAAGGCCTTTTAGCCCCCAAATGACCCGACATACCTATACATGGGTGGTATCAATTTACTCAGAAGATGTTGCTGAACATATTTTGGGGTGTTTTTTGGCAGTAACCCATAACTGGATTTGACAATTCATGCCTAAAGTACAATGTGTGTGAAAAATAACACAAAAGTGACTACCTGAAAGATTGACAAAGAGCTAGTGCATGGAAAGTGTTAAAATACAACTCTTTGAAGCACCCTAGGGTGTGCCCTTTCTAAAAATATATGGTTTGATGGGGGTAAATTACTTTGGCCGGCTTCAAAAATGTCCCAAATAGGACATGGGTGCATGATGACGAAATGTGAAAATTCCAAGTTGGAAAACTGAAATGCGCACTCCCCAAATAAGGCCTTTTAGCCCCAAATGACCCGACATACCTATACTTGGGTGGTATCAATTTACTCAGAAGATGTTGCTGAACATATTTTGGGGTGCTTTTTGGCAGTAAACCTTAAAGTTCACAGTACATGTATTCTTAATTGCGTTCAAAAAAAAAAAATCACCAAAATTTTTTTTTTTTCAAACTTTGGCATAGATTTGTGGTAAAATGGTTTGCATGGAAAGAGTCAAAATACCCCAAGTTTAATACCTTGATTTGTGTACTTTAAAAAAATATGTATATGTGGAGGGTTATTCAGGAATTAGTGACAGATATCAGTGTTACAATGTCACTATCACTAGTTTTGAAAATAAACTCTTTGGAAATGGCAAAGTGCTACTTGCACGTATTGTTTCATAAAATAAGGAAAAAAGCGAGGAATATGTAAACATTGGGTATTGCTAAACTCAGTACAAAAATTTTAGAAACTACCAAGGAATTAATTTTTTTTGACGGTTGTTGATACATAAGAAATTTTGGGGGTCAAAGTTCGAAAAAGTGGTGTTTTTTCAATTTTTGTGTCATATTTCACAATATTTTTATAGTAAATTATATGAAATGATGAAAAAAATGGTATTTTTATAAAGTCCATTTAGTGACGAGAAAAACAGTGTAAAATATGTGTGGGTTACATAAACGAGTAAGAGGAAAATTTGACGTAAACACTAAGAGCGCAGAAACGTAAAAACAGCAGCGGTCACGAACGGACGGATTTGTGTAAAACCGCCCGGTCACTAAGGGGTTAAAATACAAAACACGAAAAAAGAGCACTCCATATCAATGACCACCTTCATCCACCATTTTGTGCAAGAAAAAAACACATTTCAAAAATTCAAAAAAACCTAACTGAGGTACATTGACGATTGTGACAGGCTTATGCAAACTATGATCATACTTTGTTAACTGAATCCCCATCATTTTACCTCCGTCAGGTTTTTTTGAATTTTTGAAATGTGTTTTTTTCTTGCACAAAATGGTGGATGAAGGTGGTCATTGATATGGAGTGCTCTTTTTTCGTGTTTTGTATTTTAAGTTTAGATGCACCCGCTCATGTTGCAAGTTTAGGTTGAGTGCAACCCACCCTGTGGTTTGCTTTTTCTATATATATATATTATAGTAGGCCGTGTTAGTCCAGATGCCAAAATCACGAGTATAGCAGTCTGTAGTGATAGCTTTTTTATTGGACTAACGTTGCATTTAAAGTACAAGCTTTCGAGAGGGATCCTCCCTTTGTCAGGTATAGAAGCTTACTGATCAGAATGGTAGAATTAAACATTGGGACATTCATAGGACGCACAGTTGGGGGTGTTAGATGTTGTACATCGCCAAATGGCATGGTCAGAGGGGGGGGGCAGCAAAAAGAGTATTTAATTGTCTCAGGCACATAAGACAACAGTGATGAAATCATGTCCACTTCAAAGGGAATGTGAAAGGACAAAAGAAACAAACAAAAAAACAAAAAAACACAAAACAGTGAGTATGGGGAAGACACAGAAAAATTAGAATTCTGGTTGGGGCTTGGTTTTCTCTCTGTCTTTTTCTTGTTTTTTATTTTCTTTTTTTTCTGTGTCTTCCCCATACTCACTGTTTTGTGGGGTTTTTTTTTGTTTGTTTTGTCCTTTCACATTCCCTTTGAAGTGGACATGATTTCATCACTGTTGTCTTATGTGCCTGAGACAATTAAATGCTCTTTTGTTGTTTCCCCCCCCCTCTGACCATGCCATTTGGCGATGTACAACATCTAACACGCCCAACTGTGCGCCCTATGAATGTCCCATTGTTTAATTCTACCATTCTGATCAGTAAGCTTCTATACCCGACAAAGGGAGGATCCCTCTCGAAAGCTTGTACTTTAAATGCAACGTTAGTCCAATAAAAAAAAGTATCACTACAGACTGCTATACTCGTGATATATACACATTTTCCATAGAAGATGCACTCTGGAACTTGTTAAAGATAAAACAAAAGAGTTTATTGTATCATTCTATAAACTTTTTTGGTTTATCCTTAACGAGTCCCAGAGTGCGTCTTCTATGGAAAGCATATATACAATTGTTGAGACTTTGTTTGCATCGGGCAGATTAAATCAGTATTTAAAGGAGAGTGCTGAATTAGGTCAAGAGATAGATATATATTTTCTTCTGCTTGCGGAAGCATACTGTATGTGGAGCACGGGATAATATTTTAACAATGCCCTGTTAATTAATAAGCTGAGTTATAATTTTGGCACGTACAGCACTTTATATACATTTTAGATTTGTACATAGGAATGCCTTAATTGATTTTCATATAGTATTTTATTATCCATAAATGAATTTAGTCCTCCCTCTTTTTATATTCATCATTTAAGATACCACATCCTTTTCCCCATTATAATCCAGAATTGGATTTATAACATCCTGATATGGGATTAATTATAATAATGTAGTGATATAGTACACTGTGTAATCCAATCTTTTCATAGTGGATTTATGTTAAATACATGGGGCCCTATTACACTCCTCGCGCACAAATTTGCGCGTGCGCTAAAACACATTAACGTGAAGGAAAAACCCTTCGCGCTGAACGTCGTATTACGACGTTCGCGCACAAAATGCACATTAACGTCTAACGCGAGTTACCCTGCGAGAGTGAAAGTTTGTGCGCGCATCCCATACTTAACATTGTGAGCACAAATGCCTTCGTGTGCTGGTATAATTTTAAAATAATTTTAACGTCTTTTAAAAGCTGGTGGTAACTGCAGATCTGAACGTTCTGGCTGAAACCAAATACACCAGCACGAAAAAAAAAATACAGCAAAGTATAGTTACACATTCTACACATACCCAAACAATAAAATTGAGAGGTTGTGCGTGTTTTTATTATTGCTGCAGCATATATACTCAGATTGATTTTGACAGGTGCAAAAACTGAACCGGAGACAATTGTGGTTCTGAATTCTGATTGGCCTCCGATTTCTGCGCGCAGCGTTAATTTGCGCGTGTTTTCGCGCGTATTTTTTATGCGCAATATTTTCGCACGGATGAAAAGATGCGCTCAGATCGTAATACCGGTGTTAATTTACGCGCGTTAACATTTAAGGCTAGGGTCAAACGAAAGCATTTTTACACGCGAACGTAAAAAAGTGCGTCCGAACGAATGGACGTATTTTTTCACGGAGTGCGCGAAAACGGTCATACGATGCGCATTTTTAGTGCGTGATTTTTTCGGATCGTCAATAAAACTCTTTTTGCGTCTGGACGTTATGTAGGCTGGACATTAGCAGTGTCTGACATCTCTTAATCACGCAAACACGCCGCTATGCCGCAGCTGCGCACTCTGTACGTCCGTACTAGCGGCTCAGCGTTCTCAGAAAAATGCGTTCATTTTCCACTTGCGTTGCGCGGCCGGACTTTCGTGCGACCGTACTTCGTATATTGGCCGTCATTGCCCGTCATTTGCTGCTAGTGCGGCCGTAATTATGTGCGCCAGAACGCACGTTAAAAGTGCGCTGGTCTGACCCCAGCCTAACACTGCGCACAAAATAATTGCGCTGTGCGTGCGCTTTTGCGCAGAGATTGTAATAGAGCCCGTGATCGGTATATATACATAAAAAATCCCTCCCCCTCTCCCCTTTTAAATGTGACATAAGCTAATTTTAAGATGGGATTTTATATGTGTAATTTTAAATAGGAGTAAGTTCTAAGATGTATTTGCAACCATTTTAATATGTGAATCCTATACCCAAGTTAAATATAGGTTTTATTAATAACGGTAGATGGTTTAGAGCCAAGAATAAACATTGTGGGAGCTTGGCCGCTAAGTTATTGTTACGGACGAGTGCCGATTTGGTCCAGTTGCTGCCGAAAGTGAAACGACTCCGCTGGAACGCACGTCCATTTTTCTTCCACTATAGTTGAAACGCGGAAGTTCGAACGATGCCGCACGCATGCGCAGCACTAATTGACATTTTGGCGCACTTTCAGTTTCGATCTATGAGTTCAAATGACTAATTAAAAGACAAAGCAACACGGGAAGAACAAATACTCCAGCTGAGGAAGCAAAGAGATCGCGAAACGCGTTCTGGACGTATTTAATCCATTTTATTCAATTATTTGTTTTATGATATAATAATAAAGCCATTTTAAATTACCCATTATCGATGTTGTGATTGCTGTATAACAGACGGAAGGATGTGGGACAGCCAGACAGTTGAGGGGTGATCCAGCGCTCCCATTGAAAAATGCTGGCCGCCAATACATCCAGTGCCAGATCTTTTGGCACTTGAAAACGTGAGTGTGACACCTTTTATGCTATAAATTTAGAATGCAACAACGGATCACACTATGTTAGTATATTTCTCTTGAGGTGAACACCAGTGGAACAACGAGAGAATTTCCATCATATCCTGCTAAGAGGATCCTTTAGGAAGAAGCGCAGACCTCACCACATCCATTTGTCAATGTACTGTATTAATTTATTGACAAGAGATTATCTGCTTTGCATTGTCTGTTGACGACTACACTAATCTTTAAATTCCAGCTTCCTCTCATTTCAGGTTAAAGTGACTTGCTACTCATCCTGGCCACTTTGTTTTAAAGTGGTCAGGATGTGTAGAATCTCCTCCCTGCCGCCCCAATCTAAATGAATCGCTTGGTAAAATGGAGGAGTTTCCTTCACACCACCAGCAGCCAGGGATTTTGAATTTCCCGGCTATCGTTCACCAGATTGGTCACTAGTGACGTCAGCATGCAGAGAGTTTGCTTGCATCACCCTGTCAGAGACCAATCGCTGTAGCGAGCAGTCTCAGAGAGAGGCAGCCAATGAATCCATCAACTGTGCAGGTGCTATGGAACTTGTCAGGGCTGGACTGGGAAAAAAAAAATCAGCCCTGGATTTCGTCCAGACCGGCCCACTTTAATTATGCAAACACGCACAAATATAGTAGAAAA
Source organism: Leptobrachium leishanense (assembly GCA_009667805.1). Classification (NCBI taxonomy): domain Eukaryota; kingdom Metazoa; phylum Chordata; class Amphibia; order Anura; family Megophryidae; genus Leptobrachium; species Leptobrachium leishanense. Next base: position 72,961,008 of record CM019073.1, on the reverse strand, counting down.
ACCAACCAGATCGCTCAACCAATCACTCTATAGAAACCGGAGTTGCTTACAGCGGCACAGAGGTTGAGTGTCTTAAGGCAAAGAGGGTCTCACAGGCACGACGGCCCCAATATGAGAATGCGTCTGTTTTACAGATGGTGAGGAAACTCTCATCTCACCCATTAACCCCTTAAGGACCGCTGACGTACTATGTACGTCCTGCCCACGGGTCTCCTTTAGACCCGCAGACGTACATAGTACGTCAGCGGTGCCTAATCCCCCTCCCGCCCGATACTTACCTCCCTTGCTGGATCCCTCGCAGATCTGGCAGGGAGGAAGCCTTCCCTCGTGATTTGCATGAGCCGGCGAGCTCAATGACGTCACCACGCTGCGTGGTGACGTCATCAACAGACGCCCCCATTGAAATCAATGGAGGGGGCCTCCTTTGGAGCACTCTATCTCCCCAACCATTGATGATAGAGAGATGCAGGTTGCACCGCTGGAAAGGGGAGAGTCTCCCCTTTTCAGTGGTGTACTGCATTAATGGTTTCGCTGCCGGATCGTGATTCGGTGCAAATTTGCACCGAATTATGATTCAAACCTGGAGGGGGCTGACTTCGTGGATGTCAGCCAAGCCTCCAGGTCACCCCCCACCCACTGACATCCTCACCATATGTGTGAGTATGTCAGTGGGCCAGTTAACCCCCTAGCTGCCATGTGGAGATAGGGGGATCCTTTGGATCCCTTTATCTCCCGATCCGTGGCAGTGAGAGGGTCATATTTGATTTGAAAGGCCTGATCATGGCCTTTCCAATGATACCAAACATGACTAGGTTTGGTGTAGAAATAAAACTTTAAAAAATAAATAAATAAATAAAAATATAACAAAAAAAAAAGAAAAAATATATATATATTTTTTTTTCGTCTGGGGGGGGGTTTAGTTAATTGGTACCTAGTCTGTCATCTAAAAATAATTAGCAAAAACCGGTCAGAATGAGCGCAGCGCACATAGATGAACTGGCTCAGCAGTGAAGGGGTTAAAAAGCAAAAACATATAAAAATTGGGTATTTCTATTCTTGGGGCAAAATTTTGAAACTATTTAGCCGGGGTCTTTTTTGGTGGTTGTAGATTTTAGATATTAAATTACGAAAAAGTGTGTTTTTACCATTTTTTCATCATATTTCATAATTTATTTTATAGTAAATTATTCGATATGATGGAAATAATGGTATTTTTAGAAAGTCTATTTAATGGCGGGAAAAACGGTGTATAATATGTGTGGGTTGAATAAATGAGTAAGAGGAAAATTTGACCTAAACACTAACAGCGCAGAAATGTAAAAACAGCAGCGGTCACTAAAGAACGGATTTGTGTAAAACCGCCCGGTCACTAAGGGGTTAAGGGCATCACGGACTGCGCGGTGAACCAGCATTCACACTGGCCCACTGATCTGTCGGCCCGTCGGGAATCTCCCTGTAGTCCCAATGGCCAGTACAGGCAGGGGTCAAGTCCTGGGAAAAAAAGTGAGGGAACTCACCCACAAATTCCACAACCCCTATTACCTGAAGAAAAAAATATATATATCACGAGTATAGCAGTACCTGGTGATACCATTTTTATTGGGTTAACATTACATTTAAAAGACAAGCTTTCAAGAGTGTAACCTCTCCTCTTCAGGTCTGGAAACTATACTGATCAGTGAAAGGTATCATTACGTACAGGTATACTCGTGATTTTGGCAACTGGACTAAAGCGTTTTATATATAATATATATATCACATACATACATATATATATCTATCCAGGCACAGACCCCCCAGAATTATATACACAGGCACAGAGCCCCCAGAATTACATACACAGGTACTGGACCCCCAGAATAACATACACAACACTGAACCCCCAGAATAATATACACAGCACTGAGCTCCCAGAATAATATACACAGCACTGAACCCCCAGAATAATATACACAACACTGAACCCCCAGAATATACACAACACTGAAACCCCAGAATAATATACATAGCACTGAGCCCACAGAATAATATACACAGCACTGAGCCCCAGAATAATATACTCAGCACTGAGCCCCAAGAATAATATACCCAGCACTGAGCCCCAAGAATAATATACCCAGCACTGAGCCCCAAGAATAATATGCAAAGCACTGGTTATATGGATATATTTGCCCCAGCTCACATGGATATATTTTCCCCAGTTCACATGGATATAATTGCCCCCAGTTCACATGGATATTATTGACCCCAGCTCATATGGGTATATATTGCCCCAGTTCACATGGATATGCCCCCAGCTCATGGATATGCCCCAGCTCTCATGGATATTGCCCCCAGCTCTCATGGATATTGCCTCAGCTCTCATGGATAATGCCCCAGCTCTCATGGATATGCCCCAGGTCTCATGGATAATGTCCCCCCAGCTCTCATGGATAATGCCCCCCCAGCTCTCATGGATAATGCCCCCCCAGCTCTCATGGATATGCCCCAGCTCTCATGGATAATTCCCCAGCTCTCATGGATATGCACCAGGTCACATGGATATGCCCCAGGTCTCATGGATAATGCTCCAGCTCTCATGGATAATGCCCCAGGTCTCATGGATAATGCCCCAGGTCTCATGGATATTGTCCCCAGCTCTCATGGATAATGCCCCAGGTCTCATGGATAATGCCCCAGCTCTCATGGATATGCCCCAGCTCTCATGGATATGCCCCAGGTCTCATGGATATTGCCCCCAGCTCTCATGGATAATGCCCCATGTCTCATGGATATGCCCCAGGTCTCATGGACAATGCCCCAGGTCTCATGGACAATGGCCCAGGTCTCATGGATATTGCCCCCAGGTCTCATGCCCCAGGTCTCATGGATAATGCCCCGCCCCAGGTATCATGGATATTATTGCCCCCAGCTCACCTCTCTGTGGGCCCAAAACGATTGAGCAGGCCGCCGCCGCCGCACATTGCCAAAATCACGAGTATACCTGTACGTAATGATACCTTTCACTTTTCAGTATAGTTTCCAGAAATGAAGCTGTCCTATGCCCCAGCTCTCATGGACAATGCCCCAGGTCTCATGGATATTGCCCCCAGGTTTCATGGATAATGCCCCAGGTCTCATGGATAATACCCCCAGGTCTCATGCCCCAGGTCTCATGGATAATGCCCCGCCCCAGGTATCATGGATATTATTGCCCCCAGGCACCTCTCTGTGGGCCGAAACGATTGAGCAGGCCGCAGCCACCGCACATTGCCAGCAGCTGCGTGCTTCCTGCTAGAATGGCCGCTGACAGGAAGTGCAGCCGCTCGCCTGGGATCTAACAGCCAGCCGCGATCTCGCGAGATCGCGGCTGGCTGTTAGATCCCAGGCGAGCGGCTGCACTTCCTATGAGCGGCCGTTCTAGCAGGAAGCACGTGGCCACCGGAAATGTACGGTGGCCTGCTCAATCATTTCAGGCTCGGGCCACAGCAGGAACCTGCATTCCCGCAGCATTCCCACTGTGGGAGAAGTGCGGGAACGCCGTTCCCGCATGTTCCCGCGTGTTCCCGCAGGACTCGAGCCATGAGTACATGCCTGGAACTTGTGTACGTCCATAGCAGTGAGAAATTTGCAGTTCATACGCTACGTAAGTTGTGTAGGAGCGCAAATTGCGCAAAAAATTTTCAGGGACTTCCAGGTTCGGGAGTCCCTGAGCCAAAGAGGAGGAGTAGTGCCCAGCGAGGGAGAAAAGGCAAAATCATCTCAAAAAGAAAAAAAAGATAATTGGGCCGAGACAGCCAGCAGCCTCTGCCCTATTATTTAAAGGTCAGGAAAAGGGAACTATATTTTCAATATATCCGTTTAATGTTTTGACTTCTTTATCACTACAGTTTTTTCTTCTGATCTCCTGCTCAGGGTGAGGTTGTTTATTATTTGAAGTCTATGTTTCATCCACATTCAAGAAAAGAGGAAGTTCATGATGCAATTTCTAAACCTATACACTATAGATGCACCTGATTGGTCCAAGTTATGCTACTGTTATGTTCATTTTTTGCTTTATTAAAAAGAAGGTAAATTTAGTTGCTGCTGATGGTAAAGTATAAAAACCATCAGGATTATTCAAAGAAAGGTGAAACTCTGGAGAATGTTTGGAGAAGTGAAAATTCTAGGTCAAAATAGCCAAACCAGAAACATTTTCCCATTTATCTCACATTCCAAATCAGCTGTTTTGACATGGAATTTTCACTTCTCCAAAAGTTCTCCAGAGTTTCACCTTTCTCTGAATAACCCTGATAATACTCACATCTATGTCTTTAATTATAACTTTAACCCCTTTCAGACTAATAGGGGAATCTGGAAATTTTCCATTTGTTCCAGGAAAACAGAAACCGAATTGTCTTCAAAGGGCTACTGTTTCTCTAGGAGGACATTTTCCTGCACAGACACTTGTGAACCAAGCAATAAAAGAGGAAAGAAAATGAGTCCATGTGTTTGTGTATATATCCACAAAGTCAACTTGGTGATGAAAAGCATGTGAACACAAACTGTAAAAGGAAATGTGGGTACTGATTATTCATTCCATCGACAAAATGTGTGCATGACTGAATAAGTTGGTGTATATTTCTTAAGAGTGCCATATCCTTCATCGTCGATGCTTCTTAATTAAATGCATTTGATTGGCCAAAGATCAATAAGCTATATAAGCTAGATGACATCACAGTATGTTAAGCAACAATCAATTTGCTAGTATACACCTGCTGTGGCCATGAAAGCCTCTTTTCATTTGAAAAAGTAAAAAAAAACAAGTATATTTTTATTTATGCTGAAAAATATAATAAGCAAATACAATCAAATATATTTTCTGCCTGAAGTACTCTTAAATGGTAGCATAACCAGGCTACCATCATACCCACATATAGCAAATGGAATGATGCACAATCTGGTTCCGCGGTAATTTGGAGCGTACTATTTCATTATAATAAATGGAGATTTTTAGCATTCAATTTTAATTCTTACATCTGATGTATATTAACCTAAAACATTTGATCATAGTACATTTTAATAGACAACAACAGATACTGATCTGTATTGTATACTATGGGTTCTCTTCTTACTCTAACAAGAGTTTAAACTCACTTTGATTCCAGTTCCATCTGCTCCTCTAATTGTGAAATCTTAGACTCCAGAGTGGCAATAGTAATCTTGTATTTCGACTTGATCGTGGAATCCACCTCATTTAATTTAGCCCTTAGTTCTTTGTTCTGCCTTTCCATTTGTTGGCGGGCATTATCTGCTTTTTGAGAGAAGCTTCTCTCTGCCGACAGTTCGGTTGTCATTGTCTCCACCTAAAGATAATGATTAAACCATTTCTTCAGTTTAAATCCAAGAAAAATTTCAATTATTCAACAGTCACAAAGACGCACAAAGCAGAAATATAAAAAAAAAAATATGTTATGGTTACAGGAAATAAGGGAAGGTGCTTACACAAATGCCCAAGAATCTTTTCTATTATAAATAACAGTCTGGTCATTTACAGGGTAATTCAAAGAGAGTCGAAAAGTTACCGCACGTTCGGTGACTTTTCGTTCTCTTCAATTCGGTTCGCTTTGCCGATCCCATTTCGGCGACCCTGCGGTGTATTCAATGAGCGAGCACCACAGGGCCGTCGAAGTGCAGGGAAAAGCCGCCGAAAACCTGCCGACAACTCACCACAAAACCCGACGAATGCACGCCGAAAACCCGCAAAACATCTGGATTAACCCACCGAAAACGCCGGAAAAACCCGAGCAGGAGCCGATCAAAGCCGCCGAAAAAAGCTGACACCGCAGACGAATGCAGTGAATAAATTAGAAAAACAGTACGCTTGAATGTTTGAAAAGTGAAACGCTGTTTGCAAAGAAACTACTGAGTGAAAATGTCTGAAATTTACATATGAGGTCCAAGGAATGATAATAAAAAGGGCTGTTACAGAATAAATAAGTAAAAAAATAAATCCCAAAAAATGCTTAAAATATCTTAAAAAATCTATAAATAAAGAGACTCTTTACTGTAGAATATTATAATCAACTGTTTATTAGATATTGAGTTAAAACAAGAATATTTTTAACATTGAAGCCTATGGGATTCGCCTGATTAAACCTGCTGAATTAAACCACCGAATGACAGGGAATTTCGGGAACCTTTCACTGCTGGTTTTTGTTCTCTGAATAGCCGAAGCATTGCTTCTCTATGGGGATTTCACTGCCCTCGAACAGGCACCGTATGTGCAGGCAATTTGCCAAGATTTGGCGAATTGCCTGCTCTCTGGATAGCCGAATGATTTTCAGCGTTCGGTTCCCTTTCGGCAGCCATTCGGATCTCTTTGAATAACCCTGTTAGGCTGGGGCACACAAGGTCACTAAATGCGTTAGTTTTAACATGCATCATGAAGTCGCCATAGAATTATGAAGAATCATATAGAGCAGGGACGTGCAGTCAGAGGAGGCAGGTGAGGCAGGGCTTCACCTGCCATTCCATTAAGTCAGTGGGGTCAGGTCTCAGGTGGCTATAATATTAAATCTGTAAAATAAAATCTGAAATTTAATAAAAAATGCTCTCATATTCACCTGCTCCACGCTCCCTCGCCATCCTTCTCTAACCTACGCTTTTCTTTTCTTATCAGTTTGCCGACTGCTGTGTGTGTGATTCACCACACAGACAGCAGCGGCAGCACTGAGCCAGCCTAGCCAACGCAATATGCATAGCTGAACACTACGCTAATTGCGTAGCCTCCGGCGCGCTGCTTACTTCTTAACCCCTTAGTGACCGGGCGGTTTTACACAAATCTGTCCTTTAGTGACCGCTGCTGTTTTTACGTTTCTGCGCTGTTAGGGTTTAGGTCAAATTTTCCTCTTACTCGTTTATTCAACCCACACATATTATACACCCTTTTTCCCGCCATTAAATGGACTTTCTAGAAATACCATTATTTCCATCATATCCAATAATTTAATATAAAAAAAATATGAAATATGATGAAAAAAATGGTAAAAACACACTTTTTCGTAATTTAATCCCCTAAAGCTATAACCACCAATAAAGACCCCAACTAAATAGTTTCCAAATTTTATCCCGAGAATAGAAATACCCAATTTTTACATGTTTTTACCTTTTAACCCTTTCACTGCTGAGCCAGTTCACCTATGTGCGCTGCGCTCATTCTGACCATTTTGTGCTAATTATTTTGAGATGTCAGCCTAGGTCCTATTTAACTAAACCCCCCCAGACAATTTTTTTTTTTAAAAAAAAACACATTTTTTTATTTTATTTAATTTTTTTATTATTATTTTTTTTTATTATTTTTTTTTATTTTTTTTTTTAAAAAATGTTTTTAAACCAAACCTGATCATGTTTGGTATCATTTGAAAGGCCATGATCAGGCCTTTCAAATGATGTCAAATATGACCATCTAGCTGCCATGGATCGGGAGATAAAGGGATCCTTAGGATCCCCTTATCTCTACATGGCAGCTAGATGGTTAACAGTCCCACTGACATCCTCACACATATGGTGAGGTGGTCAGTGGGTGGGGGGGGGACCTGGAGGCTAGGCTGACATCCAAGATGTCAGCCCCCCTCAGGTTCGAATCGCGATCCAGCGGCGAAAGGGTTAATGCTATACACCGCTGAAAAGGACTCTCCCCTTTTCAGCGGTGCAAAAAGCATTTTGCTAGCTTCAATGGTTGGGGAGATAGAGGGCTCCGAAGGAGCCCCCCCTCCCCTCCATTGAATTACATGGGGGCACCTTCTGATGACGTCACCACGCAGCGTCGCGACGTCATCAGCCTCGCCTGCCCATGTAAATCACATGGGCAGGCTTCCTCCCTGCCAGATCGCCGTGGGATCCGACGAGGGAGGAGAGTATCGGACGGGAGGGGGATTTGGCGCCGCTGACGTACCCTGTACGTCCGCGGGTCTAAGGGAGACCCGAGGACAGGACGTACAGGGTACGTCAGGGGTCATTAAGGGGTTAAATCAACGCTCTTTAGTGGAGAGGCACTGAGAGCAAGTGAATGGCTTGAGCCAATGGGAAAGCTCCATTGATCTCAAGTCATTCACTTTTTTAAAAAAAAAACCCCCATGGGAGGCAGAGCTTCCCATGGATTGATTGACACAGGACAGTCATGTGACTGTCCTTGTCAATCATGGAGGCATTGCCGCAGTGGGGGGCAATGCTGACCCACACTGCCACTCCCAGAAGCCCCCATGTGACCTACTCTGGGTGTGTTTCCACACATGTTCAATGCGGACTGCTGCATGTCTGCTCTCAGTGGCTGTGGCGGCTGGGCTGGGTGCTGGCGGTTTCCTGCGGGCTGCTCCGGGTCAATCACTCTGTCACCGACACGCAGAGGTAAGGAGCCGCTGCCCTCCTTCTATTCCTCTTGAACAACGAGTGCCCTTAAAGAAACATCCTGCGGGTCCTGGGAACTTTGTTACCCGGCACTTTGGGACTTTATTCCATTTGGGACCAACTTGATACAAAGTGCATGGTCCCATCCAGGAAGTGTGCAGGGGAATGGCAGAGGCAGGGGGTTGTACGGGGCAGGTGTACCTGAGCTACCAGCCTAGGTGGGCAGCAACCAGGCTATGGTGACCTCAATGTTCCTGTAAGAGGGTCACGTATGTGCTATGCTTGTTGCAGGGCTGTTCTTATTGTAGCCAAGCCCTGCAGTGTGCTTAGATGCTCCGTGTCCCTCCTATAAGCTATGGCATGGCTGTTGTCCTGTGTCTATAGAGCTGGAGGACTTGGTTGCCATTTAAACAGCAGGGAGGGGAGGAGGCCCTGCTCACTGAGGTGTGTGACACCTCCCCTGTGGTGTGTGACAGTCCCCTCCTCGCTCCCCTCTCCTCAGCTCCCACTGCTCATCCACTGTGGTGGTGCCCTGTGCCCTGTATGTGCTGTTAAGATGCTGACAGCAGACTGAGCCCAGGAATGTACGCTGAGCTCAGCCTCCTCTTGGAAACTCCCCCACGGTAACGCTGTGCCTGCCACACAGACTGACCAACTGCCTGCCACAGGGGGGAGACCAGCCCTGGCTGAACGTCTGCTCCCAGGTAATGGGCGCTCACTCAGCACTCAAAGCCGATAGGAGTCATGGGTGGGGGGGCAGCTGAAGTTCAACACATACACACACTGACTCTGAAAAATAAACATTGCACATATACACACTGCGCATACACACACTGACTCTGAAAAAGAAACACTGAACATATACAGACTGCGCATACACACACTGACTCTGAAACAGAAACACTGCACATATACACACTGCACATACACACACTGAGACACTGCACATACACACACACACACTGCAAACACACACACTGAAACACTGCAAACACACACTGAAAAACTGAAAACACACTGAGACACTGCACACGAAAACACTGCACATAAGCACTGCACACAATGCACCTACACACAGTGCACAGACACACACTGCACACTATGCACAAACATACTACACATCCTACGCACTGCACAAACACTACTACACATCATACACACTGCACACAATGGACATACACACATGTAGACACTGCACATTCCTAATGGTGTGCAGTGAATGGGGGAGCTGCAGATCAGATCTGGGATTGCTTCACATAGAGGAGCACATGTCCTTTACATGCCAGTGCCTCACCAGCCACTGACCTCACCTCCCTTGTATAGAGAACAACACACAAATCACACATGCACTTTTTCAGGCACACGAGAATGGACGCAGAGTTTTGGTTGCTACCAAGCTGCTAAGATACACATAGAAACATGTCTGCAGAGGTGCTGCTTTCTATAGGCAAGAGTACAGGACATCACCGAGCACTTATTTGACGTCTGTCACGTGTGTAGGAAACTGAAGACTACAAAATGCAACGGCTTCTTCAGCTTCCATATTTCATGAGTTTTTTAACTTCACTTCAACGTTCACCTGCAATTGGGCATCATGTGTGTCCATACAAAAGTATGATCATCATAACAGAAATACTTACTGCACTTGTGGGGCTCCAGCCTTATTCTCTTGTTATACTGTCTCAAGTTTTGACCTAACTTGACCTTGCTCTGACTTCTGGATTCCCCAACCAAATAGATCCGTTTGGCAAAAACAAGAAATACATGTGAAGTGTCCTACAGTTAGTAAAAATAATATATATCCAACCTGCAATGCCACTGCTGCATCTATCACTAACTCATGGATGGAGAAAAAATAAAGAACCTTAAGTGTTGCTCTTTCATCAGTTAAAGAAATGTATTGACAAATTGGTAGACTTATTTTTACCTGAAGTGTGTATTTCCTGAATCTGTCATTTAAAAGCTCTGAGTTATTCTGTTCCTCATCTAGCTCCTCCTCCAGTTGTGCAATTCGGGCCTCCAAAGCTCGTTTTTCATCCAGTAAAGAGGATCTGCCAGTACATAAATTAAAGGATAAGTTAAAAAGGTAAAACCTAAAATGACTAATTTCTCTTAACATCTTATTGCATAAATGAGACTCTAAAATAAACTTGTCAAGCACAACTAGTTCACCTCAGCATTTACATGCATTAATTAGAACAATTCATCTGTTCCCAGGCGTGGGTCCAACCATAGATGTTCCAGCTGGTGTGGTGAGTCTGTTTGATCTCTCAAATCAGTCAGCAGGACATGGTTATTTGCTAAATTTGCCAATGGCCTACATATCAACTATAGAAAGTATTTTCATATTCTTGTAAAGTAACACCTCTAGGATTCAGCATTACGTTTATGCACAACTGTATTCATTATCTGAAGCATCCACTCCGAGACACTGAGATCTGAGGTTTCGGCGCATTTTGGAAATAATTTAGCATTTCTTTTTAATTCAAATTTTTGGAAAGTAGACTGAATCAGGCAAATACACATATACTGGATAATGATAACGCACTGTCCAATATTTTTGAGTGAATGGGATGAATACGTCACTTACACTGCAACCTTATAGGGCACTTTGGCATCCCAAGATGCAGTCCGCTAGTGACGTCCAGTTCATGAACGAATCATTAATTTGAACCGGTTCTTTACTAATAGAGCAGCTCTGGTCACACTACAGATTCTTGAATATAAAAGTATTCAAGGATTATATTGCAGCAGTGGTCAGAGTTGATGTTTTTATAATAAATATTACTAAATAATAAATAGTAAATTTAAGAATGAATAATTTTATGTTACATAATAGTAATTAAGTAATAATACCTAAATAATAATTTTTTTATAATTTTCTAAATATTATAACATTTTTGAATATAAAGGTATTCAAGGATTATATTTCAGCAGTGGTCAGAGTTGACGTTTTTATAATAAATGTTACTAAATAATAAATAGTAAATTTAATAATGAATAATCAATTTTATATTAAATTATTATTATTATTAATTATTAAGCGACAACACATTCCGCAGCGCTGTACAAGGTGCAAAGGGTAAAGACAGGACAATTCTACAGGAGGCAGGTCAGTATTCTTGCCAGCAGATACAGGAGGACGTGAGGGCCCTATTCCCATTGGAATTTACAATCTAGATAATAATAAATAATAGTAATTAAATAATAATACCTAAATAATTAAAAAAATTAATACATTTATATTAAATAATAATATTACAAAATAAAATAAACTATGTTAATGTTCTACCTATAATTGCCTATAATGACAGTTATATTAATAGGTTATTCCCTGTGGGAATTATATGAGAAATAGGGAGAATGTGAAATCTCCAATATTTTTGTTTTTTTTAATTCTATATTTTAATTATTCATTTATTGTTATATTTACACATTGCATGGTCCTGTTTGATATCATTTGAAAGGACAGACTCTGGCCTTCCCAGTGATACCTTATATGACCAGTTGTCACATACAGTTCTAGAGATATATGGGTCCAAAGAACCCCTGTATCTCCTGGTTTGGGAATTAATAGGCAGGACATTCACAGTTAATGTGAAGGGGTGGGGCGAAGTGGCAGGGCAGAGAGTGTCTGCCAATGCCACTGTGGGAGGCAGGCAGTTCCTACCCGGGTCAGAGTCTCTGGTAACTCAGGGAGTCATCAGTACCCGACTCCCGGCTCATCGGTGAAGTGAACTGACAAATCAATTCATGAACCGTTTCTTTGAATCGAACCGTTCGAATGAATTGATTCACCAGAGTGAACCCGAACTTTCCATCACTACAGTCCACAGCAAAGAATATTTTTAAATTCTCAGTTTAAACTATGCTAAATATTAAATGTGAATATTAGCAGAATGTTAACTTAATGTGAAAATTCTCCTGTGCCTGTTTGGATTTTTCTTTTGTGAAACATTGCCTTTTGTTGCCATTGCAAGGTGTTTGCAAAACTGGGAAACACCAGTGTTTTCTGAAAAAGCCCCCTGAGCATTAGAGTGGGAAGAAAAAAAATGCCCTTTAAGTTACTGAACTGAACAGTTTTGAACAATTTTTGAGAGTAAGCAGAATTTATGGCAAGGTAGCTCTATGAACCGTTAGGGGAAGGGCCATGACTGATAAGGTGGAGACAAAAACACTCGCAGGGTTTACCAAGATAGTTGTAGGAAGCAATATATTGAACATATATAAAAGGCTCTTGCCACTGTTGATGTCATGGGGTAACCCCAATTTAACAATTGAAAAAAATTTCAACTGATAAGGTGGAAGCCTGGCATCGTTTGAATGTAGCTGGGCAAGGATTGTTGGAAACTAGCCTAGAGGAGTATATAGGTGCAGGGTGTGAGTTCCTCTTCCTGTTTTTGGTGTTTTAGGCAAAGAAAGTCCTGCCCTCCCTTACCTTGTTTTGTCTGTTTTTTGCCCGTTTAGTTTGTTACGTCTTTTCGCTATAGATTGCCACAGTTTCCTTAAGTGGATGTTAATAGGCCAATTTTGGAATACAAATATACAGTGGCTCATGAACAAGCAGTGAGAAGGGATTTTCCTGCAGCGGCTGACAGCATAACGGGAAGATCGAACTCTGGGAACAAAGGTTTGCCTGCCGGATGAACCCCTTACTACCGTGATCATGTACACACAATCGGGTGTAGCAGACACAGCAGGGTGACATTGTGTTCACACGATCTGTTAGTGTGCTGTAGGATTACGAATGAAATTTTTATTTGTTTTTGGGCTCCATAAGAATCCCACAAAGTTTTAGACCTGTGGGCATAATGCTCTAGATGCTAAAACAATTTAAAATCGGCTAAAGAATGCCCTGACATATTGGTCTTTTCCCAAGCAACACAGAGACAACCGTTGCATCTTACTGTATAATAAATTTAAAGCTTTTAAATCTGAGGCATCCTACAAAGCATATAGGGCAGCCAATAAAGCATGTAAAAAAGCAATTAGATGGGCTAAACTAGAAAATGAAAATGAAATAGCCAAAGAGAGCAAAACCAACGCTAAACGATTCTTTAGGTACATAAATTCTAAAAAAGACAAGAGTGAAAATGTAGGTTCACTAAAATCTGAGTCAGTGGTTATTGTTAACTGAAGATCAAGATAAGGCAGAAATTTTGAATGATAAATAATGAAGAAAAATAATCAACGAGATACCTATAACAGGAGACATGCAATTCATTGATAAAAACTTACTAATAAAAAGTGATTGGTTGACTCAGGACAAGGTTTTGCAGCAATTAAACAAGGTGAATGTTAATAAAGCCCGAGGGCCAGATGGAATTCACCCGCGAGTACTGAGGGAGCTATGTGTTGAAATATGTAAACCTCTGTTCTTAATCTTTCAAGATTCTTTTCTTTCAGGGATCGTACCAAAGGATTGGAAAAAAGCTGACGTGGTCCCTATATTTAAAAAAGGTTTAAAATTTGTGCCTGGGAGTTATAGACCTGTGAGCTTAACATCTGTGGCTGGGAAAGTATTTGAGGGGTTACTAAGGGATAATATTCAGGAATTCATTTGGAGGTATAATGTAATGGCAAAAATCAGCATGGTTTTATGAAACACAGATCATGTCAGACTAACCTAATTGCGTTCTATGAGGAAGTAGGTAGAATATTTTGCCAAAGCTTTCGACCCAGTTCCACACAAGAGGTTACTATTTAAATTAAGAAAAATTGGTCTAGATGAAAATACTTGTTCTTAGATAGAAAACAGGGTACAGAGAGTGGTCATGAATGGTACATTTTCAAGATGGACATCAGTGGTAAGTGGTGTCCCTCAGGGGTCTGTTATAGGACCAATTCTATTCAATTTATTTATAAATGACCTTGAGATAGGCATTGAAAGTCATGTATCAGTGTTTGCAGGTGACACAAAACTAGGAAAAGTAATACAATGTGAACAGGATGTTATTTTGCTGCAGAGGGATTTAGATAGATGAAATTTAATCTAGATAAATGCAAAATTATGCACTAAGGAGTGAAGAACACACAAGCAACTTATACCCTAAGGCTAGGGTCAGACTAACGCATTTTTCACGTTGTCCGTGAAAATGTGCGTTCGAAGAATGGACGTATTTTTTCACGGAATACGCAATAGCGGTCATACTATGCGCAGTTTCATCCGTGATTTTGTACGGATCATCAATAAAACACTTCTTGCATCTGGACGTTATGTTGGCCGGACATTAGCAGCGTCTGATGTCTCCAATTCACGCACACACGCCGCTAGCGGACGCAGCGCACTCTGTACGTCAGTACTAGTGGTTTAACGTTCTCGAAAAAATGCGTTCATTTTCCACTTGCGTTGCGCAGCCGGACTTTTGTGCGACCGTACTTCGTATATTGGCCGTCATTGCCTGGCATCTGCTGCTAGCACGGCCGTGATTAAGTGCGCCAGAACGCGCGTTCGCACTGCCTCAGTCTGACCCTAGCCTTAATGGTACGGAGTTAGGGAAATCAAAGAAGGAGAAGGATTTGGGAATAATCATACAGGGTTATTCAGAGAGCGTGAAAAGCAGGAGAATGACTGGAGAATGACAGGAGAATGAAAAATTCTAGGTCAAAATAGCCAAACCAGAAAAATTCTCCTTTTCATCTCACTTTCCAAATCGGCTATTTTGACCTAGGATTTTTCATTCTCCAGTCATTCTCCAGTCATTCTCCTGCTTTTCACACTCTCTGAATAACCCTGATAGACTTCAAACAAAGTAACAATGTGCAATGTCAAGCAGCAGCCGCCAAGGCCAGCAAGGTATTGGCATGCATTAAAAGGGGAATTCACTCTCGGGATGAAAACATAATTTTGCCTCTGTATAAATCAATGGTAAGATCGCACCTTGAAAATGCCGTGCAATTTTGGGCACCTGTCTTAAGAAAGGATATTATAGCGCTAGAAAAAGTGCAGAGACAGGCGACTAAATTAATAAGGAGAATGGAAGGTTTAAGTTATGAGGAAAGGCTAACAAGTTTGAACTTGTTTAGAGAAATGGAGCCTTAGAGGGGATCTCATAACCTTATATAAACATATACGGGGCCATTATAAACCATTGTCTGGAAACCTATTCGTTAACAGGACACAAGGTCACCCATTTAGACTGGACGAAAGGAAATTCCGCCTAAAGCATAGGAAGGGTTATTTTACAGTGAGAACAATAAAGCTGTGGAATTCTCTGCCTGTTGAGGTGGTTGGGTCAGAGACTGTACAGACTTTTAAAAAATGACTGGATGACTTCCTGCAGACACAGAATATTAAGGGTTATAATATTTAATATATGGGTAAGCTTCGTGATCCAAGGAGAAATCTGACTGCCATTCTGGGGTCAAGAAGGAATTTTTCCCAGGGTGTTGCATATTGGCGAGCGCTTCAGACTGGGCTTTTTGCCTTATTTTGGATCAACAGCAGTAGGTGATGTGTGAGAGGCTGAACCCGATGGACACATGTCTTTTTTCAGCCTATGTAACTATGTAGCTAAATTAAAAAGGATTTTCCAAAAATCCACTGATTCCTGGCAGTGGATTTTTGTAAAATCTTTTGGAAACAGGGCTTGAGTCCTGTGGGAACGGTGTTCCCGCACTTCTCCCGCAGCGGGAATGTTGCGGGAATGCATGTTCCCGCTGTGGGCTGACAGAGTTTATCGCTGGGGCTGCTAGCGGAATGCATTAACAGAATTCCGCTAGCAGCCCCCTCGACTGGTTGTGTGTTCCCCCGAGCGCCTGCACCGGCATTCTCCCTCGCGATACATATAATTCTGGGGTCTGCTGGATATATATAATTCTGGGGACCTGTGCTGGATATAAATAATTCTGGGGTCTGTGCTGAATTATACATGATTCTCGGGGTGTATATATATATATATATTTATATATGGTCTGTGTGTGTGGTCAGGGTGTGCAGGGGGTAAACGGAGTGTCTGGCCATCCAGTTCAATATTAACATAAACTGGACAGGCTTTCAGCAACATCCAAAATTATTTATTGGACTGTGGTCACATGATTTTAAATAAAAGTATCCAGCTCATGATGATAGAAAGGCAACAACTCAAACACTTGTTGCAACCAATGTATGCAGAATACTATCTGTGCACGCACAACACATCGAACCTTTGAACCTTGGAGCAGATGGGCTACAGCAGCAGAAAACCACCTGGTGGACCAATCCACCACTTCTTGTCCTTAGGAGCAGAGTGTGACTGGGAAAAAATAGTTCCCAGTCTCCCTCCATGATCTTGCGGGAGAGAGATTGCTCAGGGCTCGCGGCCCAGAAGTGCAAACCTCCATGGAGTCCTGTGGACTCCAGGAGGTGATACTCATGCGAAAGTGCTACCGCGAGTATCCCAGCAGTTAGCGCTGCGTTCCGGGGCAAGGTGCCGAGGTAGTACCTGCCCCGGAATCTCATGCTAAAAGGGAGATGCTAAGGGGAAAACTGCAGGAGCAGATTTTCCCTGTTTGCGTCCCCATTTTAGCATTAAGCAGCGAATAGGGCATCTTTCCACATGCACCACCCTACTTCGGGTCCTCTATTTACCCTCCCCTTGTGTGCCACCCCTCTCCTCTTAGATTGTAAGCTCTCAAGCAGGGTCCTCTCTCCTACTGTTCTGTATGTTTAACTTGTATGTATATTTGATGTTCTGTCTCACCCATTGTACAGCACTACGAAACTTGTTAGCACTTTATAAATACTTGTAGCTGTAACATAGTTTTGTGAAATAAAGCAAAGGTGTACATTTTATAAATAATATACTTACTTGCCACTGACTCCATTGGACAACTCATCAGCTAAGTCATCTCTTTCCTGCTGAGCTTGCCTCTTTGCGCGTTCTGCAGCTGCCAAGTCCTACAAATTGAACAACAAAGAACATGTAGCAGTTAAAAACAAGACAGTATTTCAAATTGAAAAATATGCGGTACAGCACTATTCAAGAAGATTGAGGTAACAATGCATACAACATATCATTTGTACGAAATATTTTGGAATCTTGTTTTTGTATCACCCATAAAGAATTCCAATGAAGGAAAAACACAATCATATATTTTTGGTGCATTTAGTCAGTGTATATCTATGAAGAGTAGTATATAGGTACAGTCATAAAGGTTTCATCCTCAAATTGGCTCTAAGGCTAGGGTCAGACTAACGCATTTTTCGCGTTCGAACGAATGGACGCATTTTTTCACGGAATACGCGATAGCGGTCATACGATGCACATTTTCATTCGTGATTTTGTACGGTTATCAATATAACACTTTTTGCGTCTGGACGTGATGTTGGCCGGACATTAGCAGCGTCTGACGTCTCCCTAATCACGCACACATGCCGCTAGCGGACGCAGCGCACTCTGTACATCAGTACTAGCGGTTTGACGTTCTCGAAAAAATGCGTTCGTTTGCCATTTGCGTTGCGCGGCCGCACTTTTGTGCAGACGTTCTTCGTATGCTGCACGGCATTGGATGTAATTTGCTGCTAGCGCGGCCGTGATTTAGTGCGGCTAAACGCACGTTAATACTGCGTTAGTCTGACCTTAGCCTTAGACTTCACCCATGTGTTTTTTTTCTTTCGGGACAAAACTAATTTTACTTACCTCCCTGATGCACTGGATAGGTCCTGCTCCTTGCTGATGCTCCTCCGATGGCTGCAGCCCCTCGAGGAACATCCTGCGAGACTCTATGCAGTTCAAGCCTGTGACATGCTGCACAGAGACATGCTTGCCCTGTGTAACATTTCCCTTGAAAAAGGATGCTCAGAGTCTCTCAATGTGAGGTGCAGCAGCAGGAAATGGATCATGGCTCCTCTCCCGTGTTCCCCCTCCTATGTGATTTTGGATTATTCCAGATTCCAGAATCCAGAGGAATTGGGGTCCCAAGCATTCCAGATAACGGGGTGCTCAAACTCTACTACATTTTGGTTGTTTACACTTTTGTGCGTTAATGCCTAGGAGAAGCACTAAGTGGTTATTAGTGAGTGAGATTCTTTAGAAAATGTAATTTCTCTGGTTCCTCACCATTTTCCTTTATTGTTTTGTGTAATGGTTAAACGAAAATTTAACTATGCCTAAATGCTTTATTTTATATATTATTGCAACACAGAACATTCCAATTCTTATGAGAAGAAAAGTATATGCTCATTGCCATTATCTGTTCATAGATAATACAGTTCATATATTGCTGGCATACCTCTTGTAACTGCAGGAGTTCTGCTTCCAAACTCTTAAGCCTCTTCTCATTTTCCCTTGACTGTATGAAAATCTCCTCTCGGGATGACCGTGTTTCCTCAACTTCACGCCAGATTTCTTTAAACTGCAGCTGAAACAGCAGCACAAGAAAAAATATATATTCGGTTCACTGAAACAAATATTTTTACATAATATTGTAAGTATTTTGACAGTGTTCTACAGATCTAGATTTTATTTAATGTTCAAATTCTGTAATATATGCTATATACGTAATAGCCAGGGCCGGATTTGCATCTCAAGAGCCTGTAGCAACAGAAATGTGGAGAACCCCCCCTCCAAACAAAAAAGACACATGCCAAAATGACTTTAAAAATTTTCGTCTTGGGGCAAACTAATTTTGTTTTTGAAAAAAAAAACATTTAGAAAAACTGAAAAACAGTTTCTCTCTATGCTCAAATCAAAATGTTGTCTTAGTTGAGTTAGTGCAGTGGCATTGTTTGTTTTATACTGTATGTAAAAGCATATATATTGCCTCTGCCGTAGAACAAAGAAAAAAATACATTTTGCGATTTACTTTTTTATTTTTACACATTGCAAGGTCATGTTTGGTATCATTGTAAAGACCAGACTCCGACCTTTCCAATGAAACCTCCCTTAATCTTGTGTGGTGTACAATTCAGGTTGTATGGTTCCAAAGCCCCTTTCTCTCCTCACTGCAGTGCCACGGTCTAGGTTGTCGATGAAACAATGCATTACATCATCAGCTCCACACTTGCTGGCAGTGCAGGAAATGAGAAGGTGAGTTATTGCAGCATCACTGGGTCAGTACAAAAACCAAACTGACAAGAAAAAAAATAAAGGGTACAAATTGGCTACGAAAGGGCACCTAAGCAAAATATATTGGCTCATATATTTAAAGGGCCCTATTCCCATGTTGCCGTTAAGCACAGCGCTTGAGCCATTCAGCAGAATGGCTCGAGTGCAGTGTTTTATTAATGGCATATTACATCGGAGACGCAAGCTCATCTCGGATGTAGAGTCAGGATACTGTACATTAGCATTTCCTATACATTGTATGGGAGACGTTAATGTGCCCCCAGCAGATGGAGAACGAGTTATTCCAACCAGCCTATTCTCCATCTGTGTCTGACGTTATTCCGTAAAGAATAACATATTTCAGACACTGGTGTTAAGTGAATGCGCTTCAGCACAACCACATAACAATGATCTAAAGCCACCATTGAATCACATACTCCCTTCCGATCCCTTGGTGGAGAGAGCGGTGCGATCCGCCGCTTCCTTGCTCTGCGGCAGAGGTACACTGTAGCAGAAGTACACATAGTTCCCAGTGTACCTCCGCATATCACTCCGCTGTTTTTGTTTTCTTTTAGATTTTACATGGTCATGTTTGCTATCACTAGAAAGGCCAGACGCTGACCTGTCCAATGACTCCTAACTTGACTTTGGGCCTGATTACACTGTTTGCGCTAAAATTAGAGCATTAATGGGGAAAATCTGTGCCTGCAGGTTTCCCCGTAGTGTCCCAATTTCAGCATGAAATTGCGGGGCAGGCACAACTTCAGTACCTTGCACCGGAAGCATGTGCTACCCATGGGAATACTCACAGTAGTGTTGCCGTAAGGATCACCTCATGGAGTCCATAGGATTCCATGGAGGGTTTGCTCTGGCGGGCCGCAAGCCTTGCGTGATCTCGCTGGGGGGGTAGCATTTTTTTGTGGTCATGACTGGGGGGCCGTTGTTTGGAGGCCCTCATTGGGAAAGGGAGTTGTGTGGAGCTCTGTGATTGGAATTTGTCAGGAGGGGGGGCCTCAACAAGTGGTTTAGTAAAGGGCCCCAAGATTTCTGAGGGCAGCCCTGAGCACGACCCTGCACAAGAGGACCTCACCCCTCTTAATCATCATCCCTGGAGACTAGAACATCACCAACATCTCTACCTGCAGCAGCCAGCCAGAAACGTGTGCCCCTTAAGCCAGCTGCAGAGCTAGAGATCTCAGCAGCCAGCCAGAAATGTGTGCCCCCCAGGCCAGCTGCAGAGCTAGAGACCTGCCCCCCCCCAGACCAGCTGCAGAGGCAGTGAAGAGAAAAGGTAATTATATCTTTTCAGTTAACCGCAGCGGGACGTAATTAGCGTTAGGACTTTGTAATCCTAGCACTATTTAACTCTTTGCGCTCCTATGTTAAGCATAGGGATTGCAAGTACAACAAGTACTTAAACTAACGTTAATGCTTACACAGCTGAACTCTAACGTTAGCAATAACTATGTAATAGGACCCCCTGGGTTTTATTTTTGAACAGCATATATATGTTTAGCGCCAGCAATTAAAATAAAATAGACCTTTTTACGTCAAACCCAGCTTTTTATTCCAAAGAAATTTATACCTAATAGCCACTGAGCTTAAGACAGCAGAAGATTCTACTTAAGGAAAACATAATTATAATTACAGGAGAATCTGGTTTGTAAATCGCAAATTTCATTACCTGCGATTTTTTGAGCTGCTTTACTGCTTCCTCACGACCTTTGTTAGCAGCATCTACGTGATTTTCCATATCGTGAAGGTCTGATTCCAATTTCTTCCTTGCAGCAGAAATTTGGATCTTTTGTTTTCGTTCTTCATCTAATTCAACCTCCAGATCTCGCACCTGTGATTAGAATAAGGTATCTTAATTCTGAGTTGTCATATTGAATATGTACAAAAGGTACAAAATGGAAAGCAGAATTTATAACAAACATTGATGCTCATTAAGTCAATGTGCATCAGATCTAAATCTGTTTATCGTATCACTGTTTTTTTCATCGTTTTGTGTAAAGCCTTCTACTGCTATAGACTTTGGAAAAACTTTTTCAGATGTTTATTCAAGAAGGTTATTGTACACTCTGTGCAATGAGATGCTTATTGATTGACTTGTATCTATCACACATTGATTTGATCAGTATTATGCATCAAGTAGTTCTGTTTATTTCTTTGGAGGAAAAACGTGACAGCAATCTACATAGCAAATACAAAATAGTGAATAATGTAAATAATACAATACATATCTAATAGTTACTCCCTTGATCAGTTAACCCATGTAAAGTGGCTTTGAAAAGTATTCACTCACCTTGGCATTTTTCCTATTTTGGTGCATTACAACATGAAAATAAAATAGATTTTTAAAAGGGGGACTACATCTCTTATAGTAGTACGTAGATACCCACACAACTTCCATTATGCCCTTTTCAACCCTGAAAGATAAATATCCAAGCCAACCCTTCCCTCGGTTTGCTTATTTACAAATACACTTATACCGGCATAATTTAATCTTTACCTTCACGGAGCATTATTAGTCCAACCGGCTGGACAAAAATATCAGAAACAGACCAAAAAATTATTCTATTTCCTTTCTCTTGTCCAAAAAAGATAAAAATATAGGCATAATGATTTTGGCTTCAACAAGTCTATTCCTAAATTCCTAATCCTAATGGAATATTTATTAATCATAACTCTAATTCCTATTCCTCCTATCCTATATAACCCTAAATTATAACCTTGATTGCTATCTTAACCATTACTTAAAGCCTACCTTCTATTAACCCTAATTTCAAATCCAAATTTATTTTCTAACTCTAGCTTCTAACACTACATTTGTAACTGTAATTCCTCAACCCAATTGCTAAACCTGGCTTCATTCTAACCCTAATTTCTTACTTTCATTTCTAACCCTACTCTCTATTCTAACCTTAACTCCTAACGTTATTTTATGAACGTAATATAACTCTAGCTTTTAACCCTAATATCTTAACAGAGTCTATTCTTAAGGGGTTATTCAGAGAGCACCAAAATGTCGCCGACATTTCGGTGCTCTCTCATTCCCCGCAGTTCCCTACACTTCGGGGAATCAAAGTTCCCCACCCTGCGGTGTATTCAGCATTCACTGCAGGGTCCCCGGAGTGCAGGGAAAACACACCGGAACCACTGGAAAAAAAACGCCAGTTAAAGCCGCCGAGCCGCCGATCACAACGCAGACCAGCCGCCGGAAAAAGCTGACAAGCTGACGAATGGGGTAAAAGAAACCAAAAAAAACTGTATGTTTGAAAGTTTCAGAATTGAGACGCTGTATTCAAAAAAACTACTGAACGAAAATGTCTGGAATTCACATATAAGGTCCTATGAACGTTAATAAAATGGTCTCTTAACCTCCCTGGCGGTCTGATTTTTGTCAAAATTTTATGTCTAAAAGCGTTTAATTTTTTTGGAAAGGAAATGTGTTGTTTCATATAGTAAGCCTGTAATCCTTAGGAAAAACTCACTGAAATCTGTGAAAACAAGAGTCTAGTAAACACACGGACTCAGATAAAGTTTGAAACACAAAATAATAATTTATTATCCCAAAAATAATTATCCAAAATAATGCAAATAAATTATATTCAATATTATAAAATCAAACCAAAAACACTGAAATCTTTCAGAAAGCAAGAGTGCAATAATAGTCACTGCATATTGCCTCAGTGTAAACATCCTTGGTATGATATATTATTTTAATTATGTACACTCCTATTTATACAGCAACATTCATAATGCATACAATGTATCAATAATTATATTTTCATATAAGAGATCTTCAAATCATATATACAGTAAATTTTGTTTATAGAATGTGTATGGTATTTCTGATCTGTTAGTGCCACCTAGTGGCCATTCAGGAGAACTGCATGTTAGGGACTTTACATTGAAATATTTGTTTTTACAGTTTGCTGCCTGGTCCCGCCCCCCTGCATCTAGTGACTCGCAGGGAGCGTTACCAGGAAGCAAGTCGCCGCAATCACACTGCGGGGGACAGTGAGGGAGCGCAGGATGAGGTGAGTATCCAGCCCGAGTGTGGCTTGGGGTTACCATCCGCGGTAGCGAAATTTAACCCCGAGTCAAACTTGGGAATACTGCCACGGAGGTTAATGAAAAATGAAGAAATTTTTTTAAGAAACGGAAAAAAAAATTGCGAAAAAATATTAAAAATGCCTAAAAGATCCTAAAAAAAAACTAGAAATAAAGAGACTTTTTGCTGCAGAATAAAATAATAAATGGTTTATTAGATATTGCATTAAAACGGGAATATTTTTAACATTGAAGTCTATGGGATTAGCCGGAATAAACCTGCCTGAAACCTGAAAGAAAGCACCGAGCAGCAGGGCACCTCGGCAACTTTTCCCTGCTGTTCGGTGTTCTCTGAATAAATTAACCATTACTTCTCTATGGGAGATTTCACTGCCCTTGAACAGCCAAATGGCCCCGAAATGTCACCGTACGCTGAATTTCAGTGTTACGTTTTGGGGCCAGATCGGCTCTCTGAATAACCCCTTAAGTCTAACCCTATCTTCTAAAGTTATTTTTTTTTACCCGACCAGCAGCTTGTTGGCTTTCTCCTGTGGCTGGTCAGTGCTCTTTTCAGCGGCTTGGCGTTTGTGTTTGGCAGCCATCTGGCATGTTAGCGGCAGATGTTTGGTGGGCGGGCGCGGTGGGCAACAGGTTTCCGGCAGTGGCCGGCGGGTTTCTGGCGAGTTGGCGGCGGCATTCAGCGGCCGATTCTCTGCACTTCGGGGACCCTGTGGTGAATGCTGAATTCACCGCAGGGTAGGGAAATTTGATTCCCCGAAGTGCAGGGAAGAGCAGGGAATGAGAAAGCACCGAAATGTGGGTGACATTTCGGTGGAAATGTCGGTGACATTTCGGTGCTCTCTGAATAACCCCAACTGTCTTTTAACCCCTTGGCTGTGGAGAACGTGTGGGGAATGTCCTCATAGAGTCCCGCTATATGCGGAGGACGTTTCCCACACGTCAACCGCTACCGGGAGCCCAGTGAGAGATACTCACCGCTCTGGGGTCCCTCGGCGTTCTGACTTCCTGGAAGTCAGACGCTGAATTTATGTGCCTCCCCCGCCCAAAATGACATCATCGCGCATGCCTATGGAGGTTTTAAGTTTGCAACAGCTCTGGCTAAGTTAGCACCAACTATGTAATATGGCCCTATAATGGCTCTGGTAAGTTTACAACTGCTCTGGTTACGTTACCACCAACTTTGTAATACTGCCCTATGTCTGGGTCATATAATAAAACGTGGCTTCAAAACGCATTTAAAAATGATGAGCAAAAGCGGAAAACATGAGCTCAGCCAGCACACAGACGTGAAATCGCTCAGCAGTGAAGGGGATAATATAATGACAATATTTTTAAGACTAAATTTAGTCACTATAGTGACTGTATCAATCAAAGAGATTAAAAACTTAACTTTTATTGAATCTATAAATAAAATATAAACATAAATAATACAAACAATTAAATCTGATGAATATAGTAACTGGTTATCCCACTGGATAATAATTAATGTCCAGTTACATCAAAAGATTAGGATTATTGTAATGATAATCTTTATTAGCATAATACAATGATTTCCTTCACTTGGAACCCTAAAAGGCATTAAAGCCGTACTATTCGCAGACTCAGGGTAACTAAATAAGTGATAGATACTATAGAATGAATTGGTTGTTACTTTGTAGTCATTTATAATTAATAAACCATGTAATTCCTAAGTAATTTATATTAACCCAAAATTCATTGAATAATGGTGTTGTACCTATCGGGTAATTGTTTAAAAACAAACAATAATTTGGGTTTTCACTATCCACTCTTGAGCTTCTTTACATTTCCAAAAATGTTTTTGCAAGTAATAGTGGCCATCGAAGAGAAAAAAGTTCAATGATATATTCAGATTTGATTTTTGTAAACCGTTTTTCCAAGAAGTGTTTGCAAGCTTTTAAACCATGTTCATGGGGAATATTGTTGTATAATGATACAACATCAAAGCTGGCCAGCACAGTGTCGGATGAGATATCAAGATTATGAAGATGTTGTAAGGCATGTTGTGTATCTCGAGTGTAGAATGGAGTATCTTCTACTAGTGGGTGCAAAAAATTGTCAATGTATTGGCTAATTCTCTCAGTCAATGAGTTGTTACCGGAAATGATGGGACGCCCAGGTGGGTTTAATGATGATTTATAAATTTTCGGAAGACCGTACAGTGTAGAGATGGTTGGTCTAATCGGGAGTAGATATTTCTTAACTTTCTCTGTAATTATGTCTAGCTCGATACCATGTTGCAAAATTGTGTCCAATTCTTTAAGATATTTTTCAGTGGGGTTAAATGTTAGCAATGTGTAGCCTTCGGGGTCCTCCAGGACCTGTTTACACAATAGTTTGTATTGTGATTTCGAAAGGATTACTATGTTACCCCCTTTGTCCGAAGGTTTAATTTCTATGGTTGTTTCATCCTTTAATTGCTGAATGGCTTGACGTTCTTTTTTTGAAAGATTTTGTGGTTTTAACCATGGTTCAATTTTTAATTGAAGGATTTCTTTTGTCACTAATTTGACAAATAGATCAATACTAGAGAATTCCGAAAAAGGGGGGTGTATATAGATTTGTTCTTAAAGATCTTATTTTCATCATTAGAGGTCTCATCGTTTTCATCTAAGAGATCCATTAATACTCGCAAATGTGGAAGATCTTCAGGGGTGATTCCTAACATTTTTGCCCGTCTTTCATCCCTTTTAGTATAGACTTCATGTAAGGCAAGCTTTCATGCAAATAGATTAAGATCTTTAATCCAAGTGAATCTATCAAATTTAGGGCTGGGGACAAAAGACAGGCCTTTTCTTAAGACTTGAATGTGATTCTCATTTAGTGTAAATTCCGATAGATTAATAATCTGGTTGTCATCAATACTGTTCATTTGTTGTGACCCCGGGTTTTGTATCCCCATTTCTGTCTTGGTCGTAACCTCTCTGTTTGTTCCGTATAATTTTTTTCTGATTCCTCTAAAAAAGACACATTCTTTTTTCCTTTTGTGAGAATTCCCCTTGGTCCACGTGTGTTATAATTATATTGGGTGGTGGTGTTTTCACTATCACTTCCAGACTGACTGGATTTCTCAGATTGTGATGTTTGATTATTGTACGATCTATTTCTCCTTTTAGTTTTATTTATAAACACATTTTTAGTTTGAAAATCATTAAGGTCGCGTTGGAACTTAAAATGTTTTTTTTCTTTTATTTGTTGTCGAAAACTCTCTAGATTCTTTTGCAATTTCCCTTCAAATTGGTTATATTCTGTACTTGTTTGATGAGTTTGAATATTTTGTATTTGAACTACTAGATCGTTCTTGATTTTGTCTAGATTATCTTGTTCTAATTTTATTAGAAATGTCATTAGTTTAAATGAACACTCTAGAAGAATATTATGTCATTCTGCTATATGGTCCTCTTTAGTAACTTTATTTGGAAGGGGAACTTCTGGTCTTAAGCCCCTTGGTACTCGTTTTTCTGTTATATAAGTTTGAAGATGTTTCTAATAAAATTAGAACAAGATAATCTAGACAAAATCAAGAATGATCTAGAAGTTCAAATACAAAATATTCAAACTCATCAAACAAGTACAGAATATAACCAATTTGAAGGGAAATTGCAAAAGAATCTAGAGAGATTTCGACAACAAATAAAAGAAAAAAACATTTTAAGTTCCAACGCGACCTTAATGATTTTCAAACTAAAAATGTGTTTATAAATAAAACTAAAAGGAGAAATAGATCGTACAATAACACTGGCCAACAAGGTTTTTGTTTCCTTTACAATTTCTGGTGTACCAGATAGATTTTATCATGCTGAGCACAGGAATAATTTTAAAAATCTGCTATAACGTAAGGTTTTTGAGAAACAGCGGATTTTAAATTCTGAATTTTTCAATTTTCAAAGCGGAGTGTTTTCAACAGTAATGTGTATTCAGGTTAGCTGTATGGCATTAGGTTATATATATTGATGATCTTCTTCGGCTAGAATCTTCTGTAACACTCATAACAGATGCTATTTGTACTGCAGGGTCACTGAACTACATGGATTTTAAAAATTAGTATGATTAAGTGTGCCCAGACATGCCCAAACCTGCCTGAAAAACCTACATGCAGAGTATGAATGGTTGCTATGGCTACACAATCTTATATATACCAAGCAGCAGTAAGTGGCAGCTGCAGTCTTTTGAATTGAGGAAAGGCAACTGTTTCGTTCAAGGCGGTGAAATATTTCAGCTATAATTTCTGAAATGTCACGATGTCGAAATAGCAGTGACGCTTTTTGTTACATATGCGGCGAATTTACGTTGAAAGCACAGAAACGGAGTATGACAGCTCTGATAAAGAAAGCATATGAGTTGTACTTTGGGTGCAAAATTGGTGACCAGGACAAAGTATGGGCACCTCATATATGTTGTGCATCTTGTGCTACCAGTCTGCAGGCTTGGCTTAAAGGTATGCGTTCATCCATGCCTTTTGCCATACCAATGATTTGGAGGGAACAGAAAGATCATGTAATGGATTGCTATTTCTCCATGACGAATGTAGCAGGATTCTCTTCAAAGAACAAGAACTTTATTGAATACCCTAACCTCGCGTCTGCAATGAGGCCTGTTCCACAAGACGACAGTCTTCCTATTCCAAAACCGCCCGAGGTTTGGACACTGGATGACGAGGAAGAGCATGCAGATCAAACGCTGCAGATCGAAGATGATGCATCTGCGGAAGATCCAGATTTTGAGCCATCAACGTCCAGCATTCCGCATCTGATTTCTCAGGCAGAGCTCAATGATCTGATCCGCGATTTAGCTTTGGCAAAGAGTCAAGCAGAACTACTTGGATCTAGGTTGCAAGGATGGAACCTGCTGTCACCAGGTACAAGAATTTCAGTATATCGCCACCGTGATAAAGAATTGACTCAATTCTTCGATCAAAGTAACAGTCTGACGTTTTACAGTGATATTGATGAATTGCTTTCTGCTTTTGGATGTCACAACAATCCATCCGAATGGGGACTGTTAATTGACTCGTCAATATCAAGTTTGAAGGCGGTTTTGCTGCACCCTTGCAGGGTACCCTTCCGGTTTTGCAGGGTACCCTTCCGTACCCATTGGGCATGCTGCTCACATGAAGGAAACGTATGAGAACATGCAGGTGTATTGAAACACATCCAATACTCGAGATACAACTGGAATATATGCGCGATTTGAAGGTTGTTGCAATTTTACTCGGTCTGCAGCTTGGATACACCAAGTACTGCTGCTTTCTTTGCAAGTGGGACAGCCGAGCTAGAGATTCACATTATGTGAGAAAGAACTGGCCACCGCGCAGGGACTTGGTTCCAGGACAGAAGAAAGTTGCACATGATCCTCTCGTTGATAAGAATAACATTTATCTCCCACCTTTGCACATCAAACTTGGGTTAATGAAAAACTTTGTCAAAGCAATGAACAAGCACAGTGAAGCCTTCACATACTTAAGGCAGAAGTTTCCACGCATCAGTGATGCCAAGATCAAAGAAGGCGTTTTCATTGGCCCACAGATTCGAGAGCTGATCAAGGATAGTCACTTTGATGACTTTCTGCAGGGTGCTGAATGTGTTGCCTGGGCAGCCTTCAAGAATGTCGTTGCTAACTTTCTGGGCAACTACAAGGCACCAAACTATGCTGAAGAAGTTGAAAATCTGCTCCAAGCTTACAAGTCAATGAAATGCAACATGTCACTTAAGATACATTTTCTTCATTCACATTTGGATTTCTTCCCGACCAATCTTGGCTCCGTCAGTGATGAACACGGTGAAAGATTTCACCAAGACATTGCGAGCATGGAGAAACGCTACAAGGGGAAGTGGAGTCCGTCTATGCTGGAAGACTATTGCTGGACATTGATACCTGAAGCAGAGGACAGTGGCTATAAACGGAAATCTACAGCAAAACATTTCTAATTTCTTTAAGTGTTGTTATAATTAATTATAATTTAATAGCATATACTTCAGTAGCATTATATCGCAGAAGATGTTACAATGCTAAATTTTCAAATGTCGATTTCTGAATAACCCTACGTGACACAAAAATTACAATTACATACTTTTGTTCAGTAAGTCAAACTCTATTACTTACACCCAAAATTTTAGAGGAAACATAAACTTTCCTAAAATTTGTTGGCCAGTGTAATCAAACATCACAATCTGAGAGATCCAGTCAGTCTGGAAGTGATAGTGAAAACACCACCACCCAATATAATTATAACACACGTGGACCAAGGGGAATTCTCACAAAAGGAAAAAAGAATGTGTCTTTTTAAGAGGAATCAGAAAAAAACGATACGGAACAAACAGAGAGGTTACGACCAAGACAGAAATGGGGATACAAAACTCGGGGTCACAACAAATGAACAGTATTGATGACAACCAGATTATTAATCTATCGGAATTTACACTAAATGAGAATCACATTCAAGTCTTAAGAAAAGGCCTGTCTTTTGTCCCCAGCCCTAAATTTGATAGATTCACTTGGATTAAAGATCTTAATCTATTTGCACGAAAGCTTGCCTTACATGAAGTCTATACTAAAAGGGATGAAAGACAGGCAAAAATGTTAGGAATCACCCCTGAAGATCTTCCACATTTGCGAGTATTAATGGATCTCTTAGATGAAAACGATGAGACCTCTAATGATGAAAATAAGATCTTTAAGAACAAATCTATATACCCCCCCCCCCTTTTTCGGAATTCTCTAGTATTGATCTATTTGTCAAATTAGTGACAAAAGAAATCCTTCAATTAAAAATTGAACCATGGTTAAAACCACAAAATCTTTCAAAAAAAGAACGTCAAGCCATTCAGCAATTAAAGGATGAAACAACCATAGAAATTAAACCTTCGGACAAAGGGGGTAACATAGTAATCCTTTCGAAATCACAATACAAACTAACGTGTAAACAGGTCCTGGAGGACCCCGAAGGCTACACATTGCTAACATTTAACCCCACTGAAAAATATCTTAAAGAATTGGACACAATTTTGCAACATGGTATCGAGCTAGACATAATTACAGAGAAAGTTAAGAAATATCTACTCCTGATTAGACCAACCATCTCTACACTGTACTGTCTTCCGAAAATTCATAAATCATCATTAAACCCACCTGGGCGTCCCATCATTTCCGGTAACAACTCATTGAGAGAATTAGCCAATAAGTTGACCATTTTTTGCACCCACTAGTAGAAGATACTCCATTCTACACTCGAGATACACCACATGCCTTACAACATCTTCATAATCTTGATATCTCATCCGACACTGTGCTGGCCAGCTTTGATGTTGTATCATTATACAACAATATTCCCCATGAACATGGTTTAAAAGCTTGCAAACACTTCTTGGAAAAACAGTTTACAAAAATCAAATCTGACTACATCATTGAACTTCTATCTTTCATATTGACTCATAACATTTTTCTCTTCGATGGCCACTACTACTTGCAAAAACGTGGCACAAACATGGGCACTTCCTGTGCCCCTAGCTATGCCAATCTCTTTCTAGCCTACTGGGAAGAAACTATTGTGTTCATTGAAACAGCAGAAAAATATACTCGATATATACAAAAATGGTTCAGGTATATTGATGATGTCTTTTTGCTATGGCGAGGTTCACAAGCGTTACTGTTGGATTGGCTACAAGATCTGAATGCCAACAACATAGGTTTATCATTGACTTTGGTCCACAGTTTAGACACAATGCAATTTCTAGACCTCACCATAGAGAAAACAAATGAACATCAATTGAAAACAACACTTTATAGAAAAAAGACTTCCACGAACAATTTACTTAATTGGGACAGTCATCACCCTCGACCATTAAAAGCTGGTATTCCCATTGGCCAGTATCTTAGAGCCCATAGAAACTGCAGTAATCTAGAAGATTTCCAACTTGAGGCTAAGAAAATTAGAGATATGTTTCGCCAAAAGGGCTATCCCAATCGTTGCTTGAAACGAGCATTCCAAAGTGCAATGGAGTCAGATAGACAAGATCTATTGATTCCCAAAAAGAAAACTGCCGGAAAAAAGCAAATTCGTTTCATAGCAACCTTTGATCAGGGTTGGAATGAGATACATGAAATCTGTCAGAAACACTGGCCAATACTACATCTGGACGAGTGCATTTCAGAGGTCATTTCTGAAATTCCATCATTTACCGCCAGAAGATCTACAAATCTTAATGATCTTTTGATTCACAGCCATTTTTCCAATGATACCAAACACCAAACCTGCCTTACACCTAAATCCGGAGTGTATAAATGTGGGAGATGCAAGGCTTGCCCATTCATTAGCAATTCTAACTACTTTTGCAGTACAGTAACCCAAAAAAAGTTTCCCATTAAAGAAACAATAAATTGTTTAACCACGAAAGTAATTTACTTGATAACATGCGAATGCCAAAAACAATATGTTGGCAAAACATATCAACAGTTCAAGCAAAGGATTTTACAACACATCAACTCTATAAAAAATATTTTGGACACACACCGATATCTCGACATGTATGGGCAAACCATAATGGCAACGCAAAATGTTTAAAATTTCAAGCCATAAAAGCCATCTCTTTGGGCCCTAGAAAGGGAGATTTCGACAGAATTTTGAGACAGAAAGAATCTCGTTGGATTTTCACTTTGAATTCACTATATCCAAAAGGATTAAATGAAGAATTTAATTACACACCCTTCATATAATCACAAGAAAACTATAATCCCCTTTGTTTAATCTGGAAATGTGATATCTATTAATTATCATGGAGTATTCATCAACAAATACTTCCAAATTGCACCTAATAATTATTCTTACAATAAAACAGTATGAGTATATGTAATGTCTAAATTGATAACAACAGTAGAGACTACACACTACAAATATATGCAAATGTTTTTGAAAACAACTGTGGAGATTGCACAGTATAAATACATGTAATGTCTAAATTCAAAACAATTGTAGAGATTGCAGCAGAGTCTCTACTTATTATTGGCTCCAATAGATCACGTTTATTTTCATTCAGTTGAACTTGATTGTATGTACGTTGTAGATACGTAGACACGTACACCTATTGGATATATCTATCATGTGATCTATAGCCAATTCTGAATGGTATCGATTACGTCTATTTTCATTCAGTTGAATAGATTGTTATAGACACGTAGACACGTACTATACACGTGTATTGGATACATTTACCATGTGACCCATAGCCAAACCCGAGCGGTGGTTACTATAAATAAACCCCGCGATCAGATTATAACTAGCATTCATTAAGAGCAAATTAACGCGAAACGCGCATCGGATGCTCGTTTCCTGTCCATTGAACCCTCAGACTCTAAAACATTGTCCCGTGGGGACCCAGGGTATTCGGTCAAAACAAGATTTGTATATTGTGTATCTTTTCAGATGCTGCAGGCGAAGTAAATTTTAAAGCCGCAATAAGTGTTCGGCAAATGAACGGCAGTCTAAATAAAGCATGAATGAATTTGATCAGTTCCATCTAAAATCATCCCTTACATGATTTACTCTATGTTCTAGTGGAACTGTGTTTTTGTATGACGTACTTTGGTTACGTGGAATCATTTTGTTGATCTATTGTATCAGCCATATGCTGTAGCGTGGTTTCTTTTTTACTTTGCAATTTCAAAAACTCTCATGGTGTGGAAAATTAGCATGCAATTGATTACATCTCTATAATAGCGCTCATTATTTGTCTTTCGCTTTAACCATACACCATAGTGAGATATACCAACTCTCTTGATCTTCTTATCAATCACGTATATCTGGTGCTAATAATTGGCAAATTAAAAAAGCTGGATGAACGGCAACGTTTGCTATAAGAATAAGTTGTGATCCCCACTTGTATAAAAACGTTATTTTGACCACTGCGGATCAGTCGCTTACATCTGCCGCTCCAACTTAGATTATATGTATATATGGGTGTACCTTCGCTGAGAATTGAAGCATTGAACTTTAGTGAAATTGATGGCGCTCGTTGCTTACTTTGAAGCCGCAACTACATACCATAGCGCGGTACATAACTGATTGGTCTATCGTTACTCACAGGGTGTAGCTTTGCTGGGAATTAAAGCATTGAACTCTAGTGAAATTGATGGCGCTCGTTGCTTACTTTGAAGCCGCAACTACATACCATAGCGCGGTACATAACTAATTGGTCTATCGTTATTCACAGTGCATATTGCATTCCAGTTATATTGTGTGATTGGTTGAAATCACAATGGGGTGGGGGATGTGTTTCTCTGAGGAGTGCAGGCCCTTTACACAAGTCAGCTTGCTTCCGTGATCACGATGGGGCCGTTCCACTCCCTTTCAAATACTGAACGATACAAGGCAGGAGTGCCCCCTGTACACCCAATTTTATTCGCCCTTTGTTTAGAGCCTCTGCCGGAACATATTCGCCAGCACCCAGATATCTCTGGGATCCAGATGGGAAGGCATGAGCACACCCTGAGCTTATTCGCAAACAACATCCTCCCCACCATCACTAATCCAAGGATTTCGCTCCCTAACCTTTACCTTAGTTTACAGTCCTACGCTCTTTTATCTAGGTACATAATTAATATTTCTAAGTCTGAGGCCCTTAATGTTTCCCTACCTGCGGTGGAGCGTGACTATGTGCAAACTATTTTATGTTTCGATGGTGTGAGCATGAGATTAAGTACTTGAGTGTTTTTCTTACGCCACGTCAGGAAGAATATTTTCAGGCCAACTGCCCTGCCCTTATAGGAGGTATTAAACATCGGCTGCATACATGGTTAACGTACCCGATCTCGTGGATGGGCCGCATCTACACGGTTAAGATGACGGCGCTCCCACAGATCTTGTATCTTTTAACCACATCATGCCCGTCCCCTTACCTCCGAGGGTGCTGTCTGGCTTGCAGGTGGCAATATACCGATTTATTTGGTTAGACAAGCACCCCAGAGTGTCATGAGTTGTTCTGTACCGCCCTAAATCCTGGGGAGGATTAGCAGTCCCTAAACTTTTGAAATATTTCTGTGTTATCCAATTTACCCAAATGCTGTAGTGGTGAGTGGACTCAGAATCCGCTCTGTCTGAACCCGAGGAACTGCATCACCGTCCCTAGCCTCCTCTTTTGCCCTTATGAAGGCCCGTCTGCTTCCCACCACGACCCATACCTTAGACATGTGGGCATGTGGTAATTCTCTATGGAAAAATGTCGCTGCCGTCAAAGATAGCCAATCTACAGCAAACTGCACCGTATTTTGCTGTCAATTGGCCCTATTTGGCGTATTGACAGCTTAGTGAATAGACGAACTGCCATGAAACTGCACCATAGAGCAGTTTAATAAACATTTCCTCCATGGGAGAAAGGCTGAGAGAGAGAAAAAGAGAGAGCAAGGTAAAGCTCTGAAGCTTGCAGCTTGAAGAGAAAGGTTGGCAAAGATTTTCATTTTTTTTGTTAGTATTCCGAAGGTAGAAAAGGACATTTTTGTGTCAGAGCTCGGAGGAGTTTTAGTTTGTTATATTTAGATTGATTGCTAAACACTGCTGCAATATACCGTGAGGTTCATAAAGAGGCTGTTTGTGATGTGATTGCCGTAGAGCAGTATTTCTCAACCTTTTATTGAGAAGTACTCCTGCAGGTAAAAAAAAGATCCTCAGTACCCCTGCTACATTTCAGAGAGGAAGTCATGGACCCATAACCAAAGAAGAACATGCAAGGAAAAGGTACATGAACCTATGTTTCTACTGTAGAGGTTCTACTCACTGTGTCTCTACATGCCCGGTTAAACCATGCAAGCATTCTAGTGCTCCTGCTGGAGCGGCTGTTGCAACCAAACTAGCCACCACCCCTAAACCACTACCAACAACTATGTCATCACTGGTAGTAGAGACTAATAACTTGGGTACAGAAGACAAACTCTCCGTCAATGAGGAACATGTGTCCACTGGTCCTGTGATAGCTGTATCTGCAATCTGTATCACCCCCAGCCGGCATGTAGTCATCTCTGCTTTGGCCCCAGCTAATGAGACCAGAGAACCCAAGCCTACTGTTGTTTACTGAATGCCCTGGCAGGATTGTATTCCACCCAATGATTTATCGACTGATCCTGATCTGGAGGCCAGTTGGGAATCCCTCGGGTCTGATGAGAATATGCCCTGCCTGGAGGAGCACTGCAGTACTACCTAGCTGCAAACTGCCCAGCACAGTAAAGGGCCATCAGGCCAAGGTACCAGTTACATCCAGACTATGTTCTCAGTGACTGCTATTGACCCTGCAAGCCCTCCATGTGTGCCTAGTCCCCGATTAACAAACATGTTTCTGATGGAACTGTGGTGAGGAGTGCAGACCTCCTAGGCTATGAACAGGCCCTGAGCTCACCTGCGGCTTGTAAATAAAAAGACCTGTTACTTGCACTGCAACCTCTCTGATGGCTTTGTGTCCCCAACACTTGGGCTCTACCTGCACCCCAGCACAATGAATGTGACCCTATTACAGCGATGGCGAACCTATGGTACACGTACCACAACTGGCACGGGGGGCCCTCGCTTCTGGCACGTGAACCATAAGCTTACTTTGGAGCACCTGCGCAGGCCAATTGCGAGGAGGGGACATGTTTGAAACTGCACAGACATTAGCCAATCATGGAGCTTTGTGTTCGGCAGATTGATCCAAAACTGTGAGAGAAGTGGGACCCAGAGAACGCACGGCATGTGTGCGTTTCCAGCTGCTGAGGAGTGGAGCATCCAGGGTCTGAGGCTTGGCAACCACCAGCCAGTGAGAGGGAGCGAGGTGCCTGAGACAGGTGACAATGAGCTGCTGGCGGTGTTATACCTGTAACATAGCGCCGGCTGGGAAATGGCATGGTCTGATCAGGGGTAACTTAGGCTCAGGCCGTCCTCCTGCACTCCATGCTGACCCCTCCTTTAACTCCTGCCTGCTACCCTTAACTGTCTGCCATTAACCCCTTCCTGCATTGTGCATCTACCCAAGCCCCATTACCCCTTCCTCCCTCTACCAGTCCTATTAACCCCTTCCTCCCTCCTCTCCTCCAGTATATATAAAACGGGCCTGCCGGGGGTCATCATATTAGAAATGGGCCTTCGGGGATCATCATATTAAAAATGGGCCTGCTGGGGGGTCGTTATGTTGCAAAAGCTACATCAGATCTTGAGGAGAAATCAGTGAATTGGATTTTTTTTTACTTTAGCTACCATATTTTGCAATTCTCTTTACAATTCACCACAATTACCTTTTTAGTAAATAGACCTATTCTTTTGTATTAATTAGAGTTGATGGTCAAGTTCTCAATAAAAAGCTGTTTGTATCATTAAAACTTCTTGTATTGTATTTTTTTTTCTAAGACTTAAGCACATAATAAGTTCAGACAGTCGTATGAAGTGTTTTGCTAAAATAAATCATCGGTATTAAGGTTTAATTGGCACTTTGAGACACATAAGCTGCTTCAGCAATCCAGTTTGGGCACAGAGGTTTGCCACCCCTTCCCTATTAACACACGGTAGACACCAGAGGCAAGATCCCCTTGGAACTCTGTTATAAGATATTGTGAGTGGCTATTAATAGTGATTAACGATCATGTGTACAGTTATAGGTTACGCAATGTTATCTGTTTTGTGTTTTTTACATGATCTTATTGATGTGGAAAACATATTTATTATGTAAGAAGAAAAAAGTCACACAAAAAAGGTGTTTGTCTTTATCTCTGGTTTTCGGAAATAAATCATGCTCCACTTGTATAAAATTTTGTTCTACATGCATGAAATTGTTCAGTCTTGAAAAAAAGACTGTATATTCATTAGGAGAGATTATTTTCAAAAAAATCTTTGTGCTTATTCATTTTTTTGTGATATCACTTTATAATGCAACGAGTTGATACACAAAGAGATTCCAGCAACTTTAACGGAAGTGTTAGGGGTTAGAGGAATTTGGGAAGGGCCCTTCCTATCAGGTAACATTTATTTCTTTGGATCCTAGTAAAAAGGTTTCAATTTCAGGCCTTCAATAAACCTATCTGCACACAAAAATGGAGTCTACAGATTTTTAGATTTCCACAAAGGTCAAATATGGATAGAATGCCACTATAGTGTGAGAATTGGGGTTATAGAGATAGGTTAAGGGCTTTGATTAAACATTAATTTACACAAATTTATTAAATCTCTACCACATTGAATCATCACATTTATTTAAATCCTTACAATTTTCCCAACTCACCTGTTTGGCAAGTAATTTTTTCTTGTCGTCATTCGAAGTGTCACGGTTTTGAAGGTCCCTATCAAACTGAGCTTTCATAGCCTGCATATTCACTTCCAGGCGAAGTTTTCCATCTTCAATTACTTGTAGCTCATCTTCCAACTCTTCCATCTGGGTTTTCATGTCCTGCAGTTGTTGTTCCAAAGCTCTTTTAGATCTTTCTAATTCATGAACCTGCAATTAAATATTTGGAAAGCTTCATTAACGTGAGGCGAGTTTACATTTTGTAACAAGGAAACAAAATGTATTCTTTCACATAGGCTACAACAGACGAACAAGAACATGTTAGAAATCTTTACTTTTGCAGTTTATTGAAGAATTGTTAAAAAATACACTTACATTTTTGCCAACATCATCCTTGGAGCTAACAAGGTGATCCATCTCGAATCGTAGTTGTTTATTCTGCCTATCAACCTCATCCTTAAAATCAAGAGCTTCTTCCAGTTCTCTAGTCAGTGACAAAGCTTTTGTTTCTTTTTCACGAGCATCAGCCTCTGCCCGATCTCGTTCATCTGCATATCGAGCTGAAATGTTCTTTTCCTCGGCGAGCATCTACAAAAGTCAAGAAATACTACTAAAATAGATGAAAGATGCATCACAAAATATATTGTTTTGTTTATGCGGATAGGTTTTGAAGATGTATATATATGCAGATCCTCAGTTTAAAGTTTCATCTTTCAGTTCAACCACATGTAACGTATCACTGAGAAAAATGATGCATCTATGCATATAGAAAAGTAAGTATTAAATAGGACATCTAAAATATTTTGTAATTCTTCATCTATTTCAGTAAACCAGGTAAAAGGATCAAAAATTACAAAGTATTTAGTGATTCCCATTTTTCCAGCATTTGTAGTTAATAAACACTAAAAGGTTTTCATCAAATTTCTTTGTTTCAGGTTATTGGATTAGTCGTATAAATGTATGAACACTGTGCAAGTGTATATTGTTTTCTACTATAACTAAATTACCTGATCAAACCTTTTCTGCTTCTTTTCCAAATTTGATACAATTTGTCTCTGATTATCTAAATCCACCATTAAGTCATCCAGCTCTTGTTGTAACCGATTTTTAGTTTTGTCTAGCTTGTCATTGACTTGATGTTTATCGTCTACTTGTTGTCTCAAGATATCCATTTCTTTTGCCATCTTCTTCTTTACTTCTTCCAAACCTTCCATTACACCTCCATGATCTTCCATTTTCTTTTTGGATTCATTTAGCTGTAAAAAAATATTTTTGGATTACAGCTGCACATTTACAGTATTTCATGTCAAAAAGATTCTGTAATCAAAACAAAACTGAGAAGCTTTGGTATTCATGAATACATTTTTACATTTTTCACCACTACTGGAGCTTGCACTGCGTAAATGGATAATACCTTGCAATACATAAAATATATATAGGTTGATAAACATTGTAAAAATATATAAAATGCATATATGTTATATAAAAACTCTGAAAGCAAGTGGCTTATTCCTGCTACTGTCCCAACAGTTCACTTGTAATGCTTAATAAATAAATGAATAAGGCTTCAAAACGGAGGATCGGTCTGATGGAACACAATGGCTCTGTAGTGGGATAAATGCATTTTTTCAATTTTTTTTCCAAAAATATACTGTTATTGGCTTGCAAAGAAGCAGTTTTGCTTACACACACACAGATGACTGACTAATTACCTGCTGTTGCAAGGTCTGAATTTGACGGCTGAGCTGATTCTTTGATGATCCTTCTTCCTCTAGATTCTCCAAAAGATTGCCCTTTTCATTTTCCAACTGCTTTATCCGAGAACTTAAGTTCAGTTTTTGTCTCGTTTCCTCTTGTAATAACTCCTGTAATCACATAAAGCCAAACAAATTTTGTAATTGTCATCAGTATGTAAAATGCTTTTTGATAATTAACACAGAGAAGATGACAAAGAAACATGTCAAACCTGGGTGTCTTGCAGTTGTGACTGCACTGTTGAAAAGTCCTTCGTTAGCTTGATCGTCTTGGACTCCGTGGAACCTAAAGTTCCAGACACACCATCCAACTCAGCCTATTGAGAAAAAAAAATACATGATGTAATTTAACATTTTAAGAATATTATAAGAGGTATTAAAATCTAAAAAAGTAACTTACACCTTATCACACACTTTAGTAACACCTTAAATGCCATTAGGGTTAGGGATAAGTTTTGTGAAAACCGTATCGCAGATCTACTGTAATTTCAATTAACTCACTACCAAAATTGAGGCTACTTGTTCTTCAATAGCACCTGTAAGTGCTCCTAGATCGTAAGAATGCTTGCTAGGGTCTAATTCTGGAGCAATGCAAAGAAATTTCATTTTTTGTATCATAGTTCTTTTGCAAATAGGCTCAAGCATGTGTCCCTAAAGTATCAACACAACAGCCATGACAGCCGATGTGCTGAAATTGTTTGAAAAGCTATTTTCCTTCAAGGAAACAGAAGGCCCAAGATGTAATGTACATGTAGAAGCACTTTTTTACCAGCCGAGGGAGCACCCTGCCAGTCAAAAGGGACTTATCTACAGAGAAACTACACCCCTGTGTAGACACTTGTGCATAATTTTACTGTGAGGGTTACGGAACTGGTAATTACCTGAACCTTGGTCAATTTTTGTGCTAAATCCGTCTTCACTTTGTCACTATCCGCGAGACGTAGCTGAAGTTCAGACATCTGTGCTTCCTGTTTTTTCCTTTTTTGTTCTGAATCTTGTTTAGCTGCCTGAAGAGACTTAACTTCCTTGACCAAATCCAAGTTCTCATTCTCGAGTGTTGCCTTTGCTTTCTCCACGTTAGTTTTGATCTAAAGAGATAGTAAATATAAATAGATTGCCAAAATACAGTTTCTAGGTGACAATAAATATCTTAAATCTATTTAGAAACCAAATCTCAATATATCCTTCCTGGTAAAATACTTTCACAAAAACAAAAAAAAATGCATTCTTTTTCATCTACATTGGTATATAGCTATGTGTTTATATTAGTATAACAAAAAGAAAATAGCCAAAGCACACTATGCAAAAAATATCCACCTTATTACTAAAACCTATGATCTGTTCTGATATGTTCTGATGGGAAGAGTCCTCTAAAAGAGCCATGTATCTTAACCAAATCAAACAAAAAAGAAATCAATAAGAAAAAGAAGAAAAGGAATTAGTTGTACCTTCTCCTTGTTCAGCAATATACAATGTCAAGAAAAAGTATGCAAACTCTTTGGGGTTAGTTAGTTTTCTGCAAGAATTGGTCATCAAAGAATTGGTCTTCAAAGTCACAAGTATAACCAAACACAATGTGCTTACCCTAACAACACACAATTATAATCATTCATGCCTTTATTGAACACATCCCATTAAACATTCAGGGCCATATTACGTTCTTCACGTTAAAGCGGGGACACTAAGGAGGAAAACCTGCCCCTGCAGGTTTCTCCTTAGTGTCCCTGTTTTAGTGTGATATTACGGGGCAGGGTGGGTAGAGTAGAGGTAACATCACTGCTCTGCGTGGAGAGAGCCTGTGGAGTCATGGGTTTGATCCCAGCGAGCAACCTCTCCAGTAAGTGTCCTTGGGCAAGACACCTAATGGTACATACTCGCCTCCCAGGACACACTTGAAAACAAGAGAAATCTCATTGTATCCTTCCTGGTAAAATCCTTTCTCCAAAAAAAAAAAAACAGCAGCCTGCCTGTAACGTGGCCCTAAACCTCGGGATTTTCAAGGCAGCGCTAAGTCCCTCCGCGATCATCCCCTCCATGGAGTCCATAGGACTCAATTGAGGCTTCCACCTGCAGGATCTCGTCTTTCACAAGATCCGGCAGGTCAGTGGAGTGATCCCGGAGGGAGACTGGGGGACTTTTTCCCCCCAGCCTCCCTCTGCTCCTGTCGGCAAGAAGACACCGATTTCGCCACGGGATGAAATGTGAATATGCGATATCTGGTGTAATTTTTAGCTGGTGCTAACTCATTCAGCAGAAGCGGAATCAGTTAGCACCAGCTCCTAGTTAACCACAGCGGAAAGAAATTCGCCTGGTCACCTCATTATAAAATACACGATGCTCCACAGAGTTTACCTCAAAGAGTTAAAAGGTTATTTTTCATTGTGTCAATCATTCAATTCATTTTTTCAAGAGGGCACAGAAAAAATCCCTCAGGACTTAAGCGGTGACACAATAAAAAAATAACATTTAACTTTTTGAACTAAACTCTGTGTTGCGGAGTCTTGTGTATTTTATTAAAATTATTATAATAATTATACTGAAATAAATTAGATATTCAAACAAACATTAAAATAATATTTAAAATATGCATGCAGAAAAATCTGAGGGTTCAAAGTGGGAACAGAGCTGTCAATTCTGCAGGGAGGAGGTAAAATCCCAGGGGCCCAGAGCTGTCAGTGCTGCAGGGAGTGGGTTACATTCCAGGGGCCTACAGCTGCAGGGAAAGGATGGGGTTTAAATCCAGGGGCCCATGGCTGCAGGGGAAAGAGGGGTTTCATTCCAGGAGCCTAAAGCAGTAGGGAAGGGATGTGGTTAAATCCCAGGGGTCTAGAACAGCAGGGAAGTGAGGGGTTTTAGGCTACGGTCAGACTAACGCATTTTTCACATCTTCCGTCAAAAAGTGTGTCACTTTTTGACAGCAGACACGATAGCGGTCACACGTTGTGCAATTACAGCCGTGATTTTTGACGGAGCTATAAAAAACAAATGGACGTGATGTAGGCCAGACATGTGCAGCGTCTGACGTCTCCTAATCATGCACACACGACACTATGCCGACGCAGCGCACTCTGTGCGTCAGTACTAGCGGTTCGAAGTTCTTGCAAAAATGCGTTCGTTTGCCGCTTGCGTTCTCCGGTCGCACTTTTGAGTGGCCGTACTTTGTATGTTGGTCGTCATTGGACGTCATTTGCTGCTACCACGGCAGTAATAAAGTGCAGCTAAACGCCCATTCAAACAGCGTTCGTCTGACCCCAGCCTAAATCACAGAGGCCTAGAGCGGTTGGGAAGGGGTTAAATTCCAGGTGCCTAGAGCTGTAGGTAAGGGAGGGGGTCAAATTTTAGGGGCCTATAAAAGCCGGGATGGTGTTTCTTAGAGACATACCAGCTCAAGAATAGAAGAACAAGCTACCGTGGAATGGTTTATACTTCTAATCCAAGGCA
Source organism: Leptobrachium leishanense (assembly GCA_009667805.1). Lineage (NCBI taxonomy): Eukaryota > Metazoa > Chordata > Amphibia > Anura > Megophryidae > Leptobrachium > Leptobrachium leishanense. Next base: position 72,918,090 of record CM019073.1, on the reverse strand, counting down.
CAAATTTACACCTCCTATAATAGGAGGAGATGTTAAATTACAGTAAAGACATGCTATAACCGAACTGCATGCAAAGCCTGCGGCAATCTTGGGACAGCTTAACCAGCCATTAAGGTAATGACTGGACCCAGTCTGTATCTCTTAATGGCAAATGTGTAACAGGGTTCACAGTATTTAAATCTATGTTTTCATTATACACAGACTTTTGTGGCAATAAATATTCAATCACGTTTAATTTACCTTCCGTGTTTGTTCAAGCTGTTCAGAAAGCTCTTCAGCAACTTGAGCATGTCTTTGGCGCATCTCAAAGACTAGAGTTTCATGTACTTTAGTCTCTTCTTCAATGTTCTTCTTTAGGTCAGTCACCTCCTGCTCTCGTTTTGACCTTAAGAATAGGAACAGAAATCAGATGAAAAGATAATATGTTACTTGAGAATACCGTTCAGATTTGTGGAAAATTTGTCTCGGACACAAAAGAAAACATACTTTAAACTAATGTTAAAAAGGCGCACTTAACAATACCTACTCTCTCTTCGAGGTCACCATAACTTATCACGCACTCTCACTCCTTTCAAGTAGTTATGCATGCTGCTGCTCCCCCTGGCTCATGGGATTTCAGCTATGTATAGACTTTTGGCTTATTCGCCGCCTGCTCCCCATACATTCCAGCGTATGTGAGAGAGTGTCACGCAAGAGGAGGGGCAGAACTGGCACTGCTCTGCCATAATCCGCAGCATTCCTCATGGTTCAGGCCTCTGCTCTGTTTACAGTGACCAGGTGCTCCTCGTTTATTCCAGGAACACATTCTCCATTTAAGCAGGGCACACCCCTCCCTCCAGTGCTGGTTCATTGTATTGTCATTTTGCCTCTGACCTGCCTGAAGCCAACAGCTATTATATTGTCTCCTGTGTACCAGACCCTCAGGTTTCCATAGACCTGCGTGATCTCTCCTGCCCATTGACCCACGGCTTGCCACAGACCACGCTCCTGGATCCTCCTCTGGATACCTTTGCCATACCACAGACTTTGCCAAGTCTCTTGCCTTACCAAAGTCTCCTGCGGTGCCAAGACCCTAGCTGTGCCAAGTCTCCTGCAGTGCCAAGATGCCAGCTGTGCCAAATCTCCTGCGGTGCCAAGACCCCAGCTGTGCCAAGTTCCTGCTGTGCAAGAGCTACCTTCCAGTCCCATCTGTCTTGTGTCAGTGTGCCTCTTGTATCAGTGTCCAGTGTTTCCCCTGTGTTCTGTATTCAGTACCCAGCCCACAGTATCAGCCAGTCCTGTTTCCTGCACCTCCCCCTCGTTTATCCTGCTGTGTGTATATCTTCAATAAACCCCCCGTTTATGCACCATATTTTGGCTTTCTCATATACATCACCGCATCCTGGACTCGTACCCTCGCCTCGCCATGACAGAGAGAGCTCCAATGTCCAAATACTCACGATAAACTGACTGGGATAAAATGTGTACTATGGCACACTCATCTTTGTGTATTACTAAGCACAAAGGGCTCTCCTATAAATTGCTAAATTTTTGGTATCGTGCCCCCTCTACGGTGGCGCAGTACAGTGAGAACAGGGATTCCTCCTGCTGGAGATACCGTGGGGAGGAGGGAACTTACCTCCACATCAAGTGGTCTTGCCCCTTCTTCCTTTTTGGGAGATGGTGTTGCATGCCCTGATGTTTGCGGCAGATGTTGATTGGCCCCTGAACTCATGACCTTCCTGATTCCTTCATGTCACCACTTAACTATGGTTGTGAGGGGCCCCTGGAGCACCTTACTGTCCTCTTCCTCTCTTTTAGCCTTCCCCCTCCTTTTATTCTCTTACTCTTTTTCTTCTTCTTCCTCTCCCCCTTCAATTTTCCTTTTTTTCCACCTTTTCCCCTTCCCCACAGTGTTACTCTTGATACATTTGACTATTGCCCTTGCTTGCCTCCTGAGTTGTTGTATTGTGTTCTCACAGTGAATGTCGGATATGGTGACCACTGTAGGCATGGTTTCGAATATTTCTGTATTATTTGTATTCTAATACTTCTTTTGTTACTGTTTAATATGCCCTTCTCTCCTTCCCTCACTTCTTTTTTTGTTTGTGCACCGCTATTGTTTCTTTCATTACACGAAAATAAAAATCTTTCATTCAAAATGTGCACTTCACAAATGCCAATAGAATCAAGTACAAAAGAATCAAGTGAAAGCTATTGAAGATTAACACAACCGTGTGCATGCCGGAGTAGAGATGATACTTTTTTTATAGAAAGGTAAACAAATTGTGGTTGGTGCTTGGAAGATATAATATACATAAGTTTGCACTAAATTTTGGATCTTGACAGCCCCCAACTTGTTGGGGATGATGGCGACCAACAAACTGAAGAATGCTACCTAAGGCTAGGGTCAGACTAACGCATTTTTCGCGTTGTCTGTGAAAAAGTGCGTTCGAACGAATGGACGCATTTTTTCACGGAGTACGCGATAGCGGTCATACGATGCGCATTTGCGTTCGTGATTTTGTACGGATCATCAATAAAACATATTGTGCATCTGGACGTTATGTTGGCCGGACATTAGCAGTGTCTGACATCTCAAAATCACGCACACACGCCGCTATGCGGCCGCAGCGCACTCTGTACGACCGTACTAGCGGTTTGACATTCTCGACAAAATGCGTTCGTTTGCCACTTGCGTTGCGCGGCCGGACTTTTGTGCGACCGTACTTCGTATATTGGCCGTCATTCCCCGTCATTTGCTGCTAGCACGGCCGTGATTTCGTGCGTCTAAACGCACGTTAAAACTGCTTTCGTCTGACCCTAGCCTAAGCTGGAATTTAATCTGTGCCAGGGAGATTTGCAGGATGGATACTTTAATCTCCCATAGGTTGGCTCTTAATAGTGGTCGGGCAAAGATTTATTAAACAAATTGTGCTACAGGTCCTTATATTGGATGAGTAAAATCTATACAAAACACAGACGCTGCCAAATAGTAACGTGTAGTTTGCTCTTACTGAAAAGTGGAGCTCAGTGGTAGAAGGTTGTTGGAGGTCAGAGATGGCATGGGGGAGGGGTTGCACAGGAACAGGGCTGCCATCAGAAATCTTGGGGGCCCTTGCTGAACAAATAGTCAGCGCCTCCATCATCTGCTGCCTGTTTCAGTACATTAACCCCTTAAGGACGGGAGTAATTTTACAACTTCGGCGCTGTTTCGGAAGTAGAAGTTTGCTGAGCTCATTTTGACCATTTTTAAGTCACGTATTCTTATACCACCCAGACAAATTATATATTGTTCTTTCCGTCAGACTCGGCAGATTAATATTATATCATTATTATATGTATATGTCATGCCCTGCCAAAATGCTATAACAAAAAATGTAAAATGTGAATTTTCAATAAAATTTCAATCTTCCACAGTGTGTAAAGTGTTTTTTTTTTTTTAATTTTATTATCCGAGGCTCTGCGGTCATATTCTATTGGGTAGATCTGTTAAAAAAATTAGAACGGGGAACCCATTTTTTTTTTTGGGGAGAAATTGTGTGATTTTAGCTAAACCCCCCAAAAAAAAAAATCATTAGTGAAGCATCATTGTTCACATTATAATTGAAATGTGAACAATAGTGCTGCATTAAAAAAAACAAAAATTTTTTTTATTATTATATTTATTATTTTTTTATTATTTTTTTATTATTTAATTTATTATTTTTATTTTTACTTTTTTTACACTTTTATTTTTACTTTTACCATGGTCATGTTTGATATCATTGGAAAGGCAATGCTTTGTCTTTCCAGCAATATCAGCCATGACCCCCTAGCTACCACCAATCAGGAGATAAAGGGGTTCAAAGAACCCCCCTATCTCCTGCAAGGGATTTCCATAGGAAATCCCTTTGCAGCTAGGGGGTTCCCGGTTAACTGACATCATCGCGCATGGCGCGATGAGTCAGTTGACCGGGGGGTGACCCAGAGGTGGGGGCTGCCATCCAAGATGGCGGCCCCCACCGGAAATAGGCCGCGATCGGGCACAAATTAGTGCCCGGTTGCGACCTGGCAACTAAGGGGTTAACCCCCCATACATCGCTGGAAAGGTCAGGCTGTGACCCTTCCAGCGATGCTGGCCACAGCCGCCGGGAACCAGGCGATCGGGAGATAGAGGGATCCGAAGGATCCTTCCCCTCTCCTCCAGGCGCTTCCCCTGCTCCGGCGGGGGGACGACGCCTGAAACTGACGTCATCGCGCCACCGGCGCGATGATGTCACAGCGCCGGAGGAGGAATCACACTGATCTGACTCCGCGGGAGTCAGAGCAGCGTGGGAGCGACCGGAGGAGGTAAGTATTAAGCGAGGGGGGCTGTAAACGCCGAGGACGTACATTTACGTCCTGCGGCGTCAAAGCCCGCCTAATGCAGGACGTAAATGTACGTCCTGCGGCGTTAAGGAGTTAATCACAAACAATAACATTTCTACCGTTTCTGTTTACCTTTTTTTACAGTATCTCACATAAGTGAGTACACCCTCAGATTTTTTTAAATATTTTATTATATCTTTTCATGTGACAACACTGAAGAAATGACACTTCGCTACAATATAAAGTAGTGAGTGTACAGCTTGTATAACAGTGTAAATTTGCCGTCCCCTCAAAATAATTCAACACAAATCCATTAATGTCTAAACCACTGGCAACAAAAGTGAGTACACCCCTAAGTGAAAATATTCAAATTGGGCCAATTAGCCATTTTCTCTCCCCAGTGTCATGTGACTCGTTAGCGTTAAGAGGTCTCAGGTGTGAACGGGGAGCAGGTGATGCTTTTCTTTATCAGTCATGTGAAATAAACATGAACCCAGATCCTTTCTCTTGAGCAATTTGGCAGTGAATATGTCAGGTACATCATAGTAAAAAATTCAAATAAATTTGGCACTACTTTCATAAAGTGATAAAAGTTACAGTTTTATGTACCTGAGTTCTTGCTGTGTTGCAGTGGTATCTAAAGTATCCTCTAATTCAGTTTTCAGTGCTTCTAATTCCTCTCCAAGGTCCCGACGCTGCTTTTCTGCCTTTGCTCGTGCAACCTTTTCTGACTCCAGATCTTCATGTATATCAGACATCTGAGCTTGTAACTCACGAAGTTGTTTCAGCAAACTATTTTTTTGACTGGCTTCTTCTTCAACTCTAAATTGGATATAATTGATCTGTATAAATATGTGCTTGTTTACATGAAGTAAAAATAGACTTTTAAACTTTGTTACACTCCAGGTAAATGTACCCGTGTTTACTATCTTTTAATATCTTATATTCAGATCCCAAAAAGATAGTAGATATTATAACAATAAACATCTCTAATGTGCAGCGTTTTTGATCATTCAATTAAATCGTATTAGGCATTTTTCTTTCTGTAAAGCACATTACTTGATGATAAATGGCATAATGTACAAAGTAGCGGGCATTATTTTTAGTGTTTTACCCCTTTAGTTTGCTACACACCATTAGTGATTCATTTACTTGTACCATAGAGAATGATATTAACTAAACTCATAACCTTGAAAGCAAGGCTGTCAAACTCTGCCCCCCCCCCCACTGATGTTTCTAAACTACAACTCCCATGATTCCCTGATCACCTGTTGCTTTGAAGGAATTCTGGAAATGGTAGGCATCACCATCTGGTGGGCCGTGAGTTTGACAGTCCTGCTTTAAAGTGTTTGCTAGTATCATACACATGTAAGAAAAAATTGACTTATAATTGCATTACATTTTGTGAATTGGACTCTGAAGGTAGAGTTTAATTTGCTTGGTCATGAAGCTCTTTTTTGGCTGGAATTCAGACATTTTTTATTTGAGGGGATTTAAGTACTGGCATTTTGATTCCTGATAAAAATTGCTCTAAATTTTTTTCACTCACGGCTATACATTTTAATTGGGATTTCGACTTCATTGATTCAATTTGAATCTATCGGTAAACTGAAGTGAAAATGAATAAATATCAAGTGCTGAAAGGTGTTGATAAATGGAGTTTCAGGCAGGGGGCACAGGGAACATCACACTGAATACCCATAATTTTAATATTAGTATTGATTTAGTAATATAATCCTAATTCTAACCATTGAAATAATTCTAATCTTATAAATCCTGAGCGCCAGGGGTTACATTTAGGGTAAGGTTTAATAAAGACAAATTTAATTAAAAAAAACAACAACTTTTTTCTCTGGCCTATCTCTATTACTGCTCTTAATTATATCAATAATGGGTCATTTATCGGATTTTGGACACATTTTTTTCAATGGATTCAACCGATATTTCGAATAAAACATTGGTCACAACTCCATACTACAGAGCCCTGCCGGTGTCAGGAGGAAAAAACAATTAACTCGTTCCCATGCTGTGCAAGGTCCTAGCAAAGCATGGCATGAGTAAATTTAGTTTTCCATTAGCGTGTACATGAGATACTCATTTTGTGCACACGTATCCCCAGGCAGACTAACCCCATCCCCAACCAAGCACTCCTTCCGCACTTGCCGGCTGCAGATTTGCTCCTCCCTGACTCGGGTTTTAAATCATTAAAGGGATATGCATGTCTAGAAAAATTTATTTTTAATTGACATTTAAACACTTTCATAGCTATAGAAAAACTAGAATAAATCAATAAAAGTTTTAAAAATGTGTAAAAAATGTTTATTTTCTTGCTTTAAAGTCTTTCATTTCCTCTTCTCTGGCGACGCCCCTCAGCTAGAGGTGTTTCTTCAGCTCCTACTTCCTGAATATTCCTCATCTCCTCCCTGCCCACTACTCCACTCATCAAAGCTTCACATGAACTACATTTCTTGTTCCATATTGCCCGCAGCCCCCACTACTTCACATACTCAGCTATTACCCTAACCTAGTGTGTCACCCCTCTTCTCTTAGATTGTGAGCTCTTGGGCAGGGTCCTCTCTCCTATTGTTCTGTGTGTTTAACTTGTATGGACACTTGTTATTCTGCCTCTCCCATTGTATAGCAGTACGGAACTAGCTATCGCTTTATAAATACCTGTGACTGTATGAACTAGCACAAGCTGTGCACGCTCAGGACCTCAGACTACGGAAACTGATGAACTGAATATTACTATCTCTGCAACTGTGAAAGCAAAACACACTCATTCATCGACTCCCTCACACACTCACGCTCCCTCACACACAGACTCAATCACTCACCCACTGACACACTCACTCGCGCTCTTTCATGGTTTACATACTCGCCGTCTCACTCTAACTCAGGGCAGCCATCAGAAATGATGGGGCCCCTTACTAAACCTCACGATGGGGCCCCCCAGGGCCCCCCCCTCAACCTCTAACAGCTTTTCTCCCCCTTCAAAAAAAAAAGGACATAACATAGCACCACAGCAATAAAACTCCCAGTAATGTGCAGTGTGTATTAGCTTATCACAGTATCCACAGCAATAAAACTCACAGTAATGAGCGGTGTGTCTGAACATATCACAGAATCCACAGCAATAAATCTCACAGAAACGGGCTGTGTATGATGGCCTTTGGGTCTGGGTCTGGGCCTGGGCCCTGGGTCTGGTCCCTGGGACTGGGCCTTGGGGTCTGGTCCCTGAGGTCTGGGCCCTGAGGTCTAGCCTGGGCCCTGGTCTGGTCCCTGGGCCTTGGGGTCTGGGTCCTAGGATCTGGGCCCTGGGTCTGGGCCTTGGGGTCTGGGCCCTAGGGTCTGGGGTCTGGGCCCTGGCTCTGGGCCTTGGGGTCTGGGCCCTGGGTATGGGGTCTGGACCCTAGGGTCTGGGCCCTGGGTCTGTATTTGGGCCTTGGGGTCTGGGCCCTGGGTCTGGGCCCTGGGTTTGGCCTAGGGATCTGGGCCCTGGGTTTGGGCCTAGGGGTCTGGGCCCTGGGTTTGGGCCTAGGGGTCTGGGCCCTGGGTTTGGGCCTAGGGGTCTGGGCCCTGGGTTTGGGCCTAGGGGTCTGGGCCCTGGGTTTGGGCCTAGGGGTCTGGGCCCTGGGTTTGGGCCTAGGGGTCTGGGCCCTGGGTCTTAGGGTCTGGGCCCTGGGTTTGGGCCTAGGGGGTCTGGGCCCTGGGTCTGGGCCTTAGGGTCTGGGCCCTGGGTCTGGCCTTAGGGTCTGGGCCCTGGGTTTGGGCCAAGGGGGTCTGGGCCTTAGGGTCTGGGCCTAGGGGGTCTGGGCCCAGGGTCTGGCCTTAGGGTCTGGGCCTGGGTCTGGGCCTTAGGGTCTGGGCCTTAGGGTCTGGGCCCTGGGTTTGGGCCTTAGGGTCTGGGCCCTGGGTTTGGGCCTAGGGGGTCTGGGCCCAGGGTCTGGGCCTAGGGGGTCTGGGCCCAGGGTCTGGGCCTAGGGGTCTGGGCCCTGGGTTTGGGCCTAGTGTCTGGGCCTTGGGTCTGGGTCCTGGGCCTTGGGGTCTGGGCCCTGGGTTTGGGCTTAGGGGTCTGGGCCCTGGGTCTGGGCCTTGGGGTCTGGGCCCTGGGTTTGGGCCTAGGGGGCCTGGGCCCTGGGTCTGGGCCCTGGGTTTGGGCCTAGGGGGTCTGGGCCCTAGGTCTGGGCCTTGGGTCTGGGTCCTGGGCCTTGGGGTCTGGGCCCTGGGTTTGGGCTTAGGGGTCTGGGCCCTGGGTCTGGGCCTTGGGGTCTGGGCCCTGGGTTTGGGTCTAGGGGGTCTGGGCCTTGGGGTCTGGGCCTAAGGGTCTGGGCCCAAGGGTCTGGGCCCTAGGGTCTGGGTCCTGGGCCTTGGGTTTGGGCCTAGGGGTCTGGGCCCTGGGTCTGGGCCCTGGGCCTTTGCCCTGGGTCTGGGCCATAGGGTCTGGGCCCTGGGTCCGGGCCCTGGGTTTGGGTCTTGGGCATTTGCCCTGGGTCTGGGCCCTGGGACTTGGCCCTGGGCCTAGGGGTCTGGACCCTGGGCCCTAGGGTCTGGGCCTTGGGGTCTGGGCCCTGGGGTCTGGGCCCTGGGCCTAGAGGTCTGGGCCTAGGGGTCTGGGTCCTGGGCCTTGGGGTCTGGGCCCTGGGTTTGGGCTTAGGGGTCTGGGCCCTGGGTCTGGGCCTTGGGGTCTGGGCCCTGGGTTTGGGTCTAGGGGGTCTGGGCCCTGGGTTTGGGCCTAGGGGTCTGGGCCTTGGGGTCTGGGCCCTGGGTCTGGGCCTAAGGGTCTGGGCCCTGGGCCCTAGGGTCTGGGTCCTGGGCCTTGGGGTCTGGGCCTAGGGGTCTGGGTCCTGGGTCTAGGCCCTGGGTCTGAGCCTAGAGGTTTGGGCCCTGGGTCTGGGCCTAAGGGTCTGGGCCCTAGGGTCTGGGTCCTGGGCCTTGGGGTCTGGGCCATGGGTTTGGGCCTAGGGGTCTGGGCCTTGGGGTCTGGGCCTTGGGGTCTGGGCCCTGGGTCTGGGCCTTGGGGTCTGGGTCCTGGGTCTGAGCCTAGAGGTCTGGGCCTAGGGGTCTGGGCCTTGGGGTCTGGGCCTTGGGGTCTGGGCCCTGGGTTTGGATCTAGGGGCCTGGGGTCTGGGCCCTGGGTCTTAGGGTCTGGGCCCTGGCTCACCACTCGCTGTCTTCTATCTTCTTTTCTTCTGTCTTCAGCTCTTCTTTTCTTCACTTTTTCTTTAATTTTCTTCTCTTCTTTTCTTCTGTCTTCTTCCTGGTCCCTCCAGCTCCGGCGCGCAGCTTCACTGAGTGGAGGGGCGGAGCCAAAGCAACGTGCTTGGGAGGCCCCTCACACGCTGCTTGGCCCCGCCCAGCCAGGAAGTGAAGCTGCCAGGAGCCGGAGGAGACACAGTGTCTCAGTCTCCTCCGGCTCCTGCAGCAGCAGCAGGGACACAGCTCCGGATTCGGACTCATCGAGTCCGATACCGGAGCTGTTAAAGGGCGACGCCGCTGCCGTCGGGGGCCCGGGATCCTCCCCCCAGGCCCCGGCGGCCCAGGCCCCCACCGGGCCCGGGCCCCTTACGGCAGTAATGGGCGTAATGCCCTGATGGCGGCCCTGCTCTAACTCCCTCACACAGTTACTCACTCTCATACTCTTTCTTGTGCTGTCTCTTGTGCACCTTTTTTTGGAGACCCTCTGCTTTATCTTGCTGTCTTTCTCTCTTCACCTTTTCTTGCTGTGTCTCTGTGCTTTTCTTTCCCCTCGCTGCCATCTCTTTTTCTCCCTGTGTGTATGGAATTCTCTCCTGCCCTGTCTCTGCAGTAGCAGGGGGTGAAATTTAAGCCCTGCCCTCCCGAGGTCACAGTGCTTGGAGGGGGAGGAGCAACTCAGTCGCACATGCTAAGTGTGTTTTTTTTATCTCTACCAAGGAATACATACTGATTGGTTAATTCAAATTGCCACTTAATTTGGGTGTGGAAAACGCCAAGAAAGAAAAGCAGGTAAATATGAAAAAATATCATATTTGCTTGCTTTTTATGTCTGCTGGATGAGACTACTGACTCATTCAAAAGGCATACAGGGTTATTCAGAGAGAGTGAAAAGCAGGAGAATGACTGGAGAATGACTGGGGAATGACTGGAGAATGAAAAATTCTAGGTCAAAATAGCCAAACCAGAAAAATTCTCCTTTTCATCTCACTTTCCAAATCGGCTATTTTGACCTAGAATTTTTCATTCTCCAGTCATTCTCCAGTCATTCTCCAGCTTTTAACGCTCTCTGAATAACCCTGATAGTATGTTTTTAAAAGTACACTAGCAAAGCATGCATGTCCCTTATGGAATTAACAGAGCAGTATTTTTCATTGAGTTGGTCTGTGGCTCAATGTGGTAATGCTCCTGCTTTGGAAACAGAAGCCTAAGAGTTCAAATCTTATCAATACATGTCTTTTTTTTTTTAGTAATCAGACAATAGTTCTAGATAGTGCTCATCGCTTTTTTTTTTAAATCACATTAACAATAAACCTGTGGAATTCTCTGACTGTTGAGGTGGTTGGGTCAGAGACTGTACAGACTTTTAAAAAACGACTGGATGACTTCCTGCAGACACAGAATATTAAGGGTGATAATATTTAATATATGGGTAAGCTTCTTGATCCAAGGAGAAATCTGACTGCCATTTTGGGGTCAAGAAGGAATTTTTTTCACAGTGTGTTGCATATTGGCGAGCTCTTCAGACTGGGCTTTTTGCCTTCTTTTGGATCAACAGCAGTAGGTGATGTGTGAGAGGCTGAACCCGATGGCCACATGTCTTTTTTCAGCCTATGTAACTATGTAACCTGTGACTTTATTTTAAACAAGCACAATACTAATGATATTATTATAAAATGATCATCATTATTGTGCTTACTTTGGAAGGTAAACTAAAGGCACAGGTAAATGTGATTAAAAATAAAATATATGTGCTGCTATGATTTGAACTCTCTGCCTTTTCTTTACAAAGCAAGAGCATTAACATACTGAGCCACGGACCACCACGCTAGAAAACAGACCTCTGTTGACTCCTTAATTTAAAACCCGTGTCAGGGAGAAGCAGATCTGCAGCTGGCGAAGTAGGACTGCAGCCCCACTGCAGCCCCAATCATACGTATAATCTGCAGACAGAATTAAATCTAGCCAATTGTTAGATGTGTTAAAAATATTTGAGGGAAAACCAGATGGCAGCATGTTATGTCCATCCGAGCTTAGCGGGAAACCAGCACTGGATTTAGGTACGTCTTTAACCAAAATTAAAGTTTTAAAATCGGTGTGGGGTTGCCAAGGGGGATCTGGACGGGTTATTTTAGAACTACACAGTCCCGTCTCCCAATAATATTTTTTACAAAATTAATTATTGTAGGTGTTGTCAAAGCTGTTTGGGGCACATTTGGAGTTTTTTTTTTACTTTTTAAATGTTTATTTTCTATGTACGAAGCTTTTTCATGCAGGGGAGTTTACATTTTGGTCACCAAGTATAGGAGCTCACACACTCTGCCTGTGTGAGTTCCTATACCTATAATGGAGGAAATATCATGGTTACAATGGACAGGCTTATCGTTAAGTGAATTTGACAATAATCTTGTAGAGCATTCTGTGCGGACTGTGCGTCGGTGCACAACGGACGTACTTTCTGACTGATGACAAGGTAGTGGCCACACAGTCCGTTTTTGTGACTGACGTTTTTTTGACTGATGTAGAAGGGAAAATAAATTAATATGAAAAACATTTTGTCCGTCAAAATGCTGGACGTCAAAAATGCAGTCTGTCTGACTTCGTTCCATCACTCACACACTAAGCTATGTGGACGTTGCGGACGCAGCGCACTTTGAGCGTCCGTTCTAGCGGATTTACGTTCTTGCCTAACCTGCGCCCGTTTGCCGCGTCTGTTATGTGTCCGCAGTTCCGTGCGGACGTACTTCGTGTGTGGGGCTCCATTGGTCAGAATTATATGCTATAACGGGTGTACAAATGTGCGGCAACATGGTCGTGATCAGTGCGCTCGTCTGAAACGAGCCTTAGCTGCATTGTATCACAAGTGCCGCATTTTTTAAAATGTGACCCTTGGTGACTTTAGCCTCATGTGTACCTCAATGTGACAAATATTCCATGTTTTACACCCTTATCCATTTACCCTCCCTATATTTGAGGTGGGCATGTGTATTACAGATCTGCAACACAAGAAAACTAGCAGTAAGGAGTCTAAGCATGATACTTTGCTCTTTTTACTAAATTCCATTTTTATTCATATAAATGGCTCGATAAATCCGGACATTGGTTGAAAAGTCTGAAAATAGCCTCGTCTCTGGCCCAGCCTCACTTGCCATTCTCCAAAATACAAGTGGCTCCCTCTGACAGTTTTAGCATAATGTATAGATTTTTTGCAATAGCGGAGCGCTGTAACCTTATTTATATGAGATATGCACACTAACAAATGAATACTTATAAATTTGTAAATTAATTCCAATCAATCACTTGAAAACACTCCTTTCCAAAAGAGGTGTTTTTAATCCTCGTACAGTCTCTTGCTTTGTTGATTAAAATTTTCCTCTGCAGTGCCAGTCTTGTGTTTCCCCAATCACGGCAGCAGCACATAGGGAGGAAAAAAACTGAATATGGTGCAAGAGACCTCTAGGCAAAATACATATATATCAGTAGGAGTCAAACTCACATGGTTCTGAGCCTCACTAACAGGTGCTCTCCTGTGTTTCTGCATGCGGTGTAGTTCATTTGGGATCACCACCCCTCCAAAATGATATCCTCCTCCACACCACTTTCCTCCAAAAGAAAGAGGGATCTCAGGAACTCAGCGGATTTCTCAGAAAATAAAATTTATTTCAAACAATTTAAAACAAACAAAACTTTAAAAAAGGATAATAATGCCAAGACGCGTTTCCCCGGTGTTACACCCGGCTTCATCAGTCGGCTATGATCCTTTTACTTGTGTCCACCATATTTAAACCCATTCTTTGATTGCATAATTAAAAAACGCTGTGTTGTTGCTATGAAGCGTTACTATGGCTTTCCATATGTTTCTTCTGCCATCCAGTATATATTTCCTGAATTCCATGCTAAACTTCTTTCACTTTGGTGCGTCAACCGATATTGGCAACATAGCAATTTTCTCTTTAGCAACAGGTTATATACATATTCGTAACCATTAAATACATTTACATTTGGATATAAAGATGTATTTTTAACTTTTTTTTTTCATCAAAACAGACCAACCTTTAAAATGTCTTATTGGGGAATTTGTAACTCTATTGGCTTCTACAGGCCTGTGTTGTAATATGAAGACTGGCATATATATACTGTATATGTTTAATGTTAACAGATCTTTCCCTTATATCTTATAGAAAGTGTACCATTTCAAAACTATCATTCAGACCATGAGGCACTAAGGAATTCATTTAAAAAATCCACCTCATTTCTTTTTGAGCCAGTTTTTTAGCTAGATCTTCCCCTCTCCAATGCATTTTTACCCTTTCAATGCCAAAAAATTCAATCTCCTCTGGATTGCATTGGTGATGATTTTTAAAGTGTAGTGATAGATTATGCTTATCTCTTTTTATAGTGTTAATATGTTCTCTGATGCGTACGTAGAGGGTTCTCTTGGTTTTGCCCACATACATATACTTACATGGGCAAATAATAGCATAAATGACTTGTTTGGACCTTCACGTAATTAGGTCTCTGATCTTGTGTTTCTTTTCTCCAGTTACTTCTTGAAATTCGTCCAAGTGTCTTTTCTTGCTTTTAGTGTCTCTACAATTAAGGCACCCCCCCCCACATCCAAAGAACCCTTTCATCTCCCCAAACATGTTTTCTCTCTTCTGTTTTTTGTTGTAACTTCGCACTATTCTCTTTTTAATTGTCACAGCCCCTCTGCACGCAAATCTAGGTCTATCCCCTATTAATTGATCTACCAATGGGTCCTGTTTAAGAATGGACCAATACTTTTTTATCGTTTTTCTAATTCGACAATTTTCTACATTGTAATCAAAAATATTCTGAACCTCTTCAGGCCCTTCTTTTGATTTGTTTTCATATTCAAGTAAGGTTTTTCTATCTTCTTTCCCTATTTGATTTTTAACTTTGCAAAGTTCTTCCTTATTGTAGCCTTTTTGTATGAATTTATTAATCACAACATCTGCTTGCTGCCCATATTCTTCTAAATCCGTACAATTTCTCCGGATCCTCAGCAGTTGGCTTTTGGGTACTGACTCTAACCAAGCCGGGAGGTGGCAACTTTGTTTCTCAATATATTCATTTGCATCGACCTTTTTGAAATGATTCTGAGTTTGTATTTTACCTTCTTTTATGTAGATTTCCAAATCAAGGAATTCCACTAATTGAGTGCTCCATTTAAAACACTAAAAGCAAAAAAATGTCACGGAGCAGCAATAAAGCATAATAAGCACCAATTAGGCAGCTTTAAAATGACTGTGATACTCAGCTCCTTCTAGACATTTACTGGTGTGGTTACAAACATGGTGAAGTCAAGAGAATGGTCCAGGAAGACAAGAGAAGAGGTGATTACTCTTCACAGGAAGGGCAATGGCCATAAGAAGATTGCAAAGATGTTAAATAAACATACCAAGAGAGACCATAGGAAGCATCATTCGCAAATTCAAGTCAAAGGGCACTGTTGAAACGCTACCTGGTCGTGGCAGAAAGAAGATGCTGACTTCGACTGCTGTGCGCTACCTGAAGCGTAGAGTGGAGAAAAGTCCCCGTGTGACTGCTGAGGAACTGAGAAAAGATTTGTCAGATGTGGGTACTGAAGTTTCAGCTCAGACAATACGGCGCATACAGCATAATGAAGGCCTCCATGCCAGAACTCCCAGACGCACCCCCTTGCTGTCTCCAAAGGATAAGAAGAGTCGACTGCAGTATGCCAAAAGTCATGTGGACAAACCACAGAAGTTTTGGGATAGTGTTCTGTGGATTGATGAAACAAAATTAGAACTGTTTGGGCCCATGGATCAACGCTATGTTTGGAGGAGGAAGAACAAGGCCTATGAAGAAAATAACACCTTGCCTACTGTGAAGCATGGCGGGGGGTCAATCATGCTTTGGGGCTGTTTTGCTTCTGCAGGTACAGGGAAGCTTCAGCGTGTGCAAGGTACCATGAATTCTCTTCAGTACCAGGAGATATTGGATGACAATGTGATGCAGTCTGTCACAAACCTGAGGCTTGGGAGACGTTGGACCTTTCAACAGGACAATGATCCCAAGCATACCTCCAAATCCACTAGAGCATGGTTGCAGATTAAAGGCTGGAACATTTTGGAGTGGCCATCGCAGTCACCTGACTTAAATCTGATTGAGAACCTCTGGTGGAACTTAAAGAAAGCAGTTGCAGTGCGCAAGCCTAAGAATGTGACTGAACTGGAGGCTTTTGCCCATGATGAATGGGCGAAGATACTCGTAGATCGCTGCAAGACACTTGTGTCAAGCTATGCTTCACGTTTAAAAGCTGTTATAACTGTAAAAGGATGTTGTACTAAGTACAAAGATTGAATGTCACTTGGGGGTTGAATAAAACTGATAATGATGTGAGCACAGAAAAGACATTTGTGGTTATTTCATTATAAATGTTATGTTATATTTGTTTGACCTACACGTGCCTCTTTGATTTAATTGTAAGCAAGATGACTGAATGATCAAAATCAATGTCAAACTGGCCAAAACACTCAATTTCAGTGGGGGTTGAATAATTTTGAACACAACTGTATGTGGACAAAACCAAGTGAACCCTCTACGTGCGCATCAGAGAACATATTAACAATATAAAAAGGTTATGATAAGCATAATCTATCACTACACTTTAAAAATCATCACCAATGCAATCCAGAGGGGATTTAATTTTTTGGCATTGAAAGGGTAAAAATGCATTGGAGAGGGGAAGATCTACCGTGATTACACTCACTGATGAAGCTCTTGTAGCGAAACGCGTTTGAGGTGTTTATCTAAGTTTCCTAATAAACTTGTGATTGACCGACTCTATTCAAGCGTATTCTGTTAATTCCAAACCGTCTGGTACTTTTATTGTACATCTCTACGGCGCCTGGATCTTTGGTTGTCCTACCTATACAGGGGAATCAGTGCCCCTGATATATAAATTCACTGATTTGCCTACGTTTAGGTGCCTATTTGTTACAACTGGCACCCCTAAATGTGAGTATTCCTTTTTTGGCATGCTTACCTAAATTATGTGCTAAGATTCTGCACAAAATATTCTCCTTTTCTTCTTATTTTCATGTGTCTTCAATCAAATCTGTGGATGAGATGCTAAGCGGACCTAGAATTTTTTGACTGAATTTTTTGACTGGATTTAAAGAACGAACTTTTGCAAGCGCCAGACACCAGCTTTTTACATTTTTTGAACACTCTATTTTCGAAGATCTACCGTGTTTCCCCAAAAATAAGACACTGTCTTATATTTTTTTGGACCCCAAAAATCACACTATGTCTTATTTTCGGGGGTAGGTCTTATATTTTAATTTTTTTAATGTACAACGTACATTTATTCAATTACAGTCATGTCATCTTCTTCTGGAACATCGTCATAACTCTCCTAATACTGAATTCTGGCCTTATTTTCTTGTAACTCCATTTCTTTTAGAACCATTGAGCCCAATCTTTCATGTCTAGCAATTGAGCTCTCTTTAAATTAACACTTTTTGTTCAAGTAGCCTGCTTGTAGTGCTTTGGCAACACAGGTGTCAGTTATTTTATCCCAGGAACTCCTGTGACAGGAGCTAGAGGAAGCATCGGCTTATGCAGCTCTGCTTCCTCCGCTGCCGTCTCACTTTCTCTGGCACCGGTATTGCTCCCCTGCACAGCCATGCAATCCATCCCGCTGCACATAACCGCCATCCGAGTGCAGCCATGAAAGGAATTGCATAATCCTGCTCAACATACATACGGTAATGCAGCCTCTGGCGCCGGCAATTCTTCCCCACGGCTCCTCAAGTTGGTCTCAACTAGGTCTAATTTTTGGGGGTAGGTCTTATATTTTTAGTAGTTAACAAAAACCCACTAGGCCTTATTTTCGGGGTAGGTCCTATTTTTGGGGAAACACCGTAGCTAAAAAACTGGCTAAAAAAGAAATGAGGTGGATTTTTTAAATGAATTCCTTAGTGCCTCATGGTCTGAATGATAGTTTTGAAATGGTACACTTTCTATAAGATATAAGGGAAAGATCTGTTAACGTTAAACATATACAGTATATATATGCCAGTCTTCATATTACAACACAGGCCTGTAGAAGCCAATAGAGGTACAAATTCCCCAATAAGACATTTTAAAGGTTGGTCTGTTTTGATGAATTTTTTTTTTAAAAAATACATCTTTATATCCAAATGTAAATGTGTTTAATGGTTACGAATATGTATATAACCTGTTGCTAAAGAGAAAATTGCTATGTTGCCAATATCGGTTGACGCACCAAAGTGAAAGAAGTTTAGCATGGAATGCAGGAAATATATACTGGATGGAAGAAAAAACATATGGAAAGCCATAGTAACGCTTTATAGCAACGACACAGCGTTTTTTAATTATGCAATCAAAGAATGGGTTTAAATATGGTGGACACAAGTAAAAGGATCATAGCCAACTGATGACACCAGAGAAACGCGTCTTGGCATTAGTATCCTTTTTTAAAGTTTTGTTTTAAATACATTTTATTTTCTGAGAAATCCGCTGAGTTCCTGAGATCCCTCTTTCTTTTGGAGGAAAGTGGTGTGGAGGAGGATATCATTTTGGAGGGGTGGTGATCCCAAATGAACTACACCGCATGCAGAAACACAGGAGAGCACCTGTTAGTGAGGCTCAGAACCATGTGAGTTTGACTCCTACTGATATATATGTATTTTGCCTAGAGGTCTCTTGCACCATATTCAGTTTTTTTCCTCCCTATGTGCTGCTGCCGTGATTGGGGAAACACAAGACTGGCACTGCAGAGGAAGATTTTAATCAACAAAGCAAGAGACTGTACGAGGATTAAAAACACCTCTTTTGAAAAGGAGTGTTTTCAAGGGATTGTTATAAATTTGTAAATTAATTCCAATCAATAAGTATTCATTTGTTAGTGTGCATATGTCATATAAATAAGGTTACAGCACTCCGCTATTGTAAAAAAAAGCTGTATTGGGTGATACAAGTTTTTATGTACAACTTATCGGTGCTGCTTAAAATGTAACCTTTTTTCTCCTGAAGTTGAGCGCCATACTATCCCTCTAAATTTTATTTTTGTTTTAGCATAACGTATGCATGAGTGCTAACTCTGGTGCCTTTAACTCCCTACTTCCTGTGGAATTTATTACAAGCCACTGGGCTAGTACTGCAGTGGTATAGGACCCTGCTACTGCATGATGTGATTATTTTAGTTGCCAATTGCTTAACACGATGCATCTTGAGAAAGGCAACTTTGAATTGGAAAATCGTGTCTGAGTATGAAGGACAGTTATAAACAAAGTACAGCTCCAAGTTCTGGCAAGAGTAATCCAGGAAGGTACATGGAATTGAAGGCTCGGGATGGGTAGAAAGTTCCAACTGGAAAAAGTTATGAATGCCATGGGAATTGGCAGTTGGAGAATTGTATTCTATGAGCACTATTTATCTTATATGCTCAAAACAATAATTAAAAAGGGTTTAAACTAAATTGTCACATCTGTAAATATAAAAAAAAATTAATTTCATTTTGCTAATGTCATCACCACTGTTAAATTTTGCGTGTTATGTAAGCAACTGGTTATACCGTAAGTCATTATGTTATACCTCATAAGAGCAGCCTGTAGTTCTTGCTCCTTACGAGCCAATTGCTGTTTTAGTTCCTCAATCTGCTGTTGAAGTTCTAGGATCTGGTCATGTAGATCAGTTGTTTCTCCGTCCAGTTTTCGTTTTAACTTTTCCATCTCCTGTCTGCCCTTTTCTTCTGTTTTTAAACGACCTGGAACATTTAAGAATTAGCGTATTTACTAAATAATTAAAGAAATGTTGCTAAGGAAGGCTGAATACAGAAAAATGAAAACCGAGATACAAAAGTACTGTATAAGCAATATAGCACAGGGAACGCAAAGTACAGTAAGCTCGTGCTAAAAAGCGCAATCGCCGATGCGCTAACAGGTTTTTTTACCTGTTAGCGTTCAGATTGTAATATGGGCAGGCCGCGCTAGGGCCACTTAACCTAGCGTTAATGCTCACATAGACAAGCGCTAACGTTAGCATTAAGATTGTAATATTGCCCAACATCTTTTTCTCATTTCTTTTCTCCTTGAGCGCATTTTGGCTTCCCAGTACTCGGTTCCTTCTGAGAAACCATCCCATAAACTATACTTACCAGGGAATGACAGAATTTAACTGATGCAACACTTGTATGCCACCAAGTTTACAGGTTAAGGCAACTCCTCTAAGACCTTTCACCTATTGAGCCGACACTGCTGGCGATCCTCTATGTGTAAGTATGTGATTTCATTTGCAGAGGCATGTTATACTTGTGCAACTATGAAAACATCCAAATAGCCACCTATTGCAACCTCTACATGTTCCCTTTACTCAATGGGCCCCTATCTTCATGAATTTTATAGTAGACTCGTGTCCTCTCAAGGTCACTCTATAATCCTCACTGTGGTTAATAGACTGATAAAATTGCAGGTTTCTTTTTCCTTTCAAAACTACCTACAGCAAAAAAACTTGTCACTATACTTGCCAATGAAGTGGCAAGACTGTATGGCATTCCAGAGAATATCAGATTCCCTTCTGGTATCTTAAGAAATTTGTACTATTGGTAATCAGCCTGAAAACCAGCCAGGGATAGTTCCCATTGTTTTATTTTTTAATCCACACTACTAGACTAGACTTCGTTAAATTGATAAATAATCAGTCATGTACAAGAACAGCCACACTTCTTTATCTGTCCAAAAACCTGAGGATTTATAAAGAGCTTTTTAATATATCTACCTTCCATATCAGCAATGACAGTTTCATATTTGTTTCGGAGTTTGTTCAAACTCTTTACTTTCTCCTCTTCTTCAGTCATGGTGGATGTAAATTCAGAGATTCGTTCTTCAAATAACTTTCTCTCCTGCAATGATTACCCGATAGTTCCAGAAATTATATTAACAAATTGGTAATAATGTAGATCAATATATTATACATTTCTCTAACTTGCTAACATCTTTCTGTTCTGTGCTAAATGAGAACCGTAACCTAAATCCAATCTAATTTTATGTGACAGGTAATCCAGACAGATTGAATTTGGTTGTCTCAATTCACTATTTGCCACTGACCTTGGCAAGTTTGGCATTCTGATCTTCAAGCAATAGTACCGTCTCTTCCATCTTTTTGTACTTGCCCTCAGTTGTCACTCTTTCTAGCTGAAGCTTTTGTCTTGCAGCCTCTTCTTGCTCCAACTGTTCTTCTAGGTCCTAGGAAAAACAAAAGAGAGTGAACCACTACTATGAGCGTAATTTAACACAACATGGACAGCACGATTACACATGATATTACTACTTTACCTGAACATGCTGGTACATTTTCTTTTTCTCATTCTGCATTTGCAAATTGCGCTCTTCTTCTTCTTCCACACGAGCTTCTAAATCATGGAGAATTTCCTCAAGCTCCTGCTTTTTAGTTGAAAGTCTGGCCCTCATTTCCTCGGCCTCAGCAAACAACTCTGTCTCTGCTTGTAGCTGTTCTGCCATTAGTGACTTTTCTTGTACCAGCTACAGGAAAGAAATTCATTCATTGTATATGACACTTTGATTAAAAAGGTAATGAAGAAAATTCATTTATGTTATACTATAATAAGTATACAATGTAATAATATTGCCACTTCAAAAAAATCAATAAAATTAACATAGCTACTCTATTACCTTCATAACACAGATTCTTCTTAACATAGTTCTCAAACAATTATGTTTTAGTTATTTTATACATTTCTGCATTAATTATCATTAATCTGTATCTATATCAACACATTTTGGGTCCTATTCCGTGCTTTGCGCTAAAATGGAGACGCTAATGGGGAAAACCTGAGCCTGCAGGTTTCCCTGTAGCGTCCCCATTTTAGCGTGATATTCCACGGCCGACTGTCTCAGCACCTTGCGTCAGAATTCAGTGCTAACCGCAGTGATCTCGCAGTAGGATTCCATGTAGTTTTGCGCTTCCGGGCCGCGAGATCCCAATCAGCAAAGATTTAAATGTAATAAAGATTTATATGTAATAAATATTTGATTTTTTTTTATTTATATATATTTTTTGGTGCTTATGGTATGTTCCCAGTGTATAGATAGAATCTGATATGTGTATTTATTATTATTTTCACTGACATTTCTTTGAATTCATTTCTGTATTTTTAATTTGGCAGGAGGACTAGATCTTTATGTCTAGCTGCATAGGTTTCTAATTCATTATCCCTATTTCTTTTTGGAGCACGTGACTCTTTCTCTAACTTTTTTTGGGTTAATAATTATAATCAATATTACTTTATTGAGAATGCGATACAGACAAGATAGTAAATTCCAACCTACACATAAGATCAATTGTAAGACGGTAAAAAAATTGAGTTATATGTAGAGTAACATTGAGACATAGGAGAAGCATCGCATACTCTTTTACTCTTTTTCCACTAAAATGCATAGTAACATTAGGAAAGAATATAGGGTAAACAGTAAAAATTGGTCGATGCGAAAGACATGTCCGATAAACAAATTGAAGGTTGTGAAATTGCAGTAGTAATGTTAACTGAGAAACCAACGAAAAATGACACAGCTATTAAAAGGTCGTAACTGTAAGGATATCTATTAATCCCTTGCTGCCGGGGACTTCCAAAACTCTAGGCAATCCGAGGGAACCTCTAGGCAGTCCTCAAAGCCGCGGGGCGGCATAGGACACCCCACAGGCTCTGAAGCTGTACTTTGGCCAGCTGTCTGTCCTGACGGGCCAAGTGCGTCATTGGCTGCCACAGGACCACCTGATTTCAGGCAGTCCCGCAGCATCCAATGACAGGCTTGGTGCACGCGTAGAGGAAGCAGGGTGTCCTATGCCGGCCCACAGCATTTAGACCCACCCACCGCAAGGACAGCATAGCATGCCCTGTGGCAGAAAGAGGTTAACCCCTTGCCATCGAGAAGTCCTCAAAGGTGCAGGGCAGAATAGCATGTCCCGCAGGCTCTGAGGGTATCCTTTGGCCTGCCTCTTATCCTGGTGGGACCGTCTGACTTCAGACAGTTCTGCGGCAGCCAATGACACGCACAGCGCACATTGGGAGTGGGGCATAGGTGGGTAAAGGGAGCTCTGATCCATTGCTCTAAACAGGCACATCAGAACAACAAATTGCTCACCACTACAAGATTTGTGCATGACACATGGCACCTGCGCAGAATGATGGATCAGAGCTGTATGCGTAGATCCTATCCATCGGCTTTCTCTTTGAGACTGCTCGCTACAGCAGGTGGTCTCAGAGAGGGTGATGTTGGCATGCTCTCTGCATGCTGCCATCACCAAGTGACTGATCTGGTGACCGGCAGCTGGGAAATTCAAAAATCCCAGCTTCTGGTGACACTGAGTGGGGTGGAGGGAATTCCTCCACTTCATCAAGCGATATCTCCAGATCGGAGCAGCAGGGGGGGGGGCTGTACACATCCTGGCCACTTCAGAAAAAATAAAGTGGTCAGGATGAGTAGCATCTCCTGTCAGTGGGATCTGGCCAATTGTTTAAGGGCAAAACAAAAAGAAAAGCTTTATTTTTTCAATAGAGTATCCCTTTAAGGTTTTTTGTGTGTATATGTTAAGGCTGTAGGACTGGAGTTGTGGGAGGGGTTAGATGCCCACTTAAATATTTACCTCAATCCCTGCACAGCTCGGCGTCATTGGCAGCTGAGAACATCCCCTCCCTTTTTTTCCAGCCTATCACTTATACTACCAGGTATGCCCTCTTTATTACACTTTAATTCAATAACTCTATCACTTTATTGTCACGTACATACCTGCTGATACTTCTGATCCATTTCTTTCTTTTCCATCTCAGCTTTCAATTGGCTATCTTTTACTTTCTGTAGCTCTGATACTTTTGCCTGCATGATTTCATCCTGCCGACTCACTTGTAGCAATGGCTTCACCTGCATGAAAAGTCAAGATGCGGCTTACAAATAGTATGTTTTTAAAACATAATCATTAGACAATATCAATAAAATCTGCAGGTAAATATAAATCAAACACTATTTTATGAATGTTATATTGTATTACAAATAACAGAAACAATACCTCTTCTTGCTATATCTTTATCAAGTTTTTTTTAAATTATATGTCCAGTACTAGCTTTCAACATGACAAACAGTGCACAATAAAAAAAATAAACAAATTTTATCCTCTGCTATGTATTTACTTATGCATTTATCTCAAGTAATACATTATTTAAATGCTATAAAATCCAACGCCCTGAACCCAAACTTTCTAATTCTTGCAGGAACCTCCACTCAACACTACAACAGTTCTGTCCTTATTACAACTCTATTTTTTACACCACCCTCCATAAACTAGCTAGCACCGTTCAAATTCTGGTTGTGGATAAAACACAAATAAGACAATCAAGTCTATTAAAAGAAAGGTGAAAACCAGGAAAACTGGCAGTGGAAGAGAACAATCTAGCCCAAACTGTCAATTGGGACAGTGAGATAAATGGGAGCATTTTTCAGGTTTGGCTATTTTGACCTAGAATTTTCACTTCTCCAGTCATTCTCCTGAAGTTCACCTTTCTTTGAATAGACCAGTATATGTCTAACGGCTCCAGCCATTACCTTAATGGCTACTGTTACTATCACATTCAGAGCCAAAATTTCTGCTTGTGGTTCGGATGTTGTGGCAGCTTACCGTATATTAACGGATGTTAAACTTTGTATAAGAGCCGTTAATTTGCGACTATATGGAGAAAAATTACCTATCCCAACACAGCTGAATTTTCTCCTCTGGGCTCAGTATTAAAAAGAAAATACCAGGTTTCAGCAGCAGGTGTTAACGGATTTTGCCTCTCCTGAAGCTGCTCCTCACACCAGCCTCAAAGTCAGCAACGTAGTAATTTTCTTCACAGACAAAATATACTACTCACCCATACAACTTAAGATTCAAAATGTCAGCTCTCCTACGTTAATGAATTCATTTCAGTGACTAGTCAGAAGTCATCTACACTCTTATCTTCTCACCTTACCATCTGTCCCCTTGATACCAGTCCCCACATCAGAACTCATTCCAATCAGAGCTCTCTCCTCTTCTCATGTACCATCTTTCACCTATACTTTTAATCTCTCCCCATTACAACTCCCCTTAAGCACACATTTAACCTTCAAATTTTTTAAATAGCTCACATTCACCCTACAAATTCACTGCCTTAATTGTTACAATCTTCTTGACCCTGTGCAATCTGTTTTTTGGTCAGTGTACACGCTAGAAACAGCCACAACTAAGGCTAGGGTCAGACGAGCGTGATTTCTACGGACTGTACGTCCTTGCACACGGACGTACGTCAGTACGGAAGACACAGTAGTGGTCACACAGTCCGTTTTTTTCACTGACGTTTATTTTTTGACGGATGTAGGAGGAAAAATAAATTAAAAAGCAAAACCATTTTGTCCGTGAAAAATGCTGGACGTATAAATGCAGTCTGTATGACCACGTTCCATCACTCACACACAAAGCTATGCAGACGTTGTGGACGCAGCGCACTTTGTGCGGCCGTTCTAGGGGTTGTACGTTCTTGCCTGCCTTGCGTCCGTGGGCCGCGGCCGTTGTGCGTCCGCAGTTCAGTGCGGTCGTACTTCGTGTGTCGGGCTCCGATGGGCTTTCTGTCATGCTATCACGGACGTACTTTTAGGCGCAATCACGGACGTGAACACTACGCTCGTCTGACCCCAGCCTAAACTAACCAGTGACTTGATTGTTGCTAAGCCAAAAGGACACTACCCTCTACTAGTTCTTTTTGGCCTCTCAGCTGATTTCACAGTGCAGACTGTGCTCTCCTACTTAAAACTCTTCCTGGCAAAGGTCTTCACAGTGCTACCTTTTCTAAACCTCTAAACAGTGTCAACGATCATTCAGTTCTCCTTTTCTGGCACTACCTCCTCTTCTCAGCATGTCTCTGTAGAGATGTCCCAATGTACAATACACCAACCTATTCTCTTCTATCTACACTGCTTCTGTAGGTAAACTTATCGGTTAATTTGAATTCCAGTACCAGGTATATGCTGATGACAGCCAAATCTAGCTTTCCTCCTCTGATCTCTCCTGGATCATGTCACTAAACCATACCACTATCTTCCCCCTCCTAGACACATAAAGGGTAGCAACAGTCCTATAGAATAATCTACCTAGCCTTACTAGTCTCCCCTCTAACCTTTGTGCCTTAAAAAAACAAACAACCCTCAAAATCCATTTTTTTGCATCACCAACCCTTCCTACTTCATCATACGTTTCAAAGTTTGCTTCACTACCATGCCCCTTACCATTTCTGATATAAATGCTAGTACGCGTGAGCCAAACCACTGGTAAGTTGGTCATTCCTCTTGTTTTCCTCCACCTTATCACCTCTAGACAGTAAGCTTATCTAAGCAGAACTCTCTACACCTCTCTTCTCTGGTACCAATATTTTTTTATGGTTTGTTAGTCTAATTCCCCACTCTTTATTGCAAGGTTCTGCAGAAACTGTTGGCGCTATACAAAGAATAGCCTGTTATATGGCTTATAGCTGGTATAAAATAGAAGTTGTGATGATTAACAAGTGGGGCTGGTATGGACAATGAGTGAACTACTAAGCATAACAGTTCATTTGGGATAGGGCCTCATTCATGCATATACAGTCAGGTCCAGAAATATTGGGACATCGACACAATTCTAACATCTTTGGCTCTATACACCACAACAATGGAGTTGGAATGAAACAAACACAATGTGCTTTAACTGCAGATTGTC
This sequence comes from Leptobrachium leishanense, assembly GCA_009667805.1. Taxonomy (NCBI): domain Eukaryota; kingdom Metazoa; phylum Chordata; class Amphibia; order Anura; family Megophryidae; genus Leptobrachium; species Leptobrachium leishanense. The sequence continues at coordinate 72,891,771 of CM019073.1, read as the reverse complement.
AGCTTTAATTTGAGGGTATGTACATCCAACTCCGGTGAACGGTGTAGGATTTACAGCAGTTTGCAGATGTGCCTCCCACTTGTTAAGGGACCAAAAGTAATGGGACAATTGGCTTCTCAGATGTTCCATGGGCAGGTGTGTGATATTCCCTCATTACCCCAATTACAATGTGCAGATAAAAGGCCCAGAGTTCATTTCAAGTGTGCTATTTGCATTTGGAATCTGTTGCTGTCATCTCTCAAGATGAGGTCAAAAGAGCCTTCACTATCAGTGAAGCAAGCCATCATTAGGCTGAAGAAACAAAACAAACCCATCAGAGAGATAGCAAGAACATTAGGCGTGGCCAAAACAACTGTTTGGAACATTCTCAAAAAGAACTGCACATTGTAATTGGGGTAATATCACACACCTGGCCATGGAACAGTTGAGAAGCCAATTGTCCCATTACTTTTGGTCCCTTAACAAATGGGAGGCACATCTGCAAACTGCTGTAAGTCCTACACCGTTCACCTGAGTTGGCTGTACATACCCTCAAATTAAAGCTGACAGTCTGCAGTTAAAGCACATTGTGTTTGTTTCATTCCAACTCCATTGTGGTGGTGTATAGAGCCAAAGATGTTAGAATTGTGTCGATGTCCCAATATTTCTGGACCTGACTGTATGTTCAGTTACTATTGAGAAAAAGAAATGCAGTAATTGGGGAAGCACAGACACTCGTAACCTTAATTATCTCTTTTCATGCCTAAATGTAAGCTAGATAGAGCCAAGACTAATGTGGCATCCGTAAGAAAAGGGAGAATTTTTTTAACAAACTGTTCATATCTGTACAGACCATGCATTTCTTTAACCAGAGAACAGACAACAATTTTATTTATACAAAACCTTGGTGAAAAGTCGCCACCATTGCCAGTGTCTCAGTTTCAGGTATGCAGCACAATTTCGCTGTACCACTTTAAGTGCACTCATCTGTTGTTGTTTCCTCAAAAATGCTCTAAAATAGGAAGGCAAAGAAATAAATGTAACGTAAATAAAATAATAAAAATATTCATACCAACCACATTTGCAAAATTTGAAAAGGCACTGTTAATATAAAAAATGGTGTTGTACAAATAATGCAGAAAACACTTAGACCTAAATAGTTATTTTGCTTCAGATTTGTTTTCTATTACTCAACAGATTTGTGGTGTGATCCACACTTGTATACTTCCATTCATACATTTACATACGCAGAGCCGGTGCAAACATGTTTAGGTACACAGACGAATGTACATTTTAAATGGAGAGCATAGCAATAAGTAAATAAATATATGGTAATAGTATAATTTAGCAGATCAGCCTTTAAATCCTCATTTATTCATTGTGCACTTCCAGCTATTGTGCCTTAATCCAAGTTTATCAGTCTGAATTATGATTAGTATATGTTTGATGTGGCTTATTTTTCTACTGTACCTTTACTTTCTAAGGTGACTTTTTATATAAAATGGTAACATTTAGGAGAAATTGTGTGAATTTTACAATAAATTCTAATTTCTGTTCACTGTGTATGGGGTGTGAGGTTTGTTGCTACTGTATCTGAGCAGCGAGCCTGCTTATGCCTTGATGAAACCTAAAAACGGTCTTAAGTCCCCAGAAGATGTCCACCATTGCTGCGCAGAAATGATTGATGCATAGTCCACACTTTCCAATGGTGATATTGCCTCCATACTGACAAATCTATGTTTCGAGTAAAAAGTGGTTTCCCCCACAGAATGGACAGACAGCTAAGGCTTATATCAGGTGGATCATGCCTGCTTATAGGTTGTAATGAAACATGGCTCCATCCAGCATATGGATTGGCTTCAAAGGTCTTTCTGTCTGCAGTAGAGTTATAGTTCCTGCCGGGTCTGTGTTATAACAGCCGAGCCAGTATGGAATGCGCAGGTACAGCTGAAGCGCTTGCAGTGTTACACAGCAGAACTTTGCTGTCTGCCCTGACAAACGTATTGTCTGATTACATTTTTGCCTGTCCTGTCACGGTTATCTTGCTTCAGATGTTTTCCTTTCATTTTTAAAGCCCAGTACAACATCTGACCTCTTTAGAATCTGTACACCTCACCAAGATGCCGTAGAGGTCTTGTGACTGTGCTGTCCCACTGCAAAGGCTTGACTGACGTCTCCCGACAACATGTGACAATTGCTTTCTAGGAGCACTAACTTCACAAACTAACTTGACAATCATAAATGACTACTGGTATTTGGGAAAAAAATAAAGAATAGTTCCCAGACTAACTTTCTGGCTAGATATCCACGAGCAGCTGCCTGGAAAAGCACGATTATATCAGTGATCTTCAGGTCCCTCTCCTCTTCTAAATGAGCAAGCACTCCAGCTCGGAAGAAGATTTTGCTCTGTCCTATACGATATAAGTTTGGATCCAGCTCCAAAGACTTGATCTGTAAAAAAAACAAAATATTGGAAGAGTTATTGAAACCATACAGAGTTTAAATATGAGTGTATTGCAAATGTTTAATACACTGTAATCAAATATGAGTTCCATAATGCAGTGGTCGAAGTCAAAAGTATTTCTAAAAAGACCTTAAGTATCATAGTCACATCGTAATAATGACTAGACATGTGCACGTCCAAAAAGTTTGGTTCGTTCATAAAAATCATAAATCAAATTTTTCGGAATCGCAAAATTTTTTGAAATTTTAAGACTTCCATTATTTTGAATGCGCCCATAATGCATCCAAAATGAGACTAAAGTGCATTTTATATTAGTTACAGTTCTAGGTAAACAAAAAATCTCACTAAACTACTAACGCACATACATTTGTGCTTAAATGTTTTGCTGCAGACACTGGGTGGGATTCACTATCGATCTGATATTGAGCTGTGATTTCCTCGCAGGATTTCACAACTCTAAAAACGCAAAAGTCAGCAAAATCTGCAGCTTCATTCTGAAGAACAGGTGCATGATTTGGTGGCAGAAACTGGGTAACGTGCGAGGCAGATGATCATCTGCAAGGCCCACTTTTTACTCTGGGTAAACACACGTCTATATCATGCTTTCTCTCACGCTTCTACTCTTTACTTCTACCTTTCTCCTTAAATGGAACTCCTGCCCCTCTACCACCGACCCCTACACTATCTGCATCTCTCCCTCCCTCCTCTCGTCCCACATGATGGCCTCTTATGAGCTCCTTTGTTTCCTCAGAACATGGTCTCCCTCTATCTCTCGTGCTGCCAATCACTCCCACTCCCACAAATCCCATTCCCACCTTCTCTTTCTCACCCTCCTGCTGTTACTCTATTCAGGTGACATATCCCCTAACCCTGGCCCCACAACACATCCAATACTTCCCTCTCATCCTATCTCCATCGCACATAAATCACCTCCCTGCAAGCCCAGCAACCACATTTCCATAATCCCTCAGCGCCTGTCCTCTTTCTCCTGCGCCCTCTGGAACGCTCGCTCTGTGTGCAACAAACTCACAGCCGTCCATGACCTCTTCCTTTCAAACTCCTTCAACCTCCTAGCTTTAACTGAAACCTGGCTAACCCCCTCTGACACGGCCTCCGTTGCTGCTCTCTCACATGGCGGTCTACACTTGAGCCATACCCCCAGACCGGGTGAGAGAAACGGTGGCGGGATCGGAATCCTGCTCTCTCCCACCTGCACCTACCAGCATCTCCCTCCACCCCATCCCTCTCCTTCTCCTCCTTCGAGACACACTGCATCCGCCTGTTCTCTCCTCTGGCTCTCAGGGTGGCAGTCATCTACCGCCCACCGGGACCAACCTCCCAGTTCTTTGACCACTTTGCTACCTGGCTTTCTCACTTCCTGTCTTCTAATCTTCCATGCCTAGTTCTCGGGGACTTCAACATTCCCATTGATGATCCTTCCGCCCCTGCTGCCTCCAAAATTCTTTCACTCACGTCCTCCTTTGGACTCACACAATCCTCCCTCCTCCCTACCCACCGCGATGGTCACGCTATTGACCTTGTCTTTTCCAACCTCTGCTCCATTTCTGAGTTCAACTGTCGCCCTTTCCCCATCTCTGACCACCACCTTCTCTCTTTCAACCTATCTGGACTTCCTAAACACCCTGCTCCCCCACCCCACACAGACACTCGCAGAAATCTACATGCTGTGGACCCCCATCAATTCTCCAACCTACTTCACCACCTCCCTCATACCTCATCCTTCACCTGCCCTGATGCTGCCACTAATCACTACAACACTACGCTTATCTCTGCTCTAGACACTCTTGCTCCTCTTCGACTCTGTAAGGCCCCACGCCGCCAGCTTCAGCCCTGGCACACCCTCCAGACTTGCTACCTGCAAAGATGCTCCCGCACTGCAGAGCGTGCCTGGAGGAAATCCCACTCTGAAGCTGATTTTGTTCATTTCAAGTTTATTCTCCGGTCATACACCTCTGCCCTCCACTTGGCCAAACAATCCTTCTTCTCATCTCTTATATCTACGCTGTCCTCCAACCCTAAACGGCTCTGGTCCACCTTCAACACCCTCCTCTACCCACCTGCACCTCCCCCCACAGCTGCCTTCAGCGCTCAAGACCTGGCAGACTACTTCCTCAGTAAAACTCTAACTATCAGAAGCAACATCCCAACACAAGATAGTTATCTGCCACTTCCACTCCCACAGGTCCCCTCTGCCACCCTCTGCCGCTTCTTCCCAGCCACTGAGGAGGAAGTCAATTCCTTATTGTCCTCCTCACATCTCACCACGTGCCCGCTCGACCCCATTCCCTCACATCTAATTCCTCCCCTCTCCTCCTCCCTCACCCCTGCTCTCACACACATCTTCAACCTATCTCTCTCCACTGGCTCCTTTCCATCCGCCTTCAAACACGCACTAGTTACCCCTTTACTAGAGAAACCATCCCTCGATCCCAACTCTCCATCCAACTACCGCCCTGTATCCCTGCTTCCCTTCACATCAAGGCTCTTAGAAAAACTAGTCTTCAACCGCCTCTCCCTCTTCCTGTCCTCCAATTCCCTACTTGACCCCCTGCAATCTGGCTTCCGTCCCCTACACTCAACTGAAAGTGCCCTCACCAAAGTCACCAACGACCTCCTAACTGCTAAAAAACACGGCCACTATTCTATTCTCATCCTGCTTGACCTCTCGGCTGCTTTTGACACTGTTGACCACTCCCTCCTTCTACAGACTCTCAACTCTCTGGGTCTCGGTGACACTGCACTTGCTTGGGTTGACTCCTATTTATCCAACAGGTCCTTCTCTGTGTCCTTTGCTGGTAACTCCTCCTCCTCATTGCCTCTATCTGTTGGTGTACCTCAAGGCTCTGTCCTTGGTCCTCTGCTCTTTTCCATCTACACCTCCTCCCTGGGCAAAATCATCAACAGCTTTGGCTTTAATTACCACCTCTACGCTGATGACACTCAGATCTACCTCTCTACCCCTGATCTCTCTCCCACTGTCCTTTCAAAAGTCAGTGACTGTTTATCTGGCATCTCCTCCTGGATGGCCTCCCACCACCTAAAGATCAACATGTCAAAGACTGAGCTCCTACTTATTCCTCCCTCCAATGCCTCCCCACCTCCTGACTTCTCTATCACGGTGGAGGGTATCACCATCTCCCTATCAAACCAAGTTCGCTGTCTTGGAGTTACACTTGACTCTGCTCTTTCCTTCATCCCCCACATCAAGTCTCTTTCCTCCTCCTGCCGATACCAACTGCGTAATATTTCCAGAATTCGGCCATTTCTTACCGCTGTCACCACAAAACAACTCATACACGCCCTGGTAATCTCCCGACTCGACTATTGCAATAATCTCTTATCTGGCCTCCCTCTGTCCCGCCTCTCCCCCCTACAATCCATCCTGAACGCCTCCGCCAGGCTAATTCACCTCACCCGCCGCTCTGTCTCTGCCGCTCCCCTCTGCGAGTCCCTTCACTGGCTCCCCATCCACTGCAGAATTAAGTTCAAAATCCTTATCCTTACCTACAAAACCCTCACTAACTCAGCTCCCCACTACCTGTCCTCACTAATCACCAAATACACCCCAGCCCGCTCCCTAAGGTCAAACAGTGACCTGCGCCTAGCTTCTCACCGCATCACCTCTTCCCATGATAGACTGCAGGATTTCTCACGCGCAGCCCCCACTCTCTGGAACGCTCTCCCTCGTACTGTCAGACTTCCCCCTAACTTCTCTACCTTCAAACGCTCCCTTAAAACATTCCTATTTAGGGAAGCCTACCACCCAACTCACTGACGCAACCATCAATCACTCTCACCTTACAGTCCTCTCCTCCTGTTTCCAATCCCAACCCTCCCAGATTGTGAGTTCCTACGGGAATAGTGCCCTCATCTCCTCCTGTACTGTTTGTCAAATGTTGTTCAATGTATTGTAACCCTGTCTATACTGTGCTTATTGTACAGCGCTGCGGAATATGCTGGCGCTTTATAAATAAAGAATAATAATAATAATAATCATCCATTGACATTTGACACACATACTGTACAAACAAACAGGGGTAAAGTCCTATAAAAAGAAGCATGGGAACCCATCAAGATTTCTGTCCCCAATTAGGAATTAACACTAACACAACTAACACTTAAAACAAAAACACACACTCAAATCTGATATATTTAGGTATATATGTGGATTCTAGCAATAATTTATGATAAATGCTATATTTATTTTGACTTAGAGAAAGATATGCTGGAACACTAGAATAAAACATTATAGTGTGTGGGGCCAAAGGGAACGGAGATCTTTCTGCAAAAATAGCAGAGGAACTGTGTTCCCATGCTTTCCCCCGCATTACCCCTCCACTTCACTATGCATACAAATCTACAGACCCTGAACCACCCACACTTAAATACTTAAATGCGCTCTGGCACACACATACAAAAAAGGACTCTGACCCCCCACCCCTGCCTGTTAATCCTAAATGAAGATTCTTCTGAGGTTAAGTATCAGGGTTATTCAAAGAGAATTGAAAAGTCACTGCACGTTCCGTGACTTTTCGTTCTCTTCAATTCGGTGCGATTTGGCGATCCCATTTCGGCGACCCTGCGGTGTATTCAGCAAGCACCACAGGGCCGTCGTAGTGCAGGGAAAAGTCGCCGCAAACCCAACGAACACTCACTGCAAAACCGGGTGAAGGCTCACCGAAACCCGCAAAAACATCTGGATTAACCCCGCCGAATACGCCGGAGAAGCCCGAGCAGGAGCCGATCACAGCGCAGAGCAGCCGCCGGAAAAAGCTGACATCGCAGACGATTGGAGTGAAAAAAAAAAAACAGTATGCTTGAATGTTTGAAAAGTGAAACGTTGTTTGCAAAGAAACCACAGAACGAACATGTCTGAAATTTACATATAAGATCCAATGAATGATAATAAAAAGGGCTGTTACAGAAAAAAGAAAAAACGATTAAAAAAAAAAGCGGAAAAAAAAATTAGCAAACAAATCCCGAAAAATGCCTAAAAGATCCTAAATAATCTAAAAATAAAGAGACTTTTTACTGTAGAATATTATAATCAACGGTTTATTAGATATTGAATTAAAACAGGAATATTTTTAAAATTGAAGCCTATGGGATTCGCCTGACTAAACCTGTCGAATGAAACCACCGAATGGCAGGGCATTTCGGCAACCTTTCACTGCTGGTTTTTGTTCTCTGAATAGACGAAGCATTGCTTCTCTATGGGAATTTCACTGCCCTCGAACAGGCAACGAACAGGCACCGTATGTGCAGGCAATTCGCCAACATTTGGCAAACTGCCTGCTCTCTGAATAGCCGAATGGCCAGGAAAGTTAACCGTATGCTGAATTTCAGCGTTCGGTTACCTTTCGCCAGCAATTCGGAGTTCTTTGAATAACCCTGTATGTGTGAAATATTTCAGGGGACCAGCATGTGAATTATAGGGATTGTGGAGAAACTGCATTTGTGATGTAATAAATGGTGAGCATTGTTTGCAAAAGGGGGCTTTTCATAAAGAGTTGCAGGAATTTCACCTACCACTGGCCTAAATGTCTGTATTTGTTACTAGAGGTTGCTGGAGAGAGACAAGTCCATTATCATCCATTCAAGCGAAGGGGGAGGAAGTTTCTATTACAGCATTCATGTTCCAGTTCAGTCAAAACAATCAAATATTATTCATACAACATTTTATTGAATACTACTTACCATTATATCACATGCTTGCTTGCCATCCATAAATCCTTTTGGAATAGCATTTGGAGTCAGAATCTCATACCTAGAATTAAGAATATGCATTAAATGTTAGGTCCAAACATTCTTGTATTATTAGTTTTTATAAAAGCAGAAACCAAATATATGATGATTTAGGCATTAAAGCGATTTGCTATACAATATAGATAATGGCATTATTATGTTTAAAAATTAAATCTCTTATATGTACTTTTAAAAAACATACAGAAAATGCATTCTTGATCTGTCAGTTGTTGAGGATGAATCATCAGACACCATACATACACAAACAGTAAGTAGATCTAGGACTATCAGGATATTGTTAGAGACTAGCTATTATTTTTTTTTAAATTTCCAAAACCAGTTTAACATGTTAAAACAAGCATTTTTGCAGATATATGTAAAATTTATTTTTATTTCCTAATTTCAGAAAAATTGTAAATTAAAATACAAAAGGACTAAAATAATGGAACACAACAACCACCAACTTTGACAAACAAAATTTAAAATGTTACACCACGAGAAACCGATATTTTGTGCTGCAGCACAACTAAATAAATGGTTACCTGTGAGAATTTAGAAAATAGAATTCAGATGCAATAAATAATGTGCAACGTCATACATATACGGTATACATATAGCTATCAATTGTGATATATTCTCTTGTTGTGGGTATGAGTGTTAGCAAGCTTGAAGGTTTGACCCAGTGCACATCCTGCTGCATGTATGCATGTCTGGAGGAATCCTTCCAGGGTCCATATCTCTGTTGCAAGTGTGAACGTGTAGCTCTTCTGGAAGCTCATATTGGAGATCTGGAAGGGCAAATCGTAACGCTGAGGCAGATTGACAATCTTGAAAGGAGCCTGCTTCTCACGGAGCAAAGTATAGTTGAGGAATCTAGGGGTGTGGGAGGAGTGGAGTTAACCGGGGAACAGGTTGGTAGCTGGGTGTCAGTGACACGTGGTAGTAGGGGGGGAGGGAAGAGTAAAAGGTTGGCTAGTCCTGATCTTGCGCACACCAACAGATTTGCCCCTTTGAGCGAAGATGTTGGGTGCATCAGCTCAGGTGTAGCAGTACTGGAGGAGGCTGCTCCCTCTAACAGCAGGAGGATCAGCCCACCAAGTAAGGGAGGGATAAAGAGGGCAAGTAAGCCTAGGCAGGTTGTGGTGGTAGGGGACTCTATTATTAAGAAAGTAGACAGGGTAATCTGTCGCGCTGATCGCCTTAACCGGACAGTTTGCTGTCTGCCAGGTGCCCGTGTTAGGCATGTGGTTGACAGAGTTGATAGATTATTGGGAGGGGCTGGAGATGACCCAGCTGTCATGGTCCATATTGGTACCAATGACAAAGTAAGAGGAAGATGGAAGGACCTGAAGAATGATTTCAGGGAATTAGGAAGTAAACTGAAGAAGAGGTCCTCCAAGGTAGTATTTTCTGAGATCCTACCTGTGCCACGTGCTACAGTGGAAAGGCAGCGGGAGATTAGGGAGGTCAATGCGTGGCTTAAAGCTTGGTGCAGGAAGGAGGGCTTTGGGTTTTTAGAGCACTGGGCTCATTTTGCACTGGGGTACAATCTGTATAGTTGTGATAGATTGCACCTGAATGGAAGAGGGTCTGCTGTGCTAGGGAGAGGATGGTTAAAAGGTTGGAGGAGACTTTAAACTAGTGGAAGGGGGGAGGGATACAGTATCTTACAAAATGGAGACAGAGTAGATAGCGCAAGGGTTTCAGCTCAGACTAAGGGGGGTGGAGCCGGGGGGTATTGGTAATGTCAGAACAGTGGAGGCATTCAGCATGTGTGGGTAGAGACAACATTAAATGTATGCTTGCTAATGCAAGGAGCCTCAATAACAAGATGGGGGAACTAGAGGTAATAGCATACACTAAGCAATACGACATAATAGGAATAACAGAAACGTGGTGGGACGAAACGCATGACTGGGCTGTAAACTTAAACGGTTATACATTGTTTAGAAGGGATAGGAAACATAAGAAAGGGGGTGGAGTGTGCTTATATGTAAATCAGGATTTAAAGCCTAATATTACACAACTGGAAAGCGATGAGGGAAATGTGGAATCCTTATGGGTAAATATTTTGTTGGGGAATAAACAGGGAAGTCAACTATTGGTTGGCATATGCTATAAACCACCTAATATAGATAATGATGAGGAAGAACAACTGTTAGAGCAAATTAGGAAGGCTGCAGATCATGGTAGCACTTTAATTATTGGAGATTTTAAATACCCGGACATTAATTGGATAGTGGGACTAGTAATTCAGCAAAGGGAATCCGGTTTCTGAACATTTTAAATGATACCTTCATGTCAAAACTGGTAGAAACACCAACTAGAGAGGATAACTGTCTGGACCTGGTTATAACAAATAATGTGGATCTTTTCTCAATATTAATGTAAAGGAACAGTTGGGAAACAGTGACCATAATATGGTGACTTTTGAAATAAACTCAAAAAACACATTCATAAGGGGCATGCTAAAACATATAATTTTAAAAAGGCCAACTTTATTAAAATAAAGGAAGCTCTCAATGTCATTGACTGGCAGAAACTCTTTCACGGGAAAAACACGGAGGATAAGTGGAATATCTTTAAACTAACACTAGAAAAGTACACGTCTCAATATATTCCACTGGTTAATAAATATAAAAGAAACAGACTGAAACCAATGTGGCTTAGTAGGAAGGTAACTAAGGAAATGAAAAATAAAAAGAAGGCATTTAAAGCTTTAAATCTGATAAATCTGAGGCATCCTATAAAGCATATAGGGCAGCCAATAAAGCATGTAAAAATGCGATTAGATGGGCTAAACTAGAAAATGAAAAAGAAATAGCCAAAGAGAGCAAGACCAACCCTAAAAGATTCTTTAGGTACATAAATTCCAAAAAACCTAAGAGTGAAAATGTAGGTTCACTAAAATCTGAGTCAGGGTTATTGTTAACTGAAGATCAGGATAAGGCAGAAATTTTAAATGATTATTTTTCTTCAGTATTTATCAAAGAGAAACCTATAACAGGAAACATGCAATTCATTAATAAAAACTTACTAATACAAAGTGACTGGTTGACTCAGGACAAGGTTTTGCAGAAATTAAACAATGTGAATGTGAATAAAGCCCCAGGGCCAGATGGAATTCACCCGCGAGTACTGAGAGAGCTATGTGTTGAAATATGTAAACCTCTGTTCTTAATCTTTCAAGATTCTTTTCTTTCAGGAATAGTACCAGAGGATTGGAGAAAAGCTGACGTCGTCCCTATATTTAAGAAAGGTTTAAAATTTGTGCCTGGGAATTATAGACCTGTGAGCTTAACATCTGTGGCTGGGAAAGTATTCAAGGGGTTATTAAGGGATAATATTCAGGAATTTATTGGGAGGTATAATGTTATTGGCAAAAATCAGCATGGTTTCATGAAACACAGATCATGTCAGACTAACCTAATTACGTTCTATGAGGAAGTAAGTAGAAATATAGATCGGGGGGTCGCAGTGGATGTGATTTACTTAGATTTTGCCAAAGCTTTCGACACAGTTCCACACAAAAGGTTACTATTTAAATTAAGAAAAATTGGTCTAGATGAAAATACTTGTTCTTGGATAGAAAACTGGCTAAAAGATAGGGTACAGAGAGTGGTCATAAATGGTACATTTTCAAGATGGACACCAGTGGTAAGCGGTGTCCCTCAGGGGTCTGTTATAGGACCAATACTATTCAATTTATTTATAAATGACCTTGAGATAGGCAATGAAAGTCATGTATCAGTGTTTGCAGGTGACACAAAACTAGGAAAAGTAATACAATGTGAGCAGGATGTTACTTCGCTACAGAGGGATTTAGATGGATTGGGGGACTGGGCACTTAAATGGCAGATGAAATTTAATGTAGATAAATGCAAAGTTATGCACTTTGGAGTGAAGAACACACATGTAATTTATACCCTAAATGGTACGGAGTTAGGGAAATCCAAGCAGGAGAAGGATTTGGGAATAATCATAGACTTCAAACTAAGTAACAATGTGCAATGTCAAACAGCAGCCGCCAAGGCAAGCAAAGTATTGGCATGCATTAAAAGGGGAGTTCACTCACGGGATGAAAACATAATTTTGCCTTTGTATAAATCAATGGTCAGGCCGCACCTTGAATATGCCGTGCAATTTTGGGCACCGTCTTTAAAAAAAGATATTATAGCGTTAGAAAAAGTGCAGAGACGGGCAACTAAATTAATAAGGGGAATGGAAGGGTTAAGTTATGAGGCAAGATTAACAAGCTTAAACCTGTTTAGTTTAGAGAAACGGCGCCTTAGAGGGGATCTGATAACCTTATATAAATATATACGGGCCATTATCAACCATTGTCTGATAACCTATTCATTAACAGGACTATACATAGGACAAGGGTCATCCATTTAGACTGGAAGAAAGAAAATTTAGCTTAAAGCATAGGAAGGGTTATTTTACGGTGAGAAAATAAAGCTGTGGAATTCTCTGCCTGTTGAGGTGGTTGGGTCAGAGTCTGTACAGACTTTTAAAAAACGACTAGATGACTTCCTGCAGACACAGAATATTAAGGGTTATAATATTTAATATGTGGGTAAAAGCTTCTTGATCCAAGGAGAAATCTGACTGCCATTCTGGGGTCAAGAAGGAATTTTTTCCCAGTGTGTTGCATATTGGCAAGCATTTCAGACTGGGTTTTTTGCCTTCTTTTGGATCAACAGCAGTAGGTTATGTGGAGAGGCTAAACCGATGGACGCATGTCTTTTTTCAGCCTATATAACTATGTAACTATGTAACTATATACAGTATATCCACAATTTAACCTCAGAGTTACAAGCTAACATCTTATAGGAGATGATGCTCAGGTATAAAACAAACTTGAAATTGAATGCAGTAGAATAATCGTATTAGACAGTAGCATTTTGAGTAAGACAATCAGCGAATAATACAATGATCTCAAATACATCTTCTAGTGCCTTGCATTGGCTCTAAGAGTTTCTGTTATCTTCGGGGTTCCAACACAACCACTTAAACACTGGTCTCTTCACTATGGTCTCCAATTTCCACGCCAAGATTTCATGTTAAGATAGCAGAATAAGAGGTATTGTCCTCCTCTAGTGCAACTCAGACACAAATGCTTTAAGGCAATTCCGTGAAAACATGGACATGGGGCTGTAAATTTAAAAATTAACACATATACCAGATTTTGGCTTTGTTTGTCAGTAGAAGTGCTATATATTTAGAATAGTGCTAAATAATTATGATTTCTTTATAGTTCACATCATGGAACTTTAAACTATTAAGGTTTTACTTAGATAAAAAAAGATGATTGCTTTTACTTATTTGCATATAATGCAATGAAAATAGCTATCTTTGACAAAATTAATACTTCATACTTCCAAATAAGGGTTAGCATTATAATAATAAGGTGACATTTCACACAAGTAATTTCCTTAGATGATTGTGGCTTCTATTGCGGTGGCCTAACTATATACAATGGTATGTTCAAGGGCCTCTTGTATAGGGAACCCATTGATAGTCCATTGATGGTCCCTCTTGAACCACTATAGGGGCAGAGGTAGGGGGCCAAACAGTAGCCAAAATCATAATGCTTAGATACTGAACTTGGTAATGAACAGGCTCACGCATACCCCGCTCTGGGAACCAATGTGGAGCAGATGTGACACCCAGCAGCGAGTCCCACATTCAATAAGAGTCCAAAGTGATGGGGGCCATTGCTTACAGTTCCCTGTTTGGTGTACAGAGCCAAGATAAAGATCCAATGGGTTTGGGTAAGAACACTGCAGGTCTGTGGGAAACGTATACCTCAGAATTGCTGAAATAATGGCAGGGAATGGAGTCCATAGGGCCTGTAGGCTAGAAATGGCGACATTCATTTTTTTGGTCCAGCCCTTCACCTGTTTAGGCAAGTGGTTCCCTCCCACTGCCGCAACATCCAGAGCGATTTCTCAATGTTGTAGCAGGTATTCCCCCTTCTCCTCTGTATCCACAAAATATTACTGGCTCTCCTTAGACATTATAAGCTTCATGGGGAATCCCCATCTGTAAACTATGCCATGAGATGTTAAGGCTGCAGTGATTCTCCCTTATCACCTCCTCTGCTGGAGGGACGCCTTTGAGAGGTCAGGAAACACTGCTAAGTTTGTGTAATCAGGGTGAAGGCACTGCTGGGTTCCAAAGAGTGTGAAGTACTGCCTCCTTAGTCTTGAAATAATGTAAGCAAACGACTGTATATATAAGGGCTTACAGTGGTACAGTGGGGGTTTTGGGACCCTGTGGATCTTGTCCAGTAGTAAACATCTGGGAAGACGACATCTGGGAGGAGAAGGAAAAAGTTGACAAAGTACTGGGATAGCTTAGCCACAGACTTTGGTATGCCCCGTATTTTCAAGTGGTGATGCCTCAACCTCTTTTCTAGATCAGTTAACTTAGTCTGACATTTCTGCAGTTTCTCTTCGAGTTCCTCCACTTGAGTCGCCTTCTCATTGTGCGCTTCTGCAGAATTGACCATTTAATCCTTAATTCTATCTAGAGGATCTGTCCCACAGATCTTTAACATCCCCGCGGATATCCCCAGCAATGGTAAGTAATTGAGCCTAAATGGGTCTGGAGAAGTCCTGGAACATTCCCTCCATCTTTGAGACAAAGTTCCTGAAGGATGAGTCAGAAATGGTGCAAGCCTTTTGGGAGCCGGGAACTTCCTGGGTCAGCTGATGCAAGTCGATGCTATCTTGGATCCTGGTGCCCACCGTGGCCTTGGTGGACTGCCCAGGTGTAAAAAAGTCAGACCTGCCCACAGCTCCCTTGGAGAGTAGTTGAGACACGATGGGCACTCAGGGGGAGAAAAGTGTGGGCTGGAGGCTCCTCCTCTTGTTGCTTTGGCGTTGTTTGGTGCCCATTGCCAGAGCTGCAGGTCAGTGTGCCCATCTCTGCGGACATCTGACCATGCCCCTTATCTGCTTAATTTTAAATACTGCTCTCTTAAAAATATCTGAGAAAATGTATATCAAAGTTCTTACTGTATAATTCATGATTATGCAAATATGTACAACAGGATAATAAACACTATTAAGTGCCTAATTTACAGAGAACACTAAACAAATCTTACCTTTGCCGGAACTCTTGAAATATAATTCGATTTGGGAATCCCTGTCGGCAAATACGGATTCCCTCAAGTACCCCATTGCAACGCAACTGCTCAAGGACCAAGTGAGGGTCCAGTTTTCCAGCCTAGTAAAAACGTACTCATCATGATTACATAGGCACAGACAGAGTACTAATAATGTTTTGATATTTTTACATAAATGAACATTATTCTAAGAAGTTTGCTCTCATTCTTGTAACATTACAGATAACGGAGCTGAAGGTTGAGTATGTCCTTATCTCAAGGATATGCTTTCCTGATCTTTGTTTTCTGAAGAATGAAGGGTCCCTGCATAGCGATTATACTCATCCTCTGCTGAAAAGGCATAGCATTTTCAAGAGCCTTGCCCCTCCTCTTGCCTCTTTTCGATTGGGCAGTCTTATATTTTGCGTAGTTAAACAGAGAAAATAAAGTATTTCTGAATTACTTTAACACTTCCACTAACATTTCTGCATTGAAATGCAATGAAAAACAAGAACTTCCATCCATTTTCATTGCAAGATTAGTGTTCTCCCTGAAGAGAAACAAAATCCTATGTGAATATCCCTACCCCCAAGCCCTAAATCCTAAAACTAATTCTAGGGCTGAAACAACTAATAAATTGACAACTAAATCGATAAAGAATAATAATAATAACTATTCTCGTTATCTATAAAGCGCCAGCATATTCCATAGCGCTGTACAATGGGCACAATATAGACAGGGTTACAATATATTGAACAACATTTTGACAAACCAGTACAGGAGGAAACTAAGGTCCTATTCCTGTGGGAACTTACAATCGTGATGGGTTGGGGGTGGAAACAGGAGGAGAGGACTCCTACATGTTACATGCTACATGTTACATGTTTGTAAAACCTGAATAAAAATATACCATTCGTTTGTGCTATGTTTGTGCTGGTTTGTGCTGCAAAAACGAACGTTTGTGCTGGTTTGGTTTCAGAAATATTGTGCATTAAAGTTGATGAAACACCGCCCACTTTTCACCCCATGTTATTAAATTTTAAAAACAAATATATCATTTGTTTGTGCTACGTTTGTGCTGCAAAAATGAACGTTTGTACCGGTTTGGTTTCAGAAATATTGTGCATTAAAGTTGATGAAACCCCGCCCACTTTGTACCCCATGCTATTAAGATTTAAAAACAAATAGACCATTTGTTTGTGCTAATTCCGCCCGCAGTTTTCCCCCTACCGCCCCCGTTTTAACGGGGGATTACAATGCAGGAGCAAAAAATGCTGCCTGCATTGTTTCTGCTCGCTATGTCCCGGGATGCGCACGGCAGCGCTAAGCGCAGCCGCGCACATCCTCTCAATGGAGTCCATGGGACTTTGTAAAACCAGCGCTGATTAACACTTTGCGCTCCCCATGTTAAGTATAGGGAGTGCAAAGTGCAATAACCTCGCGCTGAGAAGCGCAAGGTACCAAACGCAAATGTTTTTTTTAACCCGTTTGCATTTGGATTGTAATATGCGGTAAATACAGCAGCATACGTTAATGCTCACGCAAGTGAGCGTTAACGTTTACATTAGGAATATAGTTAATAACGTGGGGTGCAAAGTGGGCGGGGTTTCTTCAACTTTAATGCACAATATCTCTGAAACCAAACTGGCACAAACGTTCATTTTTGCAGCACAAACAAATGGTATATTTGTTTTTAAAATTTAATAACATGGGGTGCAAAGTGGGCGTGGCTTGCAGTCACATAATCTCAAATTAAATGTGCAATAACTTCAAAACCAAACCGCCACAAACGTTCATTTTTGCAGCACAAACCAGCACAAACGTAGCACAAACGAATGGTATATTTTTATTCAGGTTTTACAAACATGGGGTGCCAACTTCACACAGCTGTCCTATTCCTATCTTGTCTAGGCCTCTGTCTGTTAGACTCCTGTGTCAGCTTCCTTCGTGTCTTGCCTCTCTGTCTCCCCTTCATTGTTCCTGCCTGCTGTTGAAGATCTTGCCCTGCTACCATTGCGCCTCCCATGCTTTATACATATTACCTGCCTTAGTTGTATCTTCAATAAACCTCCTATTTACTCATAGTAGGGCTGAAACAACTAATTTATTAATTGGCAACTAATCGATAACGGAAATAGTTTCAACAGTACAGTACACACAGTTTAGACTCAGACTGAGTTAAACGTTAATAACCCCAGATGCTACTTCGGAGGTGATTTGAGAAGACGTGCCAGGTGCTTTACTGTGTATGATTTAGTTCTAGCCTTAGGTCAGAGTGATACGGTGATTAAGGGCAGAGTGGCAGATCACCAGTTTGTCAGTAGGTGGATAGAGAAAGCCCTTTTCCCATTGGTATAAGGTTAATCCCAAACTGCCTACTGCTTGGGACCGCCCAGCCTTTATAGGGTACTCTAGTTCTCCCTGGGAAGGCTGACTTTTGGAAGGGACAAGCAGAAGAGGAGTATCACCCTGAATTTCTAAGGAAAATAAAAACTATTTTCTGTTCTAACTGGTAAGCAGCTTAGCTGGCCAGTTTTGTTAGGAAGGGCAGATCTGTTGTTTAGTTACACCCCGGAATAAAGGAGTAGGGTTTGATTATGCTTGTTTTCATTTCATTTGGACACTGCTTGCAACCGTTGCTGTAAAAATTAAGAAAGCCTTCAAACATTAAATGGTCTCTGCAGTAGCTATATCACATCAGATAAACGCAGATTGTTTTTATTTAGTTTATAACAATAGCAGAACTATAGCACAGACCCAGCCGTTAAAGGTAAAACGCAAATAGAAAATGGTTACATCAGCATTTTTCATATCCGGCTTGCCTTTAACTTCTGTATTACTTGACTGAGAGCAGCTTGATTTATTATATTTAGGAGCCACAGGGTGATAACACCAACACTGCCATTATCAGCTCCAGGAATTCCTGAAACTCCATGGAGACAGATGTGTGTTTACACGAGTGAGATTCGGCCGGGACGGTGGAGGGATATGCGGAGGAACACTGAGAACTATTTCTTCCCAGTGTTCAACTGCCTGCAGTGCAAGGAAGCAGCGGTTTGTGCTGATCTCTCCACCAATGTATCTGAGGGATTGGGACTTTTAGATGAGTTTATTTACCTGTATTAAGTGATTTCCCTGAAGTGTAATCACTTAACACCAGCCTGTAAAAAACAATGTGTATGATTTCTGTAATCAATTTTGTACATTCTTTGTTTAGCTGTGCATAAAGTGATGGAGTCAACGCCCACAAATTTGATAATCTGAACTAGTACATTGTCTAGGACATCAGGCAACAATGCTACATATCATGCCATGGTAAGCAACTAACAGTGCCAATGACTCTTAAGTGTACTGGTAGCATAGCAATGCACTATAACATCCAAGCTGGAATTTTCATTTTATGGTGGAGTATAGTGGAAGAAACCAAAAACTGGCATTAGCATCATTGGTAAATGTCTGAGACAGCATAACACTGTGATATTAACACAGACGATATGAGAATTGATGTCAGTAGATATGAAAATAACAAAGTGCACTGCAAAGGTGAACATTATTAATACTTGTAAACCTTGAAAAAAGTGATTGAAATAAACTCATATCTTCCTAGAATACCAGTATGCGGGCAAAGCCCCATCACTGATGTTAAAAAGTCTTTCAAATTTAGCAAAAACAAAACATAACATTTTGCTGATTTAATAGCATGCTTCAACATTTCTGAAACGAGTGACACATAATAAGAACTGAAGAGACATGGGAGGTAAGAGTAGTAAGAAGACGAGCAAGGCTTTATTTTTGTTCGGACTCTCCAGTGAGAGAACAACATAACTAATTGTACGGGTGACCTCTGTGTGCAAGTTCATCCTGTGGCTAGATTAATAAAATATATATGTAAACACAGAGATACATTATATATATATATTTTAATTGTGCCATACCTTTTTCTCATGATTGGGAATAATACAGCGAACAAAGTTAGGGTTGGTGTTTCTCAATGTTGACATTAGCTTAGCCAGTGATTCTTTGTATAGCTGTCCAACTGTGCGGAACATGCCTTTCTTTGTTTTGTACGAGGCTCCAAATGCCATTTCGGACATTCCAGCTACTTGATCTAATCCAACAATTCGATCCACTAAAATTAAAAGAGTGCAGTTTAAAATTTTAATGAATTTAGATATTATTTTCCACATATAAAGTTCTGTATTGATCACTATAATACTGTACTCTTTGGCTGAATTTCCAAGCTCCAGTTCAACATACAATAAGTGTCTATGTCAATATCCCACTATATATATATCATATATATCTATATCTTGGTTTCCTTTTTTTTTTTTTTCTTCAGGTCTCTTTCAGCCTTCACTGTTTTTGCCTTTTTTCTTTTTCCTGTATTTTTTTTTCTCCTGTTTTCATTCTAGGTTGTATGATCTTATCTCTGTTGTTTTATAATGGGCCCAAGATCCCTCATGCGTTTATATTCCCATTTAGAACATACCATTTGACTCTCACTTTTTACGACATCTAATCCCCCCACCCATGTGACCCTTAATGTCCTAATGTTCAATTCTAGGAACTGATCAGTAAGCATCCAGACCTGAGGAAGAGAGGAATACTCTCGAAAGCTTGTCTTTTAAATGTAACGTTAGTCCAATAAAAAAGGTACGACTATGTACTGCTATACTCGTGCTTTTTATATATAATACAAAACAGCAAAAGGTTGCACTCAATCTCAAAACTAAGCGGGTGCATCGAAGACATCAAATACAAAACACCAAAAAAGAGCACTCCGTATTATTGACCACCTTCCTCCATCATACCCAGGACATACTTGAAAAGGAGAGAAATCTCAATGTATCCTTCCTGGTAAAATACTTTATAAATAAATAAATAAATACATTTTCTGTGGAAAAAAACAGTTTTAAAAATGTTCAAAAAACCTGACAGGTAAAATGATGGGGATTCAGTTCATAAAGTTATGATCATAATTTTCTTAAGCCTGTCACAGTTGCCAATGTACCCCATATACAGAGAGCTGACAACTCTCATTTGGTATGCACCCCTCCCTGTTCACAGGTGCTCCACCATGGCAGCCTAAAAGGGCCTTGAGGTGCCGGGGAGCTCCAGGGTGAGTTGATCCTGTAAGTGCAGACTCGTTCAAGTTAGATAGGACCTGTCAAAGATGGGGTACATTGGCGACTGTGACAGGCTTAAGCAAATTATGATCATAACTTTGTGAACTGAATCCCCATCATTTTACCTCAGTCAGGTTTTTTGAACATTTTTAAAACTGTTTTTTTTCACAGAAAATGATAGAAGAAGGTGGTCAATAATATGGAGTGATCTTTCTTGGTGTTTTGTATTTGATGTCTTCGATGCACTCAACCTCATAACTAAGTGGGTGCAATCTTTTGCTGTTTTGTATTTTATATTTTATGTATAGAGAGCTGACAACTCTCATTTGGTATGCACTCCTCCCAGCTCACAGGTCCTCCACCATGGCAGCCTATACCTGCCTCGAGCTGCCGGGGAGCTCCAGGGTGAGTTGATCCTGTAAGTGCAGACTCGGTCAAGTTGGGGTACATTGGCAACTGTGACAGTCTTAAGCAAATTATGATCATAAATTTGTGAACTGAATCCCCATCATTTTACCTCAGTCAGGTTTTTTGAACATTTTTAAAACTGTGCTTTTTTTTTCCACAGAAAATGATGGAAGAAGGCGGTCAATAATATGGAGTGCTCTTTCTTGGTGTTATATATATATATATACACACACACACACACACACACACGTATATGTATACAATACACCAGTGCTTTGGGTTAAAAACCTTGTAGAAAATCTTTGGTTAAAAACTGTTGAAATCCTGAAATGTTTGACAGTTGTTTGAGTCTTTAAAGCGTTAAAATTTGGTAAAATCTTTAAATGTTTGAATGTATGGACTGCTG
Organism: Leptobrachium leishanense; assembly: GCA_009667805.1. Lineage (NCBI taxonomy): Eukaryota > Metazoa > Chordata > Amphibia > Anura > Megophryidae > Leptobrachium > Leptobrachium leishanense. Next base: position 72,870,508 of record CM019073.1, on the reverse strand, counting down.
ATGAGGTCTTTGGATGTTTTGGCTGGTGTGCTCTCCTCCTGGTTTGCATATATAATACACCAGAAGTGCAGCACTCAACCTTTACTAAGCATAATGGGCGGGTGTTTGTCATTAGGAGTAGCAAGTGTGAGGGGGCAGGAGGGGTGTGGCTTTGTTCCAATCACTGGGGCAAAGTTCAATGGGGCAACGGATTTGGCAGAACAGGATGCAGTGGCGCAGCCAGAGTTACGGTCGCCCCTGGGGCAGAACAAATCCCCCCCCCCCGTTCCACCCTGTCCCTCTGTTTGTAAGGGTAATTCAACCCATGTAAAGAGCATTATGTTTTTTTATGAATAAACAATACAATAAACAATTATGAATTAAAGCAATAGAAAAACTGGTGGCAAATTTATGATTGTCTTAGGAAGTTATGACTCGGTGCACTACCCCTGGGTGTTCGGGGATGTGGGCTGCAGAAGCTACTACTTCCTACAGGACATCTGCTCCTATGCCATTGTGCTGAACATCGCCTTACCATCTGCCACCCCATCAATGCCAAGAGGATCATGTCCAGGACCAGGACCAAGAAAATCCTCTCAGCCATCTGGATCGCCGGCGACAACCGAATCCCACGGAAGTGAAAAAAAAGGAAGTCTCCTAGTCTCCTAATAGGAGCTTAAATCAATAAAAATGTAGGGCTCTATTCCATAGGTGGTGCTAATGTAGCATCTCGATATGTAAGCGGTAGAGGTAAGTTTAACGTCTGCCATCAATATTCCAATCTTGATGCTAAACTACGCAAATTGCAAATGCCCCATCTATGTGTTAGGACAAGATCAAATGACATGTTGACCACAGTCACTTCTCTAAAATATCTAGGTATGTGGTTAGACCCTAATCTGTCTTTTGGCCCCCACATCGAAAAACTCTCATCTAAACTTTACCCCAAACTAGGTGCCCTGTACAGAAACAAATCCTGCCTGAGCCCTGCAGTAAGAAAGCAGATTGTAAGAAAGCAGATTGTACAGCAAATACTTATGCCGGATTTTGAATATGGAGATGTAGTGTATGCAGCTGCCCCGCAAACACACCTCCAGAGACTTACTACATTGTATAACTCATTCTGCTGCTTTGTGCTACAATGTAACTACATGACCCACCATTGTGACATGTTAAAAGAGCTAAAATGGCCATCGCTGGAATCTAGACTTACTCTTCACCTTTCCAACCTGGAGTTTAAGAGCTTTTCTGGGAAGCTACCACCCTACCTGAATAGACGGCTTCCCCCAGCAGTTCCCTCATCCTATAACTTCTGATCCAAAATCAGCACCTTACTTGCAATACCAAAATACAAAAAGACAGTGGCACTATCCCCATTTTCCTACAGAGCTCCACAATTATGGAATAACCTCCCAGAAGCCATCAAATCTTCCCCCAGTTTAAAGTCACTTAAGAGCTCCCTATTAACATACCTCAATACAGAATGCACCTGTAAACATGTAGCATAGTGAACATGTGTATTTTCTGTTAATCTGTATATTTGTGGTTTTTTTTTTTATATCTTGCATTTTTTACTTTGTGTTTCTGTAACGACTGTAACAATTCAATGTTCTTGAACCCAGGACATACTGAGAAATCTCAATGTATCCTTCCTGGTAAAATCCTTTATAAACAAACTGGGGAGAAATCAGTTAGTGCTACGCAGCTTGCACCAGCTTACTGTACTTTGCGTATCCTATCCTTAACATGGGGAAAGTAATCTATTTTTAGCGTCTCGACAAATGAGGTATTACAAAGTGCTGGTGCAAATTACCGACGAGACGCCGAATCAAAAAGTTAAACACCTCCTAATAGCTATTGAATGATTCTCCAAATGCAAAATCAATCAACACACTGAACCCCATTAAATCCTATTCTCACTTTTCATCTTGCGTCGAAAAGGGCAGCGCAAACCACCGCTTCTTCTCCCTTGGAGCAGAGTGAGACTGGAAATTGTTCCTAAACTCCCTCTGCGGCACTGTGTGTTGTCGAGAGAGCCAGATTGCGGCAGGGATGCACAAAACTCCATGAAGTCCTATGGACTCCACGAGCTGATACTCATGGCAGCGCGGAAGTGTTACTGCAGGTATCATGGAGGTTAGCGCTGCTTTCCGGGGCGAGGTGCTGAGCACTTTCCCCAGGATACGACATTAACATGGAGACGGTAAGGGAAAATCTGCAGGCACGTATTATCCTGCTGACCGTCTCCATGTTAGCATCCAATATGGAATAGGGTCTGCAGAAAAATGTGTCTAAATAAAAAATATCTGTTAAATAGTAAAAAAGAGTCTTTTAACAAACAAAAGTCTAAACTACAAATAAGTCTTTTAAAAAATAAAAAGCTTTTCTAAAGATAAAAATATTAAATGGTCTTAAAGAAAAAAAAGGATATTTAATTGAAACCTATTAGAACTATGCTGTGCCTTGTCGAGGCTACGGCCAAGTCAGGGCCCCCACCGTCGTGGCCCAGTCGAGGTCCCGACTGCTGCTGCAGCCCGGTCGAGACCCCGAGCCCACCGCCCAGTCGAGGCACGGCCACCGCTATTGCTAGACTACCAGGTTCGCATTGCCGAGCCCCCAAGCGGAATGGACATGGTCACAGCTTTGATTTCTGAGACTATGGTAGACTACGCCACTGCCTTTAATATACATTAAGAGCCCTATTTTTTGTTGTTGTGGTAATCTACAAGATCAAGCTTGCTGAATTACTGTGCTCTATATCCCGCTAGAGAAAGAGCAAAACCAAAGATATTCCAGGAGTAGCACAAGACACCTTATGCCAAGCACTACCACAACATGAAGGGACAGTCACCACTCACAACATTATAGAATAAAAAAAAAAACACTAGCTCTTATACAAACACAAACACTAAAGCATTTGGATCTTACCATCTTTCCAAAGTTCTGCGGTGAACTTATCTGCACTTTGGTGAAGGAGTGTTGCCACATTATCATTAAGTGGATCCATATTTTTCGTTAGCCATGCATCTGCCTTGTAATCCACCTGGGGAGGAAAAATATATATTTTTTAACCAAATACTACCTCATAACAACCTTTACATCAATCACTATACTTTGGTATAGTGCTTGTTCATGAAAGAGCTCTCTGGAATACATGGCAAAAAACCTTGAAGGTTGCAGGAATATTAAATGGGCTTGAGGCTCAGTCACTGCAGCAGGTTACAGTAAATAAATTACTCCTATACTTTGTATAGGAGCCAGTAATTTGCCAACATAAAGAGAACAAACTATTCCAACCTCAATCATGCTTTTCGTCTGGAATTGGCATTTCTGATAAAAAAATTCCAGCTCTCAGAACCTCATGTTAAGTCATTTTGAAAAATTATTAACATTGCAATTTAAATAGCCTCAACAATCAAAACTCACCTCAGATTCCATTGTGAAAAGGGTGGCACTATCTGCCAATCTCTCTGTATGTAGCAGTACACTGTCAGTAGCAGTACACCTCAGCGGGTCCTTCAAGGAGGTCTGAGCTGCCCCCTTTCTATGGAACACCCTCCCCTGCACCACTAGACTCTCCCCATCTCTCCAGTCCTTCAAGTAGTCTCTAAAAACACATTACTTTAGAAAAGCCTATTGGCTCACTCCCTAATCCCCCTCTATTCATCTCTTACTACATCTTCCCACCCAGCCCACATGCTGCACTTTATAAAAATTTGTAACTAACTGTAACTTCAGATATGAAAAACAAAAACAAAAATTGGTGGTGTTGCGCTAAAGGAAAGTAAAAAAACTTATGTATGGTCTATTTTGAAGGCATGCTATACTGCACAGCAAAAAAGAGAAAGAAAGTTCTATTTCTCAATAGTTCGTTCAATGGATATCCAGTCTCTGTTGTAGAAAGGTTTTTCAGTGAAATCTTCCAAGACTTTGGAACGAATGACCACTTCTTTGGTGAATCTTCATTAAAAAGTATATATCTCGGAAAAAGAGAAACTCGATAGTGTTATACCGTTTATTAATGTGTATACAAATCTACTGACATAATATACGTACAGAAAAAAGAGGTAGTGGGTTTAGGATTTGATCTCACCCACTGCCAGATAAAACATCACGTCCCAATCAAGCCTCTATAGACAAAACCACCAGGAGCTCCCGGGCTGCTTCCAAGGTGGTCACTCAATACCAAAGGTGGGACCGCGATGATAAAGTGACGTAGTGCTGACGCGTTTCGCCCCGCCCACGGGACTTCATCAGAGCATCAGTTTTGTCTATAGAGGCTTGATTGGGACGTGATGTTTTATCTGGCAGTGGGTGAGATCAAATCCTAAACCCACTACCTCTTTTTTCTGTACGTATATTATGTCAGTAGATTTGTATACACATTAATAAACGGTATAACACTATCGAGTTTCTCTTTTTCCGAGATATATACTTTTTAATGAAGATTCACCAAAGAAGTGGTCATTCGTTCCAAAGTCTTGGAAGATTTCACTGAAAAACCTTTCTACAACAGAGACTGGATATCCATTGAACGAACTATTGAGAAATAGAACTTTCTTTCTCTTTTTTGCTGTGCAGTATAGCATGCCTTCAAAATAGACCATACATAAGTTTTTTTACTTTCCTTTAGCGCAACACCACCAATTTTTGTTTTTCATGTTATATGTTTTCTGAATTTGGTGGATATCAGGGTGGTGTTTTTTTGCTGCTCATTGTTTTTGGGTGTTTCCACAGTATAAACCCTCTTTGCTTGTAACTTCAGATATCCCTTCACAACCCTGCTCATGTGACCTTTGGTAGAGGCTGAGCAGAGTTACGCTTGACTCAATAGAGTCCTATGGACTCCTGGCCCTGATAACCTCAGTGCCCTGCACTGCTACCAGTTATTATTTGTAACTCCCTAATATTACAGTTTGAGCCAACAATACAGCGGCTTGGTCATAATCCATTCAATAATAGGGAGTAACTAAGTGTTATCGGCTTACACAGGTTTTTGCCCTTAGCGGCTGTCTGTTAACAAATCGGTCGGAACAAGAACTGTTTTCCCAACCTTAGAATATATCTTATTTTCATATACATACACCTAAAAAAATCTTTTCCATTATCTATCCCATAGTTCGCTCTCGTGATCTGTTCAGGAACAGGACTATACAAAAAGACATGAGGTTATCCATTGAGACTAGAGGAAAAAAAAATTTGTCAAATGCAAACAAAAGTTGCATTTTTTACAGTTTATTTTTATTTCTTAAAACTATAAGTTAGAGATATAGAGTTCACTTTCTAAATATGTTATCTCAACTAAATCGTCTGAAGCACTTAAAAAAAGTCTGAATGTTTTTCAGGTAAAATATGGTAAAAGTGGATATATCGAAATTTTTATTCTACTCCCTACCTTTTTATCCTACATAGCGTAGAATGCTATACTTGGCATATTACAATTGCAACAGATACATGGATATATTACAAAATAATTGTATATGCATATGTGGATAATAATTTAGATGTGTTAGTGCTTGTAACTATGTTTCTGCATATATATTTGCATGTTTCTGAGTAATTTTAACATTCAGACAGTTTTCAATATTAAATATTTGCTCCATTTGGATTTTTAAAAATGAACAATTATCCTTTTATTGAGAATAAAGGAGTGGGATACAGAAAGAAGGAATATAAGGGGGGGGAGTGAAAAATCACCTCTAAAGAGAAGCAGATACTGAAATATTCGCTAGTACTTACAATGAAATATGCAACAAGATAGTAATAGTACTTATTAGGTAGCACTCTGGGAAATTTCATATGACTGACATGTTGGTCAGGGGACTTTGTACATTTGACTTTAATATTTGGAACATCACATTTCTTCTTTTAAGGCCCTATTCTGAATCTGTAATCACTATAGGCAGATAATGTATATTTACTTACCAATCTACCATTGACTTTGTAGCTGCACATATACTATCAGGGTTATTCAGAGAGCACCGACATTTCGGTGTCCTCTCGTTCCCTGCGCTTACCTGCACTTCGGAGAATCAAAGTTCCCCACCCTGCGGTATATTCAGGATGCACCGCAGGGTCCCCGTAGTGCAGGGAAAACCTGCTGCAAACCCGACGAACGCTCGCCCAACACTCACCGATAACCCGCAGACACTGCGGCAAAAACTATGTTGAACACGCTGGAAAAAGCAGACGAGCCGCCGATCACAGCGCAGAGCAGCCGTTGGAAAAAGCTGACAGGCAGACGAACGGGGTAAAAAAAAACAAAACAGAAGTATGCTTGAAAGTTTCAGAATTGAAACGCTGTTTGTAAAAAAATAGTAATAAAAAGGTCTGTTAAAAGAATAATGAAAAACCGATTTAAAGGTAAAAACGGAAAAAATCCTGAAAAATGCCTAAAAGATCCTAAATTTTTTTTTGATAAATAAAGAGACTTTTTACTGCACAATAAAATAATAAATGGTTTATTAGATATTGAGTTAAAACAGGAATATTATAAACATTGAAGCCTATGGGTTCGCCTGAATAAACCTGACGAATGAAACCACCGAACAGCAGGACATTAGGGCAACTTTTCACTGCTGTTCGGTGTTCTCTGAAAAGATCAACCATTACTTCGCTATGGGGGATTTCACTGTCTTCAAACATGCACCGTACGTGCAGGCAATTCTCCAAATGTTGGCAAACTGCCTGCTCTCTGAATAGTCGAACGGCCACGAAATGTCACCCTACGCTGAATTTCAGTGTCTGGTCAAATTTCGGCGACATTTCGGACCTCTCTGAATAACCCCTTATGTGTCTGCACATAAAGGATCACTATCGCTAATTATTGAGTCTGTATTTTGGAACAGTTGCTTTTTTGATATACTCAACCTTCTGAGGACCTTATATATTGATATAATACCCCTGAATAATGTAGACGTCTGGACCCTACTGTGTCCTCTTGCATTTTTTTTTTTGCATATATATTTTCCAATCCTAATTCTACTCCAGTGATAGCACTAAGGAACATATGCATGTACTGAAAACCAAGGCTTTGAATAATCTTAATTAGGGACATCAGAATATAGGAGCATCTGCGCAGCTCACATTGCTATTCATTTCAAATTAATCGTTTCTTTACATGCTTGAGCACTTTGTGAACTCTCATTGGTAAATTCACATTACCCAGTTTATTAATCCTTATACATCTCTGTTACAGTGGCAAGAAAAAGTATGTGAACCCTTTGGGATTACGCAGAGTTTTGCATGAATTGGTCATAAAATGTGCTCTGATCTTCATCTAAGTCACAACAATTTGAAAAACACAGTCTGCTTAAAATAATACAACACAAACATTATATGTTTTCATGTGTTTATTGAACATAACATGTAAACATTCACAGTGCAGGGTGGAAAAAGTATGTGAACCCCTTAATGACTTCTCCGAGAGCTAATTGGAGCCAGGAGTGAGCCAACCTTGAGTCCAATCAGTGTGATATTATTGGATGTGTTGCTGAAAGCTGTCCTGCCCTTTAAAAACACACACCAGTTTTGGGATTGCTGGTTTCAAGAAGCCTGATGTGAACCATGCCTCGCATAAAAGCTCTCAGAAGACCTACGATCAAGAATTGTTGACTTGCAAGAAGCTGGAAAGGGTTACAAAAGTATCTCCAAAAGCCTTGATGTTCATGTATCCACGGTAAGACAGACTGTCTACAAATGGAGTAAGTTCAGCACTGTTGCTACTCTTCCTAGGCGTGGTCGTCTTGTAAAGATGACTGCAAGAGCACAGCGCAGAATGCTTAATGAGGTAAAGAAGAATCCTAGAGTGTCAGCTAAAGACTTACAGAAATCTCTGGCACATGCTATCATTTTTGCTGACACATCTACAATGAGGAAAACAGTAAACAAGAATGGAGTACATGGGAAGACACCACGGAGGAAGCCATTACTGTCCAAAAAGAATATTGCAGCACGTTTGAAGTTTGCAAAAGAGCACCTGGATGTTCCACAGCACTACTGGCAAAATATTCTGTGGACAGATGAAACCAAAATTGAGTTGTTTGGAAAAAACACACAAAACGATGTGTGGAGAAAAAAAGGCACAGCACACCAACATCAAAACCTCATCCCCACTGTAAAACATGGCAGAGGGAGCATCATGGTTTGGGGCTGCTTTGCTGCCTCAGGGCCTGGACGGATTGTTGTCATTGATGGAAAAATGAATTCCAGAGTTTATCAAGACATTTTGCAGGAAAACGTAAGACCATCTGTCCACCAACTGAAGCTCCGCAGAGGATGGGTGATGCAACAGGACAATGACCCAAAGCATACAAGTAATTCAATAAAAGAATGGCTTCAACAAAACAAAATACGCCTTCTGGAGTGGCCCAGTCAGAGTCCTGACCTCAACTCGATTGAAATGCTGTGGCATGACCTTAAGTGAGCGATTCACACCAGACATCCCAAGAATATTGCTACACTGAAACAGTTTTGTGAAGAGGAGTGGTCCAAAATTATTCAAGAAAGAAAAGAAAACACCCACAAGCTAGTAGGTAGAGACAGCAGTAACCTCACCTTGTAGACACTATGGGAATAAAGGTGAACACCCTGAAAAAGGATTAAACCTAACAAGTTCTATACCACAACAAAGAGAAAGAAGGACTTCCTCATACAAATATCAGGATGCTGAATAGTAAAACATAACTTTTATTGATTATGATAATAAAAAACGAACAGACACATAAAAAACATATACACAATGCAGAACTGAGGTTAAACAAATAAGGCTTAATGCAGGCGACGGCAAAATTGGGATAGGGGGTAGCACATATGGCTATGATACTAATTGCTAATTAAAAACCATCAATGGAGATTGCCACAAATAACCATATTGTTGCAAAAGTTGCTACATGCGTTCATGGAGCTGAATTGGACTCGACATAGAACTCAGAGATAATACCGCGGGGGGTATGGTAGTCAACCAGCAGTCTACAATAGAAATGCCGCACCTCACCCTGAGCTCGATGACCTTAAAGGTCCAGTGAAGATCGCTTGCTGCAAACGCACAATGAATATAATCGCAATGCTACTATATAGCTCCAATGCCAATTGGCAGTAGTGTTGCGATTATATTCATTGTGCGTTTGCAGCAAGCGATCTTCACTGGACCTTTAAGGTCATCGAGCTCAGGGTGAGGTGCGGCATTTCTATTGTAGACTGCTGGTTGACTACCATACCCCCCGCGGTATTATCTCTGAGTTCTATGTCGAGTCCAATTCAGCTCCATGAACGCATGTAGCAACGTTTGCAACAATATGGTTATTTGTGGCAATCTCCATTGATGGTCTTTAATTAGCAATTAGTATCAAAGCCATATGTGCTACCCCCTATCCCAATTTTGCCGTCGCCTGCATTAAGCCTTATTTGTTTAAAGTCAGTTCTGCATTGTGTATATGTTTTTTATGTGTCTGTTTGTTTTTTATTATCATAATCAATAAAAGTTATGTTTTACTATTCAGCATCCTGATATTCGTATGAGGAAGTCCTTTTTTCTCTTTGTTGTGGTGTGGTCCAAAATTACTCCAGATCGTTGTGCAGGTCTGATCTGCAACTACAGGAAACGTTTGGTTGAGGTTATTGCTGCCAAAGGAGGGTCAACCAGTTATTAAGTCCAAAGGTTCACATACTTTTTCCACCCTGCACTGTGAATGTTCTGTTCAATAAAAACATGAAAACATATAATGTTTGTGTTGTATTATTTTAAGCAGACTGTGTTTTTCAAATTGTTGTGACTTAGATGAAGATCAGAGCACATTTTATGACCAATTCATGCAAAACTCCACGTAATCCCAAAGGGTTCACATACTTTTTCTTGCCACTGTATGTGCAATAATATTGTACCACTAATTTAAAATGCAGTAATAGCACATTAACCCTTTCGCTGCTGAGGCTTTTCACACCTCTGTGCTGAGGTCATTTTTACCGGTTTTGCTCATCATGTTTAAACGTGTTTTGAAGGCTTATTTTAGTATATGACCCAGACATATTATATATTGTTCTTTCCGTCAGACTCGGTAGATTCATAATATGTCATTATTATATGTATACGTTATGTCATGTCTGTATATTATAACAAAAAATGCAATAAAATATGTATTTTCAATAATTTACAACGTGTAAAGTGTTTTTTTTCACATTTTAACATGCGAGCAATTGCGGTTATATTTTGTATGGGGTGCGCTTGTTAAAAAAATTAGAGATGGGGTCTCGTTACATTTTTTTTGGGGAAAATTACACGATTTTTAACAAACGCACCGCATACAAAAATCATTAGTGCAGCATCATTGTTCACATTATAATTGAAATGGGAACAATATTGCTGCATTAACGAACTAAAAAAAAGAAAAAAAAATGTTTATTTTTTTTTATAATTTTTTTTTAAATATATTTTTATTTTTAATTTTAATTTTTATTTTTTTTAAAAAACTTTTTTCACAGTAGTGTTTGGTATCGTTGGAACGGCCATGCTCTGGCCGATCCAACCATACCAAACTTTAACCCCTAGCTGTCACGGATCGGGAGATAGGGAGTTCATTGGAACTCCCTATCTCCACCGTTGGTGGCAGTTAGGGGTTAACTCTAGGACTGGCGTCATCGTGCTATGCACGATGACGCCAGTCCCCAGGGGGAGTTCCCAGAGGCTTGGCCGACATCCAAGATGTCGGCCAGCTCCGGGAAAGGATCACGAACCGGCGCTTTTCAGCGCCGATTCGCGATCCAGCTCCCCAGGGGTTAATGCCAGGCACCATTTGGAAGGGCAGGCTGTGCCCTTCCAAATGGTGCCTGGGTTAACCCCCGCAACGCCGCCGATCGGGAGGGAGAGAGGTCCGAAGGACCTCCCCCCCTCCCTTTCAGGCGCCTCCTCCGCACATGCGGGGGGGGGGCGCCTGAATTAGGTGACACCTAATTTCATCGGCGGCGGTTCCGGATGCTGGGCTGACATCGAGGATGTCAGCCCGCACCGGGGGGGCCAGCGATCAGCCGGAACCCGGCCGAACGCTGACCCCAAAGGGAGGACGCGCTCAGCGCGTCCTCCGCACAGCGGGAGCCATGTGGAGGACGCGCTGAGCGCGTCCTCCGCATGGAAGTGGTTAAAGAAACAGAGCAGGTTTTCGGCTTGTATGTGTTGGAGTATGTTTTGGAGATACCTGGTTACAATAGAACTTATCAGTTACACTCAGCGTATGTCCAAGCCTCATTCTGCCCTTAACCCCGTGCTAGCTTTTGAAAAGGTGGATGGATGAACTTTGCCATCACCTCGTACTCGCTAAGGTACTTGAGGTGGATTGGAGGCTCTGAGGAGGTTTTGTCTGCTCCAGTTCACACTTAGCGTGCTATGCTCCTGAGGAATCCGTATGGTGAAATGATAAAATGTGCTGAGCACCATACATAAGTGTATACCAAATATCTTTGGAAAATATTTACTAAGTATCAGCTCCTTTATCAGTTGTTTAGCTTGGTAATCACTTTCTGACTTCTATAATGTGGCAGAACTTTGACAACACGTTTCCTTCTAAATCTAGTAGTGTTACAGCCTATACTTTGCTATACTACGCACAGAGTATGATCCTTTGATATTAACAGGGTTATTCAAAGAGAATTCAAAAGTCACCGCACGTTCGGTGACTTTGCGTTCTCTTCAATTTGGCGATCCCATTTCGGCGACCCCACGGTGTATTCAGCAAGCACCACAGGGGTGTCGTAGAGCAGGGAAATGACGGCGCAAACCCGCCAAACACTCACCGCAAAACCCGGCGAACGCACACCGAAACCCGCAAAAACAACTGGATTAACTCCGCCAAACACGCCGGAGAAACCCAAGCAGGAGCCGATCACAGCGCAGAGCAGCCGCCGGAAAAAGCCGACATGCAGACGAATGGAGTGAAAAAAAAAAGTACGCTTGAGTGTTTGAAAAGGGAAACACTGATTGCAAAGAAACTACAGAACGAAAATGTCTGAACTTTACATAGCAGGTCCAATGAATGATAACAAAAAGGTCTGTTACAGAAAAAAGAAAAAACAAATTGAAAACATCTTTTGCGAAAAAATACCTAAAAAATCCATACATAAAGAGACTTTTTACTGCAGAATATTATAATCAACGGTTTATTAGATATTGAATTAAAAAGGGAAAAATTTTAACATTGAAGCGTATGGGATTCGCCTGAATAAACCTGTCAAATGAAACCACCGAACAGCAGGGCAATTCGGCAACTTTTCACTGCTGGTATTGTTCTCTGAATAGACAAAGCAGTGCTTCTCTATGGGGATTTCACTGCCCTCGAACAGGCACCGTATGTGCAGGCAATTCGCCAACATTTGGCGAACTGCCTGCTCTCTGGATAGCCGAATGGCCAGGAAAGGAAACCGTACGCTAAATTTCACTGCTCGGCCACAATTCGGATCTCTTTGAATAACCCTGTAAGTTACCCACTACATTTACATTAAATAAAGCTTTCAAAGTAGAGCTACAATATTGCCATATAGGGGTATTTTAGGAAATTTACTGTATCTGGTGTATAACCCTTTCGCTGCTGAGCAGGGCTGTCTTTAACCTCTCTGGTGGTATTCCCAAGTGTGACTCGGGGTTAAATTTCACTACCGCGAACGGTAACCCTGAGCCACACTCGGGCTGGATGCATACTCCCCTCCTCCTGCGCTCCCTGGCTGTCCCCCCCACAGTGTGATCGCGGCGAGCTGCTACCTGGCAAGGCTTCCTGCGAGTCACACAATGCAGGGGGCGGGACCAGCAGCAAACTTAGAAAAAAATTATAATACACTGTATAATCCAATGTGCAATGTTTATGAAATACAGGATAAGAAACAGACCATACATCGGTCTCACCCTTGTTTTCAGACAGATTTCAGTGTTTTTTGTTGTATTTTCTTGAATATCATTTATTTGCATTATTTTGGATAATTATTTTTGGGATAATAAATTATTATGTCGTGTTTCAAACTTTATCAGACTCAGTGTATTTACTATTTTTTTAAATTTATTTATTTATAAAGGATTTTACCAGTAAGGAATCTTGATTGTAAGGATTTCAGTGAGTGATTCCTAATTATTACAGGCTAACTATGTACAAAAACACGTTTCCTTCAAAAAAAAATTGAGACGCTTTTAGACACGAAATTTTGAAAAAATTAGACCGCCAGGGAGGTTGACGCAGGGCAAAAGGGGCAGTTGCCCCAGGCTCAGTCATTGTTGAGGGGCCCAAAGCAGCTGCCCCTTGGACCCGTGTAAACCTTGCGAGCCCCAGCGTTCTCCCTCGCGCAGCCGCCGTCGTGTGAAAGCTGAGACTCGGCCTACATGTGGGATCTCGCGAGAACGCATCACAGCCTTCAGAAGCCGGCAGCCAAGTGAAGGTAAATGCTGGCACTCGGAGGAACACACGGTCATCTGTGCTAGGTAAGTATAATTCTGGGGGGCTGTGCTGTGTACATATATTTCTGGGGGGTCTGTGCTGGATATATATAATTCTGGGTGTCTGTGCTGGGTACATATATTTTTGGGGGGTCTGTACTGAATACATATAATTCTGGGGGTCTGTGCTGGATACATATAATTCTGGGGGTCAGTGCTGGATACATATAATTCTGGGGACCAGTCGGCAGGGGGAGATCCTGGAAGCTTGGCCGACATCCAAGATGTCGGCCAGCTCCGGGAGGGGACCGCGATCCGGCGCCTGTTGGCGCCAAATTGCGATCCAGCCCCAAGGGGTTAAAGGCAGCCACCACTTGGAACGGCAGGCAGTGCCCTTCAAAGTGGTGCCTGCCTTTTCTGTGTGCCCCCAGCCAATCAGGAGGGGGAGAGAGGTCCAAAGGACCGCCCCCTCCCCTTCAGGCACCTTCCCCGCACTTGCGGGGGGTGATTGGAATAGACGTCATCACTCCCAGTGCGATGACTCTATTCCGGCCCGCCGGGGTCTCGGAGGCTGGGCCGATATCCAAGATGTCAGCCCACACCGGTGGGCCGCAGCCATTGGCCGGAATCCTGGCCGTTTGGAGCTGCAAAAGGAGGACGCGCTAAGCGCATCCTTCGCAGCAAAGTGTCCATGCGGCAGGACACGCTGAGCGCGTCCTCCGCATGGAAGGGGTAAAATTATTTCTTGGTAGTAGTGGCTAAGATCTTATATTTGCTTATTCCAATAAAGGCATTTAAGGGTCAATTGCGTGCAATTTCGGTGCTTTGATTGTCGCTGCACTTCGGCGATTCCATTTCACCAAAAACTCACAATTTAGCGAATATTCACTGTATTTTGCCAAAATTGGAGTTGCGAAGCAGTTAGACGTTGGCGAAACTGCCAAACTGCAAAAAATTGGCATCGGCTAATGCCACATAAAAAAGAAAACTTCTCTATTGTCTGAACAGTTGTTTAAACCAATAAAAATGCATTAAAATGTGTCTAAATAATAAAAGGCTTTTTAAAAAAAATAGGAAATAAAAATGTCATCAAAAAAATACAAAAAGGTGTTTTAAAAGATAGAAAAATAAAAAGGCATTTTATTGAAAATGAAAACAATAAATGGTCTTTTAAATTTTTTTTTTAAAAAAAAGATATGATTTGATATCGAATCCTATGGGATATGTCTGTTTAACCCACCGCAGGGTGTACTATGATGCCCCGTCGCAGAGCAGCATAGCACACTTTGCTGGAGTCTATGAGCTAAGTCCAGCCGGCGCACCAGCTGGCTCCCGGCACGCGTCATTTGCTGCTGTGGGACGGCCTGAACTCAGGACGTCCCCCTTCAGTCCATGACGCGCAAAGTGCGTCAGTTGCATAGGTGGGCAGGAGGAGGGCCCTCTGCAGCAGCTAGAGAGTGCAGCATACTAGTACCACCGCTGGCATTAACACTCTCCCGGCAGTAAGGGGTTAAATCTGTTGAACGGAAACACTTGAAAATCAGGTAATTTCACAAACATTTCGGTGCTGTTCAGCGTTCTGTGAATAGATGAACCATTACTTCTCTATGCTGCAATTTGGGGGCACTGTATTTTGCCGTCAAGCTGCCTTTGGCTAATTGACAGCTTAGTGAATAGACAAACTGCCCCAAAATTGCACCAAACGGGGAAATTCACAGTTTGGTGCAATTCGGTGGAAAGTTCAGAGGTTAGTAAAGAACCCCTTTAGGCTTTAATATAGAGTTATTTCTCTTTATGTTTTGGTGTTCTCTCATACTTTATTTTGATCTTAATATCTTCTTTTTGTGTTTTGTTCCTTTTTAAATTTCGTAGGGTACACCCTGATATCCTGGTTCAATATACAATATAAATTATTTAATTTCCATCAGAGATTTATCGCATTTATATCACCATATATTTTTATATATATATATAATATATATGTTTCTCACCTTCCCTGCATAATGGATTATACACAAATCAGCTTTGTCTTTCAATTGTCTGGGTTTTTGGAATTTAGGATGTGTTCCCAGTTCCTGTATAACCTTTTCAACAAAGCTTTTATCAGTAGCTTTGGGGAACCAGCATTCTTCATCCAATAGGGACAACACACCTGGAGGATTTGCCTAATAAACAATAAAAATAAAAAGTGAATTACATATTTTTTACAGTAGTAGAAAGCACACATACATAAATCTAAAAATAGATGCATCATTCATAGGAAATTCTACTTTTAGTTTTAAAAAAAGTATTATTTTAGCTTCCTTTAATGTCCAAATGGAGTCAAAGTTTGAACTGAATATATGCATTCATACCGGTCTTTCGATGAGATCAATACATGGCTGAAGATCAAGCCCAAAGTCAATAAAGTTCCATTCAATTCCTTCTCTCTGATATTCCTCTTGCTCCATAATGAACATGGTGTGATTGAACAGCTGTTGTAGCTTTTCATTTGTGTAATTAATGCATAGCTGTTCAAAGGAGTTCAACTGCAATAAAAGAAAATGATTGGTGCCATATGAAAACAACGATTTGGTTTAAAGCACAAAACAGCACCTATACAATGCAAGTGGGGTTTTACATTGAACAACAGTGTCATGTTGCATATTATCCTTGACAATTGTTCTAACTGCACACAAACTTTACTTCTACAATGTACTAAAGGTGAGAAATTATTTAGAGATTTCTAAACCTTTGGGCCTCTGTTATGGCCAAGTTGGTAATAGGGAGTTGCAAATGCCAAAAGACGGAGAAAGCCATTAAGCATTGGTGGTTCGGTTAAAAATGTAAGGGAGCTACTAAATGATACTAGCTGTGGAGTCGTGGCTGACATCCTCTACTGGAGTACCATAGGACTCCATGAAGGTAAGAGCAAGACCTGCGTAAGGTCACCAGGAGATAACAGGAAAAGTATTTGTTCAGAGTGTTTCAGTCTATGGAACGCCCTCCCCTGCAGCATCAGACTTTCCCCATCTCTCCAGTCCATCAAGACATCTCTGAAAACCCATTACTTAAGAGAAGCCTATCGGCTTCACTCCATGATCCCCCATTGTTCATTTCTTGCTCCTTCTTCCACACTGCCCACATGCGCCCCGTTACTTCTTGACCTCTATTTACCCTATCCTAGTCTGTCACCCCTCTCCTCTTAAATTGTAAGCTCTCGAGCAGGGTCCTCTCTCCTATTGTTTTGTGTGTGTAATGTGTATGTATATTTGTTATTCTGTCTCTCCCTTTGTACAGCGCTACGGAACTTGTTGGCACTTTATAAATGCTGTAACTAAGATAGGAGGTGGCAGATCATTGCCTCCTGTTCAGTAAAATATCCAAGGTTAGTAATTGAGGAAGGGGAGTTTTTTTGTGAATGTGTTAAGGGATTTGCTAATGTAAAAATCCCTTAACACCAGCTTTTGGACCACGGTAATTTATTTTACGTAACATTCTACAAGCAGGAATAATGAGTGACCTTGGAACGGCTTATTCTTTTCTGGCTGCCTCAGCATTAGTGCTTCTTATACAAAGTATAAAAAGCACTAATGCAGAGTAGGCAGGCCATAACAATTAAGCTTACAACAGAGTTTGACGTTCAGCTGGAATAGCAGGCTGTTAGCATTAACCCATTCCCTCCCAAAATAAAGTTAACTCAATTTTGCGTTGTAATCCTTGGAAAAGCAATCATTAGCATAGCAAAGACCCATTTGCACATCTTTTTAATGCAAGATTAGTGTTCTTCCTGTGAAGAAACAAAACCCACCATCTTATCTCTTTCCTTTTCACCCTATCTTAGTGCAAACAGGCTATAATGAGTAGTCCTTGCACTCATTGTAAAAAAGAACCAAGAAACTTTACTTCTTCATTACAGCAGCGATTGAGAGGGCAGGATACAGGGAAAGCTCTGGGGTCACTCACTACTGTGTAGGGTTAAGTTACAGGGGTGTTATAATGACTGAAAATCCATATACAGTATGTGACAGAAAACAGGGCATGGTCCTGGGTGGTGTATATGTTCCTTCAACAGTGTTGCAGTGTGGGCTTTGTACTGATTACACCAGGGTGGGCCATTGCTCCACACCATACATTACATGCAGGTGAGGGGGGTCAGTTCTGGAGTTATGGATTGCCCAGGGAGGTCCCCAACTGCTGCATAAGAGAATTTGCAGTGGGGAATTGTTTGAGAGAGTGTGTCCTTGAGCAAGGAGGGAGGCTGCAAGCTCTCTCTCTGCAGATTTGAGAAAAAGGAAAAACTTTGGAGTTCTGACCAGCGAGCTGAAAGAGGTCTGTGCATTTTTTGTTTATTAGAGGTTTGCAAGGAAGCAACCGTGTTAGAGAGAAACTTATGTTTAGTTAGAGCTCAAGGGAGCTAGGTCCTTTTGTTTGCATTTCTGTTTGTGCCAGACCCTAAAAATAAAAAGACTGCATTTTAAAGAAGACTGTGTGTTAATTGGGTCCCAGCTCACAAGTACTTTTACTTTCATTTCCCTTCACAGATATTATGCCAAAAACAGATATTTTTATATTCTTTTGGCATATTTTGGAAGCTGCATTGCTATTAATCTCATTATGATCACTAAAAGTCCCCTTAAGCAGAATATCTGTCCACTTTTATTGCATTTGATTCAAATGCTATTTCTGCATGTATACTAATAATGCAGACCCCATGTGAAATTTTGTAAGATAAGGGACACCTTCTAGAATTCAGAATCTTTCATTCCAACAATATTTCTGTGAAGGATAAACGAATACATGAAAAATTTAAAATGAGCAAATTAACATTATTTATATTTTTTAACTATTTCAGAACATCTCTTTATGTGCAAAAATTCTATTTTAACATATATAAATTGTTAACTTTGCACTTATGTTTGAAATAAATGTTATGAATAAAAAAAAATCATATTCTTTGCTCATAGCTACATATACACAGTAACCCCTTCCCGACCGCTGACTTATCATGTACGTCATGGCCACGGGTCTCCCATAGAACCACGGATGTATATGGTACTCCAGCGGTCTCCTAACCTCCCTCCTGCCGATACTGACCTCCCTCACCGGCTCTTGCGGCGTGTCTGGCAGGCTGGAAGCCTGCCTCGCCGTTTCCGCGGGGCCGGCAGGCGCGATGACGTTGTCAGATCATTTTAGATATGAAACTTCCATAATTTTTCATATCTTAGCAAGACTGTTCAAATGAGTGCCAGAAATTTCTCTCAAGCAGACAGTCTGTGTAATTTGACCACACCAGGTAACCAGAATGAGTTTCTCAGACAATGGACCTCCAAATTCTCAAACAAGGATTCCCCTTTATCAGATTATATTGAGGAAGGGAAACAACAACTATTGTCCAGAAACTGGGAAAAATAACATTCTGGAGCAATTTTGGTTGTAAAAACCCAGATGTTAAGGGAGCTATATTGCAAATCGCATTGCTTTGAAACTAAGGAATACAATGTATCCCACATGAAAGCAAAACTTTTTGTATATTCAAGGGCAATTCAATGGTTCACATCTAAGCTCTCTAATGATGAAAACCTTGGTCAAAGTTGAATTATCCAAGCTGTAAAAAAAAATATATAAGGTTAGAGATTTTTTTTATATTTAGCAGTGATGGTTACCTACAAATCAAGTTTGTAAGACATATTATGACACTATAAAGATAGGCAAAATGATCTGTAACGTTATATTATACAAGGTGCCTAGGTGGTATTTGAATATTTAACTTATGTGGTGAAGTTATAATAGATAATCATGGTACTGATTCTTATAAAAGATAGAGCCCATACCACATTTGAATTGATTATTAAATAACAATTGTCTCATTTATTAACATTCAGAAAACAGATTAAATCTGTTAATTATGAATGAATCTTTAGGAATATCAAGAAACATGTATGCCTGTCTGCAGAATTATCTCACACACACATATCTCTAGATATCTATCCCGGTATATCATGCATATGCTGGCGCTTTATAAATAGTAATAATATTAATATTGTTAAAAAAAACATGGAATCCCTGGATATAGTATAAAATGACCCCAAACCATTAAAGATAGGTTATTGCTTGGTCACATATATTACCGTATTTTACGCTCCATAAGAGGCACCTGACCATAAGACGCACCTAGTTTTTAGAGGAGGAAACCAGGAAAAAAATATTCTGAATCAAGTAGTGTAATAATGGATAATGCCCCAGCTCCTCTCATGGATATACTGCCCCAGCTCCTCTCATGGATATACTGCCCCAGCTCCTCTCATGGATATACTGCCCCAGCTCCTCTCATGGATATACTGCCCCAGCAACTCTCATGGATATACTGCCCCAGCAACGCTCATGGATATACTGCCCCAGCAACTCTCATGGATACTGCCCCAGCTCCTCTCATGGATATACTGCCCCAGCTCCTCTCATGGATTTACTGCCCCAGCTCCTCTCATGGATATACTGCCCCAGCTCCTCTCATGGATATACTGCCCCAGCAACTCTCATGGACACTGCCCCAGCTCCTCTCATGGATATACTGCCCCAGCTCCTCTCATGGATATACTGCCCCAGCTCCTCTCATGGATATACTGCCCCAGCAACTCTCATGGATATACTGCCCCAGCAACTCTCATGGACACTGCCCCAGCTCCTCTCATGGATATACTGCCCCAGCTCCTCTCATGGATATACTGCCCCAGCTCCTCTCATGGATATACTGCCCCAGCAACTCTCATGGATACTGCCCCCAGGCCCCAACTCACCTCCTGCCGCCGCCGTGTGTTCGGCTCCCTCTGAGCGTCCGGCGGCATGGAGCTTGGGCACTCGCCTGGGGGAGCCATGTGACCAGCCGCGATCTCGCGAGAACTCGGCTGGTGACGTGGTTCCCCCAGGCGAGCGCCGAAGCTCCATAGCTTCAGACGCTCGCAGGGAGCGTACACTGCAACGTGCAGTATTCGCTCCATAAGATGCACACACTTCCCCCCCCCCTTTTTTTCGGGGGAAAAAGTGCGTCTTATGGAGCGAAAAATACGGTAATTAATTCCTTTAGAAGGTTGGTCGTTAAGATCTGAGAAACTCCAAAGTTAGGATGTTTGATCTGAGAGTGCCATCTACTGGCCAAGCTAGGATTTTTGATCTTAGGGAGACCTCTGCTGGACAGGTGCCAGGAGCACCTAGTTAAATATTGGGAAAAGAATAAAACGACCCACCAATCACATGATAATAAATATTGTCAAGCTACTCCCTTGTAGGCCAGTCTTTAGAAAAATAAATCTTGAACATAAAAAGGCGTGAGTTTTAGACAGAGGGGGTGGAAGAAAAGGGAAGAAAGTTCAGATACCACCAGAGCCACAAGGAGACGGGGGGGGGCACACACCTCCAGCAGACCCGCCCACAAATCTTCTTACACCAGTCATAATCAAATGGTAAAGTATAATTGAATAATTTTAACTTGATATCTATTTTGTAATTGCATTGTCGCTGCTTTAGATGTCCATCACCTATTAAAAGGAAAATTAATTAATTATTTGGCTGTTGAAGCCTAAACATTAGAATAGTATCAGCCTTCAGTTCCTACTGCAGAGGAACTCTAAGGAAGAAATTAAGGGCAACCCTGATGCTCCCCATAATTTAGTGGATTTATTTATATTCCAAGAATATGGTGTTTGGACATCTTGTCCCTGTGAGTTAAGCTGGAACTGAGAAATAGCTTTTATATATCACGTTACCACTAGCCCCATTAGAATAAACTAACATAACTTAACTCTACATCTTGCAACACTATTGAATGTGTTGTTAGTATACTATCACATGGATGGTACATAAGTCAATAGGAAGTTTGTTTTTTTGTTAACTCATGCTGAATAAATTGCCGAGTCTAGATTCCAAGTGATTAAATATACAGGTTATCTTGCTTGGTCCACCGGCGCCTGTAGTAAAATTCAGGAAGGGGAGGGGGGCTACTTTAGAGCCCTATATCTCCAACCATTTGAAGTAAGAAAAAAAATTACACCGCTGGAAAAGGGAGAGTCTCCCCTTTTCAGCGGTGTATAACATTAACCAATTCGCTGCTGGATCGCGAATTGGCACCAATCAGTGCCGAATTGCGATTCAAACCTGGAGGTGGCTGACATCTTGGATGTCAGTCAAGCCTCCGGGTCACCCCCACCCACTGACATCCTCACCATATGTGTGAGGATGTCAGTGGGCCAGTTAACTGACAGCTGACCAAGTTTGGTGTAAAAAAATAAATAAATATAATATATAAAATAATAAAAAAAAAATGTTTTAAATTGTCTGGGGGTGGTTTAATTAAATAGGACCTAGGCTGTCATCTAAAAATTATGAGCATAAAACGGTCATAATGAGCTCAGCAGTGAAGGGGTTAAAAAGCAAAACCATGTAAAAATTGGGTATTTCTATTCTCGGGACGACATTTTTAAACTATTTAGCCGGGGTTTTTTTGGTGGTTGTAGATTTTGAGGATTTAATTACAAAAAAGTGTGTTTTTATCATTTTTTCATCATATTTAATTTTTTTAATACTAAATTATAGGATATGATGGAGGTAATGGTATTTTTAGAAAGTCCATTTAATGGCGGGAAAAACGGTGTATAATATGTGTGGGTTGCAAAAACGAGTAAGAAGAAAATTTGACCTAAACACTAACAGCGTAGAAACGTAAAAACAGCAGCGGGCACTAAAGGATGGACTTGAGTAAAACCGCCCGGTCACTATGGGGTTAAGGTGTGCCTGCTGAACATAAAATCCAATGAATCTAATGAGTTACAGATTCCTCTTTCTATGAGAAATTGTGAGGAGTCGTGTTCAAATTGGGCAATTTGACTGAATGCTGATTTCGTTGGCTGTGGTCTTTCTGGGAGTTTGTCATTTTTTCTTCTATTATACGATCAAGAAGGACAAAGCTCTCCCTTTCCCGCTATTTGTACCCATATTATCAAGCAAAACAGATGTACATACTTGCAAGTTAATTTGTATCATGAAATATACCTTGTTTATACAGAAGTTGCATGTTATTTTTTTTGTAACACAGTGGTATACATGTATACTGTGTGTGAACAGCTGAAAACTTTATCAGATGATACATTGGCCCAGACAATGCCACGAACATATTTTTCTTAAGGTAGTGAAGGGTTAATGAGTGGGGCCAGATCAATAGCTCAATATCAACAGCGTCATTAAGTAGGGTCCTTAGCCTTTATCATAAATATAAATGAATATGAGCAAAATCGCGGAACTTACCTCAAAGATTTCAAATCCAGCAATATCTAGAATTCCAATAAAAGAAGCCCCCTGTCTCTTTGTCCTATCCAATGCCTTGTTGATGCGCTGTACCAACCAACGAAAGAGTCGTTCATATAGTGCTTTTGCAAGTGCCTCCACAGCAAAGTCAGTCTGTAAAAGATTAAATTCACTCATTTATATAACTACACAGTACTCAAAAATGATGGTACTTATTACTTTCAAGTTGGTAAAAGGAATCTGATAAGACAAAACGTTTGTCTGAGACTTAAACATCCTGCCACTGGTATTCCCTCCTGGAACCTATAGACAATAGTGCTGTTGAAAATACATCTGATCGCTATTTCTAAGAGAAAGCAGATCATGCTCTTCACCAAGGGATCAGATGCAAGTACAGGAATTTTTTTATCTAGTTTTTTATTTTCTTCATTTTTAAGCAAAATAACATCACACCAACGTTTTTGAGATGGCATCTTTTTCTGTTTACAGCTACTAACAAGAGTAACAAGTGCCTTGTTACCACCTGAAAGCGAGACTAATAATATACTTTGGAATTACTCAATATTCGACATCTTCCGCTACATTTTTGCTTCCTATACAAACTATAAGGGGCTCAGATGTACAGTAAGCAGAGGTAGAAGTCAAGTTGCAGCTCGGCTTTGAATGGTATGGGAGCTGGTAGTGGCCCCCTGCAGCTAAGCATCAGCTTTACTAGACTTGTTCACAGGCAAAAAAATTGGCTTGGTTGTGAATATTCCGAAATAGTCTAATATTTCGGTATCGGATCAATTTGGAATATTGGAAGCATCCGATATATCCATCCATTTCCGTTTCCAAATCAGTTGAACTATGAAGTACTACAATATAAAAAAATATGTAAATTGAATGAAATAAAAAATAAATCACACACAGTAAAAGAGCAGCATTTGCATGTCATGAACAATTTAACATCAGGATCGTAATCTTTTAGTAACGAGCAATGTTAGCTTATTATATAGTGACGCTACCCATAATAGGGAATGCCAAGCTACTAGATACTTTACACAAGAATCTAAGACATTTTAGGTGGATCAGATGGACTATATAGTTGAGGGAATAGCCTTTATTCTTACTAATAAATTATTGTAAAAAAAAAATATATAGCTATTTCTAAAGAAGCAGGGTAGTGTTATGGGGACCAGGTTTGCACGCAGCTATGCACACCTCTTAATGGCACATTAGGAACTCCAGTGTGTCTTTGGAACGCCCGGCTAGCCAGCAAGACCTGATCCTCTATAGATGTTTTATAGATTATATTTTCATTTTTGGGAGTGGTGGTCAGGAATCCCTCATCCGAATTTTAGATGGTTTAAATCAGAATAATAGGGGAATTAAATTAGAATCTTCTTGGTGAAAAATTTATATATTTTTTTATTTTTTGATTTGAATATTTATTTAGAACAGGAACAAATCAAACCTAAAACATATTTTAATCCAGTAGACACGAATAGCTTCACAGAGCTAGCAAGCTGTCATTCAGCTACCTGATTAAAAGGTATCCCATAGAGTCAGTTTCTGCATGTTCGCAGACACTGTACAGAGGATAAGGTTTATCTTGAAATTCAGAAAGCATTTTCTGAATCTAGGTCCAAAACTGCACTATAACAGGACAAGTCCACCACATGTGGAAATATGTGCCCTATTCGCCACACAAGCGACCAACATAAGTCTGATGTCAAGACTCCCATCTTATTTAATTGAACTGGGGTTGTGTACCAACGAAAAATTAATTTCAGTGATTGCTCTTGAAATTGAGTGCAAATAGAGACATTTTTAGCTTTTTCCCAGAATACATTCCAGTCATCTAGAGTCATAATTAACCCCAGGTCTCGTGCCCAAGCCTTAACATATGATAATTCTTGCCAATCTAAAAGATGTGTAATCCCGTCATAAATCTGTGATATTAACCCTGAAGATGCTAATTTTGGGTAGCACAATTGTTCAAACCAAGTCTGTTTAGACCCAGCCGCACACTTAATATGTGGCTGGGACGCAAAGCTCCGAACCTGAATATAACGAAAAAAATCCTTCGTACACAAGGTAGAGCGATAGCTTAAAGATTCAAAAGAGACACATGATGGACCATTATAAAGGTGACAAAGTCGCTGCAGTCCAGCTTTTTCCAGAGCCCCAACAATTTGGGGCTCCATCCCTGGAGTAAATTCTAAATTGCGGAACAAGGGGGTAAGGGGAGAAGGAAAACAAGTTAGTTCGGCTTTAAGTGCTAGCATGTTCCACAATCTAACTGAATTTACTATGGCGGGGCAAGTAGTGTCTAGGTGAGGCCTATGTTCTTTTAACATCCATATCCAAAATTGTGGTTGGTCCAGCACTATAAGTGCCGATTCCAGGTCGACCCACCGATGCGAGCCCCTTGGCGAATGCCACATTATTATTTGTGCTAATTGCGCTGCCTTGTAGTATGTTAATAAAGATGGAAGCCCTAATCCCCCCTTATCCCGCAAGTGATATAACACCTGTCGGGAAACTCTATGTCTTTTGCCCCCCCAGACAAAGTTGTCTATAGTGGATTGTAATAAACATAGATCTGCTGTCTTGATAGTGATCGGGAGGGCCTGAAAAAAATAAAGCAACCGTGGTAAAATGTTCATTTTAATACAGTAAACCCGCCCAACCTAAGATATATAAGTCTTACCCCAATCTGCTATATCCTTATTTATTTTACAAATCAAAGATGTATAATTACTGTCAAAAAGTGCCTCCGGAGTTGCAGTTATCTGAATTCCCAAGTACTGCAACGACTCTCTAGAAATTGATAACTCCAATATTGAGGAGAGAAAGCGTTCAATATCAAAAGGGATGTGAAAAAGCAATGCCACAGATTTGGAGACATTAATTTTATAGCCTGAGACTGCTGAGTAAGAATCTAGGAGTAATAAGAGACGAGAGACAGATCCCTTAGGTTTAGTCAAAGTGAGCAATATATCATCCGCAAAGGCTGAAAGTTTGAATGTGTCCCCTCCAACTTTAAGACCCTCTATTGTGGAGTCTGATCTGATTGAAATCAAAAGGGGCTCTAACACCAGGGAAAATAAGAGGGGAGAGAGGGGACATCCGTGCCTTGTACCATTAAATAGTGGAAAGGGGATGGGGATAGCCCCTGGGATGATAAGGGTTTGGTAAATAAGATTGTCAATGCTGTCAGGAATTTCTGAGGGAAACGCTGACGGGCCAGCAGTTTAAAAAGAAACGGCCACTCAACCTGGTCAAAGGCCTTCTCTGCATCAAGAGAAAGAAGCAGAGACAGAACTCCACGTGTTTTCGCCAGCCATGCCAGATCACAGGCCTGTCTCGTATTTTCATAGGCCTGGCGGCCCGGGATAAAGCCCACCTGATCGGGGTGTATGAGGCCAGGGAGTAAAGGATTAAGCCTGTTGGCCAGTACTTTTGCAAATTTTGCAAAAACACCTTGAAAAAGGCCTTTAGGGACCGAAACGTCGGATTCTACATGTTCCCATTTCTAATTTGTTTTAACAATAGTAACCCATAGAATATCTAGCCACAAAGGTTTGGATGATAAAGCATGGAAAAATTATTTTGTACGCTGTACAAATTTAAAAAAATTTGGCATTTTTTTGTTATAGCATTCTGACAGGACATGACACAAACACATAAAAATTAAATATATTAAATTTCTGGAGTCCACTGAAGAAAAAAAGGGAATATAATTTGTCTGGGTCCTATAATACAAGAAGACTTCAAAACACCTTTAAACATGATGAGCATAAAACAGTCATAATGAGCTCAGTACAGAGGGGTGAAATGGCTCAGCAGAAAAGGGTTTAAAAAATAAAAAACAAAAATATTTTTAAAAAAATACAAAAAGGTCTTAAAAAATAAAAATTAAGAGTTTTGTAAATAATACAAATAATAGTCTGTAAACATTTTTTTAAAAAAATATTACCTTTATATACATTTAAAACCTATTAGAATCACCTGTTTAAACATGTCATTTTTGACAGTTAAATCTGTATTTAATTGCATTTTGCTGCAATTTCAGTGCAATTAGGCGTTCTGTGAATGGTTCTCTAAGGGACAATTTTGGTGCTGCCAAAGAGCACCAATTTGTGGTGAAATGCAAGTATTTTGCTGTCAATTCACCTGTGTTTGGCAAATTGACACATTTGTGAATACACAAATTGCCCGAAATTCCCCATTTGGTGCAATTTGGTGGCAAATTTGGACATTAGTGAATAACCCACTGTGTTGCATCCATCTCTCTTACTGAGCCATACACTTCCATCCTTGTCCACCCAAACACACACACACTCACTCTTCTTCACTCATCCAACCATCTTAGTCATCCAACCATACACTCACTCCCAGCTACATTTCATGTAGCATTGCATACGACATTGTTGATAGTATCACTTACAATGTAACTAACTAACCAATGGTATACTTATTCACATTAAATGATTGTTATATTCTAAGGGCTCTAACGCTAGTGCTCCCATACATGGCCGTTAGAGCTAGGTTAAAAAAGGTAACTGCAGACTGCCCATATTACATATCGAAAACTAACAGGTAAAAAAATCCGTTAGCGAACCGGTAATAGCTTACTGTACTTTGCGCTCCATATACGTAACCTGAGGAGAGCAAATAGTAATTAGCGTTAGGATCACAAAGTCCTAACGCTAATTACCGCTGCTGCACCTATCTGAAAAGTTAGCTGCAGCTCCAAGCTGCTGCTAATTGGTTCCGCTTTTGAAGAATCAGTCAGCACCAGTTGGAACCCCCCCCAAAATCAGATACTAACCTCTCATCCCGCGGCGCACTGATCTGCCGCCTCTGGCTGCCGGGAGCAGAGTGAGACCGTATGGTGCAAATTCATGGATGTTCGGCTTTTGAGAAAGAGAGAGCGAAATCGTGCAGGTCACATGGCCCGGAAGCACAACCCTCCATTGAGTCCTATAGACTCCACAAGTATCCTGGAGGGTAGCGCTTATTCCAGGAGGAGAGTATCCTGGAGGCTGCTGAATTCAGCACCTGCCTCATAATCTGGTTTTAAAACGGGGACGCTAAGGGGAAACCTGCGGGTGCAGGTTTTACCCATTAGCATCCCCGTTTTAGCTCATACCAGATTATAGGGCCCTACTTGTTTTATGTAGTTGAGCAGATGGGTGATTAGATTATTATCAATTTATTAAATAAAACATCAGTAAACTAATAAAAATAGTAAACCATAACTGTGTTACACATTACTTACACTACACAAATTGCAAAATCCCCATCTATGTGTGGGGACAAAATCAAATGGCACGCTGACCACAGTCACTTCTCTCAAATATCTAGGTATGTGGTTGGACCCTAATCTATCCTTTGGCCCTCACATCGAAAAACTCTCATCTAAACTTTACCCCAAACTAGGCGTTTTGTACAGAAACAAATCCTGCCTGAGTCCCATGGTAAGAAAGCAGATTGTACAACAAATGCTTATGCCGGCTATTGATTACGGAGATCTAGTGTACGCAGCCGCCCCACAAACACATCTTCAGAAACTTACTACATTATATAACTCATTCTGCCGCTTTGCATTACAATGTAACTACATGACCCACCATTGTGACATGTTAAAAGAGCTAAACTGGCCATCGCTGGAATCTAGACGCACCCTTCACCTTTCCAGCCTGGTGTTTAAGAGCTTTTCTGGGAAGCTGCCACCCTACCTGAATAGACTGCTTCCCCCAGCAGCTCCCTCATCCTATAACCTCCGATCCAGGACCAGCACCTTACTTGCAATACCACAATACAAAAGGACAGTGGCTCGATCCTCATTTTCCTACAGAGCACCACAATTATGGAATAACCTCCCAGACACCATCAAATCTTCCAGTCTTATGTCACTCAAGAGCTCCTTACTAACATACCTCAATACAGAATGCACCTGTATACATGTAACATAATGACTATTTTTCTACATATTTATTTTCTGTTAACCCTTTCGCTGCTGAGGCTTTTCACACCTCTGTGCTGAGGTCATTTTTACCGGTTTTGCTCATCATGTTTAAACGTATTTTGAAGGCTTATTTTAGTATATGACCCAGACATATTATATATCGTTCTTTCCGTCAGACTCGGTAGATTCATAATATGTCATTATTATATGTATACGTTATGTCATGTCTGTATATTATAACAAAAAATGCAATAAAATATGTATTTTCAATAATTTACAACGTGTAAAGTGTTTTTTTTCACATTTTAACATGCGAGCAATTGCGGTTATATTTTGTATGGGGTGCGCTTGTTAAAAAAATTAGAGATGGGGTCTCGTTACATTTTTTTTTGGGGAAAATTACGCGATTTTTAACAAACGCACCGCATACAAAAATCGTTAGTGCAGCATCATTGTTCACATTATAATTGAAATGGGAACAATATTGCTGCATTAACTAACCAAAAAAAAGAAAAAAAAATGTTTATTTTTTTTTATAATTTGTTTTTTAAATATATTTTTATTTTTAATTTAAATTTTTATTTTTTTTAAAAAACTTTTTTCACATTCGAGTTTGGTATCGTTGGAACGGCCATGCTCTGGCCGATCCAACCATACCAAACTTTAACCCCTAGCTGCCACGGATCGGGAGATAGGGAGTTCATTGGAACTCCCTATCTCCTCCGTTGGTGGCAGTTAGGGGTTAACTCTAGGACTGGCGTCATCGTGCTATGCACAATGACGCCAGTCCTCAGGGGGAGTTCCCGGAGGCTTGGCCGACATCCAAGATGTCGGCCAGCTCCGGGAAAGGATCACGAACCGGCGCTTTTCAGCGCCGATTCACGATCCAGCTCCCCAGGGGTTAATGCCAGGCACCATTTGGAAGGGCAGGCTGTGCCCTTCCAAATGGTGCCTGGGTTAACCCCCGCAATGCCGCCGATCGGGAGAGGGGTCCGAAGGACCTCACCCCCTCCCTTTCAGGCGCCTCCTCCGCACATGCGGGGGGCGCCTGAATTAGGTGTCATCGCGCTGCCGCGATGACACCTAATTTCAGCGGCTGCGGTTCCGGATGCTGGGCTGACATCGAGGATGTCAGCCCGCACCGGGGGGGCCAGCGATCGGCCGGAACCCGGCCGAACGCTGACCCCAAAGGGAGGACGCGCTCAGTGCGTCCTCCGCACACCAGCAGCCATGCGGAGGACGCGCTGAGCGCGTCCTCCGCATTGAAGTGGTTAATCTGTATATTTGTGTGTTTTTTTTTTTTTTTAATATCTTGCATTGTATCACTTTGTATTTCTGTAACTGTAACACTTCAATGTTCTTGAACCCAGGACATACTTGAAAACGAGAGAAATCTCAATGTATCCTTCCTGGTAAAATCCTTTATAAATAAATATGACTGATAAAGATCTACCAAGAAGGGAGAATGTATTTGTTTGTGGACAGTTGCAGTTATATTTTTATACACTTTTATAAGTGCTTTTATTAGCACTGGCATTTCTATTTCATGCAATTATTCTCTCAGGTATATAAAGTTCTTTGATACAGTAGAATGTTTTCTTAATATTTGTAGAAACCAGTTTTCTTGATCATTAATGCTTACCTGTTCCTTTGTCTGTGCCTTCTGCACATAATCACGTCCGACTTTAATCCTTGGCATCAGGATGGCACGAGTGAACTCCGTAACATTCAATCCCAATAGGTGGCATAGTTTCTGAGTAGCTGCATGGACAAAATAGCACAAAGAATAAAATGAGAAAGAGCTGTAAGTAAATATAAATACATTTTTGCAACAGGTATCCAGGTGAGATACACTACTCTAAAGGGGTTATTCAATAAGAGCCGAAGTTGCCACTGAATTGCACCGAACAGCGAATTTCATTGTACGGTGCAAATCCGTGGAAGCTCGGCTATTCAGGAAGCTGCCAATTCACCAAATTTTGATGAATTGCCAGCAAAATACGGTGCAGTTCGCCTCAGATCGCAACCTTTGGCTGCACTGAAATTGTCCCATAGAGAGGTAATGGTTAATCTATTCAGAGAATGCCGAACTGCAACAAAATGTTGGCAAAATGCCCAGATTTTCGGTGCTTCAGATCGACAGGTTTAAACAGATGAATCCCATAGGATTCAATGTAAAAAAAAATTGTGTTTTTATTCTTAATTAACTGTCAATTAAAAGAAAAAAAATTCTAGACATGCATATGTCTAGTTGAGCAGTTTAATAATTTTAAAAATCCACTCTGAAGTATCCACTTTATACTAATGATGGAAATTACATTCGAAGAAATTTTTACATCTGTCTGTGTCACTATACATACCTGTGTTATCAGGCATTGAAGCTTGGTCTGTGTTTCTTTCTTTCCGAAAAACTATGTTCCCAAACTGCAAAACTGCTGACAGAATCCTCAACAGTGCTATAAAAAACAGAACAGAATGCAATAGAATAGTAATTTGACATTGACAATGAAATTGTCAAATATTTTAATTGATGTTAAATAAATTAACATTTTAATTGGACATTGACTTTTAATATTTCATTGTGTTAACCATAAATGACAAAACTATAAAAGTTATCTCTACATTGTCTTTTTATTAGCATTTTCCATAATTCGATAT
Organism: Leptobrachium leishanense; assembly: GCA_009667805.1. Classification (NCBI taxonomy): domain Eukaryota; kingdom Metazoa; phylum Chordata; class Amphibia; order Anura; family Megophryidae; genus Leptobrachium; species Leptobrachium leishanense. Next base: position 72,839,228 of record CM019073.1, on the reverse strand, counting down.
TTACAATACAGTTTAAATTACTATACATTTCTAAAATTCCGCAGACTCCTTTTTCTTACATATCCCTTTGTTATTATTTTTCTATACGTGAAACCTCTTTTTGTTTCATGTATATGTGAAATATCCCAGCAAAAATGTTCATAAAACTAGAGAAAAAGTTAAATAATTAGTAAGTTCCTACTAAATTGAGATATAGTAACTGTCCAGTAACATACAGGTGAAACTCGAAAAATTTGAATATCGTGCAATAGTTCATTTATTTCAGTAATGGAAATTAAAAGGTGAAACTAATATATGAGATAGTTCAAGCCGTAATTTGTCATCATTGTGATGATTATGGCTTACAGCTCATGAAAACCCCAAATCCACAATGTCCGAAAATTAGAATATTGTGAAAAGGTGCAATATTCTAGACTGAAAGTGTCCCACTGTAATCAGCTAATTCAGCCATAACACCTGCAAAGGGTTCCTGAGCCTTTAAATGGTCTCTCAGTCTGGTTCAGTAGGAATCACAATCATGGGAAAGACTGCTGACCTGACAGTTGTGCAGAAAACCATCATTGACACCCTCCATAAGGAGGGAAAGCCTTAAAAGGTAATTACAAAAGAAGTCAGATGTTCCCAAAGTGCTGTATCAAAGCACATTAATAGAAAGTTATGTGGAAGGGAAAAGTGTGGAAGAAAAATGTGCACAAGCAGCAGGGATGACTGCAGCCTGGAGAGGATTGTCAGGAAAAGGCCATTCAAAAGTGTTGGGACTTTCACATGGAGTGGACTGAGGCTGGAGGCTGCGGCTGGACTGAGCATCAAGAGCCACCACAAACAGACGGATCCTGGACATGGGCTTCAAATGTCGTATTCCTCTTGTCAAGCCGCTCCTGAACAACAAACAACGTCAGAAGCGTCGTACCTGGGCTAATGAAAAACAGACCTGGTCTGTTGCTCAGTGGTCCAAAGTCCTCTTTTCTGATGAGAGCAACTTTTGCATCTCATTTGGAAACCAAGGACCCAGAATATGGAGACAGAATGGAGAGGCACACACTGCAAGATGCTTGAAGTCCAGTGTGAAGTTTCCACAGTCTGTGTTGATGATTTGGGGAGCCATGTCATCTGCTGGTGTTGGTCCACTGTGCTTCATTAAGTCCAGGGTCAACACAGCCGTCTACCAGAAGATTTTGGAGCACTTCAGGCTTCCTTCCGCAGACGAGCATTATGGGGATGCTGACTTCATTTTCCAGTAGGACTTGGCACCTGCAAACACTGCAAGAAGCACTAAAACCTGGTTCATTGACCGTGGGATTACTGTGCTTGATTGGCCAGCAAACTCGCCTGACCTGAACCCCATAGAGAATCTATGGGGCATTGCCAAGAGAAAGATGAGAGACATGAGACCGAACAATGCAGAAGAACTGAAGGCCACTATTGAAGCATCCTGGTGTTCCATAACACCTCAGCAGTGCTACAGGCTGATAGATTCCATGCCACGCCGCATTGAGGCAGTAATTGCTGCAAAAGAGGCCCAAACCAAGTACTGAGTACATATGCATGCTTATACTTTTCAGAGGTCCGATATTGCTCTATGTACAATCCTTGTTTTATTGATTGCATGTAATATTATAATTTTCTGAGATTGTGAATTTGGGGTTTTCATGAGCTGTAAGCCATAATCACCACAATTATGACAAATCACGGCTTGAACTATCTCAAATATTAGTTTCACCTTTTAAGTTGCATTACTGAAATAAATTAACTTTTGCACGATATTCTAATTTTTCGAGTTTCACCTGTATACCTCCCTTTTCTGTAAACTCTGAAACACTTATTGTGCCCTATTACAACATAGCCGTCAATAAGAAAAATCTTGTATTATGAATGGTGACAGTGACCTGAGTGATTTAATCTCTCTTCTCGCTTTGGAGAGGGCTGTGTCTCAGAGAGCTAGTTCCCTGAATGTGGTGGGTTAGCCTTGCCCAGAATCAGATCAGTGAGAGCTGATCTCTGCTTCAGCACACAGCCGCAGAGTGTCAGGTCAGGCTAGCGCTGAGGAAGCCTGACACTGGAATAAAGGTGAGTTTTAAATCAAACTAAAAAAATAAAACAGGACGTTACCTGAATAGGAGTAAAGTGGAGGTGGTCTCAACATCTGGGCCTCCCAGGTTGGGAGGCCCCAGAGTTGCAGAGGTGTGTGTGTGTGTGTTTGGAGGGGGGGGGGTATTGATTGGCATTGCTCAGTGAAGAATCTAGGCATGAAGGGGTGTAGTAAAACTAAATGAGGGCACATCAGGGGGTGTTACATTGAGGCTGGTACCATTCTGTATACTGTGAGGAAGGGTGTGTTCAATCTGGTGCCAAAACATCAGTGGGCAGTGAAAATGGAAAGATGCCGTTTCTACACAGTTAACCAGTAACTATTATGTAAACTCAATACATGGTGAGCTCTGTTTGCTTTATTCTTTGCACACACTTTAAATATGACACTCCTGAAGCCACTGGAGTGAATTGCGTAGGGTATTAATACGAAGCGTTAATTAAATAGCAACTTACTCCTGACAATCCCATGAACCTGGTCTGTTGGATAGCTCACAGACCTATTGGAAGGCTTTATTAGACTAATGTTTTACAGTCCAATGCAAGGTACAAGTATTCTTTTCTAGCAAGAATTTAATAAATTATTGTATAATCTCATTTTTTCCATCCTTGCTGTCCCTGTGGACCCAACAAGGCACGCTTCTGATCTTTTTATTTCAGAGGTCGCTATCCTGTTTACTCTAGCTCTAGAGAATTCAGACAGGAAAGTGTTAATTATATATTAAACTGCCAGGGCCCTATTACACTGTTAACGCTAACGGTAGTGCTCACCTGCGTGAGCACTACCGTTAGCTGCGGTACCTACCGCATATTACAATCCAAACGAGTTAAAAAAACAGTTTGCGTTTGGTACCTTGCGCTTCTCAGCACGAGGTTACTGTACTTTGCACTCTGTAATGTGTTAGTCTGTTATGTTTCTAATGAGTAAGACTAAAAGTAAAGTTTTAGTTTTAATTCACCCTCAATCACTACACTTATCTTTTTGCTCTATACAGTTTCTGGGGTTCTCCCACTCACATTGTGTTAAGAGATCGACTCAACCTTTTATTCTAAATGTTCTATTTGGTTGTCATTTCTATACTTTTGACTAACTTACTTGTAAACTAGTTTACATAATTTATAATTCTGTTTAATACAATGCTCATGTCAAAATATTTAAGCAGTATCTGAAAAAATAAATATTATTCATAATTGGCCTTTGATTGATTATTTCCAATATTTGCAACTCTAATTTTGGTCTTTACTAAATGACAATTATAAACAGCGGGCCCTATTCCATGGTTAGTGTTAAATGAAAGACCCTAATGGAAAACCTGTGTGTCGGCCGTTTTCGATTAGGGACTGTCATTTAAAACCTGTATTATGACGAAACCGGTTCTGTCTTGGATGGAAAGTGCAGTAAAAAAAATAAGCACAGCTTTCGAGTTCTTCTGCTGAATGTCTCGAGCGCTTGTGCTTAGTGGCAGCATGGGAATAGGGCCCATTATATTTGTCATGTGTGGGTTAGCTTTGACATGCTGAAGCACATTCACATATCTGTTGCATTTTCTAGATAAGTGTTTATGTATGTAATGGAAACTTTGAATTTAAAAATATTCTACATCCACTACTTACACATAACTTCTTCATTACTGAAACCCATGATCTTCATGGACTCCATGGTTTCCTGGAAGACATCTTTATCTTGCTGACCAGGGATGGGTAGGTTTCCATTAGACAAAAACCGGTATTGATTGAAAGGTTCCAACAACAGGTCAGCTGCAAGATAACAAAGACAGTATTAAATTGAAAAACATTTGTTTCGATGATGGGCTGTACCAGGAGCAATTGCTCCCTGGGATTGTCTCCTAAAGAGGTGGTGTTAATAGAGCATGGTTTGGTAGAAGCATCCGTTGTGGGCGCAAAGGAAGGCCCAGCTGTTAGGACCAATAGGCATAGTATGTACCTTGCACTGGAGGGTTGCTTCCTCTCTGACAGTGCAGTGGTTACTTTCCACCTTGAAGATAAATTACTATATTGAAACAAAACCCAAGCAAAAAGGCGGAGAGGGTGCAAGAGATTGGCTGCTCTCCTCTAGTGACCTCGGCAGAATGAAGCTGCAGGGGTCTCTTAGGCTGCAGTCACATGAGCGCATTGGGTGAACCTGTGTGACCCCCCTCCTCCCAGCATCCGTTGTAGCGTGATGATGGTTCAATGGGGAGGGCCACACGGTGTAACATAATAGTATTGCACATTACACCAGACGTTCTCACGGACGTTCCCTCCACGCTCGTGTGACCTCGGCCTAAAAGTAAGGAGCTGATCAGCTACTGCTCTGCAGCCACTATTAAACCTGGTTTCTCCAACCAGGTTGGGTCCTTTAGTGGCTTCTAATTATGACTCAGGGCTGTATTTGAACCCTGGCGTAAACGTAACCAGAGCTGTTGTAAATTTAGTAACTCGATAGGTCTGTATTCCCTAGTGAATGTTAACTGTAGCATTTGGGTGAGTAAGCATTAATGTTAGGATAAGTGTCTTATCACTGTATTACATCTCTAACGCTAAACAGTTAAAAAAAATCAGCGCATCTGTGATTGTGCTAGCTTGCGTGAGATTACTGTACTTTGAACACCCTATGATTAACATGGGGATTGCAATCGGTAATTAGCGTTAGGATAAGTAAGGTATTACAAAGTCCTATCGCTAATAACCGCTCCGGTGGATTAACAGATTTTTTTACTGGCACCCAAAAGCTGGTGCTAACTGTCCCCTCCAATAAATCAGATATCTCTCATCCTGTGGCCAGAACGGTGGCTCAATCTGCTGCTTTTGGCCGCTAGTAGCAGAGTGAGATTGGGGACAAATAGTCCCCAGTCTCCCACCGCCATAACTCTGTGATTCACAGCCTGACAGCGGAACCCTCCATGGAGTCCTATGGACTCCAGGAGGCGATACTCGCAGCGGTGTGGAAGCGCTACCGAGAGTATCATTGAGGGTAGTGCATGGATCTGGGGCAAGATGCTGAAGTAGAGCCTGCCCCGGCATAAATTGCTAAAATGCAAATGCTACTGGGAAACTTGCAGAGGTAGGTTTTCCTCGTTATCGTCCCCATGTTATTGCCAACAAAGGAATAGTGCTTAGACTTAATAGTTTTGCTAGTAGCAATCTAGCTTCCTCAGTGGGATATGTGGAATGCCCCACTGAGGAAGCTAGATTGCCACTAGCGAAAAGCGTCTGGGACATTTTATTCCTGTATTTTATTACTTTTATCCCCTTTTTTAAATTTTGTTAAGCACTAATAACACTTTTTATTTTATCCAATTGGTCCCTGATATCTGTTCTAGCAGAGCGGAACCACCAACTGTTTTTCCTATAATAAATGGAATAAAGAACCATCCACAGCAAGATAGAGGTGACACACCTGGAGAAAGCAATACCGGAGAAATAGGGGAAGTCGTTTTACAGACCTATATGCCATACCTTTGAGCCTGAACGAGGAAGGCTCCTAACCATGTGAGTAAGCTCTTGTGATACTCTCTTACCCTTGTGGCCCTCGCAATATTTGCATGATTTCCCATCTATCTTTTTCTCTGAGGCCAAATACTTTGAAGCACCAGAAGAACAGAGATTATCATGGGACAGACAGTTCCACAGAAACAACCTACACTTGGTAACAAGGATCTTTACCAGGAGTACCACATAAACTTCTGTATGTGCATTCCTGTCACGTAACGATATATGCTTCTGTATTCACGTGTAGATTTAAGTTGCACCACTGAAGGTTCCCTATTTTCAAACTATATTCCTCAGCAGTAGCAGAATTCTGCTGTCTTTACACCTTCACAATAGGCTGCACTGCAGCAATCCACAGGTCATCCTCCCTTACTCTGAGCGCTACCATAGGGATTCTTTCTTCTTACATTTACACCAGGGTTGGAATAGAACCTTATTTTACAACTGCCACTAAAATTGAGACGGTTAAAAAAAAAAAAAAAAACTGTGCCAACAGATTTTACTTACCATCTCCGTTTTTTAGCGCAGCTATTCCCCTGAAAGGAGTGCAGGGCTGCTCGATTTTGCAAATGCCACTTAACACCAGCTTTTGGGAATCAGCATTTCTATGAGAAATACAGTTTCCCAAATGGAAGAAAAACCGACTTTGGTATAAGAGACATTAATTTACACTAAGCAGGCGCAGGGAAATGCTATACTTGAGCCACAAGCCCAGCTTGTAGAACTAGACAGACTATTACAGAAAGGAGTAATGGATGGACACATTTCAGAAGAATTAAAGAAATCATTACTACCATTAAGACCTACAACACCAACACTTTATAGTTTACCCAAAGTACATAAATCTTTAATTAACCCGCCAGGACGCCCAATTATTGCAGGTAATAATTCCCTAACAGAAAAATTGAGTCAATTTGTGGATCATTATCTACATCCACTTGTGGAAGAAATACCCTCTTATACAAGAGACACACAAAATGCTCTCCAACATCTAGAGGATATAATTATTCCATCAGGTACTACATTAGCGAGTTTTGACGTAGTATCCTTATATAACAATATCCCACACGAGCAAGGGATAAAGGCATGTAGATATTTCTTGAGTAAGAAATTTGATGAAGCAATGACACACTTCATTATTCAACTACTTACATACATCCTAACTCATAATTTCTTTTTATTCGATGGTAAATATTACCTGCAGACAAGGGGCACGGCAATGGGAACATCTTGTGCCCCAAGTTATGCGAACCTGTATTTAGCCTTTTGGGAAGAAACGATAGTTTTTACAGATCAAACTTTAAAATATACTGTAAATGTGTCAAAATGGTTCAGATACATAGATGATATTTTTCTGTTATGGCATGGCTCTGATAATCTCTTAAATGAATGGTTGGGTGAATTTAATACCAACAACATTGGATTGACTTTGACTTTAATTAATAGCAAAGAAAAGTTGCAGTTTTTGGATCTAATGGTTGAAGTTAACAACAATACATTACAAACAAAACTATATAGAAAAGAAACATCAACAAATAATTTGCTAAATTGGGAAAGTTTCCATCCAGTCCCACTTAAGTTGGGAATACCAATAGGGCAATATCTAAGAGCCCGGAGAAATTGCAGTAATCTTAAAGATTTCCAAGAAGAAGCGAATCGACTCAGGGAAATGTTTCGTTCTAAAGGTTACCCTAATCGTTGCTTAAAAAGAGCTTATAAAAAAGCCCTGGTATCAGATAGAAAAAAATTACTAATTCCAAAAAAGAAAATACCAGGTGAAAAACAAATAAGATTTATTGCGACTTATGACAAGGGATGGAATGACATCAAAGAAATATGCCAAAAATATTGGCCAATTCTACAAATGGATGAGAATATCTCCAATGTAATTTCCAAAACAGCGACTTTTACAGCAAGGAGATCCATTAATTTAAAAGACATATTAGTTCACAGCCATTTTTCCTTAAATGAGCCTAAAACACACTGGTTGAAACCTAAACCTGGCATGCGTAAGTGTGGACACTGTAAAGCATGTCAGTCTGTGGAAAACTCAGAATCTTTCAATAGTACCATTACAGGAAAAATATTCCCTATAAAAGAATCAATCACGTGTGAAACCATGAAAGTGATATATCTAATTACTTGTACCTGCAAAAAACAATATGTAGGGAAAACTTATCAGCAATTTAAAAAGAGAATTTTACAACATATCAATTCAGTTATTAATATAACAGATACCCCTATATCCAGACATGTGTGGGCTAACCATAATGGGGACCCCAAATGTCTAAGTTTTCAAGCAATAGAAGCTATCACATTAGGTCCAAGAAGAGGAGATTTTGATGTAATACTTAGGAGAAAAGAATCCAGATGGATCTTTGTACTCAAAACACAATTCCCCAATGGCCTTAATGAGGAATTCAATTATACTCCTTTCTTATGATTCTATTTTTCAACAACTGTACAAAACTCTTATTAATTAACATCCTAATGGTTATTATTATACCTTAGATTTAAAATTGAACAATTAAATCCGATACAGTAATTTTACAAGCCAGAAAATTACAAATGAGTCTGTTATAAAAAATGGTTTGATTTATGAGCCTTATTTACCTTTAAGGTAAAATTAATTGAATTTGTTAAATCTTCAGCTCATGAATAATAATGTTACTTAATCTCCACTCACCAACAATACGATTGGTATATGAATATATACTGTTCATTAAGTAACATGCGACTTAATGGCTTTTTAGAACACGTTTTGTAAATATACAAATGACTCTCCAAGAAACCGTCGTTTTTTTTTTTAAAAAAACTGATTGGAGAACCTAATCACGTGTTTTAGTTAATGATTGAAGGAGGTTCTTAAAAGCAACCCCGACATACTGGATAAGTTAGCATTCCTGAGGAGCACGTATGTGAAACGCGCGTCGAATGCTTCAAGAAATGATTTCAGAATCTTAATTTAAGATATCTATGAAAGAATTATTCTCCTTTCAAAGAACTGAAAGTTAAAAGGATTGATAAATGAACAATGAGACTATGAATGATTGAAGCCTTTTCATTGAACATCCTAATTTAAACGCTGCTTTGGGCGTAGTTATCTTTAAATGTGCTGCTGATGTATGGTAACCTCAAGTAACTGACGAATGAATTGAATAGTTTAAATTTCATCATTGCGCCATACTAAGTAATATTTTTGACAACCGAGGCTGCTAAAGATATAGCACTTACAAGTACTTGATGAATGAAATAATTCTAGCACAGAATAATCTAAACGCTGCCTTGGGCGTAATCACTTTAATATGTGCTGTTGATACCTGGCATCTCCAAGTGAGTGATAAACGTGTTGAACAAATTGCACTTGATAAAAGAATAGAACACCTCTAACTGTGTGTAAGATCATATTTAAAATTGAAATGCTGCTTTTGAGCGTTACTACTCCAATTAATGCGCAGCTCAAATTTAGGATTGATAAATGAACAATTAAAACCTTTTTCAATGAGACTATGAATGATTGAAGTCTTGTCATTGAAAATCCTAATCTAAACGCTGCTTTGGGTGTAGTTATCTTTAAATGTGCTGCTGATGTATGGTAACCTCAAGTAATTGACGAATGAATTGAACAGTTTAAACTTCATCATTGCGCCACACTAAGTAATATCCTTGACAAATCGAGAGCGCAATTATTGAATTTAATAATACATGTGCTGCTAAAGATATAGCACTTACAAGTACTTGATGAATGAAATAATTCTAGCACAGAAAAAGATTACATTATAATCTAAACGCTGCCTTGAGCGTAATCACTCTAATATATTCCAACGCTGCTCTGAATGTTACAGACTGAACATAAGTGTTGATGATATACGGCAATTTACAAATATTTGCAGAACGGGGCAATAATTCTGATTCTAGCACGGCTCATAAGATCGATCTATGCATGTTGATAACAAAGCAGCCTCAATTTAAAACGCTGTGTTGGATATTAAGAAAAAATAGATGTTAAATCTAGTACCGTGTCTATTATTCATTCTTGGTATAATGATAAGGTATTTTACTATTTGGTGTAAAGTGAACGCTATCATTTAAAATATAGGAGGTACTGCAATACACAGGTGTAGCAGTTTGTAGTATAGCACTTTGTATGAAATACCATTCTTAACACTGGTCTTAAGGTTTCCATTTATAAATATCTGCTGCTAACATATTATATCTAACAATACCTACAGAACGAGTCTGATAGTCTTGACCTTAGCACCGTTCATAGGATCAGATTTTGTATTGCAATGAAACAATAAATCGACAACTGTGATTATACCTCCTTCAATAAAGGGTTAAATTGCCAACGCTACAGCGGGCGTTTCCACTCTATCCTAGATCTGGCATTGCAACTAGCTCGAATCCTTTATGCTAATAATGCTCAAACCATTGAGGCATTACAAGTCGTTCTGAACCCCCTTTTTTTGATAAACCACGACATCATAACGTTTAGCACCTATACACAACTTAACAGAGTTTAATTCCATCGATGGTTTGCGGTGTATTTATGGCAGAAATGAATTTACTAGTGCTACTGTTCCAGCTCTATTAATGTATCATCTATGTAAGGCTGGAGAACTGCCGTAATCATTATCTTTGAATCAATGAATTCTTTGTATCTGGTTTCTACTTAACAAATGACCTATTTCAACTTTTTGTGGTAGCTACTGCTTATCTGAATTTTTTGCAATTCCGAGTAAATGGCCCTCTATTAATATTTCATTAGAGTAAGTCGGCCTTTGGATATATTGTGTGCATAATTAATTAAGTACATTTGGTAAAATACACACACCTATAGATTAAAATCTGTTTATAGTGTGTCAAACTATGCTTATGGTTTAAGACTGTGTTTAGAATAATATCATCGAGCATCATGCAATTTAAAAAGCAATAATTACTGACTTTGATATACTTTTTTGCAATCATTTGGCTCAATCTTTTTGTACACTAGTGATCATAGTTATCCTAGTTCATACTGTGAATTAACCAATGCTCTATCTACATATGAATGCTTTATAATAGTAGGAGCAATTTTTGGTTTATTCACGTGTTCAATTTATCATAAACCAATAATAATCACTTCCTATGGTATTCCACCTATGAATTCTTGTGGTTATTTTGATTTTATTTAATGTGTATGTTTGTTACGTTAGTCTTGGTTGTATTTATGAAACCTTCTGTAGGGTTTATGTTTTATGGTTAATGTTTAATAAAGTAATTATTTTATAATATATGTCCTAGCTAGTTACCTCTTTTCTAGAGGTCCCTTTCTTGTCTTATCACTGTATTACATCTCTAACGCTAAACAGTTAAAAAAAATCAGCGCATCTGTGATTGTGCTAGCTTGCGTGAGATTACTGTACTTTGAACACCCTATGATTAACATGGGGATTGCAATCGGTAATTAGCGTTAGGATAAGTAAGGTATTACAAAGTCCTATCGCTAATAACCGCTCCGGTGGATTAACAGATTTTTTTACTGGCACCCAAAAGCTGGTGCTAACTGTCCCCTCCAATAAATCAGATATCTCTCATCCTGTGGCCAGAACGGTGGCTCAATCTGCTGCTTTTGGCCGCTAGTAGCAGAGTGAGATTGGGGACAAATAGTCCCCAGTCTCCCACCGCCATAACTCTGTGATTCACAGCCTGACAGCGGAACCCTCCATGGAGTCCTATGGACTCCAGGAGGCGATACTCGCAGCGGTGTGGAAGCGCTACCGAGAGTATCATTGAGGGTAGTGCATGGATCTGGGGCAAGATGCTGAAGTAGAGCCTGCCCCGGCATAAATTGCTAAAATGCAAATGCTACTGGGAAACTTGCAGAGGTAGGTTTTCCTCGTTATCGTCCCCATGTTATTGCCAACAAAGGAATAGTGCTTAGACTTAATAGTTTTGCTAGTAGCAATCTAGCTTCCTCAGTGGGATATGTGGAATGCCCCACTGAGGAAGCTAGATTGCCACTAGCGAAAAGCGTCTGGGACATTTTATTCCTGTATTTTATTACTTTTATCCCCTTTTTTAAATTTTGTTAAGCACTAATAACACTTTTTATTTTATCCAATTGGTCCCTGATATCTGTTCTAGCAGAGCGGAACCACCAACTGGTTTTTCCTATAATAAATGGAATAAAGAACCATCCACAGCAAGATAGAGGTGACACACCTGGAGAAAGCAATACCGGAGAAATAGGGGAAGTCGTTTTACAGACCTATATGCCATACCTTTGAGCCTGAACGAGGAAGGCTCCTAACCATGTGAGTAAGCTCTTGTGATACTCTCTTACCCTTGTGGCCCTCGCAATATTTGCATGATTTCCCATCTATCTTTTTCTCTGAGGCCAAATACTTTGAAGCACCAGAAGAACAGAGATTATCATGGGACAGACAGTTCCACAGAAACAACCTACACTTGGTAACAAGGATCTTTACCAGGAGTACCACATAAACTTCTGTATGTGCATTCCTGTCACGTAACGATATATGCTTCTGTATTCACGTGTAGATTTAAGTTGCACCACTGAAGGTTCCCTATTTTCAAACTATATTCCTCAGCAGTAGCAGAATTCTGCTGTCTTTACACCTTCACAATAGGCTGCACTGCAGCAATCCACAGGTCATCCTCCCTTACTCTGAGCGCTACCATAGGGATTCTTTCTTCTTACATTTACACCAGGGTTGGAATAGAACCTTATTTTACAACTGCCACTAAAATTGAGACGGTTAAAAAAAAAAAAAACTGTGCCAACAGATTTTACTTACCATCTCCGTTTTTTAGCGCAGCTATTCCCCTGAAAGGAGTGCAGGGCTGCTCGATTTTGCAAATGCCACTTAACACCAGCTTTTGGGAATCAGCATTTCTATGAGAAATACAGTTTCCCAAATGGAAGAAAAACCGACTTTGGTATAAGAGACATTAATTTACACTAAGCAGGCGCAGGGAAATGCTATACTTGAGCCACAAGCCCAGCTTGCACACGTGTGGAAAAGCAATTCCCACAGGTAAGCTAATATCAGGAAATGTTATCTGCAAGGTCTCCTGTAGTTAACTTATGGACAACTGTGGAATAGGGCCCTGCGTCAGACTAGGGGTTGATACTTGATGGGGCCAATACAGAGGGGGGGAGTAACAAAATGTGCTATATCTAAAGGTACTGAAAAGGAAACTTTGCAACCTGTTCCTAAAATGTTTGAATCCCACCTCTGCATCCAACCCTCTATTTATGTATCTGTCTATCCTTCCATCTACTTTAAAATCTGTCTATATTTCCATACATTTATCCATCCATCTAGTTCTTCCCTCTATCTATTCACGATAATTATCTCTTTCCACTATCTGTGTTTCTTTTCGTCTATCTATCTATAAGTTTCTCTATCCATACTCCCATCCATCCTACTATCAACCCATTCATTTCTCTATGTCTCTACCTTTCCCTCCCTATATTTATATAAATTTTTCCTCTGTGCCTCTATCCATCTGTCCCTCTATCTTTAATCCATCACAATATTCATCCTTCCTTCTGTCCATACATCCCTCTACCCAGCCATTCCTCTAGTCATCCCCAACTATTTATACCTCTACCTACCCTCTATTTTATAAATGGTTGAACTGTAACTGTACGCCCATTTCACTACTACAATGTGACAAGTTGACCTATCAATCCAATTTTCCCTCTACCTATCCAATACGGTCTATTTTTCCATCTATCCATTCATATCTCTATTTATCCTTATATTCTTCCAGTAATCTGCCTAACTATCCATATAGCCCTCTGTTTTTATATAAGTTTTTCTATCATCTTAGATTTTCTATCCTTCTTCATATCCCTATATCAATACTTCCAACTACCTCTTCATCTATTCACCCACTCATCCCGAGGGGAACCCGTGGGAACACCGTTCCTCTATTTTTGCAGAATGAATTGAGTTCCCATTGGTCCTATACAGTATAAATCTTCAATTCAGGTGTTCAATCATATATTTTTAAGGCACATTAAGTATAGTTTTTATCATATAATTTTTCCATAATCTAAATATATACATAAATATATCAGATTTGAGTGTGTGTTTTTGTTAAGTACGAGATGATAATTGCTAACTGTGGGACAGAGATCTTGGTGGGTTCCCCACTTCTCTTTTCAGGACTTGACCCCCTACTCTACCCATACATATATATTATTCATTTCTCTATCTATTCATTCATTCCTCTTCCTATTCATACATCCCTCCACCCATCAATGTTTCTTTTATCCATCCTGCTGTCTATCCATAAATGCTTCACCCATCCATCTCTCTCTTGCTTTATTCACCCTATTGCTGGTAGTCCACTCCCCACCAGGCCATATGGAACTGGTGCCCACAAGGAATCTCATTGCCCAACAAGGTAAGAAATGAGGGTGGGTGAAACAAACAAAACAAAAAACACAACTATATGTAACCATTTATAAAATGGGAGAAATCCCCCACATGCTAACTCATCCCATTCCACACATACATCCCAGCACACCATCAGCCTCCTGAGTGTTCGAACAACATTCATAAATCGCAATCACACATTCCACAAAGTCTTACAACTCACAAAATTTTTTCCTGCATTCAAATTCACACATTGATTATGCAGATAAATACACACCAGATCACCTTTTAAATAAATTATTGTTTTTCTAAATGATGGCCATTATAGGTGTCCCTTTACCTGGGTCAAACTTTGCCAGCCCTCCTCTGGTCAAATCCACATGAATGCACTTCTTGTACTATCTCTAAACACTTTAAAAGACTTGGGGCCCTATCACCTCCTCCAAGCGAATGCTAGCGCTCACATAAATGAGCGTTAGCGCTAGCTTAAAAGATGTGATAGTGCTCCACACAGATCATCTCTGATTCACTAGCGGGTTAAAAAACTTGTTAGTGAATCGGTGTTAACGCTTGCTTACTGTACTTTGCGCTCCCTATACTTAACATGGGGAACGCAAGCAGAGAGTAACTAGTGTTAGGCTGGGGTCAGACTAGCGCACTTTTAACGTGCGTTCTGGCGCACATAATTACGGCCGCACTAGCAGCAGATGATGGGCAATGACGGCCAATATACGAAGTACGGTCGCACGAAAGTCCGGCCGTGCAACGCAAGTGGAAAACGAACGCATTTTTCTGAGAACGCTGAACCGCTAGTACTGACGTACTGAGTGCGCAGCTGCGGCATAGCGGCGTGTGTGCGTGATTAGGAGATGTCAGACCCTGCTAATGTCCAGCCTACATAACGTCCAGACGCAAAAAGAGTTTTATTGACGATCCGAAAAAATTACGCACGAAAAATGCGCATCGTCTGACCGTTTTCGCGCACTCCGTGAAAAAATACGTCAATTTGTTCGGACGCACTTTTTTACGTTCGCGTGTAAAAATGCTTTCGTTTGACCCTAGCCTTAGAATCACAAGGTCCTAACGCTAGTTACCAAGAAAGTTAACACCAGCTTACAGCTGGTGCTAACTGATTCCGCTGCTGCAGAATCAGTTAGCAGCAGCTGAAAAGCCCCTTAAAAAAATATATCAAAAACATACCTCTCATCCCGCGGCGACAACGACTGTCCGATCCACCGCTTCCAGCTGCTTGGAGCAGAGTGAGACTGGGGAAAAAAGTACAGTCGACCAGCAGGATCTCGCGAGAGCTGAGATCCTGCCAGTCATGTGACCCGGCAGAAGAGGCCTCAATGGATTTCTATGGACTCCATGGAGGGGATGCTTGGGAACTTCATGGAGGTGGAAGCCCAAGTTGTGCCAAGAGTAGAACAATTCCCAATGATAAGATGGCATTTGAAATGTCTCGAGAAGTTATCTTACTGCTAACATTGGAATAGGGCTGTGCGTTTGCATCCGAATGATCTCCTTTCAATATCTATATACATCTATTATATGAATAAAAATCCAGGAACAAATCATTACTTTTCACATGTTCTCCAGCTCCAGCCAAAAGTTGATAAAAAATATGAAATGTTCGTTCATCTTTTGCCTGGCGAATAGCTCTTGATTTCTCCAATAAATCTGAAAGATTTTGTAAAGGAAACAGCTAACGTATGCAGTAAAAAAACTGCAGTGTTTGAAAGGTGGGGGGAATACATATAAATAATTTCAAGACCATGATCATACAGCATTTACATTACAAATGGCTGGTCAGTAATTTGTTGCACAATCCTTTCAGTTATTAAAGTTGAATACATTATTTGTTGTTTTTTTAAATAAATTTTATTGACTGCAGAACATGAAAATGAGGAAGACAAAAGCGGCATGGGATCACAATTACACAGTTGTTATATAAGAAACACAACACGCCTAGACATGGGGGTCCAGCACATAGGAGCTGGTCGCCACTGAGAGCAGTCAATGAGTTTTATGTATGAAGTAACAGATAACCAGATAAACACACACTTACTCCCACGAAGATGGAGAAGAGAGAGAGGGAGGGGGAAGAAGTGAAGGAAGGAAGAGAGGTTGGGGGTCTTGCAATGGTAGCGCACTGGAGAAAGAGCTAACGAGATCAGGGAGACTCAGCTTCCCTCGAGGGTAGTATTTCCAAACACGTTATATACATTAAGAACCATCATACTCAAGCCACAAGTCCCACAGTTTCTCGTGGTCTTCAGTAGTGTGATTGACCCTCACAGTCAGTTCGTCCATAAGATGAGAGTCTCTGATTTTAAGTATCATCCTGTCCAGAGGAGGGCTTCATGGAGGGCCATTTTTCGGCGACAGCCCTACTGGCCGCCAGCAAGAGTTTATTTCTAAAACCTGTCCTTAACCAGGCCAGATTTTGCAGATTACTGTGGGGAAATGCAGACTGAATACTGCTATCACTGACAAGCAAATTATATCACCTGTCCTGTGCTGGCAAACCTGGCGTGTCATGGGGTCCTGAGGACAGGTTTGAGAAACTAGGCCAGTGGTTCCCAACCGCGGTCCTCAAGTACCCCCAACAGGTCAGGTTTTCCAGATATCTGAAGCACAGCATAGGTGATATGATTTACTGCTCAGTAATTGCAGGATTCAGCATGTATTTCCCCAAGGTAATCCTTAAAACCTGGCCTGTTAGGGGTACTGGAGGACCGCGGTTGGGAACCAGTGATCTAAGCAATGCAAAGGATAGAAAGGTTTTTAAATAGGCTAAAACTAAAAGGGAAAGTAGATTTCTTTAAACTAACTTTTTTTATCTCTGTTGACCCAGTCAGTAAAATCAAAATCAGACACCCTTCTGTGCTAATTTCTCTCCTCCATGCACACTGAGTACTGGTAGTACGTGGCTAATTACTATGCCCCTGCTTACATATGGATTTTCCTGTCTCTGTATGAATACAACTTGACCTGTAGTTTGAATTTCTGGCCAGAGAACAGCAGTCATGATGAATCTGTGGGGGAAAAGAACTATGCTGATTAGATAAGGTCTTCGCCCTAAATTCTATAGTGAATTTCATCTTCCTTATGACTGGCAGGATCAAGTGACCCTATTTTAGACAGAGGAGCGACCATTCCTTCTAATTAGACATCACTTGCTCATATAGAATGCAAATGATTGCTATAATATGTCAAACAAAACTACGGTTTAACTGAGGTTTAGCACAGCAGCCCCACTGCTTCACTTACAGAGACAGCTTACTTCAAAAACAAAAAGTACTAAAGCTACCCTTTACTTTACTTTACCCTTTAGTACTAAAGCTGCTGTTTGTTGTATTCAGAGGGGAATGAGACCCCTTATTTGGAAGATGATAATTCCCTCTTTTGAATGAGAGATCATAACACTCTAATTTGCAGATTAGCATTGGGGTTGTTTTTTAAATATATTTGTTCGCTTTTTAGCACGCATATACCCTTCAGAGAACACTTACAGGGTTATTCAAAGAGAATCGAGTCACGTTCGGTGACTCTTCGTTCTCTTCAATTCGGTGCGATTTGGAGATCCCATTTCAGTGACCCTGCGGTGTATTCAGCAAGCACAAGGCCGTCGTAGTGCAGCGAAAAGCCACCGCAAACCCGACGAAAACGCACCGCAAAACCCGGCGACCGCACACAGAAACCCGCAACAACATCTAGTTTAACCCTGCTGAAGAAACCCAAGCAGCCGCCGATCAGAGCAGCTGCCGGAAAAACCCGACACCGCAGACGAATAGTGAAAAAAAAAAAACAGTACGCTTGAATGTTTGAAAAGTGAAACGCTGTTTGCAAAGAAACTACAGAACGAAAATGTCTGAAATCTACATATAAGATCCAATGATTGATCATAAAAAGAAAAAAACGATTTAAAAAGAAAAAACGATTTAAAAAAAAAAAAAACGGAATAAAATGTTGGTAAAAAAATCCCAAAAAGATCCTAAAAAAAATATCTAAAAATAGACTTTTTACCGCAGAATATTATAAATCAACGGTTTGTTAGATATTGAATTAAAACAGGAATATTTTTAACATTGAAGCCTATGGGATTCGCCTGAATAAATCTGTTGAATGAAACCACCGAATGGCAGTGTCAGGTCCCAGGCAGGAAAGCCCGGCGCAAGAAGTCCTGAGGTTCAGTGACCTGTATCCACAGTGACCTGCAAACCCAGTGACCTGGAAACCCGGTGATCTGCATTCAAGGTCTGTAACCGCAGTGACCTGCAACCCCGTGATCTGCATTCAAGGTCTGTAATCGCAGTGACCTGCAAACCCAGTGACCTGTATCCACCGTGACCTGCAACCCCGGTGATCTGTATCCAAGATCGGCAACCGCAGTAACCTGCAACCTGGTGATCTGTATCCAAGATCGGCAACCGCAGTAACCTGCAACCTGGTGATCTATATCCAAGGTCAGCAACCGCAGTAACCTGCAACCCGGTGATCTGCATCTAATCAAACTTCCCGCATTCAATATCTGCTACTCCAGATACCAGCATCCAAGCCTCGCCTGTGTCTCTCTTGTGCCCCTAGCCTGCCCTCCTGGTCCCTCTTTATGAAATTATTACCTTGCCTGTGTTCTGTTATTCTCATTAAACCCCTGTCTACTCAAACTACCTGGCGTTGTGATGTATTTGCTGCACAGCACCCTGGGCTCAAACCCTCCACAGTACCTGACAGGTAGGGCATTTCGGCAACCTTTCACTGCTGTCTTGTGTTCGCTGAATAGACGAAGCATTGCTTCTCTATGGGGGAGTTCACTGCCCTTGAACAGGCACCGTATGTGCAGGCAATTCGTCACAATTTGAAGAATTGTCTGCTCTTTGAATAGTCAAATGGCCCCGAAATGGCACTGTTCGCTGAAATTCAGCGTTCGGTTACTATTCGGGGCCACATCGACTCTTTGAATAACCCTGTTAGAATTACACAGAAAGAGGAGTTTTGTTTTGGAAAGAGGAAGGTCACACAGGGTGTGCCCACTGTTTTAACTGCTCCTGCCTTTGACCTTTTAGGTCCCTATGTAAATTTTTCCTTTTTTTACTTATTTGGTTCATGATTAAAAAAAACATTTACTAAACTGTTAATATTTAATACATACAGTATCTCACAGAAGTGAGTACTCCCCTCCCATTTTTGTAAATATTATTATATCTTTTCATGTGACAACACTGAAGAAATGACACTTTGCTACAATGTAAGATAGTGAGGGTACAGCTTGTATAACCGTGTAAATTTTCTGTCCCTCAAAATAACTCAACACACAGCCATTAATGTCTAAACCGCTGGCAACTAAAGGGAGTACACCCCTAAGTGAAAATGTCCAAATTGGGCCCAAAGTGTCAATATTTTGTGTGGCCACCATTATTTTCCAGCACTGCCTTAACCCTCTTAGGCATGGAGTTCACCAGAGCTTCACAGGTTGCCAATGGAGTACTCTGCCACTCCTCCATTACGACATCACGGAGCTGGTGGATGTTAGAGACCTTGCTCTCCTCCACATTCTGTTTGAGGATGCCCCACAGATGCTCAATAGAGTTTAGGTCTGGAAACATGCTTTGCCAGTCTATCACCTTTACCCTCAGTTTCTTTAGCAAGGCAGTGGTCGTCTTGCAGGTGTGTTTGGGGTTGTTATGTTGGAATACTGCCCTTCGACCCAGTCTCCGAAGCGAGGGGATCATGCTCTGCTTCAGTATGTCACAGTACATGTTGGCATTCATGGTTCCCTCAATGAATTGTAGCTACCCAGTGTCGGCAGCTCTCATGCAGCCCCAGACCATGACACTCCCACCACCATGCTTGACTGTAAGCAAGACACTTATCTTTATGTAGAGCAACAATTATTTTTTTCAGATCCTCAGGCAGTTCTTTGACATGAGGTGCCATGTTGAACTTCCAGTGACCAGTATGAGAGTAAGAGCGATAACAATTTAACGCACCTGTTCCCCATTCACACCTGAGACCTTGTAGCACAAACGAGTCACATGACACCGGGGAGGGAAAATGGCTAATTGAGCCCAATTTGGACATTTTCAATTAGGAGTGTACTCACTTTTGTTGCCAGCGGTTTAGACATTAATGGCTGTGTGTTGAGTTATTTTGAAGGGACAGCAAATTTACACTGTTATACAAGCTGTACACTCACTACTTTACATTGTAGCAAAGTGTCATTTCTTCAGTGTTGTCACATGAAAAGATAGAATAGATTTACAAAAATGTGAGGGGTGTACTCACTTCTGTGAGATACTGTATACACACCCTAAAATTTTATCTGAGCCGGCCTATTGTATATATGAAGTATTTAGTGAATAATGGCCCTTTATATTGTTTAAACAAAAAAAATGCATACAAACTGCCAAAAATAAGGCCTTGATTTATTTCAGCTCGATAGCCCAACAATTGGACCTTTTTGGCCTCTGTTGTGGAGTTTTTTTCTATGTGTTTCCTTGTAAATTAATTAAACCAATGAACTTTTTTATTTTACAATTTCCAGTGTAGTTTTGTGCGTTTTGTAGCCCTAATCTGACTGCTCTTCCCATGGAGGTAGCAACGTTTTCTGCTGGGGGGGGGGGGAATTCAGATAGCAAGGATGCTTGTAATGTTAATTCTCAAAGGCTCAAGGTTTTTCCGCCATACTGCCGCGTGACTCCATTGCAGAGATATATACACACACACACAGCACTGTACAGGAGGGATAATAGTTGAACCTTACCAAGGATCTGTATTTGGTCAGAAGATCTGCATGTGTCCAGGAACAAAGGAGGGAGAGCTGCCCAGTTATATGCAAATGCTCTACAAGGATTTTGAGATCAGACAGCTGGCATCTCTGAGGCAGTGTTCTCCTGCTGTGCAAACCCTTAAAACACTCCCCAGAGAAATACTTCATGCAGCTAGCCACAGGACTGATAGCAAACGGGAAGCTCAAAGAGCTTTCCTTTCCATCATTTTTTGAATGGTTAATCAACACCTGCATTTACAGTAAAATTGCACAACCTCCGTACTTTAAATTTAAATCTCACAAGTCCGTACCTTAACATTTACGCTGTTATAGTTATAACCCACAGCAGGTCCATCAATAACATTTTCACAGTTACGGTAATAATACATAAGGTTGTTCACTAACATTCCAGTGTTATATTATGAACTTGCATGTCCCTTCTTTAATTGTATACGGTTATTTTTACAACCTGCAAGTCCATACTTTCATATTTCTACTTCACAGTAAAAAACATGCATGTGCGAAATGTACAGCAAGACTCATATTTGTGGGATTTCAAATAAAACCTGCATTTAAAGGATTTATAGTAATAACGTGCATTTCTGGGATTTATAGCAAGACGTGCATTTACAGGGTTGACAAGACTGTACATTTATGGGATTTAGGTTTATAATGCACATATCTGGGATTCCATTTTAAACTGTAAGTTTGGGATTTACAGTAAGACAGTGAAACAAGGAAAACACACGTGAGCATACGGATTTACACTTTTTAGGGCTTTTTATCAACCCGATATTTTTAATATACAGGGACATTTCACGGAGTTCAGCTTGGGAAGAATGTTTTAAAAGGAATGAACAGATAGAATTAAATCAGGCTCTAAATCATGGATCACTGTATCCGAACAATACTAGTTTGCAGAGTAGAGCAGGAATTAAGATGGCCAGGAGTTTCTTTATGCCATTATCACCACTATCACCATAACAACATAAAGGATACAAGTCTCGATGTTGGCACCAACGATGTAACCAGTAGCATCAAAATTAATGCGGATGAATTTGCCCTACAAAAATAAAATAAAATTGTTGTAAATAGCAACTACGATACATTATTTTAAATTTACATACATCGGGCACAATCACCTGGTGTGCGCTAACCCTAGCGTTGGCATGTTTTCGTGTTAGCGCCAGGTAAATTTGGTCTAGCGCCGGACCAACAGATCATTTGCCTTTTGCTACAAATGGAGAAAATCCCTTAGCGCTAGGTAATTTGCGATTTGTAGCGTGAGTTTACTATACTTACCGCGTCCTATACTTAACATGGGAAGCACTAGAAATCACTTGTAACACATACGCTAATCGAAAAAAATTACCTACTGCTCAACCCTGGTGTTAACTGACGGAAAAAAAAAAAAAAGTCCTTGTGCCAAATTAACAGGCAATTGAAAGGAATGCAGCACAGGTGTTCTTGGCCCCATACACCATAGTAATGGATCTGGTCAGCAATGTCGTTGCTGTTGCAGTAGGCTGTATTATGATATATATGTATCCATTATTGACATGTATCCTAAATCTAATATCGAATATCTAAAACCTAATATATTTGCTAATTCTAAAGATTTTATGCTGGGGGTTATTCATAGTATGTAAGCGGTTGACTATTAGGGTTAGGAGGACCATATTTAAAGGGACACCTGGATAGGTCTTGCCCTGAAACAGATAAGTATTACCCTGAAACATTTATTATTTATATGCTGCAGTGGGGAAATTATTGTAGCTCACCTGGCCTTCCTTTTGGATCCATTACCGTATATTTCGCTCCATAAGACACACTTTTCCATCAAAAAAATGGGGGGGGGGGAAAGGTCTGTGCGTCTTATGGAGCGAATATTGACGACTCGCTGTGCTCACTGACCGGTCCAGTTTGATGTTTCATTGTGTCATTAGCTGACCCATTCATACAAATAAATGATCACAGCCGAGCTGCACTTGACGACACTTACTCTGCCATTAATATTTTAGTACACCATTTGGATTAGAATATTTATTTTTTGTTTTCCTCCACTAAAACCTAGGTGCTTCTTATGCTAAGGTGCGTCTTCTAGTGTGAATAATACGGTCTGCAGTGTAATGATTCTACATGCTGTTGGGTGACATTTATCATGCAATGCCCATCAGCCTTAATATATGTGTGCATATAAACATGGATGATATGGCCACCTTGGAGGATTTTAATAATTCAGGGGCGTGAGGGCTCATCGCTGGATGTGTTCATACTTATACAAGCTTGTGAGGCAGAGGATAGGTATGGCCAGACACTCTGCAATGGAAAAAAACTGTTCTATCCTGTACACAACCGCATTAGCGCTGGGTCTCAGCCTGGGTCTTAGCGTTTCCCGAGCGTGTGCTAATGAATCTTGTACACGGACAGCTGCAAACAAGGGGATCTGTTGGTGGGTCATCAGGTGCTACATGTTAGCGGCTCGTGCTAGATTTTTCATGTAGCATTGGTGTTTTAGCCCACACCAAGTGATAGTGTTCACACTGTTTTCATATCACATTTACACGAACATCTTTTCTTGAACATTCAAACCAGTGGTGACATCTGTAATGTTTGTGGTTTTTACTAATTGTGGATTAAATTAATTTTTTTTGCAACAAAAGTTCCACGCCTAGTTCATTATGATTTACCTAAACCTTAAAAAAGGGACATGCTACACAGTGTAACCACTCAATGTTCTCTGAGTAGTCAAGCTGCTGTGAGCTTCCTCCGCTCGCTTTTTCTCCTGAGAGGGGTTTGAGGGTGCTAAATCAACACTTGGAATGAAAGGGTTTAATCCCGCCCAGAACCAGAGCTCAGAAAACAGAGTTCTGATCATGCTTTGATATGGAAGGAAGGTACGTAGAGAAAGTATCTCTGTATATTTTGGTATGGGATGAAGGTGGATAAAGAGAACTGTAGTGTGCTCTGGTATGAGGAAGATAATGAGAGAGCTTCTCTGTAGGGCACTTTCTAGCAGGAGAAAGGTAAAAAAACAGAATGCAACTGCCCCTTATAAACAGGATGCTGCTACTTACAAGACTCCATAGTTAGAATGAAGGAAGTGAAGTCGCTGCACAAGAAATGGGGCTGGGCCAAACTATCAATGTGAGTTAGAATGGATTAGTCCACTCTCCCTGTCTAAGTAAAAGAATATGGGAAACAATATAAGGAATCAGATTCCATGATAACAATCCTAAACTGGGGAATGACGGGTTACTAGGGTGAGCAGATAGGGCTCATGGGTTTTGGGGTGGGCACAGGGCCTAAAGGATTAAGTTGAAGGAGTTAAGACAGGGCGCTTAAAAGATTCATAATCTACCCCCGGTGATGTCCTTTGAATACATCCCACACACACACACTGCGCAATGGTTTGAGTCAGTGATCAACCCATAGACTCCATTCTATGGCCAAAACCACACAGCGAGGAGCAAGTGATGGAAAGATACTGTGTGGGGGGGGGGCAGTTTACAAATCAAAACATCATACATCTAGAGTAAAATATTTTCTTAAAGTCATGTTTTATTAGACGACCTAGGCAAATTATATATCCTTATTTTCAGCAGGCTCAGCAGATTCAAAATATATCATTATTATGTGTATACTTCAGGTCACGTCAGAATGATAACTATAAATGCAAAAATAATGTAGATTTCTATTCCGCTCTAAATCATTACAACGTGTAATTTATTTTTCACATTTTAACTTCCAAATGTATGTGGTTATATATTCTTTGGGGCACTCTGGTTTAAAAAAATTTAGAAATGGAAACCTGTTTTCTGAGAAAATGCACAATTTTAACTAAAATTTTAAGAACTAAATATTTACTTATTTTTTAAATACAACATGGTCATGTTTGGTATCATGCTCTGGACGTTAAAATGATACCAAGCAATGCCCTGTATATTTTATGATTAAGGAGATATGGGGGTCCAAAGGACTGATGTATCTCCACCATAGGGAGTTCCCTACCTGAAGGGGGGGGGGTGTAAGTCCTTTTCTGATAGCAACGCTCCCATGCCAGATAGGCGCCAAGCCACGGGAGTGCAACAATGCGCTGAGCACGTTGTCCGCAGCCTAGTGCTTAAAATACTTACGGTCATGTTCAAAGCCCTCAGTACCGCTGCTCCTACTTAATTTCTTCCTTACTCCACAAGTAGGTGTCCTAAATCACTCCAGTCTGCAAGTGACTGAATTGTCACATTTCCACCCGCACCACAAACTTTTTTCAAGAGCAGCACTGACTCTGAAATGACCTACCACGCCATATCAGACTCTCCATTAGTCTTCCTTCAAGAAATCCCACAACACTTATCTTTTCCAATTAGCATATTATATCACTGACTAATCAGACTAATATGAATTTGTTGGCACTATATAAATGATAATAACACTAACACAGTGTAACATATCTTCAGGTCTAACAAATATGAACAGGAGGAGGGATATGTGAGGTATAGGAGGAACTGCGCACGAGGGAAAATATAATGCAATTATAAAATATCTTGCCCTGTTTGAGCTGGCTGCATAAGCCATGATATCATTCATCTATTCTTAATTCTTGATTTCAAAGACATCAAAGCTTCTAATAAGAAATAAGAAAAAAAGGTTAGCATGAGTTATGAGCTACAAGTCGTTATGCCTGAGGCGATACTAGGACTTCTGGGGAAGTGACATTTCCTTATTGATGACTTAATTTTCAGAATATGGTAAAAAAAAATAAAAAAAAAATGCAAGGATACATTTCAGTTAATATAACTTGACTATGACTGTATTGCTTATTAACCCTTTCGGTGAAATGATGTGTGGGGTACATCCTGGGGTGTCAGCGCTGTGTGCGGAGGATGTCCATGTGTCGTTGGGTCTCCCACATTATACTCACCACTGTCCAGGGTCCGTAAGTGGTTTTAAACCCCTCCTAGCATGATGACATTATTTGGACCCCATTTCTCCCACTCTGCACAGCAGAGGGTTATCTTTGGTATCATTGGAAAGGCCAAAGCATGGCCTTTACAATGATACCAAACATGACCAGGATATATGTAACAATAAAATTAAAGTAAAAATCAATAAATAAAATCAATAAATAAAAACGCTTTTTTTCTAATGCAGTACTATTGTTCACTTTACAATTATAATGTGAACAATGATGCTGCACTAACTCACCGTCTCATTTCTCAAGATGAAAAATGTTGTTCTTTCATTTTTTCTTAAAATCACGTATTTTCACAGAAAAATACAGTAACAGGTTCCCATTTCTAACTTTTTTTTTAACCAAGAGTGTCCCATAGAATATATAGCCAAAAGGCTCAGATGATAAAATGTAGAAAAAAAAATTTAGACGCTGTAAATGATTGAAATCTGAATGGAAATTCACATTTTTGTACATTTTTTGTTATAGCATTCTGACAGGGCATGACGTATACATATGATATATTATGAATCTACCGAAAAAAGGATATATAAATTGTCTGGGTCATATAATACAACATGACTTCAAATCGCGTTTAAATATGATGAGAACAAAATGGTCAAAATGAGCTCAGCACACAGAGGTAAAGAGCTCAGCAATGAAAGGGTTAAATTCTCACCACAATCCCTGCAAGGCTTGGTGTCATTGCCAGCTGCAAACATCCCGTCCTACCCTCCCTCCTTTCCTATCCTATCATTCATGCTACTAGGTATGCCCTCTTTATTACAGGCAGACCTTTTGTGTCCATTCCAGGAAAATAAACAACAGACTTTACTACCATTAAACAATAACAATAACAACAAAAGCATGGCCCACTTACAAATCTTGAAGAGTTGTCATTTTTCACCGTTTTTGCATTCCCAAAAGCTTCTAAAATAGGATTAGCCTGTAGCAGCTGATGCTCAAGTTCACCCTGGAGACAAAACCAAAGATTAATTACCATAGACTGTAAAGTCCTTAAAAAGAGAAGATAAATAGGCTACAGATAAATAGGTATGCAATATAAGAAAATGTTAATTCACTGTGCAGAGGGGGTTGAATAGTGTTTGAATTGGTCCTGATTGTCCTCCTTTTACATTTTGATGTAACATTACATGTTCCGAATGAGGTTCATGACAGTAAGCAGGAACATGTAACAAAGTATTGGTGAAGTAATAAAAACTAGTCTACAGGCACTTTTACTTTGTTTTTCACTGTATTTTATTAGGTTAAGACCAACCTTAGAGATTTCCCTTGATGTGCTTTTTGTATAGGATCAGGGTAATTCAAAGAGAATCGAAAAGTCACCGCACGTTCAGTGACTTTTCGTTCTCTTCAATTCGGTTCGTTTTGCCGATCCCATTTCGGCGACCCTGCGGTGTATTCAGCAAGCACCACAGGGTCCCCGAATTGCAGGGAAAGGCTGCCGCAAACCCGACGAAAACTAACTGCAAAAAGTGGCGAATGCACACTGAAAACCTGCAAAAACATGTGGATTAACCACTTCAATGCTAAGGACGCGCTCAGCGCGTCCTCAGCATTGCCCCTGGTATGCGGAGGACGCGCTGAGCGCGTCCTCGCATTGGGGTCAGCGTTCGGCCGGGTTC
Source organism: Leptobrachium leishanense (assembly GCA_009667805.1). Classification (NCBI taxonomy): domain Eukaryota; kingdom Metazoa; phylum Chordata; class Amphibia; order Anura; family Megophryidae; genus Leptobrachium; species Leptobrachium leishanense. Next base: position 72,811,886 of record CM019073.1, on the reverse strand, counting down.
CGGCCGATCGCTGGCCCCTCCGGTGCGGCTGACATCCTGGATGTCAGCCCGGCATCCGGAGCAGTGGCCGCCATTGTTATGTGTCATCGCGCCCCCGCGATGACACATAATTCAGGCGCCCCCCCCGCATGTGCGGAGGAGGCGCCTGAAAGGGAGGGGGGGAGGTCCTTCGGACCTCTCTCCCTCCCGATCGGCGGCTCACAGGGGCTTAACCCAGGCATCATTTGGAAGGGCACAGCCTGCCCTTCCAAATGATGCCTGGCATTAACCCCTGGGGAGCTGGATCGCAAATCGGCGCTGAAAAGCGCCGATTTGCGATCCTTCCCGGGAGCTGGCCGACATCTTGGATGTCGGCCAAGCTTCCGGGAACTCCCCCAGAGGACTGGCGTCATCGTGCGCAGCACGATGACGCCAGTCCTAGCATTAACCCCTAACTGCCACGAAGTGTGGAGATAGGGAGTTCCAATGAACTCCCTATCTCCCGATCCGTGGCAGTTAGGGGTTAAATTTTGATATCGTTGGATCGGCCAGAGCATGGCCGTTCCAACGATACCAAACATGAAAGTAAAAAAAAATGTAAAAAAAAAATAAAAATAAAAATAAAAATAAAAAAAAATTAAAAAAAAAAATTAAAAAAAAAAAAATAAACACTTTTTTTTTTTGTTTTTTGTTTTGTTAATGCAGCAATATTGTTCCCATTTCAATTATAATGTGAACAATAATGCTGCATTAACGATTTTTGTATGCGGTGCGTTTGTTAAAAATGGTGTCATTTTCCCCAAAAAAAAATGTAACGAGACCCCATCTCTAATTTTTTTAACAAGCGCACCCCATACAAAATATAACCGCAATTGCTCGCATGTTAAAATGTGGAAAAAAACACTTTACACGCTGTAAATTATTGAAAATACATATTTTATTGCATTTTTTGTTATAATATACAAACATGACATAACGTATACATATAATAATGACATATTATGAATCTACCGAGTCTGACGGAAAGAACGATATATAATATGTCGATGTCATATACTAAAATAAGCCTTCAAAACAGGTTTAAACATGATGCGCAAAACAGGTAAAAAATGACCTCAGCACAGGGGCGGGAAAAGCCTCAGCAGCGAAAGGGTTAAAACCCCGGAAAAACCCGAGCAGGAGCCGATCACACGCAGCGAAGCCGCCGGAAAAAGCCGACACCGCAGACAAGTGAAGTGAATAAATTAGCAAAACAGTTTGCTTGAATGTTTGAAAAGTGAAAAATGCTTAGAATGGCCTAAAAAAAAATCTAGAAAGAGACTCTTTACTGCAGAATTTTATAATGAACGGTTTATTAGATATTGAATTAAAACGGGAATATTTTTAACATTGAAGCCTATTAGGATTCGCCTGAATAAATCTGCCGCATGAAACCACCGAATGGCATAGCATTTCCGGAACCTTTCACTGCTGTTTTTTGTTCTCTGAATAGCCGAAGCACTGCTTTTATATGGGGATTTCACTGCCCTCGAATAGGCACCGAACAGGCACCATATGTGCAGGCAATTCGCCAGGATTTGGCGAATTGCCTGCTCTCTGGATAGCCGAATGGCCAAGAAAGGTAACCGACGCGGATTTTCAGCGTTCAGTTACCTTTCAAGCAATTTGGATCTCTTTGAATTACCCTGTATGTGACTGTCTGCTATTGTTACTGAGCTGTACATGAATGTTAGGATTTGTGCACATAACCCACTCTTCTGTTAATGTTTATCTAGTGTCATACAAGGAGCAGAGAGGGTAAAAAAATGCATGATAGATAAAGGAAAAAAGGAGCATGATGTGTGTAATAGAGTTATAAAAGATTATCATAACTAATTATTGATAAGCACTGATGGAGAGCTTAAATGTTAATTTGTTCTTGGCTGTAGCACATTGATAAATGTTCTTTGAACTTGTGCCTTGTGGACCTCCAAGACAGTGGGTGTCAATTTCAATAAAATTGATCCTAAATGCCTCTGCTACTTCATGGTTTATTTCCAGAATTTAGAGGAGACATGTAGTAAGTCTCCAGGATGTTTACTACCGCAGATTACCAGATTCTGGCCTTTACAATGACACCTCACTATACCAGGTAGAGTGTAAAGAATTGCGAAATTGGTGTTCAAAAGACCTCTTCCTCTTTTCCTACCGGCTGGCTGGCTTACATTTTAGATGACAGGTGTGTGATTACGTATTTTGTCATCACCTCCACATTTACTCCTGTTGTGGGAAACGAGTAGGTGAGTTGTTGCAGTGGCATTTTTCTTGCTTTATGAGTAAAAGTGGACAATGCTGCTGCTTTACAATTTAAAAAAATGGAAATCTTGAATTTAAATTGATATATATATATATATTATATTTTAAAAAAAAATAATGGTTATGTTTGGCATCAATGGAAAGGCCACTCAGATTCACTCCCTTATCTAATAAGAATAAAAAAAAAACCAATTTTATTTGGGTCCCCTTTCATGAAAGCATGCAGTACCAAAACAATAATGCATATAAGTAGCGAAAAAAAATTAAGAACATGTAAGTGTTATTAGACCCCAAAAATGTACTTTACTCACATATGACACAGTGCCGGAGCTCTGAAGTCAGACAGCAGACCATAAGAAAAAATAAAAAACAAAACAAAAAGTTTAATGAGGAAATGAACATTAATTCAAATATCACATTTAAGGATATGATATAACAAATAAAGTAACATCGTTATTATCCATGAACTATACTTCTATTTGATATAATATCAGGATCACTGAACACAATAAATTTATACTACTGCACAGATTACCTTGTTTTAAGGTATAGGCAATTAAATCATCATCTAGGTAGAAATTCCCAGATAAGTAAAGAGTATGGATATAAGAGGTACCTGTAGGAATCACATGTATTTGTCAGTAGACAGGTCTCTGGAATCAGTAGCTGACAGGGTTAACCCCTGCAACGATTTATTTTTATTATACTTTATTTTGATAGATTCAGGCAACAGAACAAAAATACAATAGACAGATAACGGTGGCAGCCACAACAGCTAACCCCTGCAATAATTTATAACTTCCCGTACCGTTAGATACTGTTTGTCTTGTGTTTATGTATTTCTGTTTTTTTTAAATTGCCTTTGAAAGAGCACTATTCCAAGGGAGTCATAAATAGTGACTCGATCTATGTCAATGTCTTTGTGACTTTAGATTGTATGGTGTCTGTTTTTGTCATCTTCTGACAAAAAGGAATCTGGGCATTACTGAATAGTGGATAACCTGGCACAAGTTTTTTGAGATGAAAAGGCAGCAACATTTTGGCAAGCACAGCAGCCTTTATCAAGCTATATCTGTCAGACTCTTGGCCATTGTTTTCAATGACTTTGAGTGGTTCAGTGTCTGTATCTTCGTTATTGTTTCTGTGTGTCTGCGTGTCTCTGTCAGTGATTCTGTGTGGTATCTTTGACACTGAAAACATCACGCCACTGTTGCCCGCAGGCCTGTGCTCAAAGTGCAGCTCTGTGACTTGTAACCCGCAGCTTCGGTGATATATCACAAGCACATACTAGTGATTCTGCAATTATACTGCAAGAGCTGCCAAATGAGAATTAGAGACATGTTTAAAGGAGAACAGATCCAGGGACCAAACAGCACGAGTCCACAATTACTACCATAACGGTATGTGGGGACCATCCCAGCTTAATATTTCATACATTATCTCTCCGATAACCCGGTAATTAGTGTGCCCCTTCCCTCTCTCAATATGTGTCAAGGTGGCACCTGGCATATGCCGTGGTGGGACCAAAGTTTAGGGGGTTTGAGCCTTTAGTGCAGGGATATGCTGAAGGTACCTTGGAGTAGGCAAGTTGATGCAGGAAGGAATCCATGGCGTGGTACATATGGGTATGCAGAGAGAGTGGTCAGGACGGTCCGAAGATCAGGGGATGGCAGCAAGAAGGCAAAGTCAGTGGGTATAGCAGGGTCAGTAGAAACACAGAGGTAGGTCAGAAAAGTACAGGGGTTGACTTGTAATGCAAAGTCAGGTTGCATAGGTGGGAGTGACTCTTTTATTCACAGACAGGAGGGTGTTGTGTGTTTTGGTGTTTCACAGTTAACCCCTTTCAGTGTTGGATAGGACTGAGGGCAGCACTTTACATGTATTGCACACATGCAGGTATGGTCTTTTGCACATGCAGGCACTGATCCCTGACAGAACACCTCCCTCAAAAGGGAGCTTCTCCGGCTAACCAAGAGCTGGCCGCAGGTTGGCATCAGTGGGCAGAACTTAATGTCCATATCCCAGATATCAGTTCCCAGTTGGGTAAAGTGTCTCGAGCAGCACCCCTTGGCAACCATTCCAAATCTAAATCAGAGGATGAATCACTGGGTGGAATAAAGTCTGTCGCTGGATTATAACAGGGGACTGCAGCATGATGAGCCCCTCTGCGGGATGCAATAGGGAAGGTGGTACCAAAGTACCCAGTAATCAGACTTGGGGGTCCTCTGGAACGCCGGGTCGTTTACAGTGGTGGCTCAGAGGACATGGTGTCTCATTCTTCTGCCCCAGAATCAGGTGGAGCAGTCTTCAGAAGGCAATGGATCTTGTTGGCTGGGAGTGATGGGGAGTCACAGTCAGCATCACCTGGGCAGTCTTGGGCAACTTTGCAGCTTGCCTGATGTTCAACGCCTCCTCGAACCATGCCGGGTCTTCCTTACGCACCACCGTGCCAATGGATGTGTAGACACAGCCTGGTGGAACAGGGTCTGGGGAACAGGTGGTTACAGCAGCAAATTGTTCTTCGCATACAGGTTCTGGGGTGGTATGAACCATAACAGGTCTCGGGAATGAGAAGAGACACTCTTCCTTAGGTGCGGTGTTCTTCCTAGGTGCTGGTTTCAGGGTACAAGCAGCACTGGTCATAAGGTGCTGCCTGGGAGTGATGGGAGTCATACCTGGGGTCTGCATGGTCATATTGTCCATAGGAATAGGAAGGGCAAACTCCTCAGGTATAGTGGTCTCGTACTCCATAGGCAGTTCAGGTTCTTCCTCCTCTTCTGCATAGTCCAGAGGCTCCTCACCCCTGGGTACAGCGGGCTTGAGTCTTCTGGGGGCAGGCTTAGGTGTAGGAGACTTTCTGGGTGTAGGCTTGGGAACTGGAGGCCTCCTAGGAGCAGGCGTGAGTACCTGAGGTCTCCTGGGAGCAGGCTTGGGTTCAGGTGCAGTGAACTCAGGTTGGGGTGCACCTCTGGACACCAGAGTTTTTCTTGGTGCAGACTTTTTTATTGGGGTTTGCCAACCGTGAAACTGTAGCCGGCTCTGGTATGGGAGCTGGCCTTTTTTGGGGTCTCACAGGACAGTTCGCCAGGAAATGAGAGGAATCCCCAGAGTACATGCAGAGGTTCTGGTTCTTTCTCCTGGTACGCTCTTCTGGAGTCAGCAGGCCTTTAGGTTTCTTCCCTTGAGGAACATATACCTTGGGAAGGGCGCTCCTTAGAGTGTCCATTAAGGCACTTATCTCCTCCAGCATAAGACATAGCTTTTAGGCCACCTAGTCCAGCGCTGGTAGGATCCCTGCAGGCTCAGTTGGTGGACTTTGCATTCTATCAGGGTGGCACCTGGCATACACCGTGGTGTGACCCAAGTTCAGGGGGTTTGAGCCTTTAGCGCAGGGATATGCTGAAGGTACCTTGGAGTAGGCAGGTTGATGCAGGAAGGAATCCATGGCGTGGTACATATGGGCATGCAGAGAGAGTGGTCAGTACAGTCCTTTGATCAGGGGCTGGCAGCAATGGGGCAAAGTCAGTGGGTATAGCAGGGTCTGGTACACGATTGTCAATAGAAACACAGAGGTAGGGCAGAAAAGTACAGGGGTTGACTTGTAATGCAAAGTCAGGTTGCATAGGGGGGAGTGACTTTTATTCACAGACAGGAGGGTGTTGTGTATTTTGGTGTTTCACGGTTAGTCCTATCCAGCACTGAAAGTGGTTAAGGGCAACCCTCTACATGTATTGCACACATGCAGGTATGGTCCATTGCACATGCAGGCACGGATGCCTCATCTTATTGTAAACCTTCTCCAAAAAGTTCTCATCTTATTTAATGCAAACCCTCCTCCTGGCTTTGCCGGGTGGCCGCCTAAAAATGACGTCATCGCGTCCGACACAATGACGTCATTAAACCAGGAGGGGTCTCAAAAGCAGCGTCCAACTTCGAGGAAGTCAGAACACCACAGGACCCTGGAGGAGAGAGGTGAGTATCTGGTGCAGCTCCCGCTAAGCTGAAGATGTGTGGGGGAACGTCCTCAGCATACAGCAGGAGACTATTAGGACGTTCCCCACATGTCCTCAGCAGTGAGAGGGTTAAATAAATTTTCAAGCAGGAAATATTTGAGCTTATACTCATTGTATGTCTTACTGTAAATAACCTATTTATGGCCAGTAGATGGCACCATTTACTGGCAAATTGAGATAGAAAATAGACCTATTTAAACCTCTATTTCTCCCTGCATCAGCTGCTGAAAGCCCGATATTTCAGAGCTTTGAGCAGCTGATTGTACAGTTTTAACTCTTTGGCCATTATGCCACAGGGCTAAAACTTTGGGGGAACCTTCTGCAGCCCAAAAGCAAACGAAATTAATTTGCAGCAAACAAATTTAATTTGCTTTTGGGCTGCAGATCAGCATATTGAGATATCTCGATATCGAGGCACCAGATGGTACCTTTGAAGCCTGAGATATCTCAATATCAGTAGTGAAGGGGTTAATCAATATTTACCAGTTTATGAAGTGGAGGAAGGAATGTTTAGATAAAAGCAGGCAACTGAAAGACATATGACAGGGAGTTTAAGGCTCGGGTTAGACGAGCGTAGTGTTCACGTCCGTGTTGCCGCACATTTTAACGTCCGTGGTAGCATACAATTATGATCAATAGAGACCCACACACAAAGTACGTCCGCACAACGGACGCGCCAAACGGACGCAAGTTAGGCAAGAATGTAAAACCGCTAGCACGGACGTGCGGAGTGCGCCATGTCTGCAACGCCCACATAGCTTTGTGTGTGAGTGATGGAACATAGTCAGACGGACTGCATTTTTGACGGACAAAATGGTTTTTCATATTAATTTTATTTCCCATCTACATCAGTCAAAAAAACGGACCGTGTGGCCACTACCTACAGAATGCGTTCGTCTGACCCTAGCCTAAAAGTCTTATCTACCCCCGGTGATGGGCACTATTACATTCCTAACGCAAACATTAATGCTCACTTGCGTGAGCATTAACGTTTGCCGCGGTATTTACCGCACATTACAATCTAAGCGCAAACCGGTTTAAAAACCTGTTTGCGTTTGGTACCTTGCGCTCCTCTGCACAAGGTTACTGTACTTTGAGCCTTATGCACCTTATGTTTAACATGGGGAGCGCAAAGTGTTAATCAGCGCTGGTATTACAATGTCCCAGCACTGATTAACGCCTGGCTCTGGTCAGCGCAAAGTTAACCAGAGCCAGAACCTGGTGTTAACGGATTCCGCTTCTGCAGAATCCGTTAGAACAGATACTCACCCTCTGTCCTGCGGCGAGGATCGTGGCTCTGATCGCCTCCTCCGGCCGGCGGGAGCAGGGAAAGACTGGGGGAAACAGTCCCCCCAGTCTCTCCCTGCGTATCCCTTACCCCGACCGGATCTCGCTGGTCACGTGACTGGCAGGGAGGAACTCAATGGAGTCCTATGGACTCCAGCGAGTAGATGCTCGCGGCTGCGCTCAGGGCCAGATTTCCCATTAGGCACTGCAGGCAGGTGCCTACAGGCGCCCTTCCTAGAGGGGCGCCTGCTGTCTGAGTGTTTTCCGTTTTTTTTTTACTGTCCCGCGATTTGTCCTGCGGCTGTGCGCCCCCCCAGCCGGGTTACTGTGTACTGGGCGGCATTAAAATGGGCTTAAAATCCCCATCACAAGCCATACGTGGCACCTGCAGCGTGACTTCCACATTCATGACAGGAGGGAACTGCAACCTGAATTGGCGCCGCCCCCTCAAGCACGCCCTGCGGGTCCGAGAGTCACCACCAGCCACGTGACATGATGTTCAGGAGGCCAAAGGGCGAGGTGGATTCAGAGAGCAGAGGAGCCAGTCTGTCAGGCGCCTGTGTCGCTGGACCTGCTAGGTTGTCCAGGAAGGAAGGATATGCAGCAGCACACTGCTGTGCCTGTGCGGAGGCTGATTTTCTGCCCTGCCTGCAGCCCGAGATGGGGAGACATCATTTGGAGTCACTGACTGCCTGTTGATGGTGAGTGACCCTCTCTGCTAGACTGTCAAGTTCAACGGCTACATTGTGTGGCCCCTGCAGGAATCAGGATGGGTTAAACTGTATTTTAGTCTAATACATTATTTGGAGAGTCTGCTCAGGTGTTTAACCCCCCCAGTATGTCTGTCCCCTGGTACGTGTGTCTGTCCCCCGGTAGCTCTGACCTCGGTGCAGGTCAGTCAGTACGTGCCGCTGGAGGAGCTTCCCGGGTTGTTGCTATGGATGCTCTCTGGGTTTCCAGGATTGGCTGGAGCCAGTGTTAACCAGTGGGTCACAGGTCTCCCTCCCAGGGAATTTACAGATACAGCCCAGCCTCCCTTCCTGCACTGCTGGACACATCAAGCCCTTGGTGCAGTCTCCTCCTCTAGCTCTGTGTGCCCCCTCCCCCGCGCTAACAATCGGCCTGCCAGAGTCTGACACCATGGCACAGGTTTACACGTGGAGTCATGTCTCCCATGCTCCTTCCACATGCTCCTGCCGGGCTATGCATGGTTGCCATGGTAACCAATGGCTTGTTGTGTCCAGCATTGCAGGAGGGGAGGCTGAGCTGTCTGTGTAAATTCCCCGGGAGGGAGACCTGTAACTTTACACTGGTTAACACTGGCTCCAGCCAGGCCTGGAAACCCAGAGAGTGTCCATAGCGCAGGACACACAGACACACACAAACAGAGCTACAGGGGGACAAGCACACCGGGGACAGACATACATCTTGTGGGGTTAAACACAGGAGCAGGTTTTCCAAATAATTAACAAAAATAAAATCCAGTTTAACAGTTTTGTTGTTGTGGAGCTCTGTTACACTCATACACACTGCACCTTGCTGTGAGGTTTATTGCTGTGGAGCTCTGTGATACGCGCATACAAACCACACATTACTGTGAGTTTTATTGCTATGGAGCTCTGATACAGTAATGTGCAGTGTGTATTAGCGTGAGTTTTATTGCTGTGAAGCTCTGTGATGCGCTCACACACTGCACATTAATGTGAGCAAATATTAAATTTAAAATACAGCAATCACACCCCTGTGTCACTGGGAGCCTGAGACTAACAAGGTGTGATTGTTGTCAGAGGCTGCATGAATGTGACCAGTGTCAGACAGCCATTGACAGTAGTGTGATTGCTGACAGCCTGTCCTGCACAATTGTAAAAATATTACCACACCTTTAACGGTTCTGATATCTAATTTATTTGATTTCAAATTTGTAGGGTTTATTTTTGTTCTAAATAAAAATATTTTTGCAATGAAAAAAGTATCTTTGCTATGGGGGGGGGCGCTTCAGATTTCTCTGCCTACAGGCTCCTGAGGTAAATCCAGCCCTGTCAGCGCTGCTGCGAGCATCGTGAATTTTACGCTCGATAACAATGCAGGCAGCATTTTTTTGCACCTGCATTGTAATCCAGCGTTAAAACGCGGGCGCAAGGGGGAAAACTGCGGGTGCAGTTTTCCCTCCCTTGCGCCCGCGTTTTAACGCTAAGAGCGTAATAGAGCCCGATGTCTTTGGAATACATCCCACACAATACAATGATGTGAGTCGGTTGTTTGACCCATAGAGCCCGTTATATGGCCAAAACCACAAAGTGAGGACCAAGTGAGGTAAAGATACTATGAAGAGGGAGCAGTTTACAATACAAGATCAAATTGCAACCAAACAGAATAATTTTGAGTTCTATAACTATTAAATGAACACTCTGGTCAGGAGCATGCATGCTGCTCTGATCCATCGTTCTGCAGATGCGCTACAGAACTTGCATATAAGTAAAGTGCTTAAGTCCTGTTGCGGTGTGCAATTTGTGGTTCCTACTCTATGCAAGTTGCGTAGGAGCACAAGTTGCGTGTAAAAAAAAAAATTCAGGGACTTCCGGGAGTTCAGGAGTTGAAGGGGAGGAGCTGTGAGCGACCAGGGACTAAAAGGGAGTAAAATAACCAAGAGAAGAAAAAAAAAGAATAATTGTGCAGAGACTGTCAGCAGCCTCTGCCCAATTATGTGAAGGCAAAAAGTGAACTCTAATTTTTCTTAGAACGTTAAGTGTTGATACTTACAGAGACAGGATTTTCTTTACGCGCTTTATGTGATGAGGCAACATGGGCAAGATACTGGATCACCTTTTTTGTGTTCTCTGTTTTACCTGCACCCGATTCTCCTCTGCAATAAGGAAACATGTTGATTTTATCAATAAAATATTCTGGCAGATAGTGTTTTACAATGCAAACTATTTTGATCCTAAAAATAGATTTTGATAAGTGTCATGTCTCATAAAGGTAAGTGGGATGTTCAAATAAATACAATATAATGATGATAACTATAAGAAGAGGAAAATGTGATTAACCCAAACACTTAAACATGAGAGGAGCTTGCAAATTTAATTTATATCATGCAATAATGATTAGTATAACGTCAGATATTAGTTTGATCTTTAAATTAATAAAAGGCCGTAATACCAATCTTACATCACCTCTATCTCATAACTAAATATCATCAATACTAGTACCTAATTCTTTTTCTTATATATTGTGTTTTTACCAGAAACGATTAACAAAACTAATTTGAAAGTCTTAATTTCAGTAAGGGATATACATTATTGGTCTCATAGTATTGTTTTAAAGGTTTATTATTGGAAATCTGTAAATAAAGGGCAATACAGAAAAGAAAAAATGGAGAATGGAGAAGTGCTTTCAATAAAAGGTACATATGATAAAGAAATACAAAACCAGACCTTCACTAAATCAATATAGAGCATGCATTCAGTTGAATAATCCATTGTAGTGATCATGATATGATTAGCAGATAAAGATATTAAAACCATTGCATTAGGATGACTATTAAAATGCATGTCTCAGTGCTCTCTACAGTGGTGGAAAAGAAAACCGAAATGAGGTCAAAAGTATTGGCACAAGAGTAAATAAACCAATCTAGATTGTTATCTACGTATTCAACATCTACCCATCAGCATTGTAGACTTGTAAATATTCTGTCTAACTAAATCGGTAGGTAGTAGAATATTATTCCTCTATAGCAATTATTTATACTCATTTATTTTTTTATTTGCAAAGTATTTTACCAGAAAGGATACATTGAGATTTCTCTCGTTTAAGTATGTCCTGGGTTCAAGAACATTGAAATTTTACAGTCGTTACAGAAATACAAAGTAATACAATGCAAGATATTAGAATCAAAACACAAATATACAAAATTAACACAGAAAATAAATATGTAAGTAATATAGTCACTACGTTACATGTCTACAGGTGCATTCCGTATTGAGGTATGTTAATAGGGAGCTCGAGTGACTGAAGACTGTGGGAAGATTTGATGGCGTCTGGGAGGTTATTCCATAATTGTGATGTTCTGTAGGAAAATGAGCATCGAGCCACTTTCTTTTTGTATTGTGGTATTGCAAGTAAGGTGCTGGTCCTGGATCGGAGGTTATAGGATGAGGGAACTGCTAGGGGAAGCAGCCTATTCAGGTAGGGTGGTAGCTTCCCCGAAAATCTCTTAAACATCAGGTTGGAAAGGTGAAGAGTGCGTCTAGATTCCAGTGACGGCCAGTTTAGCTCTTTTAACATGTCACAGTGGTGGGTCATGTAGGTACATTGTAGCACAAAAGCGGCAGAAGGAGTTATACAATGTAGTAAGTTTCTGAAGGTGTGTTTGCGGGGCAGCTGCATACACTACATCTCCGTATTCAATAGCCAGCATAAGCATTTGTTGTACAATCTGATTTCTTACCGTGGGGCTCAGGCAGGATTTGTTTCTGTACAGGGCACCTAGCTTGGGGTAAAGTTTAGATGAGAGTTTTTCAATGTGGGGACCAAAGCAGGGACATGCAGTCAGTGCAGGCAAGTGAGGCAGAGCCGCACCTGCCATTAAGTGATAAATTAATAAACTAAAAACAAACTCACCTGCTCCCCCGCTGTCAGCTCCGTCTTCTGCCTCTGCAGGCATTAGTTTTCCCAGCCTACGCAATTTGCATAGCAGGACGTTTCCCCGCTGCACTAATTGAGTAAACTGCTCAAGATGTATGCAGCACACGTCAGAGATCACTGCTCATTAGTGCCGTACAGACTGACAGGCACTGATAGAGCATGGGAAAGCTTGGACCAATGGGAAAGCACCATTGGTCCAAGCCATTCCCAGAAAACCCCTACATTAGAGGACTGCCTCTGATTGACAGGAAGTCTAGCAGTTAGACATGCCCCTTCCTGGCAATGATAGGCCAGGCAGCCCTCCAATGCAGGCTGTGAAAAGATTGCATGATGGACAACCCCTGACTGGCTGCATGGGGAGCTGCAGTCCAGGAGCCTGGCACAGCTGGGGATGCCCAGTTATACCCCAGGCTGGTTATTGTCTGCTAACTGGGGCTGGAAGAATGCACAACACATCTGCCCCTCAGGAGGGATCTGAGGGGGTGCAGCAGCAGGAAGCCCTCTTTGCCCAGCTGCAAGGTAAGTGACCTCACCGGGGGGGAGGCCATGGCCATGGCTTTCCTCTGTGCTGATGTTCAGATAGTGCTTAGCTGCCAATCTGTATGATGTATTGTACCTCTAGCCTGGCTGCCTGGGGAGGGACAGGACAGGACAGGTGGGGGACTCGGCAGATGCAAAGTTGCCAGCAAGACTCTCTCAACTCCTCTTCTACCAGGGCTGTCAGATCACAGCGTGTGCTTCATGGGTTACTGGCTTTGGGCTGGGGTGTCAGATCTCCATTTTGCTCCCTGTCAGTGCCTGAAAGTGCTGCCCTGCAGTGTGCAGAAGTCAGGTTGGGTCAGTGGCTTGCTTTCCCTTCAGTATAATATGAATGACGCAAAAATGTATATGTGCTTTAAGGAAACCTAATGGATGTGGCCAGGCTCCTCTTAATACTTTTGTTATAGGGGCAGCATATAGAGGTGTGTGTGTGTGTGTTCTTACAGTGCCAGTCTCTTTACACACCCTTTCTTTCACGTGTGTGTGTTTTTTTGCCAGGGGCAAGCGTTGGCTTAACATTTTAGGCTCATAAAAAAAAATCAGGGTTATTCAGAGAGGTGAAAACCTTGAATTGGCAGGAAAATGAACAGCCAATTTGGAAAGTGAGATAAATGGGAGAATTTTTCTGGTTTAACTTCTCCAGTCATTCTCCAAGGTTTTCACCTCTTTCTGAATAGCCCTGATACAGGGTCATTCTTCTGCTTTTCACCGCTCTTTGAATAACCCTGATACAGGGCTATTCAGAAAGAGGTGAAAACCTTGAATGACAGGAGAAGTTAAAATTCTAGGTCAAAATAGTCAAACCAGAAAAATTCTCCCATTTATCTCACTTTCCAAATTGGCTATTTGGTCTAGAATCTGTTTCTCAACTCGTTTCCTCGGCCTGATTTGCCAGATATGTGAAGCACAGGTGAAATAATTTGCTGCTCAGTGTTTGCAGTATTCAGTCTGCATTTTCCCAAGGTGATCTGAAACATCTAGCCTGTAGTGGGTCCCGAGGACTGGAGTTGAGAAACCCTGGTCTAGATTGTTCATTCTCCTGCCAATTCTCAAGGTTTTCACCTCTCTCTGAATATCCCTGATAGTGTAGCCAGCACAATGATTCAATATCGGGGATATTCAGAGAGAGGTGAAAACCTTGAGAATTGGCAGGAGAATGACCCAGGTACAAGGACCCAGGACTGTAGATTCTTCATTTAATAAGTCTTTACCAATGCAATTTAGAAGGCATATTGTAAGATAATTGTTCTGTGGGAACAGAATCGGCTTCCAGTCAGTCCTTACTCGCAGTGTCTGTCCTTCTGATGTACTAAATGCCTGAAGCCTCCTCTTTGGGAGCTAGAATGTTTTCTGGCTGTTTTGCATTTGTATATCTGGCTCTGATACTAACCAGTGCCTCACCAGCCACTGACCTCACCACACGTCACTGGACCAAAGGATAGATTTGGGTCTAATAACCACATACCTAGATATTTGAGAGAAGTGACTGGTCAGCGTGCCATTTGATTTTGTCCTGACACAGATGGGGATTTTGCAATTTATGTAGTTGAGGTGCTGTTCCAAAGAGCATCTCTACAGTATAAGAAAAGTTTGTTATCTGCAATCCACGTTTCTACCTCTGTGAATTGTTCTTGCAGCACAGCCTCCAGCTGTGGGAGATTTGGTTTTCTGGTATAGATTATGTTTTCATCTGCATACATGTGTACAGTTGAGGCTTTGCAGACAGTGGGCAGATCATTTATGAATATTGTGAATAGCAGGGGGTCGAATATCGAGCCTTGGGGTACCCCACACGTGACTGGGAGGGGGAGGGAGGAGCTGCCAGAAATGGACACATGTTGCGATCGGTTGGATACATACGACTGAAACCAAGTTAGCATGTGATCGCTAATTCCAGAGTTTAAGTTTTTGTAATAGGATGCCATGGTCTACGGTGTCAAAGGCCTTGGCAAAATCAAGGAAGAGGGCTTCAGTTAGGTCTCCTTGTTTCATACCAGCTTGGATATCATTGCAAACTTTTAAAAGTGCGGTTGTAGTTGAGTGATTTGGATGAAAGCTGGATTGATCTGGGGTTAAATAGTTTGATTGATAATAAACCACGTAATTGCGTGTATACGCATTTTTCCAAATTTTTGACATTACAGGGAGCAGTGATATCGGACGGTAGTTGGATACCAAAGTACTGTCACCACTTTTATGGCTAGGTACCACTCACGCAGTCTTCCATAGTTTGTGTATGTATCCAGTCGCCAGTGATTCATTGATTAGGGTTGCGACAGGATTCACAATTGCCGGCGCACTGATTTTCAGCAGCATTGCTGGGATTTGATCAGGTCCAAACTGGTATTTCATTTTTTGATTACGGTGAAGTTTAGATCAGTGCCTGTCAGTGTAGTTACTAAAGTTTAATTTATCTGTGATATGGGGTCTCTGCACGGTTGGAGTGGCCTGACCTGCATTTGGCCTTTCTGCAGGTGTGTCATGCTTTAGCTTAGCAATCAGGGTGCTGGCGCATCCAACAAAATAATTATTAAAAGGCATTTGCTACATCTAGGGGGTGTTGTACGGTTTGGTTGTTTACCGTGACAGCAGCCGGTTGGGAGTGGACAGGGGTGCTTGTATGTTACTTATAATTCTCCAAAAATTTCTAGGGTTTGATATGTTATGGTTTAAATTTTCATTGAAGTATTGGGCTTTAGCCATTTTTGTTTGTTTTGTGCATGCATTCCGGCATTGTCGGTATTCACAGTGATAGTTCATGGAACCAGTACTCTTGAAATCTGACCACAGCGAATCTCTAAGCTGGTACAAGTATTTAATTGCACAGTCCAGGTCTGGGATTAGGTTTAGTCTGTACCATGGGAGCGGTTTGAGATCATTTAGGAAGGATTCTAGATTAAATTTGAGAGACCTGGTGATTATTATCTTTGGGGGAGATTTTGTGCCCTTTATTTTGCGCACGCAGTGCACTAGACAGTGATCACTGAAGCTGTTAGGGAGAACGCCTGCCTCCTGTATTCTATCAGGACATGAAGAGAGAATCCAGTCCAGCAGGGTATGGTTAGGGCTCTTCATATTAATGTGAGTGGGGGGAGGAGATTAAAGCGAGTTAGTTGCAAGGCCTTAAACAGTGAGCAGTGTTTATTGGCTTTAGGATTCAGCCAATCTGTATTAAAATTGCCAAGGACCATCAGTTCACTTTTTTGGTTTTGTGCAAGTAAGTTATTAAGGATTTCAGTTATGTCAGAGAGGGAGTGCACTGGAGAGCTCGGTGGGCGATTGATTTACTGAAAGATCTCAATTATACCAGAGAAGAAGTCAAAGGTGGCAGGGGAGCTAGAATTCTGTATAGGGGTGAACTTTATGGACTCATCAACAGAAATAGCAATTCCTCCTCCTCTCTTTGCGCTGTCCTTTCTATAACATGAATACCCCTGTATTGATCTGTCAGAGTTGGGTACTTTTGGGGTTGATTCATGATTCTGTGAGCACAATGACTTTGGGTTTGTAATAGCAGCTCCAGGCTCACAGCTCGTCCAGTTTAGGGAGTAAACTGCGGATGTTGCAGTGCACAAATGAGAGGCCTTTTTTAGTGGGGAGCCTAAAGGTTGTGTCAGCTATAGGACCAGGGTTAGATTCCACATTGTTTGCCAGGGAGAGTAGCAGAATAAATAGGAATTTGGACAGAGTTTTCTTTTGGTAATAATGTGCAGTTTTAAATCACTGTGTGGGGGGTAGGAGGGCTGGACTTTAGCACTCTCCACCAGCACTCAGCTGATAGGACTTGTTTTCCATCCTGGGGCAATTGGAAAGGTATATAGAAGGGGAGGGTAGTTTTGGAGAGAACGGAGGAGAAAGAAAAGAGAAGGAACATAAACATTCTAGAGAGGTGGGGGTGAGCAGGTGGTTGGGCAAGAGTAAGTGGGAGCGGAGAGGAAGCAGGGAGTTAATGAGGGAATTGAGTGCAGCTGCGTAAGGAGTGAGGTAAAATAAATGGTAGTGGTCATATGATAGGAAGGTATAAACTAAATGAGAACCATGGGGTGGGTGGGTAAGTGGAGGGTAGGGCAGGAACAAAGTCCACGACA
This sequence comes from Leptobrachium leishanense, assembly GCA_009667805.1. Lineage (NCBI taxonomy): Eukaryota > Metazoa > Chordata > Amphibia > Anura > Megophryidae > Leptobrachium > Leptobrachium leishanense. Next base: position 72,795,040 of record CM019073.1, on the reverse strand, counting down.
AACCAGAATGAGGTGCTTGCCTGGGTCTAATGGGTGTGGAAGTGATGGCAGATTGCTTGCTGATAAAAAAGTACACATAAGATCAGAGAGTGGTTTGGGGTGCAATAAAATTCGTAAACTCAGTGGTTCAGAATGGGGGGGGGGAGATCAGAACAAATGGCTTGTGTGGGAAATTGTACAAAGTATCAAATATGCCTAAATGCACAAACAGAATACATAGAGCGAAACATGCATACTTGGTTAACCCAATTTGAATGTGACAAATAGTGGAAGTACTACAAATTATAAAGAGTTGATATGGAAAAGATAGCTGAAGCAGAACAGTAGCGAATGGTTGTATCTATTGGTGGAATACGGAACATTGTGTAGGAACATCGTGTAATAATATACATTCAAGAATAATATCAGTGTTTCCTGCGTGTCCTGGTGGGTTTGTGACCAGTACATAAGTGTCTCTACAGAGGGGGGCAATTTCCCCCCCCCGGGTTATTCCTTGCCCCCATGTGGTGCCCCTTACCCCACCAGGGGTCAACATCCAGCTTCCACCACATAGTTCGGACTGCAGTATCTCAGTCCCTGTGCGTCGTGAAGGGTTAACAGTCACACTATATTTGTGTATTACTTTTGTTTTTGCCTTGTTGTAGTTGTCTATTAAGGTTTTGTAATGGAACTGACGTAGCGCTCCACGCTTCAAACCCCAAGACGGTCTGCGTATAAAAATGACGGTCTGCGTATAGAAATGACGGACCTGCATAAGAAAATTACGGACCTGCATAAGAAAATGACGGACTCGCGTCAAAAATTACATGGCGGTCACTGATTTCTGCGCACAAACGTACTTTGCGTGCATTTTTGCGCGGTTTTACGCACGATTTTTTTGGACGGATGGAAAAATGTGCAAGGATTGTAATACCAACGTTAATTTTCGCACGATAACGCATTTTGCTGTGCGCAAAAAAAAAGTGCTGCGCGAATGAAAATGCAAAGAATGTAATAGGGCCCTTCAGGTTTTCTCTTTAGTACTGGCACTTTAGGGGTTAATGGGTAGGCCCCGTGCCTCACAATGTAATATTTCATGTTTTCCCTTGATTACTGGCATTTTAGAGGTTAATGGGTAGGCTACATGCCACACTGTTTATAATTTTTATTGTATTTCCCTGGGTTTATGGCATTTTAGGTGTTATTAGGGATGTGTATGCCGTTTGTTTGTTTTTTTGCGTGTTTTTTTTTTCATTTCGGTTCATTTCAGACTTGGGTTTCGTTTCGGGATTTCGGATCGATTCGGCATTCTGTTTTAAAGGGGTTATTTCGGGTCTTTTTTCCCATTTTTGTGTATAATTTTGTATTGATTTGTATTCAGTTTTTATGAGTTATTTCGTTTTTTATTGGTTATTTCAGAATAAGAAATAGATTACTACCAGTAAAATGAAAGTCTCCTTATTTGTATTTTTTAGGGTTTTTTTGGCAGTTTTTGGGTGAAAGTTTAGGTTTCCTAACATGTTTTAGAGAAAGGAGACTTTTTTTCCACCATAGTTTAATGTAAAAAATTGTGTTTACTAAATAGTTATTATTTTCAATTGCAACAATAAGCCATTTTGTTTATTTTTTAGGATTTTTTGGGTTAATCTTGAGACTTCCTGACTTATTTTAAATGAGATAACGAGTTTTGTTTTTACTTTGCTGAACGCATGCAGCTTTATTTTTTTCTTACAGTCCGTGTGCGTTCAGCGATGAATTGGATGCATTTACATGGTGTCAGACCATGGACAGTTCCAAGCCTGCCATTAACCATGGTCCTGAATGTGAAATAGATTGATAATATGTTTCACTTTAACTGTCCATGGTTCTGAGTGACTCAGTGCCATGGACAGTTCCTGAAAGTGAAACATTATCAATCTATCTCACATTCAGGACCATGGTTAACAGCAGGCTTGAAACTGTCCATGGTTCTTCTGACACCATGTAATGCATCCAATTCATTGCTGAACACACACGTACTGTAAGAAAAAAATGCAGCTGCATCCGTTCAGCAAGGAAAAAACAGACCTCGTTATTCCATTTAAACAAAATGGCTTATTGCTGCAAATGAAAATAGTAAACTGTTTAATAAGAACGCAAAGATTTTTTTACATTGAAAACTATGGGATTATTTTGGTACTGGCTGGTATTTTCTATTGTAGTATACCGGCTGTATATTTTTTAGGCAATGTAAGCTAGGGATGTGCACTTTTTTTTTTTTTTCTTCGATTCTGTTTTTAAAATTTTTGTTTTGGATTGTTTGACGATTTTTGTTTCGGCTCATTTAGTTTCGGCTCGTTTTTTCGTATCGACTTTTTTTCCGTGATATCGGAAATTTTTGGTCTTTTCGGATCGTCTGTTCTCTTCGTTTCAAAGTGTCTATTCGTTTTGACTTAAACTAATGTTATTTCGGATGCTCCGATATTTTGGTCGATTCAGTAATTCTGCCGATTCTATCGTTTTTTTATGAAAGATACTTTTTTTATGATTATGCATTGCAGAACATTAATAATATTAAAATGGTATGACAAGAAAAAAAGAGCAAAACGATTAAAAAAAAAAAAAGCAAAAATACTGACCCAAATGGTCTGACTTTAAAAATAAAAACCCAGAACAAAAATGTTTTAAAACGGATAAAAAGCTGAACAAAATTATCTGAAACGAAAAAAAAAAAAACAGAACAAATAAAATGATTTAAAAAAACAAAAACAACAAACTAATGCAGCATATGAATCTTCACACTGCCAGGCAGCACCTCTACAGTATAAATAATGCAGCATATGATTCCGCACACTGCCGGGCAGCACCGAGAAAAGTTAAAAAATCCTAAATAATCTAAAAATAAAGACACTCTTACCTGCAGAATATTATAAGCAATGGTTTGGTAGATATTGAATTAAAACGGGAATATTTTTTAATATTGAAGCCTATGGGGTAAAATATTTCCCACACCTTTTTAATATTGAAGCATATGGGGTAAAACTTTTTTTTGTTTTGGAGGGGGGGAGAAAAGTGAGCTATTAAAAAGGTTGAATGAGTGCACTGGGGGCCCCATCGTGAGGTTTAGTAAGGGGCCCCATGATATCTGATGGCTGCCCTGTCTGCTAGACTGGTCTTTCTCTGCTGCAGACACACTCGGCCACAAGTGTGTATTAGTGATGGGTCATCCACCTATCATATTGTTGGCCTTCCTCCATACGGGCCTTGCTCAGCTACACCAATTAGGTTTACAAAGGGACATTATTGTTATGTCTCGACCCTGCCCCCTGCTGGTGACGGGCCTCCATGTCAGTTTTTCCCCTGTGGTGTCTGGCTCTGCTGTCTGGGGTCACATGGCCCAATCACACAGGCCCACTTCCTATTTATATCCCAGCAGCACAGAGCCTCATTGACGGTTTGTGGAGTTTGATGGTGGTTGTGTCCTGTTTGTTCCCAGTGTTGCTGCAAAGCATTCTTGTCCTAGTGTATTCTGGTTTTGACCTCAGCTGTGTTTCCTGATGATCCTTTTCTGCTTACTCCTGGTACTCTGTTTGCTGATCTGTTGCCAACCTTGCTTGAATGACCATTCTTATGTTTCATGGGTTTTGTTGATCTTAGTTTAGTATATTCTCCGAGGCCATTAAAAGGACCTCTTTAGTGCAGGATTTTTGTCTGTCTCATTAATCCTTTGCCTTTCTTGTTCACATTGATCTGCTAATTCTTTGTGAGGGTTTTTAGAAGTATTCCCAGCTTAGGGATCCCTTTAGTTTTCTCCTAGCCCTCCTGTTCCATGTGTCTCTGTCTGGTTCCTGTATCGTCCTGAAGTGGAGTTCAGTTCAGGTCCTGTTTGGCCAAATCTGTCAGTTTGTTGATGGCCCTGCAGCCTGCACAATTCATCTACTGTCTTACATTGTTGGTGTTTCTGAACGTGTCCTGGGTTATCTGTCGGTCTTAGCGGCAATTTAGTCCTGCTTTTGTGCTCCTTGGTTTTGGAGAAACAAGTCTGTTTTTTATTGATCTGTCCAGTGTCCAGTCAGTAGCTCACCTGCCTTAAGGGCTACACTCCATGTTCCAAGCCACCACGATGGCCCAACCATTACAATTATACTATTATGTTCATTTTTGGTATACATAGTCACTCGATTTTTCGCATGTGCCTTGCAATTTACTTGTTTTACTCGGTCCCCGAATGTTGCTTGCTTTCTTTTTATGTACCCGTTTCTAATAAATAAAATTTTATTACAAAAAAATACCCGTTTGGGTGACATTAAATTTCACCCCAAAATATCTGAAAAATGGCAAGTTTCAAGTGAAAAAGATAAACGGTTTAAGAAACATTGAAACCTATGGGATTCTCCTGTTTAAACCTGGTGAACAGAACCATCGAAAATCATGGCATTTCACTGACATTGCAGCGGTGTTTGGTGTACTTTGAATAGATTAAGCATTACTTCTCTATGGGGAATTTCACTGCATCCGAACTGCACTGAATAGCACCATGTTGAACTGAATCACCGAAAATCAGGGCATTTCACTGACCTAAAACTTCACACAAAAAAGGGCAAAAAAAATCCTAAATAAATAAAAAAAAATTTTTGCTGCAAGTGAAAAAAAATGGTTTAAGAAATAATAAAAATGCAAATTTTTTTATTACATTGAAACCGATGGGAGAAAAAAAGCATGATTTCTTTAAAATTAATTAGGAAACTTAAAATGTCACCCAGAAAAGTGCTTAATAAATCCTAAAACATATACAAAATTACTTTTTGCTGCAAGTGAAAAAAATAAACAATTTAGGAAACGCTTAATAAAACTGGATTTTTTTAACATTGAAACCTAGGTGAATCTTTTAGGTTTTAAACTTTAAAAAAAATCCTAATTTTTATTACTTTGAAATCATGTTGTTGTTCCTTTTTTGTGTCATTTTTGTTCCATTTATTTTTCGTTTTGGAACATTTTGTTCTGTTTTCTGTCATTTTCGGATAACAAAAAAAAACCTGCTTGATTACTGTTTCATTAGGATTAATCAGGAAGTTTAAAAGGCAAGCTGGAGTTAAATATTGAGCAGTCTATTGGCCTGTGGTGCTGAATACAATAGTAAAACGAAACGCATTCGTTTTCATAATTTCGTTTGTAATTTGGGATCGATTCGATAGCGACTTGAAATACAAAAAAAATCTAATCCTGCACAATTACTGTTAGGATAGATTAGAGGGCACAATATAACAAAATCAATTTTATTATATACCCTTTTGTTTCGTTTTCATTTCGATTCAGATGAAATCAATTTGTTATTTCGGAAGTACTTCCAAAATACGAATTATTGAATTTCGTAATGAATTCAGATTCATTGCGAAACAAATGCACACCTCAGCTATGCATGCCACATAGTATGTATTAGTGTATCACAGAGTGCCCAAGCAATAGAATTCACAATATTGTGTGCGGATAAATCATCGCTGAGCCTGGGCAAAGGAACCAAAAGAATTGGGGGTGCATTTTACTGGAAGAATTATATTATAGATCGAAACAACCAAAAACTGTAACCGTAAACCACCACATCAAAACAGTAGACAAAGTAAAAAATAAAGGATACGAGCACACACGAACTAATAAATCACTTCTCTTTAGCGGTCTTGCTCCTAGATTCCTGCTGATAAGCAAATGAGGATATTGTTTTAATGAGCCATCATCCTGCAACCTGTGTTCTGCTACCACCAAGGGGACACTGGGCTGCATCTGCACCAAGCTGTCGCCATACAATAATCCTGTGATAACAGTTCAATGTTCCACTCAGGCTCTATTTTAAAAAAAAACATCAGTCTATGGCCAGGAAGGAATTCGTGGAACTTAGAAAGCACAGTGCACAGTGTCAACCCTAGAGAACTTCTTGAATGACTAAAGTATTATTTTCAACTAGGTGGAAAGCCTGCCCAGAGGGGCTATTGTTAAGTGAAGCAGCTCACATGGATATATATATTGCCCCCATCTCACATGGGTATATTTGCCCCAGCTCACATGGGTCTATTTGCCCCCAGCTCACATGGGTCTATTTGCCCCAGCTCACATGGGTCTATTTGCCCCCTAGCTCACATGGGTCTATTTGCCCCCTAGCTCACATGGGTCTATTTGCCCCCTAGCTCACATGGGTCTATTTGTCCCCTAGCTCACATGGGTATATTTGCACCCAGCTCACATGGGTATATTTGCCCCTAGCTCACATGGGTATATTTGCCCCTAGCTCACATGGGTATATTTGCCCCCAAGCAAACATGGGTATAATTGCCCCAGCTCACATGGGTTAAAGTGCCCCCAGCTCACATGGGTTAAAGTGCCCCCAGCACTGGATGCGCGCGCAGCCTCTACCTGTCGGCCACACGCGCATCCAGGAGAACAGGACGCGCACGCAGCAGCTGGGTAGAGGCTGCATGCGCAGCCTCTACCCGGCTGCTGTGTGCGCATCCTGTAACCGCCGCAGCGGATGTATGCGCGCGCGACAGCTGGGTAGACGCTGCGAGCGTGTCCGGCTCTACAGGATGTGCGCGCAGCCTCTACCCGGCTGCTGCGTGCACATCTTGCAACCGTCGTGGCACGCGCACAGCCGGCTCGTGCCGTGGTGGTTGCATGCGTGCACAGCCAACCGCCGCTGGTTGCGTGCGCATGCGCAGTACACGCTTGTTGACGGACACGCCAAGCCTTACTGTATTATAGTATAGATTGCATCTTCAACCAGCTTTTACATTTTTGGAAGGGGAGCCAAGCATGTTCAAGGCATTACATTCTGTCACGATTTTAAAGCAAAACCTATGCCCTTCGAGATAGATCACCCCGATTTAGGGAGGAAGTTCATGATTTTAGCGTTAACATTTTTAATTGATTGCAACATTTCCTTCTAGATGTTAACTGCTGGAGACGTTATGCACAGGACTGTACCAAGACAATAAAGAATAAAATAAAAAAAACATGGGCACTGTACTTCATCCAGACCGGCCCACTCCAATTATACAAACATGAAGGGCTGGATTAAGATCTCTATGGGCCTGGAGATGAAGATTTGGGTGGTTTTTTTTTTGGAATTTATTTAGTAAATAAATTAAAATATCTTTACATTTCAACAGTGCATATTTAACCAGGCAGATACTGTGTATATACACATATTCACACACAGTATCTCACAGAAGTACACCCCCCTCATATTTTTGTAAATATAATAAAATATCTTTTAATGTGACAACATTGAAGAAATTACACTTTGCTACAATAAGTAGTGAGTGTACAGCTTGTATAACAATGTAAATTTGCTGTCCCCTCAAAATAACTCCACACACAGCCATTAAGGTCTAAACCGCTGGCAACAAAGGGAGTACACCCCTAAGTAAAAATGTCCAAGTTGGGCCCAATTAGCCATTTTCCCTCCCCGGTGTCATGTGACTCACAGGGCTATTCAGAAAGAGGTGAAAACCTTGAAAATGACTGGAGAATTTAAAATTCTAGGTCAAAATAGTCAAATCAGAAAAAGTCTCCCATTTATCTCACTTTCCAAATCGGCTATTTGGTCTAGATTGTTCATTCTCCTGGCAATTTAAAGTTTTCACCTCTCTCTGTATAGCCCTGCTAGTGTTACAATGTCTCATGTGTGAATGGGGAGCAGGCGTGTTAAATTTGGTGTTATTGCGCTAACGCTCTCATACTGGCCACTGGAACTTCAACATGGCACCTCATGGCAAAGAACTCTGAGAATCTGAAAAAAATAATTGCTGCTTTTACATAAGGATGGCCTAGGCTATAAGATTGCCAAGACCCTGAAACTGAGCTGCAACATGGTGGCCAAGTCCATACAGCGGTTTAACAGGACAGGTGCCACTCAGAACAGGCCTCACCATGGTCGACCAAAGAAGTTGAGTGCATGTGCTCAGCATCATACCCAGAGGTTGTCTCTGGGAAATAGACGTAGGAGTGCTGTCAGCATTGCTGCAGAGGTTGAAGGGGTGTTGGGGGGGGTCAGCCTGTCAGTGCTCAGACCATATGTCACACACTGTATCAAATTGGCCTGTATGACTGTCGTCCCAGAAGGAAGCCTCTAAAGATGATGCACAAGAAAGCCCACAGTTTGCTGAAGACAAGCAGACTAAGGACATGGATTACTGGAACCATGTCCTGTAGTCTGATGAGACCAAGATAAATTTATTTGGTTCAGAGTGTCAAGCGTGTGTGGCGGAAACCAGGTGAGGAGTACAAAGACAAGCATGGTGGTGGGAGTGTCATGGTCTGGGGCTGCATGAGTGCTGCCGGCACTAGGGAGCTACAGTTCATTGAGGGAACCATGAATGCCAACATGTACTGTGACATACTGAAGCAGAGCATGATCCCCTCCCTTTAGAGACTGACCCACAGTTCAGTATTCCAACATGATAACGACTCCAAACACACCTCCAAGACGACCACTGCCTTGCTATAGAAGCTTAGGGTAAAGGTGATGGCTTGGCCAAGCATGTCTCCAGACCTAAACCCTATTGAGCATCTGTGGGGCATCCTTAAACCAAAGGTCGAGGAGCGCAAGGTCTCTAACTTTTGCCAGCTTTGTGATGTCGTCATGGAGGAGTGGAAGAGGACTCCATTGGCAACCTGTGAAGCTCTGGTGAACTCCATGCCTAAGAGTGTCAAGGCAGTGCTGGCAAATAATGGTGGCCACACAAAATAGTGACACGTTGGGCCCAATTTGGACATTTTCACTCAGGGGTGTACTCGCTTTTGTTGCCAGAGGTTTAGACATTAATGGCCATGTGTTGAGTTATTTTGAGGAGACAGCAAATTTACACTGTTATACAAGCTATACCCTCACTACTTTACATTGTAGCAAAGTGTAATTTCTTCAGTGTTGTCACATGAAAACATAAAATATTTACAAAAAATGTGAGGGGAGTACTCACTTCTGTGAGATATATTTTATATTTATATTATTATAGTGTATTATTGCAGAAGCCATTTGCACATCACAGCAATTCAAAGAACTGCTTCCCAGAGCTCCTGTGCTACATTCCCCATATGCAGCAAGGAACTCTGGGTAGGATATACAAATGACATCTGTCTCACTTTCATGCATCCTGGGTCCACGGCCGGCGCTGCCGCTAGGCCAACTAGGCGGGCGCCTAGAGCGCAGCACCCACCTAGGGCGCAGCGGCAGCCGGCCAGACCAATTGAAAAAAAATTGTAAATAAAAATGCCCGTGGGGCACCCTGGGGCGGCCGCGTGCTGCAGCCAGCCCCAATACGAGCCGGCGTCACCGCCGGCGTCAAGGAGACGGAGGCGTGGACTTGGTGCTTCCAGCTTCCTGGACCAAGTCCACACCTCCATCTCCTTGACGCCAGCGGCGACGCCAGCACGCATGAGACTGGCTACAGGAAGACAGCGCAAGAGGCAAATACCCAAGTGTGAGCCTGGGGGCAAATACCATGTGTGAGCCTGGGGGGACAAGTACCCAAGTGTGAGCCTGGGGGCAAATACCATGTGTGAGCCTGGGGGCAAATACCATGTGTGAGCCTGGGGGCAAATACCATGTGTGAGCCTGGGGGGGCAAATACCATGTGTGAGCCTGGGGGGGCAAATACCATGTGTGAACCTGGGGGGGCAAATACCATGTGTGAGCCGGGGGGGGCAAATATCCATGTGTGAGCCTGGGGACAAGTACCCAAGTGTGAGCCCGGGGGCAGATACCCATGCCATGTGTGAGCTGGAGGCAATATATTCACCATGTGAGCTTTTTTTTTTTGGGGGGGGGTGCAAGTAGCTGGTCTTGCCTAGGGCGCAAAATAGTCTAGCACCGGCCCTGCCTGGGTCTGTTATTACACAGATCCCTTAAATCAATGCCATGCCATACTATTTGGTTTGTTTTTTAGCAGCGATAAGGTTCATGCAACTGGTCAAAGCCACTCCTATGACAGCGCTGTTTTGTGTTTTGTGTTTTGAGTTTATTCAACAGAAAGCACACAATTAACCAAAGGAGGACCACATGACACAGCATGGGTCCAACAAATGCAGCCGTGATTTAACACAGTCCCGGGTTGTGACGCAGCACACATGGTATCACCTGTGTATTACACCACAGGATAGGACAGTGCTGTTTTGGGTTTATTGGACCCTCCTCAGCTAGGAGCTAGGCATGACCAGTTGCAGTGGATGATTGGACTCGTATGGGAAAATCAGTGCTTACAAGGGTTGTGGTGAAGGACAAAAAGTGTGATAAAAAGTCTCCGCATTAATAAAGTGTATTATTGCAGAAGCCATTTGCACATCACAGCAATTTAAAGAACTGCATCCTAGAGCTCCTGTGCTACATTCCCCATATGCAGCAAGGAGCTCTGGGTAGGACATGCAAATGACATCTGTCTCACTTTTATGCATCCTGGGTCTGTTATTAATTTTTGTCCTCCATCACAACCCTTGTAAGCACCGATTTACCCTAAAGGTCCAAGCATCCACTGCAACTGGTCTTGCCTAGTTCCTAGCTGATGAGGGTCAAATAAACCCGAAACAGCGCTGTCCTAGGAGTGGCTTTGACCAGTTACATAAACCTGATCTCTGCTAAAAAAAAAAAGACATCTAGTATGGCATGGCAATGATTTAAGGGTTCTGTGTAATGACAGACCCAGGATGCAAAAAAGTGAGACAGATGTAATTTGCATGTCCTACCCAGAGATCCTTGTTGCATATGGGAAATGTAGCACAGGAGCTCTGGGTTGCAGTTCTTTGAATTGCTGTGATGTGCAAATGACTACTGCAATAATACACTTCATTAATTATTGCGTGGAGGCTTTTTATCTCACTTTTTGTCCTCCACCATACAGTGGCAAGAAAAAGTATGTGAACCCTTTGGGATTACGTGGAGTTTTGCATGAATTGGTCATAAAATGTGCTCTGATCTTCATCTAAGTCACAACAATTTGAAAAACACAGTCTGCTTAAAATAATACAACACAAACATTAAATGTTTTCATGTTTTTATTGAACAGAACATGTAAACATTCACAGTGCAGGGTGGAAAAAGTATGTGAACCTTTGGACTTAATAATTGGTTGACCCTCCTTTGGCAGCAATAACCTCAACCAAACGTTTCCTGTAGTTGCAGATCAGACCTGCACAACGATCTGGAGTAATTTTGGACCACTCCTCTTCACAAAACTGTTTCAGTGTAGCAATATTCTTGGGATGTCTGGTGTGAATCGCTCTCTTAAGGTCATGCCACAGCATTTCAATCGGGTTGAGGTCAGGACTCTGATTGGGCCACTCCAGAAGGCGTATTTTGTTTTGTTGAAGCCATTCTTTTGTTGAATTACTTGTATGCTTTGGGTCATTGTCCTGTTGCATCACGCATCCTCTGCGGAGCTTCAGTTGGCGGACAGATGGTCTTACATTTTCCTGCAAAATGTCTTGATAAACTCTGGAATTCATTTTTCCATCAATGACAACAATCCGTCCAGGTCCTAAGGCAGCAAAGCAGCCCCAAACCATGATGCTCCCTCCGTCATGTTTTACAGTGGGGATGAGGTTTTGATGTTGGTGTTCTGTGCCTTTTTTTCTCCACACATAGTGTTGTGTGTTTTTTCCAAACAACTCAATTTTGGTTTCATCTGTCCACAGAATATTTTGCCAGTAGTGCTGTGGAACATCCAGGTGCTCTTTTGAAAACTTCAAACGTGCTGAAATATTCTTTTTGGACAGCAATGGCTTCCTCCGTGGTGTCCTCCCATGTACTCCATTCTTGTTTAATGTTTTCCTTATTGTAGATGTGTCAACAAAAATGTTAGCATGTGCCAGAGATTTCTGTAAGTCTTTAGCTGACACTCTAGGATTCTTCTTTACCTCATTAAGCATTCTGTGCTGTGCTCTTGCAGTCATCTTTACAGGACGACCACGCCTAGGGAGAGTAGCAACAGTGCTGAACTTTCTCCATTTGTAGACAGTCTGTCTTACCGTGGACACATGAACATCAAGGCTTTTGGAGATACTTTTGTAACCCTTTCCAGCTTCATGCAAGTCAACAATTCTTGATCGTAGGTCTTCTGAGAGCTCTTTTCTGCGAGGCATGGTTCACATCAGGCTTCTTGAAACCAGTAAACCCAAAACTGGTGTGTGTTTTTAAAGGGCAGGACAGCTTTCAGCAACACATCCAATAATATCACACTAATTGGACTCAAGGTTGGCTCACTCCTGGCTCCAATTAGCTCTTGGAGAAGTCATTAGGCTAGGGGTTCACATACTTTTTCCACCCTGCACTGTGAATGTTTACATGTTATGTTCAATAAACACATTAAAACATATAATGTTTGTGTTGTATTATTTTAAGCAGACTGTGTTTTTCAAATTGTTGTGACTTAGATGAAGATCAAAGCACATTTTATGACCAATTCATGCAAAACTCCACGTAATCCCAAAGGGTTCACATACTTTTTCTTGCCTATGTGTGTGTATTATTATTTTATTATTATTCTTTATTTATAAAGCGCCAGCATATTCCGCAGCGCTGTACAATAAGCACAGTATAGACAGGGTTACAATACATTGAACAACATTTGACAAACAGTACAGGAGGAGATGAGGGCCCTATTCCCGTAGGAACTCACAATCTGGGAGGGTTGGGGTTGGAAACAGGAGGAGAGGACTGTAAGGTGAGAGTGATTGATGATTGCGTCAATGAGTTGGGTGGTAGGCTTCCCTAAATAGGAACGTTTTAAGGGAGCGTTTGAAGGAAGAGAAGTTAGGGGAAAGTCTGACAGTACGAGGGAGAGCGTTCCAGAGAGTGGGGGCTGCGCGTGAGAAATCCTGCAGTCTATCATGGGAAGAGGTGATGCGGTGAGAAGCTAGGCGCAGGTCACTGTTTGACCTTAGGGAGCGGGCTGGGGTGTATTTGGTAATTAGTGAGGACAGGTAGTGGGGAGCTGAGTTAGTGAGGGTTTTGTAGGTAAGGATAAGGATTTTGAACTTAATTCTGCAGTGGATGGGGAGCCAGTGAAGGGACTCGCAGAGGGGAGCGGCAGAGACAGAGCGGCTGGTGAGGTGAATTAGTCTGGCGGAGGCGTTCAGGATGGATTGTAGGGGGGAGAGGCGGGACAGAGGGAGGCCAGATATATATATATATATATATATATATATACACACACACATACATATATTGTACGTAATGTAGCAAGGGATATACTGTATATAACAATGCAGGTGTGTGTGTGTATATATTATGGCAGGTGTGTAGCGGTTAAGGCCGGGTGCACACAAGGCTTGTTTTGTGCGCACTAATGCGCGTCATTAACGTGCGTCGCAGCATATAATTACACATAATGCAAAGACCACACGCATAACATGCGCTACGCATAACGCGCGCTGAAGACGTCCGTCATGGAAACACCGAGGCTGTTGCGCTAGGATTGACGCAACGTTGAACCTGCTAGTTCCAGGTCCCCCTGGTTGTGTCTCTCGCATAGTCCGGGACGCAGTCTGCATTGTACAGCGCTGTCTGGGAAGTTGCTTGCTCTGCAGAGCTGGGGTTTGTATCGGGAGATGCATCACGGAGCTGCGGTCACAGGTAAAATGAGGCACCCTGCATACACAGCACACACCGTGGGGTCCGGGCACTGCCTGCAGTGTAATGTGTGTGCCTGGGAAGATGAAGTGACAGATGCACGCAGCCAATCAATGCGGGCAGGGGCGTTGTTGGCGCTGGCTGCACCTACGGCAGCGAGAATCAAACCCTGGCCAATAGCGATGCGTCTGAGGGGCGGGGTTTCATTCAGGAAATCCATCTGGGTCTCCGTACAACCACAACCTGGGGTGCGGTGCGGCGAAGTGACAGCCCGAGCAATGTGTGCCGGAGAGAGGGCGACAGCAACGAGAAACACGTGACATCCCGGCAACACATGTCATAAACACACAGGGGGCCCCAACCGTGACATCAAGCCCGACACACCAGGAAAAGCAATGCCGGAGAATCCGACGCAGAGCGGCCGGGGCTCTCACCACTACACCCGCTGTGTTATAGTGTGCCATCAGTGCCCAGCCAGGGGCTGCGTGGCTGAGCATCATGGGAGTCCAGTGACCATCACACGACCCGGGGGCACAAACGTCATTACACTGAAAACAACACAGGGACATTGTTTGCAGGCAGCTCGTTATGTTAACTTTTTTTAAAAAAAAAATTCATTCAACTCAAATGCAGTTTTTACGACGTGCGCCAAAATTAACGCATCGTCTGGCCTCTACCATCTCTTCCGTCATTTTTAAACACACAAAAAAATGTCTAGTGTGCACCCGGCCTTAGATATATAGCTGTAGACTATCCTAGCCTAATGCTTTTCTCCTGACGGCTTTCCTCACCCCCCCCTTTTATAATTGTTTCTAGATAATTCTGTTATGTGGAACTTCCTTTATTATATTTCTGCAAAATGGGTTGATGAAAACTATATGTCAATGCCTTGTTAAACACTACTGTATTGTATGGCACTGTATTGTTTGTATGTTCATGCTCATCTGCCTGAAAATAAAGAATTAAAATAGAAAACAAATACAGAAATACAGAGTACCTACCCTGGGTCATGTTACCCACACAAAACCTTCCCTACACCAACCATTTGCCTTAAATTAGCTTATATTGAGTTTGCTATCCACATTTCACTTCAATAACTTGAGTCCCACCCCATCACCTCCTTAACGCTAGTGCTAGCCGCCCAGATCACTTCCCGATATCGCATCCGTAATAGCAGTTTATACCGCAAGCTTACTGTACTTTCCGCTCCCTATACTTAACATGGGGATCGTAAAGAGTGTTTATTGTAAGGACAAGTAAGGTATTACCAAATCCTAACGATGAGTACTGCACCGCTGCTGCAGTGAAAATGTTAGCCACAGCTCTAAGCTGGTGCTGATTCCACGGAATCAGTTATCAACAGCTGAAAATCCCCCAAAAGAATCAGATACTCACCTCTCATCCTGCGGCACGAACCGCGGCCCAATCTGGCTGACGGGAGCAGAGCGAGATGGGGACAAATAGTCCCCCAGTCTTACTTCGCGGATCACTCCACGATCTCTTGAGAGCGAGATCGTGCAGGTTACACGGCCTGCAGCAAAACTCTCCATGGAGTCCTATAACCCTTAACCCGGTTTCGTGCTGGGCAGGTGATAGTGCCCTTCGGGTTCTTACTACCTCGTGGTCTGAATCTTTAGAAATTAATTTCTTACCAAAACGTAAATTGTGGACTGAGGTGCTGTGTATTAACGATACACAACAGCAACTTTAGATTTGCACATCTCACATAAAAGAATATAGCGGTTATTCAAAGAGACGAACGCGCCACCGAATTGCACCAACCGTGAATTTCACCATATGGTGCAATTTTGTGGCAATTTGGCTTTTCAAAAAAGCTGGCAGTTTGCCAAAGTTTAGTCTTATTTCATTTTTCTCTCAGCAGCACAGTATACCTCTACAGTTGTCATACAGTGAATGCATACATCTTTTTGGACTCCAAACAAAGAAATATCAACTTCAATTCTGTTATACTATATATTTTTACTAAATAAGAAATAAGCAATCTTTACTCACGTGCAAAGGATAGACTGATCTTCACGATCTGTAACAGAAAAAGTACAGTTTATGACTGATTAAAACACGATCATAGTTACTGTATGCAATGAAGGACCGCTTATTAACTTAGCAATACACGTAAGTGCCCATTACTAGAATTCCAGAATAATACTTAATAATCCCAAACTGACCAACAACTTTCCCTTCTCTGACCACGTAAGATTTCTCATACACATTTGTTTTTGATACATATTGTAAGATTGACTCAACTGTAGCTACATCAGGGGTGCTATATAATGTCTGATATTGCTACAATAAATAATAACAGAAAATTTTGACAATGAACTTGGAAACATGAACAGTATGAGGTAATCCGGGAAAGGTGTCACGGTCCACGCCGTCAGCGGCAGCGCAAAGGCAAATCTGGTGCTGCCATATCCTGAGATCGCCTGGGCAGTGCTTGTAAACTTTTCCTGCTGCACCTGATCACTTGATCGTTCACTCCCTACTTAAAGGTGGTACGCCCTTTCCTAGATGCTTCTGCATTACTGAAGTCACGGGTCCCCTGCTCTCACAGTGCTATGCACATCTCCTTCCTGAAGCTCCTGCTGCCTTATACCTCTGTTGCTGGATATCCTGTGTACGAATTACTGCTTTGGACTTTGACCACACTGTCTGCATCGACCCTTGCATGAAGCGTTTTTGCGCGTCTTTGTTACGCGTTTTATTTTTTGACGGATGAAATAATGCACGGGGATTGTAATACCAGCGTTAATTTACGCGCGTTAACGTTTAACGCTTGGTGCAAAAATTCACGCGTTTACCGTGAAGAATGTTTTTTCCATGTTGACCGGAAACGCAGAGGGTCTTTGACCTGGGAAGAAATTTAGGCCTAATCCCTTATCACATAAGGGTGGTACCCGGTGTGAGCCGAGGTAGGACTCCCCGGGACTTGGCATAATAACCCTTAAGGTGAGGATACATCAAGGAACACTTAATCCACAAATGCTGTAAAGAGGTAACTGCAGGTTGATATTCAGGAACTGTAGATATGGTATTGCAGGTGGATATGCTAGGCAGACAATGATGAAAGTTCACACAACAGATTGGGTCTTTAGAACCACAGAGAGTGAAGAGATGCTTGGCAGAAATTATGAAAAGTCAAAGCAAACTGGATACCTTTTAAGTTCTTTAGAACCACGAATTGTTTAGCAGTATTGGTGTGGAATCCATGCAGGCAATGGTGATGTCAGAAAACAGTTCAAAGGAGGAAAGTGGAATTCAAAGCCGGAGGTCAAACCAGGCAGTCCAGTCTCCACAAAGAAACTAAAAAAACTGAGCAATGTTCAGAAGGTGACCCGCCCTCAAGTGGGAGAGGCTCAGGCCTCAGGAGGTACAAGGGAGTCCTGGATTGGCTTCATCGGGAGAGGAGAGGTAAGAACCGGACTGGAATCAGGCTACCCGATGCCCTCCAGTGGGCACCGGGGTGGAATCCTGACAATTCCATAGCAACTGACATGTCAATCTTTTATTCGAAGCAATGACTGTAATAAGCTCATAGCAGATGGTAAGAAGGCCTTTGATTGTTTATTTAAAGTTGGATGAGACTTCCGGTTCTGCCTCCATCTTAGCTGGCCATGTTTTGATTGAACTATAATTGACAATGGGCCTTATTCCAAGGTTGGCAAGAAGATAACTTTGAGATATTATAGATAATGTCTTGCGACATTATCTTATCGCTGGCAATTGTTATTCCACTCAGTGGCGTAAACTCTGCTTGCGCCTCGAGTATAGCGCTTCACTACAGTAAATTAACATCTCCTATACTTTTTATAGGAGGCAATAATTTGCGCCTCAGAATAAACTATTACAAAATAGCTCATTCTTGTTTCTTGCCTGGAGATGGTATTTCTCATGCAAATAGATTATCATACAAGCTGGTGGTAAGGGATTTTGACTTTGCAAAATCCCTTAGCACACTCTTACCCCCACTGCAAACACCCTTACGTACCTCCATCAGTGACACTAGGAATCATACAGGAGGAGCACATAAGGTTCCACACTCAAAATTAAGGGGGTTGCTGCTGACAAATGTAACTTGGGTGTAATTGGGGGAGTTGTACTTCAATTAGCAGAGCTAATGCTGACGTCAGCTAAACCAGGAGTATTAGCTTAATCAGGAGCATTAGCTGATGTTTGCTTTCACAGCTTGGCAATTACTCCAAAATTATACTCGTTAGTGGTAACTTGGTGCAGTGGCACCAAGGCGGGTGCGGACCGCACTGGATAACACCATGTCACCAACCCTGTGATGCCAGGAATAAAAAAAAATTGTCACATTTATTTTTAGTGGAATATGTGTGTGTCACACACACTCCAACTGATACCGACACCTTCACGGTGTGTCAATTTATTTTTTCCTCCACCCATCATCGTGCATTTGCAGCCCTGCTTCTGAGGTTGCAGTGCGGCGGCCAGGACAAAAATCACAAATGGCGTGGCCAGCCGGCCCCCTCTGATGACGCACAGTGCCAAGGGGAGCACCACGCCGGCAGTCTGACGTCACAGCCCTATGAATAAAGTTCCATCCTGCCAGTTCTCCGTCTCACGCACACATCGCGGCCTCTGTGTGCCTCAGCTGCCTGCCGGAAACACGTGGTGCACGCACCGCTGTAGCCATCCTCAGATTGACTGCCACTAAAAAGGTAAAGATTTATGGCCTGTCAGCTCAAGAAATGGGGTCACCATGCATTCGGCAAATGCATTGATCCCGCAGCAGGTCATTGTGAAAATCCGGCTGTCTGCATGGACCAAGCCAGACATCTCCGAGCTGATAACCAGCTGCAGCCTGTCAGGTCCTCACCCAGACACCCAGTTCCTGGTTGCCTCGTGGGTTCAAGATCAAACTCCACAACATAAATCTTCTGCAGAGCAATCACTGGAGTTAAGCGAGAAGCAAACTCTGCGGGCCAGAAAAAAAAGGGTTCCAAAATAATGTGCCACAGACAGGGGCGGACTGACAACTAATGGGGCCCCCTAGCAATAGTAGGTCATGGGGCCCCCTTGTTCCGCAGCCACAGGAGGCCACACCCATAAAACACCCACCCCCTACAACGCAACACCCACATGTACATTGTGCTAAAGAATTTATTTCTGAACTCCTAAAAATAACCTTTGAAAATCCACGTGGACCCAGCAGCAATTTGTGCCCCCCCTCCATACTTACAGATGGCCACCTCACTGCTGCAGCAGCCATCACCCACTCATTGCAGCTAAGGCTACACCCCAGCACAGAAAGTCCCTGTGAAAAATGTGGGAAACTGCCAATCACTTTAAAAAGATACTGTACAATCCCGACAAACTGTACATTACAGAGCTCCACAGAAATAAAACCCACAGTAATGTGCAGCTCACACATGGGTATATATTGCCCCCCCAGCAGCTCACACATGGGTATATATTGCCCCCCCAGCAGCACACACATGGGTATATATTGCCCCCCCAGAAGCACACACATGGGTATATATTGCCCCCCCAGCAGCACACACATGGGTATATATTGCCCCCCCGCAGCACACACATGGGTATATATTTCCCCCCCAGCAGCACACACGTGGGTATATATTGCCCCCCAGATAGCACACACAGGGGTATATATTGCCCCCCAGCAGCACACACATGGGTATATATTGCCCCCCAGGAGCACACACATGGGTTATATATTGCCCCCAGCCGCACACACATGGGTTATATATTGCCCCCAGCAGCTCAAACATGGGTTATATATTGCCCCCAGCAGCTCAAACATGGGTATATATTGCCCCCCCAGCAGCTCACACATGGGTATATATTGCCCCCCAGCAGCTCACACATGGGTATATATTGCCCCCCCCAGCAGCTCAAACATGGGTTATATATTGCCCCCAGCAGCTCAAACATGGGTATATATTGCCCCCCCAGCAGCTCAAACATGGGTATATATTGCCCCCCCAGCAGCTCACACATGGGTATATATTGCCCCCCAGCAGCTCAAACATCGGTACATATTGCCCAAGGAGCTCAAACATCTGTATATATTGCCTAAGCAGGAGCAGCTCAAACATGGGTATAGATTGCCGCACCCCCCCCCCACTCACTGGCTCCCCGGCGGCACGGAGGGCCCGGTTTGGGGGTGACACAGTGGGCCCCTGCCGGTTTCCCTCTGATCACTGAACTTAATGCTGCAGAGGCACCTGCTCCGCCCCCTCACGTGACGTGTCACGTGAGGTGGCAGTGCAGGCACCACCGCAGCATTTTCAGAGTGCGCCACTGGCTGCCTGTTAAGTTCAGTGATAAGAGGGAAACCGGCGGGGGGGCCACTGCGTCGCCTCAAACCTGTCAGGTATATTACACAAAGGAATTTTAAAATGGATGCCTGTAGCCATTTTGTTTTTAAAGACAGTTTCTTTTCTTTAAAATTTTCTCTAGGTTTAGAAATGAATGAGATTTTTTTTTACAGAGTTCATTCCTGGGTGAAGTCTTTTATATTTTTTTTTAAGAAGTGCCAGACATGAAGGAACCTAGAATGTTTGTGTGTGATAAGGCTAGCCTTAAGTGCTAAGACGTGTCATAATTAAATTTATTGGTCTGTCTTAAGTTTTAAAACAAAAGATATTTTGTCTTTTGGGTATAGGAATAAGAGTTAATATTCTGTAATATAGATTTCTATTCACGAAATATATGTTTATAATCAAGGTATATTTTATTATATTTACAGTAGGAAATATATACTCCAATAAATATTGTAGAAAGTATATAATTGGTAAATAATAAAACTTACTAAAGAATAGATTCTGTTGAGTTAACCAGAAAAGAATTTAGCTGATAGTAAGTAATTTCAAAAGGGAGTAGGGATATAAATTAGACAGAGACACAGTGTCTAACGACTGAGAAGAGAAGGTCTTTGTTACGTCAGATTGACCTTTTGACCCGAGATAGGAATATTAAAAAGAAAT
Source organism: Leptobrachium leishanense (assembly GCA_009667805.1). NCBI lineage: Eukaryota > Metazoa > Chordata > Amphibia > Anura > Megophryidae > Leptobrachium > Leptobrachium leishanense. Next base: position 72,774,481 of record CM019073.1, on the reverse strand, counting down.
GGTGGAATTAATTAAGAAGTGCAATACTGCCCTCTAGAGGATAGTAAATATTCAATAATATTGCCAGTGACGTCAAATTGGCTATAATAAGCGGCAATGTTATTTGCAAGTCAGTCGGAGATTCCAGCATTCAGACTCACACCGCAATGCATTCAGACGTCCAGTACACATGACACTCTGAGAGTAAGTCGGAGATTCCAACACTCAGACTCACACCACGATGCAGGCAGATCCCAAGACATGAGGCAATCAAGATTCTCACCAAATTTCTGACTCTCACCAAATCTCTAACTCACATGCATTGATTATCTGATCGATAATCTTCACACATTCCAAAATTATTACATCAGGAATTCCAAGGCAGACTTTATCAACATCCAAATTGGAGAGGTAATGTATGAAATTAAGGAATTAATGTAAATATATATATTTGTAGATATTCTTGCAACGTAGACTGAGACTTCTCAGATTCGGTTAGATCCAAATTCTAAGTATTTTCTATTCTGCAGATAGAAATATGAAGAAGTGGATATAAGGATTTATTCCTAAAAGAAATGTTGTAAGATTGATACCAATATATATATTGAATTTGGAAATTACTGTGATTAAAATTAATAATTAAGGAATTATATAACTACAAAATAAAAGCAAAAGATTAGAAGTTTAATTCTCGAGATTAGGGGAGGATTCACTAAATAAGTTTTTATTACTTATCATTAAATTAGCTCATCTTTTGTTGATCCATGTAGCATAGAGATATATATATATATATATATATATATATATATCTATAAGAGCTGGCTGGTTAAACATTGTTTGCTGGGAAATGCATGTTGTATTAAGCAGAAATGTTTATTAACCATTTGTGTATTAGTTACTAACTGATAAGGTAAATGATATTAATCATATATGCCGTTACTAACAGGAGATACATATATTGTGAAGCTAGTTTTTATATGCTGATGGATTGTGGTTTATACATTTTTGTTTATGATATGAGATTTGAAACTTTTTTGTATACGTAATAAATATATATATATATATATATATTTTTATCCGATTATTGATTATTGTATTTTTCAAAGCAAAACACAGACAATTAAATGAATTCAGGATAATTTCTAAGAAATATAAACGATTGATATTTGTGTCTCGTATAAATTTCTTATGAAATAATAATCCCTGATATATTGGAGGCAACTGCCGAGGTAGGTCCAGTAAGTCCAATATAGACATATTGGAGGCTTGGCTAATGAGTCAAATATATACAAACGTGTTGTATTCACGTGCAGAGATTATATCCGACAAACCGGACCCCTACCGACCCTCGGACAGTGCCCGATGGGTCAGTCTGCCCCTGGCCACAGATCAACAATAAATAAGCTACATGAAAACTGAAATAACGTGCCTAAAATCCAAACAGTGAACCATACTTATATACAATTCTATACATTTGGTCCCCCTAGACATATATTAGTCACAAAAATAAATATAAAAATGCCTATCAATGTCAGCTCTGTAAGAAAAAAAAACCTGTAGTCCGTCAGTTCCTAAGGCTAGGGTCAGACTAACGCATTTTTCGCGTTGTCCGTGAAAAAGTGCGTTCGAACGAATGGACGCATTTTTTCACGGAATACGCAATAGCGGTCATACATGGGCATTTTCGTCCGTGATTTTGTACGGATCATCAATAAAACCCTTTGTGTCTGGACGTTATGTTGGCCGGACATTAGCAGCGTCTGACGTCTCCTAATCACACACACACGCCGCTAGTGGACGCAGAGCACTCTGTACGTCAGTACTAGCGGTTTCACGTTCTCAAAAAAAATGCACCTTTGTGAGGCCGTTCTTTGTATGCTGCCTGGCATTGGACGTCATTTGCTGCTAGCACGGCCGTGATTTAGTGCTGCTAAACGCACGTTGATACTACGTTAGTCTGACCCTAGCCTTAGAGCTGTAGACAGTTTGCCCCTGATATAATGTGCAGTGTGTATCATTGAGCTGCACAGCAATAAACCTCACAGTAATGTGTGGGGTGTGTATGACCAGGAGTTTCATTACTGTGCTTCTCAGTGATACGCTCACAAACTGTACAGTTCTGTGAGTTTTGTTACTGTGCAGCTGTTATACACACACACTGCACATTACCGTATCACACAGCAATAAAACTCAGTAATCTGTGCTGTGTATAAGGCTCCGGTGAGACGAGCGCAGTGTTCAAGACCGTTTTTGCACACATATTAACGTCTGTGTTAGCATAGAATTATGAGCAATAGAGAACACACGAAGTGCGTCCGCACCGAACTTCAGAAGCACACCGGACGCAGCAAACGGACGCAAGTTAGGCAAGAACGTCAATACGCTAGGACGGACGCAAAGAGTGTGCCACGTCCGCATAGCTGTGTGAGTGATGGGACGAAGTCAGATGGTCCGCATTTTTGATGTCCAGCACCTTGACGGACAAAATGGTTTTTCATATGAAAAATGATACAAATTGATACATAATATTATTTCCCATAGGTCCCTCTTTTTCTTTACATCAGTCAAAAATAATGCACCGTGTGGCCACTACCGCATCTACCGTCAGTAAGTACGTCCGTTGTGCACGGACGCACAGAATGCGTTCATCTAACCCTAGCCTAAGAGCAGCACAGAATCCGCAGCAATAAAACTCATAGTAATGTGCGGGGTGTATCACAAAAAAAGTAGTAAAACCCGGGGGGGGGTGACACCATGAGTTACCGCACCGGGTAACACCAACCCTAGTGACTCCACTGACTTGGAGAGTTTAACCCTTTCCCACCGCAGGACATTCTATGCCATCCCGTCAAGTGTGGTCCTTGAAGATGCAAGGTGTACTGGTATGCCCCACTGACTTCAATGGGCCCCTCCCTGCAGCTAGGGCGTGCTGTGTGCCATTGGCTGCAGTGGAATGGCAGCAACTCAGACCGTCCCCTGTAGCCAATGGCGTTGTGCATCGGTTGCATGGGGTGGCCAAATCAGAGGTCCACTGCTGCACCTGGTGGCAAGGCGTACAAGTATGCCTTGCCGTTGTTGACCCCCTCTTGACGGGCGCCGCCCGCCCGTTGTGAAGGGGTTATTGAAGTTTACAGGATGGTCAGAATAGTGGCTTGAGCTGCTTCTATTACCCCTTTTGCACTACCTTCCATCTCATTCATATTATGTGACCCTGTCAAACTCAGCCCTGTTTCTCTTGCTTAACCCCTTCAATATCAGGATCGAGTATATGCGATCTGCAAGATTTTGGTGTGACTATTTTTGGAATCACATGAATTGAGGGCAGATTTGTGTGTAAAAACTGGGAAGATACTTGTGTATGTATGAATATATATATATATATATATCCCCAACGTATATACAGCACTCCTTCTCTAATACAGCCAAAAGAGTTAATGCCCAGCCCCGGTGCTTAAATCCCAAAAATGTATAACCTCTATGGTCCTGCTTTATGTTCACAAATAGATCAATATTGCTAACTGGCCAGTCCACGTGGAAGACCACACAGTAAAGTGGTGTATATGAGCGAAACAGAGCTCCAAAACAATGAAACCGACAGCAATGTGAACAGCATATGACAGAAACCTCAGCTATAAATCTGACAGTAATATGTGTTGTGTATCACAGAATCCACAGTAAAAAAAAACAGTAATGTGCAGTGTAGTAAGCAAGCATTCCAGATTTCAGTGTTTATAGGCACTCGAGATGTAAATGCAGGACTGTCTGCCTCCCTCACTTTACACCTTCAACAAGAAACAATTATAAAGCATCTTAAAGGGATATGCATGCTTTGCTTGTGTGCTTTAAAAAAATGTGCAAGGTGTTTTGAATGAGTCAGTCTCATTCACAGGAATAAAAAGCAAGTAAATATGACATTTGGCATATTTATTGGCTTTTGTATTTTCCACACCTACCTCAGGAGGCCCTTTGAGCTAACCAGTGTGTATTCCTAGTAATAGATTAAAAAAAACACACTGAACATGTGTGAAGGAAAAGGAATCCTCAGACCACCATCTGCTAACCTATAAGAAGGACCCTATAAGTAGTTAAATAACACCCCAGGAATTATAATATTAATAGATAAATTAAGGTTTAAAATATAAGAAATAGTTTTAAGATAAATTGATAGTCAGCAGTATTATAGGACTAAGGTTCACTTCTCAAGATGTTTGCAAATGTCTTTAGAATGACAAAGGACACTGATGTTTGCAAATGTCTTTAGATGCTGATGTTTGCAGATTTCTTTGAAGTGATAAAAGAAAAGTGCTGATGTCTGAAGAAATGCTGATATCTCAAGAAATCACATGCCGAGGCCACGGGACTGTCTAGAAATGTGTCACCAGACCTGTATTGAAACTGGCCAATGAACTATGTTATGTTTTGAAATGTTAACTAATGAAATAAAGAGCCAGCGCCTTGACACAGGTATAAATAAGTGTCAAAGGACCGTTGGAAGGCAGAGAGAAATTGCCAGACAAAATTACATGCCTCGTGTGTCCTTTTTTTGAAAGGATTTTCTCTCTCCCTGCGCAGAAGGAGAGTTAACTCAAGGTGTGCCTAAGACAGGATCTTAGGGGTTAAGGACGGACAATTGGAGACCATTATTCTCTTCAATCTGCGACGGAGTTTTCCACTCCGCCCCTGCACTCTGATCTGAGGGGAGGGCAGGGCGGAGTGTCATTCCAATCTAAAACACTTTCACTTCCAGCTACTGCAGATACAGGAAGGTAAAGAAATCAAAACACACAGGGAGAAAAGAGACAGCAGAGAGAGACAGCAAAAAAGCACCGAGAGAAAGACATCAAGATAAAGCAGAGGGCCAGTAAGAAAAAGCAGAGAAAACGCAAAAAAAAGTGCAAAGAGAGCACGCACAAGAGTGTGGGAGTGACGGACCGTGTGAAGGAGTTTGAGGGAGACAGTGAGTATGTAAACCACGAAAGAGCACAAGTGAGCGTGTCAGTTGGTGGGTGAGTCTGTGTGTGAGCGAGACGAGTCAGCGGGTGAGTGTGTTAGTTAGTTAGTTATATATAGGCTGAAAAAAGACATGCGTCCATCGGGTTCAGCCTCTCCCACATAACCTACTGCTGTTGATCCAAAAGATCAAGAAAAGTTGGGGAGAGAGTCTTGATTTCACAGTTGCAGAGATAGCTAATATTCAGTTTCTCCAGTCTGAAGTTCTCAGTTTGCACTGGGTTTCAAGTGTACAGCTTGTACTAGTTCATGTGAAGCTTTGATTCGTGGAGTAGTGGGCTGGGAGGAGGAGGGGAATATTCAGGAAGTGGGAGCTGATGAAACACCTAGCTGAGGGGTGTGGCCAGAGAAGATGAAATCAGAGTTTAACCCCATAAGGACCAATGACGTACATAGGACCAAGGACATACTATGTACGTCATGGTCCTTTATCCCCCTTCCTCCCTATACTCACATCTCCTTGAAGCCGGCCCGACGGTTTTATGGGCCCTGGCCATTGCGATGACATCATTTTCTGGTGTCTGCAGGGGAGGACCTGAAAGGGGGGGGTCCTTTGGGCCCCTCTCCCTCCCGCACGGCTGCACAAAAAAGAGGCACCGTTGGAAAGGGCAGAGTCTGCCCTTTTCAGCAGTGCCTCTGTTTTTTGTATTTAAATTTTTTATTTTGTGATAAAGGTCACAGACCGGCCAACAAAGTTGTCCTCGCAGGGTCAAAAAACATATTCTCATAAAACACATAGAACAAGTGAGGGAGGGTGTGTCTCAGAAGATCAAAAGAAAAAGTCAGAAAAACTCAGCAAAAGGGTCTCTGGTGGGCAAAAAAAAGAAAATACAGCCTCGCAGTGAGAGAAGGGCAGCAAGCTCAGCATGGGGGGGGGGTCATCTCAGTAAACAGAACGTGGCAGGCCAGGTATCAAAAAGGAGGTGATGATGCCCCCCATCGATGGGCAGCTCGCTACTGCCAAGAGACTTCACTGCTACATTCTCTGCAGGGGGACAAGTGCCGGGTTGCTCTGCAATCTCCCTCTCAACAGCATACTCGTCGGCGCCCAGCACTTCCTCACCACACATCTCAGGAATCGCATCTGCAAACTGGGGGACTGGCAACCGGAACTCCTGGGGCAGCGCAGGCCACCGCATCATCCACCCCTGCCACAGAACCATCCGCAGGCGAGGCCCCCGCGGGCTCATTTCCCAGGGCAGCCTCCGCTGCCCTGCAGTATAGCCACCATCCGGCGTAAGGTGCTCGTGTAATTGGGCTCGATTCCTCCTCCAGGAGCTCCAGACAAGCGTCCAGGCCCGAAATCACATCCATTCTCATCTCGGTGAGGGGAGGGGGAACGCCACGCTGCAGGGCCTCAGTCGCTTCCACCACCGTGCCGACATCCGGAGCAGCCGAGAGATGGGGGCCCTCCATCCCTGCGGCACGCATCAGTCGCCCGCCCGGCAGTAGTCTCTTCAGGGAGGCAAGGGGGCTGCGAGACAGAGACCCGTCAGGGCTGCGAAGTAGGCCTCAAAATGGCCACCGGCCGTGTGTTGCAGCTTTTATTCAGGCAGGCCAAAACTCACTTCCTGGCACCAGAGGGGGGGGGGCAACACAGGCTCCAGAGGTCGCCTACCCGATGGGCAAATAACGAGCGAGGTCACCCAAAAAACCCCTCACAGCAAAGTCACAGACAGAGCTCCAGCCAAACGTGTCCTCTTCCCTCCCGCGGTGCCTCTCTTTAACCCCTTAGATGACGGATCGTGATTTGCTCCCAGAGGTATGTTTGATTTGCATGTTAGCCAAGCCTCCGGGTCACCCCCCCCCCCCACTCACTGACATCGCCATATGTGCGATGACGTCAGTTTGACAGTTAACCCCCTAGCTGTCATGACGTTCCAAATAAAGTGCAATCATAAACAGGGCACACTCAGTATATTTAAAGGTGCAAATGCAATAAAAGTGCTTATAGTGCTTATTGCAGCAAAAGTTGAATTATGTCAACTTATACGGTACATGTAACCCAAACATATATAGTCCAGGATCGTGCTAAAAAGTGCAGATCTCAGTATCAATGTCCAACCATAAGACCTAGATAAAGTGTATTGACACACAAAGTGCGATATAAATGTCATTAACAACCGTAGATGCCAGGTAAAGTCTTATTCATAACCTGGTGTCCTTGTGCTTCTTTGAATCCTTCAAGTTTTAGATGCTCCAGTGGGGAAAAGAAAAAAAAGGTATATGGTGCAGTACCTCTTAGTAAGTCGTATAATTTATATAGCAGAGAACACACTTACACTTTCCAGAGCCTAATAGGTCCAGGCTCTGGGTTGAATCACCTTGGGCCAAGTGGAGGGTGGCCACTACCCTTCGTTGTGTCACTTTGTTGCCTCAAACGAAAAATATTGTAGAGCGACAGCGTTCTCATAGTGCAGTTAAACCAGTGAGTACATAAGAAATATAAGAAGCTAGTCACTCAAATTTCGGAGCCTTAGGTATCCAGGCTCAACTTAACAGCCAACAGTGCCTCTTTATGGTGGGCACCTCTACCTCTTGAGCTGGTTGTTTGTCTCCTGGACAGGTCTCCTGGCGTTGAGTGCTGAAATCCCAGAATTCACTGTGGGTGTCAAACTCACAATCGAAAATACATGAATGGTACTTCGTGAGATTAAAAACAGTGGGTAAATTTTATTTAAAATACATAAGAATTAAGATATTAAAATCGGGGGGGGGGGAGTGAAGGTGCAAAGGTCCAGAGACACGTTTTGGCAACTCAACGTGCCTTCCTCAGTCTGTTGCAGGCCAGTGTATAATGGAAAAGGGGGGACCTGAGGGTCTCCTGGAGTCCCTTTTATATACGTTGAGTACTTGACAAGCTCTATGCCGGTGTGTTGTAGCCACTTCCGGGTTCTCGGGAGTCACGGTCACATGGTATGCGTCACGTCATCGGATAAATTTCACTAACAAGTTGCAAACAATGGATTATAAAATTTGCAATAAATATACTGGATAAAAACCGGGGCTCAAATTGTAAACTATATAACACTGAATCGTTAAAATATAGATACAATGCATATGGACAGGCAAAGGGATGGTTATAACAATTGGGGAAGCGAGTGAATGGACAAATGGTATAGCTTTATACTGTGAAGATTTTTATATGAATCAGTCTGGTGCTGGACAAGGTGGTAGTAAATACGGTACATATGGATGAGCAGACAAATAGTTGTAGCAGTTGGAGAAGCGAGTAAACGGACAGACAGTATAGTTCTATGCTGTATTAATTTCATTTTTTTATAGCTGCAGCATATACACGCAGATTGACGTTGACAGGCGCAGCAACCTAACGTTAGAAAATGGTGGTTCTGAATTTTTTAATTTTCTGACATGGGTGATAGAAGTCCATAGAGACTTATAACATCAATTTGGCCAATCTCTGTCCATATAAACTGGCAGGAGACGCATCTTCCTTGTTTGACTCCATAGCAGGGCTGAGTGCAACAAACAGTTCCATATTTATTTGCAGCCACGTAACACTTAGGGCCATATTACAAAGCTGGTGCTTGCTAACTTAACCAGAGCTGTTGTAAACTTACCAGAGTCATTATAGCCTATGGAGCTGTTAAGTTAACAACAGCTCTGGTTAAGTTAGCACCAACTATGTAATACTGCTCAAACTGTTTAGGATTTCTCTTGCATACAGCAGAATTTCCTTTGTACCAACTGTATGTTGAGTCTTCAGGATGAGCTTGCATCGCTTGCAGCTTCTTGGTACGCCTGCAAAGCTAACTCTATGTAGCCTGGTTTCTGAGCCTCTGTTTTCACAAATATCTTCAGGAGTTCAGCACCCTCCAAACACAGCAACTCCCTCGCACAATCTGTGTCTGAGTGCAACAGGTTATACAACTTAATTAAACTAACTGAATCCTCGATCAGGTCTCTCTGGATCATGTCTATAAGTAGTACAATCTTTGTGCAGTATAGATGCCACGCCATGCCGCCAAAGTGTCGTGCACTGTTGAGCGCAAGAGATTGTACTTGCCATATTGGTCAATGTTCCCATATGTCTGCTGGTGAACTCTAATGTATTCCGCCGAGTCTGGGTCAAACTGAATCAGGCACCGGTTCAGAAGTTCTTCGTGTCAGTCCTGCTGGAACATGGCCTGCATATTTTCTTCTCAGAAGATGGGTGGTGGAACCATTTTGCGTCCCGCTCTGGAAAAGAAGACTTGGATCACCCTGTCCTTTTCTTCCCATGTATCTTTCCGAAGTACTCCACTTGGCTCCCGTAAAACAATGAATCTCTCATGGTGTGGAGTGCTGTAAGTTATGTTGGGGAACAGGTATTTCGCAGTTTCAATGTCACGAAGGATCTCGTCAGCCAAAACTTAATTTATTGGCTGGCGTTCGCTAAAAACTGGTGGCATCTCCAAGTTTTGTACAGTCTCTTGGTACTGTGTTTCAGTGAGCAGTTTGAATGTGGGGGGGGGGCTCAGCTCCTGCTTCTTGGGCTTGAAGATCTTCTCCAGATTAAGACCCGTCATCTTCTTCAGCAAACTCTGGACATCGGAGTCTGAGAAAGCAGCTGACCGGGGTGCTCCAGAACACCTAGTCCTGCATCTGCCCGCTATCTCTGACCTGAGCCGCCTCCTCCGCATCAAGCCGATGCGTGCCGCCATGTCTGCTGTCACCTCTGCTAAAATCAATTCTGATTGGCTGAATCCCGTAAAAAAAACAGTCCGCACACTGGATTTCTGCGCGCAACGGTACTGTCACAATCAGTCACAGGGAGGGCACCTTGCATTAGCCAAGGTGAGGCACTGGTATAAAGGAAAGCCCCAATATGTAGAGGATACAGAGAAAACCTAGGCCAGAGACCCTGCACAATAAACAGAATCCCTACTCTGAAAGGCCGGATCTGCTCTAAAAGGAAAAATGAATACAACGACGCCGTGCAGAGTTTCAGGATCTTCAGCCAAGACAGGAAATATATATCAATATATAAACAGTACAGCCAAGGAATATCCAGATAGAAGTCAAGTGAAAAGCCAGAAGTCATAAACCAACACGTTTACCTTATACAGATGCAGGAAATCCAGAACCAGAATATCAATCAGCCAGGCCAGAACCATGTAATCAGTCAGACATATAACCAGACAAAGGAAACACTAGAACTAATTACACGGGAAACACTGGACATAAACTAGAACCTGCCCTAACTAAAGAAACAACAGACAGATAGACCAAAGAAATAAGGAAAACATAAACCTAAAGAGACTGAACAGCAGGAACATCTACTCAGCAGCAAACAGGAACTGAAATTAACAAAATGCAAGTGCAAATGGGATATGGGCCTATTGCTTTATATAGGGAGGTGATCAGCCCACTTTACCAACAGGAGAGCTAAAAAAGAGCAAACCACACTTAACCCCTGAGCTGCATTCCAGGGAAAGCAATACACAGAAACACATGGGAACCACAGACATAAAGAATACAGAGGGCAGGGGGACAGGGCTGGAACATGGAAACGTGACAGGTACTTTGCGCGCATTTTTGCGCGTTGGTTTTACGAACGTTATTTTTTGACGGATGAAAAAATGCGCGAGGATTGTAATACCAACGTTAATTTTCGCGCGATAACGCTCAACACTGTGCGCAAAAAAAACTGTGCTGCGGGAGCGTTTTTGCATTGAGAATGTAATAGGGCCCATACGGAAGAAATGCAGAAATGTAAAAAAACAGCAGTGGGTACTTTCGGACAGACAATGGTAAAATTGCCTGGTCACTATGGGGTTAAAGCAAGAAAATACGGGGGCGTGTCTGGCTGTATATGGGAACAGACGTGTTCCGACGGAGCTCCGGGTATTGTTGCTGTGGAGGGGCATTTCTGCCCAGATTCCTCCTCGTTTTAACCCCTTCGGGGAGTCCCTGCACGGCTGGACAGCGGGGGTTTTGCTCTGGAGCCTGATTTGCTCCCCCCTCCAGAGCCCAGCAGAGATTTAGACCTTTCATCCCGGCGACCACGAGCTGCCGGCGGCCATTTTGAGGCCTACCAGCTGGCTCTTTGGGACCTACCCCTTGTCGCCCATGCCTCCCACTGTGGAATCCCAGGACCTGGGTGCACTGGTGTATTTTGGCCTAGGCCGACTAGGCCCAGGGCAGCACTTTCCAGGGGGCGACGGCCCGCACTGGGTGGCCCCACCCCTAAAAAAAAAAAAAATCTTTCTTTTTTTTTACTTTTGCAAAGTATTTTACCAGGAAGGATACATTGACAGGGTTATCCAAAGAGATTCGAAAAGTCACCGCACGTTCGGTGACTTTTCGTTCTCTTCAATTCGGTTCCTTTTGCCGATTGCATTTCGGTGACCCTGCGGTGTATTCAGCAAGCACCACAGGGTCCCCGAATTGCAGGGAAAAGATGCCGCAAACCTGACGAAAACTAACCGAATGCACGCTGAAAACAAGCAAAAACATCTGGATTAACCTTCGAAAAAACCCGAACAGGAGCCGAACAGGAGCCGAATCACACAGAGCCGAAGCAGCTGTGACGTAGAGGAGGCAGTGAATAAATTAGAAAAACCATTTGTATGAATCTGGGAAAAAGAAACGCTGTTTGCAAAGAAACTACTGAGCGAAAATGTCTGAAATTTTCACAGGAGGTCCAGGGAATGATAATAAAGAGGGCTGTTACAAAAAAAATAAGCAAACTGAAAAAAAAAAAAAAAAAAAAATCGGACTTTTAATTTTTTTTTAAAAAATTCAGAAAAATGCTTAAAGTATCCTAAAAAATCTATAAATAAAGAGACTTTTTGCTGCAGAATTTTATAATGAACGGTTTATTAGATATTGAATTAAAACAGGAATATTTTTAACATTGAAGCCTATGGGATTCGCCTGAATAAACTTGCCGAATTAAACCACCGAATGGCAGGGCATTAGAGGAACCTTTCACTGCTGGTTTGTGTTCTCTGAATAGCCGAAGCAGTGCTTTTTCATGAGGATTTCACTGCCCTCGAACAGGGACCGAACAGGCACCGTATGTTCAGGCAATTCGACAGGATTTGGCGAATTGCCTGCTCTCTGGATAGCCGAATGGCCAGGAAAGGTAACCGAACACTGATTTTCAGCGTTCGGTTACCTTTCTCAAGCAATTCGAATCTCTTTCGATAACCCTGTGAGATTTCACTAATTTACACTTTCAATTTCACTTTCCAGGGGGCAGCAAAAAACCTCACCACTAAATGGGTTACTCACAGAGCACCGAAATGACGACAACTTTTTGGTGTTCTGTAGTTCCCTGCACTTAGGAGAATAAAATTTCCGCACCCTGCAGTGAATTCACCGTTCACCGCAGGGTCCCCAAAGTGCATGGAGTCGGCCGCTGAATGCTGCCACCGCAAACCCGTGGCCTGCTGTTTTCAAAAGAACTACTGAACGAAAATGTCTGGAATTTACATATAAGATCCTATGATTGATTAATAAAAGGTTCTGTTACAGAAAAAAGAAAAACTGCTATTAAAAAAAAGGGGGGGGGATTTTGCCCAAAAAAATCTGAAAAATGACTAAAAGGTACTAAAAAAAATCAATAAGTAAAGACTTTTTACTGCAGATTAAAATAATAAATGATTTATTAGATATTGCATAAAAACGGGAATATTTTTAACATTGAAACCTATGGGGTTCGCCTGAATAAACCTGCTGATTGAAACCACCGAACATCAGGGCATTTCACTGCCATTTCTCTGAGTCTCAGTACCACATGACTGGCTGAACCACGTGAAACGCACGCGTGCAGCTGCCCGCCCTTTCGTTAACACAGATTCTATTCTGGACTGAACACCCACCGGGAAGGGAATCAAAGCTACAGTGCACCCTCTGACAGTGGCACCCCACTGCTGACAAGATGGCTCCACAGCATAATTGCTGTGTGCTCATATACACTCGATTTGCTGGGAGTTTTACTGCAGTGGATTCTGATGCACTCATACACACCGCACATTGTATTGCTGGGAGTTTTATTGCTGTGGATTCTGATACGCTGACACACACCACACGTTGCATTGCTGTGAGTTTTATTGCTGTGAATTCTGATGCTCTCAAACACACCGCATATTGCATTGCTGGGAGTTTTATTGCTGTGGATTCTGATACGCTGACACACACCAAACATTGCATTGCTGGGAGTTTTATTGCTGTGAATTCTGTGTTACACACTGCATATTACTGTGAGTTTTATTGCCCTGGAGCTCTGGGATACGCTCATACATACTGCACATTACTGTGAGTTTTATTGCTGTGCAGTTCTGTGATATGCTCATACACACTGCACATTTCTGTGGGTTTTATTGCTGTGCAGCTCTGATATGCTCATACACAGTGCCCATTTCTGTGGGTTTTATTGCTGTGCAGCTCTGTGATACGCTCATATGCAGTGCACGATTCTGTGGGTTTTATTGTTCAACCAATTAGAGCGGCTGTGATCCAGTAGACTTGACATGCATGGCTGTTCTTTGTAAAAATGCTTGAATTTAAACATTTCATAATTTTCTTTATCTCAATAGATACATTTGAAATGGTATACAAAATATACAAGTAGGCACTTGGTATCCACTTTTAATATAAAGAGAGGAAAAGGCGGAGCTCTAAGAGGAAAAGGTGGAGCTTAAAGAGGAAGGGTGGGGATTAACCAGGAAGACGTGTGCCCTTGACAGGAAGGGGTGCGTTAAATTTAAATTAGGGGGTGCACGAGTTTAGTCAGGCCTAGGGCAGCACAAAACCTAAATACACCACTGCCTGGGCGATCGGCTGTCGAGAGGTCGGTGGATGGAGGGCCCCCATCTTCTGACCACGACGGCGGTTCCTACGGCGGTGTTGGTGGAGGAGGGTGCCTGGTGGCATGTGCCTTGCCCTCCTCCTACTAGAAGCCTGGAGGCTATCTTTGACGATTTGGAGGAGTGCATGCGGCTGCTGCCAGAGGACGAGGGGAGCCCGCTGACTAGAGGCTCCTGGTGCAAATTGATGGCAGTGCTGCGGGGCGATCAGAGACCGGAAGCGGAGGTGGTCTTTGCTATTAAGGCTGCGGACCGTCATGATGAGGTGAAACCGGTCCGCGTGGAGCTGACGGCGGGGGACCTGGTCCCCGGGACACCTCATGTGTTTCTCGACATTAAGGCGGATGGATACGGTGGGGACGGGTCGATGTATGCTGTGCTGGAGGATGCGGAGACGGCCCACGAGATATCCACTGCTCGGGTGCAGTCTGCGATGCTGGGGTTGCCGGGTGCTGATGATCGTCCCACTGAAGAGAGAAGGCGCGTGCCCCGACGTTGTTGCGGGGCCCCGGCTGCGGTTGGTTCGTCTTGGGGTCAGATTGTCCACCAGGCCCTTCGAGAGGTCGCCGCCTAATGTTAACTGGATAGACACAGGCTGAGTCGCCCGCTCCCGCCGTGTTAGCAGCTCCGGGACTGTTCCCCCTTTTTCCTCTGCATGCACATGCTGTTTGATCCCCTCAGTCCCCCCTGAGCTGTCTCAATTTTCTTCCCTTTTCCTACCCCCCCCCCCCCCGTCTATTGTGATCTGGTTGTTTTTCCTGATGGGATATTCTTTTTTTTTATTTTTTTTTTTTTTTTTTTTAGGACACTCATTTGGTTTTTGTTTGTTTTCTTTTTAATGCCTTCTGAGGACTTATGTCTTACTCTGTACCTTTTATCTGCCCCTATCCCCCCCGTTTTTTCTCCTTCTCCTTTTCCCATATTTTTTTTTTTCATCACACCACTTCGTGCTGCAGACCCTCTTTTCCCTCCCCCCCTTTTTTTTTAATTTATTTTTTTATTATTACTTTTTTTTTTCTTTTGGCATTTGGGGCAAGCTCGGGTTGTGCCAATGTGGCGGCCACCATGGCTCTGCCTGCCATATCTGTCCCTCGACTGCCCCGGCCTTGTGACCTGCACATTTCCATGGCCTCCTATGGTACCTCGGACCTAGGAAAGTCACATACTTGGCCTTTGCCATAATTTTTTTTTTTTTTTGGCTTGGCTCTTGGAGCACTTTCTGGTGTGTCCCCCCCCACCCCACACCTTTCTATTTTTGATACCTCTTGCCACACCATGGATCTATGGGTCATTGAACTGTGTTTTTGAGACTTTATTTGCCGTAGTTATTATACTTTGAAGGTCCACTTGGGGATGTTATTTTAGTAGACAACTTGCAGTACCTAGATGACTTTCTATTACTTGATGTTTCTCTGCTGCTGTATCTTGACCTTGTACGACCATTCTTGTCATGTGTGGTTTAGTAATGTTTCTTGTTTGGCCCTGCGAGACCAACTACTATTCTCTTGCATTATTTTTTGCTGACTATTTTCTAAAATAAAAATTTTGAATATAAAAAAAAAGCAAGAAAATACAAATTTTTTACACATTTTTAAAACTTTTATGGATTTATTCTAGTTTGCCTATAGGTATAAAGGTGTTTAACTGTCAACTTAAAAAAAATCTAGGCATGAATATCCTTTTAAGGATAGGCCTTTTGTATGTACTTTATGGTTGGTTAGCATTAGAAAGTATAACAGACAAACAACAATTTAGTGATCTTACCTTGAAGCATACTTCGATAAGCTGTCTCTGATATAGCATATATATGAGGTGGCATCTCGTGTCGTTTCTTTCCCCGGTACATTTCCACTATATGTTCACTGTATATCGGCAGATTCTTGTAAGGATTTATTACCACACAAAAGAGACCTGAATATGTCTGAAGAAAGGGGAGACATTGGGAAAACATTTAAGTTCTTGTACAAAGGTAAATTATCACACAGTCGTGGCTTATGCTTAGATGGTTTGCTTTTTAAAATATCTGAAGATAAAACATCTAGGGCCACATTACATTCTTGTTGCTAACGGTAGCGCTAACTTGCGTGAGCACTAACATTAGCTGCGGTATCTACCGCATATTACAATCCAAACGCAAACAGGTTAAGTAGCCCTTTTGCGTTTGGTACCTTGCACTTTTCAGCGCGAGGTTACTGTACTTTGCACTCCCTATACTTAACATGGGAAGCGCAAAGTGTTAATCAGCGTTAGTAGTACAATCTCAGCATCAGTATTACATGAGCTCTGCTCTGCCTCCTCCCTCTACCAGCACGGCACTGCCGCTGGTAAGGAAGTGACATGCTAGGGGGCGAGTTAGACAGTGTTTCCTCCTGCAGGGCCCTGGGAAGCATCAGGTTTTCTCACAGAGCACTGATACCGCAGCCCTACACATGCACAAAGCATCAGTGGGACACTGCTTGTGGTGCCCCCCCACAGGCGCCCGGGGTCAAGTGGCCCCCCCTGCCCCCCTCGCTACCCCACTGGTGGTGAGTAGGAATGTGCAATTTGTTTCGTTCCGAATTTAATTTTGTACGAAATTGACCATTTTCGTTCTTTCGGAAGCATTTCCGAAACGAAGTATCAGCCGCCCAAAATTACGAACTCCCGAATCAAAGTTTCAACATAAACAAAATCATTTTGTTATGAGACCTAAATGAGTTAAAACGGAACGCAAATGTTCCAAAATGCTGAAAAACGGAACAAAACAATCAAAAACTAAATAAATTTCGTAACGAAATGAACTGAAACGAAAAAAAGTAACCAAAATGATCTGACATAAACAAAATGAACAAAATCATCAAAAACGAAAAAAAAGAGACGGAACAGGTCACTTTTTAATTAATGCAGTTGCTGTCTGTGCCCCTATATAATGTGTATTACAGGTCACTTTATAATTAATGCAGATGCTGTGCCCCTATGGGTCACTTTATAATTAATGCAGATGCTGTGCCCCTATATAATATGTATTACAGGTCACTCTATAATTAATGCAGATGCTGTGCCCCTATATAATATGTATTACTTATATCAAGAAAAACACAGAGAAAAAAGGGGAGCTTGATAGGAGGCGGCTATGTATCTGAGAGGGAATCCCTCTAACCTCTCAATAAAGAACTATAGAATGAGAAACCCAAAATGATACAGCGTCAAACCTCAGGGTCAACAGGAATGAATACCCCAAAGTGAGGATGACCATGAAAGAAACACACTCGTTATGTGAGGTTTGTACAGTGCAACTCCCCTCAATCAGATATATACATGCACAGAAGGTTACCCTCCTTATAGCATGGGCTCTAGATGCTGAATGTGAGCACCTTCCAAAATTCCTCGGGAGTATATGAAAAAGACAAGAAGAACACAAAAGACAATTGTGCAGCACAATACAAAAAGGTAGAGATGGACGAGGTAAATCTTATAGATAACGAACTCACATGGTCCAGAGCCTAAATATGTAAGGCTCAATATAATCGTAATGGGTCCATTCAAGGATGAACCCGTCCCCTCTCCTTTGTATGTGCATCTCGTCCAAGCGTATATAAAAAAGATGATACAAGAAAATAATGCAATTTCCATGAGCCTGTAACGATTTCACTGGCTCAGTATGCAGGCTGTAGGTACTTTTCAATAGGTAAGGAGTACCAATCCTCAATCCACGGACAAACAGCAGGAAGCGATGCTCAAAAATATGAATAGAACTTTAATAAAAAAAATATGGCATAAAATATACAAAGTGAAAGAACCAAAACGCGTTTCGCACCAGGCTTCATCAGTTGGTTCTACCATAACAATACACTGCATGGTCATTTATACCCAAATAAATGTTCTTAATTGCATCCAGATGTCCATCCTTGATCCCACGCTTTGAACGCCGGCGTTCGCACGTTCACGCCTGCATCTCGGCGCACTTCAATGATTTAGAGATTTGCCACTTTCTATAACTGTTACTAGTTAGCCCCCCTCCCCCTTCCTTCTTTCTGTAATTCCAGTGGTGATTTTCGTGCGTTAACGTTTAACGCTTCACGGAAAAATAAACACGCGTTTAGCGTGCGTTTTTGCGTTAAGAATGTAATAGGGCCCTACAACTCTGTATTCAGTAGCCAGTATAAGCATTTGCTGTACAATCTGATTTCTTACCGCGGGGCTCAGGCAGGATTTGTTACTGTACAGGGCACCTAGTTTAGATGAGAGTTTTGTAATTGTAAAGTTTAGATGAGAGTTTTTCGATGTGGGGGCCAAAGGATAGATTTGGGTCTAACCACATACCTAGATATTTCAGAGAAGTGACTGTGGTCATCCGTTGGGAAATTGCGCTCCTAAAACCGATGCGCAAAAATGAATGCAGAAATCAGTGAGCGCAATGTAATTTGTAACGCAAGTCTGTCATTTTGTGCGGACTGCGCACAACAGTCGTACGTTCTGATGGTAGACAAGGGGCTGTCATTTTTGACGGATATAGTAAAAAACAACGTGCGCATCGACATTCTCTGTTGTGAATCCGCAGTTTGGTACGGTCAGGTTGTTACAATTTGCCGTTACCACCAGCTTTTCAAAGACATTAAAATTATACGCGCAAAAGTTGTCCATTAAGATTGTAATACCATGCGCGCACCAGCGCACAAAATCCTTTGCGCTCACAAGTATAGGATGCGCGCACTAAATTGCGCTCGCAAAGGGTTTGCTCAGGGTCACTCGCATTAGATGTTAACGCGCATTTTGTGCGCGAACGTCGTAATACGACGTTCAGCGCAAAGGGTTTTGCCCCTTGCATTAATGCGTTTTTGCGCACGCAAAATTGTGCGCAAAGAATGTAATAGTGCCCATAGATGGGGAGTTTGCAATTTATGTAGTTTAGGTTTTGTTCCAAAGAGCATCGTAACAGTTTTTTGTCAGTATTTAGAAAAAGTTTGTTATCTGCGATCCACTTTTCTACCTCTGTGAATTGTTCTTGCAGCACGGCCTCCAGCTGCGGCAGATTTGGTTTGTTGGTTTAGATTACGGTGTCGTCTGCGTACATGCGTACAGATGAGACTTTGCAGATGTTGGGCAGATCATTTATGAATATAGTGAATAGCAGGAGGCCGAGTATCGAGCCTTGGGGTACACGTCACGTGACTGGGAGGGAAGTGCTGTCAGAAATGGACACATATTGTGACCGATCAGACACATATGATTGAAAACAGTTTAGTGTGCGATCACCAATACCCGAGTTATTAAGTTTTTGTAATAAGATGCCATGGTCTACTGTGTCAAAGGCATTGGCAAAATCAAGGAAGGTGGCTCCAGTTAGGTTTCCTTGTTTCATGCCAGCCTGGATATCATTGCAAACTTTAAGGCTAGGGTCAGACTAACGCATTTTTCGCGTTGTCTGTGAAAAAGTGCGTTCGAACGAATGACCGTATTTTTTCACGGAATACGCGATAGCGGTCATACGATGCACCTTTTCGTCCGTGATTTTGTACGGATCATCAATAAAACACTTTTTGTGTCTGGACGTTATGTTGGCCGGACATTAGCAGCGTCTGACGTCTTCCAATCACGCACACACGCCTCTAGCGGACGCAGTGCACTCTGTACGTCCGTAATAGCGGTTTGACGTTCTAGAAAAAATGCGTTCGTTTGCCACTTGCGTTGCGCGGACGAACTTTCGTGCGGCCGTACTTCGTGTGTTCCCCGGCATTGGATGTCATTTGCTGCTAGCACGGCCGTGATTTCGTGCGTCTAAACGCACGTTAAAACTGCTTTCGTCTGACCCTAGCCTTAAAAGGGCAGTAGTAGTTGAATCATTTGGACGGAACCAATCATGTATGGGTGTTTCATGTGTTAAGACTTAATGAGATATTAGGAGGGATTTAGAGCCAATTGGCTAATGAATTTATACTTCCCCTTTTTAAGGAGGGATGAGAGCGCATTACTACAGCCATTCAATTTTTTTGCTCCAGATGAAGCCGATGCAGGATCGGTGAAACATATGTCGAGCGGAATGCTGATTCTTTTTTTTTTTAAATCACATTTGTCTTGTAAGAATGCGCATGAGGGCAAGAGTAGAAATCATTGAACAATAGGGCCAGTGAACGTTGGCGGTTGGCAGCCTAGGCTTTATGTTGATGGTGTGTTGGCATCTTTGATGGGATAATTCCACATTGCACTCCATTCTGATATTGAAGCTGCAACAATAAACCAGACCAACACTAGCGGTCGCTCATCATTGTACATCTCTACACCTCATGGATGTGTTTATTGTTGTTCTTATTGGATTTTAGTTTGTATCTGGGAGTGTCTTTTGTTAATAAAGGTTTATCCAGGAGCAATTATTGTCACTCCTATGATAAACAGTCGGCAACCTTGTGGGTTTGCTGACTGGTAAATATTTGTTGAGTTTACTCAATTTGCACAGGTTTAGTCCTGATACAGGGGTGGTGTCCTTGGGGATTACCAGGGATTGGTGATTGTACGTCTAAAGTGGTGTTAGTTTGCCTCCTTGGCTTCTATTTATACGTTGTCTGTTAATTTGAATTTAGCCTCAAAATGGCAATTTCTTTGACTCATTAATAGGAATATGTCTATATAGTTTAGTCCGTATATATGGAATCAGACATAGATTTTGGATTTAGTGGTGCTATATTCCTATTCATGATTAAAAACATTAATGTTTTCAGTCTTATGCCCCACCTAATTGAAATGTCATAAACTTCCATTGTTATGGATAAAGTCCGAAGTCTGGAGAATCCTAGGATTACCCGGGTAATGTTAGCATTACCCAGTAGTTTTGGGTAAAGTCCGAAGTGAAGATAATCCTAACGTTACTCGACAAAAGCACTCTGAGCAACAGGTAAAGTACTCTTTGCCCTGCAGCCCTGGGTAAAGTCCAATTTGGAAAGGATAGACAGATATCCAGCTTCAGATACACAGTTAATACAATCAGAATAGGCTACATACATAAAATTAAGCATTTCTGCAACATTGTTACATAATATTGCAGAAATGTTGAACGCATTTAGGCAACATTACACATTTATCTACTCACAAGTAGGGATGAGCTGTTCGGTTCGATCAGTTCGGAGTTCGATTCGAACTTTGGCCGTTCGCGAACTTCGAACTTTTTTGGCGTGTTCAGTTCGAGTTCGCAAAAAAAATAAAAATTTGGAAAAGAGTATAAAAAATGCTTAAAAAATACTAAAAAATCTAGAAATAAAGAGACTCTTTACTGCAGAATATTATAAGCAATGGTTTATTAGATATTGAATTAAAAACTAATGTCTAAGTGCAAAGATTCTCACCTCCATATGACCTGTGTTTTCAAACGGCGAAAACAGGTGTTTTTAGTCTGGTCTAATGAATTTGATACATCGTATGTACAATGAGGGTGTGGTGTGTCTCCTGATGTGTCAAACAACACCTGTGCTTCTGAGAAGTGTTAATTTCTCTCCTAAATCTTCTTCTAATATGCTGCATTTCACTGCTGTGTGCTCAGCTCATTTTTACTGTTTTCACTCATCATGTTTAAACGCGATTTGAAGCCACATTTTATTAAATGACGCAGACATATTAGATATCGTTCTTTCCGGCAGACTCCGGAGATTCATAAAATATCATTTTTATATGTATACGTCATGTCCTGCCTGTATATTATGACAAAAAATGCAATAAAAATAGAATTTTTAATCATCTGCAGTGTGTAAAGTGTTGTTTTTTTCACATTTTAGCACATGAGCGTTTGCGGTTATGTTTTCTATGGGGTGCGCTTGTACAAAAATTAGAAATGGGGACTTGTTACATTTTGTGGGGGGAATTACGTGATTTATAGCAAACGCACCCCATAGAAAAAAATCATTAGTGCATCATCGTTCACATTATAATTGAAATGTGAACAATATTGCTGCATTAATAAAAATAACACACAAAAAAAATACATGTTTTTCTTTTCTTTTCTTTTACTTTATACCTGGTCATGTTGGGTATCATTCGAAACGCCATGCTCAGGCCTTTCGATTGACACCCTCCATGACCCCCTAGCTGCCTGTAGATATATATACGCATGATGTGTGCTGGCCTGGGCATGGGCAATATATACAGTTGTGTTCAAAATTATTCAACCCCCAATGCTGTAAAGGGTTTTAGGGAATTTAGTGTACATTTGTAATTGTATTCAGAATGAAATCCTACAAGGACTTTTTAAAGAACCATATGCAACTAAAATGACATCAATTGGTTTTGTAATACAGTAGTAAATGTTTCTTTTGTGAATTCTTCATTAACACAATTATTCAACCCCTTAAAGACTACCACTCTGAAGAACAGAGGTTCATTCAAGTGTTTTCAATCAGGTATTGAAAACACCTGTGGATGTCACGGAGCAGCAATAAAGCATAATAAGCACCAATTAGGCAGCTTTAAAATGACTGTGATACTCAGCTCCTTCTAGACATTTACTGGTGTGGTTACAAACATGGTGAAGTCAAGAGAATGGTCCAGGAAGACAAGAGAAGAGGTGATTACTCTTCACAGGAAGGGCAATGGTTATAAGAAGATTGCAAAGATGTTAAACATACCAAGAGAGACCATAGGAAGCATCATTCGCAAATTCAAGGCAAAGGGCACTGTTGAAACACTACCTGGACGTGGCAGAAAGAAGATTCTGACTTCAACTGCTGTGCGCTACCTGAAGCGTAGAGTGGAGAAAAGTCCCGAGTGACTGCTGAGGAACTGAGAAAAGATTTGTCAGATGTGGGTACTGAAGTTTCAGCTCAGACAATACGGCGCACACTGCGCAATGAAGGCCTCCATGCCAGAACTCCCAGGCGCACCCCCTTGCTGTCTCCAAAGAATAAGAAGAGTCGACTGCAGTATGCCAAAAGTCATGTGGACAAACCACAGAAGTTTTGGGATAGTGTTCTGTGGACTGATGAAACAAAATTAGAACTGTTTGGGCCCATGGATCAACGCTATGTTTGGAGGAGGAAGAACAAGGCCTATGAAGAAAAGAACACCTTGCCTACTGTGAAGCATGGCGGGGGGTCAATCATGCTTTGGGGCTGTTTTGCTTCTGCAGGTACAGGGAAGCTTCAGCGTGTGCAAGGTACCATGAATTCTCTTCAGTACCAGGAGATATTGGATGACAATGTGATGCAGTCCGTCACAAACCTGAGGCTTGGGAGACGTTGGACCTTTCAACAGGACAATGATCCCAAGCATACCTCCAAGTCCACTAGAGCATGGTTGCAGATTAAAGGCTGGAACATTTTGGAGTGGCCATCGCAGTCACCTGACTTAAATCCGATTGAGAACCTCTGGTGGGACTTAAAGAAAGCAGTTGCAGTGCGCAAGCCTAAGAATGTGACTGAACTGGAGGCTTTTGCCCATGAAGAATGGGCGATGATACCTGTAGATCGCTGCAAGACACTTGTGTCAAGCTATGCTTCACGTTTAAAAGCTGTTATAACTGTAAAAGGATGTTGTACTAAGTACTAAGATTGAATGTCACTTGGGGGTTGAATAAAACTGATAATGAGGTGAGCACAGAAAAGACATTTGTGGTTATTTCATTATAAATGTTATGTTATATTTGTCTGACCTACACGTGCCTCTTTGATTTAATTGTAAGCAAGATGACTGAATGATCAAAATCAATGTCAAACTGGCCAAAACACTCAATTTCAGTGGGGGTTGAATAATTTTGAACACAACTGTATATATATGCATGATGTGAGCTGCCCTGGGCCTGGGCAATATATATACGCATGATGTGAGCTGGCCTGGGCCTGGGCAATATATATACGCATGATGTGAGCTGGCCTGGGCAATATATATACACGCATGATGAAAATTTGCAAAGGATAAGGCACACAAATTTTGAGGTGTCTGAAATTGAAACTTACGTGACAACTCTTATTTTTTTTTGTTAATTTATATTTGTTCAATACAGTTAATTTTAATTTGTTTAATAGAGTTAATTTAAAATGGTTTAATACAGTTTATTCATATGCATTTTACCTTTACTATTGGTGCTTTTCAAACTTTATTCTTAACTAAAAAGAAATTTTGCAGTTTCATGTTGTCGTTTTTTTTTTTCTGGGGGGGTGCAAGTAGCTGGTCTTGCCTAGGGCGCAAAATAGTCTAGCACCGGCCCTGACCGCATTGGTCCACCCCTGCACTCTTCCACAATACCACAGAGGGGTTACTGTATGATGGCACTTGCTGGCCTGGCAAATATTTGGGTGCACTGCCACTGACGCCTGTATCAGATTCATATCCTCAGAGGGGTTACTGTGTGACAGCACTGTTGCCGACGCTAAAGGCCCAATTTTAGACTAGGGTCAAACAAACGCATTTTTCGCAGCGAACGTCAAAAAGTGCGTCCGAATGCATTGAGGTGTTT
The DNA here is from genome assembly GCA_009667805.1 of Leptobrachium leishanense. Lineage (NCBI taxonomy): Eukaryota > Metazoa > Chordata > Amphibia > Anura > Megophryidae > Leptobrachium > Leptobrachium leishanense. Next base: position 72,750,262 of record CM019073.1, on the reverse strand, counting down.
TTTCACGGAAAGCGATTAAACGGTCATACGATGTGCATTTTTGTGCGTGATTTTTTATGGATCCAAACCAGGAAATTTGGGTGTCTGGACGTTATGTTGGCCGGACATGAGCAGCGTTTGACGTCTCCTAATCACGCACACACGCCGCTATGCGGACGCAGCGCACTCTGTACGTCAGTACTAGCGGTTCAGCGTTCTCGGAAAAAAAAATTCATTTTCCACTTGCGTTGCGTGGCCGTACTTTCATGCGGCCGTACTTCGTATATTGGCCGTCATTGCGCGTCATTTGCTGCTAGTGCAGCCGTGATTAAGTGCGCCTAAACGCACGTTAAAAGTGCGCTAGTCTGACCCCAGCCTTAAAGCACCTATTGTTACTTTCATCCAAAGCCTGCAAAAGTTTCACAATAATTTAGCCAAAAAAATCACTAAACTTTTTCTGCGTGTCCGAAAATGTCTCCTCTTTTCATACAGACTGCTGCCCCAAGCAGTTGTTTATGGATAGATTAAAGGAAAAGCATTTACCGTCATTTGAAATGTCATTTTTTGGTTTTTACATATTTCTATACACCCTAGAAATCTGCCACTTCACGGGCAGGTTATGGGGACCTCCTAGGCACGATATTTAAAGGAATTTTCTGTTTTTATTTTTAACTCTTATTTCATGGAAAACTCACTGTCCCTTTAAAAACGTTTTTTTAACTTTTTGTCCTTGTTTCCTGTCCCTCAGGGCACTACCAGGACCCCCATACACCTTTTATGGCAAATATCTAGCATATATCGCCCTCTTGGAGGGCACTCTAAAAATCGAATTTTCAACCCCATTGACTTGTATTGAGTTCGAGTTCGAATTCGAACATTTGGAAAGTTCGAGTTCGAATGCGAACCGAACTCGGGGGTGATCGGCTCATCCCTACTCACAAGCAACCCCACTGTTAATGTACATAAGATCAGGGCCGGATTAAGATATCTATAGGCCTGGAGCTGAAGATTCTGGTGGCTTTTTTTGGAATTTAGTGAAATGAAAACATATTTTAGGTTATTTAATAGTGCAGATATGGGTATATCTAACCAGGCAGATACTGTGTAAGTAAATTTCCATTTTCATTCAGATTTCAATCATTTACAGCGTGTAAAATAATTTTTTCACATTTTAGCATCCAAACCTTTGCGGTTATATATTCTATGGGGCAATCTTGTAAAAAAAGAATTGAAATGGAAACTTGTTTTCTGAGAAAATACACAATTTTAACCAAAACTGAAAAAAATGAAAATGTTCCCATGTGTTTTGGAGGATGCGGTTTTATGAATAAGACTATAGGGGTTATTCAGAGAGAGCCGATCTGGTCCCGAAATTGCACCAAACAGTGAATTTCCCCGTATTGTGATTTCGTGGCCATTCGGCTATGCAGGAAGGCATTCGCCAAATTTTGGCGAATTGCCATTGAAATACAGTGCTGTTTGGCGGAAGTGAAAGTCCCCATAGAGAAGCAATGGTTAATCTATTCAGAGAACACCGAACAGCCCTGAAATGTCAGTGAAATGCCCTGATGTTCGGTGGTTTCTTTCGACAGGTTTAATCAGGCGAATCCCATAGGTTTCAATATTCCTGTTTTTATCCAATATCTAGTAAACTGTTTTTTATTATTAAGAAGAAAAGTTTTCATACATAAGTCAAGTGAAATACAATTCCAATATTTAGAAAAGGAATGACAGAGAAGGGGAGAAGAGAGAGAAGGGGAGAAGAGAGAGAAGGGGGTCGCCCAAACCCGGAAAAGAGAGAAACAATGAGATAAAGATGGAAAATAAAGAAGGAAGGCAATATAAGTCCAGAAAGGGTAGCATGATACCACCAACAATGATATGATAAATCTATTGTGCTAGAAGACCAAAAAAGAACCCAGTATGGCACGCACCAGAGAAGGTCTAACCTCCCGTCCCGACTCAAACCGAGCCCATTTGCTCCAACCAAGGTGTCCAGATTTTGTAGTAATTTGGAAGAGTGTGATTAGAAACGGCCGTGAGTTCATCCATCAGTTTTGCATCCCTGATCTTGAGGTAAATTTTTGAAAAGGGAGGAATCGTCGGGCAGTTCCAATGTTCAGCTATAACGCGGCGGGCCACGAGGGTGATCTTGGCCATTAACTTGTTCCTATGCCTCGACAAGTCCGGCAGTGGTCTAGACAGTAAATAAGCCCAAGGGTCCATCAGGGATTCTGTTGGTAAGACTGCCTGGAGGAGCGTGAGCGAGCCCCGGAGGGAAGTCTCAAGTCCGCAGTATTGGCGTCAGTGGGGAGGGGAATGACGTAAGATCGCATTTGGCAGCCAATTTGTCCCAAAGCCAAAGTGAATTGACGTTGGCTGGGCAGGAGGTTTTCAGTAGAGGGGTCTGTGTCCTAGGAAGCCATATCCACATAGGAGGACGATCAGGGTACATCAGACCTCGTTCCAGGTCCACCCAGCGATGGTAGGCCCAGGGGGAGTGCCAGGCTACAATCTGGGCAAGTTGTGCGGCATAATAATAAGAGAACAGACATGTCCCAGGCCCTCTGCCTCCTTCGGCCTGTACAGGGTAGCCCTAGCAATTCGGTGTCGTTTACCCTGCCAAATAAGGGAGTCAATAGCCCACTGCATATCTTGAATATGACCATAGTCCAGCGTTACGGGTAGGGCTTGAAAAAAGTATAATAAGCGTGGTAAAACATTCATTTTGATACAGTAAATGCGACCCACCCACGAAATCTTGTATCTATCCCAACATTCCAAATCCTTCTTGATTTGCGACCACATCACCTTATAATTAGTATCATAAAGGGTTTTCGGGTCGTTAGTAAGAACAATACCTAGGTATTTGAAGGAAGAGGGGGGGAAAACGGACAGGAAAGTTGGTGCAGAGAGAGTCGTACATTGAGGGGAGGACATGTATCGTGAAAGCTTCAGATTTAGTGATGCTGATTTTGTAGCCTGAGAGGCGGGTGTATTCATCTAGGGCCCGAACAATCGTGGCTCGGACACTAGGGGCTGGGACAGGAATAGGAGGATGTCATCAGCGTAGGCTGATACCTTAAAGGTGTCGGAGTGGACCGTGATTCCATGTATCTCGGGGGTCAACCGTATGTGCTGAAGGAGTGGTTCAAGATATAAAGCAAACAGGGCGGGGGAGAGGGGGCATCCCTGTCTCGTGCCATTGGATATCGGGAATGGGAGTGGGCCTGCTCCAGGCAGCAAAATTTGAGCAGAGGGAGAGACATACAAAGCCTTAATAGCAGTCAGAAAGGTGTCCGGGAGACCAATATATCGCAGGAGGGAGAAAAGGAAGGGCCACTTCACCCTGTCAAACTCCTTCTCCGCGTCCAAGGAGAGAAACAGAGAAGGCGTCTGTGTCTCCACGGCCCTCCACACCAAGTCTGCCGCCCTCCTAGTGTTTTTGAAAGCTTGTCGATTGGGTTTGAAGCCCACCTGTGTGTATAAGAAGGCATAGGAATGGGTCTAGTCTGAGGGAAAGGATTTTGGCAAATAATTTCAGGTCTGTATTGATTAGAGAAATGGGTCTATAGTTATCAGTTAGTTTGTGATCTCTGCCTGGTTTGGGTAGCAAAACAATAAATGCTAATAAAGACTCTCGGGGTGGGGTGCCTCCGGCTATCAGGTCATTAAACAGTCTAAGTAGTTGTGGGAACAAAATTTTAGGGAAGGCTTTGTAGTACTGATATGTGAGGCCCTCAGGGCCAGGGGCTTTGTGAGGTTTCATTAAACTCAGGGCGTTACTAATTTCTTCTTCAGTTATGGGGGAAGCTAGAGTGGTTGCCTGGTCTTCAGTCAGAGATGGGAGTGAGGCCCGGGAGAGCTAATCCTCCACACAGTCCAGTAGGGATGGGTCAGAGGCAGAATGGGGCGGAGTGTGGTTTTAAATGGAGGTAAAATATCGAGTGAAGGCCGCTCTAATTTCGTCTGGGGTGGAGAGCTAGGAACCAGCGTCGTCTTTTATGGGGGGTACTGTCTGCGAATGTGGTCGGCATTTAAGAATGCGTGCAAGGGGAGTGTCCATTTTATTAGATCTCTCGTAATATTTTCTTTTGGACCAAAGGAGCGATCGTCCTACATCATCAAGAAATAAACCGTTCAGAGCTTGTCTGACCTGGGACAGGGTGGCATAAGTCTCCGGAGAGGGGGAAGCCTTATGGGCCATCTCCCTCTCACGGAGTTGGCGTTGGAGGTCTTGTATGTCTGCTAATTTCTGTTTTTTGAGATGAGATACTAGGCTTAATAGTGCGCCCGGACCACAGGTTTATGGGCAGCCCAAAGTACCTGTGTACCCCAGGTTTATTCAACAGAAATGGGTCTAAGCACCAGCGGCGACCCGCTTCGGGAGCAAAGGGTCAGAGTTGTAGGGAGATATCTGCATGGTCAGACCAGGTTATGGAACCTATGGAGGAGGAGAGGACCAAGGGAAGGCAGGAAGCGGAGGTCAAAATGCAATCTATTTTGGAATAAGTGTTGTGGACGGGAGAGTAATAGGTGTAATCCTTAATAGAGGGGTGCTGAACACTCCACACGTCAACATAGCTTGAGTGATGTACGAAGTTATAGAATTGTTTGTCTTGTGGTGAGGGGAGGTGAAAGGTCCGGTCATGGTGTGAACTAGATCTGTCCAGTGGCGGGCATAAGGTTGCATTAAAGTCGTCCCCCCAGAACAACATGGCCTCTAGCATGGGACGATATAAAAGAGCGGGTAGAGGACCAGAAATCAGCATCTGGGACATTTGGGCTGTAGACTGAAGCAATTGTATACTGTTGGCCAGATACCATACCCGACACCAGGACACATCGGCCTATGTAATCAGTTTGAGAGTCCGTAACAGTGATGGGACAGGAGGTCAGGATTAGTACCACTACCCCACTGCGTTTGGGAGAAGCGCAAGATAGAAACAATTAGGCGGAAAGCCGTCGTTTTAGGAATCCTAGGGCCTTATTACATTCTTCGCGCACAATTGCACGCGCGGAAAAGCGCATTAACGCGAGGGGCAAAACCCTTTGCGCTGAACGTCGTATTACGACTTTCACACACAAAATGCGCGTTAACGTCTAACGCGAGTAACCCTGCGCGAACCCTTTGTGAGCGCAATTTAGTGCGCGCATCCTATACTTAACATTGTGAGCACAAATGTGTGCGCTGGTACGCGCATGGTATTACAATCTTTGCGCAAAATTTAACGGACAATGTTTGCGTGCATAATTTTAACGTCTTTGAAAAGCTGGTGGTAACGGCAAATTGTAACAACCTGACCGTACCAAACTGCGGATTCACAACGGAGAACGTCGATGTGCACGTTTTTTTTTAATGGATCCGTCAAAAATTACGGCCACTACCTTGTCTTCCGTCAGAACGTACGTCTGTTGTGCGCAGTCCGCACAAAATGACGGTCTCGCATTAAAAATTACATTGCGCTCACTGATTTCTGAGCGCAACTGTACTTTGCGCCCATTTTTGCGCATCGGTTTTACGAGCGCAATTTCCCGACGGATGAAAAAATGCGCAATGAACGTAATTCCAGCGGTGATTTTCGTGCGTTAACATTTAACGCTTCGTGCAAAAAACATGCGTTTAGCGTGCGTTTTTGCATTAAGAATGTAATAGGGCCCCTAGTTTCCTGCAACATAGCTACAGTTGTGTTCAAAATTATTCAACCCCCGATGCTGTAAAGGGTTTTAGGGAATTTAGTGTACATTTGTAATTGTATTCAGAATGAAATCCTACAAGGACTTTTTAAAGAACCATATGCAACTAAAATGACATCAATTGGTTTTGTAATACAGTAGTAAATGTTTCTTTTGTGAATTCTTCATTGACACAATTATTCAACCCCTTAAAGACTACCACTCTGAAGAACAGAGGTTCATTCAAGTGATTTCAATCAGGTATTGAAAACACCTGTGGATGTCACGGAGCAGCAATAAAGCATAATAAGCACCAATTAGGCAGCTTTAAAATGACTGTGATACTCAGCTCCTTCTAGACATTTACTGGTGTGGTTACAAACATGGTGAAGTCAAGAGAATGGTCCAGGAAGACAAGAGAAGAGGTGATTACTCTTCACAGGAAGGGCAATGGCTATAAGAAGATTGCAAAGATGTTAAACATACCAAGAGAGACCATAGGAAGCATCATTCGCAAATTCAAGGCAAAGGGCACTGTTGAAACGCTACCTGGTCGTGGCAGAAAGAAGATGCTGACTTCGACTGCTGTGCGCTACCTGAAGCGTAGAGTGGAGAAAAGTCCCCGTGTGACTGCTGAGGAACTGAGAAAAGATTTGTCAGATGTGGGTACTGAAGTTTCAGCTCAGACAATACGGCGCACACTGCGTAATGAAGGCCTCCATGCCAGAACTCCCAGGCGTACCCCCTTGTTGTCTCCAAAGAATAAGAAGAGTCGACTGCAGTATGCCAAAAGTCATGTGGACAAACCACAGACGTTTTGGGATAGTGTTCTGTGGACTGATGAAACAAAATTAGAACTGTTTGGGCCCATGGATCAACGCTATGTTTGGAGGAGGAAGAACAAGGCCTATGAAGAAAAGAACACCTTGCCTACTGTGAAGCATGGCGGGGGGTCAATCATGCTTTGGGGCTGTTTTGCTTCTGCAGGTACAGGGAAGCTTCAGCGTGTGCAAGGTACCATGAATTCTCTTCAGTACCAGGAGATATTGGATGACAATGTGATGCAGTCCGTCACAAACCTGAGGCTTGGGAGATGTTGGACCTTTCAACAGGACAATGATCCCAAGCATACTTCCAAGTCCACTAGAGCATGGTTGCAGATTAAAGGCTGGAACATTTTGGAGTGGCCATCGCAGTCACCTGATTTAAATCCGATTGAGAACCTCTGGTGGGACTTAAGGAAAGCAGTTGCAGTGCGCAAGCCTAAGAATGTGACTGAACTGGAGGCTTTTGCCCATGACGAATGGGCAAAGATACCCATAGATTGCTGCAAGACACTTGTGTCAAGCTATGCTTCACGTTTAAAAGCTGTTATAACTGTAAAAGGATGTTGTACTAAGTACTAAGATTGAATGTCACTTGGGGGTTGAATAAAACTGATAATGATGTGAACACAGAAAAGACATTTTTGGTTATTTCATTATAAATGTTATGTTATATTTGTCTGACCTACACGTGCCTCTTTGATTTAATTGTAAGCAAGATGACTGAATGATCAAAATCAATGTCAAACTGGCCAAAACACTCAATTTCAGTGGGGGTTGAATAATTTTGAACACAACTGTATATATATGCATGATGTGAGCTGCCCTGGGCCTGGGCAATATATATACGCATGATGTGAGCTGGCCTGGGCCTGGGCAATATATATACGCATGATGTGAGCTGGCCTGGGCAATATATATACACGCATGATGAAAATTTGCAAAGGATAAGGCACACAAATTTTGAGGTGTCTGAAATTGAAACTTACGTGACAACTCTTATTTTTTTGACTGAATGATCAAAATCAATGTCAAACTGGCCAAAACACTCAATTTCAGTGGGGGTTGAATAATTTTGAACACAACTGTATGTCAATTGATGTGCGCTTTAGTTCGCACAATAGTAGGCGTCTTTTTCGAGGTGAATTAAGACCCTTAACATTTAGGGATAGAATATTAACCAGAGTCATCCTGACATGGGGTCACAACAAGCTGTGAGAGTCCCCCAGGGCCCCCGCCCCCCCTCCCCCGAAGGGCACCAGTGCCCGAGGGGAGGCCAGGAAGGGGGCGCCGGGGGAACATCATACATAGGGAGAGAAAGAGAGAGAGACAAGGCGGGGCATAAAGAAGAGAAAAGCTTGCAGAAGAGAAGAAGGAAGAGAAAGAAAGAAGGTCAGAAAACCCCATGGTGGGCAGACATGGGGGGAGAAGGGAGTACCAACTGAATGGGGATACCGGAGGGGAGGTATAGCAGTGGAGGAGATGAAAAGAGGAGGGAAGCCGGCGACCATCTGGTGCGAGACCAAAAGAGCATAGAGGGTGCGCCGACTGCCCGTCGAACATGGAGACAATAAAACATAATGGAGCATGAGCTCCAACCATAGAAGCCATATGAACATTCAAAAAACAGCAACCTGCATTGTTACAGAACAAAATAGAATATAACCACACGGGTCGTGGCACCCAGGGCAGTCAGCCCAGAGTCCTGTGCAGGTCCCGGGGAGGGGATGGCGCCCAAGAACTCTGGGGATTGGTGCCACACAAAGAGCTGCGGCCTCATCCGAGGCTCCAGGTAAGGACCATCTCAAGGAACTCTGTCAATCCGCTACTGAGGACCAATCCTGATCCAGGCGAGGAAGCGGCGGTGGCGATCCCAGCTCCTCCAAGGCCCATGTAACTGGTAGGTCAAAGAGGCGTAGAAGATCCTTTGCATGGTGGAGGTGAGAGAACGCGTGAGTGCGATTATGCTTGGTAACCAGGATCTTGAAAGGGAAGCCCCAGGCATATCGTACGTCATACTGACGGAGGATCCCCGTAACCTCTCTCCATTCCCTGCGGCGCGCCAAGGTTGTGGGGGATAAACCCTGATAGAAAGAAAGTGGGGAGCCATCATAATCCACGTTCTGATCCCTGGTCACTTTTAGTAAGGCTTCTTTGGTGGGATAATAGTGGAATCTTTCCACCATGTCTGTAGGTGGAGCATTTTTATCACGTCTAGAGCCCAGGGTTCTGTGTACACTGTCAAAGAGCAATTTAACCTTGGGGAGTTCAGGTAGGAGGCGTTTCTCTATGCCCGTAAGTGTAGGTAGTAGTTGATCGCCCGGAATTGATTTATGCGGCCCCCGGAGGTGTATGTTATTGCGTCGGGAACGGTTCGATTGATCTTCGAGGGCTTCTTCCAGAAACTGGACTCTGGCCTTCATAGCATCAGCGTGGGCTGCCAGGGTATTGCAGTGGTTTATGACCTGTTCCGTTCTGTCTTCGAGTCTGGCCGTCCGCTCACCTATTTCCTGGATGTCAGCAGAGAGGCAGCGTGAGGTCTTCTCCAGCTCTGTGGCAATGAAGGTCTTGAGGCCCAGTATATCAGCTTTGGTAGCAGGGTATGCCTCTGAGTCTCTGTCCCCACTCGATTCCGCTTGTGCTAGGTCAGATTTGGTGCCATTTTGGGAGGCATCTTCATGCCAGGCCCAGGACTAAAAGAATCAGCGCCACGGTAAGTTCGGCATCTTTTTTAGCCTTGGGTGTGCGCTTCATGACTGTGGAGTGTTGTGTACCCTGAGTGGCGTATTTTTGGCAGGTTTTGGGGCTGGTTGGAGCGGTAATTCGGCAGGTTTAAGTGGGAGCTCCCTCAGCGTCCATCTCTGTTGCCGGCACGGCTCCGCCCCCTAAACTGTTTATTCATTTAATTGGCAGCAAAAGGTCTCTTTACTTTTCTTTGGGATTTTTTAGGCATTTTTTGGGGAAAGAAATTCAGATTGTTATTAAATAGTGTTTTTTTTATGTAACAGACCTTATTATTAAGCTTCATAGGACCTTATATGTTAATTCCAGACATATTTTTGTCCAGTAGCTTTTTTTTGCAAACAGCGTTTCAAATTTGAAGCTTTCAATCTTTTTTTTCTACCCCGTTCGTCTGCTTTTTCCGGCTGTTCAGCGATGTGTTTGGTGGATTGTCGGCTTTCTTCGGACGCGTTCGGGTTTTTTTTCCCTGCACTTCGGGGACCTTGTGGTGAATGCTGAATTCACTGCAGGGGTCATGGAATTTGATTCCCCGTACTGCAAGGAACGAGAGAGCACCGAAATGTCACCGACAGTGCTTTCTGAATAACCCTGTATGTATAAAATACTGACCTTGCTCCCGGCGTGGGAAATGAAAAGGTGAGTAATGGAAGAGGTATTGTGCATTTTATACTTGACAAATGGACAATGCCTTCGCTTTGGAACTAAAAAAATATATATTTTTTTCTTCTTTAAGATTTTACATGGTCATGTTTGGTATCAATTCAAAGGCCAGACTCTGCCCTGTCCAATGATGCCTCACTTGACCTTATGCGGTATAAAGATTAGAGACACAGGGTTCCAAAGTCCCCCCAGTGCTCCTCGCTGCAGTGCAGCAGTTTAGGTTTTTGATGAAACAATGCATAATAACGGAGTGTGCCATCACCTCCACACTTGTTGGTGACATGAGAAATGAGATGGTGAGTTAGTGCAGCATCACTGTTCACTTTATAATTGAAAAGTGAACAATACTGAGGTGTTAGTAAAATAAAAAAATATTACTTTATTTTTATTGTTACATAAAGCCTGGTCATGTTTGGTATCATTTGGAAGGTCAGGCTCTGGCCTTTCCAGTGATACCTGACATGACCCTATTGCTGCTATGTAGTCAGAGATACAGGGGTCCAAATGCCCAACCATGCAGACATACAGGGTTACTAAAAGAGAGCCGATCTGGCCCCGAAATGTAACCGGACACTGAAATTCAGCATACAGCTACATTTCCTGGCCATTCGGCTATTCAGACAGCAGGCAGTTTGCCAAATATTGTGCCTGTTCGGTGCCTGTTCGAGGGCAGTGAACTCCCCCATAGAGAAGCAATGCTTCGTCTATTCAGAGAACACAAAACAGCAGGGAAAAGTTGCTGAAATGGGTAGGCAGTGCTAAATGATTCTGCAAAAGTGGAATCATTTAGCACCATCTTTTAGGACACGGTAAAAATTTGTTTAACCCATCAGTGCGGTAATTAGTTGCGTTTCCCATGGTAAGTATTGGGTGCGCAAAGTACAGTAAGAATGCGCAAGCTAGCACAGTCACCGATGCGTTCAGTATGTAATCTAGTCCTCTCAGTTTAGCTGTTGAAAATTGTTATTAGTTTGTATAAAATGCTGTTACGTGACAATCAAAATACACTGACAGTCAAAATGCACAGACTCCCTGCAAAATCCTCCAGATTTCCCAACATACACAAAATTCCTACATGTTGATGAACAGTATGTGTAACTGCTTCAAGGAAGTACTTACTGTATCTGCAGTATAATTCCATTTACTGATTGAGGCTATTTCTACATTTACAAAAAGGAACAGGAAATAGGACACGAGTCAACACCAAAGGTAGTGTAATTTAACTATCCACTTTATTTTTCCTATTTTCTATTTAATCCCTGTAAAATGGAAGAGTGCTTCTTTTTCTCACCTATATTTTTTCCTTTGAGTTTTATTGGATATTCCTTAGTACTGCCCTTTTATTTGCACAATTATACCGATACCCTGGCTCTCTGTGAGGTATACTTATTGGGCCGTATCACCTGGTGTGAGCTAAAACACCAACGCTAACAGAAAAATCTAGTGCGAGTCGCTAAAAGGTAGCACCTGACGATCCACCAATAGATCCCCTTGTTCGAGATAGTCCGCGTACAAGGTCATTTAGTGCACGCTAGGGAAACGCTTAGACCCGGGCTGAGACCCAGCAGTAATGCGGTTGTGTACACTGTACAGGATAGAACTGTTTTTTTCCAATGCAGAGTGCCTTGCCATGCCTATCCTCTGCCCTCACAAGCTTGTGTAAGTATGAACATATCCAACGAAGAGCCCTAACACCCCTGAATTATTTAAATCCTCCAAGGTGACCATATCATCCATGTTTATATGCCCACATATAGTAATTAAGGCTGATGGGCACCACCAACAGTATGTAGAATCATTACAATGCATTTAATAGATCCAAAAGGAAAGCCAGGTGAGCAACAATCCCTGCTGCAGCATATAAATAATACATGTTTCAGGGCAAGACTTATCCACGTGTCCCTTTAAACATGGTCCACATGGTCACCCTAATAATCAACCGCATACATACTATGAATAAACACCCAGCATAAAATATTTAAAATTAGGCAATATATTAGAATTAAAGGGTCCTAGTGGCGCAGTAGGTTCAATCGATTACTATCAACCTTATTATAGCTTTAAATGTATATGGTATTCAGGTTGTATAATGCTCTAGTAATGAGTATCAAAGGCATTACATTCAAATCTCCATACGGTGGCACAGATAAAGTGCAATATAACAACTCAATTGTGGTGTATTATACAGGTGTTCGATCAATATGAACAAACTTTAAGAGAGTGCAAATAAGCGACTTTCATAAAGTGCGAGAATAAAGTGCCAGGAGTGAATCAATCCATATAAAAGTGCAACGTTCAACTTCCTGAGCAACTTGCATAAAGTGCAAAATTGAAAGTGCAAAGTGCAATCTTATGAGCAATAGAGGCAGTATAAATACAAAATCCTTTAGTACTGTGAAACTGTGAAATGACAGAAAAATATACAGGGTAATTCAAAGAGATTCGAATGGCTGGAGAAAGGTAACCGAACGCTGAAAATCAGCGTTCGGTTACCTTCCTTGGCCATTCGGCTATCCAGAGAGCAGGCAATTCGCCAAATCCTGGTAAATTGCCTGCACATACGGTGCCTGTTCGGCGCCTGTTCGAGGGCAGTGAAATCCCCAAAGAGAAGCAATGCTTCGTCTATTCAGAGAACACAAACCAGCAGTGAAAGGTTCCCAAAATGCCCTGCCATTCGGTGGTTTAATTCAGCAGGTTTATTCAGGCGAATCCCATAGGCTTCAATGTTAAATATATTCCCGTTTTAATTCAATTTCTAATAAACTGTTCATTATAAAAATCTGCAGTAAAGAGTCTCTTTATTTGTAGATTTTTTAGGATATTTTAAGCATTTTTCTGGATTTCTTTTTTTTTTTTAAAAAAAGTCCAATATTATTTTTTTTTAAGTTTACTTATTTTTTCTGTAACAGCCCTCTTTATTATCATTCCCTGGATCTCATATGTAAATTTCAGACATTTTCGCTCAGTAGTTTCTTTGCAAACAGCGTTTCACTTTTCAAACATTCAAGCAAACGGTTTTCCTAATTTATTCACTTCACTCGTCTGCGGTGTCGGCTTTTTGCATTTTCCGGTGGCTGCGCTGTGCGTGATCGGCTCCTGCTCGGGTTTTTCCAGCGGGTTAATTCAGATGTTTGTGCAGGTTTTCAGTGTGCATTCTCTGGGTTTTGTGGTTAGTTTTCGTCAGGTTTGTGGCTGCCTTTCCCTGCAATTCGGGGACCCTGTGGTGCTTGCTGAATACACCGCAGGGTCGCCAAAATGGGATCGGCAAAACAAACCGAATTGAAGAGAGCAAAAAGTCACCGAACGTGCGGTGACTTTTCGATTCTCTTTGAATTAACCTGATAGTCCTAGGAATATACCTTACAATCAAGTCCTAAAACCAAAAAGTGAACATGCAAAAAGTGCATACAAAGTCCATAACAGCTGAATAAATAAATACGGTGTAAAAACTTGTAACCAGGTAATGTTCTCTCTTTCTCCAGTAGGTGGATAGATTCCAGAGCCTGTTGGGCCTTGGCTCTGGGTTGGAATGCCTCTAGCCATATATCATCCACGTCACATCAAAAAATAAAGCAGAGAAAGAGACAGCGCTCTCATAGCGTAACAGAGTACAAATATTACCCTGGGAAATATGTGGATAAAGGATACCTATATATCATAATATAGCCTACTACAACGACATTGCTCACCAGATCCATTACTATGGTGTATGGGGCCAAAAGAATACCTGTGCTGCATTAGTTTCAAATGCCTGTTAATTGCCTGTTAATTTTGGACAAGGACCTGTTTTTTGTGGGGGGTTTTGTAATTACCACCTGGGTTGAGCAGTAGGTAAAAGTTTGTGATTAGCGTCTGTGACGGAAGCCTCTGCCACCTTTTAAGGGACTTGGTTTCCAGGTGTCAGAGATTGGCTGGCGCGGTCACTCACAGCATTGCCCGCACTACATATGGACTTTGTTTCCTTTGTAGATTAGCAGATGCCAGCCTTATGCTCACAGACTACAGGTGATTATGGCAAGGACTATTCATGGGGCATTTTGGCATTGCCATGCTGTATGTGATTTGTTTTAAAAGCATGTTTCTGTTTAGTAGCTCTTAGAGTTGTTTGTTTGTATTAGTTTATCCTCCCCCTCTGTGCTGGACAGATAGTCTTATCTCTGGGGAGGAGGGTGATACTCAGACAGCAGAGTGCTATTGTGCTAGACCACTCCCCGATAGTAAACATTAATTAATTAACATACTGTCTGTCTGGAAAATAAATTCATTCATTCCTGCTTTTACCAAGGATCAAGTGTCCCTGGTCGTGTGTGGGGAATCTTAGCTTCACTGGGGAATCTCTCTGGGCTACAAGTTGGGTAGCCTGGAAGGTGACTGTGGGTCTCCTGGCGTGGTTCTGGGACAGAGAAGGGACAGACAAATAACGGGCTGGTTCTGGTCCTGGAATTTTGGACAGAACCCTGTGCGTTTCTGTTAAGGTGTCCATCAAAAAATTAGCGCTGGCACTTTTGTGTCCCCGTTTTAGCGCAATATTATGATGCAGACAGTAAAAAGCCGCTAAGCCCCGGGATTCATGTGGCAGAACTAAGCGCTGCCGCACGCATCTTCTCCATTGAGTCCATAGGACTCCATGGAGGCAGACGGCACCAATCACATGACCGAGATCCGGCAGGTTGACGTAGTGATCCGCAGGGGGAGACTAAGGGAAAAATTCCCCCAGTCTCCCCCTTTTTCCCCCAGTCTCTACCTGCTCTGGGCAAACAGAGGAGGCGGTTGGAGCCGTGGTCCTCTCCGTGGGATAGAAGGTGAGTGTCTGATTTTATTGGGGGGGGGGTTTCTGCTGGTGCGGACAGATTCTGCAGCAGCGGAATCTGTTAGCACCAAGTCCAGGCTGTGGTCAACTTTCGAGCTAACCACAGCCAGATGGTAATTAGCATTAGTATATTGTAATACTAACGCTAATTAACACTTTGAGCTCCCCATGTTAAGTATAGGGAACGCAAAGTACAGTAACCCCGTTCCAAGTACAGTGCTGAAAAGCGCAAGATTCCAATCGCTAATGGGTTTTTAAAACCCGCTAGCGTTTGGATTGTAATATGGGTGGCCCGTGCTAGGGCCACCACGGCTAACGTTAACGCTCACTCAGGTGAGCGCTAACGTTAGCACCAAGAATGTGATGGTGCCCCAAGTGATTTTTTTCCTGTTTCTAGCGGGAGGCAAACAATCTGTTGATCAGGAGCTAGACTCATTTTACCTGGCGCTAACGCAAACACTTGCTGACACTAGGGTTAGCTCACACCTGGTGATAGGGCCCATTGCCTTTCAAAATTCGATGATATGCATTTACATATTTCCTGGCTGTACATAACAGGTTCACTTTAAGAATCCTCTGCCAGGCAGATGGAATGTGAGATACTGATACATTTGTAACAAGAACTCATAAACACTGGTGAATGAACAACAGATGTTCCCTTGAACAGATGTTCCCTTGATTAAAACAGCTATGGCTCACTTCACTGCTTTGTGAGAATTCACAGTATTTCAACGTGTTTACCCCACCATTGAACGCAGGAGACAATCCTCTGTTGTTTAACTGAGACTGGATTGTCCATCAAATCCAACGGTTCTCAATGCATGTACTGGTGATTCAACCCCATCATTTAACACATTAATCTAACCACCCCATTAAATCCAATACTAATCTCGGATCCTCGGTGGAGAGCAGCGCAATCAATTCTTGATCGTAGGTCTTCTGAGAGCTCTTTTCTGCGAGGCATGGTTCACATCAGGCAGTGCTTCTTGAAACCAGTAAACCCAAAACTGGTGTGTGTTTTAAAAGGGCAGGAGAGCTTTCAGCAACACATCCAATAATATCACACTGATTGGACTCAAGGTTGGCTCACTCCTGGCTCCAATTAGCTCTTGGAGAAGTCATTAGGCTAGGGGTTCACATACTTTTTCCACCCTGCACTGTGACTGTTTACATGTTCTGTTCAATAAAACATGAAAACATATGTTTGTGTTGTATTATTTTAAGCAGACTGTGTTTTTCAAATTGTTGTGACTTAGATGAAGATCAGAGCACATTTTATGACCAATTCATGCAAAACTCCACATAATCCCAAAGGGTTCACATACTTTTTCTTGCCACTGTATATGCTGCATCAATAAAAAAAACACGCACTACTTCTCAAATTTATTGGTTTGGTATGCGTAGAATGTGTAACTATACTTTTCTGCGTATTTTTTTTTTGGCCTGATGTATTTGTTTTCGGCCAGGTTGATATAATTTGCCATTAACACCAGCATTTAGGCTTTATTAATTTATTAATTTGCTAAAATTATCAGGGTTATCCAAAGAGATTCGAATTGCTTGAGAAAGGTAACCGAACGCTGAAAATCAGTGTTCGGTTACCTTTCCTGACCATTCGGCTATCCAGAGAGCAGGCAATTCGCCAAATCCTGTCGAATTGCCTGCACATACGGTGCCTGTTCGGTCCCTGTTCGAGGGCAGTGAAATCCCCATGAAAAAGCACTGCTTCGGCTATTCAGAGAACACAAACCAGCAGTGAAAGGTTCCCTTAATGCCCTGCCATTCGGTGGTTTAATTCGGCAAATTTATTCAGGAGAATCCCATAGGCTTCAATGTTAAAAATATTCCCGTTTTAATTCAATATCTAATAAACCATTCATTATAAAATTCTGCAGCAAAAAGTCTCTTTATTTATAGATTTTTTAGGATACTTTAAGCATTTTTCTGAATTTTTTAAAAAAAATTAAAAGTCCGATTTTTTTTTTTTTTTTTTTCAGTTTACTTATTTTTTTTGTAACAGCCCTCTTTATTATCATTCCCTGGACCTCCTGTGAAAATTTCAGACATTTTCGCTCAGTAGTTTCTTTGCAAACAGCGTTTCATTTTCCCAGATTCATACAAATGGTTTTTCTAATTTATTCACTGCCTCCTCTACGTCACAGCTGCTTCGGCTCTGTGTGATTCGGCTCCTGTTCGGCTCCTGTTCGGCTCCTGTTCGGCTTCTTCGAAGGTTAATCCAGATGTTTTTGCTTGTTTTCAGCGTGCATTCGGTTAGTTTTCGTCAGGTTTGCGGTGACTTTTCCCTGCAATTCGGGGACCCTGTGGTTCTTGCTGAATACACCGCAGGGTCACCGAAATGCAATCGGCAAAAGGAACCGAATTGAAGAGAACGAAAAGTCACCGAACGTGCGGTGACTTTTCGAATCTCTTTGGATAACCCTGTATGTGCGCAAAGGCTGTGCGTTACAAACTGCGCATAGAGTGTCATACCATCTGCGTACCAGTGCACAAACGCATTTGCGCTGACAATGTTAAGTATAGGATGTGCAAAGTACAGTAAGGTCGCGCAGGTTCACCTGCGGTAGACGTATACGCGCTGTGATAATGTGAGGGGAATTGTGTGTAATGGTGTGTACATTACCCCTGTGTTTTTGAGCGGGCATTGGGATGTTTGAATCCAGGAGGAACAAAATGTGTTTTAAATCGTTCCCCTGTGCTGCAAGGTTTCCCCACCTGCTAATTAAATGCCCTTAAATGTTTCCTGGGTGTGGGGAACCGGTGAGAAGGAAGTAAGGAGACACACACACACACACCACATCACATTGATTTGAGTCAGTGATCAACCCATAGACTCCATTCTATGGCCATTGCCACACAGTGTGGAGCAAGTGATGTAAAGATACTGTGGCGGGGTGTAGTTTACAACACAAAAGATTTGCCAACATTTCGGTGCTCTCCCGTTCGCTGCACTTTGGAGAACCCTACCCTGCGGTGAATTCAGCATTCACTGCAGGGTCCCCGGAGTGCAGAAAATGGACCCAAAAATCCGCTGGAAAACAGCCGAAGACCCGGCGAACTCCCACCGAAGTCTCACCGAAAAACACATCCAAAGTATCACATCACTCAAACTGCCTCAAAAAAACATGCCGAAAACGTCTGGAAAAAGCAGACAAGCCGCCGAACACAGCGCCGACCAGCTGCTGGAAAAAGCCAACAAGCTGCCGAACGGATAAAAAAAAAACAAGCAAAGAACAAAATGATTGAAAGTGTCAAAATTGAAACACTGTTTGCAAAAAAACTACTGAACGAAAATGTCTGGAATTAACATATAAGGTCCAATGAATGAGTGCAATAGTGCGATATCAACAGATGTTATCTTAGGTAAGTTATAGTTATCCAGCAGTCCTGTATTGCTACAATAGTCCAGGTAAGTATATTTGATGAGGTGCAAAAATTGCAATTAATATACTTCGATATCACAAGGTAAAGTTTGTATAAAAACAAAAGTGTACGTGCAAAATTGCTTAGAAGGAAAAAAGTTCAATATCGACCGTAGTGGGTGGATGTCGAGTGGATACTCTTATGTAGATATAATTCCTTCCTCAGGAGTTCAGGATGTTGCTCCCAACATACAGTATTGACTCACCATTGGTGAGTGAGAGCAATTATTTACTTATCTACAACTCATGTACTGTGTTACGCTATGAGAGTGCCGTCTCTCTATTTCTTCTTGTTCTGAGGTGACCAGGATGGCACAAAGAAGGGAAAAGGCCACCCTTTAATTGGCTAAAGGCGATTCAACCCAGAGCCGGGATACATTAGGCTCTGGAGTGTGTAAGTGTATTTTTAACCTTGACTGAGCACTGAAAACTATACATGGCAATTTTGCACCATTGGTTTTCTCGCTTTCTTCCCCTCAATATGTTGGGAGCAACATCCTTAACTAAGGAGAAAGGACTTATATCTGCATACGAGTATCCACTCGACACTTGCATATTGCACTGTATGCACTTTATTCAATCATCCTATTTGCACAGAAATCACGGCTGCACTTCATTACCAGTTGTTGCAAACGGGCTACTATATTCATTATACTCAACTGCTTTTTACTGTGTCATCAAATGTCAACACAGAACATTTGTCACATTCATAAGTAACTATTCCTGCACTGATTTATGATTGCACTTTATACCAGTTGATACTGATATTTTAAACTGTACACAGTCAATTCTGTTGTCCTACAATATGTTGATATAGAATGGTATCACTTGCCACATATTGACTGAAGTATATCACCTTATATATAACATTCCCGTTGTTTTTGGGAATCCATACCCATTTCCTTAAAAGAATAAACAGTTTATTAGATATTGATTAAAAACAGGAATATTTTTAACATTGAAGCCCATGGGATTCACCTGAATAAACCTGTCGAATGAAACCACCAGGGTATTTTGGCAACTTTCACCGCTGTTCAGTGTTCTTTGAATAGATTAACCATTCTCTATGGGGGAGTTCACTGACTTCGAACAGGCACCGTACTTGCTGTAAAATTTGGCGAACTGCCTGCTCTCTGAATAGCTGAATGGCCAGGACATGGCACCGTATGGGGAAATTCCCTGTTCGGTGCCATTTCGGGGCCAGATCGGCTCTCTCTGAATAACCCCTTTATATGGGTGCACCCAGCAGGGGCGTACCTAGGGGGTGGTGGCCCACACCGGGTGGCACCACCCCCTAGGGTGACACTAAAAATAAAAAGTATTGCAAAGTATTTTACCAGGAAGGATTCATTGAGATTTCACAAATTTTCAAGTATGTCCTGGGTAGGCAAGGCCTAGGCTGGCACTTTCCAGGGGACAGAAAAAAACCTCACCACTAAAGGGGTTACTCACAGAGCACCAAAATTACGGCAACATTTTGGTGTTCTGTTGTTCCCTGCACTTCGGGGAATAAAATTTCCCCACCCTGCAATGGGTTCCCAAAGTGCAGGGAGTCGGCCGCTGAATGCCGCCACCGCAAACCGGTGGCCTGCTGTTTTCAAAAAAACTACTGAACGAAAATGTCTGAAATTTACATATAAGATCCTATGATTGATAATAAAAAGTTCTGTTACAGAAGAAAGATAACCCACTATTAAAAAAAAGGGGGAAAATGTTTGCTGAAAAATGACTAAAAGGCACTAAAAAAAATCAATAAATAAGGACTTTTTACTGCAGATTAAAATAATAAATGGTTTAGTAGATATTGCATAAAAACGGGAATTTTTTTAACATTGAAACCTGTGGGGTTTGCCTGAATAAACCTGCTGATTGAAACTACCGAACATCAGGGCATTTGACTGACATTTCCCTGCTGTTTGGTGTTCTCTGAATAGATTAACCATTACTTCTCTATGGGGATTTGCTGTCAGGGCTCGGCGGGCGCCGCCGACTCGGCGTCCCGCCGGGCCGCCGACCCGGCATCCTTCTTCCCGGCTCCGGGGTCGGCGTCCTCTCCGAGTCCTGTGTGCGCGCAGTAGGCGCGCGCGCCGCCGGCAGTTCCGGATTTAGCCCTCCCGGCGGCGCGACGTCACCAATCTCCATGTGACCGCGAAGGACCAATCAGCAGGCAAGGCACCAAATTTAAACTTGCTTTTCCCATTCCTCAGTGCCCTTTCGTGGTTTTGCCTGTCTGACCCTTAAGTGCTCGTTTATTTCACTCAATTTGACTTTCTGTGTATGACCTGGCTATCTCTCTCGACTTGTGTACCTCTATACCCCTTGACCCGGCTTGTTACTAGACTCTGTTTTCGCCTATACCCTATTGCTTTCTGATATACGTTCCTGGCTTACCAGCGTTTACACCAGCCACTCTAAGGACTGGTTCCTGTCCTCCTTGTGTCCCTGCCTTATAGGTTCACCTCCTGTTTGTGCGAAACCCAGCCACTATAAGGACTGGTACCGCATTGTGACTCTATCTTGCTTTACCGGCACAGCCGTTACGTACCCTTGGTTGGTGTTGGCCTGAGTACAGGGCAGCCCTCATTATTTGTGTTAACCCAGCCACTACAAGGACTGGTTTCTCTCCTACGAACTCGAGGCTCCTGTTTTCACTTAGGGCTAACAGTTCGTCCACCCTCAGGTACGTGAGCGTGCCTGACATCACGAAAGGGCCATGGACCTTGCAGGGACCGCTCAGCAATTCTCTGGTCTAGAAAGCCGTTTGGAGGAGCAAGATCACCGTCTTGATCAGTTCGCCCAGGCCCTCCAAACGCTGCTCACCCGTACCGCCCTACCCAGGTAGAGTTTCCCCTCCCGTGAATCCTCTCCCTTCCGAACCGTTCTCTGTGCCCACCTCGTACCCTAACTTGCTACCTCCAGTACGTTATGGGGGCGATCCTACCGCCTGTCGAGGTTTTCTGAACCAGATTTCCATTCATTTCGAATTAACCCCGTGGTCTTACCCTACAGATCGTGCCAAAATCGCTTTTGTCATCAACCATCTTACCGACAAAGCGTTGAGTTGGGCTAACCCGCTTTGGGAAACCGATAAACCGATTGTCTATAATTATCGTGACTTTATGTCGGCCTTTCGTAGGGTGTTTGACCCTCCCGGGCGTAAAACCAATGCCGCAAAATCCTTGTTACGCTGCGCCAGGGTGCGAAATCACTGGGTGAATATGCTCTGGAGTTTAGATCATTGGCTTCTGAATTGAACTGGAACAATGAGGCTTTGATAGCCGTGTTTTCTGAGGGCCTGAACGATGAGTTGCAAGATGAGATAGCGGCCAGAGATCTCCCAGGGGACCTGGAAGACTTGATTACTTACCTGTCCTTTATCGATGAACGCCTTCGCCATCGTCGACTTACTAAGGAGAGGTCTAAAAGACCACCGGTTAGGCAGCCTCCCCGTTTTCTGTACCTTTTCTTCCCGAGTCTCATTCTCCCCCCGAACCCATGCAATTAGATAGCACCAAGATCCCTGATAGTGAAAAAACAACGCAGACGACGTGAGGGTTTATGCCTGTACTGTGGTTTGGGGGGTTTTCCTTAAGGGCTGTTCCAAACGCCCCCAGGGTCCAGCGGGAAACTCTCATGCCTAAGTGCCTCTAGGGGACAGCTCTTAGGCGCTTTTCCTTCGTCCCCCAAACTGGAAAATAGACTCCGGGTTCCGGTTACTCTATCCTGGGAGAGTTCCCGTAACCCGGTACAACTCTATGCCTTAGTAGACTCTGGTGCTGCCGATAACTTTATTGACATAAATTTTGCTCGCAAACATGCCATACCCCTGGTTGAAAAAGAAACCCCATTACTTGTACAGGCCATCGATGGCAGACCTCTCGAAACCCCTTTTGTTTTGTTTGAATCTCGCAATATTACTGTTGGGATAGAACTGTGTCATAAAGAAAGTATGTTCTTCCATGCTATTTCGTCCCCTTCCTATCCTATCGTACTGGGTTACCCCTGGTTAACCCGCCATAACCCTGTTATTGACTGGCGAGCTCGTCAGATCGCGAAGTGGGATAATGATTGTATGGCTCTTGTATTGAGATTCCACTATCCATTAATGTCTTGAATTTGCCCACGGCCCCCTCTCTGACGACTTCCATTCCTGTCCCCTACTCGGACTTGGCACCTGTGTTTGACAAAAGAGAGGCCGATAGATTACCCCATCGTTCTTACGATTGTGCCATCGACCTTCTTCCTGGTACCATGCCTCCTAAAGGGGCTGTCTATCCTTTGTCCGTGAAAGAACATAAGGTTTTGGAGGAGTACATTAAAGATTCCCTAAAAAAGGGTTTATTCGTCCTTCCTCCTCACCCGCTGGGGCAGGGTTTTTCTTTGTGCAGAAAAAGGAGGGTGATCTTAGACCCTGTATCGATTTTCGAGGGTTGAAACAAGATCACCGTTAAAAATGCCTACCCCATTCCACTCATCCCCGAGCTGTTTGACCGCCTGAAACATTCCAAAATCTTTTCGAAACTGGATCTCGGAGGAGCGTACAATTTAATAAGAATCAAACACGGGGATGAGTGGAAGACTGCGTTTAACACCAGGTTAGGGCATTACGAGTACTTGGTTATGCCCTTCGGTTTATGTAACGCTCCAGCAGTGTTTCAGGCGTTTATTAATGATGTGTTACGAGAGTACACCCCTTGTTTTGTCGTGGTTTACCTCGATGATGTGTTAATACATTCCCCTGATCTGAACACCCACCACGTACATGTACGACTCGTCTTATCTAAGCTCTTGGCCAACGGCCTCTACCGCAAGCTAGAAAAATGCCTATTCGATGTCCAACAGGTACAGTTTTTGGGTTATGTTATATCCTCCTCTGGTTTCATGATGGATCCCAAAAAACTGGAGGCCATCAGTCACTGGCCTCTTCCCAAGGGCCTCAAGGCCATTCAAAGGTTTATTGGCTTCTCCAATTACTATAGACGGTTTATCAAGGGCTTTTCGTCCATTGTTGCACCCATTACAGCATTGACGAGAAAGGGAGGTGACACTCAGAATTGGTCCTCCAGTGCCCTGGAGGCTTTCGAACGGTTAAAGGAGGCCTTTTCCACTGCTCCCATTCTACACCACCCTGATCCCAATAGACCCTTCGTTTTAGAGGTTGACGCATCAGAAACCGGGGTAGGAGCCGTCTTGTCCCAACGTCCAGCTGATGACAAGCCTATGCAACCCGTTTTTATTCTAGGAAATTGTCCCCTACCGAGGCCCGTTATGACATTGGGGACAGGGAATTGTTAGCCATTATTTTGGCCTTAAAAGAATGGCGCCATCTCTTGGAGGGCTCCACCTGTCCGTTTTCCATTCTCACTGACCACAAAAATTTGATTTACCTGTCCGAGGCTAAAAGGTTGAACCCTAGACAAGCTCGATGGGCCCTTTTTCTCACCAGATTTGACTTCCTCATTACGTACAGACCCGGGTCTAAAAATATTAAGGCCGACGCACTCTCCAGACAATATGAACCCCTAGCAACTCCAGTGTCTGTACCTGTGTCCATAGTTCCCGAAAGGAAAATTTTAGCCTCTCTGAGTACACGAGTCGAGTCTCCTTTCTGGAACCTCTTACTCTCTAAACAGGCTCTGGCTCCCCCGTCTAAACCACAGAATAAGCTATTCGTTCCTTCTGGAGGTACCCACTGCTTTACAGCTCTTTCACGAATACAAATTCGCTGGACATTTTGGGGTAAATAAAACTCTTGACTTGATTAAACGACACCTTTGGTGGCCGACACTTACTAAGGATGTAAAAGATTACGTAACCACCTGTTTTGTTTGTACCCGTTCCAAATCCTCCCGCCTTTGTCCTGCTGGCCTCCTCCAACCCCTACCGATCCCTGAGCGCCCTTGGTCTCATTTAGCTATGGACTACTTCTAGTGGAACTAACCCCTTCACTTGGTCATACTGTGATTTTTGTGGTTGTCGATCGCTCTCTAAAATGGCACATTTTATTCCGTTAAAGAAGCTCCCCTCCTCCAGCGAGCTAGTACAGATTTTCACCCAAAGAAATATTCAGACTACATGGTGTTCCTAATGTTCTCGTCTCGGATCGGGGTTCTCAGTTTATCTCTAAGTTCTGGAGAGGCTTCTGTCACCAGTTGGGCGTCAAACTGTCCTTTTCGTCCGCGTATCACCCGCAAACGAACGGTTTAGCCGAAAGAACCAACCAAACGCTTGAGACTTATTTAAGGTGTTTTATTTCTGACGCACAGGATGATTGGTTACTCTGTTACCATGGGCAGAATTTGCGTATAACAACGCCACATCACAGTCGACAAAATTTTCTCCTTTCGAAATAGTCACGGGTATGCATCCCACTATTTTTCCATCCTCGTCCTCCCCCCAGAACATTCCTGCCCTGGAGGAACACCTAGATAAGCTCCGGGTATTTGGGAGAAGACCAGGTTGAATCTAGAATCCGCTTCCTTGAGCCAGAAGCGGCGGCGGCTGATCGGAGGCGCAGACCTCCACCAGTGTACCATGTGGGTGACAGGGTTTGGCTCAGCACACGCCACATTCGTCTGAAGGTCCCGTCTATGAAATTCGCACCTCGTTTTATCGGTCCGTATAAAATACTCCGATGTATCAATCCCGTAGTATACGCACTGCAATTGCCTGTCTCTTTGCGTATTCCCAACTCCTTTCATGTCTCTTTATTGAAGCCGCTCTCCTGCAACCGTTTTTACTCGCCCTGACTCCCCTCCTCCCCCCTGGTGGTTTGATGGGACTCCCGAGTATGAAATTGAGTCCATCTTGGATTCCCGTTATGTCCGCAATCGGTTGCAGTATTTGGTTCATTGGACTGGCTATGGTCCCGCGGATCGCACATGGGTTTCGTCACGTGACGTTCATGCTCCTCGATTGGTCTCCGCCTTTCATCGTCGTTTTCCCGATCGCCCGGCTCCCAGCCGCCGGTGGGCGTTCCTCAAGGCGGGGTGCTGTCAGGGCTCGGCGGGCGCCGCCGACTCGGCGTCCCGCCGGGCCGCCGACCCGGCATCCTTCTTCCCGGCTCCGGGGTCGGCGTCCTCTCCGAGTCCTGTGTGCGCGCAGTAGGCGCGCGCGCCGCCGGCAGTTCCGGATTTAGCCCTCCCGGCGGCGCGACGTCACCAATCTCCATGTGACCGCGAAGGACCAATCAGCAGCAAGGCACCAAATTTAAACTTGCTTTTCCATTCCTCAGTGCCCTTTCGTGGTTTTGCCTGTCTGACCCTTAAGTGCTCGTTTATTTCACTCAATTTGACTTTCTGTGTATGACCTGGCTATCTCTCTCGACTTGTGTACCTCTATACCCCTTGACCCGGCTTGTTACTCGACTCTGTTTTCGCCTATACCCTATTGCTTTCTGATATACGTTCCTGGCTTACCAGCGTTTACACCACCACTCTAAGGACTGGTTCCTGTCCTCCTTGTGTCCCTGCTTATAGGTTCACCTCCTGTTTGTGCGAAACCCAGCCACTATAAGGACTGGTACCGCATTGTGACTCTATCTTGCTTTACCGGCACAGCCGTTACGTACCCTTGGTTGGTGTTGCCTGAGTACAGGGCAGCCCTCATTATTTGTGTTAACCCAGCCACTACAAGGACTGGTTTCTCTCCTACGAACTCGAGGCTCCTGTTTTCACTTAGGCTAACCGTTCGTCCACCCTCAGGTACGTGAGCGTGCCTGACATTTGCACCTTTGTGTATGAGCATATCACAGAGCAGTGGTGTACTTAGGAGAGTGGCGGGAGGTGGGTCACCCCAGGTACCAGTGATTATTGCGGTGTCATTAGGGGGTACTAGGAGGTGCCACTGTCACTGTTTGTCAGCTTTGAGCTGTGTTCTTAAACAACGAGCAGCGGAGCAGAGTGTTTGCATTAGGAATAAAATAGAATAGAATAAAAATCCCCCTCTCCTCCCTCCATAGCTCCTCCCCTGCCCGCAGCAGCTCTAGGAGAGGGGAGATTACAGTAAACGGCGGGTAAAGGGGGGGTTATGAGCAGAATATTAAGCCCTGTCTGCTTACTGCTGTTTAAAGTGGAACTTTCCTTAACCAGCACTGCAGTGATAGAAATTTGTCATTGAGCTGCCTGGCTCCTGGTGAGGTCCTGCATAGAGGGGGCAGGCTGCATTCACTGCATCACCAGTGAATAGGCAGCCCACGGTAAACAGGGACAGGGAAGAGGGAGTCTTAAAAAAGTGGAAAAGTAAAGAAAAAATACCATAGCAGCATCTTATACCTGCAAAACACACACCCATTCTCTGCTCAGCAACTCCAATCCACAAAACCAGCCACCCAGCACACACACACAACTCCCATCACACAAAACCAGCCACCCACACACACAACTCCCATCACACAAAACCAGCCACCCACACACAACTCCCATCACACAAAACCAGCCACTGATACAACTCCATCACACAAAACCAACCAACCCACAACCCCATCACACAAGAGCCACCAACACACAACAACCCAGCCACCAACACACAACTCCCATCAACAAAACAAGCCACATGTGTACTTTTGTTCATAACATGAGGATTGATATGTTGTGAGTTTGCAAAGTCACTTAAATAACAATTATTTAGAAAAATCTACACTCTCCTCTTATTGCACAGCACAGAGGACACATGATCCATCATGTCCTGCCAGAATGCTATAACTAAAAATATTTTTGAAAATATTAAAAAAGTGCGTCTGATTTTTTTTTTTACATTTTTTTTTTACATTTTAAAGTTGGGGGGGTGCCAAATATAGGATCCGCCCCGGGTGCCAAATGTTCTAGATACGCCCCTGGCATCCAGTGACACATATAAGGATCTATTCACTAAAGCGATTTTGGACCATTTTAGCAATTCCATTTCACAGAAAATACAGTGAATTTGCTATTTGGTGAATGGTCACTGTGTTTTGCCAGAAATTGGAGTCACCGAAGCAGTTATCGGATGGCAGCAAAAACTGACGAATTGCGACGATAACCTCCGAACTGGCATCAGCAAATTCCACCAAACTGGGAAAAAGTCTCCAACCCTCCTAGGAGTTTCAATCAATAACAATGTAGTAAAAATCTGTATAAATAATAAAAAAGTCCTTTTTAAAAATAATAAAAAGGTTTATTACAAAATAAAAAAAATCTTTTAAAAAATAAAGTAATCCAAAATACAAAAAGATCTATTAAAGGGTTTTTGCAAAAAAATAAAAAGGATAAATGGTCTTTAAAAAATAAATAAAAAAAGATATTACTGCTTTACACTTAAACCTATGGGACTCGCGTGTATAATCCGGTCTATTTGAAACACCGATAATCAGGGTATTTCACCAGAATTTCAGTGCAATTCGGCATTCTGTGAATAGACGACACGATAGTCTTATATGGGACAATTTTGGTGTTGCCGAATTGTGGCAAATTGCACCGTACTTCGCTGTCAGTTCACTTGTATTTGGCGAATTGACAGTTTACTGAATAGACAAATTAAAATTCACGTTTGGAGCAATTCGGGGCCAATTTGGAGGTTAGTGAAAACCCATTTTTAGAGTAAAATATCTTCTCAACTAAACATACAAGAGAAAACCAAAACGCATGTAATATATCACCAGCATAAAATAAACAAAATTTGAACATTTCATGGGTGGTTTTCCCAAGTGTGGCTTGAGATTAACTTTCATTGCCGAAAGCGGTAACCCGAGCCACACTCAGGCTGCATACCTTTACCTGAGCTCCCTCGCTGACCTCCGCGATCGCATTCTCCTCCAGCGATCACCGCGTCCTGCTTCCTGGTTCCCTTCTCGCGAGAAGGGAACCAGGAAGTAGGACTTTGCGATCGTCGAGAGGTGACAGCGGGGGACATATAAAATGTCAGAATTGTAACGTCAGGGAGGTTAAAATAATAGTGTACTGAAATTAGCCTGGAAGTTATTACTCACATAAATGAGTCCAGAGTAGTAACGATCCTTGAGGTTGTGTAGTACAGATGCTTCGTTCAAGCATGTCAGCTCTGCCATATCTTCAACCTTGTTAAATTTGGGTGGATTCATCTTCTGTATATCATCTTTGTTGACTGTAGCCGGCTTGCCACTTTCTGCTAGCTCCACCACAACTTCATCTCCTCTTTCTTCCTTTATGCTTGCTGCTTCAAATCCATGTTTTTCTGAGGGAACCCATACCTGTTTTTTTTTTGTCCAATCTGCTTGATTGGCAGTGCTGCTCAAAGGGTTTCGGTCAACAAAGAGGTAGCGTTCTGCATCATCCTTGTTTGAACTTCGGGATGACATCTTACTAGTGATCAACAAGGTAACTAGAGACACAAAAAAATATTAAGTGTTATAAACATGTTTAATAGATACAATAGCTGTAACTAGAAAAATACTTTACAGTTTAATAAAACATGTGAAATTCTAATCTAAACTACCATATTTATTATGCAGTATTAAGTATTTCAAAACCCAGACTAAACGCATTGAAACACTAATGTGCTCTCCACTTCCATCTAACTTTATTCCTTTGAGATGAATATGCGATGGGAAATAATTGTCAGTTCTTCCTCATCCAGCACTCAGACGGTTACTTGGCTACTTTAAGCCTTACGCCTGGTGTGTTGAGATTTACCTCTTTTAGATATTGTATTTTAATAAATTTTACATTAAATTCCCTTTTGCCATCACCATTAACAGCTAAGCTGTGATTTAGCCCTTTATCAGGACAGTTTGGTACATTAACTGTAACCAGTTTACTTCTGTGTCATTAAAATGCCAAAAAAAGAAATTATCTCATTTCAATGTCAATATGGACCTGGTCTACTTGGAATAAGCAAGAATTTTCTACAATAATTGTGGCTCCATACTTTGGGATTGAGCAGGCAGCGAAAGATCTAACGTGAACTCTTGTGAATTCACGTTTCTTGTAGTAATACAATATCCATGTGCTCTCACCCCCCTTTTCACGTGGAAGCAGGGGTTGAAAAGAAATAATTATCTTTTAATTTCCTGTATGAATATATATATACACTGATTCAAGTACATATCTTTTAGTCAATGTGCCTCCATTTTAAGTTTTCATACTATGTGCACATAGCCACACATCCTCTCGAAGGAATGGCATTTAAATTAAAAGCCTACATCCTGTTTAGTTCTTGTTACCAAGCAGAAATAAAAAAAAGCACAAAACTCTGTAACCGGGCAGAATATGGAAAGAAAGTTTCTTTTTGTTGTCAGTGTTAACTATATTTGATGTATGGGGGGTTGAACTATGATGTTGAAACTGTCTATTGGCTTGTAATCTGAGAATCTATGTACATCATGTATACTACATAAGAAAATGCAACAGATAAACTCCTCAGAGAGAAAGATGCCTGACTAAAGGACCCTCGTTTCAGTGTCTTTTTTTTAATCAATCTCTCTTGCTCGAGCTGTATCTAAATCGGGTCTACAAATGCAATGGAATCCCTTAATATCTTTTGTCTCGCTATCCTGACAAGGGTTAATCACAGGGCCGCCATCAGGGTATTACAGCCCATGCTATGGTAAGGGGCCCGGGGACTGGGGGGGCCCGCCGGCAGCGGCGGCTATCTTTACTTTAGGCCGCAGGCCTCGGAGGAGGTACTGCGGCCTATCTGGCCCTGGCCGCCGAGCAGAGGCTCCCAAGATGGCGGCCGGCAGCCGACGGGCCCCCTCTGATGATGTCAGAGGGGGCACGCCAAATGCCTGCAGCAGCATCATCCCCCTCTGACTCGATCCTGGCCCTGCCTTCCTCCCAAGTCGCGCCACAGCACGTGTTCTCTGCGGTGCTGGGAGGATGTGGTCTTATAACGTCACTTCCTCCCAGCGCTGCATGATGCACGTGACGCTGTGGAAGACAGAGAGAAGGGGAACCACCGGCTCGAGTCCCATCCAGGCCAGGTAGGTGATTACTGGGGGAGGGGAGGAGGAGGGGGGTGAAACTAAAACAGGAGGGGGGAATGATTTTAAAACCAGGGGGGGGATGAATTTGAAACAAGGGGGTGAATTTTTAAACAGAAAGGGGTGAATTTAAAACAAGGGGGTGAATTTTTAAACAGAAAGGGGGTGAATTTTTAAACAGAAAGGGGTGAATTTAAAACAAGGGGGTGAATTTTTAAACAGAAGGGGTGAATTTAAAACAAGGGGGTGAATTTTTAAACAGAAGGGGTGAATTTAAAACAAGGGGGTGAATTTAAAACAAGGGGGTGAAATTAAACCAGAAGGAGAGGAGATGAATTTAAAATGGAGGGGGGAGGTTAATTTTAAAATGGGGGGATGAAAGTAAAAGAGAGGAGGAGGTGAATTTAAAACAAGGGGGTGAATTTAAAACAAGCGGGGTGAATTTTTAAACAGAAGGGGGGGTGAAATTAAACCAGAAGGAGAGGAGATGAATTTAAAATGGAGGGGGGGAGATTAATTTAAATGGGGGGGGTGAAATTAAAAGAGAGGAGTGGGGAATGAATTTAAAACGGGGAGGGGGAGTTAAAAGAGGAGGGGGAATGAAATGAACATGAGAACTAAGAGTGGGGTCACAGGATCCACAGCAATATACCTTTAACGGTAAAGGCAGTGAGTGTGAACGTACACAGAATTCCTGTGTACGTTCATACTCCCTGCCTTTATCATTAGAGGTATATTGCTGTGGATCCTGTGTACATTCATACTCCCTGCCTTTACCGTGAGAGTTCTATTGCTGTGGTTATCTGTGATGCTTAACCAGTGGAATTATCGAATTATACTTTTATGCTACATTGTTTGCACTAATACACATTTAATGATTTTTTAATGTATTGGGAGCAACACTCTGTAATACGTTCTTGATACATATTATTTTTTAATCACAATTTCATACTGTCTTAAATTATTTGAACCAGATTGATACTTTTTTATGTTAAATGTGCTGTTGTGCGAGCAATATGTGTGATTTTAAGATATTGGTTTGGGACTACCACTCTGTAATGTGATCACGATTCACAATAAATATTGTATTTATTATGGGAAGAGGGGATCTTGGGGGGGGGCATTCTGATGGACAGTAAGGGGCCCCAAAATATCTGATGGCTGGCCTGGTTAATCATGACATATTTCAGTGGTGTCAGAAACGAACTTCTGCAATCTGATGTTTCCTGGTAAGTATAAGGCAAGTGTCCAAGGAGAAGCTCCACAGGGCCTCCTGGTAAAGCCAATAAACACTTATCAAAAAAACCCGGGTGAAGCTCAAGACTTGCCAACCAAGGCGACTGGCCCCTTTGGAAATTTTCTCTTGTCTCATGTTCCAGTGCTGCAACCTTTCCATGGGAATTATCTGCCATAATAGGCATCAATTTATGGAGGGGAGGGAGGAGTGGACTTGCATCAGTAAAGCATTTACATGACAGATCTCCCTTTATATTGCAATTTGCATTCCACATATAATCCCTGGGTAATAAAAATGCCAGCTTCTTCTCTATTGCCTCTTTTTATGATTATAAAAATAAATGTGTGTACTGCTTCTTGATGTGCACAAGTTACATAAATAGAATATCTGAAATGCGTCTACAAATTGCTGCCCACCGAACAGCCTTATGTTATTAGAAACTAGTTGTTAAGCCTGCCCGGAGGGCAGTCTGGTGTTGTTGCCAGCTCAGAATTCATGTCCACATATTTGTTTTTCCAATGTCCTATCCAAGAGTATCTCCATATATAAATGTGTTTGTAACGCATCTGGCGCCATCCCATCCGCAACAGGAGGGCCAAGTGAGCAGCTGTGATGGGTGCGCGCGCAGCTGACAGTGCATTACAAAGGCATTTATATATTAGAGCAGGATATATTTGCCACAGCTCACATGGATATATTGCACCAGCTCACATGGATATATTGCCCCCAGCTCATATGGATACATTTGCCCCCCTGCTCACATGGATATATTTGCCCCAGCTCACATGGATATATTACCCCCAGCTCACACATGGATATATTGCCCCAGCTCACACATGGATATATATTGCCCCAGGCCAGTTCACAGGAATATATTGCCCCAGCTCACACATGGATGTATTGCCCCAGCTCACACATGGATATATTGCCCCAGGCCAGTTCACATGAATATATTTCCCCAGGCCAGCTCACATGAATATATTGCCCCAGCTCACATGGATATATTGCCCCAGCTCACATGAATATATTGCCCCAGGCCAGCTCACATGAATATATTGCCCCAGGCCAGCTCACATGAATATATTGCTCCCAGCTCACGCATGGATATATTGCCCCCAGCTCACTCATGGATATATTGCACCAGCTCACATGGATATATTGCCCCAGCTCACCTGGATATATTGCCCCAGGCAAGCTCACATGAATATATTGCCCCAGGCCAGCTCACCTGGATATATGTCCCCGGCTCACATGGAAATATTGCCCCAGCTTATATGGTAATATTGCCCCTGCTCACATGGATATATTGCCGTAGCTCACATCGATATAGTGCCCCAGCTCACACATGGATATATTGCCCAGCTCATACATAGATATATTGCCCCAGCTCACACATAGATATATTGCCCCAGCTCACACATAGATATATTGCCCCAGCTCACATGGAAATATTGCCCCAGCTCACATTATTATTGTCATCATTTATATAGCACCAACAGTTTCCGCAGCGCTTTACAACAACCAAAGGGAACAAAATACATATAAACGGACAAAGGATGGAAACAAGAGGTGTAGAGAGCCCTGCTCATAGGAGCTTACAGTGTAGAGAGATTGGGGTTGAGGAAGACAAGAGGAATTGCACTAGATAGCAGGATCATTAGTGCCAGTGGTTTGGGAATGGATATATTTCCCCAGCTCACATGGAAATATTGCCCCAGCTCACATGGAAATAGTGCCCCAGCTCACATGGATATATTGCCCCAGCTCACATGGATATATTGCCCCAGCTCACACTGGATGTATTGCCCCAGCTCACAAGGCAATATTGCCCCAGCTCACATGGAAATATTGCCCCAGCTCACATGGAAATATTGCCCCAGCTCACC
This sequence comes from Leptobrachium leishanense, assembly GCA_009667805.1. Taxonomy (NCBI): domain Eukaryota; kingdom Metazoa; phylum Chordata; class Amphibia; order Anura; family Megophryidae; genus Leptobrachium; species Leptobrachium leishanense. The sequence continues at coordinate 72,717,073 of CM019073.1, read as the reverse complement.
TGGAAATATTGCCCCAGCTCACATGGATATATTACCTCAGCTCACATGGAAATATTGCCCCAGCTCACCTGGATATATTGCCCCAGCTCACACATAGATATATTGCCCCAGCTCACATGGATATATTGCCCCAGCTCACATGGATATATTGCCCCAGCTCACATGGATATATTGCCCCAGCTCACATGGATATATTGCCCCAGCTCACATGGAAATATTGCCCCAGCTCACATGGATATATTGCCCCAGCTCACCTGGATATATTGGCGACGGCTGCGTGCTTTACCTCCTTCGAGCTGCCGCCAGCATAAACTCTGCCACTCGCTCGCCTGGGTGGGATCTATCCACCAGCCAGCCGCGGCAGAGTTTATGCTGGCGGCCGCTCGAAGGAGAACAGTAACGCGGCCGCCGGCAGATGGATGCGTGCGCACCAAGCAGTACGCTGGTTGCGCGCGCATTTGAAGAAGGCATGTCACCGTCTTACTGTTTTATAGTGTAGATGTTTTATCAGTATATCTCTGAGTCTTCAATGCTTCCACAGAAGGAAAACAGTTATCCCACCCACTGGCGTCACTAGGGTTGATGCCACCCGGTGCGGTAGCTCATGGTGTCATCCCCCGAATGTGTCAGCCCGCTCAGGGAAAAGTCAGCGAATAGGCCTGTGGGGCTCTGTGAAACTCTCATACAAAGCGCACATTACTGTGTGAGATTTATGGCTGTCGAGCTCTGTGAGACGCTCTTTGCTGGGAGTTTTATTGCTGTGCAGCTCTGTGATATGCTCATACACACCACACATTAATGTGAGTTTTATTGCTGCGCAGCTCTGTGATACGCTCTTACACAACGCACATTGCAGGAAGTTTTATTGCTATTTAGTTTGCATTGACAAATTTATTTTATATCAGAGGGTCTTTTTTTATGAAGCAGGGGTGATCAGAATCTTATCACCCTGCTTCATTAATAGAAAAAATGTAACCCCCCCCGAAAGTAATCACTTCGCCAATGCCTACTAAATTTCCCTTGTCTTTGTTAGCCAGCAACAAAAAAGTCAGTGACTTTATTTGCCCCCTCCCTGGAATGAAAATATCTGATCAGTCAGTCTTCTCTCATTTTTCTGAGTCGATCACAAGGCAGGCTCTGGTTGGTCTGGTGCTGGTGGCACTTGCTGCTGTCTCCTCCTTGAAACTGAGACAGTTCAGGTTTAGTGGTTGTCCTCCTCAGTCTGCTCTATCGGGCGTTCTCTGCAGTCTGCTCTTCTAAGGAGTGACGGTGAGAATGCCAGGACGGGGCAAAGCAGGGCTGTGTGGCAGAATTCACACCAGGGACGTGCCGTCAGGGGCGGCAGTTGAGACAGAGCCTCACCTGCCATTAAGTGGACTCAGCTGAGCTTACCTTCCAGTGCTATTAAAATAAATTAAAAATTGCTGATAAAAGGTTAACAAAGAACAGAACTCCCCTGCTTCGCGCTCCCTCGCCGTCCATCTCTGCTCTGCTTTTTTAATTTTTTCTGCAATAAGCATACGTAATTTGCGTAGCTGAACGCTATGCTAATTGTGTAAGCTCAAGCTGGCCAAGAGATTCAGAAGTCTGCAGCACTTGTCTGGCGCTGCCTACTTCCTGAATCTACGCTCTTCAGTGTCTCAGAGAGGCACTGAGAGCAATGGAATTGCTTGGACCAATGGGAGAGCACCATTGGTCTCAAGCTATTCAAAAAATGCCTCCATGGGAGGCAGGCCTCCCATGCTTTGATTGACACAGGACAGTCATGTGACTGTCCTCGTTAATCATGAGGGCGTGCCGTGGGACTGTGTGCCTAGAGGTACATACTGGAGAGCACTGAGAGCAGCAAGATCCTGCAGAGCCCTGTGAGCAGCCAGATCCTGGGGAGCACTGAGAGCAGCCAGATCCTGTGGAGCCCTGAGAGCAGCAAGATCCTGGGGAGCACTGAACAGCCAGTTCCTGGGGAGCACTGAGAGCAGCCAGTTCCTGGGGAGCACTGAGAGCAGCCAGTTCCTGGGGAGCACTGAGAGCAGCCAGATCCTGGGGAGCACTGAGAGAAGCCAGATCCTGGGGAGCATTGAGAGCAGCCAGATCCTGGGGAGCACTGAACCTAAACCTACGTAACCTGTGTATATCTGGCTCTGATACTAGCCAGTGCCTCACCACCAGCCGCTGACCTCAGCGCACATCACTGCGTCACACCATGGTGTGCCCTCTGACATCAGAGGTGGCTGGCCCAGCCGCCATCTTGGATCCGACCAAGCTAGGCCGCAGTGCCGTTGTTACCGGAAAGATGAGATCTAGATCTCATCATAATGATGGCAGGCAGGCAGGGCCGGTGCAGAGACTTTTTGGCACCTAGGCAAAAAACTATTTTGGTGCCCCCCAACGACCACTCCACCCATTCCATTTTCACAAGATGCGCGCCATGCACAAAGTTTTATAACAATAGAACTCAGTTATGTGAGGTGTGTATGAGTATATTGCAGATCTCCACAGCAATAAAACTCACAGCAATGTGTGGTATGTATGAGTTGCCTGTGTGTGTGATGTGTGTGGGTGCCTGTGTGTGATGTAAGTCGCAATTGAACCTAAAAGACAGAAAACCAATCTGTTGGACAGGGGAGAAAGAAAGAAGAGGGAAGGAAAGGGGGGATGAAGGAGAGAAAAGAGAGAGTAAGGGAAAGGGAGAGAGGGGAAGAAAGGAGAGGAGAATGTAAGAGTGAGAGGAGGAAAGACAGACAGGGAAAGACACAGAGAGAGATAATGCTAAATAAAATAAAGTGAGAGAGGAGTGTGACAGGGAATCCTGTCTGTTTACCTGCCTGCCAGGACCTGCTGCTGCCGCCAGGCTGGAGGGGGTGGGGCCAGCACACTGGGAGACACACAGGCTGTGTAGCTGCTGGCTCTGCAGTCTGTTCCTCGGTGCCCTACACTGTGTAAGGAGAGCAGAGGGAGCTGGCCCACATCTCCTGAAGGGATGAAGGCCCTGCAGGCAGGCATTCTAGGTGTCACCCCCTCTGGGCCCACCAGATGGTGTCACTCAGGTGCGGTCCACACACCCCGCACCCCTTTTGTGACGCCGCTGATCCCACCCATGGGAGCTGAAAACTCGCATGAGCGTTTATGTAGTCTAAGGCCTGAATAAGAAGCACCAAGTAGAGGCAGACGTACACTCTTTGTCAGGGCCATAGCCGGGGAAAGACGGGAAAATACGGTATTGCCACAACATGAAAGGTGCTGCCTGGATTTTAGTTACTGCTTGCTAGATTTCTCCTCTACAGGTGTCGGCCCTTACCTGCAATAAACTCTCCTTAAAGGGAGGTAACACCCTTCCTTCATCACTTCTACATTGATGTTAAAACACTCAGGGCACTATTACAATCATCAAGCTAAAACATGGACGCTAAGGAGAAAAACCTGCGCCTGCAGTGTTACACAGAGCTTCACAGCAATAAAATTCACAGTAATGTGCGGCGTGTATGAGCTTAACACAGAGCTCCACAGCAACAAAACTCACAGTAATGTGCAGAGTGTATGAGCGTATCACAGAGCTCCATAGAAAATAAAACTCACGCTCATACACACTGCACATTACTGTATCACAGAGCTCCACAGTAATAAAACTCACAGTAATGTGCAGTTTGTATGAGTGTATCACAGAGCTCAACAGCCACCCAGTAAATTTGTCCCCCATTAACTTCAATTCTCCCTAGCCCATTTCAGCTGCACTCACACACCACCCGCTGCTCACACACACACCCTGCTCACACACCCCCGCTCACACACTCTGCTCACTCACACACCCCCTGCTCACACACACACTCTGCTCACACACACACACTCTGCTCACACACCCCCCTCTGTTCACAAATCCCCTCTGTTCACACACACCCTCTGCTCACACATCCCCCTACTCTGCTCACACACACTCTCTGCTCAAACACACACACACACCTGCCTGTTATATACTCACAGATTAGGTTAGAATCCTGGTCTGTCTCCTGGCTGGTTTCCGTTGACTCCCCCTCCCTGCACGTGCTGGACACATCCAACACAGCAGGGGAGGCTTTGATCGAGCGGCATTGGAGGGGGAAGGGGCGGAGACAGCATCTCCCCATGTGAGCTGCTGGTCTGGCAGCCTCTTCTCCCTCCTCCTCCCCCCCGGCAGGGCCTTTACTTCTGGAGCAGCGTGTGGTGGATTGATCCCACACGCTGCCCGATCAAATGGGAGACCAGGTGCCTGTCTGACACCGGCCCTGCCTGGACCGCAGGGCAAATCCGGGCCCCCCATCCCATCCAGGCCCTTGGGTGGCGCCCGAGTGCCCGATGGGTCAGTCCGCTCCTGGATGTCACCTATATCTCCTCAAGTTGTTTGCAAGGGTTTGAAGAAAAAAGCCTCTTTCATCCATAAACAAACTCAGGTGTTATCAGTTTGCCGAACACTATTGGAACTTCAAATGGTCTCCCATTTGAAGTTCCACTATTGTTTGGCAAACTGAAGACAACAGAGTTTGTTCTATAGTGGCTTCCATAGTCAGACTTTTGGCAACAAACTCCAGAGGTGGTCTATGTGCACAATAATAGGTAACCATATGGAAAAGTACCTCAGGCCCACGGTTAAATACGGGGACCTCTACGGTGGGTCCCCGCTCAGGTCTCACAAGTTGCAGAGATGACTGGGTGATAGCAGTCTGATTTGCATATGGAATAGTATTCTCTGTAATGGCGCCATCGAGCTAAAACCTTGTGAGACCTGAGTGGGGAGCCATCATAGAGCAGGCCATTAGTGCTGTTGCTCATTCTCAGAACCTTCACCAGTGGCGTAACGAGGGGGGGAGGGGGCACTTGCCCCAGGCACCTGTCAGCCTGTCAGGGAGGGGGCGCCACAAGGCACTCTCTACAGAACTTAAATTATGGTAATTTATTCACTGCAATGCTGCAGTTCCTTGGCTCTCCACTAGGCTGCTGCGTCCCCATTCAACCTCCAATCCACCACGTGCTCCCATTCACGTTGCACGCTGGGAGAGGCAGGGCTGAGATGCAGGTGCAGCTGCTCCTATGGGCCTGGGATCTTGCACAGAAGAAAAAAAGGTGACGATGTTATAATAAATATATTTTTATTAAGCATGATGCCATTGTCTTTCTTTCTGAGGGGGAGGAGGGACACAAAATGATTAGTAGTAATCTGGTGGGGGCCTTGCAGGAGGTACAGGCCAGGACAATATTCAATATTGGAAGTATATAGGTGCTCTAGGCAGGGTTGTGCCTGGGCAGTGGGGATGAGGACCCTGCTCCAGAGTTTACATTCTAAGAGGAGAGAGGACCCTGCTCCAGAGCTTACAATCTAAGAGGAGAGGAGACCCTGCTCCAGAGCTTACAATCTAAGAGGAGAGGGGACCCTGCTCCAGAGCTTACAATCTAAGAGGAGAGGGGACCCTGCTCCAGAGTTTACAATCTAAGAGGAGAGAGGACCCTGCTCCACAGTTTACAATCTAAGAGGAGAGAGAACCCTACCCCAGAGCTTACAATCTAAGCGAGGGGACCCTGCTCCGGTCCCCACATACTTCTTCGGGCTGGCTCTCACACGCCGGTAGCACTCCGCCCTCTTGCTGTCTCATGGGGCTGGCATATTTGGCTTTTGTTTCTGCCATTGAGCTAGAGATCATCCAAATAGTGTAACATTCTTTAATGAGATGATTTATTCACAAAGCCAACCTCTTCTTTTCTTACTCTTGATGCTTTGTGTACATTGCTCTGGTATCTGAATCTGCTGTATTGTCCTCTAAATGTATGTAAAATTTAAATTAAAAAATGGATCAGGGCTATGCGCACATACACAGATCTCATCCATTGCGGGCTCTCTGAGAGCGTTTGCTAACACGATTGGTCACTGCCAGAGAAAGTAAAAAATCTATTTACAGGGTGACACACTTGTATACACCGCACATTACTGTTAGTTTTATTGCTCTGGAGCTCTGTGATACACTCATACACACTGCACATTACTGTGAGTTTTATTGCTACATACTCCCAGGGTGTAGGGGATATATAGTTATGTATGTGAAAGTATGGCTGTGTGTGTAACTGCATGCATTTGTCTTTAAACAGGCTGCTGTACGTAAAATTCTGCACCTGTGTCCTTGACGCAGTGCGTCGTTGCCCCTTAGTCCTGCACCCTAAAGGCTGGTATTGCTCCTAGAATCGCCACATTCAGGGCCGGATTTGCACCTCAGGAGCCTGTAGACACAGAAAGGCGGAACGCCCCTACCCCAAAACTGAAACTGGTTTTCTCCGTGCTCAAATCAAAAGAAGAGGCAGAATCTGTTGCCTTACTTGAATTAGTTACAGTTACAAGTATTTATAAAGCGTCAACAAATTCCATAGCACTGTACAATGAGAGAAACAGAATAACAAATATACATATATGTTACACACACGGAACAGAAGGAGGAAGGACCCTGCTCGAGAGCTTACAAACTAAGAGGAGAGGGGCGACACATTAGGTGAGGATGAATAGGGTATTTGAAGTAGCGGGTTGCATGAGGACTGTATGGGAAGATGGAGCAGGAAATGACAGTGGGGGATCATGGAGTGAGCTGATAGGCTTCTCTATAGTAATGCGTTTTCAGAGACTTCTTGAAGGACTGGAGAGATGGGTGAGTCTGATGTTGCGGGGGAGGGAGTTCCATAGAAAGGGTGCAGCTCGGGAGAAGTCTTGAAGCCGGGTCTGGCATAGGCGTTCATTACAGACTGCAGAGGCAGAATCTAGGATCTCTTAAGGCCAGAGAGAAGGAGGTTACAGTAGTCAAGGCAGGTGATAAGAGCTTTGATGAGCATTTTAGTAGAGTCTGGATTAAGAAAGGGACGGATGCGTGCAATGTTTATTGGAATCCATAGGAAGAGATGAGGTTGTCCAAAGAGGCAGTATAGATCGAGAAGAGTAGGGGACCCAGAACAGAGCTTTGAGGTACCCCAACTGAAAGAGGAACTTGTGGTGAAGAGACACCAGGGAAGGAGAAACTGAAGGACCGAAAAGAGGGACAGGAAGAGGACCAGGAGAGAGTGATGTCACTGAGGATAAGTTGACGCAGCGTGAGGAGCTGGAGAGGGTGATCACCAGTGTTGAATGCAGCAGAAAGGTCAAGAAGAATAAGTGGTAGCTAAATCATTAGTCACCTTGGTCAGAACAGTCTCAGTAGATTGTTAGGAGTGAAAGCTAGACTGGTGCGGATCGAGTACAGAGTTAGCAGCAAGAAAACTGGTGAGCTGGTTATGGACCAGACGTTCTGAGATTTGAGGCAAAGGGGAGTAGAGAGATGGGACAGTAGTTCAAGAGGGAGGTAGGATCAAGAGATGGCTTTTTTAGAATGGGGTGATCAAAGCACGTTTGAATACAGAGGAGAATATTACAGAGGAGAGGGAGAGGTTAAAGTATGAGTCAAAGCAGGACAGTAACTGGTAGGACAGGCCGAATAAGGTGTGAGGGGATGGGATCAAGTGGACAGGTGGTCGGGTTGGAGGACATAAAAAGTTCTGTTACATCCTCCTCCGAGACTGTAGAAAAGAAAGACATAGTAGAAGAGGGGGCAGGGAGTGAGGGAGTCAGTGGGGTAGAGTGGTTAAAGGAGGAGGGCAGTGAATGCAGCAGCATTGTTTGTTTTATATATAAAAGCATATATTGCCTCTGCTGTAGAACAGAAAAAAATATTTTGCAGTTACTCTTTTTATTTTTACACATTACATGGTCATGTTTGGTATCATAGTAAAGACTAGACTCTGACTTTTCCAATGACACCTCACTTAACCTTGTGTGCTGTACAATTCAGGGATGCAGGTTCCAAAGTCCCCCTGTCCCTCCTCACTGCAGCGCCACGGTCTAGGTTTTGACAAACAATGCGTTGCTTCACCAGATACACACTTGCTGGCAGTATGGTAAATGAGGTGAGTTAGTGCAGCATCACTGTTCACTTTATAATTGTAAACTGAATAATAGTGCCGTGTTAGAAAGAAATAAGAAAAATATTATTTTAATAGATATTTTATTTTTACATAAATCTAACCTGGTTATATTTGGTATTACTGGAAAGGCTATAAACTGACCTTTCTAATGATACCAAATATGTCCTTCTAGCCCTTAGGGCTCCAGAGATACAGTGGTCTAAATTATTGCAAATTGTAAAAAAAAAAAAAAATTGTTTTTTTTACACACAGAGCAAGGCATACCTACTGTGTCTAATGGTAAATCTGGCCCTGGCCACATTATCTGCTACCTGCGCTCCACAAAGTAAGAATGACAGCGGGTGTCTTAGCAGCATCGTGAGGTACAGGTTGGAGACTAAATATTGGTGCGGGCAGCAAGAGGTTAAATGGGCACCATGGCCAAATTTTACCCCCTTTTTTCCCTTTAACCTCTTTGTTGCTGACGAAGTGCTGAGCGCATCCTCTGGTTTTATGTTTGTGTGCAGATGATGTACTCAGCACGTTAATGAAGTCCTGCAGCTCCGTGCCATTTCTTTCTACTTTCACAGCAGACTGACATCTTTCCCTCTTTGTAGGACTTCCCCTGGACACTGATATATTCACTCAAGAGCGTGCTGATGTCAGAGTCTCTCCCACTTCCCCTCTCCCAGCTGTGAAATCCCTTTACTGGAGATACAGGTGTCCTTTTGGGCCACTGTATCGCTGTAACCGTAAGTTTAGGGTTGAAGCAACTAATGAAAATAACCATCGTTTGTAACCCTACATAAGTTCTACAGGGTCATATGGGGCATCAGCAGAAAGGCCAGAGTGTCACGTCTGCAGTCCCTAGTGCACCCCAGCACCCGGCGGCGTCGTCCTCGCTGGCCAGGTGCCAAATGATATACAGGCTCAGAGCAATCACGTGACTGGCCCAGGGGTGGGTCACGGCATGTTAACGAGGAGCCACAGGGTTTAAAAGCCAGCTTGCTGCAATACACATTGCGCTGTCGTGGAGTTTACTTCCCTCAGTGCTAACATCTCCTGGCTGATCTCTCTGTGCTATCTCTTGTGTCACCTGGCTAGTCTGAGAACCACCTCCGTGTACCAGTCCATTGCTTTGTCTGACCATTCTGTTTCCTACTGTTTTGGCTAGTTTCAGCCTTCTCCATTGTACCCTGTCCTCTGTATATCGTATGTCATAGAACTCACATAGCACTCCCCATGTCAAACCCCAAGACTTTTATTTTCATGGCAAAAACCCCAAAAGACACAGACATTTGCTTTGGGAAAGACGTTATGTTCATTTATATTGCATGGTGTGGTTTTAAATGTATTGTAAATTACTTAGCTTTAGTTTTAAATGTACTTCTAGTACTGTATGTGAATGGGCACTTGGGGATGTGTTTTAAAGATGCAACTTGAAGCAATGTTCAATGCCCTCTTTCGTGTGGAATGTTTGAGTAATGTGTGATTGTGCAATATTGCTTTTCTCTGTGTCTGTTATCTGGTTAACGAGTCATGAGTCTGGGACAGTGTTTGACTGCAAAAGTAATCTGATCTATTAGAACAATAGTTTATGTAAATGATATGTGATATGGCTAAGGAATGTTTACTGTAAATATCTAACTGACATAATATAATTAGAGTTTTAGTAGGTCAATGTTCGTCGGTTGGTATGCAAATTATAACTGTTGGACATGGGCATAAATAGTGGCGTTTTTCCATAAAAGTCTCAGAATCCTGTTTGAACATACAGCTTGCCTGGTGTCTCATTCAGGGTACCCACTCTCACCCTCAGAAGGCACAGAGCGGCCTTCTGGAAATCCAAAGAGGCTCCAAGGCAGAGGACCAGACCAAGCAGGTCTGGAGCTACAGATCAGGCTGCTCGAGGCACTGAGTTCCGAGCAACTCAGCAGCTGGGCTGATCTTGATAAGGGGGTGTCTGGAGAGTCAGGACAGGCGGAAAAAGTGGGTTTCTGTCACATCATATACCAGTGATATGTGTTCCGTCTGGATATTCAGGTATACCTTGTCCTGTGTTGGTAAAACATTTCCCACTCGTTTTTGGTAAAACATTTCCCTCTCGTTTTGTTTACTGTATCTGGTATCCTGTCCTGTGCATACCTATACGTGCAGTATATTTGTGTTTGTGTACCTAAGCGGTAGTTCGTTTACGACCACTTAGGCTCGGGTGAGACGAGCGCACTGATCACGTCCATGTTGCCGCACATTTGTACTTCCGTTATAGCATATAATTATGACCAATGGAGCCTCACACACAAAGTACGTCCGCATGGAACTGCAGACGCATAACGGATGGCGGCAAACGGACGCAGGTTAGGCAAGAACGTAAATCCGCTAGAACTGACGCACAGAGTGCGCTGCGTCCTCAACGTCTGCATAACTTTGTGTGTGAGTGATGGAACAAAGTCAGACCGACTGCATTTTTGACATCCAGCATTTTGAGGGACAAAAAGTTTTTAATATTAATTTATTTTCCCTTCTACATCAGTCAAAAAAAACGTCAGTCACAAAAGCGGACTGTGTGGCCACTACCTTGTCGTTAGTCAGAAAGTATGTCCATTGTGCACGGACGCACAGTGCGCTCAGAATGTGCTCGTCTGACCCTAGCCTTAAAGGATCGTCAGGGTAGCTAGGGACTGTCTTAAGGGACTTGCATCGTGTTTGTAGAGGGATACATGACACAGAGTCTGCATTATAACACATTTTATCTAAAACAAAAGCCACTGTACTGGTGCAGGGAGAGGCTGGAGTCCTATGGACCCCTGTATCTCCATTATGTACATCCCACAAGGTCAAGCAAAGTGTCATTGGAAAGGAAAGAGTCTGGCCTTTCCGTTGACACCAAACATGACCATATAATTGGTAAAAATAAAAAAGTGAAAACAACAAACAACATTATTAATTTATATTGCAGTGGCGGTGCACTAATTCACCTTCTCATTTCCCACACTGAGCAATTTTGAAAGTGATGGAAAAATGCGTTACTATGTATTATTTCATTTAAAAATGGGGGGGCACTATGGGGAGGACTTGCCCCCGGGCGCCTTATGACCTTGCTACGTCTCTGACCTTAACAAACCTTGTTTTTGCTCACAATGGGCAGTATTACAAAGTTGGTGCTAACTTAACCAGAGCTGTTGTAAATTTAGCTCTATAAAGTTAGCAGCAACTTTGTAATCCTGCCCTAGAAGTATAGAGGGTAAACCAGATGTGGACCCCTTGCTCGAGGTGCCAAGGAGGTGTCAGCTATACCCTCCTGACGAGACCTAACAAGGCCAAAACGTGGTGAGTTTTTGCTCACAACATGGCATTATGAACTCTATCAATTATTAAATGAACACCTGACTGTCTTTGCAAGAGAGCTTAAAATGGGCTGTGATTGGATCTTCCAGCAGGACAATAGTCCAAAACATACATTAAAATGCACACAAAAATGGTTTACTGAGCACAAAATCAAGGTCCTGCCATAGCTATTGTTAAAAAATAACTTTAAACAAACAAAATCAGTTTTCCTATTTACAATTACCATAATTGAAATTCCATAAACCTTTGCAAGTTCCTTCTCAAATAAGAAAATATGAAGAAAGGACGCGCGTACGACATAGCGGAGACATTAAAATCAACTACACACAATGTATAGCTTTCATATCTTGTCTGAATATTCTTTGTTCAGACATCTATTTTAGATTTCAAACACCCAATGAGATTGTTTGTCATAGACAGGGTTCCATTTCTGCCCTAAACAGGAATGTGATATAACAGCCAATCAGTATACAGATATATTTCCACGTCAGAGTTTGGCCAGCACAGTTAACAAACAGGGACTTATTACCATATATGTTTCAGAGATATCTTTTTTACTTTTCCAACTTTCGCGCACTTTTCCAACATTCCTAACAAGGTCACGTGCCATAAAAAAGGAGGGGCTAAACCACAGTCCATCTGCATTAGAGCAGGCTTTTCAATCTAGACATATTAACTTAAAGTACGTAGTTGAATCACAATACATATACATTCATACAGGAAATTAAAAATATCTTTCAACTATCCCAGTGTCATGAAACCAGCCCTAGGTCTCTTAAGAGCAGAAAAAAGAAACACACCTAAGCTGACTCTACTGTAAATCACTCCTGGAAAGCCTGTTCTAGTAAAGAATTTGCAATGCGCTTTACCTGTTTGGGAACCTCACGCTGAAAACTCCACCTGGGCCTTTGTCTTCCCAATTAAGAGAGCCAGATATAACCTCTCCTAAACCTGAAAAGGATCCTGGTCTCTATGTAAGAATGTGGGCCCTGTGTACCAATGCCTTTACATTGTATGCACATCTCATGTTGTATCCAGAAGACGGTGCTGCCTTCGCCACCTGTGCTGTCAAGTCTAAAATCCCTGCTAACCATCTGTATAATCAAAAGACCCTCACTATTTACCTTACCAGTGTACCCAGGTTCCAAAATACCCTAGAAGGTTGTACCTGCAACTTGTACCAGTTCTTACTAAACCTGCCATCCTAGAGCACCCAGCCATGTGTCCTGCATATCCAGCCTTGTGTCCAGTACCGTGTGTCTCTAGCATGCACAGCCTCCTGTGACTCAAGCGAGCCCAGTCTCCTAACTCTCTAGAGTGTCCAGCCTCCTGTGGCTCCAGAGTGCCCACCTTCCACAACTTCCACAACTCTGTAACCAGCGTTCTGTGATGTCAAAAACTCTATTATTTGTTGCTTCATTAACCCTCGATAAACCCCTGTTGCCACTGCTACATTTGCCAGTGTGCCTTTTAGTCTTACAAACCTGACTCTTCCTGCAAACTTCGCACTTTAGGGCCATAACCAGTGTACAAATAAGTGGTATTTTGACTCTTGAAGAAGCTGAAATGCACATTGGGTACACCCATCCTCTGATTGAAATCTATTAATGTTCCCTCTTTCTAACCTTTAGTGACCAGTTTAGATGTGTATGCATAATGTACTGTAGGCACATGAATGCGAACATGCTGCGAACATGCGGAAATGTTCAAAGTAGGGATGTTCGTTTCGGAATTTCGGAATTTTCACGAGGGCAGCCAAGGTATGAAAAGTACCCCATCATGGCATATCATTTTGAGAATTAGACAACCCAGAGTGTTGAAAATGGGGTATGTCCAGTTTTGTATAGTAGCCACTTAGTCACAAACCCTGGCCACACTTAGTCTTCATGATAGGGATGTGCGTTTCCGGTTTCGGGATTTCGGAATTTTTACGAAATTTCCCGATTCGTGTTTTCGGATTCGGACGATTTTCCGAATCGGATCGGACCCAAAAACCGACAGATCCGAAAAGTTTTCCGAGCCGAAACGAAATATTTTCGGAATTTTCGAATGGACTTGAAATGTGTCAAATCGAAATTTATTTTCGCTCTATTCATGATTTCGGTTCCATTCGTGATTTCGGTTCCATTTCGGTAATTCTGGACATCGTATATTTAACTATTATCAGTTATATCGCTGATTCTGTAAATTTTGTATTTGTAAATGCGTATCACTTGTTTTTGTTTCCAATGATCCGATAATTCTGTCGATACGATAATTCCTTCGTAATCGGGTCGGATCCGATTCGTCCGCGGGTCGCGCATGCCATGCGCGCCCGCGGATGTCGTAACTTTATTGAGCCAGTTTTGACAACTTTTTTGACAGGCCAAAAAATATTGAATTTATTTATAATTTATATCATGGCTGAAAGAAGAGAGTCCCATTCGGACACCTCCTCGTCCTCATCTGCTTCCACCCCAGAGACACCCAGGAAGAAGCGGGCCAGCAACATGGCATTTGAGGAGATGTTGGAGCTGGTCCGCATCTTTGATAAAAAATATTATGACTGCCGTAAGGGCCCTTACAGCAGGAAGAATAACACCCGCAAGGACCGTATCCTTGACAAGCTCCGAACCACCATCCTGGAGCTGTTCGGGAAAGACCGGACGAAGGACCAGCTCCGAAAACGCTGGTCCGACCTCAAGGCAAGCGAGCAGGAGCAGCTGAGGCACATCCGTCGCGTCATAGCCAAACGTAAGTGTCATGTTATATTGTAAAGCGCTGCGCAAACTGTTGGCGCTATATAAATCCTGTATAATAATAATGATGTGCTTGCATGTGCTAATGTGCACAGAAATATGTTGATTTATCTAGTCCTTTTTTCATGCAATGTGATTGTGTATAGCTTTGCGTTTTCACAACTCGTCATACATGCATTTTTGCCATAGCTCTTCTTTTTTTTGTGATTTTACATATTCGTGAAAATTGTGACATTTGATGTATGTAGATGAAATTACAATGCTGGATTTCTTTTGGCACTGTGTGTACTGTAGTGTGCTGGGGGGGGAGGTTGTTGTGATTGAGTGATGCATACGAGAAGACCCGCAGCTTGCCCAATATTGGCTCCCACCTGCGCATCAACAAAAATCTCTGCGTCTCTGTGGTAGGATGGGACATGTAGTTCTTCTGAAAGTGCATCCAAACAGAGCCGCGTTCAATACATCCTCAGCAGCTGCTGAATTGTTGCAGCGCAGCAATTCAGTTTGCTACAGCAGTGTCATTGAACGCTTTAGATGCAAATTTCAAAACAAAATGGCGGATTTCTGTTGTTTCTGCTATATCCACAGTCTTATTAGCAGAAACTGAAAGTGAAACTGAGGCTGAGGCCATCTATAAAATAACTAAAAGCAGTCAGCACAATGCGTTTTGTACGCACACAACACAAATAATAGTTTTTATTGAATAAACGTAATGTTTACTTCTGAAAAAAATATATAATTGAACGGTAATATATGTCTATGTGCAGAGGAAATAAATAAATATTTTGTGACTTTAGAACTATGCGATGGGAGTAGTGGTGGGTCAAGCTGGTAGTGGGGTAGTGGAGGGGTGTCGCAATACTTTCGGCAATATATTGTATAGATATACCATTTTTTCCAGTCTGCATTATTTACGTGTTATTTTTTGGATTTGGCAGAAGACAGGAAGGCAAAGGCAGCATCTGCCCCGGCGGGCACCAGTGGCATGGTTTTGTTAAGCTTAGGCGATGTCACAACAACATGTATTTTTGTCCACAGTCACATTCATTGTATAACCAAGAATTTATCAAAAAATATTGATGGCAGCACTGCGTGAAGTCTTCTCCGACACAACCCAAAGATCCTTAGTGCGGCTCAGGTCTAGTTTATTTGTCCCTGTTTGCAGCTTCACGCAACACCTCCTCCCAGCTATGAGCTCTCTCTCTCCCACCGCTGCCCGCTAAGATGCTGCCCGCCAACATGGTCACGTCTTTGCAGGAAGACAACAGCGTGGGGGAACGGCAGCTGCCGACAGTCCCAAGACCTCGTCACAATGACGTCAGTTCTGGAGTTAACCCCTAACTGCGACCAATGGTGGAGATAGGGGGTTCATTGGAACCCCCTATCTCCCGATCCGCGGCAGCTATCGGTTAATGTTTGGTATCTTTGGATCGACCAGAGCATGGCCTTTCCAACAATACCAAACATGACAATGTTAAAAATTATAAAAAATTAAAATATAAAAAAAATAAACAGGTTTTTTGTTTTGTTTTGTTAATGCAGCAATATTGTTCCCATTTCAATTATAATGTGAACAATGATGCTGCACTAAGGATTTTTTGTATGGGGTGCGTTTGTTAAAAATAGTGTAATTTTCACCCAAAAAAATATAACAAGTCCCCATTTCAATTTTTTTTAACAAACGCAACTCATAAAATATAACCGCAAACACTCGCATGTTAAAATGTGAAAAAAACACTTTACACCCTGTAAAACAAACATTGAAAATTCAAATTTTATTGCATTTTTTGTTATAATATACAGACAGGACATGACGCATACATATGATAAATTGATAATGATATATTATGAATCATCTGCCGAGTCTGCCGGAAAGAACGATATATAACATGTCTGGGTCATATTATAAAATAAGGCTTCAAAAAAACGCATTTAAACAAGAGGAGCGAAACTGTTAAAAATTAGCTCAGCAGCAGACCGCAGTGCCGCACACAGGCATGAAGGGAAGCCATGAAATGCCTCAGCAGCGAAAGGGTTAATTATTTTTTTTGTCTGTTTTAAATCACTTTATTTGTTTGTTTTTTTTTCGTTTCAGATAATTTTGGTCAACTTTTTTTCCATTTTAAAACCTTTTGTTCTGGTTTTTATTTTTAAAGTCAGACCATTCGGGTCAGTTTAGCGTTTTTTAAATCGTTTTGTTCATTTTTTTTTTGTTCCTTGGCTTTCATACTATTTTTTTAATGTGATTAACCCCTTAGTGACCGGGCGGTTTTACACAAATCCGTCTTTTAGTGACCGCTGCTGTTTTTACGCTTCTGCGCTGTTAGTGTTTAGGTCAAATTTTCCTCTTCCTCGTTTATTCAACCCACACATATTATACACCCTTTTTCCCGCCATTAAATGGACTTTCTAGAAATACCATTATTTCCATCATATCGAATAATTTACTATAAAAAAAATATGAAATATGATGAAAAAATGGTAAAAACACACTTTTTCGTAATTCAATCCCCAAAATCTACAACCGACCAAAAAGACCCCGGCTAAATAGGTTCAAAATTTTGTCCCGAGACTAGAAATACCCAATTTTTACATCCGTTTGCTTTTTAACCCCTTCACTGCTGAGACAGTTCACCTATGTGCGCTGCGCTCATTCTGACCATTTTGTGCTAATTATTTTTAGATGACAGCCTAGGTCCTATTTAATTAAACTCCCCCCAGACAAAAAAACCTTATTTTATTTATTTTTATTATTTTTTTTTTAATCAGGCCTTTCAAATGATGTCAAATATGACCATCTAGCTGCCATGGATCGGGAGATATGGGGATCCTTAGGATCCCCTTATCTCTACATGGCAGCTAGATGGTTAACTGGCCCACTGACATCCTCACACATATGGTGAGGTTGTCAGTGGGTGGGGGGGGGACCTGGAGGCTTGGCTGACATCCAAGATGTCAGCCCCCCTCCAGGTTTGAATTGCATTTTGGCGCCAATTGGCGCCGAAACATGATCCGGTGGCGAAACTGTTAATGCTATACACTGCTGAAAAGGGGAGACTCTCCCCTTTTCAGCGGTGCAAACAGCATCTCCCTAGTTCAATGGTTGGGGAGATAGAGGGCAGCGTGGCGACGTCATCAGCCTCGCCTGCCCATGTAAATCACATGGGCAGGCTTCCTCCCTGCCAGATCGCCGAGGGATCCAGCAAGGGAGATGAGTATCGGGCGGGAGGGGGATTAGGCGCCGCTGACGTACCCTGTACGTCCGCGGGTCTAAGGGAGACCTGTGGACAGGACGTACAGGGTACGTCAGGAGTCCTTAAGGGGTTAAATAAAGTTGTGAAATGTATATTCATAAGAAAAAAAGGATCTTTATATAATAAAAAAAAAACACGATAGAATTGCCAGAATTATCGTATCGACAGAATGAATTATCGGATCGGAAAAACAAACCAAAAATTTATTATAAAAAAATATATAAAGTATAAAAAAGTAAACCATAGTAGTTTACGTCAAAACAAATAGAGTTAGACACTTTGAAACGAGGAGAACAAACGTTCCGAAAAAACGAAAATTTCCGAAATCACGAAAAGTCGATACAAAAAAACGAGCAAAGTGACCCGAAAATACGAAAAATGGTCTATATTCCGAAAAACAAATGTACATGAAAAACGAGCCGAACCGAACAGAATCGAAACAGAAATCGGTCGAAATGAGCCGAATCGAAAATTTTAAACATCCGAACAAATCGAATCGAAAAAAAAATCGGTGCACAAGCCTAGTTCGAAGTTCGCGAACATACGAACTGGCGATGTTCGAATCGAACTCCGAACACATCGAACTGAACAGCTCATCCCTACTTATGACCCTAAAGTATTTATGTGCGGAGCCTTGGGGCATAATTTATGAGATTTATGAAATTGGGTTTTGGAAAGTGGGTCTGTTATGCCATGATGGACTTTATGCATTTAGATTTATTTTTATAGATTGTATGGTTTTATCAGTATCATTAATAAAGGTTCATTTTGGTTTTAAATAATATGGACTCTATTACATTCTTCACGCAAAAATGCACGGTAAACGCGTGAATTATTGCACGAAGCGTTAAACGTTAACGCGCGTAAATTAACGCTGGTATTACAATCCTCGCGCATTATCTCATCCGTCAAAAAATAAAGCACGTAAAAAAGACGCGCAGACACACGTGCATTAACTTTGCGCGCAGAAATCGGTGTTTGGACTGTTTTTTCACGAGATTCAGCCAATCAGAATTAAGAACCTTAATTGGCTCACGTTATGTTTTTGCGCCTGTCAAAGTCAATCTGCGCATATATGTTGCATCAAAAAAAAAAAAACACGCACAACTTCTCAAATTTATTGTTTGGGTGTGTTTAGAATGTGTAACTATACTTTGCTGTATTTTTTTTTTTTGGGCTAGTGTATTTGAGTTCGGCCAGGACATTCAGATTTGCCTTTAACACCAGCTTTTCAAAGACGTTAAAATTATGCGCGCAAACGCCGTGCATTAAATTTTGCGCATAGATTGTAATACCATCCGCGAACCAGTGCACAAACGTATTTGCGCTCACAATGTTAAGTAAAGGACGCGTGCAGTACAGTACACTCGCAAAGGGTTCGCGCAGGTTCACCCGCGTTAGACGTTAACGTGCATTTTTTACGCGGACATTGTAATACGACATTCAGCGCAAAGGGTTTAGACCCTCGCGTTAATGCGTTTTTGCGCACGCGTTAATTTTTGCCGATTAATGTAATAGGGCCCTATATGTTTAAGGGATTTAGAGCAGCCACATAATCGCTCCCTCCCAAATGATAAAGGGTTAATCAGAAGTTCTGATCCCTTCTTTTTTGTTTGAATTAAGGTTGTAGTTAGGATTAAATTCTATTAATTCTAGGTTCGTAGGACCACGTATTTGTGAATTTGTTGACTTAATTTTGCATTTTAAATCAGACAGATTTGCCCATGGACTGGCTTTTTAATGTAGTTGCCCCCTTACAGACTTGTCTGTACATACTTGCCATTTTATGGCGCAACCAGAACCTGCTGGAAGAACACTGTATATGTTCTTGTCATACTTTGAGTCTGCTGTGTTCCCCATCGTGACCCCTGCCAATGTTGCTTACTCTACTACATGAGTCCCTATCTATTCCGGTCTTGTTTTGTATCCTATACCTACCTGCTGTTTATCGTGCCTGAATAAACATTAACGCGAGGGGTAAAACCATTTGCCCCGAATGCCATATTACATAGTCAGCGCAACAACCGTGCGCAATCGTCTACCGCCGGTGAACCTGCGCGAACCCTGCGCAAGCTTACTGTACTTTGCGCGTCCTATACTTAACATTGTGAGCGCAAATGCGAATGTGCGCTGGTACGAGGATGGTATTACAATCTATTTGCGGTAATTACCACAAAGCCTTTGCGCGCATAATTTTAGGAACTCCTAAAAGCTGGTGGTAACTAGGGATGAGCTGTTCGGTTCGATCTGTTCGGAGTTCGCATCAAACATTGGCCATTCGGCTGTTCGCCGAACTCCGAACATTTCCGCGTGTTCGCCGCATGTTCGCCCACAATGCACCACAATGGACCACAATGCACTTTTCCACTGGCCTGAAGCTTGTAATTGGCTACAGCCTTCCACCTGACCTGTGGTCAGGTGCAAGACAAGACAGGTGCAAGACTATGTCAATCACGGCTCAGAGTCCTGATTGGGCAAATTTTGCCCAATCATGGGCTCACAGAGCTAAGTCCCGCAGCACACTATATACTGCTTCACACAGCCCCAGCACGTGTTTTTTGAGAGGAGATTGTTCTGTTAGTGTGTCTTCTCAGTGCCAACAGCTATTGGAGGGTCTCACTTCTACAAGATATCTGGGAATTGTTGTAATCTGTGTGTTCTCACTGCCAGCAGCTATTGGGGGTCTCACTTCTACAAGATATCTGGTAATTGTTGTAATCTGTGTGTTCTCACTGCCAGCAGCCATAGGGGGGTCTCATTTCTACAAGATATCTGTGAATTGTTGTAATCTGTGTCTTCTCACTGCCAGCTATCAGGGGGTCCCACATACTTCTATCAGATTTCTGCAAATTGTAATCTGTGTCTTGTCACTGCCACCCATCAGGGGGTCTCACTGATTTATAGGAGGTTCCTGGAAATTGTAATTTGTGTCTTGTCACTGCCACCCATCAGGGGGTCTCACTGATTTATAGGAGGTTCCTGGGAATTGTAATTTGTGTCTTGTCACTACCACCCATCAGGGGGTCTCCCTGATTTATAGGAGGTTCCTGGGAATTGTAATTTGTGTCTTGTCACTGCCACCCATCAGGGGGTCTCACTGATTTATAGGTGGTTTCTGAGAATTTTAATCTGTGTCTTGTCACTGGTTGCCAGCTATCAGGGTGTCTCGTTGAGTTATACCAGAGTTCTGGAAATCTTTAATCTAGATAACACAGTTGAATCAGAGTTCTGCATATCTTTAATCTATATATCACTCACCATGTCAGAAAGACCAAAAAAAAACAGGCAGATGCTACCAGACACAGATAAGAGGGCAAGCAGCCTCTGTGTCGGGAGGCTGTGCCTCTGGTCGTCGGGGACGTGGTGCATCCTCTGCATGGGCACGCTTGTCCTTTCTAACTGGTGCTGGCCGTCTTAAGCAGCAACAACATACAGAGGATTTGGTGGATTGGCTAACCAGGCCATCCTCATCCTCCGAGTCCTCTGCCAGCCAGGCTTGTAGTGGTTTACAGTCCACCTCAGCTGCCAAAGCATCTAATGCAGCCTCCATGTCCACAGCTACTCCTGCCGTAGCTTCACCAACATACACGGAGGAGTCAGCTTAATTGTTTGACTACAATGACAGTGACATGCTGCATGAGGATGTGCAGCAAGTACAGTGCTCTGATTCAATCTCTGAGGTTGAGGAAGGGAGTATAATCAACCTAGAGGAAGGGGGTACCAGTGACACACAAATAACTGGCACTCATGTTGCCCCAGCAGCTGCAGCATCCTGCCAAGTTCGCTCCAGTGACGAGATAGGGGGTGATGACGATGATGAGGTCACTGACTCCACCTGGGTGCCTGATCGAACAGAGGAGTCAAGTGAGGAGGAGGAGGCACAACAAACAAGAGGCACAATGTCCTCTATGAGCAACCGTAGCCAGTCCAAGGCATCAGAAGTCACAGCTGCTCAGGTGCAGAGCGCTGTTGCTTTTTAAAGCACATGTACAGGAAGTCTGCTGTCTGGGAGTTCTTTAAGAAATGTGCAGCAGACCGCACCATTGAAATTTGTAATCTATGTCAGATGAGGATCAAGGGTGGGAAAGACATCCCACGCTTGGGTACCACGTGCTTGAGGCGACATATGACCACCTGCCACGCATCCCGTTGGCACAACACTTTGCATAGGTCCTCCTCCTCCTAGGTCCTCCTCCTCCTCATCTGTCTCTACTTTAAAATGAAACAAAGTAGCGAAACAAGAGGACATAGTCCTAGATTAGAGGGGCAAAGGTTTAAAAGTAACATCAGGAAGCATTATTTTACTGAGAGGGTGGTGGATACATGGAACAGCCTTCCAGTTTAAGTGGTAGAGGCCAAAACAGTGATTGAATTTAAAAAGGCATGGGATAGGCATAAGGCTATCCTAAACAAAAGATAAATCCAGGTAAAGTATCCATGTAATTGGGCAGACTAGATGGGCCGAAAGGTTCTTATCTGCCAACATTTTCTATGTTTCTATGTTTACCCCCACTATATGTCCTGCCATGTCATTGCCTACAACCTCCACTGACAGGGATGATGCTACAGTAATGGGTGTACCAGGTCCTTCCTCAGAATGTGACAGCATCCCATCATCTGAAGATTTACGCAGTCAGATTACGTTGCCCCAGCTGCTGCATCGTAAGAAAAAATATTGTCCCAACCATCCCCAAGCACAGCGTTTAAATGCCAGCTTAGCATTATTACTCGCATTACAGCTGCTGCCTTTCCAGCTGGTGGACTCTGCTTCCTTCTGTGAATTTGCTGAATGTGCTGTACCACAGTGGCAGGTTCCAAAACGCAATTTCTTTTCACGGAAGGCCATTCCAGCACTATACCAGCATGTGGAACACAATGTTATGGAGTCATTGGGAAAGGCAGTCAGCAGCAAGGTGCACATGACTTTAGGCACGTGGTCCAGCAAGCATGGACAGGGCCTTTACATTTCCTTCACGGCACACTGGGTAACTCTGCTTACAGCTGGGAGGGATCCGTGTCGGGGTTCTGTGCTGGAGCTTGTTCACCACGCCTCCAGAAAGCTGCTTGTATGAGGTCTGTCTGCTCCAGCACCTCTTCCTCTTCCTCCTCCTTCTCTGTCTCTGGCGAAGCGGCAGTTAAACTGACGCGTGGCAGGGGCTACGCAATGGCTCAAGTAAAAAGATGCCATACTGTGCTTGAACTGGTTTGTTTAGGGGACAGGAGCCACACCGGGCCAGAAATTCTGTCAGCTCTGCAGGGGCAGGTGCAGAGATGGTTAACACCACGCCAGCTTCATCTGGGAATGGTCGTCTGTGATAATGGCAGCAACCTTCTCTCCGCCCTACGCCTGGGTAAGTTGACATATGTACAATGCCTAGCACACGTCCTAAATCTGGTGGTACAGCGTTTCCTAACCAGGTACCCAGGGCTGGCACAGCTTCTCAGCCAGGCCAGAAAAGTCTGCAGCCACTTCAGACAGTCATTCCCAGCAAGTGTTCGCCTGGCAGAAATTCAAAGAGAATTCCACCTTCCCACAAACCGTCTGATCTGTGACATGCCCACCAGGTGGAACTAAATATTAGCAATGTTGCAGTGTCTCCACAAGCAGCAGAGGGCCATCAATGAGTACCCGTGTGAGTATGGCACAAGGACAGGTTCAGTTCAACTTGTTTTTTTCCCCCCGCAGTGGCTGATGATCAAGGATGCATGCACTGTACTGTCACCATTTGAGGAGGCAACGAATGGTGAGCAGGGACAGTGCATGCATCAGTGACACAATTCCTTTAGTGTTCCTGCTGGAGCGCACTCTGCGGGGAATTATAGATGTGGCACTAGAGGAAGAGCAGCGGGAGGAAGAGGAGGCCTTCCCTAGCTCTCAAGGTCCCAGTCTTTACGCAGACAGCATTCCTGCAGGTCCGCAGATCAGACAGGAGGAGGATGAGGAGGAATATTTAAGTAGTGGGGGCATTGAAGGTGGGGATTCCTCAAGGGAGGGTTTGTGTGCCCAGAAACCCAAGGACTAGTACGTGGCTGGGAGGAGGAAGTGCACGATGGGGTCATCCTCATTGACCAGGAAGACTCAAAAGCTAATGCCACCTCCAACCTACGCTGCATGGGCTCCCTTATCCTGCAAAGCCTGCTACAGGACCCCAGTATTCGTGCTATCAAGGAGAGGGATCATTACTGGTTGGCAAGCCTTCTTGATACACGATACAAGGGTAAAGTTGCAAAGCTCATCCTGCCCGCAAAGCGGGAGGACCGGATGAAACAACTAGAGTACGCTCTGAAGCATTTTAAATTTTTTTTAGTCCACGACACCCAGGGACGTCAAATGTAGGCACCCATTGCCAGAGTCTTCACCATATGGTGCAGGACTACCTAGGGGCAAAGGCAGACCTGGATACCTTTACAGCAGATGATCTACTGGCTTACTGGGTGTTGAGATTGGATCACTGGTCAGAACTTATTCAATATGCTATGCAGCTACTAGGTTGCCCTTCATCCAGGGTGCTTTATGAAAGGACGTTCAGTGCCGCTGGAGGTTTTGTCACAGACAAAAGAGTGCGTCTGTCCACCGACTCTGTAGACCGGCTGATTTTTATAAAAGTGAATCAGTCCTGGATCAGCAGCTATCAATCTCCTGATGCTGACGTAACTGAATAGATTGGGTATCTCTTCTGCATTCCCAAAACCTCCACCACTGCACTCTTCCACAATATCACAAGGGGTTGTGGTGTGAAGGCACTTGCTGCCACCAAAGGCACAATATTTGGTTGCACTGCCACGGACACCTATACCAGATTCATATCATTTTAATATTGGACCGCAGGGTCTGACCCTGCACTCTTCCACAATACCACAAAGGGGTTACGGTGTGAAGGCACTTGCTGCCACCAAAGACACAATATTTGGCTGCACTGACGCCTGTACCAGATTCATATCATTTTAATATTGGACAGCAGGGTCCAACCCTGCACTCTTCTACAATACCACAGAGGGGTTACAGTGTGACGGCACTGTTGCCGACACTAAAGGCCCAATTTTAAAGCACCTATTGTTACTTTCATCCAAAGCCTGCATAAGTTTCACCATAATTTAGCCCAAAAAATCACTAAACTTGTTCTGCGTGTCCTAAAAGTCTCCTCTTTTCATACAGGCTGCCGCCCCAAGCAGTTGTTTATGAATAGATTAAAGGAAAACCATTAACCGTCATTTGAAATTTCATTTTTTTGTTTTTAAATGTCTCTATACATCCTAAAAATCTGCCACTTCACGGGCAGGTTATGGGGACCTCCTAGGCACGATATTTGAAGGATTTTTTCTTTTTATTTTTAACCTTTATGTCATGGAAAAATCACTGTTCCTTTAAAACGTTTTGTCCTTATTTCCTGTCCCCCAGGGCACTACCCGGACCCCCATATACCTTTTTTATGGTAAATATCTTGCATATATGCCCTCTTGGAGGGCACTCTAAAAATCGAACTTTTGAGTCCCAATTTTGAAATTGTTCGAGTTTGAATGCGAACCGAACACGGGGGTGTTCGGCTCATCACTAGTGGTAACGGCATATCTGAACAACCTGGCTAACCCCCCAAAAAACCAGCACATAAAAAGTAATGCAGCAACAATATAATGGATGGTGGCAGGTGTGTGTGTATTATTACTGTAGCATATGTGCTCATTTTGCATCATAGACGGAGAACCCGTGTTCGATGCCTCTGTCAGACGCAATTCAGTTGCGTTTGATAGGTGTGTTTCTTCATTTTTGTGTTAATATCTTGCATTTTACTATTTTGTATTTCTGTAACCACTCAATGTTCTTGAACCCAGGACATACAGTACTTGAAAACGAGAGAAATCTCAATGTATCCTTCCTGGTAAAATCCTTTATAAATAAATAAATAAATAAAAATTTTGATTGGCTGAATGGGTGCAAAAAACTGCACGCGCAAAGATTTTTGCGTGAGACAGCACCTGCATTTGTGCACGTACTATTTGCGTGCGCAATTGATCGGCGGATGAAAATAGCCGCGCGGATTGTAATTCCAGCGGTGATTTGCGCGTGCAAAAGTTTAATGCTTGGCGCAAAAAGTTTCGCTTTGCACGAGGCTTATGGGCGAAGATCGTAATATTGCCCCTAGACTTGTGTAATATGTTAACTTTTTACTTGTATTCAGCTGTAAACCCAGAAAGATATAATAAGTAGATTAATTTGTGCAAAAAATCGTCCAGGTTTATAATTACCATTTTGATTTAGAGATAAAGTAGAAAATAATATGGAAAACCCTAAATTTCGCTTTATAGAGCATCTAAAAGTCAAAACCTAGTGTAGCGCTGGTTTTAATTCACTGTCGTTGTAGTACTTGCTTTTGGCCACCAGAGGGAGACAAGCGCAATGTAAGACATTGGACATTGGGACTACATTTTACAGCATGCTTTGCGGGCAGGAACAGGAAGTGGGTGGGAAAAGAGACACTTACATCCGCAGCCTCGTGGGGAATACCGTCAGAGCGCACAGAGTGAGGAGAGCAAGACGCAAGTGCCGGAGATAGCGATCGCGACCAGGCCAGAGCGCAGGTGCGGCCTAGCAGAGCTGGAGATCGGTTTTTCCCTCTTACTGGTCGAAGACCTAGTGATTCACCGCTAGTAACTCTATACAGATACAGAGTAAGCTGAAGGACCCCGAGTTAGGAGACCGCAGACGATCTAACAGGGAGTGCAGGCGGTGAGCTGGACATCTTGTGGCAGACACAGACAAGCAAGACAGCGGATCCGGTGGCACAGAATCCCAGTCAAAATCGAGCAGAGAGACGTCCTGGGTCGAGCGGAGCGCAGAGTATCTGGCGGATGGGTGAGAGGCCTTCCCGGCCATCGTAAAATAATAAAGCACGCTGCAGTTTTGTCAAAACCTACAGGCCCCAACGTGACTAGTCGAAGATACACCTGAAATCATTCACTGGCCAGTTGAATATTGTACCCGGGTACCAATACACGCATACACTTACATTTTCTTGGGACATAACCTGTACGGGACTCACACTCCAACCACGAAGGGGTTAAAATTCCTTTTCCTTTTCCGCTACGCGTTTCTCGCATTACAAACTACTGTAAATATATATACGTATACCGTGTTACTCTTTATATGCCAGTTTATTCAGTAAACTATATAATTTATAAAATCCACAGCGCTGCTGGAGTATATTTATTCCCTAGTGCGGGGAGACTGACCCGAGGTTTAAATTCAGCGGCTCCTCCGGGAGTGAGGGCTACACGTGGGGGCTCGTTTCCGGGATCCAGTCTCTGGAAAAAACACATTTAAAGGGTTAAATATGGATCCAGACACTGCTGCCAAATGGTGTGAGGAGCACAGTAGTCAGATAGAATTGTGTATAGTCATGGATATTCCTGCAGACACTTGGGCCGAAGATCAGATTCGCCAGGCCGTGGCCGCGCTGACACCAGATCATTGGGGCTTAATCCTGGACATTAAAGAGAACCCAGATACCTCTCACACGTATGTTCTTTTTGAGTGGAGAAAGGGTGTTCCAGTGTGTTTTCAGGGCGCGAGCGTGAAGCTGACCGATGAGGTGGAAGTCCAACTGATTCAGCCAAGTGTGCCACGTGGCGAATCCGCGAGTGTTCCCGCGCCCAGTCCGCTGGCCATGATCGGGCCTGAATTTATAGTGGCTATTGGAGATTTGCTAGCTAAATGTCAAAGAACAAGCCCTCCGCACACTAACTTTGGTTATCAACGGTTGAGAAATTTTACAGGAAATGTACCAACTCCGGCGGGAGAAGAAACCTTCGAAGAATGGGTGGATAAGGCGATGCAGGCTCTGGATGAGTGGGACGTCCCTGAAGCGCAGAAAAAGCAAAGGATTACTGCGAGCTTAAAGGGACCTGCGTCAGAGGCTGTAAGAAACCTAAAATTGAGTAAGCAAGACTGCACTGCTTTAGATTATCTAAATGTTCTGGAGGAAGTCTTTGGGCGAACGGAAAAGGCTGCAGAGCTCATGTATCAGTATGAACACACCTACCAGCAAAAAGGTGAGAGAATGACTGAATATATGAGGCGCAATAAGATTCTGCACCAGATACTCCTCAAGAAAGGGGCCGAACCGGCCGTAGTAGATAAGATCCGAATAAAGCAGATCCTGAGGGGCGCTCAACCTCTAGATCCGGTGATGCTACAGCTGAGAAGCAGGGAAGGTAATCGAGAAATGAAGTACCTGGAACTGATCCGAGCTGTCAGAGAGGAAGAGGCTTTACTGGAAGAAAAATCCTTCAGGAGAGGAGAAAGAGCTTACGCGCAACCTGTGAGGCATAACGAATGCTTGCAGCCTGAAAGTGACTTGTTAGACACCTATGGATCCGAAGTGGACGAACAAGAGCATTCGATCACTTTTAAATCCGCAGAGAAGGCTGCAAAAGAATTAAACCTCTCTGCACATGGTGAGTTGCACAAAACTGTTAAGAAGGTACAAGAAGCTCAAGCTGAATTGCAACAGGTGCACGTGGAACTGTGCCGAGTATTGTTGAAGGTGACAGAGACACAGACCGAGATGCAGAAGTTCCTTACAGACATGCAGACAACTGGAGTTGCTGTGGCGTCTGGCCAGGGTCCTTCAACCAAATCATAGCAAGTGAATGCGTCTCCGTCTTCAAAGAAGAGATGTTTCAGTTGTAGGGAAATGGGCCATTTCCGCGCACAATGCAAAAGCCAGAAGCCTGAAGGAAATAGAGTAGAAGAGTTCTTGAAAGCCTTGGAAGGGCTGTTATCTACCTCACCGGCGGGAAACGCCAGAGGGCACAAGTGAAGGAGCAACCTAGGTGCCGAAGGCTGAAACCCGCTCCAAAAATCAAGCCAGGACTAAGAGGGGGAGAGGGCCCAAAGTCTGGCCAACTGCTGAGCCTGCCAGGACTGAAAGAGTCACTACCTTAGCGTCCGGTCCTACGTCATGGGGAAGCAATGCACACCCAAAACCTACACGGGCCAAGAAGAAGGCCAGGGTACAACAAACTGGGTCTAAATGTCCTGTTGCCACCTCCAAGTTTCCTGACCAGCTGATAGGTCCTTCCCCTATTGTGCCAATCCAAGTAGAGGGAGTCTACATTAAAGCTCTGTTGGACTCAGGGGCTCAAGTGACATTGATTTACAGAGATTTCTATGAGAAACACTTGAAGCACATACCTCTACAGAAATTGAAGGATCTGGAAATCTGGGGTATCGGAACTGAGAAACTCCCCTATGACGGGTATCTACAGGTGAAGTTGGAGATCGGATCCAAAGTCATCAGACAGTCCGGATTTTGTGATGCATTGGCCATTGTGTGTCCTCGGCCTTCAGGGGCAAACAGGAATTCCATGATAGTGGGGACGAATACTGATTTGGTGCGACGTCTCCTGACACCTATCGTACTGGAAGAAGGTTCTACTAAAGGAGTACACCCAATGTTACGTCCAGTCTATCAGAGAATGGTCGAAGAACAGAAGGCACCTGCTGAAGTGGGGCGCCTGTGGAGATTGGAAGGAACAGAGAAGGTTTTGCAATCAGGAGAAGTAACGAGTTTTCGGGCTTCAGTCAAGTTGAACGGATCGCAACCAGGCCCCTATGTGGTACTGGAAACCGATTTTAATCGTGGGAATGAAGCCGGAGTAGAAGTAATCCCTGAAATAATCTCCACTAAAGCTTTGAAAAGAACACGAGGAAGAGTCTCAGTCAGTGTGTGTAATGTGTCTGATTCTCCAGTAGTCCTAAAAGCACGAATGCCTATCGGGCAAGTAGCGTCTGCTACGCCTCTCTCTCCTACCGATTTAGGAGGGGGAGTGGATAAAGAAATTCCAGATGAAAGGTTCTACCCCAAGGACGCTCCCATCTCACCTGAATGGAAGAAACGTCTTCAGTCCCAGGTCCTAAAGTGGAGGGACTTGTTCTCGAAAGATGAGTTTGACGTGGGCCTAGCTAAAAGTACTGAGCACCGCATTCGATTACAAGAAGACAAGCCGTTTTGTGAAAGGTCAAGACGAGTTCCGCTGGGAGACTTGGGTGATTTACGAGAACAGCTGAATGAACTGCAAAGAACAAAGGTGATTCAAGAGTCCAGGAGCCCATATGCGTCTCCAATAGTAATGGTTCGGAAGAAGAATGGTTCTGTCCGTCTATGCATAGACTATCGCACGCTGAATCAGAGAACCATCCCAGATCAATATGCTACTCCTCGGATAGAAGATGCCTTACAGTGTTTGTCTGGAGCAAAATGGTTTAGTGTACTAGACCTGCGAAGTGGGTATCACCAGATACCAATGCATCCTGAAGACAAAGAGAAGACTGCGTTCATCTGCCCATTGGGGTTCTTTGAGTTCAACAGAATGCCTCAAGGCCTTACGGGGGCTCCAGCCACGTTCCAACGGTTAATGGAGAAGACAGTCGGGGACATGAACCTGATCGAAGTATTAGTGTATCTGGATGACATAATTGTGTTCGGGAAGACTCTGGAAGAACATGAACAACGGTTGGAGAAGGTCTTGAAGAGGCTCCATGAAGAGGGATTGAAACTGTCTCTGGAGAAATGTCAATTCTGTTTACCGTCTATTACGTATTTGGGACATGTGGTCTCAGCAGAAGGCGTTTCGACAGATCCTCGGAAGTTGAAGGCCGTAGCTTCCTGGCCTAGACCCCGAAACGTTACTGAACTTAGATCTTTCTTGGGGTTCTGCTCTTATTATCGAAGATTTGTAGGAGGATTTGCAAAAATAGCCCAACCACTGAACAAGCTCCTACAGAAGGAAAACACAGAAGAAGGCCACAAGGCCTCTGACCGAAATCCGTCGGCTCCAGGGCCAAGGAAAGCTCGAGAGTCTATCCAGGGAGAATGGACTAGTCAATGCGAAGGTGCTTTCTTGAAGCTGAAAGAGAGTTTAACTCGAGCTCCTGTCTTGGCCTATGCGGACCCTCACAAGCCGTACGAACTACATGTGGATGCCAGCAGAGAAGGTCTAGGGGGAGTCCTGTTCCAGGAGTATGGTGGATTGCTGAGGTCTGTAGCGTATGTGAGCTGGAGCCTTACGCCTTCTGAAAAGAACTATCCTACCCACAAGTTGGAGTTCCTAGCCTTGAAGTGGGCGGTGGTAGATAAGCTAAAAGACTATCTGTACGTAGCCGAGTTTGTGATAAAGATGGATAACAATCCTCTTACCTACATCCTTACCACTGCGAAGCTGGACGCAACGGGACATCGGTGGTTGGCCGCTCTGTCAGGGTTTCGGTTCAGCCTGAAGTATCGCCCTGGGGTGAATGATCGAGATGCTGATGCTTTGTCAAGAAGACCCTACACTACCGAATGGACTCAGTTAACTCCAGACGGGGTACAAGCTTTGTGTCAAGGAGCAGAGCGCCGGGTCAAGGGAGGGATTGAAGCGGAAGCCATAGGAGTTATGGCTGCGGCTGTTCCGGAGTTCTACTGTAACCCTACGCAGTTGAGGGATGAAAGTCTGCCTACTTTTTCAAAACAGGACCTGAGAGCTGATCAGGCTAGAGACCCTTTAATTGCGTTAACCGTAAAGGCCCTAAATGCGAACCAACGGGAAATTCTGCTGACCAACTCCCCAGATGGAGCCCGATTGGTATACAAAGAGTGGGAACGGTTGAAGATGTTGGATGGGGTGGTCTACCGAAGGGGCCCCACAACCAATGCTGAAGAGATCCAACAGTTGTTCCTTCCCACTAAACATAGAGAGAGTGTACTGCGGTCGCTACATGATGAACATGGACATTTGGGCGCAGAAAGGACTTTTAAGCTGGTGCGAGACAGATTCTATTGGCCTTGCATGAGAGCTGAAGTGGAAACTTACTGATATTCATGTCTGAGGTGTATCCAAAGGAAGACCCTACCGACCCGAACCGCTCCAATGAGCCATCTGCAAAGTCAAGGACCCATGGATTTGGTGTGCATTGACTTCCTGTGCTTAGAGCCGGATGCTAGTGGGCAGGGAAATATTCTAGTAGTGACTGATCATTTCACACGTTACGCCCAAGCCTTTTCTACGAAAGACCAACGTGCTCCTACGGTGGCGAAGGTTCTGATGGAAAAGTTCTTTTGTTCATTATGGCCTACCAAGGAGAATACACTCTGATCAGGGTAGAGACTTTGAAAGCCGGCTTGTTGGGCAATTACTGGAACTGCTGGGAATTCAAAAGACCCGAACTACACCATATCACCCTCAAGGTGATGCTCAACCCGAAAGGTTCAATCGCACGCTGCTAAATATGCTGGGGACACTGTCAAACAGAGAGAAGCATAGCTGGAGTCGTCACATAGCTACGTTAGTACATGCATATAACAGTACGGAGAGTGACGCTACTGGATACTCACCGTACCGTCTTATGTTCGGAAGAGAAGCTCGACTGCCGGTTGATTTGGCGTTTGGGCTATCTCTGGATCAGACATCGATAGCTTCTCATAGAAATTACGTGGATAGACTTCGAAAGAATCTGGCCTCTGCATTTGAACAGGCCCGTTTGACCTCAGGAAACAGGGAACAAAGGAATAAGTGGAACTATGACTTGAAAGTTCGGATACAGGATTTACAACCCGGTGATAGGGTTTTGTTGAAGAACTTGGGTGCTGCTGCAAGGCACAAGTTAGCGGATAGATGGAGTTCTCAGGTCTACATTGTCTGCAAGCAACTGCCAGGTCTGCCAGTGTACCAAATCCGGCCGGATGGAAAGGCTGGGCCTCTTAAGAACTGGCACCGGAATCATCTATTACCTTTGAGAGAGGCTGTGAGGATACCAGTTGGGGACGAACTTTCTCTGCCGAACCCGCCTGCTCCACGTTTGACTCCCGTTACTCAGTCTCAGCAGACCCGGGCTACCGAAGAGAGTGAAAGGGACAGTGAGGAAGAAAGTTTTTGTCTGGATTGGATGCGCTCACCAGAGCCTGAAGAGGTCATTCCAGTTCCTGAACGGTGGGAAAGTAATTTGAGGCCTGAGGCTCCTGAATTTCAGTTAGAAGTCCCCGAGATTACTGAAATCCCTGTAGTTCCTGAAGCCGAGTCTTATGACTACAGTTCTATGCCTTCACTGGAAGGATCATACTCCGAAGAAATGTCTGTTCCAGTTGTGGAAAGAAGAACTGAACCCGCACCTATAGTACTTCACCTGAAGAGGAACTGATTGAGCCAGAACCAAAACGCTCTATTCGACCGCCCCAGAGACTCACCTACGACTCACCAGGACATAGCACTGAAGAGGCCGTCACCACAGTGCGAAGGTTGCCCGAAGTGTCTGCTATGTTAGCTGAGGTAGTCAAAAGCCTGAGTCAACTTGAGGAAGTGTATCTAACCCATTGTATGCTTGCTGCTGAGCCTGTATATGTTGCTTAAGGTTATGTTGAAATGTAATGCAACTGTTATACCTCCTTGGAGAGACCCGAGAGTTCTAGGAGGGGGAGAGTGTAGCGCTGGATTTAATTCACTGTCGTTGTAGTACTTGCTTTTGGCCACCAGAGGGAGACATGCGCAATGTAAGACATTGGACATTGGGACTACATTTTCCAGCATGCTTTGCGGGCGGGAACAGGAAGTGGGTGGGAAAAGAGACACTTACATCCGCAGCCTCGTGGGGAGAACCGTCAGAGCGCGCAGAGGAGTGAGGAGAGCAAGACGCAAGTGCCGGAGATAGCGATCGCGACCAGGCCAGAGCGCAGGGGCGGCCTAGCAGAGCTGGAGATCGGTTTTCCCCTCTTACTGGTCGAAGACCTAGTGATCCACCGCTAGTAACCCTATACAGATACAGAGTAAGCTGAAGGACCTCGAGTTAGGAGACCGCAGACGATCTAACAGGGAGTGCAGGCAGTGAGCTGGACATCTTGTGGCAGACACAGACAAGCAAGACAGCGGATCCGGTGGCACAGAATCCCAGTCAAAATCGAGTGGAGAGATGTCCTGGGTCGAGCGGAGCGCAGAGTATCTGGCGGATGGGTGAGAGGCCTTCCCGGCCATCGTAAAATAATAAAGCACGCTGCAGTTTTGTCAAAACCTACAGGGCCCCAACGTGACTAGTCGAAGATACACCTGAAATCATTCACTGGCCAGTTGAATATTGTACCCGGGTACCAATACACGCATACACTTACATTTTCTAGGGACATAACCTGTACGGGACTCACACTCCAACCACGAAGGGGTTAAAATTCCTTTTCCGCTACGCGTTTCTCGCATTACGAACTACTGTAAATATATATACGTATACCGTGTTACTCTTTATATGCCAGTTTATTCAGTAAACTATATAATTTATAAAATCCACAGCGGTGCTGGAGTATATTTATTCCCTAGTGCGGGGAGACTGACCCGAGGTTTAAATTCAGCGGCTCCTCCGGGAGTGAGCGCTACACTAGCAAGAAACTTTAAGCCAGTGTGCAACTGTAAAAGTGGGAGGTGTGTGTGCAGAATAAACCTTCAAATGCTTTAAATACACAACAAAACAATAGAGACACTCCCAAAGTTGCAGTGACCATATAGTCTCAACAAGCAGTAAAAGGTAAATATACTTCCAAAACAATTCCGTATGATAACAACAAGTGACAACAGAAATGTTTTCCTTGTAATTTTGCTGAATACAATACTAAAGAATGATATTCTCAAAAGTAATCGTTGTGATAAAGTGTCAAAAAACATCAATTTCGCATATTTCGCATATCCCCTGTACCTTGTGCTTAGTCATATAACACGTGTAAAACAGAAAAATAATCATGTGATATTGGCTTTACGGCATGGGTGTGAATAAAGCTTGTGGACATCTATAAATTCCCACTCGTACCGGAGCCTATATATGCAAAAAGTGTCTCTGCATGAAGGCAGCAGCTATCCCATCAAACAAAGCACGCTGACTTCATACACGGCCAGTCTTGTTTTGTTTTTTTCCCATTAACAGGCTCTGGTACAACTAGGGTTGCCAGATCGATAATGTTTTCCTGGATACTTATTACTATTTCATACAGAGGGGAACATAGGGAAAAGTGCTGCCCTGCAACATGTATAATTAATATAATACAGAAAGGAAATCAAGGCAAGTCACCCATGATTCCTTTTTCTTACCTGCAGATTATAAATTCTACATACTGCGGGGTGGCATTTTTCATGCTCTGCCCATCAGCATGGATATATTATATGAGTCCAGGAAAACATGGCCAATTTGGCAAACCTAGGTACAACCAAGTTTGTTTGCTTTACATAAGTATACTCTTCAATTGATATGCTTCACATTAGCCAGTTCATACCCTTCTCTGTGCTTTAGGGTCTCTCCATTTACAAACAGAGCTGTTCAGATAACTCAGGTGTAAGAATTAGATTGTTGCATGAGATTTAGATGATGAATCACCATGTGGCAGAATAATCCTTTCCTACTTAAAAAAGGAGGAAGTTGTTTTATGACTACTTTCCTAAGAACTCCATATGCGACTAGGGTTACCACCCCGTACGGGTTTGATCAGGACTGTATGGGTTTGGAATGTCTACCTGGGTTTGTGATGAGCCTAGGACAAGAAAAGGTCTAGAGCTAGGCACATGTATCGGGAAACCAGGGCTACAGAAGGTGCCAGGCACCCGCCCTGCACGACCCAACTCTTTGATCCATATGGGAGATGGGCTTCCCCCCCTGCTCCCTTTTTACCATGCAGGACACAGAGGGGGCAGAACTCAGAGCTGTGGCTACACAGAGTCTGTCTGACAGGACTCCTAGGTATCATATCCCTCCTGTCTCCCTTTCTTTTTATTTATCATTATCTCTCCCTCTCTGTCTTTCCATGTCTCTCTGTGTTTCCATCTCTCTCACTCTTACATTCTCCCCTCCTCTCCCCTCTTCCCCATCTCCCTCTACCCCCTCTCCTCTCCCCATGTCCCTCCCACTCTCTTCTCTCCTTTCCTCTCTATCCACCTTCTATCCATTCCCTCTTCGCACTCCAACCCTCTTGCCCCTCCTCTTTTCTTCTCCCTCCTCCCTTTTCCCACAAACCTTTTCCCTACTCATCTCTCTTTCCCCTCCTCACCTTCCCCCAGTCTCATTCTACCCTTTTCTCCCTCTATCTTTCTCTCTCTCACCCTCCCCTTTTCTGTTCCTCGCAGTTTTCATTCTCTCCCTCACACTTTCCTTCCTCTCCTTCATTCCTCCTTTCTCTCTCTCACTCTCCCCTTCCTTTCATTCTCTCTCACTCTTCCCCTTCCTTTCTTTCTCTCTCACTCTTCCCCTTCTCTCCCTCACTCATCCTCTTCTCTCCCACCCTCTTCCCCTTGGTCTACCCACTCTCTCTCGTCATGTCTCTCACTCTCCCCTTCCTTTCTCTGCCTCAATCCCCCTTCTCTCATCTTTCCCTCAACATCTCCACCTTCTCTCTCTCATCCTCTTCACCTCCTCTCCCTCACCCCCCTCTTTTTTTTAAAGTATTAAAGTTTGTTAGAATAAAATCAGACAGGCCTCTAAAAAAGGTAACATTTTACACCAAATAACACAGTCAAATATTGAAAGAAGAAAGAAAAATGGGGGGAAAGGGGGGGTTGAGCAGCGTAACGGAAGTAAAAAACCTAAACAGTTGATATGAACATCGACTTGCATGTGGGTACAAGCTAGTATACACTTCAAAACAGAGATATCACATAGAGCAGTAGTGTAAACATGGCTGTCTGAGCGTCGATTCATCTAATAGAGCAAATCATGAAAGACCCATGACAAATCACCCATATTGGGCAAGCATTGGGCAAAACATCTCCACTAGGCTTCAGAGGTTAGGACACAGACAGGAAGCTGGAGCCTCTAAGTCAAAAATACAATTAGTCAGCCAGGGGATTGCTAAGCAACTTTCCTACATTAGGGAGCACATCGAGTGGCCAATAATACTATCTTCGTATCTCATATGTACCAGTTGACATGGAGATCAGTTCCTACACCATCTGTATGTGCTGCACTTCAGCAAGTCAGATGGAGACAGGAGGTGAGAGAGTGGTTTGCCCCAACACTGGGGTATTAATGGCTTTGCAGCATTGATCGCTCGCAGCACAACTGATTTCCTATGTGCTGCTAAACTATAGGGTGTGACATTGAGGCCCTAATTCGCCTCAGGAGATCTGGAGTCCTAATCCGTCTGGTCAGAATCTTATAACTAACTTTTTGAAACCTATTTGCAGAGTGTGCTGTGTGCTAATTTACAGACTTTCTGCGAGTGTGGCTCCTCAAGCTGAATTTGCAGATCTGCCTCCCTCTTGGCCTTGAAGCTCGAGCTTGGAAGCGTAAGATGTTGAACGTCACAGAGGAGTGATAAGCACCTCTCCGGGACTTTCCCTGACTCTATTAGGCTTTCAAATCTGGTGAGCAATCTAGTATATTGGTCCAAAGGTGCCAGGCTGCAGAAGTATTGCATGAGTCGGCGTAAGAGAAACCTGTCCAGGAAGCCCAGATTTCTTGTGTATGGTAGCCTGGCGACTGGAACCACCCTGCCATCAGATATGAAAAAGTTTTGGTGTTGGGGGAGGGGACCCCTCCAGAGGAAGTGTGGGGTTTAACCTTTTTGAGTAGACAGGAAAGTGTTGTAGGGGCATGAGTGGCGAGGCAAAAGGGGCAAGAGGCTTCCGGCTAGTAAGTTATTTAGACACTCCCAGGGTTGACCCAACAGTCGGGTGAGGCACAGTCTTAGTATGTCTTATGGTAGGTGGAACCAGGGAAGAGAAGCAAGGGGCAACATGAGACGACCCTCTCCAATAGGACCCAGCACTTGGATGAGCCATGTGTGGACAACTCCACTATACGCTGTAGGTGTACAGCACAGTAATAGTGCCACACATTTGGCATGGATGCTCTTCTATGTAGTTTTGGGGCTGTAAGAAGCGCAAAGGGGATTCAAGGAGATCTATTGCGCCATATGTATTTGATAAATAGTATGCAGACCGTTTGAAAGAAGATTCATGGTAAATGGATGGGCATGGTTCGTAGTGCATTTAAAAGCCTTGGGGCTATATTACATTCTTCACGCAAAAACGATTGCGCAATGCGTGAATTTGTGTGCCAAGCGTTAAACGTTTACGCGCGCAAATCACCGCTGGAATTACAATCCTCACACGGTTTTTCATCCGTCGAGCAATAACGCGCTTAAACTGGATGCGCACAAATGCTCGCGCAGTACCGTTGTGCGCAGAAATCAGTGTGCGCACTGTTTTTTTCTCACGATTCAGCCAATCGGAATTAAGAACCACAATTATCTCACGTTAAGTTTTTGCGCCTGCCAAAATCAATCTGAGCATATATGCTGCAACAATAATAAATGCACACACAACTTCTCAATTTTATTGGTTTGGTACGAGTAGAATGTGTAAGTATACTTTGCTGCATTTTTTTTTATGGGCTGGTGTATTTGGGTTCGGCCAGGTTGTTCAGATTTGCTTTTAGGAGATGCTAAAATTATGCGCGCAAAGGCTATGCCTTTAAATCCTGCGCATAGATTGTAATACCATGCGCGTACCAGCGTTCATTTGCGTTTGCGCTCACAATGTTAAGTATTGGACACGCGCAGTACAATACGCTCGCAAAGGGTTCACGCAGGTTCACCCACGGTAGATGATTATGAGCGTTTGTTGCGCTGACTCTGTAATAGGGTGTTCAACGCAAAGGGTTTTACCCCTCGCGTTAATGTTTTTTTGTGCCGGCGCAAATGTTTGCAAGATTGTAATTTAGCCCTTGGTATGGTATTTATCTCTAGGACATTCATGCTTCCAAACCACGTTATATGAGAGAATGCCCACTGACGCAGGTCCTGTGCTGTGCAGGTTAGAAGATGTTTAATATTGGCCAGATACAGGCCTGCACAGGTGGGTGTCATGTGTGTGCCCAAATATTTTAGGTTTTGCCCGCACCACCTAATTTGCAAGCTGGACTGCCGATGTGCTATCATGGTCTGCAGGAGTTGTATAGGGAGGAAATGTGGCTATTTTTATCTTGCCAAAATGGCTAATAGAACTGATGCCACTAGTAGCTGGTAATCAGTGAAATACCGTAATTTGTACTATAAAAATATATTAGCTTTATTATTTAATTAACAAATACAACACATATAACCATGAAGAGCATAAAGTATACAATACGTGTAATGGTGCTAATGACAACCTAACGATCTATGTATGATCGCGTGACTGACTAACAAATGTACCTATAGATACTATGTATTAATTACGATGTCCAGTTAGAATGTAGGTAGCATGGACTAGCGGAGTTAACCCTTATTGCAATGAAACGAACATATACTTCACCACTCTGACTTACTGCATCATTGTCATTCTATAAAAGGTGCATATAGCTAGATAGATATATAGGCAGTTGGGTAAATCCCAAAGCTATGCCCACTAGTGATATAACAGTAAAGGCATATGTGTGTATATTTAATAAAGGGATGACATAATAAGTAGTAACCAGGAGTGAATTCTCGATTGTAAGGGAATAAACTTACACAAGTTTATACATAAACACTCTATTAGGGATATCTGAATAGCCAGTAATGCTGCTTTAAATAGCGTTGATCCTGGCTATGTTCAGTATAAGCCGTCGGGAAAACCGCATGGGTTATAAATTATGTCCCCCAAAGTGTATGTCCCACGTTGTTAGTTGAACTAACAACGTGGGACATACACTTTGGGGGACATAATTTATAACCCATAAGGGTTAATAAGGGTTAACTCCGCTAGTCCATGCTACCTACATTCTAACTGGACATCGTAATTAATACATAGTATCTATAGGGTACATTTGTTAGTCAGTCACGCGATCATACATAGATCGTTAGGTTGTCATTAGCACCATTACACGTATTGTATACTTTATGCTCTTCATGGTTATATGTGTTGTATTTGTTAATTAAATAATAAAGCTAATATATTTTTATAGTACAAATTACGGTATTTCACTGATTACCAGCTACTAGTGGCATCAGTTCTATTAGCCATTTTGGCAAGATAAAAATAGCCACATTTTCTTGTTCTCGCTTTTTCTATACTTACAATGAAGGTTTAATCCTATTAAATGCTGGTAATTTAAGCTCCTCCTGCTTTGGGCCCGCTTTTCATAAGGGGCACCAAATCTCATTATTCACCAAGTTGTATAGGGAGGATTTCCGAATTGGTGAAATAGATTTTTAGATTGCTTACCTCTCCGTATATATGGAAGTGGCGCAAAACTAGTCGAGAGGTGTGCTGTTGCTGTAGGAAAAAGAGAAGGTCATCTGCATAGGCCACCACCTTGTGTCCCCTACCCTCGTGCCCAATCTCCAAAAATCGGGGGCGCTGCAGATAGCCTGCAGAAAAGACACTAGAGCGAGTGTGAAGAGAAGCAAAGACAAGGGGCAACCCTGCCTGGTACCATTTGCGATCAAGAATGATTCTGATAATGCTCTACTCACATTGATACGTGCTATGGGACCAGTGTACAACACATATATCCAGGACAACTTATTAGTACCCAGGTGTGTAAGGACACCAAATAGAAAAGACCAATGGACGCGGTCAAAGACTTTGTCCACATCCGTGGATAATCATAAAGTCGGGGCTGTGGGCATGTTGGAAGCTGCATGAATCGGGTTAATTGCCCATGCAGTGTTGTCCCTTGCCTCTCTACCCGGTATGAATCCTACCTGATCACCATGCACCAGACCTGCGCCGTATGGTCTCAACCTAGTGGCTACTGGCTAGTACCTTAGCAAAATGTTTTACTTCCTGGTTCAGCAAAGAAATTGGCTGATAGCTTTCACAGGATGCCGGGTCTTTACCAGATTTGTGAAACAGTGTAATATTGGCCGATAACATTGGTGGTCAAGGAGTTGAAACCAGGAAGCCAGGGAGATACTAAGGTGTGATGAAGTGTCTTATAATACATCAATGTGAATACATCTAGGTCTGGGACCTTGCCAGTTGGAGTCTATTTAATGGCCTCAGCAACTTCTCCACCTGAGATAAGGATTTCTAACATCTCTCTGGTCACAACCGGCAATGATCTGGCCATGTGTGCAGACAGATAATCGTTGATTTTATGTAGCAGAGAGGGGGTAGAAGGTTCAGATAGGTTTGAAAAGTGCTGTTGAATGGAATTAAGCAAACTATCAGGGAGTGTTTACAGGTCGCCTTTTGTGTTTCTAAGTCGTGGTATGTACATTGCATTCCAAGTTTTACGGAGGGCCCTCGCTAAATATTTACAGCACTTTATGGCATTTGGTGTCTCAGACTTTTTTTGGGCTTTTACGTTCAACAGAGTATTCATTTGGGCCCTCAGGGAGAGGAGAGCAGTGTAAGTGTCTGAGTTAGTAGTTTTATGGGTGCGCTCTAGAGCTTGGACTTGCTTGACAAGACCATTTTGCTGCTGGTTCCTCTCACTTTTTTAAGACAGGCACCCTGCGCTATTAGTAATCCTGTGGCTGCAGCCTTATTCGCTTCCCAGGCGATGGTGGGCAATATATATTAGGGGACGCATTATCAGCTGAATATGCCTCGGCCTCAGCGGAAAGGCCCTCAAGAACCTTCGGGTCCGACAGCAGAGTCTCATTTAGGCGTCAAGGATCAGTTTTAGGGCAGTGAAGTGGAGATGCTATGGTGATAGATACTAAATGATGGTCAGACCACGTTTTAGTGCTAATGGAAGCATGCCTAAGGCGATGTGCTTGGCTACAAAGGGGAGAAATATGTAATCGATATGTGAGTGCTATTTGTGTAGAGTGCTGAAATACGTAAAGTCTTTCTCAGATGGGTGGATTGCCCTCCAACAGTCTGTCAGTTGTATTTCAAGTAAGGAAAGTCGCATGCTACACATAACCGAAAGCAGTACACTGGTGGAACCTCGCGAGTTGTATATCCTAGGGTCTAACGGGAGATTCAGGTCTCTCTCTAAAACAAAAGGGTAACCAGGGATCATTTTGTTAAAAAACAGGCACTTTGAGGAGGGAAAGGGTTGAGGGCTATCATGGCCTACTAACATGGGGATATGAAACTGAACAAATCTGGGCATAGCAGGTTTTTCACGAATATTTTTCCAGCACAAACACCTTTTGAGACAACACGTCAGACACCATACACCTCTCAGACTGTATATAAAGAAATTACAACATTACACAACATTTTTCTGTCATTTCCTTCTTAGGATCTCTCTGTAATTTTAATCTTTACCATATCCTCATGTGTACCTGTCCCCATCTCTCCCCCAAGAATGTCTTTGTAAAATTAGTGTTCCCATCACTCCCCTTGTAGGTCTCCTTAAAATGTCTGTCTCCATCATTCTTCCTGTATACCTCTTCATCCTGTCTATCCCCGTGACTCACCCTGTACATATCTGCATAATGTCTACCCCATCACTTTTGAAAGTCTCTCTATCCTGTCTGCCTCATCACTGCATTATGCCTCACCTTCCTGTTTTTTCCATTCACTGCTTTAATGGCTCCCCATCATGTCTGTCCCAATTACTCCACTGTATGTGTCTCCATGATGTCTTTTTTTTTTAGATATTGACAATTTTATTGAGACACAGAGGATATACAGCGAATACAGAAACAGAACATAGTAAAACAGAATAGGCATCACGGCAGGAGACTAGCATAAGCAAATCGACATGTCACATCACAGCCGTAGTCTAAAAAAAAGATCAATCATGGCAATCCCTAGCATGTGTGATGCAAGTCAAGTAACAACAGCCCGGGCCGACAAATATCGTATGTGCTAACACTGTAGAAGACCAATGGCGAGTGGGAAAGGTGACAGAGAGCAGTCAGTACAGAAAAAGAAAGCGAAAGGAATAGGAGAGGTGAGGAGAGGGAACGAAATTTAAAAAAGGGGGTTAAGGGGGAGGGGGGATCAACAGAGAAAGGAACAGGGGGTGGAAAAGACAGACTATGCAAAATGGGGGAGTGGAGGATAAATGCACAACAATAACCATCATGGACTCAGGGAAATTAAAGGGAAAACCAGGAGTACGGATCCACATACCCCCTGGAAAAAATTGACGCCCGGAAACCATTGTGCACCAGGGGGAGACCCACCCCCACAATCCAGCCCACAGCAGCCCCCTCAACTCAGACAAAGTAGGCAGAACCAGGCACCCATCATGGCAGGTGTGCCGCAGTAGATGAAGAAGGTGAAGAAATGGCCGCGTCACCAGTGGGAGCCATGTCCAGTGCCACCTCCATCCCCAGGTGCGTGCGAAGAGAGGCCGAGGACACAAATTCTGTCCAGTAGAACCACATGCCAACAAAGACAGGGAGTTTTCCCTTGTGGGAAACAATTCGTCCCTCCATGTGGTATATCTTGTCCACCTGAGACACCCATTCGTGAAGGGATGGGACAGACCGGCGCTTCCAGTACTGTGGAATAAGCTGACGCGCCGCCAAGAGAAATCAGAACGCCACCGATTTCTTGAAGGAGGCTAATGGGGTGTCAGTAAGCAGCAATAAGTAAATGTTGGACGAGTGATCCAGCGTCAAATCAGTGATCTCCCGGATCACTTCCCTGGTCCGCCTCCAATAAGTTTGCAGGAGGGGGAAGGACCACCAGATGTGGAGGTAGGAGCCAAGCTCCATTTTCAAGATGTCTGACCCACCTATATGTCTCCTTTATGTCTGTCCAAACACTTCCCTTGTTTCTCCATAATCTGTCCCTATCACTTCCCCCATATATTGCTCCATGATAACCATGACTCCCCCATATGTTTCTCCAGCCTCTCTGTCCCGTCATTTCCCTATATGTCTCAGCAACTGTCTGTCCCCATCACCCACCATTCCCTTTGTATGTCCTCCATGATCTCTGTCTCCATCACTCCCCCGTGTGTCTCTTCATGCTGTCTCACACCCTCATACTGCTCTATATGTCTCTCCATAATTTATGTCCCCATCAATCCCCCTTTGTACAGTATGTTTCTATCCTGTCTGTCACCGCCGCTTTACCTTTTATGTCTCTCTATGATGTCTGGCCATCATTCCTATTGTAGGTATCTATATTCTGTCTGTCCCATCATTGCACCAGTATGTCTCCCCATCCTGTCTGTCCCTATCAGGGTATGGCTCTCTATAATGTCTGTTTGATCACTCCACTTGTTTGTCCTTAATGTCTGCGACATTATGCCCCCTGTATGTCTTTCCAAAATTTGTGTCCCGTCATTCACCCTGTATATCTCTCCATCCG
The DNA here is from genome assembly GCA_009667805.1 of Leptobrachium leishanense. NCBI lineage: Eukaryota > Metazoa > Chordata > Amphibia > Anura > Megophryidae > Leptobrachium > Leptobrachium leishanense. The sequence continues at coordinate 72,673,599 of CM019073.1, read as the reverse complement.
CTCTCTCTCTCTCTCTCCATCACCATGCTCGTAATAAAGGACACCTACACTGAAAATAATAGTCAAAGCATAATACTGTAATACACCGAATCACTGCAACAGATAGTAATCTGCACACCAGAGAAATAATAAAGATGTGATGTAAACTCTCCTCCAGTCTCTCCCCTCTCGGTCTCAATGCCTCAAAAACCAGGACGACGCCATTTAATATATCGAACCACCACTCTTTCTCTTGGGGAATATTGATAAAATCATTCATAAACAGGGTTATCCAAAGAGATTCGAATTGCTTGAGAAAGGTAACCGAATGCTGAAAATCAGCATTCGGTTACCTTTCCTGGCCATTCGGCTATCCAGAGAGCAGGCAATACACCAAATCCTGGCGAATTGCCTGCACATACGGTGCCTGTTCGGTCCCTGTTCGAGGGCAGTGAAATCCCCATAGAGAAGCACTGCTTCGGCTATTCAGAGAACACAAACCAGCAGTGAAAGGTTCCCCTAATGTCCTGCCATTCGGTGGTTTCATTCGGCAAATTTATTCAGGAGAATCCCATAGACTTCAATGTTAAAAATATTCCCGTTTTAATTCAATATCTAATAAACCGTTCATTATAAAATTCTGCAGCAAAAAGTCTCTTTATTTATAGATTTTTTAGGATACTTTAAGCATTTTTCAGATTTTTTTTATTTTTTTTAAAAAGTCCGATTTTTTTTTTTTTTTTTTTCAGTTTACTTATTTTTTTTGTAACAGCCCTCTTTATTATCATTCCCTGGACCTCCTGTGAAAATTTCAGACATTTTCGCTCAGTAGTTTCTTTGCAAACAGCGTTTCTTTTTCCCAGATTCATACAAATGGTTTTTTCTAATTTATTCACTGCCTCCTCTACGTCACAACTGCTTCGGCTCTGTGTGATTCGGCTCCTTTTCGGCTCCTGTTCGGCTCCTGTTCGGCTCATGTTCGGTTTTTTCGAAGGTTAATCCAGATGTTTTTGCTTGTTTTCAGCGTGCATTCGGTTAGTTTTCGTCAGGTTTTCGGCAGCTTTTCCCTGCAATTCGGGGACCCTGTGCTCTTTGCTGAATACACCGCAGGGTCACCGAAATGCAATCGGCAAAAGGAACCGAATTGAAGAGAACGAAAAGTCACCGAACGTGCGGTGACTTTTCGAATCTCTTTGGATAACCCTGTAAATATTCATAAAATTATTAATAATCCAATGCGTTTCGTCCGTTCTACGTTTTTAACCGGACTTCATCAGGGATTAAAACAACTGCTCTACTCATCCTTATATTTATATCTCCATAGCATACTTCAAATGGTAATTAAACAATTAAAAAATAAATCAAGTAATAAAATCGGGTCTGGGGAACACAACTTGGAAGATGAATGACTTTGTGGGCATGCGGGCAGGTTTGAGGGGGGAGGATTAAGCAAGATCTCCGGCGCATGCACAGAAGGTCGCAATGCCTGAACATCGTGCATGCTCAGAAGAAGGCGACTCCCAGAACAAGGAGTCATGGATGAATGACGTGGCATATGGTGGAACCTGGAAAAGGCCAGGGAGGCTTAATACCTTATTTTGTGGACAAGCTCATGGTTTTACTACTTTATTGATTTATTGTTTATTTGTTTAATTACCATTTGAAGTAGGCTATGGTGGGTAGAATTATAAGGATGAGTAGAGCATTTGGTTTAATCGCTGATGAAGTCCGGTTAAAATACAGAACGGACAAAATGTGTTGGATTATTAATGAATTTTTCTGATTATTCCATAATAAAAAGAGTGGTGGTTCAATATATTAAATCAGCTGGCTCCGTCCAGATACTTGAGGTGTAGAAATCGAGAAGGTGAGAGAATGGAGGAGAGTGGACATGACATCCTACACCGGGAATTCAGATAAGCCTGTCTTTATTATTTCTCTGGTTCTCTGGTGCACAGTTTAATGTATCCGTTGCAGTGGTTTTGGTGTATAACATCATTATGCTATGAGTATTATTTTTACCTCAGGTGTCCTTTATTACGTGCATTTTGAAGGTTTATGTGCCTAGGAAGGGGCACTGTGGACTTTTTGGCGGTGTTGTATATATTTTTTATTGTGTGATTTGTGGAGGGACCTCTTGTCTTTTTTATTGTGGCTGTTTCCATCACCCCCCTATGTATGACGCTCCATCATGTTTAGCCCCTCATTCCCCCTGTATCTCTAGTCATTATCTCTGTCTTATCACTCTCCCTGTATGTCTCTTCATAATGTCTGTCCGGGTCCCAATCATTCATCATGTTGGTCTCTTCATCCTGTCTGTTACATCACTCCTCTGGTATGCAGCCCTGACAACTTCGAAAATGTTTCACAGTGTCTATTAACTTGCATATTTAGCTATGCCATCAGAAGTGACATCACTGTGATTTGTTTCACAATAAATACCATAACCTGTCATGTTAGGCTTACATTTTGCTGTTACTTATATAAAGTAAGGGAATTAATGTAGTTGAGCTCTTGGGCAGGAACAGTGTGTCTACATTTATATAGTACTAAAAATGTCAAGCACCTGAAGGACCCCAGCACCTAGCCGAAATATCAAATAAATATGAGCATAAGCGTGAAGTTAAGGCAAATAATACATCCTGGGCTCTATTAAATTCTTCTCGCAAATGTTAACGTGTGCACAAAAAAGCATTAACGTGAGGGGCAAAACCCTTTGCGCAAAAAATGCACGTTAACGTCTACCGCGGGTGAACCTGCGCGAACGCTGCGCGAGCGTACTGTACTGCACGCGTCCTATAATTAATATTGTGAGTGCAAATGCGTTTGTGCGCTGGTACGCGGATAGTATTACAATCTATGCGCAAAATTTAACGCACAGCGTTTGCGCGCATAATTTTAACGTCTTTGCAAAGCTGGTCTTAAAGGCAAATCTGAACGTCCTGGCCGAACCCAAATACACAAGTCCAAAAAAAACAATACAGTACAGTATAGTTCCACATTCTACACATACCCAAACAATAAATTTGAGAAGTTGTGTGTTTTTTTTTTTTCGATGCAGCAAATATGCGCAGATTGACTTTGACAGGCGTAAAAACTTAACTTGAGACGATTAAGGTTCTTAATTCTGATTGGCTGAATCGTGTGAAAAAACAGTCCGCACACAGATTTCTGCGCGCAACGTTAATGCGAGCTCGTTTTGCGCATCTTTTTTACGCGCGTTATTTTTTGAAGGATGAAATAATGTGCGAGGATTGTAATACCAGCGTTAACTTACGTGCGGTAACCATTATAGCTTTGCGCAAAGATTCAGGCGTTTACCGTGCATTGTTGCGTGAAGAATGTAATAGAGCCCCCTATTGGGACTTTGTATGTAAAAAAAGTAGAGCGAACACAACGAGGTTTATAACAACATTTATTATAGTTTTGGGAGTTTTTTTATTTCCTGCTCTCTTATCCACCTGGACAGTCAAGCAGGTTAGCCTTCTAAAGAAAGGAAAGCAATGTTGCCCCCTTTAATCTGCTACCCTATTTCCAATCCCTGCAAAAGCCTACATATTAATCTATATCTCCCAATAAATAAATCTCTGCTCCCCTCTACCTCTTTTTTTTATCTGATATCTCACTTTTAGGCCCGCGTTAGTCGAATGCAGAGATCACATCCGTGTCACGCACAGTTTAACGTCCGTCATAGCATAGAATCATGATCAATAGAGACCCACACACGAAGTACGTGTGCAACGAACTGCGCACGCACAATGCACATGGCAAACAGACGCAAGTAGGGCAAAGAACATAAAACCGCTAAGACAGACACGTCAGAGTGCGCCACCATAGCGGCCTGTGTGCGTTATGCTGCAACGTCAGACGCAGCGCATTTGAGACGTCCATCACGTTGACGCTCAGAGGTTTTTATGGTCTGGCTGACTGTACCTGTATTTTAAATCAAATTAATTTTGATTCCCATATTTCCCTTTTTTGTTCTACATCCGTCAAAAAAAGGACCATGTGGTGTCTACAGTATCTTCCGTCAGTACGTCTGTCCGTTATGCACGCACGCAGAGTGCGCTCAGACTGCGTTCATCTGACATTAGCCTTAAAGACACCAGAAAAAAATACTCACCAGTGTGATATTGGGACCTTGTAGTGTGATGAAGAAAAATTTACAAATATATACTGTGTCACACTGTGAAATAGTGCGACCCGACAAGTCTGGGTATGTCTCTTCACTGTATCTATCTCCTCACTCCCTCTTATGTCTTGCCATCCTGTTACATAATTCTTCTGGTATGTCTATTCATTGTGTCGTTACCCTCACTCCTCCGTATGTCTCCCCACCCTTTCTCTTATATCACTCCTTTGGTATCTTTCTTCATAATGTCTGTCCCATCACTCCCCCTTGTATGTCTCTTCATGATATCTGTCCCTATCATTTCTAGTGATGTGTGTCTATTTATACTTTTTGTTATATCATTCTTCTGTATGTTTTTTCCATCATGTCTATTCCATCAATCTCCCTGTATGTATCTCCATCACGTCTGTCTCATGATGCCTTGTGTATCCCTCACAAGTTTCTTTTGTATCTCTGCTCATACATTACTTTTTGCCTGGTGTTGAGCTGTTGGATGACGTTGTTTCTTCACTGCTGGCAGAGGCAAAAACATACAGAGTTATTCAGAGAAAGGTGAAAACCAGGAGAACTGGCAGGAGAAGAGAACAATCTAGACCAAATAGCCAATTTGGAAAGTGAAATAAATAATTTTTTTCTGGTTTGGCTATTTGACCTAGAATTTTCTCTTCTCCACTCATTCTCCTGAGGTTCACTTTTCTTTAAGTAGACCTGATAGGCTTGCAGGAGGGAAGATACATGTCTGCACCTGAGCCTTTTTCTCACAAGCTGCTGAAAAGCCCAAGATGATGCTTGCCTGCTCTTCAGACTAGGATCCAACAAACTGAGGGAACAAGACTCCCCTGAAGTTCTTCTGAACTACCTTCCCAGCTAACGATAATACCCCCCCCTTTATCCCCCCTCGATAATTACTATAGGGAGAATCTATCTTTCCGGTTCCGACACCCATGGCCCTGAAGCATTCCATTGTTGTTATGGATGGGGTCCAAAAAGCAGCCATTAACCCTGACTCCTGAAAAGGGCTTGGGTAAAGTACCTCATTTTGTAACATATTTTTGATGTCCAGGAAATAGTCAGGAAAACTTATCCCGTTTCTTATTCAATTGATAACAATTTTACTGTAATATACCACAGTTTTGCCAGATATTCAAAGTACGTATGGTATCATCCTTTGCCTCATGCTTTAGAAAAGCACCAGTCTGATGAGAGTGGAACACTCCTCCCAAATAATGTGCATTATTCATTTTCAGCAGTTTTTAAAGAATACATTTTATTTCAGCGATGATTGAGGAAATTGGCCTAGAACTAATATGTAGAATTGGATCCTTCCCTGGTTTGGTATTTATGTTACTTTTCTACAGTTATTTGCCCTTATATAGGGCCATATTACATAGTTGGTGCTAACTTAACCAGAGCTGTTGTAAACTTCCCAGAGCCATTATAGCCTATGGAGTTTTAGGAGAAGTTTACAACAGCTCTGGTTAAGCTAGCACCAACATTGTAATATGGCCCATAGTATGTACAGTTATAATATAAAAAATAAACATGAAATAAATTAATCTCTGTTCACAGAGATTCACTGCAACTGTTTGATGCCATTTTTAGAGGGAAATTCTGTTAACAGTAATGTCAATGTTAAAGCAATAATTTTCAAAAATCACATTCATAATGATTCCAAGATTTAGGAAGTTTTCCCAGTTTAAAAGCAGATTCGATCAACTTCTCCCCACTGAAACACGTGTTCCTAACTTACCACCGAATTCCCTGTAGTCTTGATTCTCGATATGCAGGTTGCACAGTAGTTCACAAAATGAGGTGATGGTACAGGGACATAGCTGGTAAGCCAGGAGGGAGAAGTCCAAGGATTCCTTTTTTAATTAGGAATTACTAGCTAAAGTAGGAACTAAGTAATGAATGCAGATAAGGAGATTTATGGTTTTCACATGCTTAAAGTATATACAGATCATTGGAGATTAAATGCATGATCAGCACACAGAGACCGAATTAACGCTTTTAAGGATTGCATACTTAATTTCTACTTTCTACTCGGTATATGAGTTAAAAATGTGATTTTCAGAAATTAGGGGATATCTTATATACTTAAAAACGATTCACTGAACAATGATTGACATAATTTAGGTGCTAACTAGGAATAACAATATAAAATGTAAAATATACAGGGTTATTCAGAGAGCAGTGAAAAGCAGGAGAATGACTGGAGAATAGAAAATTCTAGGTCAAAATAGCCAAACCAGAAAAATTCTCCCATTCATCTCACTTTCCAAATCAGCTATTTTGAGCTAGAATTTTCCATTCTCCAGTCATTCTCCTGCTTTTCACCTCTCTCTGAATAACCCTGATAGTATGACTTGGAGTTTAACCAAACATTCTATAGTTCATAGATAAGCAGTAAAAAGACATCTACAGACTTTTAAATCAAACAAGCTTATTAAGATAGTGTATTCAGACAATTAGGTCAAAGAATTATTAGCAAAACTGAGGTACAATCTCAGGTAATCTGAGGTAAATATGTTTAGCATATATTTATATCAGCCGTGCGAAAAGGTAGTTCAGCGATTATTTAACTAGTAATGCAATAGTATAAACAACATGTAACATCATGTAACAATGAGAGAATGCATCGAACATTTCTTAAGACAATCCTATGCATTATTTACTAGTTCCATATGAATTAGCTAAAGTATGATTTCTACATGGTTTTTAACTTCTGATACTGGTATGTACAAACATAAATTTTTCAAGGCTTTTTTATTAAAATAAAAATCTGCTAACAAATACATATTATGGTTGAAGTACCTGCGATGCAGAATTCACTGTGATGTCCGTGAAATGAAAATTCTGTTTGCAACACAAAAAACCGGTTCTTGTTGTAGCCTGCTTTGCATTCAGTAAACTGTCAGTAGCTTGTCTAGTTAAAGAAAGGAGTGGGCGGTTGAGTACAAAGGTCCCTAATGTGGCTGGTGAAGGTGTGGCTAGGAATGCACTGTACTTGTGTGCAAAAAAGGAAAACAATATACCTAGGGCGTAGAGATGGACCAGCCTTAAAAAAAATCTTATATATATGAGCACAACACAAAGTTCAGAACCCTCCATATATAGCCAAGATATAAAAACACCTGACTTAGGGCTAGATTACAAACCGAACGCTAACTGTTGCATTTGGATATGTAAGCGTTGACGTCAGTATAAGTGATTTTAACACATGCCCCCTATATTACATCCCTAAAGCTAAACCCTTTAAAAAAAACGTTAGCGCAGCAATGATTGTGATAGCTTGCGCAAGTTTACTGTACTTTGTGTACCATATATTTAACATGGAGAGCGCAATCAGTAATTAGCGTTAGGATAAATAAGGCATTACAAAGTCCTAAAGCTAATTCCCGAACGATGGGCTAAACAGATTTTTACCGTCACCTAAAAGCCGGTACTAAATGATTCTGCTTTTGCAGAATCATTTAGCACCAGCTAAAAACCCCCCAATAAATCCAATACTCACCTCTCATCCTGCGGCGAGAAAAGTGGCCTGTTCTGCTGTTTCTTGCCATCGGGAGCAGAGTGAGACTCGGGACAAGTAGCCCCAGTCTCTCTTTGTGATCACTCTTGTGAGAACGTGATCACGCAGGGCTTTTGGCAACCCACCGCTCAGTAGTATGGTCTCCTCCAGGAAGGGTAGCACCTGCCCAGGATCTCACGTTAAAATGGGGACATTTTGGACATTGGGAGACCTGCAAGCACTGTTTTTCTCGCCATTAAATGGACTTTCTAAAGATACCATTATTTTCATTGTAGCATATAATTTACTATAAAAAAACTGATGTCATTGCACATATGGCAATGACGTCAGTGGGTGGGGGTGACCCCGGTGACTTGGCTAACATACAAGTTGTCAGCCACCTCCAGGAGTGGATCGCAATTACGTGCCAAGCACCGAATCATTATCTGGCACTTAAAGGGGTTAAATAGAGGCACAACTGGAAAGGGCAGACTCTGCCCTTTCCAGCGGTGCCTCTCTTTTATTTTATCTGCAGCCGTTTGAGAGGGAGAGGGGTCTTTCAGGTTCTCCCCTGCAGGCCCGGCGATGACATCAGTGCAATGGCCAGGGTCCATAAAACCGCTGGGCTGGCTTCAAGGAAGCCAGGACGATGTGGGATCCTGGCCAGAGAGGTGAGCATAGGGAGGGGGGATAAAGGACCATGATGTACATAGTATGTCCTTGGTCCTTAAGGGGAATTTTCCCCAGGACGTACTAAGTACGTCAGTGGTCCTTATGGGGTTAAAAGCATTGTGCAAGCATTCCGCTCTGGCTGGCCATGTGCTCTGCCGAGTGCCAGCTGGCCGCGTGGTTCTCCGAGCGGCCGCCGGCCTGTGAAGGCTTTATCCACATGCGTCGTGATCCTACCGAGTTGGGAGCCCACCACACCAGCACAGTGTCTCTGCTTAAAGGGGCGCTGAAACCCCTCTAAATCACATAAAAAGAAAAAAGCAGGACTCCAGCTGCCAGGTGAGTATTTATTAGTGTGAGTATCAACTAACTCACAGAACAAGTGATGTTTCGGCCACAGAGGCCTTAATCATACTAAAATATACAGAAAATCCAAATCCCTATATATATATGAATCCCTCTAATTAAACCCCAACAGGACATGTGTAGATAATTGCCAAATCAGTGTATTATGCATGCATAAAGGGAAAAAAATCTCAGGTTCCCCCCCTTTTTTGCACCTATTACCAGTATTATGACTGAGGAAGGCGCTGGAATAGCTCCAAAAGGCGTCTTGATACCCCCTGAATTTTTCTTCCCTCCCTTCCCCTTATAAAACATCGTTTTTATTAATCAATGAATCACTGGCGACTGGATACATACCCAAACTCTGGAAGACTGCAAGAGTGGTACCTATCCATAAAAGTGGTGACAGTACTCTGGTATCCAACTACCGTCCGATATCGTAGCTCCCTGTAATGTCAAAAATTTTGGAAAAATGCGTCTACACACAATTACGTGATTATTATCAGTATTGGAACTACTTAACCCCAGATCAATCCGGCTTTCGTCCAAATCACTCAACTACAACCGCCCTTTTAAAAGTCTGCAATGATATCCAAGCTGGGATGGAACAAGGAAACCTAACTGGAGCCATCTTCCTTGATTTTGCCAAGGCCTTTGACACAGTAGACCATGGCATCTTGTTAGAAAAACTTAAAAACTCTGGCATTGGTGATCGCACGCTAACCTGGTTTCAATCATATGTATCCGACCGATCACGATATGTGTCAATTTCTGGCAGCTCCTCCCTCCCCCTCCCTGTCACTTGCGGTGTACCCCAAGGCTCAATACTAGGCCCAAAGAAATGTAATAACAACAAGCAATTGGTGATATGGAGAAGAAACGTAACTTATCTTTTAAAATGAAGTGCTCAGGAAGTTCCCTGGAGATGGTCCAATACTCCACGCAAGGATAAGAAGAGAAAATTGGAAGACCTCAGCGTCTGGAATGGATCTCCGTGGGTCTATTTCAACAAGCCACGGATACTGGAAACGCCAAAGATTTAGCAAGAAGATGGTATAGGATAAAACTTTTTATTCTAAATAAAATAAAATATAATTACATATACAGAGCCCAACGCGTTTCGTCTATGAAATAGACTTTTTCAAGGGCGATAAAAATACATGAATTGTAAAACAAATTGTATAACATATAGAATACCCATCATTCCTTTTATTACCCTTATAGGGATTTCATTGGTCAGTCCATTAACTATGGCGTTTTCCTTATATGGTAGGGGAGTCACAGACTTCATTTCTTATTCCCACGAGTCTCTATTCCATGATCCAATCCCCTCCATTCCCATGAGTCTCTATTCCATGATCCAATCCCCTCCAGTTTTTATTGGAAAAGTTTTTTATTAGGAAAGTTTTTTTGAAGAGTTTTAAATATATATAAACTTTTTTCTTTTTCTTTTTAATAATATAATGTATTTCTTTTTTAATGATATTTTTTTATTTATTCAAAGGAATTTCTTTTAGGCCAATTCGTGGTAAAAAAACGACTCTCTCCTTTTAATCTCCTCCACTTATTTTTATTATGCATATTTCTTATATATATATATATATATATATATATCATTGTTTTATTATACTACATATTTCTCATATTTATATTTCATGACCCACTGAGGAAGAAAATTTGCACCTAGAACACTCCGGGATATATATATGGGAGTGGAAAGTGAAAGTATTACTGATGGGTCCGAGCGATAGAAGAGATGGGATAGTGGAGTCCCGGCGGCACTCGCGTGGACGGAAGTGGAGGAGGAGACCATGCGAGACTCCGGATTTGAAATGAAGCTGGAGGTCACGGCGTGAGGAGTGTCGGACGCACGAGTAAGGGCAAAGACCAGAGGGGACGTTGCGGTTGATGCTGCGCTTGTATGAGGACTTCCGGTAAGATCGAAACCGGAAATGAGATCACGGACGATACCGGAAGTCGCTCTGAGTTACGGCGAAAATGAAACTAAACTAATATGAAGATCGAAAGATATTGAAATGAGATCAGACTGAATGGAGGGATTGGATCATGGAATAGAGACTCATGGGAATAAGAAATGAAGTCTGTGACTCCCCTACCATATAAGGAAAACGCCATAGTTAATGGACTGACCAATGAAATCCCTATAAGGGTAATAAAAGGAATGATGGGTATTCTATATGTTATACTATTTGTTTTACAATTCATGTATTTTTATCGCCCTTGAAAAGTCTATTTCATAGACAAAACGCGTTGGGCTCTGTATATGTAATTATATTTTATTTTATTTAGAATAAAAAGTTTTATCCTATACCCATCTTCTTGCTAAATCTTTGGCGTTTCCAGTATCCGTGGCTTGTTGAAATAGACCCACGGAGATCCATTCCAGACGCTGAGTTCTTCCAATTTTCTCTTCTTATCAATACTAGGCCCCCTGCTATTCACAATATTCATAAATGATCTGCCCAACGTCTGCAAAGCCTCAACTGTACATATGTATGCAGACGACACCGTAATCTATACCAGCAAACCAAATCTCCCGCAGCTGGAGGCCGTGCTGCAAGAACAATTCACAGAGGTAGAAAAGTGGATCAAACACAACAAACTTTTTTAAAATAATGACAAAACTGTAACGATGCTCTTTGGAACAAAACCTAAACTACACAAATTGCAAAATCCCCACTTATGTGTTGGGACAAAATCAAATGGCACGCTGACCACAGTCACTTCTCTCAAATATCTAGGTATGTGGTTGGACCCTAATCTATCCTTTGGCCCCCACATCGCAAAACTCTCATCTAAACTTTACCCCAAACTAGGTGCCCTGTACAGAAACAAATCCTGCCTGAGCCCCGCGGCAAGAAAGCAGATTGTACAACAAATGCTTTTGCCGGCCATTGAATACAGAGATGTAGTGTATGCAGCCGCCCCGCAAACACACCTTCAGAAACTTACTACATTGTATAACTCATTCTGCCGCTTTGCATTACAATGTAACTACATGACCCACCATCGTGACATGTTAAAAGAGCTAAACTGGCCATCACTGGAGTCTAAACGCACCCTTCACCTTTCCAGCCAGGTGTTTAAGAGCTTTTCTGGGAAGCTGCCACCCTATCTGAATAGACTACTTCCCACAGCAGCTCCCTCATCCTATAAGCTCCGATCCAGGACCAGCACCTTACTTGCAATACCACAATACAAAAGGACAGTGGCTCGGTCCTCATTTTCCTACAGAGCACCACAATTATGGAATAACCTCCCAGACACCATCAAATCTTCCCCCATTCTTAAGTCACTCAAGAGCTCCTTACTAACATACCTCAATACAGAATGCACCTGTAAACATGTAATATAATGACTATTTCCTACATATTTATTTTCTGTTAATCTGTATATTTGTGGTTTTTTTTATATCTTGCATTGGATTACTTTGTATTTCTGTAACTGTAACACTTCAATGTTCTTGAACCCAGGACATACTTGAAAACGAGAGAAATCTCAATGTATCCTTCCTGGTAAAATCCGTTATAAATAAATAAATAAATGTATTATTAAACCATTGTGCCAATAAATGTATTTTAGTTGTACATTGGAGGTGCTTTACCATCATTTTAACCAGTGAAGCCTCAGCCCTCTTACTGGGCATGTCAACGATATACTGTAGATTGGACCCGGGGCGCACCACCAGGAGTTTTCTACCCAGATCTAAAGGAAGCCGATAAAGGGGTCCATGTGCTCACCAATAAGAAGCACCATACACCAAGCAGTTGAGCCTGGACAGTTAAGGCTCCTCAATCGGTGAATGTTGATGTTATGCTATGAGAGCGCTGCCTATCTGCTTTCTTTTTCCTTGAAGTAACGGTGGTGGCGCAAAGAAGGGACACGGCCACCCTCTATTTGGCCCAAGTTGCTTCAATCCAGAGCCTAGACAGATTAGGCTCTGGAATCTGTAAATGTGTTTATTTTGTTATACTGCTTGATTTAGTCAGCCGATATTGCACTATTACTAGTGATGGGCAGAACACCCCCGTGTTCGGTTCGCATTCGTACACAAACATTTGAAAAAGTTTGAATTCGAACACGATTCAAACTCAATGCAAGTCAATGGGACTCGAACGTTCGATTTTTAGAGTGCCCTCCAAGAGGGCATATATGCAAGATATTTGCCATAAAAGGTGTATGGGGGTTCGGGTAGTGCCCTGGGGGACTGGAGAAAAGGAAAAAAGGTTTTAAAAAAAACGTTTTTAAAGGAACAGTGATTTTTTCCATGACATACAGGTTAAGAATAAAAAGAAAAAAATTCTTCAAATATCGTGCCTAGGAGGTCCCCATAACCTACAGTGGCGGATTTGTAGGATGTATAGAAACATTTAAAAAGAAAAAAATGACATTTCAAATGACGGTAAATGGTTTTCCTTTAATCTATTCATAAACAACTGCTTGGGGCGGCAGTCTGTATGAAAAGAGGAGACGTTTTAGTACACGCAGAACAAGTTTAGCGATTTTTTGGGCTAAATTATGGTGAAACTTATGCAGGCTTTGGATGAAAGTAACAACAAGTGCATTAAAATTGGACCGTCAAATAATAAAATGATATGAATCTGGTACACGCGTCAGTGCACCCAAATATTGGGCCTTTGGTGCCAGCTAGTGCCTTCACAACGTAACCCCTCTTAGGTATTGTGGAAGAGTGCAGTGGTGGAGGTTTTGGGAATGCAGAAGAGATCCCCCATCTATTCAGTTACATCAGCATCAGGGGAGTGATAGTTGCTGATTTAGGACTGATTCATTTTTATAAATGTCAGCCGGTCTACAGAGTCGGTGGACAGACGCACTCTTTTGTCCATGGCAAAACCTCCAGCGGCACTGAACGTCCTTTCAGAAAGCACGCTGGATGAAGGGTAACCTAGTAGCTGCATAGCATATTGGCTAAGTTCTGGCCAGTGATCCAATCTCAACACCCAGTAAGCCAGTGGATCATCTGCTGTAAAGGTATCCAGGTCTGCCCTTGCCCCTGGGTAGTCCTGCACCATATGGTGAAGACGCTGGCAATGGGTGCCTACATTTGTCATCCCTGGGTGTCGTGGACTAAAACAATTGGAAAAGGCATCAGTCAAGTGGCCCCTTTCACCGCTCTTCCTTTGATAAACCACAGCCTCAGAAGCACCTGTGTCATCACTTGGTAACCTACCAGTGCCTGGAAAGGTGTTACACAAATGTCGCTTTAGACGGTCCTCAAGTTGTTTCATCCTGTCCTCCCTCTGTGAGGGCAGGATGAGCTCTGCAACCTTACCCTTGTATCGTGGATCAAGAAGGGTTGCCAACCAGTAATGATCCCTCTCCTTGATAGCACGAATCCTGGGGTCCTTTAGGAGACTTTTCAGGATAAGGGAGCCCATGCAGCGTAGGTTGGAGGTGGCATTAGCTTCCGAGTGTTCCTGGTCGCTGAGGATGACCGTATCGTGCACTACCTCCTCCCAGCCACGTACTAGTCCTTGGGTTTCTGGGGACCCAAAACCCTCCCTTGAGGAATCCCCACCTTCAATGCCCCCACAACTTAAATATTCCTCCTCCTCATCCTCCTCCTGTCTGCTGTCTGCATAAAGACTGGGGCCTTGAGAGCTAGGAAAGTCCTCTTCCTCCCACTGCTCTGCCTCTAGTGCCACATCTATAATTCCCCACAGAGTGCGCTCCAGCAGGAACACTGAAGGAATTGTGTCAGACACTGCAGGGGGGGAAACAAGTTGACCTGAACCTGTCCTTGTGCCATACTCACACATGTACTCATTGATGGCCCTCTGCTGCTTGTGCAGACGCTGCAGCATTGCCAATGTCGATTTCCATCTGGTGGGCATGTCACAGATCAGACGGTTTGTGGGAAGGTGGAATTCTCTTTGAATTTCTGCCAGGCGAACACTTGCTGGGAATGACCATCTGAAGTGGCTGCAGACTTTTCTGGTCTGGCTGAGAAGCTCTTCCAGCCCTGGGTACCTGGTTAGGAAACGCTGTACCACCAGATTTAGGACGTGTGCTAGGCATAGTACATGCATCAATTTACCCAGGCGTAGGGCGGAGAGAAGGTTGCTGCCATTATCACAGAAGACCATTCCCAGCTGAAGCTGGCGTGGTGTTAACCATCTCTGCACCTGCCCCTGCAGAGCTGACAGAATTTCTGGCCCGGTGTGGCTCCTGTCCCCTAAACAAACCAGCTCAAGCACAGTATGGCATCTTTTTGCTTGAGAAATTGCGTAGCCCCTGCCATTTGTTGGTTTAACTGCCACTTCACCAGAGACAGAGAGGAGGAGGAGGAGGAGGAAGAGGAAGTGGTGGTGGAGCAGACAGACCTCATATAAGCAGCTTTCTGGAAGTGTGGTGGATGAACAAGCTCCAGCACAGAGCCCCATCCTGGATCCCTCCCAACTGCAAGCAGAGTTACCCAGTGTGCCGTGAAGGTTATTTAACGGCCCTGTCCATACTTGCTGGACCACGTGTCTAAAGTAATGTGCACCTTGCTGCTGACTGCCTTTCCCAATGACTCCATAACATTGTCTTCCACGTGCTGGTATAGTGCTGGAATGGCCTTCCGTGAAAAGAACTGGCATTTTGTAACCTGCCACTGTGGTACAGCACATTCGGCAAATTCACGGAAGGAGGCAGAGTCCACCAGCTGGAAAGGCAGCAGCTGTAATGCGAGTAATTTTGCCAAGCTGGCATTTAGACGCTGTGCAAGGGGGTGGTTGGGACTATATTTTTTCTTACGCTGCAGCAGCTGGGGCAACGAAATCTGACTACGTAAATCTGCATCTAATGGGATGCGGTCACATTCTGAGGAAGGACCTGGTACACCCATTACTGTAGCATTATCCCTGTCAGTGGAGGTTGTAGACAATGACATGGCAGGACATATAGTGGGGGTAGAGACAGATGAGGAGGAGGACCTATGCAAAGTGTTGTGCCAACGGGATGTGTGGCAGGTGGTCATATGTCGCATCAAGCACGTGGTACCCAAGCGTCTGATGTTTTTCCCATGCTTGATCCAAAAAATGTTTTTTTTTAGCCATTTCACCGCTGTGTGCTGAGCTAATTTTTACCACTTTTGCTCATGTTTAAACGCGATTTGAAGCCATGGGAAATGTTTGAGCAACAACGAGTGGGAAAAATTACAATCTTAACGCAAACGTTAACGCTCACTTGCATGAGCATTAACATTTGCTCCGGCTTTCACCGCATATTTGTAACGATTCTCCAGGACAGACCAGGTAGGATCCCTGGTAACAGACCTCTAACCCTCCGATCCGTAGGATGGTCGGGACTTGGGACCACTAAACCTAACCTCTAGCAGCCACACAGGCCAGGGAGACAGCACCAACAATATACACCATAGGCTGAGATCAATATATGTTTGTACTGCGCTATAGTATATGGCAGGATGGAAGCGCCCCAGCAGTAACCAGCAGCAGAATATACCAGACAGGGGCGCAGAACGAGAGTAGTTGTCATAACAAAACCAGGTCAGCAACGTTTAGGCACTTGTACTGCGCTACTGTATATGTGAGAATCGGCGAACACCAGTAGCAACAGGAGGCAAACAGAACAGGCAGGGAGTACACAGAGAGAATAGTCAAATGGCAGGCAAAGCCGGCAACAGATCGGGTCCTCAGAACAAGCAGGGTAAGTAACAAGTATACAAACTGATCAGGTAAGCTAGCGATGCGGGATGAAACTCCACGGCAAGGCGAGGTGTAAGCGCGCGCTCCTGATTTAAAGGTCTCGGCAACTCCGCATCATCACGCCGCGCCTTACCCTCTGATCACTCACAGCTGCACTGGTTGCCACCGGAGCTCCTGGCATTCGGCCAGCTGGTGGCATTATGCGTCCGGGGGCCCCCCGATCGCCACCCGATGCCCTGGATGTCACAATATTACAATCCAAACGCAAACAGGTTAAGTAACCAAATATGTAAGAAGAAGAATTAATGCAGCATATCAATCCTTACACTGCCGCGCAGCACCTCTACAGTCTGACGCTAGCTTTAACCGGCGCGCTGTTTGCAGCTTCTGAGAAGATACGCCAGTGGCATAGCGTGGGGGGGCCTCGGGGCGGTCACCCCGGGTGCAATTTTCTTAGGGGGCGCAAAACTTCAAAAGAAATTTGAACCACTAATATTTTCTAGCAGGGATCAGCAAGATGTCTGCTCATGGACACTGGTGTCTGTGAGAGGCCCTTGCATGGGCAGACGCCAATTTTGTGGCGCAGGCGGTGACTTAGCACTCAGCACCCGGAAGGGAGGACCAGGACAAAAAATTCTGGTCCTTTCCTGACTTCTCCTTAATGCTGGCATGAGTCACGTGAAGCAGCGCAGCATTATCTGACAGAACACCCTGTACCACCGATTGTCAGCCCCCCCTGAAGCCCTGTTCCAGCCCCCCTGCCGCTGGCAGCCGCTGAACAGGAAGGAGGGAGGGAGGCGCCTGCCCTGCAGCACGTTTAAAATGTGGTCTCCACTAAGACCCCTGGACAGTCCCCCCCCCCCTGGCCACCAGCAACTTCACGCAGGTAGGCGACACTGACACCAGAACAGCGTGACCAACACACAGTGAGGGGGTACGGGGAGAGGGTGACTGGGGGTATTTGGATAGAGAGAGGGAGATTGACTGGGGGTACTGGGAGATAGTGGGGGTACTTGGAGAGAGAAAGAGTGGCTGGGGTACTTGTAACTGGGGGTACTGGGAGAGAGTGACTGGGGGTACTGGGAGAAAGTGGGAGTACTGAGAGAGTGAAGGAAAGTGACAGGGGTACTTGTAGAGAGAGTGACTGGGGATACTGGGAGAGGGTGACTGAGTATAGTGTGTGAGTGGAACAATGCTAAGGTATACTGGGACAGGGTGACTGGTAGCAGTGGGGGGCATGTGTGCTTCATTTTTTTTATTATATCAGTATTTTGTTAATATGCAATACATGTGCTTGTGGGGTAAGGGGGGTCAATACTCTACTGGTAGAAGGGAATCATCATCGTGTGTTACCGTGTCCACAATTTGGGGGGGCGCAAAATTCTTGCCTTGCCCCGGGCACTGACAACCCACGCTACGCCGCTGAGATACGCTATTAGTGTAGCGAGGAAGCCGGCTGCGCATTTTGCATCGCTCCCTCTACACTAATAGCGTATCTTCTCAGAAGCTGCATGCAGCACTCTGATTTATGCAGTGTCTAACAGCGTGGGAGACGGGAGGCTGCGCTTGTTGATGGATCCAGGAATCAGGTGAGTATTAGAAAGAAAGAAAAAAAGGTTTATTTTGTGTTCCTTGGGACATTTAAAAATGTCCTCTGATTTTAATTTTTTTAGAAATGTGTCACCTTACCTTAGCCTGGTGGTCAGTCAGTGGAGACTCCCTGGATCCTGGTGGGGGGGGGGGTCTGCCATGGCCACAGGTGCAGTGGCTCCCTCCCTGCGCCACCTCTCTGCCACATGCACCCGGCCGGCCTGCCTGCCTGCACAGTCGCAGCTCTGTCATCCGGCGGCCGCATGCTCCTCAAGGGATCCTTGGGAGGCCCCGGCGGGTTGCCCTCTACAGTGCCTGATTAGAGGGCCTCGTCTGCCTGATGTTTAGCAACAAGATTGTTTTATCCCATAGGCTTCAATGTTAAATATATTTCCATTTTAATTCAATATCTAATAAACCGTTGCTTATAATATTCTGCAGTAAAGAGTCTCTTTATTTTTAGATTTGTTTAGGATTTTTTTTTTTTTTTTTTTTAATTCTTTATTTAGAAATTTCAAATAGGGCCACATGTCGACCAACAAGAAAGCAGCCACACAGGGCTGTGATATCAACTGTCGTAAAGCATTATATAGATAAGAAATAAAAAATAAATAAAGAGGCGTATTGAAACATCTGCAGGCGCCAAAGGCAATGCCATCATAGGGGGGGGGGGAGAAAAGGCCTGAAACCTAAAGAAAAAAATGGAAAAGGGGAGCATAAGACACTTCCAAAATCCCAAATAGCAATACAGGCAATGAGGGAGGGGGGGGGTTTATCAAAGGGGCTCACATCACAATCCCCGAATCCATCTAAATAGCTCCTCAAACTATATAAAATTAAAAACAACAGAGAAAGAGAGGGGGTCTTCCTATAACATTCCGAGCAGCAAAAGACATCAGATAAACAACGAAACATGAGTCAAAAATGCAAAACCATGAACTAAAAAGAA
The DNA here is from genome assembly GCA_009667805.1 of Leptobrachium leishanense. Lineage (NCBI taxonomy): Eukaryota > Metazoa > Chordata > Amphibia > Anura > Megophryidae > Leptobrachium > Leptobrachium leishanense. Next base: position 72,654,733 of record CM019073.1, on the reverse strand, counting down.
CGCATTGAAAAAGAGGCGGCTTCTCGTAAAGGTGTTGTGCAAACAAGTCAGAGATTCCCATCACCTAAGTTCTCAGCCCGGGGAGACGAGCGCACCATCCGGCGCAAAACCCGCCCCCAGTAAAACAGGCCAGGCCTCGGCCGGGTCCGAGATTACATACGACATTTTGTTATGGGTAACCACTAATGAGCCGGCTGGACCCCAGCGGTACCGGACCCCTTTATGCCTGAGGAAAGTTGTCACCTCGCGATATCTGCGGCGCGCCATCAGCGTTGCGAAGGGCAGGTCGTGAAATAATTTCAGGGTTACTCCATCGAATAGGACATCAGCTCGCGCCCCCGGCGCTGTCATGATCCGTGTTTTGGCTGCCACATCTGCTGTGACCGCGATCACATCTCTCGGGGCATCCCGTGGGGCCTCAGCAGCCTTGCGAATGCGATAGACCGTGCTAAACACCTCCGGGGTGTCAGGCGGATCCTCCAAACCTGGCGTGCCAGACTATTAGTGTACGAGAGTAAGTCCGCTGGAGTAACCGACTCGGGAACTCCCCGGACACGGACATTACGCCGACGGTGCCGGACTCCAGAGCCTCCACTGAGCGTGTCAAAACCTCCACCTGAGACCTGAGAGCAGTCACCTGTGCCGACAATACCGTCTGTTCTTCTGCCAACTCCACAGTCTGAGCCTGAACCGCCACCATCTGTGAGCGCACCTCCTTTACCTCAGAGCGCACGTTAGATAATTCGGTCAGCCATATTGATTTGATCTCCGCTATGAAGTTTCTATAGTCCTGCATTGTAGTGGGGCGCATGTCATCTGGGGCAGCCGCAGGGGTCCCGGCAGAGCTTGGAGGCGTTGCTGCACCCAATAGAGAGCCAGTCTCCCCTGGGGTATCCGATATCCGCTGCGGTTGTAGGTCTCCCTCTTGTTGCGGGCCGTCCGTCCGTCGTGACAGGTCCTCCGCATCCGACATTAGCGTATCAGCCTCTGAGCCACCTGCGGAGGGCTCCGTAGCCATGGCCTCAGGTAACTCCGCTGCCAAGGCCTTTTTCCTCTTTTTCTGCGCTCTCTTGCGTGCAGCGGCACTCATAGTCATTGGATTCTTGTCCCGGGACGTCTCGGCGGGCCAATCGGGCCCCCGTCCGTTTTGCCAGGAGCAGTCTTCCTCCTCAGAGGAGTCATACCCCATGGGCAGGAGGGAAGAGGGGGGTATAACTGTTGCAGAGCGTCTATAATTCAGTGAATCTCTAATGTCCGCCTGTCTGGTGTCCACCAACCTGCGCTGTGGAAGTGTTTTCAGCTTCTTCCCCATGCTCAGTCGACAGTAAAGTCTCTCCAGCCAGGAATCAGGTCCGATATGGCCTCCAGGAAACACCCCAGGCTCCACAAGATGGCCGCCGCAACTAGGCCGCACCAGGCCCGAAGGTCCAGGAAGTCAGATGGGGGCGATAAAACGCTCGGAAATCAGCGGCGCCGTGAGCACCACACAGTCCACTCGTCCTGGGGGCCCTCAGCAGATCAAAATCGGACGGTTCAGACACTGTAATTGTGACCCGGTATAGGGTAAACAGCGGAGCTCCTCTAACATGCGTCTGCTCCCGTCCGTCGCTCCCATCAAACACCTGTTTAGGATTTTTTAAGCATTTTGTTTTTAAAAAAATCTAAATTATTTTTTTTTTTAGAACTTTTTGCGAACGGCCTGAGAAGTTTGCAAACATTCGAATGGCCCATGTTCGTTGCAAACTCATGTTCGCATCGAACCGCCAGCCTATCCCTAACTATTACCCCCTCTCTTTTCCTCCCCCCTCTCTCACCCCACTTACTGGGAGCCAACTAGGACCAAAAAGGAATTGCTATATCAGAGGATACCTAGACCTTCATCATAAGGTTAACATCGATCATCTCCTGAGAACCCTTCACATGCACATCCTGTTCAAATAGAAACCCTGGTAGCGGGTAATTGGATATTGAATTATAATACGCACTGGACACTGCTGCACGTTTTTTTGGAATTTATACACTTGGACGTCATTTCCTTGAGTTTATCATATGGACAGAACATTTCACACACTATGATATTACTGTTAAGATTGCACTTTTTGCACTGTATGCACTTTAACCCAGCATTATGGCACAATTGTCTGCCTTCGCACTTTCCACTGCATATTGGTCTGGTGCATTTGCCACACACTGCAGTTGCACTATTTAAAGCTGTACTTTATTAGAGGATACTAAGACATCATGTGACTATTTTGAATCTTAGAACATTCATGTTCGCTTAATTATCCCATTGCGCCACTAGGAGCCTTTTCTTCCACTATTATCCATACATGTTACAGACATACAGTATATACATACATAGCACCAATGCAAAAATAAATAAATAATCTAAACCCAACCAGGACAGGTATACATACACCTTACCCATGGGCGTCCGCAGAAATTTTTCCAGGGAGGCACTTTAATGGCATCCATATTCTGCCCTTTTTTACAATGTCATGAAGGGGACAGTCATAAAATAAAGTGTAGTAATACAGAGGCTGCGAAACATGATGCAAGTCTAATAGAAGAATAAAGGTGTTAGTGTCTTGTGACAGAACAGCCGTCACTTTCAAGTTATTGGCACATAAAAAGTTAAAGGTTTGTTGGTTTAAAATGTTGTTTATACAATTTATGTCTGTAGGATCCCTGTGTGTATTGTGTTTCCCCTCGCAATTCCCCGCACCAAATGCACCTGTAATCCCTCACAATTATATACCACCTAAAATTTTGGAAAAATGCGTGTACTCACAATTACGTGATTATTATCAATCTTCAAACTATTTAACCCCAGATTAAACCGGCTTTCGTCCAAATCACTCAACTACAACCGCCCTTTTAAAAGTTTGCAATGATACCCAAGCTGGCATGGAACAAGGAGACCTAACTGGAGCCATCTTCCTTGATTTTGCCAAGGCCTTTGACACAGTAGACCAAGGCATCTTATTACAAAAAACTTAAAAACTCTGGTATTGGTGATCACACCATGCTAACCTGGTTTGAATCATATGTATCCAACCGATCGCAACATGTGTCCATCTCTGGTAGCTCCTCCCTCCCCCTCCCAGTCACGTGCGGAGTACCCCAAGGCTCAATACTCGGCCCCCTGCTATTCACATTATTCATAAATGATCTGCCCAACGTCTGCAAAGCCTCAACTGTACACATGTATGCAGATGACACCGTAATCTATACCAGCAAACCAGATCTCCCACAGCTGGAGGCGGTGCTGCAAGAACAATTCACAGAGGTAGAAAAGTGGATCACAGATAAACTTTTTCTAAATACTGACAAAACTGTAACAATGCTCTTTGGAACAGCACCCAAACTACATAAACTGCAAAATCCCCATCTACATGTCAGGACAAAATCAAATTGCAAGCTGACCACAGTCACTTCTCTCAAATATCTAGGTATGTGGTTAGACCCAAATCTATCCTTTGGCCCCCACATAGAAAAACTCTCATCTAAACTTTACCCCAAACTAGGTGCCCTGTACAGAAACAAATCCTGCCTGAGCCCCGCGGTAAGAAAGCAGATTGTACAACAAATGCTTATGCCAGCTATTGAATACGGAGATGTAGTGTATGCAGCTGCCCCACAAACGCACCTTCAGAAACTTACTACATTGTAGAACTCATTCTGCCACTTTGTGCTACAATGTAACTACATGACCCACCATTGTGACATGTTAAAAAAGCTAAACTGGCCGTCGCTGGAATCTAGACCCTTCACCTTTCCAACCTGGTGTTTACTGTTTAAGAGATTTTCTGGAAAGCTACCACCCTACCTGAATAGGCTGCTTCCCCTAGCAGTTCCCTCATCCTATAAACTCCGATCCAGGACCACCACCTTACTTGCAATATCACAATACAAAAAGAAAGTGTCTCGATCCTCATTTTCCTACAAATCACCACAGTTATGGAATAACCTTCCAGACACCATCAAATCTTCCCCAGCATACCTCGGTACAGAATGCGCCTATAAACATGTATCATAGTAACTATATTACTTACATATTTATTTTCTGTCTAAATCTGTATATTTGTGTTTTGTTCTTAATATCTTCCATTTATTACTTTGTATTTCTGTAACAACTGTAAAATTGAACCCAGGACATACTTGAAAACGAGAGAAATCTCAATGTATCCTTCTTGGTAAAATACTTTGCAAATAAATAAATAAATTGCCCAGTTTTCGTTCATCCAAGTGTAGAATTCGTTAGTACAATTTGTGCTTGTATGACCCTGATGTTTATTAAGTTCTTTGCCACCCCTGCCTTGCTCAGCCATCGTGGTTTATCTGCCCAGCGCAACCCTGATACAGCTGCCACCGGCCAAGACCAAGCACAGCCGATATGCCTTACACCCTGCACCGCTCAACCCCTGTACATGCCACCAGAGTGCTTTTTGGTCAGAAGGGCCCTGAGAACATGGTGCCACTGTGGGGTGAGTTCTAAAGGGGAGCGCCACCGAGATCACCCCTTAGTCAGCCGCTAAACTCAGGCCGGGCTTCCGAGCCGCAGAGGATATCCTGAGCCGGAATCAGAGCTCGCACTCCAGGAGGGTGGAATTTCCCAGGCAGGGAACAGCCCAGGGCAGGCCAGACGGTGTGGCACCAAGGGCTGGGCTCCAGCTAGGGGCAGTGGCAGCCCATGTTAAGTATACAAAAAAGGATCTGGCTGGAGGCAGTGGCAGAACTGGCGCCAGGCTGGGGGCGGGCATGGGAGAGAACAATGGGACTGTACCGTATAAATGTACCGTGTATGTGCTGTAGGGATGAGCTGAACACCCTCGAGTTTGGTTCGCATTCGAACTTGAACTTTACAAATGTTCGAACTCGAACTCAATACAAGTCAATGGGACTCAAAATTAGATTTTTAGAGTGCCCTCCAAGCGGGCATATATGCTAGATATTTGCCATAAAATGTGTATGGGGGTCCGGGTAGTGCCCTGGGGGACAGGAAACAAGGACAAAAAGTAAAAAAAAAAACATTTTTAAAGGGACAGTGACTTTTCCATGAAATAAGAGTTAAAAATAAAAACAAAAATTCCTTCAAATATCGTGCCTAGGAGGTCCCCATAACCTGCCCGTGAAGTGGTGGATTTCTAGGATGTATAGAAACATTTCAAAACAAAAAAAATACATTTCAAATGACGGTAAATGGTTTAGGACACGCAGAAAAAGTTTAGTGATTTTTTTGGCTAAATTATGGTGAAACCTATGCAGGCTTTGGATGAAAGTAACAATAGGTGCTTTAAAATTGGGCCTTTAGCGTCGGCAACAGTGCCGTCACACAGTAGCCCCTCTGAGGATATGAATATGGTACAGGCGTCAGAGGCAGTGCACCCAAATATTGTGCCTTTGGTGCCAGGCCAGCAAGTGCATTCATACAGTAACCCCTCTGTAGTATTGTGGAAGAGTGCAGGGGTGGACCATACGGTCCTATATTAAAAAGATATGAATCTGGTAAAGGCGTCAGTGCACCCAGATATTGTGCTTTTGGTGCCAGGCCAGCAAGTGCATTCATACAGTAACCCCTCTGTAATATTGTGGAAGAGTGCAGGGGTGGACCATACGGTCCTATATTAAAAAGATATGAATCTGGTAAAGGCGTCATTGCACCCAGATATTGTGCTTTTGGTGCCAGGCCAGCAAGTGCCATCATACAGTAACCCCTCTGTGGTATTGTGGAAGAGTGCAGGGGTGGATTGCAGGGGTGGACCTTGCAGTCCTATATTAAAAAGATATGAATCTGGTAAAGGCGTCAGTGCACCCAGATATTGTGCTTTTGGTGCCAGGCCAGCAAGTGCATTCATACAGTAACCCCTCTGTGGTATTGTGGAAGAGTGCAGGGGTGGACCCTGCGGTTCAAAAAATTAAAATGATATAAATGTGGCACAGGCGTCAGTGCAGCCAAATATTGTGCCTTTCACAATTGGGACCCCATATGCTATACTGCTTGAAGAAGGCACAGGTGTAGTGCCGAAACGCGTCCAGTAACCCCCCCCCCCACTTATTTTGGAATAAAAATTTTGATATTTTAACTTGATTCTCATCTCTGGTTTTACTCTGTTATGGGATACCCCCTTACTATTTTATCCCTTTAGAGTGAGGAAAATATTTTAAAGGTTAACCCTTTCGCTGCTGAGGCGTTTCATGCCTCTGTGCTGAGGTCATATTTACCGGTTTTGCTCATCATGTTTAAATGCGTTTTGAAGGCTTATTTTAGTATATGACCCAGACATATTATATATCGTTCTTTCCGTCAGACTCGGCAGATTAATAATATGTCATTATTATATGTATACGTCATGACCTGTCTGTATTTATAACAAAAAATGCAATAAAATATGAATTTTCAATAATTACAACGTGTAAAGTGTATTTTTTTCACATTTTAACATGCGAGCAATTGCGGTTATATTGTATGGGGTGCACTTGTTAAAAAAATTAGAGATGGGGTCTCGTTACATTTTTTTTGGGGGAAATTACGCGATTTTTAACAAACGCACCGCATACAAAAATCGTTAGTGCAGCATCATTGTTCACATTATAATTGAAATGGGAGCAATATTGCTGCATTAACAAAAAAAAAAAAAAAAAACTTGTTTATTTTTTTTTATAATTTTTTTTAAAATATTTTTTTATTTTTATTTGTAATTTTGTAAAAAACTTTTTTCACAGTCGTGTTTGGTATCGTTGGAACGGCCATGCTCTGGCCGATCCAACAGTACCAAACTTTAACCCCTAGCTGCCACGGATCGGGAGATAGGGCGTTCATTGGAACCCCCTATCTCCACCGTTGGTGGCAGCTAGGGGTTAACTCCAGGACTGGCGTCATCGTGCTATGCACGATGATGCCAGTCCTCAGGGGAGTTCCCGGGGCTTGGCCGACATCCAAGATGTCGGCCAGCTCCGGGAAAGGATCACGAACCGGCGCTTTTCAGCGCCGATTCGTGATCCGGCTCCCCAGGGGTTAACGAGAGCCACCGTTTGGAAGGGCAGGCTGTGCCCTTCCAAGCGGTGCCTGTCTTAACCCCCTGCTCCCCGGCGATCGGGAGGGAGAGAGGTCCGAAGGACCTCCCCCCTCCCTTTCAGGCGCCTCCTCCGCACATGCGGGGGGGGCGCCTGAATTAGATGCCATCGCGTCGCCGCGATGACATCTAATGTCCCCGCCGGGCTCCCGAGTGCTGGGCTGACATCCAAGATGTCAGCCCGCACCGGGGGGCGCAGCAATCCGCCGGAATCCAGCGGATTGCTGCCTCCTGTGCTCGGACGCGCTGAGCGCGTCCGTAGCACAGGAGAACCACTTGGCTGGACGCGCTGAGCGCGTCCATAGCAGCCAAGTGGTTAAAGCAGAGGAATTTTTCTCTTCCCCCCCTCCCTCCCTTTTTTGTCCACATCTGTATGGTAATACAGAGCTGGAGACAGAAGCTGAAAGGCATTGCAGAGAGAGGGGTAAGGTACTCACCTAACTAAGAAGTACCATTTGCCTTTAAGCTGAGCCTGAGAAAACCGAGGCTCCAACATCGGTGAGTTGAACAAGAAATTGCAATTACTCAGAATATACGTACTGTGTCACGCTATGGGAGCGCTGTCTCTCTGTATGTGTTTTATTTGAGGATAACTGGAAAAGGGGGAACCTCACCCTGTATCTGACGTGAGGCATTCCAACCTAGAGCCAGGACTTATTAGGCTCTATAATTTGTGAGTGATTTTCATATATATATATATTCACTTCACAAATTACTACAGTCTGCACTATTGTCTCTCTCTTTTGTCTTCCACATACAGTTGTGTTCAAAATTATTCAACCCCAACTGAAATTGAGTGTTTTGGCCAGTTTGACATTGATTTTGATCATTCAGTCATCTTGCTTACAATTAATTCAAAGAGGCACGTGTAGGTCAGACAAATATAACATAACATTTATAATGAAATAACCACAAATGTCTTTTCTGTGCTCACATCATTATCAGTTTTATTCAACCCCCAAGTGACATCCAATCTTAGTACTTAGTACAACATCCTTTTACAGTTATAACAGCTTTTAAACGTGAAGCATAGCTTGACACAAGTGTCTTGCAGCGATCTACGGGTATCTTCGCCCATTCGTCATGGGCAAAAGCCTCCAGATCAGTCACATTCTTAGGCTTGCGCACACTGCAACTGCTTTCTTTAAGTCCCACCAGAGGTTCTCAATCGGATTTAAGTCAGGTGACTGCGATGGCCACTCCAAAATGTTCCAGCCTTTAATCTGCAACCATGCTCTAGTGGACTGGAGGTATGCTTGGGATCATTGTCCTGTTGAAAGGTCCAACGTCTCCCAAGCCTCAGGTTTGTGACAGACTGCATCACATTGTCATCCAATATCTCCTGGTACTGAAGAGAATTCATGGTACCTTGCACACGCTGAAGCTTCCCTGTACCTGCAGAAGCAAAACAGCCCCAAAGCATGATTGACTCCCCGCCATGCTTCACAGTAGGCAAGGTGTTCTTTTCTTCATAGGCCTTGTTCTTCCTCCTCCAAACATAGCGTTGATCCATGGGCCCAAACAGTTCTAATTTTGTTTCATCAGTCCACAGAACACTATCCCAAAACTTCTGTGGTTTGTCCACATGACTTTTTGGCATACTGCAGTTGAAGTCAGCATCTTCTTTCTGCCACGACCAGGTAGCGTTTCAACAGTGCCCTTTGCCTTGAATTTGCGAATGATGCTTCCTATGCTCTCTTGGTATGTTTAACATCTTTGCAATCTTCTTATAGCCATTGCCCTTCCTGTGAAGAGTAATCACCTCTTCTCTTGTCTTCCTGGACCATTCTCTTGACTTCACCATGTTTGTAAGCACACCAGTAAATGTCTAGAAGGAGCTGAGTATCACAGTCATTTTAAAGCTGCCTAATTGGTGCTTATTATGCTTTATTGCTGCTCTGTGACATCCACAGGTGTTTTCAATACCTGATTGAAAACACTTGAATGAACCTCTGTTCTTCAGAGTGGTAGTCTTTAAGGGGTTGAATAATTGTGTCAATGAAGAATTCACAAAAGAAACATTTACTACTCTATTACAAAACCAATTGATGTCATTTTAGTTGCATATGGTTCTTTAAAAAGTCCTTGTAGGATTTCATTCTGAATACAATTACAAATGTACACTAAATTCCCTAAAACCCTTTACAGCATTGGGGGTTGAATAATTTTGAACACAACTGTATGCTACGGAATCTACCAACTGAGGAGAGGAAGCATAACGTTGGAACATTTTGTCTGAAGTGTGACCTACATACTGTAGGGTGACTAGGAGTCACGGACCTTGTTCATTTTGAAATTTGCACTTTTTCACGTGCACTTTATACAGTCATAGGCCATCCAGAGACTATCAGATAAAATAAAAGGACTGTCTTATGACTTTTTTGATGACACATCAACACAAAGTTTGTGTCTGCACTTTACGAATGGAATAGGATATATGAGCACATGCACTTTATATGTACTTTATATGCATTTTGCACATGTGGATTATTATACACTTTGCGCTATAGGAGCAGATTTGTGCGCATGACTTAAGGATTTATCACCATTGTTGTTGCTTATTTCACACAAGGTTGTTCATTTGCACAGAATTGCTATTTGCACAATACTAGTGTAACATTGACTCACTTGAGTACTTTTATCTATCGCCACCTGATAAATAGAGTTGAGCCATAATATCAGCATTTAGAGATACTCATCTAGATTGCTCCATATTTGGAAGCACCTACTGCGCCACTAGGACCCTTACCCTTTTCTACAGCCAAATATTGTGCCTTTCATGGCAGCAAGTGCCTTCACACCGTAACCCTTTTGTGGTATTGTGGAAGAGTTCAGTGCTGGAGGTTTTGTGAATGCAGAAGACATCCCGATCTATTCCGTTATGTCAGCATCAGGGGATTGATAGCTGCTAATCCAGGACTGATTAATTTTTATAAATGTCAGCCGGTCTACAGAGTCGGTGGACAGACGCACTCTTTTGTCTGTGACAAAACCTCCAGCGGCACTGAACGTCCTTTCAGAAAGCACACTGGATGAAGGGCAACCTAGTAGCTGCATAGCATATTGGCTAAGTTCTGGCCAGTGACCCAATCTCAATACCCAGGAAGCCAGTGGATCATCTGCTGGAAAAGTATCCAGGTCTGCCCTTGCCCCTAGGTAGTCCTGCACCATATGGTGAAGACGCTGGCAATGGTTGCCTACATTTGACGTCCCTGGGCGTCGTGGACTAAAAAAATTAAAAAAGGCATCAGTCAAGCGGCCCCGGCATTCACCACTATTCCACTGATCATCCACAGCCTCAGAAGCACCTGTGTCATTACTTGGTAACCTACCAGTGCCTGGAAAGGTGTTACACAAGTGTCGCTTTAGAGCGTCTTCAAGTTTTTTCTGTAACGTTGGAGGCTTCTAGCCTTACCTGTGTGCTTGAGGGCAGCATGTCTGATGCTGCTCGCTGACCAACGCCCGGTTTAAATGGAGACAGGCAGGGAGGTGGCTGCATGAGGCGCGGCTTGAGTGGGGGGTGCGGTCTGGTGAAGGTCTTTAAAAACCCTCAGTTAATTCTCAGCAGTACCAGATCGTGGTTATCCATACCTGAGCTCCTTGTACCTGAATTCTATTGTGATTTAACCTGTTATTGACCTCTGCTTGTTTTCGGACTATTCTGCCTTCCATTGCCCTAGACTATTTTCTTGTACTACGCTACTGCACTGATATCGACCCGGCTATTCCATTTGACTATTCTATACTCTGTATTCCTGATTCTGGCTTGTCTGACTACCCCCCGTGTTGCTAACCTGGTTTTGTATTACGACATTGTCTTTTGCTTAACCCTTTTCTGTCTAGCTAGTTTGGTCCTTAGAATTGGCCAGGTAGACAGTTAGGGATTCTTCACGGCTACTCTGTTGGTAGCTTTTGGGCTCTGTGGAGTGTTGGGCGTTAAGTACTGCGTGGTGGGATCCGGGAACCGTGACATTATGATCTGGCCAATATGGATCCCGCAGACTTAACACAGCATTTGAGTAACTTTGTATCCAGACAGGATGAGCAGGACCATAGGATGGATCAGTTTGCTCTTGCCTTACAAACTATCCTGACTCGTACTGCTCACCTGGAACCAGCTGGGGTTGCACCCCTGCTTGCTATACCTGTGTCCCCTGTCGTTCAGACATCCCAGGTACGCATGACCGCTCCTATGAGGTTTGACAGTACTCCCTCGGAGTGCCGGGGATTTTTGGTCCATGTGGATATTCATTTTAAATTAAATCCACAAATGTTTTTCACTGACATAGCCAAAGTGGGGTTCATTATTAACCATCTGTCTGGCAGAGCGTTGACATGGGCGAAATCTTTATGGGAGGCAGAGAAGCCTATCGTACGGGATTATAAAGAATTCATAGCCGAGTTAAAACGTACATTTAATCCCACCAGAAAGGCCAAGGTAGCTGGCAAATCCTTGTTCCGCATACGTCAAGGGAACAGGACTGTGTCTGATTATGCCATAGAATTTAAAACGTTGGTTTCTGATGTGAACTGGACTGATGAGGCTCTGGTTCTGGCTTTTATGGAGGGGTTATCAGAGTCATTGATGCATGAATTGGCTCCACGTAAATTACCTGAGGTATTGAGTGAACTCATTGATTATTGTATAGATCTGGATGATCAGATAAGGGACAGAAGAACTCCAAGAGAGAAACCTAAGAGACCGTTACCTAGGTTGGCCCCTGTCTTTCAGGCACCACCCAGAGAGTTATCTCCTCCCTCTGAGCCTATGCAACTAGGCCATACTAGGCTTACAGAGGAAGAGAGAACAAGGCGTTTTCGTGAGGGATTGTGCCTGTATTGTGGTTAAGAAGGACATTTACGATTTTAATGTCCCACTCGCCCTAGAATGCATGATAAGTCGGAAAACTACCGCACCTAAAGCAGCTGAGGAGACAGGCCTTGGGTGTGACGTGCATGTCTCCTGTCAAAGACACTAAACTTATGTTACCAGTATCCATGGCTTGGGAGACCAAGACCACACATACTACCGCTTTTGTGGATTCTGGGGCTGCTGGTAACTTTATCGATGTTGAATACGCTTCTTCCATTTCTCTACCTCTGGTTGTAAGAGAGACACCTTAGCCGTCGAAGTCATAGATGGGAGACCGTTATCCTGCCCTAGAATTACTCACGATACAGTTACAGTGGTTCTTACCACTGGTCTCTTGCATAAAGAAGAAATCATATTTCAGGTTATCCGTTCACCTTCCAATCCTGTTGTGCTTGGTTTCCCTTGGTTGGTGGAACATAATCCTGTTATTGATTGGGCTAAGGGAGAGATACTGTCTTGGAGTCCTGCTTGTTTTGGGACTTGTTTAATACCCATTCAGCATGTTGGTGCCCTGAACACACCTACAGCTCCTCCATTGTCTACAGAGGTTCCTGACCAGTATGCCGACCTCAGGGCTGTATTTGATAAAAGAGAGGCAGAGAAATTACCTCCACATAGACCGTATGATTGCGCCATAGATATTCATCCAGGTACCATGCCTCCTCGGGGCAAAGTATATCCTCTTTCCATAAAGGAGAACCAAATCATGGAAGAGTACATAAAGGAGAATTTGGAGAGAGGTTTTATCCAACGTTCCTCTTCTCCAGCAGGGGCTGGGTTCTTTTTTGTGTCTAAAAAAGAAGGAGATGTATGCCCGTGTATCGATTATAGGGGGCTTAACAAGATCACCATCAAGAACGTGTACCCTATCCCTCTCATATCAGAACTGTTCGACAGGTTATGGGGATCAGCAGTATACACAAAACTCGATTTAAGAGGGGCTTACAACCTGATACATATAAAAGAAGGGCATGAGTGGAAAACAGCATTTAACACCAGGAGTGGGCATTATGAATATTTGGTCATGCCTTTCGGTCTTTGTAATGCTCCAGCGGTATTCCAAGATTTTATTAATGATGTGCTCAGAGATTTCTTGCAAACCTTTGTTATAGTATACCTAGACGATATATTGATTTACTCTCCCGATCTGAAAACCCACCATTAACATGTCAGACAGGTATTAGCAAAATTATTGGACAATGGTCTTTATTGCAAACTGGAGAAGTGTTTATTCGACATTACTACTGTAAAATTTCTTGGGTACATTATCACTCCAGAAGGTTTTGAGATGGATCCTTCCAAACTCATGGCCATCTCAGAATGGCCTCTCCCTCAAGGTCTCAAAGCCATACAGAGGTTTCTGGGGTTTTCCAACTATTATAGGAGATTTATCAAGAATTATTCCACTGTAGCCTCTCCTATCATTAATATGACACGTAAAGGTCTGAAGAACCAGGTCTGGTCTTCACAATCCAAACAGGCATTCAAAGCTCTCAAACAGGCTTTCACTTCCGCTCCTGTGTTATGGCATCCTGATCCCATGATTCCGTTTGTTCTTGAGGTTGATGCTTCCAAGATAGGCATTGGGGCTGTCCTGTCTCAAAGAGGGTCTCCAGGGAGACTTCTACATCCTTGTGGGTTCTTTTCAAGAAAATTATCACCAGCAGAACGCAATTATGATATCGGTAACAGAGAATTGCTTGCTATTGTGTCTGCCCTGTCAGAGTGGAGACATTTGTTGGAAGGTACTCTTGACCCTTTGTTGATAATCACTGACCTTACGTACATCGGGGATGCTAAACGTTTGAACTCAAGACAGGCCAGGTGGTCATTGCTACTGTCTCGGTTTAATTTTGTATTGACTTACAGACCAGGTGACCGCAATGTAGCCTTATCTCGGCAATATGACCCGTATGAATCAAATACACAAGACCACAATCCTATAGTCCCTCCTGAACGTATTGTGGCTTCCATGGTCTTGTCTGTCTCCTCGCCTTTCCTGAAACGCCTCCAGGCAGCTGAAGTGGGGGCTCCACCTGACAAGCCTCCAGATATGTTGTTTGTACCTGAAAAGGAAAGACAAGAATTACTCCTAATGTTTCATGATTCTAAACCAGCAGGTCATCCTGGTATTACTAAAACTCTTACCAGTATCTCCTGTTCTGGTGGCCCACCATGCGACAGGACGTACGTCTGTTTGTTTTAGCTTGTCTTTCCCCTAACTTCTCTTCCTTCAAACGCTCCCTTAAAACGTTCCTATTTAGGGAAGCCTACCACCCAACTCACTGACGCAACCATCAATCACTCTCACCTTACAGTCCTCTCCTCCTGTTTCCAACCCCAACCCTCCTAGATTGTGAGTTCCTACGGGAATAGGGCCCTCATCTCCTCCTGTACTGTTTGTCAAATGTTGTTCAATGTATTGTAACCCTGTCTATACTGTGCTTATTGGACAGCGCTGCGGAATATGCTGGCGCTTTATAAATAAAGAATAATAATAATAATAATAAGTCTGTGCCAGAAGCAAAACCAGTAAAACCTTGCCTGTCGGTCTATTGCAGCCTTTACCCACGCCTAAGAGGCCTTGGTCTCATCTATCTATGGATTTTATTGTGGACTTGCCGAAGTCCAAGGGTCATACTGTGGTTCTGACAGTTGTAGACCGCTTCTCTAAAATGGCTCATTTTGTCCCTTTACCTAAGTTTCCTAGAGCCAAAGAACTGGCGGTTGTCTTTGCTAGAGAGATTGTACGAATACATGGGGTTCCATCTGAAATAGTCTCTGACAGAGGAGCTCAGTTCGTCTCTCGTTTCTGGAGGGATTTCTGTGCGGAGATGGGGGTGCGATTGGCCTTCTCTACAGCATATCATCCACAAACCAATGGGGCAGCAGAGAGGCCAAATCAGGGTCTCAAGCAGTACATACGTTGCTTTACCACACAACAACACTACAATTGGTCGGAGTTGTTGCCCTGGGCTGAGTATGCACGTAATAACGCCGCTAATGAGACCACTGGCCACTCTCCTTTTTCTGCCATCTATGGTTTTTTCCCTCCGGCTCTACCCCTTCAGTTTGCTGAACAGGCCATCCCGGCTCTCGATGAACATCTCACTCAACTACAAGAGATTTGGAGACAGATTCGCGAAAACATGAAGCGCAATGTTGCCGTCCAGAAACGCAAGGCTGACAAGCATAGGTTACAAGCTCCTTCCTATAACGTGGGGGATAGAGTTTGGTTGTCCACTAGGAACGTGAAGTTGCGGGTGCCTTCAATGAAAATGGCACCTCGGTTTATAGGTCCATACAAGATCATTCGCCGCGTTAACCCTGTGGCTTATGCTCTTGCCCTTCCTAAACATCTTCGCTTGCACAACGTCTTCCACACCTCCCTACTGAAGCCTTTGTTGTGTAACAGGTACACGCGGGTCGTTCCTCCTCCTCCTCCACCTGTTCAGGTTGATGGAGAATCAGAGTATGAGGTTAGGAAGGTTCTGGATTCTAGGCTGTGCAGGGGTGCTCTGCAGTACTTGGTCGATTGGGTGGGTTATGGTCCGGAAGACCGGTCCTGGATTCCGGCTTCCAACATGTCTGCCTCTAGGTTGGTCAGGGCGTTCCATGCCTCGCACCCCAATCGCCCTGGTGGTCGTCCTGTCACTCGCCCTGGTGGTCGTCCTGCCGCTCACCCTGTTGGTCGTCCTGCCTCTTGTCCTGTTGGTCGTCCGGTGGCCTCCCGTGGAGAGGGGGGTACTATAACATTGGGGGCTTCCAGCCTTACCTGTGTGCTTGAGGGCAGCATGTCTGATGCTGCTCGCTGACCAACGCCCGGTTTAAATGGAGATAGGCAGGGAGATGGCTGCCTGAGGCACGGCTTGAGTGGGGGGTGTGGTCTGGTGAAGGTCTTTAAAAACCCTCAGTTAATTCTCAGCAGTGCCAGATCATGGTTATCCATACCTGAGCTCCTTGTACCTGAATTCTATTATGATTTAACCTGTTATTGGCCTCTGCTTGTTTTCGGACTATTCTGCCTTCCGTTGCCTTAGACTATTTTCTTGTACTACGCTACTGCACTGATATCGACCCGGCTATTCCATTTGACTATTCTATACTCTGCATTCCTGATTCTGGCTTGTCTGACTACCCCCCGTGTTGCTAACCTGGTTTTGTATTACGACATTGTCTTTTGCTTAACCCTTTTCTGTCTAGCCAGTTTACCTGGCCAATTCTAGGGACCAGACACTTAGGGATTCTTCACGGCTGCTCTGTTGGTAGCTTTTGGGCTTTGTGGAGTGTTGGGTGTTAAGTACTGCGTGGTGGGATCCGGGAACCGTGACATTTTCATCCTGTGCTCCCTCTGTGCGGGCAGGATGAGCTCTGCAACTTTACCCTTGTATCGTGGATCAAGAAGGGTTGCCAACCAGTAATGATCCCTCTCCTTGATAGCACGAATCCTGGGGTCCTTTAGCAGGCTTTGCATATTAAGGGAGCCCATGCAGCGTAGGTTGGAGGTGGTATTAGCTTCCGAGTCTTCCTGCTCATTGAGGAGGATGACCCCATCATGCACTTCCTCCTCCCAGCCACGTACTAGTCCTTGTGTTTCTGGGCACACAAAACCCTCCCTTGAGGAATCCCCACCTTCAATGCCCCCACTACTTAAATATTCCTCCTCCTCCTCCTGTCTGATATGAGGAGGACCCGCTGGAATGCTGTCTGCGGAAAGACTGGGACCTTCAGAGCTAGGGAAGGCCTCCTCTTCATCCCGCTGCTCTGCCTCTAGAGCCACATCTATAATTCCCCGCAGAATGTGCTCCAGCAGGAACAATAAAGGAATTGTGTCACTGATGCATGCACTGTCCCTGCTCACCATCCTCGTTGCCTTCTCAAATGGTGACAGTACAGTGCATGCATCCTTGATCATCAGCCACTGCGGGGGGGGAAACAAGTTGACCTGAACCTGTCCTTGTGCCATACTCACACAGGTACTCGTTGATGGACCTTTGCTGCTTGTGCAGACGCTGCAGCATTGCTAATGTCGATTTCCACCTGGCAGGCATGTCACAGATCAGACGGTTTGTGGGAAGATGGAATTCTCTTTGAATTTCTGCCAGGTGAACACTTGCTGGGAATGACCGTCTGAAGTGACTGCAGACTTTTATGGCCTGGCTCAGAAGCTCTGCCAGCCCTGGGTGCCAGCCCTGGTTAGGAAACGCTGTACCACCAGATTTAGGACGTGTGCTAGGCATGGTACATGCGTCAACTTACCCAGGCGTAGGGCGGAGAGAAGGTTGCTGCCATTATCACAGACGACCATTCCCAGCTGAAGCTGGCGTGGTGTTAACCATCTCTGCACCTGCCCCTGCAGAGCTGACAGAATTTCTGGCCCGGTGTGGCTCCTGTCCCCTAAACAAACCAGCTTAAGCACAGTATGGCATCTTTTTGCTTGAGCCATTGCGTAGCCCCTGTCAGGCGTCGGTTTTACTGCCACTTCGCCTAAGACACAGAAGGAGGAGGAGGAGGAGGATAAGGGAGAGGTGATGGTGGAGCAGACAGACCTCATACAAGCAGCTTTCTGGAGGTGTGGTGGATGAACAAGCTCCAGCACAGAGCCCCATCTTGGATCCCTCCCAGCTGCAATCAGAGTTACCCAGTGTGCCGTGAAGGAAATGTAACGACCCTGTCCATGCTTGCTGGACCACGTGTCTAAAGTCACATGCACCTTGCTGCTGACTGCCTTTCCCAATGATTCGATAACATTGCGTTCCACGTGCTGGTATAGTGCTGGAATGGCCTTCCGTGAAAAGTAATGGCGTTTTGGAACATGCCACTGTGGTACAGCACATTAAGCAAATTCACGGAAGGGAGCAGAGTCCACCAGCTGGAAAGGAAGCAGCTGCAATGCGAGTAATTTTGCTAAGCTGGTATTTAGACGCAGTGCTTGGGGATGGTCGGGACTATATTTTTTCTTACGCTGCAGCAGCTGGGGCAATGTAATCTGACTGCGTAAATCTTCAGCTGATGGGATGCTGTCACATTGTGAGGAAGGAGCTGGTACATCCATTACTGTAGCATCATCCCTGTCAGTGGAGGTTGTAGGCAATGACATGGCAGGACATACAGTGGGGGTAGAGACAGATGAGGAGGAGGACCTACGCAAAGTTTTGTGCCAACGGGATGTGTGGCAGGTGGTCATATGTCGCCTCAAGCACATGGTACCGAAGCGTCCGGTGTCTTTCCCATGCTTGAGCCTCATCTGACATAGATTACAAATAGCAACGGTGGGGTCTGCTGCACATTTCTTAAAGAACTCCCAGACAGCAGAGTTCCTGGATGTGTGCTTTGAGACAACAGCGCTCTGCTCCTGAGCAGCTCTGACAGCTGATGCCTTGGACGGGCTAGTGCTACGGTTGGTCATAGAGGATGTTGTGCCTCATGTTTGTTGTGCCTCCTCCTCCTCCTCACTTGACTCCTCTGTTCGATCAGGCACCCAGGTGGAGTCAGTGACCTCATCATCATTGTCATCATCACCCCCTATCTCCTCGTCACTCGTCAGTATGCTGCAGCTGCTGGGGGAACATGAGTGCCAGTTATTTGTGTGTCATCACTGGCACCCCCTTCCTCTAGGTTGATTATACTCCCTTCCTCAACCTCAGAGATTGAATCAGAGCACTGTACTTGCTGCGCATCCTCAAGCAGCATGTCACTGTCATTGTAGTCAAACAATTCAGCTGACTCCTCCGTGTGTGATAGTGAGGCTACGGCAGGAGTAGTTGTGCACATGGAAGGCTGCATTAGATGCTTTGGCATCTGAGGTGGACTGTAAAGCCCTAGAAGCCTGGCTGGCAGAGGACTCGGAGGATGAGGATGGCCTGGTTAGCCAATCCACCAAATCCTCTGTATGTTGCTGCTGCTTAAGAGCGCCAGCACCAGTTAGAAAGGACAAGCGTGCCCCTACAGAGGATGCACCACGTCCACCACGACCAGAGGCACAGCCTCCCGACACAGAGGCTGCTTGCCCTCTTATCTGTGTCTGGGAGTGTCTGCCTGTCCTGTTTGGTCTTTCTGACATGGTGAGTGATATATAGATTAAATATATACAGAACTCTGATTCAACTCTGGTAAAAGGATTAAAGATTTCCAGAACTCTGGTATAATTTAGTGAGACACCCTGATAGCTGGCAGCCAGTGACAAGACACAGATTACAATTCCCAGAAACCTCCTATAAATCAGTGAGACCCCCTGATGGATGGCAGTGACAAGACACAGATTAGGACAATTCCCAAATATTTTGTAGAAATTACTGACCCCCAAAATACTGTGTGGCACTGGCTGTGACAAGACGCAGATCACCTCAATTCCCAAATATTTTGTAGAAATTACTGACCCCCAAAATACTGTGTGGCACTGGCTGTGACAAGACGCAGATCACCTCAATTCCCTAATATTTTGTAGCAATTACTGACCCCAAAATACTTGCTGGCAGTGAGAACACACAGATTAGAATAATTCCCAGATATTTTGTAGAAATTAGACCCCCCAGTAGCTGGTGGTAGGCTGGCAGTGAGAACACACACTAACACAGCAACAATCTCCTCTCAAATCTCCTCTCAAATGCATGCTGAAGCGCTGTGTGAAACCTTATATAGTGTGCTGCGGGACTTAGCTCTGTGAGCCCATGATTGGGCAAAATTTGCCCAATCAGGACTCTGAGCCGTGATTGGCATAGTTTTGAACCTTTCTGGCACCTAAAATGTAGTCAGGTGCAAGACTGTAGCCAATTACAAGCTTCAGGCAAATGGAAAAGTGCATTGTGGTCCATTGTGGGCGAACATGCGGCGAACAAGTGGAAATGTTCGTAGTTCGCGAACATGCGAACAGGCTATGTTCGATGCAAACTCCAAACCGATCGAACCGAACAGCTCATCCCTAATGTGCTGTTCTAAATAAACCAACCTTGTTAACCTGTACTACACCGCGACGAGTATTTGGAAAGAGGAACTATCTGCTAGGAATTTCCTATGGCTGACTCGCTAGCTTCCAGCAAGGGACTTGATGCCAGCTCGCTACCGCGGCTCACTGCAGAGCAACCCCGGCACCTACGGCGGATCTACTCCCTCCGAGTAGCGGCATCCGTCACATTGGTTGGCAGCACGGTGGGATCTCCGAGTCCAGCTTAGCAGGGGGAAATATAGCCGCTGACTTGACCCCGGTCTCAGATACCCAGGGTCTAGAAGGTTTCCCTGGCCAGAGAAGTTGAGAACCGTATGGCCCTGTCAGGCTCCTGATCCATTCAGGGCAGCACCCTTCCAATCCTGCACTTCAGTCCTGTTTCCAGCGCTGTGTTCCAGAAGCTACATATTTAAAAGCACCAAAACACACATTCACACACTCCAGGTCATCTGACCTATCTGTTAATAAAAGTGCCACACCCCTTCTGTTCCCTGCTTCAGCATTAGTTGTATCTGCTCTCAGCAAGAGAGAACCTGTGTTGTAGCTCCCCTGTGGTTTCCTGAAAACCAAAACCTATTACTGAACCAAACCAATCCAGCAACCTCACCCCTCACCGCAGATCCCTGTTTTGGCATCACCGCATCCCGGGCTCAGAATCCTGCAATTTCTGTACCACCCCGGTACAGTACCTGACAGGCTCAGCGCTACAGCAGCCTAAAAAGGACCACGCTGAAGGAGTTGCTGGAGGCAAGAGGAAAAGCGGCCAGTGGCAAACCAAAGGCTGTCATCATCAAGGAACTGATGGAAGATGATCGGGTAAGCATGGCCCCCTCCAAAAGTTCAGAAACCTCCAAGTTGCAGCGGGAGGTACAGTGGCGGCTTGCCTTGTTTGGTGCCGACCCTCCAGCAGACATAATTGCCGGCGTCCTGGCCAGTACGGATCAACTCTGTCAGGCCGAGATACAGCACCGGTCCAGTGGGTTGACCTCATCCCGAGGCAGCACAGGGCCCCTCAAGCAAAATATTCCCTATGCGACTTTCAAGATATTCACCGAGGGGAGGTAAGACATTGAATGGTTCTTGCAAGACTTTGAGAGACAATGCGTGCTACAGAACGTGGCTAGCAAGGACTGGGTACCTATTCTGGCCAGCAAGTTAACAGGAAGAGCGGCCGAGGCGTACGGGCGGTAACGGATGAGGACTGTATGATTTATGAGCGAGTCCAAGAACATCTCCTAGCCCGCTACGATCTTACCCTAGAGGCATACGTGTGAGATTCCGGGGCCTTTGGAAGGGATACGCCGACTATTAAGCTGAATAGGGCCACCGCATGCAGCAAGCCGTCCACAGCTAGGTCCACGGGTGCCAGGTGACCAGTCCTGACCAAATCATTCAGCTGATCCTACTGGAGCAATTCTACAACTATTAACCCCTGGAGGTCCGCGACTGGGTCCGAGATCGGAGGCCACCCACCTGGCCGATGAATGCATCGATACCAGGTGAGACACCATCACCCCGGCCAAACCACCTCCTCGGATCAACCCCACTCTGGCTACACGGCCAACACCTCCGGAGCAAGCTCCCCAAAACCAATCAACACCACAGTCCCAGCGGACTGGCCCGCGATGCTATGGTTGCAATCAGCTGGGACATATTCGGGATCGCTGCCCCCTGAATCAGAGCCGCCCCCACCAGCTCGTCCAACTTTTTCCCCGGCCAGAGCCACCGCAATTCTGCTGCCAGCATGACCCGGCACCCAAGATGGGAGAAGAGGACTTTGGACTCCTCCACCCAGGACAACCGCCAGCACCACCGGCAGATGGTCCATGTCACGAAAAACATGTGCGACACGACGAAGGACGCAGGGTTAAGCAACTCACTATCTGTCTATCCTAGATCCAAATAATGACTACGCGGACAATCCCCCGCACACGCTTGCCTAACTGTCCCAGCAACACCTACACTCATGACACGCATGCAAACGTGATGAAATGGGCACAGGATTGCAACGCAGTATCTGTTTACTCCTGACCCGGGGTACCGACTATGTTTCCCACAATCCCTGTACCCGCTTTCCTTATACTATTCGTCACACTGCAACCACAGACCAGGGCTTTCCCAGGATGCCTACCTGAACCAGAGCTGGTCTGCTACTCTGATTACGCACCCCACAATAGGAGAACAGTACAGCCACTGCACCCCAACTCAACTCAATTTGGTAGATAGACCCCAATTTACACAAAGGCAAATCTCTATGATAATCCAGTCCTAGCGATCAAAGGATATGATCACTTCTTTGAAATGCATGACCACTTACAAAATGGTACCGCGGCATCTGCGATGTGCCTTTTCCATTTGCCCAAGGTGTGAAATGCTTGCACGAGACCAAGGAAATTCCATTAGACCGACTGTGGTAATTTCCCCTCCTTATCATGCAGATCAAAGTAGACTCATTCCCCTGGCATTCTGCAACAACCTGGTATATCCTTTCACCTGGAGTTCAGTGATAAACATCTTAATTACTTTCTTAGAAACTCAGGCATTTACTATCAGCTGTGCAAAATGGCCACTGCAGCTATAGATATAGATATATATCTATATATCAATACAAATCAGTCTATCTATATCTAATCTGCCACAGTCCACATCAACGGCCAGCCAGCCCAAGGGCTACAGGACACTGGGGCCATCCTTAAGTCTGCTCAGCCCCACTTCATCCATCTCGCAAGCCACTACAGGCTATTCTGTAGCCACCCGAGTAGCTGGCGGCCACGTGTACCGGATTCCCACAGCTCACTTCCACCTAGATTGGAGCACCGGAGCCCGGGATGTGGAGGTAGGAATCATGCGAGACTTACCAACTGAGATCTTGCTGGGCAATGACCTCGGTCTGCTCACCTCTGCCTTTGAGGAAACCCAAAATGATGAGGCATACCCCGTCACCACCCTACAACAGGCTCGGAAGGCTCCTTACCCAAGCTCCGAAGGGACTCCGGTAAGAACCACTAGCCCGACCTTAACCCAGATAGTCGCCCTACACTAACTTGGGATACCCCGGGCGACTTTGCCAAGGAATGCTTTGGGGACATTACCCTTGCCCCATACAGACAGCAGGCGGCCCGGGACCTGGGGGGCTAGGGGAGGTAAGCTTTGAATTGGACCAGGCGAAGTTGTATAGGATCTCCGGGGGAGCAGGGAGGGGGGCAGCCCAGATACCCATTCAACAGCTGGTAGTGCCGAGGAAATATCGGTGTGATCATTAAAGACCGGGCACGATATCCCTCTAGTGGGCCATCTGGGACACAGGCTGACCTTGCACCGCCTGACCCAGAGCTTCTTCTGGCCTGGTCTATCTGGCGATGTGAAGGATTACTGCTGGACCTGTGAGATATGCCAGAAGGTAGGGAAGCGATGGGACACAGCTTCACCCTGAGACCTCTACCCATAGCGGGAGAGCCATTTAGAAGGGTGGCGGTAGATCTGATAGGGCCCTTAGCGGTGCCTAGCACTATGGGGATTGGGGAAGAAATACATCCTAACCATAGTTGACTACGGGACTTGGTACCTCAAGGCCATAGCTCTACGGAATATCCAGGTAGAGACCGTGGCTGGAGCTCTGCTCCAGATCTTCTCAAGGGTTGGATTTCCACATGAAATCCTGTCTGACCAGGGCAAGCACAGTGGTGTATTTAGGTTTTGTGCTGCCCTAGGCCTGACTAAACTTGTGCATCCCCTTCCTTTCAAGGCCACACCTCCTGTTTAAACAGCCAGACACTTTTGGCTAAAGATGGCTGTTGCTATAATGCAGTGGCCATCATCCACTTAGTACAAGGCTGCATGGAGAAGCCTGCCAACTAGTTTAGGAAACTTTTGGGTCCCCTTCAAATTTACAGATGACTTCTGTATTGTACATAATAATACACAGAGAGGACACAATACAGGGAGTAATTTCCATGAGACCTGGGGCATATCCATGAGACCTGGGGCATTATCCATGAGACCTGGGGCATATCCATGAGACCTGGGGCATATCCATGTGAGCTGGGGCATATCCAGGAGAGCTGGGGCATATCCATGAGAGCTGGGGGCATATCCATGAGAGCTGGGGCATATATCCATGAGACCTGGGGCATATCCATGAGAGCTGGGGGCAATATCCATGAGAGCTGGGAGGCATATCCATGAGAGCTGGGCATATCCATGAGACCTGGGGCACTATCCATGAGACCTGGGGCATATCCAAGAGAGCTGGGGCATATCCATGAGAGCTGGGGCATAATCCATGAGAGCTGGGGCATATCCATGAGAGCTGGGGCATATCCATGAGAGCTGGGGGCATATCCATGAGACCTGGGACATATCCATGAGAGCTGGGGCATATCCATGAGACCTGGGGCATCATCCATGAGACCTGGGGCATCATCCATGAGAGCTGGGGCATATCCATGAGTGTTGCTGGGGCATATCCATAAGAGCTGCTGGGGCATTATCCATGAGAGCTGGGGCATATCCATGTGAGCTGCTGGGGCATATTCATGTGAGCTGCTGGGGCATATCCATGTGAACTTGGGCATATCCATGAGACCTGGGGCATATCCATGAGAGCTGGGGCATTATCCATGAGACCTGGGGCATATCCATGAGACCTGGGGCATTATCCATGAGAGCTGGGGCATTATACATGAGAGCTGGGGCATTATACATGAGAGCTGGGGCATATCCATGAGAGCAGGGGGCATATCCATGAGAGCTGGGGGGCATATCCATGAGCTGGGGCATATCCATGTGAACTGGGGCAATACATACCCATATGAGCTGGGGTCAATAATATCCATGTGAACTGGGGGCAATTATATCCATGTGAGCTGGGGCAATATATACCCATATGAGCTGGGGCAATATATACCCATATGAGCTGGGGCAAATATATCCATGTGA
Organism: Leptobrachium leishanense; assembly: GCA_009667805.1. NCBI lineage: Eukaryota > Metazoa > Chordata > Amphibia > Anura > Megophryidae > Leptobrachium > Leptobrachium leishanense. The sequence goes on along the minus strand of CM019073.1, from coordinate 72,629,901 downwards.
GCTGGGGGCCACATATACCCATGTGAGCTGGGGCAAATATATCCATATAACCAGTGCTGGGTATATTATTCTGGGGCTCAGTGCTGTGTGTATTATTCTGGGGCTCAGTGCTGTGTATATTATTCTGGGGGTCCAGTGCTGTGTATATTATTCTGGAGGCTCAGTGCTGTGTATATTATTCTGGGGGTTCAGTGTTGTGTACTGTATGTTATTCTGGGGGTCCAGTGCCTGTGTATGTAATTCTGGGGGTCTTGCCTGGATAGATCTATATATGTATGTGATATATATATTATATATAAAACGCGTTAGTCCAGTTGCCAAAATCACGAGTATACCTGTACGTAGTGATACCTTTCACTGATCAGTATAGTTTCCAGTTTACACTCTTGAAAGCTTGTCTTTTAAATGTAATGTTAACCCAATAAAAATGGTATCACCACGTACTGCTATACTCGTGATATATATATTTTTTCTTCAGGTAATAGGGGTTGTGGAATTCGTGGGTGAGTTCCCTCACTTTTTTTCCCAGGACTTGACCCCTGCTAGCAGCTTTACAATTGTTGGACAAGTATTGCAGTATGCCAGAAGTCAGTTAAGGCCTGACTGCTGCTTGCTTTTATAGCAGAGGCGTAACTAGAAACCTCAGGGTCCCAGTGCAAGAATCCATGAAGGGCTCCTCACCCCCCCCCTCTGTGCGAGAGAATTTTGCAATTTTACCAAAAACTTTTTGCAAAAATACCTGTATACGGGTCTCCTGCACTATCGCCTAGTATCCCTATTATATATCTATTAGCTGTGGAATTTAATGCTATGGTAATATTAATATAATAGGATACTAGGCGATAGTTTATAGTATTATTAGGTTTTGAAACCAGCAGTTTTTGGATAGTGCAAGAGACATGTATACAGCTATTTTTTGCACTCATAAATTGGCCATACAATTTGGAAGTATTTTTAAAGAACGGGTTATGGATCCTCATATAGATTTCTCTTGTGTTATGTTGCCTCATCTAGTGTGTCACCCCTCTCCTCTTAGATTGTAAGCTCTTGAGCAGGGTCCTTCCTCCTTCTGTCTTGGTTGTGTATCATGTATGTACAGTATATTTTTTTTATTCTGTCTCTCCCATTGTATAGCTCTAAGGAATTTGTTGGCGCTTTATAAATGCTTGTAACTGTTATAAGGTGGAATAATTTTTTTAAAGAGGTTTTTTCATTAATGGAGTTTTAAGAAAATGTTTTTAGTAAGAATGAAAAACTCTCTCCATTTAACTGAATGGGTAAATAAGCTGACCAGACCCTGCAATGAGACACCAGGAAGTGTCAGACTCATGATGGATAGCCAGACAAAAGATAACAAGGCCTCTGCTGCCTATTAACCCTTAAGGAGGAATGACAGAACTGTTCCGTCATAAATGCATTGACCTTAAAGACCCTAGGTCTTTAAAGGGTTAACAATCCACTGCTGAATTCCTCTTCTCTGGCCAGACTGACACACAGTCGCTGCTGTTTTTGCTGCCTCACTGGAAACTGCCGCCCTAGGCCTTGGCGGCCTAGGCCAAGATACAGCACTGGCAAGCAGTTCACGGCCGAGTTTACCCAACAGCTCTGGAGGCTGTGTGGGATTAAACCCCTGTATAGCTCCCCTTACCACCCGCAGACCAACGGGCTCTGCAATCATTTTAGTAGGACCTTAAAACAGCTCCTCCGCACTTTCACCATGTCCCATAAGGACTGGGAACGCCACCTACCCCACCTCCTCTTCGCGTACCGGGAGGGCCCCATGAAGCCACCGGTTTCTCTCCCTTTGAGCTGCTGTATGGCCGGAGGGTCCGAGGCCCCTTGGACCTGCTCCGGGAGCATTGTGAAGGTACTCTGTCTGAAGAAGGGACGTCGGTCATAGATTTCGTCCTCAAATTTATGGATCGACTGCAGAGATTGACCGCCCTGGTCCGGGACAATCTTAAAGCCACACAGACTAGGCAGAAGAGGTGGTATGACCGGTCGGCCAGGGACCGCACCCTCCAGCTAGGGCAGAAAGTGTTAGCTCTCTAACCGGTCAAACAGAATACACTCCAGGCAGCCTGGTAGGGACCTTACAAAATTTATAAAAACTCTGATACACCTTCATAGCAGCCAGCTGTTCAAATGAAAAGATCCAACGAACCTTTCATGTGAACATGCCGAAGCCATATCAAGAGAGGGAAAAGGCAGTAGCCACGATCTGCGCTCCGGATGTGGGGGATCTGGAGGGTCTCCCCCTACCGGTGCTGCCAGGGGATCCTAGCGCAAAAGGAGGGGTAGCTGATGTACGGCTTGGTGAGGGACTTAGTTCACGCCACAGAGAACAGGCTCAGCAGTTGCTCCAGGAGCACCAAGTCCTGTTCTCCTCCTGCCCCGGCTACACTACTGTAGTGCTGCAATCGGGTCGATACCCAAGGTCAAGCCCCCTTGAGGCAGACGGCGTACCGCATCCCAGATGCAGTTAAGGACGGGATGAAGCAGGAGATCCAATAGATGGTGGATCTCAGGGTAATAGAAAAATTGAATAGCCCGTGGGCATCTCCGGTGGTCCTAGTCCCCAAAAAGGATGGCACTACCAGGTTCTGTGTCAACTACAGGAGGTTGAATGAGCACACGGTCACCGACGCCTATCCCATGCCCCGGGTAGACGAGATACTCTACCGCATTGCCCAGGGGAACTTCCTCACCACCATTGATCTGTGTAAGGGATATTGGCAGATTCCCCTTGCTGGGGAAGATGAGCCGAAATCAGCATTCATTACTCCTTTTGGTCTGTTCCAATGTTGGGTCATGCCATTTGGTATGAAGAATGCCCCGGCCACCTTCCAATGCATGGTGGATCGGCTGCTGGAAGGAATGCAGGACTTAGTGATGGGCCGAACACACCCGTGTTCGGTTCGCATTCGAACACAAACATTTGAAAAAGTTTGGATTCAAATGCGAACACGATTCGAACTCAATGCAAGTCAATGGGACTCGAACGTTCGATTTTTAGAGTGCCCTCCAGGAGGGCATATATGCAAGATATTGGCCATAGAAGGTGTATGGGGTCCGGGTAGTGCCCTGGGGGACAGGAAACATGGAAAAAAGTTTTTAAAGGAACAGTGATTTTTCAATGACATAGAGGTTAAGAATAAAAATGAAAAATTCCTTCAAATATCATGCCTAGGAGGTCCCCATAACCTACCCGTAAAGTGGCAGATTTGTAGGATGTATAGAAACATTTCAAAACAAAAAAATGACATTTCAAATGACGGTAAATGGTTTTCCTTTAATCTATTCATAAACAACTGCTTGGGGCGGCAGCCTGTATGAAAAGAGGAGACGTTTTAGGACACGCAGAACAAGTTTAGCGATTTTTTGGGCTAAATTATGGTGAAACTTATGCAGGCTTTGGATGACAGTAGCAACAGGTGCATCAAAATTGGTCCTTTGGTGCCAGCTAGTGCCTTCACACCGTAACCCCTCTGAGGTATTGTGGAAGAGTGCAGGGGTGGACTCTGCATTCAATTATTAAAATTATATGAATCTGGTACACGCGTTTGGTGGCAGTGCAACCAAATATTTTGTCTTTGGTGCCAGCTAGTGCCTTGACAACGTAACCCCTCTGAGGTATTGTGGAAGAGTGCAGTGGTGGAGGTTTTGGGAATGCAGAAGAGATCCCCGATCTATTCAGTTACATCAGCATCAGGGGAGTGATAGCTGCTGATCCAGGACTGATTCATTTTTATAAATGTCAGCCGGTCTACACAGTCGGTGGACAGACGCACTCTTTTGTCTGTGACAAAACCTCCAGCGGCACTGAACGTCCTTTCAGAAAGCACACTGGATGAAGGGCAACCTAGTAGTTGCATAGCATATTGGCTAGGTTGTGTCCAGTGATCCAATCTCAACACCCAGTAAGCCAGTGGATCATCTGCTGTAAAGGTATCCAGGTCAGCCCTTGCCCTTAGGTAGTCCTGCACCATATGGTGAAGACGCTGGCAATGGGTGCCTACATTTGTCATCCCTGGGTGTCGTGGACTAAAACAATTGGAAAAGGCATCAGTCAAGTGGCCCCCTTCACCGCTCTTCCTCTGATCAACCGCAGCCTCACAAGCACCTGTGTCATCACTTGGTAACCTACCAGTGCCTAGAAAGGTGTTACACAAGTGTTGCTTCAGAGCGTCCTCAAGTTGCTTCATCCTGTCCTCCCTCTGTGAGGGCAGCTAAGGATGACCATATCGTTCACTACCTCCTCCCAGTCACGTACTAGTCCTTGGGTTTCTGGGGACACAAACCCTCCCTTGAGGAATCCCCACCTTCAATGCCCCCACAACTTAAATATTACTCCACCTCCTCCTCATCCTCCTCCTGTCTGATCTGAGGACCTGCAGGAATGCTGACGGTGTAAACACTGGGGCCTTAAGAGCTAGGGAAGTCCTCCTCTTCCTCCCGCTGCTCTTTCTCTAGTGCCACATGTATAATTCCCCGCAGAGTGCGCTCCAGCAGGAACACTAAAGGTATTGTGTCACAGATGCATGCACTGTTCCTGCTCACCATCCTCGTTGCCTCCTCAAATGGTGACAGTACAGTGCATGCATCCTTGATCATCAGCCACTGCGGGGGGAACCAAGTTGACCTGAACCTGTCCTTGTGCCATACTCACACAGGTACTCATTGATGGCCCTCTGCTGCTTGTGCAGACGCTGCAGCATTGCCTATGTCGAGTTCCACCTGGTGGGCATGTCACAGATCAGACGGTTTGTGGGAAGGTAGAATTCTCTTTGAATTTCTGCCAGGCGAACACTTGCTGGGAATGACCGTCTGAAGTGGCTGCAGACTTTTCTGGTCTGGCTGAGAAGCTCTGCCAGCCCTGGGTACCTGGTTAGGAAACACTGTACCACCAGATTTAGGACGTGTGCTAGGCAACTTACCCAGGCGTAGGGCAGAGAGAAGGTTGCTGCCACTATCACAGTCGACCATTTCCAGCTCAAGCTGGCGTGGTGTTAACCATCTCTGCGCTTGCCCCTGCAGAGCTGACAGAATTTCTGGCCCGGTGTGGCTCCTGTCCCCTAAACAAACCAGCTCAAGCACAGTATGGCATCTTTTTGCTTGAGCCATTGTGTAGCCCATGCTACGCATCGGTTTAACTGCCACTGCACCAGAGAAGGAGGAGGAAGAGGAAGAGGTGGTGGAGCAGACAGACCTCATATAAGCAGCTTTCTAGAGGCGTGGTGGATAAGCAAGCTCCAGCACAGAGCCCTGTCCTGGATCCCTCCCAGCTGCAAGCAGAGTTACCCAGTGTGCCGTGAAGGAAATCTAACGGCCCTGTCCATGCTTGCTGGGCCACGTGTCTAAAATAGTGTGCACCTTGCTGCTGACTGCCTTTCCCAATGACTCGATAACATTGTCTTCCACATGCTGGTATAGTGCTGGAATGGCCTTCCATGAAAAGAACTGGCGTTTTGGAACCTGCCACTGTGGTACAGCATATTTGGCAAATTCACAGAAGGAGGCAGAGTCCACCAGCTCGAAAGGCAGCAGCTGTAATGCAAGTAATTTTGCCAAGCTGGCATTTAGACGCTGTACAAGGGGATGGTTGGGACTATATTTTCTTATGCTGCAACAGCTCGGGCCAATGAAATCTGACTGCGTAAATCTGCAGCTGATGGGATGCTGTCACATTCGGAGGAAGGACCTGGTACACCCATTACTGTAGCATCATCCCTGTCAGTGGAGATTGTAGGCAATGACATGGCAGGACATATAGTGGGGTAGAGACAGATGAGGAGGAGGAGGAGTACCTATGCAAAGTGTTGTGCAAACGGGATGCGTGGCAGGTGGTCATATGTCTTATCAAGCACGTGGTACCCAAGTGTGTGATGTTTTTCCCACGCTTGATCCTCTTCAGACATAGCTTACAAATAGCAACGCTGCAGTCTGCTGCACATTTTGTGAGCAACTCCCAGACAGCAGATAACAGACAACAGAGTTCCTGCACATGTGCTTTGAGACAACAGCGCTCTGCACCTGAGCAGCTCTGACTTCTGATGCCTTGGACTGGCAACGGTTGCTCATAGAGGACATTGTGCCTCGTTTTTGTTGGGCCTCCTCACTTGACTCCTCTGTTCGATCAGGCACCCAGGTGGAGGCAGTGACTTCATCATCATCATCACCCCCTATCTCCTCATCACTGGAGCCAACTTGGCAGTATGCTGCAGCTGCTGGGGAAACATGAGTGCCAGTTCTTTGTGTGTCACTGGCACCCCCTCCCTCTAGGCTGATTATACTCCCTTCCTCACCCTCAGAGTTTGAATCAGAGCACTGGAGTTGCTGCGCATCCTCAAGCAGCATGTCACTGTCATTGTAGTCAAACAATTCAGCTGACTCCTCCGTGTATGATGGTGACGCTATGGCAGGAGTAGCTGTGGACATGGAGGCTGAATTAGATGTTTTGGCAGCTGTGGTGGATTGTAAACCACTTCAAGCCTGGCTGGCAGAGGACTCGGAGGATGAGGATGGCCTGGTTAGCCAATCCTGCAAATCCTCTGTATGTTGCTGCTGCTTAAGATGGCCAGCACCAGTTAGAAAGGACAAGCGTGCCCCTGCAGAGGATGCACCACGTCCATGACGACCAGGGACACAGCCTTCCGACACAGAGGCTGCTTGCCCTCTTATCTGTGTCTGGGAGCGTCTGCCTGTCCTTTTTGGTCTTTCTGACATGGTGAGTTATATATAGATTAAAGATATGTTTCTATGATATACAAAACTCTGGTTCAACTCTGTTATAAAGATTGGAGATATGCAGAACTCTGATTCAACTGTGTTATCTAGATTAAAGATATTCAGAACTATGCTATAACTCAGTGATGCACCCTGTCCCTGATAGCTGGCAGTGCCAATACACAGATTAAAATTCCCAGAACTCTGGTATAAATCACTGATACACCCTGATAGCTGGCCGTAGCTGGCAGTGCCAACACACAGATTCAAATTCCCAGAACTCTGGTATAAGTCACTGATACACCCTGATAGCTGGCAGTAGCTGGCAGTGCCAACACACAGATTCAAATTCCCAGAACTCTGGTATAAGTCACTGATACACCCTGATAGCTGGCAGTAGCTGGCAGTGCCAACACACAGATTCAAATTCCCAGAACTCTGGTATAAGTCAGTGATAGCCTTTGCAGTGTCAACACGCAGATTCAAATTCTCAGAACTCTGGTATACTGTAAGTCAGTGATACACCCTGATAGCCTGGCAGCAGCTGGCAGTGCCAACACACAGATTCTAATTTGCAGAAATCTGTTATAACTCAGTGATACAGCCTGATATGCAACAATCTCCTCTCCTCTCTGATTCACTCCTGCAACAAACACATGCCGGGGCTGCGGGGAAGCCTTATATAGTGTGCTGCAGGACTTAGCTCACAATGGGAGAACAATGGGACTGTACCGTATAAATGTACCGTGTATGTGCTGTTCTAAATAAACCAACCTGTTTAACCTGTACTACACCTCGACGAGTATTTGGAAAGAGGAACTATCTGCTAGTTATTTTCTACGGCTGACTCGCTAGCTTCCAGCAAGGGACCTGACTCCGACTACCGCAGCTCACTGCAGAGCAACCCCGCTAACTACGACAGATCTACTCCCTCCGAGTAGCGGCATCCATCACATGTCTGATCTGAGTGTTGCATTTTCTAGTCTGGTAACGCCATTCAATGCACCACACTAGTCATACACCCATGATTAAGGCACTAAAGTAAGTGTTTCTTAAGGCCACCTCTGTATACACAAACCATGACACCCCCCCCACAGATACTGGCACATACTCCAGGCCTCCCCACCCCAAATATACATATTATACACACACACACACACACACACAACAGCCCCCTTCCTATATACATATACACATACACACACACACATAAATAATAAATTTAATAAATAATAAAATACATTTTGCCTCCTCTCCTTACCTTTAACCCTTTCGCTGCTGAGGCATTTCACGCCTGTGTGCTGAGCTAATTTTTACCGGTTTCGCTCATCATGTTTAAATGCGTTTTGAAGCCTTATTTTATTATATGACCCAGACATATTATATATCGTTCTTTCCGGCAGACTCGGAAGATTCATAATATATCATTATTATATGTATACGTTATGTCCTGTCTATATATTATAACAAAAAAATGCAATAAAATTTTAATTTTCAATCATTTACAACGTGTAAAGTGTTCTTTTTCACATTTTAACATGCAAGCGTTTGCGGTTATATTTTATATGAGTTTCGCTTGTTAAAAAATTAGTAATGGGGGACTTGTTAAATCTTTTTGGGGGAAAATTACACAATTTTTAACAAACGCACCCCATACAAAAATCCTTAGTGCAGCATCATTGTTCACATTATAATTGAAATGGGAACAATATTGCTGCATTAACAAAACCGGGGGGGCGCAGCAATTGGCCGGAATCCCGGCCGCTTGCTCCCTCCTGTGCTAGGACGTGCTCAGCGCGTCCATAGCACAGGAGGAGCACTTGGCAGGACGCGCTGAGTGAGTCCTTAGCAGTCAAGTGGTTAAGGCAGATTAAGGGGGGCTACACTTGTAAAGGGCTCCAAAGCATCTCTGCTCCTTGCCGTGCTCTGCCTGGTCGGCCGGGGCACTTGTCCTTCTGTAAGCGCGGGGCGTCGGCTGTGAGAAGGCAACACACGTGCCTCCTGCAACATGGTTCCAGCATCAGTGTGACATAACCACTAAGCGCCGGAGCCCGTATGGGGGGATGCACGTGTGTAGAAGGCGGACCCAGATCACTGTGCAGAGCGCACCTGCCTTTGCATGCTGTGGCGCCCAGAAGCAGAGGCGGAGCAAGGTCATAAGTCAAATCAAATCGATTTCCTTGCGAATTCAATGTTTCGGTACACGATCCGCAGACTCTCACCGGGCTAATTGGCTGAAACACTGAAAATGCAAAAGTTTATTTGATTTCATTTAACTAGTCCCAGGATGCCATAGCTCTCTCCAAATAAACTATATACATAAATATTTTAACATCCCCTCAAGGATATGGAGCTGACAGCCTCCACAATAAATTACATCATCTATACCTAAAATTAAGCAGGAAAGATATTAATTTTTTATTTAAATTTTACATACATTTTGAGGACATTACAGCAGATATAGATACCAAAGCGATGTACACACGACATGAAGAGTAAGAATAGAAGAGGTTGGCTTTTGAAGAAATCATATTAAGAAATGTTTTACTGTGTGGATGATCTCTAGCTCAATGGCACAAACAAAAGCCAAATGTCAGCCCCCATGAGACAGCAAGAGTGGGAGTGCTGCCAGCGAGTGTGTGAGCCAGCCGGAAGAAGTGTGTGGGGGCCAGAGCAGGGTCCCCCCTCTCCTCTTAGATTGTAAGCTCTGGAGCAGGGTCCCCCTCTCCTCTTAGATTGTAAGTTCTGGAGCAGGGACCCCTCTCTTCTTAGATTGTAAGCTCTTGAGCAGGGTCCTCTCTCATCTTAGATTGTAAAATCTGGAGCAGGGTCCTCATCCCCGCTGCCCAGGCAAGACCCTGCCTAGAGCACCTATATACTGGCAATATTGCCCTGGCCTGTACCTCATGCAAGCTCTGTGAGCTTAACACAGGCCCCCACCAGAATGCTATTAATCATTTTGTGTCCCTCCTCCCCAGACATACTAGACCTCAGATCAGGGGCCTCTCATAAATAAAGACAATGGCATCATGCTTAATAAAAATGTATTTATTTGAAAATCATCACCTTTTTTCCTTGTGTCCAGTATCCCAGCCAGTGGCCCATAGGAGACGCTGCACCTGCATCTCAGAAATGCCTCTCTCAGCCTTCAAAGTGAGTGGGGGCACGTGGTGGATTGGAGGTGAAATGGGGATGTGACGCTCGTGCAGCCTAGTGGAGAGCCAAGGAACTGCAGCAGTGCAGTGAATAAATTATCATAATTTAAGCCTGTTGATCCCTTACCCCATCCTGCGGATTCCCATGACCTTACCCCATACGTATAACTTATCCATACACATTGCAGATATATTAGACATGTGCAATTCGTTTCATTCTGAATTGAAATTCGGACGAAATTCACCATTTTCATATTTCGGGAGCATTTCCGAAAATGAAATATAAATATAAATTTCGGATCAATCCAGCATATGCATCCGTACACTGCCGGGCAGCACCTCTCTGCAGTATAATTCAGCATATGAATCCACACACTGCCAGGCAGCGCCTCTTTGCAGTATAATTAATGCAGCATATGAATCCGCTCACTGCCGGACAGCGCCTCTCTGCAGTATAATTCAGCATATGAATCCGCACACTGCCGGGCAGCGCCGCTCTGCAGTATAATTAATGCAGTATATGAATCCGCACACTGCCAGGAACTTCCCAGCAGTGTGTGGATTCATATGCTGCATTAATTATACCTCATGAAAAACTATCTGATCTTAAAATGAATCGATCCAAATCAATGAAATCGATCTCCAGAGAGGTGCTGCCCGGCAGTGTGCGGATTCATATGCTGTATTAATTATACTGCAGAGAGGCACTTCCCAACAGTGTGTGGATTCATATGCTGCAATGAATCCTATGGGTTAAAAAGCCTTGTTTCTTTGACCCCTTCACTGCTGAGCCATTTTGTGTGCTGTGTGCTGAGCTAATTTTTACCGCTTTTGCTCATTATGTTTAAACGCGATTTGAAGCCACGTTTTATTATACGACCCAGACATATTATATATCGTTCTTTCTGGCAGACTTGGCAGATTCATACTATATCATTATTATATGTGTAGGCTATGTCCTGCCTGAATATTATAACAAAAAATGCTTTAAAATTTGAATTTTAAATAATCTACAGCATGTAAAGTGTTTTTTTTTACATTTTATCATCCGAGCCTTTGCGGTTATATTTTCTACAAGGTGGAAAGCCTGCCCAGAGGGCAGTCTATTGTGGATATTGCCCCAGCTCGTGGATATTGCCCCAGCTCGTGGATATTGCCCCAGCTCGTGGATATATGCCCCAGCTCGTGGATATATGCCCCAGCTCGTGGATATTGCCCCAGCGCGTGGATACTGCCCCAGCGTGTGGATACTGCGCTGGGGCAGTGGATACTGCCCCAGCGTGTGGATACTGCCCCATCACATGGATATTGCCCCAGCGTGAGGATACTGCCCCATCACATGGATATTGCCCCAGCGTGTGGATATTGCCCCATCACATGGATATTGCCCCATCACATGGATTTTGCCCCAGCGTGTGGATACTGCCCCATCACATGGATATTGCCCCAGCGTGTGGATACTGCCCCATCACATGGATATTGCCCCAGTGTGTGGATACTGCCCCATCACATGGATATTGCCCCATCACATGGATATTGCCCCAGCGTGTGGATACTGCCCCATCACATGGATATTGCCCCAGCGTGTGGATACTGCCCCATCACATGGCTATTGCCCCAGCGTGTGGATACTGCCCCATCACATGGATATTGCCCCAGCGTGTGGATACTGCCCCATCGCATGGATATTGCCCCATCACATGGATATTGCCCCATCACATGGATATTGCCCCTTCACATGGATATTGCCCCATCACATGGATATTGCCCCATCACATGGATATTGCCCCAGCGTGTGGATACTGCCCCATCACATGGATACTGCCCCATCACATGGATATTGCCCCAGCGTGTGGATACTGCCCCATCACATGGATATTGCCCCATCACTTGGATATTGCCCCATCACATGGATATTGCCCCTTCACATGGATATGCCCCTTCACATGGATATTGCCCCTTCACATGGATATTGCCCCATCACATGGATATTGCCCCTTCACATGGATATTGCCCCTTCACATGGATATTGCCCCATCACATGGATATTGCCCCAGCATGTGGATATTGCCCCATCACATGGATATTGTCCCTTCACATGGATATTACTCCATCACATGGATATTGCCCCATCACATGGATATTGCCCCCAAGCTCAGACCCCAGACCAGACATGGGGCAGCTGTTCGAATGCTCTATCGGCATTCGGACAGCCGCCCCATGAGATCCTCATACTTACCTTCCCGAGCAGCGAGGTGGAAGTTTCCCCGCTCCGGTCTTTGAAGGACCCAAGCCGCGGTCACGTGGGACTCCCACGTGACTGGGGCTTGGGTCCTTCAAAGAGCGGAAGCGAGGAACTTCCCTTCACCGCTCGGGGGACGGGTTGGATGCGCGCGGCAGCCGGGTAGAGGCTGCGAGCGCAGCTCTACCCGGCTGCTGTGTGCATCTTGTAACCGCCGCGGCGCGCGCACAGCCGGCTCGTGCCGCGGCGGTTGCATGCGCGCGCAACCAACCGCCGCTGGTTGCGCGCGCATGCACAGAGTAAGGCTTGGCGACGGACACGCCAAGCCTTACTCACTTATAGTATAGATGGGGTGCGCTTGTTAAAAAAATTAGAAATGGGACTCGTTACATTTTTTTGGGGGGAATTACGTGGTTTTTAGCAATCCCACCCCATAGAAAAAAAATCATTAGTGCAGCATCATTGTTCACATTATAATTGATATGGGAACAATATTGCTGCATTGATTAAAAATAACACAAAAAAACAACAATTTTTTTTATTATTATTATTTTTTTAAATATTTTTATTAATTGTTCTTAACTTTAAACATGGTCATCTCAAATGTCACCATCCATGGCCCTCTAGCTGCCACCGTTCTGGAGATATGGGGGCTCAAATGAACCCACTATGTCCACCATGGGATTTCCTTAGGAAATCCCCAGTCAGCTAAGGGTTCCCTGGCTAACTGGTGTCATCAAGATGGCGGCCTACACTGGAGCTAGGCCGGGATAAAGCCAGGCACCGCTTAAAAGGGAAGACTCTCCCCTTTTAGGCCCGCATCAGACAAACGCAGTGATCACGTCCATGTCACCTCACAGTTTAACATCCTTTGTAGTATAGAATCATGATCAATAGAGACCCACACACAAAGTACGTGCGCTCTCAACTGTGCACGCACAACGCACGTGGCAATCGGTCGCAAGTTAGGCAAGAACGTAAAACCGCTAAGGCTAGGGTCAAACGAAAGCATTTTTACACGCGAACGTAAAAAAGTGCGTCCGAACGCATTGACGTATTTTTTCACGGAATAGGCGAAAACGGTCATACGATGCGCATTTTCATGCGTGATGTTTTACGGATCCAAACCAGGAAACTTTTTGCATCTGGACGTTATGTTGGCCGGACACGAGCATGGTCTGACGTCTCCAAATCACACACACACACCGCTATGCCGCTGCAGCGCACTCTGTACGTCCGTACTAGCGGTTCTGCGTTCTCGAAAAAATGCGTTCATTTTCCACTTGCGTTGCGCGGCCGGACATTCGTGCGACCGTACTTCGTATATATTGGCTGTCATTGCCCGTCATTTGCTGCTAGTGCAGCCGTGATTATGTGCGCCAGAACGCACGTTAAAAGTGCGCTGGTGTTGCAGACCCCGTTCAGAGGGCCAGCAGACAGATGTAAATACCTGTAAAAACAGGAAAGAATGAGGAGACAGACAGATTGGCTGCTTGTTCCACAGTATCCTCGTGGTTATCTTTATTAAATGCATATTTTCCAAATGCTTTTAAAACAATAACATTTTCCTTCTAAATGACCTATTAACATGTCATCTTCATTTTCGCAAAATATCTAACTTTTCCTGTGGAAAGTTGTGAATCCGTCTCACAGACTATACATCCTATTATATACAGTGTGCAGCGTGCTACAGCTATTCCTTTTCCTTCTGCACATAAGGGGATGTCATATCTGCCAAGACATAGAACAATTCCTTTCTAATAACAAATAATAATGCATCTAAGATTTCTGCATATTGAGTACATTTAAATGTAAATAACTGACTCTGCATCAGGAAATACTGCTTTTACCATTATTATTGCAGAGTAACTGGAGCCTTCACCATCCTAGTGTTTACATTAAGGATATCTCTCTTATTGTCTCCCATCTGACTCTCTGCACAGTTAATACAGTTGTATATAAAATGGATTCTTTATTTTAAGTGTTTGGGAGTTACTTCCTGCTTTAGGCTTACCTGTAAAAACAGGAAAGAATGAGGAGACAGACAGATTGGCTGCTTGTTCCACAGTATCCTCGTGGTTATGAGGGTAAGCAGGAACACATCACCAGTGCCACACCTATAATCTTCCCCCAATCCTTCCGGAACATAAGACCCTGTGCGTCATAATAACAGTCCCCTGCTGCTGCAGCAGAGAGCTGCATTCTCATAGTGACTTGTTATAGGCACCATATACCACATAGAAAACATAAACACATACCTTTCAATGTCACCACTATACATGACAATTACTTACTTTATACAATTGTGCACATACCTCGTATGTGTCACACTGGTCTGACCCCAGCCTAAGACGAACGCGCAGAGTGCGCCACGTCTGCGTAGCGGCCTGTGTGCGTTATGCTGCGACGTCAGTAGCAACGAATTTGCGACATCCACAACATTGACAATCAGAGGTTTTTATGGTCTGGCTGACTGTACCTGTATTTTAATTTTAATTAATTTTGACTCCCATATTTCTCTTTTTTGTTCTACATCTACGTTAAAAAAAGCCAGAACGTCTGGTTTCTACAGTATCTTCCGTCAGTACGTACGTCCGTTATGCACGCACGCAGAATGCGCTCAGACTGCGTTCATCTGACATTAGCCTAAAGCAGTGCCTGGCTTGTTCTTATGGGACATCCCGATCGGGAGGGAGAGGGATCCAAAAGGATCCCCTCCTTTCAGGTGATCTCCCGGCATCGCCGGGGGGGGGGTCACCTGAAAATGACATCATCACGCATGGCGCGATGACATAATTTACTTAGGGAGGCCGATAAAAGACTTCCAGGAAGTCAGAACGCCGCGGGACCCCAGAGAGAGAGGTGAGTATCTCTCACAGGGCTCCTGCTAGCGGGTGACGTGTGGGGAACGTCCTCCGCATATAGCAGGAGTCAATGAGGCCATTCCCCACACGTTCTCCACAGTCAAGGGGTTAAAAGAAAGTTAGGAAAAATGTATAAAAAATCCTAAAAGAATAAATAAGTAAAGAAACTTTCATTCTATTGGTAGTAATCTACTTCCCATTCTTATATAAGCAATAAAAAACTAAATAACTCATTAAAAAAAGCAAAAAACCAACAGTTCCGAATCACCTGAAATGATCCAAATCGCCGGAATGATCCAAATTGCCGAAATGATCCGTATCACTGAATCGAAATAATCTGAAACGAAAGAAAAATTGTCCGAAATGATCCGAAAGAAAAAAAAACGACCCGAAAAAAAGTCATGCACGTCCTTCCCTAATACACACACATAAGGAAATATAATATATATATTATATTTCCTTGTGTGTGTCTATTTCTATATACTATATACAGTTGTGTTCAAAATTATTCAACCCCCACTGAAATTGAGTGTTTTGGCCAGTTTGACATTGATTCAGTGTTGATTGATCATTCAGTCATCTTGCTTACAATTAAATCAAAGAGGCACGTGTAGGTCAGACAAATATAACATAACATTTATAATGAAATAACCACAAATGTCTTTTCTGTGCTCACATCATTATCAGTTTTATTCAACCCCCAAGTGACATTCAATCTTAGTACTTAATACAACATCCTTTTACAGTTATAACAGCTTTTAAACGTGAAGCATAGCTTGACACAAGTGTCTTGCAGCGATCTACGGGTATCTTCGCCCATTCGTCATGGGCAAAAGCCCCCAGTTCAGTCACATTCTTAGGCTTGCGCACTGCAACTGCTTTCTTTAAGTCCCACCAGAGGTTCTCAATCGGATTTAAGTCAGGTGACTGCGATGGCCACTCCAAAATGTTCCAGCCTTTAATCTGCAACCATGCTCTAGTGGACTTGGAGGTATGCTTGGGATCATTGTCCTGTTGAAAGGTCCAACGTCTCTCAAGCCTCAGGTTTGTGACGGACTGCATCACATTGTCATCCAATATCTCCTGGTACTGAACAGAATTCATGGTACCTTGCACACGCTGAAGCTTCCCTGTACCTGCAGAAGCAAAACAGCCCCAAAGCATGATTGACCCCCCGCCATGCTTCACAGTAGGCAAGGTGTTCTTTTCTTCATAGGCCTTGTTCTTCCTCCTCCAAACATAGCGTTGATCCATAGGCCCAAACAGTTCTAATTTTGTTTCATCAGTCCACAGAACACTATCCCAAATCCTCTGTGGTTTGTCCACATGACTTTTGGCATACTGCAATCGACTCTTCTTATTCTTTGGAGACAGCAAGGGGGTGCGCCTCGGAGTTCTGGTATGGAGGCCTTCATTACGCAGTGTGCGCCGTATTGTCTGAGCTGAATCTTCAGTACCCACATCTGACAAATCTTTTCTCAGTTCCTCAGCAGTCACACGGGGACTTTTCTCCACTCTACGCTTCAGGTAGCGCACAGCAGTCGAAGTCAGCATCTTCTTTCTGCCACAACCAGGTAGCGTTTCAACAGTGCCCTTTGCCTTGAATTTGCGAATGATGCTTCCTATGGTCTCTCTTGGTATGTTTAACTTTTTTGCAATCTTCTTATAGCCATTGCCCTTCCTGTGAAGAGTAATCACCTCTTCTCTTGTCTTCCTGGACCATTCTCTTGACTTCACCATGTTTGTAACCACACCAGTAAATGTCTAGAAGGAGCTGAGTATCACAGTCATTTTAAAGCTGCCTAATTGGTGCTTATTATGCTTTATTGCTGCTCCATGACATCCACAGGTGTTTTCAATACCTGATTGAAAACACTTGAATGAACCTCTGTTCTTCAGAGTGGTAGTCTTTAAGGGGTTGAATAATTGTGTCAATGAAGAATTCACAAAAGAAACATTTACTACTGTATTACAAATGCAATTGATGTCATTTTAGTTGCATATGGTTCTTTAAAAAGACCTTGTAGGATTTCATTCTGAATACAATTATAAATGTACACTAAATTCCCTAAAACCCTTTACAGCATTGGGGGTTGAATAATTTTGAACACAACTGTATATAATAGAGGGGGTTTGGATTGACCATAATATCAATGAAACCACCTCCTATCAAGTTCAAATGCATAGATGGTTACATTCTCAAAGGATATTATGCTAATACAAAAATTTTGTATGATATAACTACAAACTTAATAACAACAAAGCAGGTCAAACTCCCTATTCAAGCCCTTAGGCCACAGTGTGTCTAATTTATGTATCCATCTCCTTTTCTTTTAATAGCTTACTCCTATCCCCACCTCGACGTAAGGCAGGGACATGATCAATCACCTGAAATCTCGCCTTATGTCGAGGTGGGGATAGGAGCAGTGCTTTTTTACTGAAAAATAGGTGAGGGTACGCTCAAGTCCTGAGAAAAACTGACTATTATGACTATTTTCATTTTTCATTTCATTTCATTTTCATGTCCTAATAAACAATAGTTGTAGCTCACTTAAATGAAGACACTATAAAATGGAACCATATTTTTTAATACTGTGTTCCTTTAAATGAACTACAACTATTGTTGTAGCCCTATGGGGGTTATCCACTAAGTGCCTCCGTTGCAAGAAAAGTCTGTATTGCAGTGCAGTTAGCTCTTTTGTTTTGTTTTTTCACCCCGTTTGTCTGCGTGTTATGCTTTTTCCGGTGGCTGTTTGCGCTGTGATCGACGGCTGCTCAGATTTTTCCAGCGTGTTCGGCTTGTTTTTTGCGGGTTTTCGGTGAGTGTTCGTGAGTGTTCAGTGAGCCTTCGGCGAGTGTTCTGCGGATTTGCGGGAGTATTCCTTGCACTACGGGGGCCCTGTGGTACTTGCTGAATACACTGCAGGGTCGGCGAACTAGGTATCGCCAACTCGCCCCAAAGTGCAGGGAATGAAAAGTCACCGAACGTGCAGTGACTTTTGGATCTCTTTGAATAACCCTGTAAGTAAAAAAACAACAAACTCTTATGCATATAGATATCAACCTGCAGGAAAGGTGAATATATTTCTCATATGTTAAACTACAACCTCAAATTACAATAACTTCAAGCATAATATGCTGCAATATTTCAAAAGCTATACACATGTATAATAAAGACTAATGCAGAAGTACTACTGATACATATTAACTAATCTGCGAGATGGATGACGTATCCTGACCAGTGTCCCCACTCTTTTTTGTTTGGAAGCCTCAGCAGCAAGAGATCAGTCAAGAGGAATACTTGGGGCATATCAGTTTGGACACCCCCCCCCCCAGAATACTATGGGTACTATTCCTTATTGAACGTTAACATTAGTGTTCAGATGTGTAAGTGTTATCGCTAGAATAAGTAAGTTTAACGCCTGCCACTCATATTACATCCCTGACCCTAAACTCATGAAAAATCACAGCGCAACCTTGCACGAGCTTACCGCACTTTGCACGTCCTATACTTAACATGGAGAGCGCAAGCGATCTTTATCTCGTCGATAAGTAAAGTATTACAAAGTGCTGACACATTGCCGCCGGGATGCGATGTTGAAAGTTTTAGCTACTCCTCAAAGCAGGTGCTAATTTCAAACTTGATGAACCTGGCCAAGCAAAAATCCCAAGCCTATAAAAAGGAATGCAGCACAGCACATGTTCTATTGGCCCCATACCAGAGTTATTATACAATGAATGTCGGCAGGCATGTCAGAATTATCGCTGCTGCTTTTTTGCACATACTCCATTATATATGCAAAAACTGTGTCCAACGCCAGCAGGAGAAAGAGAGGGCACGTCAAGTCCCATGGACACCTCGTATTCAAAGGACTTGACTCAAGTTTGAGTATGTGAGTGAGAGTGTTGCCTTCAGCAGTGGTGTATTTAGGTTTTGTGCTGCCTAGGCCTGACTAAACTCGTGCACCCCCTAAATTAAATTGGACACACTCCTTCCTTTCAAGGCCGCACCTCCTGTTTAACCCTTTCGCTGCTGAGGCTTTTCCCGCCCCTGTGCTGAGGTCATTTTTTACCTGTTTTGCGCATCATGTTTAAACGTGTTTTGAAGGCTTATTTTAGTATATGACACCGACATATTATATATCGTTCTTTCCGTCAGGCTCGGTAGATTCATAATATGTCATTATTATAGGTATACGTTATGTCATGTCTGTATATTATAACAAAAAATGCAATAAAATATGTATTTTCAATAATTTACAACGTGTAAAGTGTTTTTTTCCACATTTTAACATGCGAGCAATTGCGGTTATATTTTGTATGGGGTGCGCTTGTTAAAAATTAGAGATGGGGTCTCGTTACATTTTTTTTGGGGGAAAATGACACTATTTTTAACAAACGCACCGCATACAAAAATCGTTAGTGCAGCATCATTGTTCACATTATAATTGAAATGGGAACAATATTGCTGCATTAACAAACCCAAAAAAATAAAAAAAAAGTGTTTATTTTTTATTTTTATTTTTTTAATTTTTTTTTTAATTTTTTTTTATTTTTTTTTTTTCATTTTTTTTTTTTTTACAAATTTTTTAACTTTCATGTTTGGTATTGTTGGAACGGCCATGCTCTGGCCGATCCAACGATATCAAAATTTAACCCCTAGCTGCCACGGATCGGGAGATAGGGAGTTCATTGGAACTCCCTATCTCCACAGTTGGTGGCAGTTAGGGGTTAACTGTAGGACTGGCGTCATCGTGCTGCGCACGATGACGCCAGTCCTCTGGGGGAGTTCCCGGAAGCTTGGCCGACATCCAAGATGTCGGCCAGCTCCCGGGAAGGATCGCGAATCGGCGCTTTTCAGCGCCGATTTGCGATCCAGCTCCCCAGGGGTTAATGCCAGGCATCATTTGGAAGGGCAGGCTGTGCCCTTCCAAATGATGCCTGGGTTAAGCCCCTGTGTGCCACCGATCGGGAGGGAGAGAGGTCCGAAGGACCTCCCCCCCCTCCCTTTCAGGCGCCTCCTCCGCACATGCGGGGGGGGCGCCTGAATTAGGTGTCATCGCGCCCCCCGCGATGACACCTAATGTTGGCGGCTGCTGGTCCGGATGCCGGGCTGACATCCAGGATGTCAGCCCGCACCGGAGGGGCCAGCGATCGGCCGGAACCCGGCCGAACGCTGACCCCAAACTGAGGACGCGCTCAGCGCGTCCTCAGCACACCAGCGGTAATGCTGAGGACGCGCTGAGCGCGTCCTTAGCATTGAAGTGGTTAAACAGCCAGACACTTTCTGGTTTTAAAGATGGCTGTTGCTATAATGCAGTGGCCATCATCCACTTAGTGCAGTACAGGCTGCATGGCCTGCCAACAAGTTTAGGAAACTTTTGGGTCCCCTCCAAATTTACAGATGACTTCTGTATTATACATAATAATACACAGAGAGGACACAATACAGGGAGTCTGGGATTTACCAATATTTTTTGAGAAAGTATTTTACCAGGAAGGATACATTGAGATTTCTCTCGTTTTCAAGTAGGTCCTGGGTGGCGAGTATGTACCGTTAGGTGTCTTGCCCAAGGACACTTACTGCATTACACATTATACACATTATACACACACACAGAGAGGACACAATACAGAGAGTCTGGGATTCACTTTCATCTGTGTTGCACATATTAAGTAAAACCGCAAAAAAATAACTAGAATAGTAAAAGGTATGATCGTATAACTCATTGGCAGAGACACGCACACACATATGGAGGAGCCCCTATAAACATCTACACACCCCGAATATGGAGGAGGGTCTAAAGACATCCAGAAACAACCTACAGAGGATTCCTTAAAGACAACCCAAACCCAGTATATGGAGGAGCCCCTAAAAAGAGGGAGATTAGGGCAAAACAGGAACAGAGAGATATGCTGCCAAAATTGGGGCTGCCCTTAGTATATAGGATACATAAAGTTTAACTAAAACTGAATAACAAGCACCACACTGATATCACCAAAATCATTTTATTTTAATTTTAATTGAAATATAAAAAGGAATGATTAAATCAGGACTACATGACATGTATTGTGGACAGTATATATGGAGAGAGGCAGTATGGTGACAGTATATATGGATGGAAGCAGTATGGTGACAGTATAGAGAGGCAATATTGTGACAGTATATATGGAGGGAAGCAGTATGGTGACAATATATATGGAGGGTGTGTGTGATGTTTGTTAGTCACTCACCACTTAGAAGAAATGCTCTCAGCTCAAACATTAAAGGAGGCACCTCTTGTCAGATCAGGATGCTGCAGAATGCCTGTCAGGTGGCATGATCTGGTTGCAGTGTAATAGATGGGCCATAAGGGCTGGCTGGGCATGCTGGGAGGGGCTGGAGGCCAGCAGTATCTCTGGGGTCCCTGCTTCCCGTGTCCACAGCATGTCATTGCTGCGCACGGGCAGTCGGCTCCTCCCTGGCTGATGTCAGCTGACAGGGACGCGGTGTCAGGCAGTGATTGCTGCTCATCGAAACCAACTTGCCCTCACTGAGCCCTGGCACCGCTGCAGGGACGGTGAGAAGCTTTGTCTCTCCCCTAGCAGCTTTACAATCGTTGGGCAAGTAGTGCATTATGCCAGCAGCCAGTGAAGGCCTGGCTGCTACTTGCTTTTATAACAGAGGCGTAACTAGAAACCTCAGGGTCCCAGTACAAGAATCCATGAAGGGCCCCCTACGCCCCGCCTCCGTGCGAGAGAATTTTGCATTTTTACTAAAAACCTTTTGCAAAAATACCTGTATAGTGCAGGTCTCCTGCACTATCGCCTAGTATCCCATTATATATCTATTAGCTGTGGAATTTAATGCTATGGTAATATTAATAAAATAGGATACTAGGCCATCGGTTATAGTATTATTAGGTTTTGAAACCAGCAGTTTTTGGATAGTGCAAGAGAAACGTGTCATATACAGCTACAGTGGCAATAAAAAGTATGTGAACCCTTTGGGATTATGTGGAGTTTTGCATGAATTGGTCATAAAATGTGCTCTGATCTTCATCTAAGTCACAACAATTTGAAAAACACCGTCTGCTTAAAATAATACAACACAAACATTATATGTTTTCATGTGTTTATTGACCATAACATGTAAACATTCAGAGTGCAGGGTGGAAAAAGTATGTGAACCCCTAGCCTAATGACTTCTCCAAGAGCTAATTGGAGCCAGGAGTGAGCCAACAATAAGGAAAACATTAAACAAGAATGGAGTACATGGGAGGACACCACGGAGGAAGCCATTGCTGTCCAAAAAGAATATTGCAGCACGTTTGAAGTTTGCAAAAGAGCACCTGGATGTTCCACAGCACTACTGGCAAAATATTCTGTGGACAGATGAAACCAAAATTGAGTTGTTTGGAAAAAACACACAACACTATGTGTGGAGAAAAAAAAGGCACAGCACACCAACATCAAAACCTCATCCCCACTGTAAAACATGGCGGAGGGAGCATCATGGTTTGGGGCTGATTTGCTGCCTCAGGGCCTGGACGGATTGTTGTCATTGATGGAAAAATGAATTCCAGAGTTTATCAAGACATTTTGCAGGAAAACGTAAGGCCATCTGTTCGCCAACTGAAGCTCCGCAGAGGATGGGTGATGCAACAGGACAATGACCCAAAGCATACAAGTAATTCAACAAAAGAATGGCTTCAACAAAACAAAATACGCCTTCTGGAGTGACCCAGTCAGAGTCCTGACCTCAACCCGATTGAAATGCTGTGGCATGACCTTAAGAGAGCGATTCACACCAGACATTCCAAGAATATTGCTACACTGAAACAGTTTTGTGAAGAGGAGTGGTCCACAATTACTCCAGATCGTTGTGCAGGTCTGATCTGCAACTACAGGAAACGTTTGTTTGAGGTTATTGCTGCCAAAGGAGGGTCAACCAGTTATTAAGTCCAAAGGTTCACATACTTTTTCCACCCTGCACTGTGAATGTTTACATGTTCTGTTCAATAAAAACATGAAAACATATAATGTTTGTGTTGCATTATTTTAAGCAGACTGTGTTTTTCAAATTGTTGTGACTTAGATGAAGATCAGAGCACATTTTATGACCAATTCATGCAAAACTCCACGTAATCCCAAAGGGTTCACATACTTTTTCTTGCCACTGTATTTCTTGCACTCTTAAAATGGCCATACAATTTGGAAGTATTTTTAAAGAACGGGTTATGGATCCTCATATTAGATTTCTCTTGTTTTATGTTACCTCATCTAGTGTGTCACCCCTCTCCTCTTAGATTGTAAGCTCTTGAGCAGGGTCCTTCCTCCTTCAGTGTGTGTAACATGTAGAAACATAGAAACATAGAAAATATCGGCAGATAAGAACCTTTCGGCCCATCTAGTCTGCCCAATTACATGGATACTTTACCTGGATTTATCTTTTGTTTAGTAGGGATGAGCTGTTCGGTAGACATGTGCATTCGTTTTGGTACTAAAACGATTTAGTCCGAATTTTGGGATAATTTAGTTTTAGTATGACTCAAGAGATACGAAACTGCTCAGTACAAAAAACGAAAGAAACTAAAATAAAATGCACTACATTTTAGTTTCAGTCCTTTTTGTGATATTACATTGAGGAGTGAAGGAGACCAGCAATGAAGAGCGCAACATCCGAAGTTCTGCACCCTCCACATGCCAATGCAGTAGGATGTTCTATACAGGGAGGGGCATTAATTAATGCAGGAGGATGTTCTATACATTATACAGAGAGGGGTATTAATAAATGCAGGAGGATGTTATATACATTATACAGAGAAAGGTATAAATTGAGGAGGATGTTCTATACAGAGAGGGACATTAATTAATTCAGGAGGATGTTCTATATATTATACAGAGAGGGGTATTAATTAATGCAGGTGGATGTTGTATACATTATACAGAGAGGGATATTAATTAATGCAGGAGGATGTTATAAACATTATACAGAGAGGAGCGTTTTTTTTTTTAGCCCTTTAAATCCAGTGGCTGTGAGCGCTGAGATAAGCTGCTTGTTATATTATCTCAGTACAATGTATCAGGCTCAGATGTTACAGTAACTGACTGTAACAGCGCTCAGAGTTTCAGTAAAACAAGGAAATAATATTGTTATAACCTCTTATATATAGAAATATTATTTACTAGTTTTACTGAAACTCTGAGTGGTGATGAGCAGCAGTCAGTTACTGTAACAGCTTTGCCTGACACATTGTGCTGAGAGTGAGAACTACTGTAACGAGCAGCGATCTCAGCCCTCTCAGGAGCCACCACAATAGTAATTGTATCCACTGGTTTTCGGATGAATGAAATTAGTTTTCATACTAAAGAACTGAAAACGAATTTCTTCAGCAACTAAATAAATTGCATTTTAGGACTAATCCATTAGTTCAAAACGAAATTTTGTGCTGTGCACATGTCTACTGTTCGGTTCGATCATTTCGGAGTTCGATTCGAACATCGGCAGTTCGGTTCGATTCGAATATTGGCGTGTTCGATTAGAGTTCTAAAAAAATTTTTTTTGAAAAAGTATAAAGAATGCTTAAAAAACACTAAAAAATCTAGAAATAAAGAGACTCTTTACTGCAGAATATTATAAGCAACGGTTTATTAGATATTGAATTAAAAACTAATGTCTAGGTGCAAAGATTCTCACCTCTAAATGACCTGTGCTCTCAAACGACGTAAACAACAGGTGTTTAGTGTTTGGAAATAACATGTGCTTCTAATTAGTCCGGTCTCATGAATTTGATACATTGTATGCAGACTGGGAGTGCTAGGTGTCGTGTGTGGGTCTGTGTTGGCGAGGTCTCTATACATCCTACAAATCCGCCACTTCACGGGCAGGTTATGGGGACCTCCTAGGCACGATATTTGAAGGAATTTTTCGTTTTTATTTTTAACCCTTATTTTATAAAAAACTCACTGTTCCTTTAACCCTTTCACTGCTGAGGCATTTCACCGCTGTGGGGTACCTCAGAGGTCAGTACTTGGACCCATTCTCTTTAATATTTTTATTAGTGATATTGCAGAAGGTATTAATGGAAAAGTATGTCTTTTTGCTGATGACACAAAGATTTGCAACAGGGTTGACGTTTCTGGAGGGATCAGCCAAATGACAAATGATTTAGGTAAAATAAAGAAATGGTCGGAGCTGTCGCAATTGAGTTTTAATGTGGATAAGTGCAAGATAATGCACCTGGGACGTAAAAACCCAAGGGCTGAATATAGAATTTTTGATACAGTCCTAACCTCAACATCTGAGGAAAGGGATTTAGGGGTTATTATTGCAGAGGATCTAAGGGTAAGTAGTCAATGTAATAGAGCAGCAAGAAATGCTAGCAGAATGCTTGGTTGTGTAGGGAGAGGTATTAGCAGTAGGAAAAGGGAAGTGCTCATGCCACTGTACAGAGCACTGGTGAGACCTCACTTGGAGTACTGTGTGCAGTACTGGAGACCGTATCTCCAGAAGGATATAGACATCTTAGAGAGAGTTCAGAGAAGGGCTACTAAAATGGTGTACAGCTCGAAGGAGAAAAGTTACCAGGAAAGGCTTAATAATGATCTTAACATGTACAGCTTGGAAAAAGACAAGACTGAGGAGATATGATAGAAACATTTAAATACGTAAAGGGAATCCACAAGGTAGAGGAAGGGAGTATATTTAAAAGGAAACAAAGTAGCAAAACAAGAGGACACAGTCTTAGATTAGAGGGGCAAAGGTTTAAAAGTAACATCAGGAAGCATTATTTTACTGCGAGGGTGGTGGATACATGGAACAGCCTTCCAGTTGAAGTGGTAGAGGCCAAAACAGTAATTGAATTTAAGCAGGCATGGGATAAGCATAAGGCTATCCTAAACAAAAGATAAATCCAGGTAAAGTATCCATGTAATTGGGCAGACTAGATGGGCCGAAAGGTTCTTATCTGCCGACATTTTCTATGTTTCTACGTGTTGAGCTAATTTTTACCGCTTTCGCTCATCATGTTTAAACGCAATTTGAAGCCACATTTTATTATACGACCCAGACATATTATATATCGTTCTTTCCGGCAGACTCGGCAGATTCATAATATATAATGTTTATATGTATACGTCATGTTCTGCCTGTATATTATAACAAAAAATGCAATAAAATTAGAATTTTTAATCATCTGCAGAGTGTAAAGTGTTTTTTTTCACCTTTTATCACATGAACATTTGCGTTTATATTTTCTAAGGGGTGCGCTTGTACAAAGATTAGAAATGGGGACTTATTAAATTATTTGGGGGGAATTATGTGATTTTTAGCAAACGCACACTATAGAAAAAAATCATTAGTGCAGCATCATTGTTCACATTATAATTGAAATGTGAACAATATTGCTGCATTAATAAAAATAACACACAAAGAAAAATACATGTTTTTTAATTTTTATTTTTTTAGTTTTTACTTTATACCTGGTCATGTTGGGTATCATTCGAAAGGCCTAGCTGCCACGGTTCTGGAGATATCGGGGTTCAAATGAACCCCCTATCTCCACCAGGAGATTCCGGGCAGCTAGGGGTTCCCCGGCCATCTGACGTCATCATGCTATGCGTGAGGACGTCAGGCAGTGAGGGGGACCCGGGGTGGAGCCGCCATCCAAGATGGCGGCCCCCGCCGGAGCTAGGCCACACTACGGTGCCTAAGGGATTAAAGCCAGGCACCGCTTAAAAGGGGAGACTCTCCCCTTTTAAGCGGTGCCTGGCTTTTATTTGAGGGACCTCCCGATCGGGAGGGAGAGGGATCCGAACGGATCCCCCCCTCCCTTCCAGGCGATCTCCCGGCATTGCCGGGGGTCGCCTGGAAATGACGTCATCGCGCATGGCGAGATGACATCATTTACGTTGGGAGGAGCTTGACTTCATGACTTTTCCATTAATACCTTCTGCAATATCACTAATAAAAATATTAAAGAGAATGGGTCCAAGTACTGACCCCTGAGGTACCCCACTGGTAACAAGACCTTGCGCCGAATAAACTCCATTTACCACAACCCTCTGTTGCCTGTCACTCAGCCACTGCCTAATCCATTCAACAATATTGGAATCCAAGCTCAAAGATTGCAATTTATTGATAAGCCTTCTATGCGGAACAGTATCAAAAGCCTTACTGAAATCTAAATAAGCAAAGTCTACTGCACCACCTGCAGGGCCGGCCCAAGCCACTGTGCTGCCTGGAGCGAAGTATGAAATGCTGCCCCCCAAAAAAAAACACGTGACATGCATGAGCGTATCTGAGCTCCACAGCAATAAAACTCGCAGTAATGTGCAGTGTGTATGAGTGTATCACAGAATCCACAGCAATGAAACTCAGTAATGTGCGGTGTGTATGAGCGTATCACAGAGCCCCACAGCAATAAAACTGTTATGTGCAGACAGGGTGTATGAGCGTAACAGTTTTATTGTTGTGTGGCTCTGATATGCTCATACACACTGTCTGCAGATAAAAAATTTATTGTTGTGTGGCTCTGCGATACACCCATATACACAGCACATTACCATGAGTTTTATTGCTGTGGAGGCTCCACAGTGGAGCTCTAGGATATGATCCATGGGGGAGGGCACGTATCCTGGTTTGTTTGCTTTTTACTTCATTGCCCTCCTAAAATACTTAATTTGGCCACACATAAAAAAAGAATATATATATATATAAAATTATTTATTTGCACCCCAGAATAATAATTTAAAAAAAGCATTAATTTGCCCCCACCTGGAAAGGCAAATTAATGATTTTTTAAAATCTTATTCTGGGGAAGACAAATACATCTTTACTTCATTTGGCAGAGAGAGATAGAACACAGAGAGAGACAGAACACAGAGAGAGAGACAGAACACAGAGAGAGAGACAGAACACAGAGAGAGATACAGAACAGAGAGAGAGAGAGAACACAGAGAGAGAACAGAGAGAGAGAGAACACAGAGAACACAGAGAGAGAGAACAGAGAGAGAGAACACAGAGAGAGAGAACACAGAACACAGAGAGAGACAACACAGAGAGAGATACAGAACACAGAGAGAGAGATACAGAACACAGAGAGAGAGAGATACAGAACACAGAGAGAGAGAGATACAGAACACAGAGAGAGAGATACAGAACAGAGAGAGAGAGATACAGAACAGAGAGAGAGATACAGAACAGAGAGAGAGATACAGAACAGAGAGAGAGAGAACACAGAGAGAGAGAACAGAGAGAGAGAACACAGAGAACACAGAGAGAGAGAACAGAGAGAGAGAACACAGAGAGAGAGATACAGAACACAGAGAGAGAGAACACAGAGAGAGAGAACACAGAGAGAGAGAGAACAGAGAGAGAGAAGAGAGAGAGAGACAGAGAGAGAGAGAACAGAGAGAGAGAACAGAGAGAGAACACAGAGAGAGAGAACACAGAGAGAGAGAGAGAACAGAGAGAGAGAACAGAGAGAGAGAACAGAAGAGAGAGAGAGAGAGAGAACAGAGAGAGAGAGAACAGAGAGAGAGAGAACACAGAGACAGAACACAGAGACAGAACACAGAGAGAGAACACAGAGACAGAACACAGAGACAGAACACAGAGACAGAACACAGAGAGAGACAGACATAACACAGAGAGAGAGACAGAACAGAGAGAGAGACTGAACAGAGAGAGAGAGAGAGAATGAACAGAGAGAGACAGAACACAGAGACAGAGAGACATAACAGAGAGAGAGAGACAGAACAGAGAGAGACAGAACACAGAGAGACAGAACACAGAGAGACAGAACACAGAGAGAGACAGAACACAGAGATACAGAACACAGAGATACAGAACAGATACAGAACACAGAGATACAGAACACAGAGAGAGAGACAGAATACAGAGAGAGACAGAACACAGAGAGACAGGAGAGAGAGAGAGACAGAACACAGAGATATAGAACACAGAGAGACAGAGATACAGAACACAGAGAGACAGAGAGACAGAACAGAGAGAGAGACAGAACAGAGAGAGAGACAGAGAGACATAACAGAGAGAGAGAGACATAACAGAGAGAGAGAGACAGAACAGAGAGAGAGAGACAGAACAGAGAGAGACAGAACACAGAGACAGAGAGACATAACAGAGACAGAGACAGAACAGAGAGAGACAGAACAGAGAGAGACAGAACACAGAGAGACAGAACACAGAGAGAGACAGAACACAGAGATACAGAACACAGAGATACAGTACACAGAGATACAGAACAGAGATACAGAACACAGAGATACAGAACACAGAGAGAGAGAGAGAATACAGAGAGAGAGAGAGAGAGAGAGAGAGAGAGAGACATAACACAGAGAGACAGGAGAGAGAGAGAGACAGAACACAGAGATATAGAACACAGAGATATCGAACACAGAGAGACAGAGAGACAGAACAGAGAGAGAGACCGAACAGAGAGAGAGAGACAGAACAGAGAGAGACAGAACAGAGAGAGAGACAGAGAGACATAACAGAGAGAGAGAGACAGAACAGAGAGAGAGAGACAGAACAGAGAGAGAGAGACAGAACAGAGAGAGACAGAACACAGAGAGACAGAACACAGAGAGAGACAGAACACAGAGAGATACAGATCACAGAGATACAGAACACAGAGATACAGAACACAGAGATACAGAACAGAGATACAGAACACAGAGATACAGAACAGAGATACAGAACACAGAGATACAGAACACAGAGAGAGAGACAGAATACAGAGAGAGAGAGAGACAGAACAGAGAGAGACAGGAGAGAGAGAGACAGAGAGACATAACAGAGAGAGAGAGAGACATAACAGAGAGGGAGAGACAGAACAGAGAGAGAGAGACAGAACAGAGAGAGAGACAGAACACAGAGAGAGACAGAACACAGAGAGAGACAGAACACAGAGAGAGACAGAGAGACAGAACAGAGATACAGAAAACAGAGATACAGAACACAGAGATACAGAACACAGAGAGAGAGACAGAATACAGAGAGAGAGAGAGAGAACAGAGAGACAGGAGAGAGAGAGAGACAGAACACAGAGAGAGACAGAACACAGAGAGAGAGAGAGACAGAACACAGAGATATAGAACACAGAGAGATATAGAACACAGAGAGACAGAGATACAGAACAGAGAGAGAGACAGAACAGAGAGAGAGACAGAACAGAGAGAGAGAGAGAGACAGAACACAGAGAGAGAGACAGAACACAGAGACAGAGATACAGAACAGAGAGAGACAGAACACAGAGAGAGAGACAGAACACAGAGAGAGAACACAGAGAGAGAACAGAGCAGAACACAGAGAGAGAGACAACACAGAGACACAGAGAGAGAGACAACAGAGAGAGAGACGAGAGAAGAGAGAGAGAGACAACACAGAGAGACAACACAGAGAGAGACAACAGAGAGAGAGAGACAACACAGAGAGACAACAGAGAGAGAGAGAGACAAGAGAAACAACAGAGAGAGAGACAACAGAGAGAGAGACAACAGAGAGAGAGAGAGAGACAACACAGAGAGAGAGACAGCACAGAGAGAGAGAGACAACAGAGAGAGAGAGACAACACAGAGAGAGAGACAACAGAGAGAGAGAGACAGAACACACAGAGAGGGGGCAGAACACACAGAGAGAGGGGGCAGAACACACACACAGAGGGGGCAGCACACACACAGAGGGGGCAGCACACACACAGAGGGGGCAGCACACACACAGAGAGAGGGGGCAGCACACACAGAGAGAGGGGGCAGCACACACAGAGAGGGGGCAGCACACACAGAGAGGGGGCAGCATACACAGAGGGGGGGCCGGGCAGCACACACAGAGGGGGGCAGCACACAAAGGGAGAGAGACAGAACAGAGAGAGAGAGAGACAGAACAGAGAGAGAGAGACAGAACAGAGAGAGAGAGAGGGGGGCGGAACAGGAACACTCACTGACAGGCAGAACACACTCCGTTCCTCTGCTTTCCCTCTTCAGATGGCTGCAGCAGGTGGTAGCACATTCCTCTGGCAGCCAGTGCGCATGTGTGACCATTACCAGCAGAGGGAGAGAAGCAGGAGGGTCCCAGCAGTCAGCAGCCCATTGGTCTGTTAAGAGACTGACGACATCACCTTGTGCCGGATGTCTGCCAGGTCATCTGACTGATCAGGAAGCCGGCTCAAGGCCACAGAAGCCTTACATTTAACAACCGGTAGCCCCTGCATGCCGAGCCGCGGCCACAACATGGCGGCCGTGCACCTGAGGCCTGGGAGGGAGGTTGTTCTGATTATATTTTTAATTAATTTACCCCGCATTTTGCCGCCCCCGACGGGGGCCGCCTGGAGCCCACGCTCCACTCTGCTCCATGGACGGGCCGGCCCTGACCACCTGTGTCTATTATTTTTGTTACCCAATCAAAAAAATCAATAAGATTAGTTTGGCATGATCTCCCTGAGGTAAAACCATGTTGTTTCTGATCCTGTAATCTATGTGTTTTTAGATGTTCAACAATCCTTTCCTTTAACATGGTTTCCATTAATTTTTCCACTACTGACGTAAGACTAACTGGCCTATAGTTCCCCGATTCCTCCCTACTACCCTTCTTGTAAATGGGCACAACATTTGCTAATTTCCAGTCTTCTGGGACGACTCCCGTTAACAAGGATTGGTTAAATAAATCTGTTAACGGTTTTGCTATTACATCACTGAGCTCTTTTAATAATTTAGGGTGGATCCCATCAGGCCCCATTGACTTATTTGTCTTTACTTTAGACAGCTGCTGTAGAACCTCCTCCTCTGTAAACTCATATGTAAATGTCTCTTTAGTGTTCTCTTCTAACTGAGGTCCCTTTCCTTCCTTTTCTTCTGCAAAGACTGAACAAAAATATTTATTGAGGCAGTCAGCGAGACTTTTATCCTCTTCCACATACCTTTGTTTTTAATCTAACTAATCCTTGTTTTACTTTTCTTTTCTCATTTATGTATCTAAAAAATGTTTTGTCCCCCTTTTTTACTGACTGAGCTATTTTCTCTTCTGCGTGTGCTTTGGAAGCTCTTATAAATTGCTTTGCCTCTTTCTGCCTAATTTTATAGGTTTGCCTAATTTAAATCTGTCTTGGCACTGCCAGGCTATCAGGGACAGTGTGTTTTAGTGAGTTGTAGGAGATTTCTGGGAATTAGCCTGGCAGTGCCAACACAGATTCTAATTCCCAGAAATCTCCTACAACTCACTGGTACACACTGTCCCTGATAGCCTGGCAGTGCCAAGACAGATTGAAATTCCCAGAAATCTCCTACAACTCACTGAAACACACTGTCCCTGACAGCCTGGCAGTGCCAAGACAGATTTAAATTCCCAGAAATCTCCTACAACTCACTGAAACACACTGTCCCTGATAGCCTGGAAGTGCCAACACAGATTCTATCAGGGACAGTGTGTTTCAGTGAGTTGTAGGAGATTTCTGGGAATTTAAATCTGTCTTGGCACTGCCAGGCTATCAGGGACAGTGTGTTTCAGTGAGGTGTAGGAGATTTCTGGGAATTTAAATCTGTCTTGGCACTGCCAGGCTATCAGGGACAGTGTGTTTCAGTGAGGTGTAGGAGATTTCTGGGAATTTCAATCTGTCTTGGCACTGCCAGGCTATCAGGGACAGTGTGTACCAGTGAGTTGTAGGAGATTTCTGGGAATTTGAATCTGTGTTAGCCTAGCAGTGCCATCAGGGACAGTGTGCATTAGTGAGTTCTACCACAGTTCAGCAAATTAGAATCTGTCTTGGCACAGCCAGGCTATCAGGGACAGTGTGTATCACGGACTTATACAGATTTTCCAGAACAATACTATATCTTTGATCTAATTCTAGATGCCATAACAAAACACAGTTTAATCAGAGTTCATCTGTTTATTGAGAGTTGAATCTGGCAGTTGCCAGCTATCAGGGTGTTGCAGCCTGCAGGAGAGGAAGTGAATCAGGGAGACAGAGTAGAGGACATTGGCAGCCTTGCAGGGAAAATATCAGTAAAATCGCCAACTTATATCAGAGTTCTGAATATCTTTAATCTATATACCAGAGTTGAATCTGAGTTCTGCATATCTCCAATCTTTATACCAGAGTTGAATCAGACTTCTGTATATCTCCAATCTTTATACCAGAGTTGAATCAGACTTCTGTATATCTCCAATCTTTATACCAGAGTTGTATCAGAGTTCTGTATATCTTTAATCTATATATCACTCACCATGTCAGAAAGACCAAAAAGGACAGGCAGACGCTCCCAGACACAGATAAGAGGGCAAGCAGCCTCTATGTCGGAAGGCAGTGCCCCTGGTCGTCGTAGCCATGGTGCATCCTCGGCAGGGGCAGGCTTGTCATTTCTAACTGGTGCTGGCCGTCTTATGCTGCAGCAACATACAGAGGATTTGCAGGATTGGCTAACCAGGCCATCCTCATCCTCCGAGTCCTCTGCTAGCCAGGCTTGTAGTGGTTTACAGTCCACCTCAGCTGCCAAATCATCTAATGCAGCCTCCATGTCCACAGCTACGCCTGCCTTAGCCTCAGCCTCACCAACATACACGGAGTAGTCAGCTCAATTGTTTGACTACAATGACAGTGACATGCTGCTTGAGGATGCACAGCAACTCTAGTGCTCTGATTCAAACTCTGAGGTTGAGGAAGGGATCATAATCAACCTAGAGGGAGGGGTTGCCAGTGACACACAAAGAACTGTCACTCATGTTCCCCCAGCAGCTGCAGCATATTGTCAGGTTGGCTCCAGTGCTGAAGAGATAGGGGGTGACGACAATGATGATGAGGTCACTGACTCCACCTGGGTGCCTGATCGAACAGAGGAGTCAAGTGAGGAGGAGGAGAAGGAGAAGGCGCAACAAAAACGAGGCACAATGTCCTCTATGACCAACCGTAGCCAGTCCAAGGCATCATAAGTCAGAGCTGCTCAGGTGCAGAGCGCTGTAGTCTCAAAGCATATGTACAGGAAGTCTACTGTCTGAGAGTTCTTTAAGAAATGTGCAGCAGACTGCAGTGTTGCTATTTGTAATCTATGTCTGAAGAGGATCAAGCGTGGGAAAAACATCACACACTTGCGTACCACGTGCTTAATAAGACATATGACCACCTGCCACGCATCCCATTGGCACAACACTTTGCATAGGCCCGTCTCCTCACCCTCATCTGTCTCTACCCCACTATATGTCCTGCCATGTCATTGCCTAAAACCTCCACTGACAGGGATGATGCTACAGTAATGGGTGTACCAGGTCCTTCTCAGAATGTGACAGCATCCCATCAGCTGAAAATTTACACAGTCAGATTATGTTGCCCCAGCTGCTGCAGCGTAAGAAAAAAATATAGTCCCAACCATCCCCAAGCACAGCGTCTAAATGCCAGCTTAGCAAAATTACACGCATTACAGCTGCTGTCTTTCCAGCTGGTGGACTCTGCTTCCTTCCGTGAATTTGCCGAATGTGCTGTACCACAGTGGCAGGTTCCAAAACGCCATTTCTTTTCACGGAAGGCCATTCCAGCACTATACCAGCACGTGGAACACAATGTTATGGAGTCATTGGGATAGGCAGTCAGCAGCAAGGTGCACATTACTTTAGACACGTGGTCCAGCAAGCATGGACAGGGCCGTTACATTTCCTTCATGGCACACTGGATAACTCTGCTTGCAGCTGGGTGGGATCCAGGATGGGGCTCAGTGCTGGAGCTTGCTCATCCACCATGCCTCAAGAAAGCTGCTTATAGGAGGTCTGTCTGCTCCACCACCTCTTCCTCCTCCCCCTCCTCCTTCAATGTCTCTGGCGAAGTGGCAGATAAACCGATGCGTGTCAGGGGCTACGCAATGGCTCAAGCAAAAAGATGTCATACTGTGCTTGAGCTGGTTTGTTTAGGGGACAGGAGCCACACCGGGCCAGAAATTCTGTCTGCACTGCAGGGGCAGGCGCAGAGATGGTTAACACCACGCCAGCTTCAGCTGGGAATGGTCATCTGTGATAATGGCAGCAACCTTCTCTCCGCCCTACGCAAGGGTAAATTGACACATGTAGCATGCCTAGCACATGTCCTAAATCTAGTGGTACAGCGTTTCCTAACCAGGTACCCAGGGGTGGCAGAGCTTCTTAGCCAGGCCAGAAAAGTCTGCAGTCACTTCAGACAGTCATTCCCAGCAAGTGTTCGCCTGCAGAAATTCAAAGAGAATTCCACCTTCCCAAACACCGTCTGATCTGTGACATGCCCACCAGGTGGAACTCGACATTGGCAAAGCTGCAGCGTCTGCACAAGCAGCAGAGGGCCATCAATGAGTACAAGTGAGTATGGCACAAGGACAGGTTCAGATCAACTTGGTTTCCCCCCCCACACAGTGGCTGATGATCAAGGATGCATGCACTGTACTGTCACCATTTGAGGAGGCAATGAGGATGGTGAGCAGGGACAGTGCATGCATCAGTGACACAATTCATTTAGTGTTCCTGCTGGAGCGCACTCTGCGGGGAATTATAGATGTGGCAGTAGAGGCAGAGCAGCGGGAGGAAGAGGAGGCCTTCCCTAGCTCTCAAGGCCCCAGTCATTACGCAGACAGCATTCCTGCGGGTCCTCAGATCAGACAGGAGGAGGATGAGGAGGAGGAATATTTAAGTAGTGGGGCATTGAAGGTGGGGATTCCTCAAGGGAGGGTTTTGTGTGCCCAGAAACCCAAGGACTAGTACTTGGCTGGGAGGAGGAAGTGCACGATGGGGTCATCCTCATTGACCAGGAAGACTCGTAAGCTAATGCCACCTCCAACCTATGCTGCATGGGCTCCCTTATCCTGCAAAAGCCTGCTAAAGGACCCCAGGATTCGTACTATCAAGGAGAGGGATCATTACTGGTTGGCAAGCCTTCTTGATCCACGATACAAGGGTAAAGTTGCAGAGCTCATTCTGCTCACACAGAGGGAAGACAGGATGAAACAACTTGAGTACGCTCTAAAGCGACACTTGTGTAACACCTTTCCAGGCACTGGTAGGTTACCAATGATGACACAGGTGCTTCTGAGGCTGCGGATGATCAGAGGAAGAGCTGTGAAGGCCGGGGCCGCTTGACTGATGCCTTTTTAAATTTTTTTATTTCACGACGCCCAGGGATGTCAAATGTAGGCACCCATTGCCAGTGTCTTCACCGTATGGTGCAGGACTACCTAGGGGCAAGGGCAGACCTGGATACCTTTACAGCAGATGATCCACTGGCTTACCTGGTGTTGAGATTGGATCACTGGCCAGAACTTAGCCAATATGCTATGCAGCTACTAGGTTACCCTTCATCCAGTGTGCTTTCTGAAAGGACGTTCAATGCCGCTGGAGGTTTTGTCACAGACAAAAGAGTGCATCTGTCCACCGACTCTGTAGACCGGCTGACATTTATAAAAATGAATCAGTCCTGGATCAGCAGCTATCAATCCCCTGATGCTGACGTAACTGAATAGATCAGGGATCTCTTCTGCATTCCCACAAAGGGGTTACGGCGTGAAGGCACTTGCTGCAACCAAAAGTAAAATATTTGGGTGCACTGCCACTGACGCCTATACCAGATTCATATCATTTTAATATTTGACCGCAGGGTCCAACCCTGCACTCTTCCACAATACCACAGAGGGGTTACTTACGGTGTGAAGGCACTTGCTGCCACGAAAGGCACAATATTTGGGTGCACTGCCACTGACGCCTATACCAGATTCATATCATTTTAAAATTGGACCGCAGGGTCCACCACTACACTCTTCCACAATACCACAGAGGGCTTACGGTGTGAAGGCACTTGCTGCCACCAAAGGCAAAATATTTGGGTGCACGGATGCCTGTACCAGATTCATATCATTTTAATATTTGACCACAGTGTCCAACCCTGCACTCTTCCACAATACCATAGAGGGGTTACTTACGGTGTGAAGGCACTTGCTGCCACCAAAGGCAAAATATTTGGGTGCACTGAAACTGACACCTATACAAGATTCATATCATTTAAATATTTGACAATACCACAGAGGGGTTACGGTGTGACGGCACTGTTGCCGACGCTAAAGGCCCAATTTTAAAGCACCTATTGTTACTTTCATCCAAAGCCTGCCTAAGTTTCTAAGTTTCACTATAATTTAGCCAAAAAATCACTAAACTTGTTCTGCATGTCCTAAAACGTCTCCTCTTTTCATACAGGCTGCCGCCCCAAGCAGTTGTTTATGAATAGATTAAAGGAAAACCATTTACCGTCATTTGAAATGTCATTTATTTTTTTAATGTTTCTATACATCCTACAAGTCCGCCACTTCACGGGCAGGTTATGGGGACCTCCTAGGCATGATATTTGAAGGAATTTTTCATTTTTATTCTTAACCTTTATTTCATGGAAATCTCACTGTTCCTTTAAAAACTTTATTTTTTTTAACTTTTTGTCCTGTCCCCCAGTGCACTACCCAGACCCCCATACACCTTTTATGGCAAATATCTAGCATATATGCCCTCTTGGAGGGCACTCTAAAAATCGAACGTTCGGGTCCCATTGACTTACATTGAGTTCGGATCGTGTTCGAGTTCGAACTCGAACTTTTGAAATTGTTCAAGTTCGAAGTCGAATCGAACACTGGTGCGTTCGGCTCATCCCTAGTCTCAAGTGCGACCTCTGCAACCCTCGTAATTACGCCACAGTTTTATAGGTATTCTATAGTCAGTGTCCCCTGCAAGGAGGAGCTGAATTCCTCTGCTCCCGGCCTTAGTGACACACAGTAGCTGCTGTTTTTGCCACCCCACTGGAAACTGCCACCCTAGGCCTAAGCCTTTTCGGCCTAGGCCAAGATACAGCACTGGCCTTCAGTATAGACTGAGCTGTAACCAGATCTGCAGGTTCTATGTACAGCTGCAGTCCCATCTTGAGTCGAGGTTTGGCTCACGCTTATCTGTAACAGGGATGACCAAGTTTATGTGCTGTCTAATGTTCCTCGCTACTGGCACCCTTCAGCAGACCTTGTCCAAGCTAGGTGGTGTCAACCAGAGCACCTCCTGGAAGATGCTGCACCAATTCCTCATAGATATGAGGGGCAACTGCCAGCAGTATATTGGATACGCTACCCCAGAGGGATGGCATAGTGGTTTTATGCCAAGGTTTTCCCAATGTCCTCGGGGAAATTGATTGCAACCACATAGAGATCCATGCATATTTATGATATAAAAATTGCAATTTATATCAAACTCAAGCCCTTCCATTACTTTAATATACAAATGATTTTTGATGCCAATATGCACATCATGTATCTGTTTGCAGCGTTTCCTGGTAGTACCCATGACACATATATTCTGCAGATCTCCTCGGTGCCACGTGACTTCCACTACAGGATGTTCCCAGAAGGATGGCTTTTCGGTTGGTATATGTATCCTTTAAAACAAATATCCTAATTTTAAAGTATTGGCTAATATAACAGAATATTAATATGTATTATGTACCATGTATTAGGGGATTCAAGATACCTTTCCAGGCCATGGCTGATGATGCCTATTAGGAGGCTCAAAGGAATGGATCACAAGGCCTACAACTCTGCGCACCAGAGGTCAAGGAGTGTGATAGAAGGGACTTTTGGACTCCTTAAAATGAGGTTCTGCTGGTTAAACAGGTCTGGTCGTCCCCTGCAGTACCAGCCGCAGAAAGCCACCTTGATTGTCCTAGCATGTGCGATGCTTCACAACATTGCTCAAGATGATGGTTCACTTTTAGATTTGGAGCCTGACTGTGATGTGGCCCCTGATGAGGTCCCACTAGTGCCACCTGATGATGTAGAGGATGTGGGCACAGATGTCAGGCAGCGCATTGTCCAGCAATATCTCACAAAAAAATAGGTGCACAGGGAGATATCTCCTTTGTTATTGTCTGTGTAAAAGGATATCACATCGGCTTGTCAGATGTGCCATGTGTTCCTGGATATATATCAGTCATACTGAAGGGCAATTCATGTAAAATGTCACCCTGCACTATATACAATTCATGTGCTGTAGGAAAGGAATCACACATGACATGTCCTCTTGATTCCCTAACTGCAGCACATGGATTACACATGTGGCAGAGAAGCATTTTTACATGTGCGGCACCCTGCGTGAAATGGGATATGTCTCTAGGACAGCATGGGCCATCAGACACAATTAACTACATAAAGAAATGTATGTTAGCACGACAGGGAACAGATCCCTCTGAGGGATAAAGCTATGTTTATGCTGCAAATGGAAAAAGTCTTCATGAAGGACGCTTGCACAGCACAAACGTCACACCAAAATTGCATTCAGAATTTAAACCATGTTGCTTGACAAATGTCCTAAACATAGGACTTTGGACTCAGTTCAGGACATAGCACGCTAATCAAAATGGAAATGCACATATTGATCTAATGTGTCTGTAAGCTGATTGAGTATCCCCAGCTGAGAGATTTATACAGTATGTATGACATAGATACAAAAAGCTTTCAACATGTGTCCACTAAACATGCCATTAGACACCCCCGTCAGGATAATCAATTATGAGACAATCCAAGGAATCATTTAGTCATAGTATCTAAAAACAATTAGATGAATGTACAAAATTTAATGGAATTCTACAAAACACATAAACACACAAGAAAAAATAAACAAAGAAAAACAGTGAATATGAACTTTCTGCAGGCTGGTATATCGTATAAGGGTTAAAACAGAAAAGGGAGTTCAAAAGATGGCCAATAAATTCTGCAATAAAATGGGACAATTCCCTTCATATATAGACCAGTTCTAAACGGTATCAATCCCTTTGGGTGATATACTGATTATAGCTCCCATAAACCCAACATGCCTGATTCCATATATTATCAAAAAAAATAATTAGCTGGCGAATTGCATATCGGATGATCCACCTCTTTCAGTCTTAGTATATTTACAGACAATAAATTGGATATAGTGACTTCACCAAGAAGATTAATCCTCAAAGCCAGTCTCAAATTTAAGACTTGCACATTAGCGGATTTAAAAGGTCACCGCAATTAATCCTGTCTGTATGTAACTTAAAACGCAATAAAATTTGAATTTTCAATAATTTACAACGTGTAAAGTGTTTTTTTTCACATTTTAACATGCGAGCGTTTATTGTTATATTTTCTATGAGTTGCGTTTGTTAAAAAAATTAGAGGGGGGACTTGTTACATAAATTTTTTTGGGGGAAAATTACATGATTTTTAACAAACACAACCCATACAAAAATCGTTAGTGCAGCATCATTGTTCACATTATAATTGAATGGGAACAATATTGCTGCATTAGCAAAACAAAACAAAAAAACACCATTTAATATATATATATATATTTTATTTTTTTAATTAACTTTTAACATGGTCATGTTTGTTGTTTGGTATGGTTGGAAAGGCCATGCTCTGGCCGATCCAACAATACCAAACATTAACCCTAGGTGCCACGTATCGGGAGATGGAACCCCCTATCTCCCTATCCGTGGCACCTAGGGGTTAATTAACATGAACTTAGGATAGCAGGGAGCTCTCAGGAACAAAACTCAGTAGCTGAAGAGAACCAGATGCAAGAGCATTGTGATATGGACCCATTGCTTGATATAGGGTGGATATCAGCCCACATCACCAACAGATGATCTAACCAAGCAAACACTTAACCCCTGAGCTGCATCCCAGGGAAAGCAGCATAGGGAAACACATACAGTGGCAAGAAAAAGTATGTGAACCCTTTGGGATTACGTGGAGTTTTGCATGAATTGGTCATAAAATGTGGTCTGATCTTCATCTAAGTCACAACAATTTGAAAAACACAGTCTGCTTAAAATAATACAACACAAACATTATATGTTTTCATGTTTTTATTGAACAGAACATGTAAACATTCACAGTGCAGGGTGGAAAAGGTATGTGAACCTTTGGACTTAGTAACTGGTTGACCCTCCTTTGGCAGCAATAACCTCAACCAAACGTTTCCTGTAGTTGCAGATCAGACCTGCACAACGATCTGGAGTAATTTTGGACCACTCCTCTTCACAAAACTGTTTCAGTGTAGCAATATTCTTGGGATGTCTGGTGTGAATCACTCTCTTAAGGTCATGCGACAGCATTTCAATCGGGTTGAGGTCAGGACTCTGACTGGGCCACTCCAGAAGGCGTATTTTGTTTTGTTAAAGCCATTCTTTTGTTGAATTACTTGTATGCTTTGGGTCATAGTCCTGTTGCATCACCCATCCTCTGCGGAGCTTCAGTTGGTGAACAGATGGTCTTATGTTTTCCTGCAAAATTTCTTGATAAACTATGGAATTCATTTTTTCATCAATGACAACAATCCGTCCAGGCCCTGAGGCGGCAAAGCAGCCCCAAACCATGATACTCCCTCATGTGGGGATGAGGTTTTGATGTTTGTGTGCTGTGCCTTTTTTTCTCCACACATAGTGTTGTGTGTTTTTTCCAAACAACTCAATTTTGGTTTCATCTGTCCACAGAATATTTTGCCAGTAGTGCTGTGGAACATCCAGGTGCTCTTTTGCAATTTTCAAACATGCTGCAATATTCTTTTTGGACAGCAATGGCTTCCTCCGTGGTGTCCTCCCATGTACTCTATTCTTGTTTAATGTTTTCCTTATTGTAGATGTGTCAACAAAAATGTTAGCATGTGCCAGAGATTTCTGTAAGTCTTTAGCAGACACTCTAGGATTCTTCTTTACCTCACTAAGCATTCTGCGATGTGCTCTTGCAGTCATCTTTACAGGATGACCACGCCTAGGGAGAGTAGCAACAGTGCTGAACTTTCTCCATTTGTAGAGAGTCTGTTTTACCGTGGACACATGAACATCAAGGCTTTTGGAGATACTTTTGTAACCCTTTCCAGCTTCATGCAAGTCAACAATTCTTGATCGAAGGTCTTCTGACAGCTCTTTTCTGCGAGGCATGGTTCACATCAGACAGTGCTTCTTGAAACCAGTAAACCCAAAACTGGTGTGTGTTTTTAAAGGGCAGGACAGCTTTCAGCAACACATCCAATAATCTCATACTGATTGGACTCAAGGTTGGCTCACTCCTGGCTCCAATTAGCTCTTGGAGAAGTCATTAGGCTAGAGGTTCACATACTTTTTCCACCCTGCACTGTGAATGTTTACATGTTCTGTTCAATAAACACATGAAAACATATGTTTGTGTTGTATTATTTTAAGCAGACTGTGTTTTTCAAATTGTTGTGAATTAGATGAAGATCAGAGCACATTTTATGACCAATTCATGCAAAACTCCACGTAATTCCAAAGGGTTCATGAAGAGAATAATGGTCTCCAATTGTCCGTCCTTAACCCCTAAGACCCTGTCTCAGGCACACCTTGAGTTAACTCTCCTCCTGCGCAGGGAGAGAGAAAATCCTTTCAAAAAGGACACACGAGGCATGTATCTTTGTCTGGCAATTTCTCTCTGCCTTCCAACGGTTCTTGACACATATTTATACCTATGTCAAGGCGTTGTCTTTTTATTTCATTAGTTAACATTTCAAAACATAACATAGTTCATTGGCCAGTTTCAATACAGGTCTGGTGACACATTTCTAGACAGTCCCGTGGCCTCGGCATGTGATTTCTTGATATCAGCATTTCTTAAGACATCAGTACTTTTTTAAGACATCAGCACTTTTTTATCACTTCAGAGAAACTTGCAAACATCAGCATCCTTGCCATTCTAAAGACATTTGCAAACATCAGCATCCTTGCCATTCCAAAGACATTTGCAAACATATTGAGAAGTGAACCTTAATCCTATAATACTGCTGATTATCAATTTAGCTTAAAACTATTTCTTATATTTTAAACCTTAATTTATCTATTAATATTATAATTCCTGGGGTGTTATTTAACTACTTATAGGGTCCTTCTTATAGGTTAGCAGATGGTGGTCTGAGGATTCCTTTTCCTTCAGTTCACATACAGTTGTGTTCAAAATTATTCAACCCCCACTGAAATTGAGTGTTTTTGCCAGTTTGACATTGATTTTGATCATTCAGTCATCTTGCTTACAATTAAATCAAAGAGGCACGTGTAGGTCAGACAAATATAACATAACATTTATAATGAAATAACCACAAATGTCTTTTCTGTGCTCACATCATTATCAGTTTTATTCAACCCCCAAGCGACATTCAATCTTAGTACTTAGTACAACATCCTTTTACAGTTATAACAGCTTTTAAACGTGAAGCATAGCTTGACACAAGTGTCTTGCAGCGATCTACGGGTATCTTCGCCCATTCGTCATGGGCAAAAGCCTCCAGTTCAGTCACATTCTAAGGCTTGCGCACTGAAACTGCTTTCTTTAAGTCCCACCAGAGGTTCTCAATTGGATTTAAGTCAGGTGACTGCGATGGCCACTCCAAAATGTTCCAGCCTTTAATCTGCAACCATGCTCTAGTGGACTTGGAGGTATGCTTGGGATCATTGTCCTGTTGAAAGGTCCAACGTCTCCCAAGCCTCAGGTTTGTGACGGACTGCATCACATTGTCATCCAATATCTCCTGGTACTGAAGAGAATTCATGGTACCTTGCACACGCTGAAGCTTCCCTGTACCTGCAGAAGCAAAACAGCCCCAAAGCATGATT
The DNA here is from genome assembly GCA_009667805.1 of Leptobrachium leishanense. Classification (NCBI taxonomy): domain Eukaryota; kingdom Metazoa; phylum Chordata; class Amphibia; order Anura; family Megophryidae; genus Leptobrachium; species Leptobrachium leishanense. The sequence goes on along the minus strand of CM019073.1, from coordinate 72,586,289 downwards.
GACCCCCCACCATGCTTCACAGTAGGCAAGGTGTTCTTTTATTCATAGGCCTTGTTCTTACTCCTCCAAACATAGCGTTGATCCATGGGCCCAAACAGTTCTAATTTTGTTTCATCAGTCCACAGAACACTATCCCAAAACCTCTGTGGTTTGTCCACATGACTTTTGGCATACTGCAGTCGACTCTTCTTATTCTTTGGAGATAGCAAGGGCGTGCGCCTGGGAGTTCTGGCATGGAGGCCTTCATTACACAGTGTGCGCTGTATTATCTGAGCTGAAACTTCAGTACCCACATCTGACAAATCTTTTCTCAGTTCCTCAGCAGTCACACGGGGACTTTTTTCCACTCTACGCTTCAGATAGCGCACAGCAGTCGAAGTCAGCATCTTCTTTCTGCCACGACCAGGTAGCGTTTCAACAGTGCCCTTTGCCTTGAATTTGCGAATGATGCTTCCTTTGGTCTCTCTTGGTATGTTTAACATCTTTGCAATCTTCTTATAGCCATTGCCCTTCCTGTGAAGAGTAATCACCTCTTCTCTTGTCTTCCTGGACAATTCTCTTGACTTCACCATGTTTGTAACCACACCAGTAAATGTCTAGAAGGAGCTGAGTATCACAGTCATTTTAAAGCTGCCTAATTGGTGCTTATTATGCTTTATTGCTGCTCTGTGACATCCACAGGTGTTTTCAATACCTGATTGAAAACACTTGAATGAAAATGTTCTTCAGAGTGGTAGTCTTTAAGGGGTTGAATAATTGTGTCAATGAAGAATTCACAAAAGAAACATTTACTACTGTATTACAAAACCAATTGATGTCATTTTAGTTGCATATGGTTCTTTAAAAAGTCCTTGAAGGATTTCATTCTGAATACAATTACAAATGTATACTAAATTCCCTAAAACCCTTTACAGCATTGGGGGTTGAATAATTTTGAACACAACTGTACTTTTTCTTGCCACTGTAGGAACCATACATAAGGAATACAAAGGGCAGGGAGACAGGGCTGGAACATGGAAAACGTGACAGTAGCCCCCTCCAAAAAAGGTGACCTCTAGTCACCTACAAAAAAACAGAATAACATACATACTCAGTCTTCCGAATCGTCTGAATTTTTAGCAAAATTTTTCATTAGACTAGGGAATCGCTGGAGCACAACCCAGTGTGCCTCCCAGACCAGTAACCCAGAAGGAGTCCTCACAAAACCATTAGGAACATTTCTCCCTTTTGGAAACATTTTATCAACCAGACTCCCCGATTGCTGAGATTCCTCAAGGCAAGCCAGGAGTACGGCCTTATCAGCCTCAGAGTGGAGCGTGACATCCTCGGACCCTGGGCGGAGAGTGGCATCCTCGGACCCAACCAACCTAGAACTGGTCGCCTTTTTGCGTCTCCTCCTGGACATGACTTTAGTGGGGCCACTGTGGGACATGGGCACAGTGGTTTTGTTATGTGGCTCGGTTACTGCTGACACACAGCTTGGGACTGTAGCCGCTGACACACAGCTTGACTCGGGTTTGACTGGAAGCTTGCCAGAAACAGGCATGAGGATCTCAGCTACCCTGCAGCTCAGGACAATCGGCACCGCACCAGGTTCAGGCAGCATTGCTGGCACCGCACCAGGATCAGGCAGCATTGCTGGCACCACGCCAGGATCAGGCAGCATCTTGGCACCACGCCAGGATCAGGCAGCGTGGGTGGCACGTAGCCAGCAACAGATGAGGGTGGCACGTAGCCAATAGGGATGAGCTGTTCGGGTTCAAACGGTTCGGAGTTCGACCCAAACTTTGGCAGTTCGAAAGTTCGCGAATTTTGAACTTTTTGGGTCTGTTCGGTTCGAGTTTGAAAAAAAAAAGAAATTTTGAAAAAAGTATAGAAAATGCTTAAAAAAATACAAAAAAATCTGGAAAGAGACTCTTTACTGCAGAATATTATAAGCAACGGTTTATTAGATATTGAATTAAAAACTAATGTGTACGTGGAAAGATTATCAACTCTAAATTATCTCTGTTCACAAACGGGCATAACACCAGGTGTTTTTAGTCTGGTAATCAATTTGATACATTGTACAACATACTGAGGATGGGGTGGTGTCTGCTTCTGATTGAGATTTGAGAATTAATTTCCCTAAAACATCCTAATATGCTGCATTTAACCCTTTCGCTGCTGAGGCTTTTCACACCTCTGTGCTGAGGTCATTTTTACCGCTTTCGCTCATCATGATTAACCGCGTTTTGTAGCCATATTTTGATATATGACCCATACATATTATATATCATTCTTTCCGGCAGACTTGGTAGATTCATAATATGTCATTATTATATGTATACGTTATGTCATGTCTGTATATTATAACAAAAATGCAATAAAATTTGAATTTTCAATAATTTGTTATGTGTAAAGTGTTTTTTTTCACATTTTAACATGCGATCGTTTGCGGTTATATTTTGTATGGGGTGCGCTTGTTAAAAAAATTTGAAATGGGGTCTCGTTACATTTTTTTTTGGGGAAAAGTTTGCTTTTTTTAACAAAACACACCACATACAAAAATCTTTAGTGCAGCATTATTGTTCACATTATAATTGAAATGGGAACAATATTGCTGCATTAACAAAACAAAAACAAAAAAAACTTGTTTAATTTCTTTTTAGAATTTTTTTTAAATATTTTTTTTTATTATTATTTTTCTTAAAACATTTCTCATGCTCATGTTTGGTATCCTTGGAAAGGCCATGCTCTGGCCGATCCAACGATATCAAACATTAACCCCTAGCTGCCACGGATCAGGAGATAGGGGGTTCATTGGAACCCCCTATCTCCACCATTGGTGGCAGCTAGGGGTTAACTCCAGGACTGGCGTCATCGTGCTATGCACGATGACGCCAGTCCTCAGGGGGAGTTCCTGGAAGCTTGGCCGACATCCAAGATGTCGGCCAGCTCCAGGAGAGGATCACGATCCGGCGCTTTTCAGCGCCGATTCGTGATCCGGCTCCCCAGGGGTTAATCACAGCCACCGTTTGGAAGAGCAGGCTGTGCCCTTCCAAACGGTGCCTGTATTAACCCCCTGCCCCCCGGCGATCGGGAGGGAGAGAGGTCCGAAGGACCTCCCCCCTCCCTTTCAGGCGCTTCCTCCGCACATGCGGGGGGGGGGGCGCCTGAATTAGATGTCATTGCTCCGCCGCAATGACATCTAATTGCTCCGCCGGGGTCCCAGAGTGCTGGGCTGGCATCCAAGATGTCAGCCGGCACCAGGGGGCGCAGCAATCCGCCGGAATCAGCGCGTCCATAGCACAGGAGAACCACTTGGCTGGACGCGCTGAGCGCGTCCATAGCAGCCAAGTGGTTAACTTGTGTTTGAAAAAAATTCTAAATAACCTCTAAGGCTAGGGTCAGATGAGCGCATTTTGTACGGACTGTGCGTCCGTGCAGTACGGACGTACTTACTGACTGACAACAAGGTAGTGGCCAAACAGTCCGTTTTTTTCACTGACGTATTTTTTGACTGATGTAGCAGGGAAAATAAATTAAAATGAAAAAACATTCCGTCCGTCAAAAATGCTGGACGGGGGGGCGGAGCTGACTGCCGATGGGTGAAGTCGCGTTCTGCAGAGCTCTCCTGATGTTACCCTTTTATCTTTGATTTAACGTGACCCACCATCAGCTGCAGTGGTTTACTTTGGCATGGGGAACCTGGGTCTACATACCGCCCTGCACTAACAAATCTTTGCTGACTCCTTGGTGCCGTTTGGGACAATTTGGTGCTTGCGGCCTACAGCGGGCGGCCATCTTAGACGTCTCCGTGAGGGACCTCCCGGCTCTTCACCTCTCCTGCCCCAGTCCTGCTGCAGACCCTGACCCCTTGAGAGTGGCACTCATGGATGGGTACCCTGACGATTCCCATCTCCTAACGAAGGGAGATATCTGGCGCATTATGGAGGAGTTCCGAGCGTGTTGGCTGGCTGACTTCCGGGTTGTCAGAGATGTGATGGCGGAGGTGAGGTGTGGGCCTGAGTCTGAATGGGGAGGAACGATACAGACAGCGGAATTACAGGACCCGCCGGAGCTACGGGATTGCAACGGAGCGGTGGCCCCATACTGCACTGTGGAGGGACTGAGCGAGGGTGCGCTTGTTGGTTCATGGTCCCTGCATGTGATGACAGTACGCCCAGCCGCGATGGTGGATGGAGAGCAGTGCCCTGGGAGTGAGGACCGAGACGCTGGGGTGCTGTCGGAGGACACCTCGCCGCACACGGAGCTCCGGTATGGGGCAGATGGCCGGTCGACCATGGCGCTGATTGTGGAGGCCCAGGGGGTACTTACCAACCTGGGAGAGTCATCTGGGGTGCCGCTCTCTGCCTCTGGCGATTCCTGGCTGGCTCGGATGGTCGTGGACGACTGGTGCCTTTCAGTATGTTATGGAGACGGGTGTCTATTGTTCCTGGACACTGGCTGAACTAGATGACCCTGCTATCGACCTCCTGGCTGCCGACATCTTTCATCTTTCCTATGAAGCTTGTTTCCCTAGAAGTATTCTCTCCCGCTGACAACCCCCCCCCCCCACGCACACCTTTTTGAGGACTCATGCCGATTTCTCCCCCCCCCCCCCAGACACTCTTTGGCGGACTTTGCTTCCTCTGACCAGTACATGGTTTGGCGTGACGGCCCGGGGATTTGGCCACTTTTTTTTTTTTGGGGTGCGGGATGATAGGTTGCCCTGGGCGAGCCATCGAGCCATTGGAGCGGATACCATGGCTCTGACCGCTTCCTCTGGCCCCAGGACGCCTGGCCCTGTGGTCTCTTCCATGGCCTCCAGTCTCCTTGCGCGGTTACTGGAGTGAGCCAGGAATGCCACTTCTCTCCGGGCTGTCCCCCACCTTCCCCTTATACCCCCCTTTTTTTATTTTTTTTATTTTTTTTTATTTTTATTTTTTTTCTCGTGGCTGCTCCGTCCCATGTCTGTTTTACGACGAGACTACCTTCCTGGTCACCTATGTCGAGTGTCCTTCCTCGTTCCCCCCCCCCCCTTAAAGTGGTTAACTTTGTGGACCCTTGCAGTCTATTTTTGTATATTTTTTTACATTGATTTTCCTGCTGACTAGTCTACTGTGGCCCTGCGAGGCCCTTTTCTCTGTTGTACCGCTGACATGGTTACAAAATAAAATTTTGAATAAAAAAAAAAAAAATGCTGGACGGATAAATGCAGTCCATCTGACCTCGTTTCATCACTCACTTACAAAGCTACACGGACGTTGCAGACGTGGCGCACTCCGCACGTCCGTTCTAGCAGTATTCCGTTCTTGCCTAACCTGCGTCCATTTGCTGCGTCCACCATGCATCCGCACTTCCGTGCATACGTACTTCGTGTGTGGGCTCCATTGGTCAGAATGCTATGCTGCCACGGACGTACAAATGTGCGGCAACACGGACGTGATAACTGCGCTCGTCTGACCCCAGCCTTAAGCAATGTTATTTTTCACCTCGGGATTAAACATTCACAGGGTTATTCAGAGAGCGGTGAAAAGCAGGAGAATAACTGGAGAAGTGAAAATTATAGGTCAAAATAGCCAAACCAGAAAAATTCTCCCATTTAACTCACTTTCCAAATTGGCTATTTGGTCTAGATTGTTCTCTTCTCCTGCCAGTTCTCCTGGCTTTCACCTCTCTCTCAGGGTTGTTCAGAGAAAGGTGAAAACCAGGAGAATGGCAGGAAAAGAGAACAATCTGGACCAAATAGCCGATTTGGAAAGTGAGATAAGGCTAGGGTCAGACTAACGCATTTTTCACAGCGACCGTCAAAAAGTGCGTCCGAACGCATTGCCTTATTTTTTCACGGAATGCGCGAAAACGGTCATACGATGTGCATTTTTGTGCGTGATTTTTTACGGATCCAAACCAGGAAACTTTGGGTGTCTGGTCGTTATGTTGGCTGGACATGAGCAGGGTCTGACGTCTCCAAATCACGCACACACGCTGCTAGTGGACGCAGCGCACTCTGTACGTCCGTACTAGCGGTTCTGCGTTCTCGAAAAAATTCGTTCATTTTCCACTTGCGTTGCGCAGCCGGACTTTCGTGCGACCGTACTTCGTATATTGGCTGTCATTGCCCGGCATTTGATGCTAGTGCGGCCGTGATTAAGTGCGCCTAAACGCATGTTAAAAATTCGCTAGTCTGACCCTAGCCTAAATGGGAGAATTTTTCTGGTTTGGCTATTTTGACCTAGAATTTTCCATTTTCCAGTCATTCTCCTGCTTTTCACCGCCAAAAAATCAGTAAACTTTTTCTGCGTGTCCAAAAATGTCTCCTCTTTTCATACAGACTGCCGCCCCAAGCAGTTGTTTATGGATATATTAAAGGAAAAGCATTTACCGTCATTTGAAATGTCATTTTTTGGTTTTTACATATTTCTATACATCCTAGAAATCCGCCACTTCACGGGCAGGTTATGGGGACCTCCTAGGCACGATATTTGAAGGAATTTTTCATTTTTATTTTTAACCCTTATTTCATGGAAAACTCATTGTCCCTTTAAAAACGTTTTTTTTAAAACTTTTTGTCCTTGTTTCCTGTCCCCCAGGGCACTACCCAGACCCCCATACACTTTTTATGGCAAAGCATATATGCCCTCTTGGAGCGCACTCTAAAAACCGAATTTTCAGCCCCATTGACTTGTATGGGGTCCGAGTTCGGGTTCGGACCAGAACATTTGGAAAGTTCGGGTTCGGCTTCAAACCGAACTCGGGGAGTGTTCGGCTCATCCCTAGTTGCCACAGGAGTCCATCATGGTGATATCACGGAGCTGGTGGATGTTAGAGACCTTGCTCTCCTCCACCTTCCATTTGAGGATGCCCCACAGATGCTCAATAGGGTTTAGGTCTGGAGACATGCTTGGCCAGTCCATCACCTTTACCCTCAGCTTCTTTATCAAGGCAGTGGTTGTCTTGGAGGTGTGTTTGGGGTCGTTATCATGTTGGAATATGCCCTGCGGCCAGTCTCTGAAGGGAGGGGATCATGCTCTGCTTCATGGGCATCCGCAGAAATTTTTCCAGGGGTGGGCAAAATTTTAATGGCATCCATATTCTGCCCTTTTGACAATGTCATGAAGGGGACAGTTATAAAATAAAGCGTAGTAATACAGAGGCTGCAAAACATGATGCAAGTCTAATAAAAGAATAAAGGTGTAAGTGTCTGATCTGAATGTTGCATTTTCTAGTCTGTTAACGCCATTCAATGCACCGCACTAGTCACACACCCAGGATCAACGCACTAAAGGGAGGGTCTGTAACTGATGTTACCACAATGCTCTGCAGTAGTACAGCACTGTCTCCACGTGGGATGCATCTGCCATGCTGCAGCTGCAAACTCAGGTGAGGTGACACTACTGCAGGTGAGTTACTGGAGTGCAGTAAGATCCTGCCTGGTGGTGTCATCTACAGGGTGTCATCCGGGTTCATCCTGCACCCACTTTCCCTCGACCTGTTCACTGCAGACGCCCGCAGATAAGAGCTGGAGCAATACTCACAGTTCGCTTGTTCATACATCGCGCAATGCACTAAAATGCTGAATTCTGCGCTGCGGAACACTCTCCCTCCTGTCTATCCTCAGCGAAGGCAGCTCTAGACCTGGTCAGGATGAGGCGAAACTGAAATGAGTGGCCATAGGAGTAGAGATGAGACTTTTACCAAGCGTTTAGATGACGTTACAAACCTTTTTTTTTCTCCCCTTAAAAAAGACACAAGCACACCCTGAATATATGGATGAACCCCTAAAAAGACACCCACACACCCTGAATTTATGGAGGAGCCCCTAAAAAGACACCGCACACCCTGAATATATGGAGGAACCCCTAAAAAGGCACCCGCACCACCCTGAATATATAGAGGAGCCTCTAAAAAGACACCCAAACACCCTGAACATATGGAGGAACCCCTAAAAAGACACCCACACACCCTGAATATATGGAGGAACCCCTAAAAATACACCACACACCCTGACTATATGGAGGAACCCCTAAAAAGACACCCGCACACCCAGAATATATGGTGTAACCCCTAAAAATACACCACACACCCTGAATATATGGAGCAACCCCTAAAAAGACACCCACACACCCTGAATATATGTAGGCACCCTTAAAAAAAATTCTAGATTCTAGAATTAACCTAAACTCTAAAATTATCCCTAAGGGTAACCCTAGCACTAGACTTAACTCCAAGATTAACCCCTAATGTTAAAACTAATCCATAGTCAAATACACCCACCCCCAAAAAAAACTACAATAGCTTTTTGTTTAAAAAAAATCTTTATTCATTCTCACCATACACTGATCCAGGAGAGCTTCTCTCTCTCTGTCTCTCCTTGTTCCCAGCCAGCACCACATGCTGCAATCACGTGACACCCTGCAGCCAGTCACGTGGTGGGAGAGGAGACGGGGAGGAGCCTGCAGCAAATCATCCTGTTAACCAGAGATGAAAAGTGCTGCGGGCTGTGCTTTGAGTGATGGGCAGTTCCAGGGGGGGGCACGTTCCACGTTCCAGGGGCCCCCCCCTGCCCCATCCTGTGGACGCCCATGCTCTGCTTCAGTATGTCACGGTACATGTTGGCATTCATGATTCCCTCAATGAACTGTAGCTCCCCACTGCTGGCAGCACTCATGCAGCCCCAGACCATGACACTCCCACCACCATGCATGAGTGTAGGCAAGACACACTTGTCTCTGTACTCCTCACCTGGTTGCCACTAGGGATGAGCTGTTCGGTTCGATCGGTTCAGAGTTCGCATCGAACATAGCCTGTTCGCATGTTCACGAACTACGAACATTTCCGTGTGTTCGCCGCGTGTTCGCCCACAATGCACCACAACGAACCACAATGCATTTTTCCACAGGCCTGAAGCTCGTAATTGGCAACAGCCTTGCACCTGACCACAGGTCTGGTGCAAGAAAGGTTCAACACTATGCCAATCACGGCTCAGAGTCCTGATTGGGGAAATTTTGCCAAATCATGGGCTCACAGAGCTAAGTCCCGCAGCACATTATATAAGGTTTCCACGCAGCGCTTCTACACGCATTTGCAGGGCCGCATTAAGCGTATCATGGGCCTGGTGCTGAGGATTTTTGTGGGCCTTTTTATAGATACTGAGGCAACAATCGGTCTGCTCTGCTTTCTCATTGAGAGTCAGGTGGTGCACTGGCATATGTCACGCTATGACAACGTCAGCGCGACTAGAAAACCTGACTGGTGACTCTGACGTGGTGTGCTATGATGTATAGTGTGAGTTACAGCGCGCCGGGTCACAAGCCTCCTACTAGATTAGCGTGCGTAGCACATATGAGTCAGTCACTGCCTGGAGACAGACTGACAATACTTGGGGTGGCGGCGGGGTCCCCAGACCAAATAGAGCAATGGCTCCCCTATGACTGAAATCTAAACGAATATTTACACTGTTTAAATTTAGTTATAGCCTTGCGATGAAACATGAGACGATAATGATATATCTTGAATCTGCTGCGTCCGCTGAAAAAAAGAATACATTATATTTCTATGATAAAACATGTCTTCAAAACATTTAAACGTGACGAGCACAAAAGATGGTGAGTGGTGAGAGTAGGAGTGTCTGACTGACTGGTGGCAGTGCCTGCTGGCTCCAGACATCCCAATCTGCAAAAACTCATTTTTTAATTTGTTGTTTCGATGGGTTTCAATGGGCAGAACAGGGAAAAAAGTTACCGTCCAAGAGCTTACAATCTAAGCGCTTCAGAAAATTACACCAGTAAGACAAAGTTAGGGTGGATTTAAAATAGGATTGATGGAGGATCCTTGTGCAGAGCCTCCATTCTCCAGTGGACTGCAACTCCCATGATGCTGTTTCCTATGGTGACTGGCCTCTGCATTTCATTCAGAAGGCTCTGTCTTTTATATTTCTTAAATAATTCATTCTGTGCCTCCCTCCATGTCATGGCACCGGTCCTCCCTGCATGGGGCATACAGATAAACTGTCTGCACACACAGCCCCCCCCTCCCCATCATACCTGCAGTAAGAGCTCTTACAGGCCAGGGTGTCCGTCGTGTCCGCCTCCTCCTCCTTGCTCCTCTGCATGACCGCACGCACACAGCCCAGAGCCCTCCAGCCAGGCCATTTATGACACATTAAAGGCCAGCACGTGTCACAGCACAGGCGCCCGTCGCTGTGTTTGTCCGTGCGCAGGCAGGGTGAGATCCCCCGGGAGCTGTGCCAGTGTACTCTCTACCACTCAGCCCCAGCCAGACCTGCACACCTTAGGATGCCTGCAGCTCGTCCTCCTCGTGATGCGCTGCTGGCTTAAGGGAGAGGCAGGGAAAAGACAGTGCTGGGTGAGCGGATTCATCCGCACGCAGGCGCACTGTAAGGTTTCCTTCCCCAGTAAGGAAATGAGCAGGCACGTGCAGACTCCGGCGGGGCATGTGACCGGTCACGTGTTGATCTCTTCCCCTCCGTATACCATGGCCTGACAAAGCTGCCACCACGCAAGACGGCTGAGCCGCTGGGGACGCATCATCTGGATCCGACGGCTGCATCAGCCTCGCAGTGTGTGGCAGGCCTATCGACCGGCCACAGGCTCAACTTCAGTCCGTGGATCATCCTCCCTGCTCTGGGCCTATTTTCACAACGGGGCCTGGAGCGGCCGCTCCATCCGCCCCTATGTTAATCCGGCCCTGCGCATTTGAGAGGAGATTTCATAGGAGATTGTTGTTGTGTGTTCTTACTGCCGGTCTGCCACGCTACTGGGGGGGTTCTGGGGGGTCTCATTTCTACCAAATATCTGGGAATTGAGGTGATCTGTGTCTTGTCACTGCCAGCAAGTATTTTGGGGGTCACTAATTTCTACAAAATATCTGGGAATTGAGGTGATCTGTGTCTTGTCACATGGCCAGTACCATGCAGTATTTTGGGGGTCACTAATTTCTACAAAATATTTCTGGGAATTGAGGTGATCTGTGTCTTGTGACTCACTGCCAGTACCACGCAGCATTTTGGGGGTCACTAATTTCTACAAAATATCTGGGAATTGAGGTGATCTGTGTCTTGTCACACAGCCAGTACCACGCAGTATTTTGGGGGTCACTAATTTCTACAAAATATCTGGGAATTGAGGTGATCTGTGTCTTGTCACACAGCCAGTGCCACGCAGTATTTTGGGGGTCACTAATTTCTACAAAATATCTGGGAATTGAGGTGATCTGTGTCTTGTCACACAGCCAGTATTTTGGGGTCACTAATTGCTACAAAATATCTGGGAATTGAGGTGATCTGTGTCTTGTCACACAGCCAGTGCAATGCAGTATTTTGGGGGTCACTCATTTCTACAAAATATTTCTGGGAATTGAGGTGATCTGTGTCTTGTGACTCACTGCCAGTACCACGCAGTATTTTGGGGGTCACTAATTTCTACCAAATATCTGGGAATTGAGGTGATCCGTGTCTTGTCACTGCCAGCAATTATTTTGGGGGTCACTAATTTCTACAAAATATCTGGGAATTGAGGTGATCTGTGTCTTGTCACACAGCCAGTGCATCGCAGTATTTTGGGGGTCACTAATTTCTACAAAATATTTCTGGGAATTGAGGGGATCTGTGTCTTGTGACTCACTGCCAGTACCACGCAGTATTTTGGGGGTCACTAATTTCTACCAAATATCTGGGAATTTAGGTGATCTGTGTCTTGTCACACAGCCAGTGCCACGCAGTATTTTGGGGGTCAGTAATTTCTACCAAATATCTGGGAATTGAGGTGATTTGTGTCTTGTCACTGCCAGCAAGTATTGTGGGGGCCACTAATTTCTACAAATTATTTGGGAATTGTTATAATCCGTGTGTTCTCACTGGCTGCCACCCATCAGGGGATCTCACTGATTTATAGAAGGTCTCTGAGACTTGTAATTTGTGTCTTCTCACTGCCACACATCAGGGGGGTCACACTGATTTATAGGAGGTTTCTGCGACTTGTAATCTATGTCTTCTCACTGCCAGCAATCAGGGGGTCACACATACTTGTAGCAGATTTATGCGAATTGTAATCTGTGTCTTCTCACTGCCACTCATCAGGGGGTCACACTGATTTATAGGAGGTTTCTGTGATTTGTAATCTGTGTCTTCTCACTGCCACACATCAGGGGGTCACACTGATTTATAGGAGGTTTCTGCGATTTGTAATTTGTGTCTTCTGACTGCCACTCATCAGGGGGTCACACTGATTTATAGGAGGTTTCTGCGATTTGTAATCTGTGTCTTCTCACTGCCACCCATCAGGGGGTCACACTGATTTATAGGAGGTTTCTGCGATTTGTAATCTGTGTCTTCTCACTGCCACACATCAGGGGGTCACACTGATTTATAGGAGGTTTCTGCGACTTGTATTCTGTGTCTTCTCACTGCCACCCATTAGAGGGTCCCACATACTTCTAGCAGATTTATGCGAATTGTAATTTGTGTCTTCTCACTGCCACCCATCAGGGGGTCTCAATGATTTATAGGAGGTTTCTGGGAATTGTAATCTGTGTCTTGTCACTGGCTGCCAGCTATCAGGGTGTTTCACTGAGTTATACCAGAGTTCTGTAAATCTTTAATCTTTATACCAGAGTTGAATCAGAGTTCTGTATATATTTAATCTATATATCACTCACCATGTCTGAAAGTACAAAAAGGACAGGCAGACGCTCCCAGACACAGATAAGAGGGCAAGCAGCCCCTGTGTCGAGAGGCTGTGTCTCTGGACGTGGTGCATCCTCTGCAGGGGCACGCTTGTCCTTCTAACTGGTGCTGGCCTTCTTAAGCAGCAGCAACATACAGAGGATTTGGTGGATTGGCTAACCAGGCCATCCTCATCCTCCGAGTCCTCTGCCAGCCAGGCTTCTAGTGGTTTACAGTACACCTCAGCTGCCAAAGCATCTAATGCAGCCTCCATGTCCACAGCTACTCCTGCCGTAGCCTCGCTATCACACACGGAGGAGTCAGCTGAATTGTTTGACTACAATGACAGTGACATGCTGCTTGAGGATGCGCAGCAAGTACAGTGCTCTGATTCAATCTCTGAGGTTGAGGAAGGGAGTATAATCAACCTAGAGGAAGGGGGTGCCAGTGATGACACACAAATAACTGGCACTCATGTTGCCCCAGCAGCTGCAGCATACTGCTAAAATGGCTCCAGTGACGAGGAGACAGGGGGTGATGATGACAATGATGATGAGGTCACTGACTCCACCTGGGTGCCAGATCGAACAGAGGAATCAAGTGAGGAGGGGGAGGAGGAGGAGGCACAGCAAACACGAGGCACAACATCTTCTATGACCAACCGTAGCACTAGCCAGTCCAAGGCATCAGATGTCAGAGCTGCTCAGGTGCAGAGCGCTGTTGTCTCAAAGCACACCTCCAGGAACTCTGCTGTCTGGGAGTTCTTTAAGAAATGTGCAGCAGACCCCACCATTGCTATTTGTAATCTATGTCAGATGAGGCTCTAGCGTGGGAAAGACACCGGTGATTGGGTACAACTTGCTTGAGGTGACATAAGACCTCCTGCCACACATCCCGTTGGCGCAAAACTTTGCATAGGTCCTCCTCCTCCTCATCTGTCTCTACCCCCACTGTATGTCCTGCCATATCATTGCCTGCTATAACCTCCACTGACAGGGATGATGCTACAGTAATGGATGTACCAGCTCCTTCCTCACAATGTGACAGCATCCCATCAGCTGAAGATTTACACAGTCAGATTACATTGCCCCAGCTGCTGCAGCGTAAGAAAAAATACAGTCCCAACCATCCCCAAGCCCAGCGTCTAAATGCCAGCTTAGCAAAATTACTCACATTGCAGCTGCTGCCTTTCCAGTTGGTGCACTCTGCTTCCTTCCGTGAATTTGCTGAATGTGCTGTACCACAGTGGCAGGTTCCAAAACGCCATTACTTTTCACGGAAGGCCATTCTAGCACTATACCAGCACGTGGAAGACAATGTTATCGAGTCATTGGAAAGGAAGTCAGCAGCAAGGTGCATGTGACTTTAGACACGTGGTCCAGCAAGCATGGACAGGGTCGTTACATTTCCTTCACGGCACACTGGGTAACTCTGATTGCAGCTGGGAGGGATCCAAGACGGGGCTCTGTGCTGGAGCTTGTTCATCCACCACGCCTCCAGAAAGCTGCTTGTATGAGGTCTGTCTGCTCCATCACCACCTCTCCCTCTTCCTCCTCCTCCTCCTCCTTCTGTGTCTCTGGCGAAGTGGCAGTTAAACCGACGCCTGACAGGGTCTACGCAATGGCTCAAGCAAAAAGAAGCCATACTGTGCTTGAGATGGTTTGTTTAGGGGACAGGAGCCACACCGGGCCAGAAAATCTGTCAGCTCTGCAGGGGCAGGTGCAGAGATGGTTAACACCACGCCAGCTTCAGCTGGGAATGATCGTCTGTGATAATGGCAGCAACCTTCTCTCCGCCCTACGCAAGGATAAATTGAAGCATGTACCATGCCTAGCACACGTCCTAAATCTAGTGGTACAGCGTTTCCTAACCAAGTACCCTGGGCTGGCAGAGCTTCTCAGCCAGGTCAGAAAAGTCTGCAGCCACTTCAGACGGTCATTCCCAGCAAGCGTTCGCCTGGCAGAAATTCAAAGAGAATTCCACCTTCCCACAAACCGTCTGATCTGTGATCTGCCCACCAGGTGGAACTCGACATTAGCAATGCTGCAGTGTCTGCACAAGCAGCAGAGGGCCATCGACGAGTACCTGTGTGAGTATGGCACAAGGACAGGTTCAGGTCAACTTGTTTCCCCCCCCCCACAGTGGCTGATGATCAAAGATGCATGCACTGTACTGTCACCATTTGAGGAGGCAACGAGGATGGTGAGCAGGGACAGTGCATGCATCAGTGACACAATTCCTTTAGAGTTCCTGCTGGAGCACACTGCGGAGAATTATAGATGTGGCTCTAGAGGCAGAGCAGTGGGAGGAAGAGGAGGCCTTCCCTAGCTCTCAAGGCCCTAGTCTTTACGCAGACAGCATTCCTGCAAGTCCTCCTCAGATCAGACAGGAGGAGGAGGAGGAGGAGGAGGAATATTTAAGTAGTGGGGGCATTGAAGGTGGGGATTCCTCAAGGGAGGGTTTCGTGTGCCCAGAAACACAAGGGCTAGTGCGTGGCTGGGAGGATGAAGTGCACGATACGGTCATCCTCATTGACCAGGAAGACTCGGAAGCTAATGCCACCTCCAACCTACGCTGCATGGGCTCCCTTATAATGCAAAGCCTGCTAAAGAACCCCAGGATTCGTGCTATCAAGGAGAGGGATCATTACTGGTTGGCAACCCTTCTTGATCCACGATACAAGGGTAAAGTTGCAGAGCTCATCCTGCCCGCACAGAGGGAGCACAGGATGAAAAAACTTGAGGACGCTCTAAAGCGACACTTGTGTAACACCTTTCCAGGCACTGGTAGGTTACCAAGTGATGACACAGGTGCTTCTGAGGCTGCGGATGATCAGGGGAATAGTGGTGAAGGCCAGGGCCACTTGACTGATGGCTTTTTAAATTTTTTTAGTCCACGTCGCCCAGGGACGTCAAATGTAGGCACCCATTGCCAGTGTCTTCACCATATGGTGCAGGACTACCTAGGGGCAAGGGCAGACCTGGATACCTTTCCAGCAGATGATCCACTGGCTTACTGGGTGTTGAGATTAGATCGCTGGCCAGAACTTAGCCAATATGCTATGCAGCTACTAGGTTGCCCTTCATCTAACGTGCTTTCTGAAAGGACATTCAGTGCCGCTGGAGGTTTTGTCAGAGACAAGAGTGCGTCTGTCCACCAACTCTGTAGACCGGCTGACATTTATAAAAATGAATCAGTCCTGGATCAGCAGTTATCAATCCCCTGATGCTGACGTAACGGAATAGATCGGGGATGTCTTCTGCATTCCCAAAACCTCCAGCACTGAACTCTTCCACAAAAGGGTTACGGTGTGAATGCACTTGCTGCCATGAAAGGCACAATATTTGGTTGCACTGACGCCTGTGCCAGATTTATATAATTTAAATTTTTTGAACCACAGGGTCCAACCCTGCACTCTTCCACAATACTACAGAGGGGTTACTGTATGATGGTACTTGCTGGCCTGGCAGTCTGGCACCAAATGCACAATATCTGGGTGCACTGACGCCCATTACCAGATTCATATCTTTTTAATATAGGACCGCAAGGTCCACCCCTGCACTCTTCCACAATACCACAGAGGGGTTACTGTATGATAGTATTTGCTGGCCTGGCAGTCTGGCACCAAAAGCACAATATCTGGGTCCACTGACGCCTTTACCAGATGCATATCTTTTTAATATAGGACCGCAAGGTCCACCCCTGCACTCTTCCACAATACTACAGAGGAGTTACTGTATGATGGCACTTGCTGGCCTGGCACCAAAGGCACAATATTTGGGTGCACTGCCACTGATGCCTGTATCAGATTCATATCCTCAGAGGGGTTACTGTGTGACGGCACTGTTGCCGATGCTAAAGGCCCAATTTTAAAGCACCTATTGTTACTTTCATCCAAAGCCTGCATAAGTTTCACAATAATTTAGCCAAAAAATCACTAAACTTTTCCTGCGTGTCCTAAAATGTCTCTTCTTTTCATACAGACTGCCGCCCCAAGCAGTTGTTTATGGATAGATTAAAGGAAAACCATTTACCGTCATTTGATATGTCATTTTTTGTTTTTTACATATTTCTATACATCCGAGAAATCCGCCACTTCACGGGCAGGTTATGGGGACCTCCTAGGCACGATATTTGAAGGAATTTTTCATTTTTATTTTTAACCCTTATTTCATGGAAAACTCACTGTCCCTTTAAAAACGTTTTTTTTTTTTACTTTTTGTCCTTGTTTCCTGTCCCCCAGGGCACTACCCGGACCCCCATACACCTTTTATGGCAAATATCTAGCATATATGCCCTCTTGGAGGGCACTCTAAAAATCTAATTATCAGTCCCATTGACTTGCATTGAGTTCGAGTTCGAATCCGAACATTTGAAAAGTTCGAGTTCGAGCGCAAACCGAACTCATTGGGTGTTCGGCTCATCCCTAGTGGTGAGGTGCCGGTACTGAGTACCCCCTGAAAAAAAGCCCTGAGTTTATTCCTTATATTCTTAGGGCCCTATTACACTCTTAATGCAAATGTTAATGCTCACCTGCGTGAGCATTAACGTTTGCCGCGGTATTTACCGCATATTACGATCGAAACGCAAACAGGGTTAAAAAACCTGTTTGCGTTTGGTACCTTGTGCTCCTCTACGCGAGGTTACTGTACTTTGCGCTCCCTGTACTTAACATGGGGAGCGCAAAGTGTTAATCAGCGCTGGATTACAAACTCCCAGCGCTGATTAACACCTGGCTCTGGTTAGCGAAAGGGTAACCAGAGCCAGAACCTGGTGTTAACGGATTCCGCTTCCAAGGAATAAAAAAAAAAAAAAAAAACAGCCTTTACTCACCCTCTGTTCTGCGGTGAGGACCACGACTCTGTCCGCCGCCTCTGTCCTGCGGGAGCAGGGAAAGACTGGGAGAAAAAGTCCCCGCAGTCTCTGCCTGTGTATCACTATGCCAACCGGCCGATCTCGCGAGGCGAGATCCGGCTGGTCATGTGACTGGCAGGGGGAACTCAATGGAGTCCTATGAACTCCATTGAGTGGATGCTCGCGGCTGCGCTCAGCGCTGCCGTGAGCATCCCTGATTTTAACGGGCGGAAACAATGCAGGCAGCATTTTTTACACCTGCATTGTAATCTAGCGTTAAAACGCGGACGCAAGGGGGAAAACTGCGGGCGCAGTTTTTCCTCCCTTGCGCCCGCGTTTTAACCCGAAGATTGTAATAGGGCCCTTAATAGGGTCTTCTTTTAATTTACCATATGTTATATTGTCGTTAAGGATACGCAATACTTCTTCGTTATAAGTTTATTTAGATAGGATAACAGTCCCGCTCCCCTTATCAGCGGGTTTTATGGTTTTTGTGTGGTCTTTTTGGAGATCTCTCAAGGCTTTATTTTCTTCTCTGGTCAAATTGAAATTCTTTTCTTTCATGGACATTTTTTCTATGTCCGTCATTACAAGGTTTTTCAATATTTTAATCTCATTTGGAAAAATTTGGATTTTATTTTTAGATCTGTATGGATAATGGGACTTTGATCTTGTATTATATTTCTCACAAGGGGATTTTTTTGAAAGAACTCTTTTAGGCAGAGTTTACATTTAAACCTTTGTAAATCGATATAAACACCAAATTTATCTAATTGGTTGGTGGGAGTGAATTTCAGACCCTTATGCAAAACACTGATTTCTGAGTTGGAAACAATTTTATGGCTTAGAATGAATATACCATTTGTTGTTATCTTCTTTTCCTCTTTTCTTTTGCAAACTCATTTTGCGCTCTTTCTTCTTTTGATCATTCCCAAGGTCTCCCCCCCTCACTTTCTAATCTTACATACTACTCTCCTTGCCTCTCTCTTCTGTTCAATGTTCCAAAAAAACTCTTCCTCTGAGCTGTCTTTGAGAGCTGAGAACCTATTTGACAGGGGGATATTGTTGTTTTCAATCCCATCTCTTTCTCTTATCCTTATCCCCCCATCTGGGGTGGAGTTTTATTCCCCATAATTACGGTGATCTTTATTCGGGGAAGGATATCCATCCTCTCTTCTATCTTTTGCCCATCTCGCTGGAGATTGTCTTCTCCCCAACCCGATCTATCTCCACTATCATTTCGATAAATATGTCTTTTGTAAATATTTTGATTCCTTCCTTGATTGAAACTCCTATAGTTCTACCTTGGTGGAATCCACCATAGCCTTTCTCGTGTTCTACTCTCCAATCCTCTTTATATCGATAGTTATTGTTTCTTCTGTCATCCCATCTATAGTTCCTGAAAGGTATTTTAATATGATAGGTAGTTTTTTAATTTTTGCATTAGTGTGAAATCCCCCCTCCTTGTTCCAGCACGGTGTCTGTTCAATTTCGTTTCCTCTCGAGGCTAGTCAGCGGGGTGATGGAAATAGATATCCTGTGTTAACTTCGAAATGCCCGCAAAATCTTTGTTACATGATGTAGAAATGTATCTGCTCTGATTGGTTGTTGTATCACATTCCTATGTTGGGAGTGAACACTGCAGGAAGGTTTTATATAACGAACATTTCTATTGGATGTTGAAACAATAAACGAACCTGACAGACCACGGACTGATCAGATGATAATCTGCCATATCTCGGTGTGGTTGTGTCTGTCGTCTCCTCTGATCAGAGTCTCGCAGCGCCTTACTTCTGTTTTGATATATAAGAAGAAACTTGAAAAAGGTTTATGGTAATTATAATGGAAATCTAGAATTTAACAGTTGGTGTCAGAAGTGGGATTTAATAATTAAATTGTCTGATATGATTTATTTCATGTTAAACAATTGCCTATATAGATAAAGAATCTTTGCTTCCATGGGGAGGCTGCCTGTGAGAGCCACTGTGTTGTTGTAGGACGCTCTGTTTGTTTTTCTTTGTTTATTGTTTGTTTATCTTAACTCGCCTGATAGAGAACTGTTAATGAGCGGTGACTCACTCGTTATGTTGATGTATCCTGATGAAGTTCTGGTGCTGAGTATTCGTTATGTCACTCACCCGGGAAACTGAACGATGTTTCTAGCGTTGAGTAAATGTGTCGGTCTTTGTGTCCATAGTGTAGCTCTTTTGTGTTCTGGAGTTCTGGCTCGTAGCATTTTATTTTAATTGATTAGATTTTGATTTCTTCTTATATATCAAATAATTTTATCTCCCATTGAGAGACAGTTTTTTCTTTTTCCTCTTATTTTTTTATTTTTATTTTCTTGCGCGCTGCTGCCATTTTTTCTTTATTTTTTTGCTGCATGTGTTTGCGCGCTGATTCTAAAGGATTTGCTAACTGTTATTTCTTTCAGATTGCATGTTTGTTTTTGTTTTATTTTTTATGTTGTTTCTTGCCATTGATTGCGTCTGTTTATTTAAATGTTTGTCTTTACTAACTATTAATATATGTGTTTATCTTTGATGTTTTGTATTTCGTAGTTTTGTTATTATGTTTTTTTATGTGTAATTTATGTATAGGGACTGCTTCTCTTAAAACAGGTTGCTTTGTTTCTGTCTTTACTGCCTTGCCTCGTGTAAAAAAAAAAAAGCACAGGAGATGGAGACAATAGGGCTTTACTTTTACAGTAAATTTCAAAAATGACTGCTTTTTTTTATTCTTAGCTCATGTTTGAAAGATGAACATAGAAAGTCAATACTCTGACAAGGCAGGTTACACGTGAATGTTATGTTATAAGTTGATGTATGATATATAAAAAATTAGTGTATCAAGGTGATGGGCTCAATCTGCCTTAATATAAGTTGGTCGTTTATTTTCCTCTGGTCTTTGTTTGAGTCCAGCACTAAGGGATTGACCACACCTTAATATAGGTTATATGTTTTGCCAAAATGGCTGACTGAGATCATTTACAGTTTTGTAACTTGTATAATGGAATATATATGTAGGTTCATGTTTAGTTGTTTGGAATCTAAGAGGATGAAGTGATATAAAGCTGAAGGATTTGAGTGAAAGTTTGAAGGAAAGCGCCTACAGGTTTAGTAGCGCTGTACAAAGGAATTTAGGCAGATTTCAAATGAGAGAAGGTGGTTTTTTTTGTTTTAATTTAGTTGACTAAGGGAGATGGAAGGTTGTAGTTTGGTATCTGAGTATTGTTTGATTGTTTTCTTTTTCTGCAGTGGTAGCCAGATGTCTAGTTTTATTTTTTGCTGTCTGATGTTTTTGTCTTTTGGTGTGAAGTACAAAAACGTATAACTGTGCCCCCATTGAATATTCTTGGAGGGAATAAAACAGGTTGTAAAATAGCTGCACAAACACCTCACGTTTGAATGTTTGTTTTTAACCAATATCCTTAATAAAGATTATTGATGTTTATTAAGAATTTTTTTCTCCGAGTTTCCTCTAAGAACTTTGCGCTAATTAATGCGTCAAGTTTTAAACATGCCCTTCTATACTTTCTTTCCCAGTTCATGAGATTTTTGTTGTGTTTTTTTATTTGAATTGAAGTTCACGTTCTTTTCCTAGTCTCCTCCATTTTGTCTCTCTCATGATCCCTCCTCTCCTCCGTGTTGTCTCTCTCATGACCCCTCCTCTCCTCCATTTTTTCTCTCTCATGACCACTCCTTTTCTTTGTGTCCAAAAATGTGTTGCATTTTTTTTCTCCATTTTAAAAGTATTTTAACCATATGAATTTTAAAGTTTTTGACAGGTTAATAATACATTTTTTTCCCAAGTTTTTACTTTAGGTGAAAATTACCCATGCATGCCAACTTTGATCAAGCTAGATGGAAGATTATGTGATACCAATATTGATAAAGCTGTTGGAATTGAAGGAAATTTACTCAAACATATTATCATTTCACATTGCAATGTTACATCAACCGGATAATAAGGAATTATCAGACACCAGGCAATAAAACATTCTAGTTTATCGACAACTCATCAATAAATCATGCGATTAAAGAAGATCATTGATTTGGAAATAAAACTTAAAACATGTCAGTTTTACAAAACTGTTATTTTCAACCAAGAAGACAGAAGACAAAGAAAGAAGATAATGTATTTTTATATGCTGATGGATTATCTTTGTGTTGTCGTCTAAGTGATAATTATTTTGTGTCTTTTATTATTTTATTATTATTGTTGTTTGGTTACAATCAATATTGTTCAAATTCCCTGACACATTTAGGATTATTGAAGATCACATCCAATTAAATTAGAGTTAATTAATGTATTTAGGAACATATAATTTAATGCATTTGCATAAATACGTTTCCTGACATATATAGTGGTAAATGGAAAGTTTTAATTCGGTAAAATTATAGTTGTTTTCATTTTTTTTTATTTCATTTGAGGATTGGTGTGTTTTATAAACACCAGGTTTGTTTCAAAACACCGAACAAGATTGAATAGGATAGTAATTAAATATTTTTTTTTATATTTAAAATGGGTGGAATATGCACTTCGGCTATTTCCCTTTTGAGCCAAAGTTGCGTATATATATATTTTTCTCTAACAATGAGTCAGAAGTAGTATAATTTTTTTCTCTTTGCGTGAGGCCGATAGGCTTTGCAGGGAAATTTAAAAATTTATTATCTGTGTCTCTTGTGTAAATTAAAAATGTTATTGTTTTCGTGCATTTGAGAGTGACAATGAATGAATGGATGTATATGATTAGCGGGGTATACCATATTTTCTTTTCTTTTTTATTTTATTTATTGTTGCTACAACCGTATCGCATCATCAAGAAACCTGACAGTCACAATGACTGCATATGGAACGAATCATGGACATTTTGTGTCAAGGTCAAAGGTCACAGGTAATAAGCAACCAGCGCAAAGAGACAGCTTGTTCAGGAGTCCCTATGGTGGGAGCTCTGATGATATTTAATGATTATGCGTCTCAAGCTGGGATGTTGAAAAAGACCAGACCTTGATCTCGCACTGTGGACTACGGTATTAGATTATGGAATATTATTTTTTTTATTTAATCCCCTAGATAAGTGTGAGAAAGGAATGGATTTTGGAAAATGAGAATGTATTTCTTGAGAGTGTGTATGAATGCAGGTGTGTATGCGTTTTGTGGAGTGAAGCTGAACATAGGAAAACACACAGATATAGATCTGACTCATGTTGATTATTAGATAAATAACCTTTTACATTCAAGTTATTATATTTTTCTTGTTCGGTGAAGTACATTTTGGGAAATGGGAATAAATAGTTATTCAATGTCTAGATTAGGTATTTTGGCCCAAACTCCAAGTGTGGTTCGCTGGTAGAGTGAATCTAGATAGATAAGTATATTTTATGCTCATAAAGGGCCTCCTTGGGGAATCCCTTTCGTATATCGTAAAGGTATTAGGCGAGGATACTATGGCCCCAGATATAATTAGTTTAATTGTCTAGTTTGTTTTATCCATTTTAGTGACCACGATTGTATATGTGATCAATGAGACGATTGAAAGGTATTTTAATATGATAGGTAGTTTTTTAATTTTTGCATTAGTGTGAAATCCCCCCCTCCTTGTTCCAGCACGGTGTCTGTTCAATTTCGTTTCCTCTCGAGGCTAGTCAGCGGGGTGATGGAAATAGATATCCTGTGTTAACTTAGAAATGCCCGCAAAATCTTTGTTACATGATGTAGAAATGTATCTGCTCTGATTGGTTGTTGTATCACATTCCTATGTTGGGAGTGAACACTGCAGGAAGTTTTTATATAACGAACATTTCTATTGGATGTTGAAACAATAAACGAACCTGACAGACCACGGACTGATCAGATGATAATCTGCCATATCTCGGTGTGGTTGTGTCTGTCGTCTCCTCTGATCAGAGTCGCGCAGCGCCTAACTTCGGTTTTGATATATAAGAAGAAACTTGAAAAAGGTTTATGGTAATTATAATGGAAATCTAGAATTTAACAGTTCCTACCCCATCCTTCTACCCGGGGTTCTTTATTCTCATCATTATTCCCTTTATGTTCTGTGATGGAATGACATATTCCATCATAGCCACAGCGAAACTCTTCAACAGTCACACTGTAATGAAATCGGGATCGTCTTTCTCCGAAGTAGGTGTTTTATGGAATCTAAGACCTCTAGGTGTTATCTTATCTTTTCTATATTTTTCAAGAGTTGCTATCTCTAGTTTCATTTTTGTCTCTTTTATTAGATCTTTTGACATTTTCATTGGTGGATTTTTGTGGTTGGGACACTGTCAGGGTAATCCAAAGAGATCCGAATTGCTGGAGAAAGGTAACCGAATGCTGAAAATCAGCGTTCGGTTACCTTTCTTGTCAATTCGGCTATCCAGAGAGCAGGCAATTCGCCAAATCCTGACGAATTGCCTGCACATACAGTGCCTGTTCAGTGCCTGTTCGAGGGCAGTGAATCCCCATAAAAAAGCAATGCTTCGGCTATTCAGAGAACACAAACCAGCAGTGAAAGGTTCCCGAAATGCTCTGCCATTCGGTGGTTTAATTCGGCAGGTTTATTCAGGCGAATCCCATAGGCTTCAATGTTAAAAATATTCCCGTTTTAATTCAATATCTAATAAACCATTGATTATAAAATTCTGCAGTAAAGAGTTTCTTTATTTATAGATTTTTTAGGATATTTTAAGCATTGTTCTGGATTTTTTTAAGTTTACTTATTTCTTCTGTAACAGCCCTTTTTATTATCATTCATTGGACCACATATGTAAATTTCAGACATTTTCGCTCACTAGTTTGTTTGCAAACAGCGTTTCACTTTTCAAACATTCAAGCAAACTGTTTTGCTAATTTATTCACTGCCTTCATCTGCAGTGTCGACTTTTTCCGGCGGCTGCGCTGCGTGTGATCAGCTCCTGCTTGGGTTTTTCCGGCGTTTTCGGCAGGTTAATCCAGATGTTTTTGCGGGTTTTCGGTGTGCATTCTCTGGTTTTTGCAGTTCGTTTTCGGCGGGTTTGCGGTGACCTTTCCCTGCAATTCAGGGACCCTGTGGTGCTTGCTGAATACACCGCAGGGTCGCCGAAATGGGATCGGCAAAACTAACCGAATTGAAGAGAACGAAAAAGTCACCGAACGTGCGGTGACTTTTCGATTCTCTTTGAATTACCTGTATGTTTGTATTACCAAACATAGTTTAAACATTACTACCAATCTTGCTAAAACTTGAGAGTGACATTTTCAGGCAGCTGTGGTACCACTAGGGGAATATAATATCAATCTATATATATAAACGCGAAAGTCCTGACTGACTGACTGACTGACTCATCAACGCCCAGCTGAAACCATTTAACCTAGGAACGTGAAATTTTGAAGGTGCACTGTTTTTATGATGTAGGCACCCACTAAGGAAGGATTTTTGGAAACTCCGCCCCTAAGGGGGTGAAAAAGGGGTTGAATATTTTAAACAGGATACCTATAGCTCAAAAACAGAAGATGCTACAGATGTGAAAATCGGTATTTAGATTCGTCTTGAAAAATAAAAAAACACGTATTTTACCGTTTTTCAAAAATTCGACTGGGGGGGCGAAAAAAGGGGGTTGAATATTTTAAATATTTTAAACAAGATACCTATATCTTAAAAACAGAAGATGTTACAGACCTGAAAATCGGTATTTAGATTCTTCTTGAAAAATAAAACAACACGTGTTTTACCGTTTTTCAAAAATTCAACTGGGGGGAAAAAAGGGGGTTGAATATTTTAAATATTTTAAACAGTATACCTATATCTTAAAAACAGAAGATGGTACAGACGTGAAAATCGGTATTTAGATTCATCTTGACAAATAAAAAACTGTATTTTACCATTTTCTGAAAATTCCTTGGGGGGGCAAAAAGGGGGTTGAATACTTTTATCATAAACGCGAAAGTCCTGACTGATTGACTCATCAACGCCCAACTGAAACCGTTTAACCTAGGAATGTGACATTTTGAAGGTGCACTGTTTTTATGATGTGGGCACCCACTAAGGAAGGATTTTTGGAAACTCTGCCTCTAAGGGGGTAAAAGAGGGGGCTGAATATTTTAAACAGGATACCTAATAGCTCAAAAACAGAAGATGTTACAGATGTGAAAATCGGTATTTAGATTCTTCTTGGAAAAAAAAAACCACATAATTTACCGATTTTCAAATATTCAACTGGGGGCGAAAAAAGGGGGTTGAATATTTTAAATATTTTAAACAGGATACCTATATCTTAAAAACAGACGATGTTACAGACGTGAAAATCGGTATTTATATTCTTCTTGAAAAATAAAACAAAACGTATTTTACCATTTTTCAAAAATTCAACTGGGGGCAAAAAAAGGGGGGTTGAATATTTTAAATATTTTAAACAGGATACCTATATCTTAAAAACAGAAGATGGTACAGACGTGAAAATCGGTATTTAGATTCATCTTGACAAATAAAAAAACATGTATTTTACCATTTTCTGAAAATTCCTTGGGGGGGCAAAAAGGGGGGTTGGATACTTTTATCATAAACGCGAAAGTCCTGACTGACTGACTGACTGACTCATCAACGCCCAGCTGAAACCGTTTAACCTAGGAATGTTAAATTTTGAAGGTGCACAGTTTTTTATGATTTAGGCGCCCACTAAGGAAGGATTTTTGGAAAATCCACCCATAAGGGGGTGAAAAAGGGGGTTGAATATTTTACACAGGATACCTATAGCTCAAAAACAGAAGATGCTACAGATGTAAAAATCGGTATTTAGATTCGTCTTCAAAAATAAAAAAACACGTATTTTACCGGTTTTCAAAAATCCAAGTGGGGGCGAAAAAAGGGGGTTGAATATTTTAAATATTTTAAACAGGATACCTGTATCTCCAAAACATACGATGTTACAGTCCTGACAATTGGTATTTAGATTCGTATTGAGAAATAAAACAACACGTATTTTACCATGTTCTGAAAATTCCTCGGGGGGGGGCTAAAACGGGGGTTGAATACCTTTATCAGTACACCTATATTTCAAAAACCGAAGATGTTACGGGTGTGAAATTTGGTATTTACAATCTTCGTGAAAAAAACCAAACATGTTTTTTGCCATTTTCCACAAATCCAATTGGGGTGGTCGGGGGAAAGGGGTCTGAATACTTTTATCATTATACCTATATTTCAAAAACCAAAGATGATACAGACGTGAAATTTGGTATTTGCAATCTTCTTGAAAAATAAAAACAGGTGTTTTGCCATTTTCCAAAAATCCCAAGGGGGGGATGAAAAAAAGGGGGGCTGAATACTTTTAAACAGGATACCTATATCTTAAAAACAGAAGATGTTACATACGTGAAAATTGGTATTTAGATTCTCTTGAGAAACAAAAAAACACCTATTTTACCATTTTCCAAAAATCCAGTGGGAGGGGGAAAAAGAGGGGTTGAATACTTTTATCAGTATATCTATATTTCCAAA
The DNA here is from genome assembly GCA_009667805.1 of Leptobrachium leishanense. Classification (NCBI taxonomy): domain Eukaryota; kingdom Metazoa; phylum Chordata; class Amphibia; order Anura; family Megophryidae; genus Leptobrachium; species Leptobrachium leishanense. The sequence continues at coordinate 72,559,284 of CM019073.1, read as the reverse complement.
AACCAAAGATGTTACAGGTGTGAAAACTGGCACTTACAATCTTCTTGAAAAATAAAAAAACACATGTTTTACCATTTTTCAAGAATCCCACGTGGTGGGTGAAAAAAGGGGGTGAATACTTTTCAACAGGATACCTATATCTCAAAAACAGAAGATGTTACAGACGTGAAAATTGGTATTTATATTTGTCTTGAAAATAAAACAAAAAGTATTTTACCATTTTCCAAAAATCCAGTGGGGGGCAAAAATGGGAATGAATACCTTTATCACTATACCTATATTTCAAAAACCAATGATATTACAGGTGTGAAATTCGATATTTACAATCTTCGTGCATAAAAAAACATGTTTTACCATTTTCCGAAAATCCAGTTAAGGGGGGTGGGGGAAAGGGATGTGAATACTTTTATCGGTATACCTAGATTTCAAAAACCAAAGATGTTACAGGTGTGAAATTTGGCACTTACATTCTTCTTGAAAAATAAAAAAACACGTGTTTTACAATTTTTCAAAAATCCCAAGTGGGGGGGGGGGGGTTCTACCAAAAAAACCTCAAGTTTCTTTTAAAAAACTATTTTAACAAATCCTAAAATCCACGTGAGCGAAGCCGCGGGCAAAAGCTAGTATAGTATAATATGCAATCTATTTTACAAACTTCTCAATTTGATTATATATAAAATATATTTGCAATTTTATTACATATGATTAGTGAATCTAGTTAAATCAAGTGGTTAATTTTAATAGTGTGTATGGTGAATGATGCCGTAGAGATGCAGTATGATGTTATTGGCTAACCTATGTTATATACTATATGGTACAATGATTATTATAATTAATGTATATTATTACTATTATTGTTTGATGGGATTAAGTTATGTATATAGTTTTATTAAGGTCTATTTTGTTCTATATGAAATGTTATAGGACAAAATAGACCAAATAGACTTTAATATAACAATATACATAACCTTTATTTTTCTTGTAATAAATTTTTATTAAATATATTGTACAAGACATAAAGTAAACATAAGCAAAGGCAATGAAGCGGTACATAGAATCAAGACTGTTGCAAACAGGATAATCAATGAATCCGCACATAACATATTCCTCGTAGCTGCGATAAAGCGTGAAATGCACATTATTTTCATAAAACAAAAAAGTAGTACTCAGTCAAAGTCTGGGGATGAGAAGAAAGAGAGGGTAAAGGGGGTAGGTAAGTGGCGTGGAGTGAGAGAAGCGGAGTGTCCTCCGAGGACGTGTTAAACCAGGTAGTGGTTGCTTGGTAAGTGAATGGTAATCCCATTTAGGTAAAGGGGAGGCTAAGTGAGGAGGCGGGTCTCGGACCAATAAAACCAGCGGCGTAGGTGAACCGCATAAGTGCCAGAGGCCCTATGTATGAGGTCTTCAAGATCTCGGATGTTGTGAACTTCATGAAGCCATTCCTGCATTGTAGGGACAGTGGAGGATTTTCAGTGTCTGGGTAACATAGCTTTCGCAGCATTCAGCAACCGTATGTCTAGAGAGCATTTGTAATCTGTTGGGTCAGCTGGGGTAAGGTGCAGTAACATGGCTGCTGGTGTGAAGTCAGGAGGGGACGCTGAGACCTTACAAATGGTATTATGAAGAGAGCGCCAATATGGTTGGATCAAGGGGCAGGACCACCACATATGGAGCAAGCCTGCTTGTGGCGACTTGCATTTCCAACAGGAACTATTAGTACCGGGGGTCAAAGGCCGCTAGCGATTTAGGGGGGCGATACCATCTTGAGAGGAGTTTGTAAGCAGTTTCCTGAGACTTAGTAGTGGACGAACAGGATGTGGTGAGGGAGGATATTTGATCCCATTCCTCTGTAGTGAAGGTTAGCTGCAAGTCCTCTTCCCATTTGACATGGTAAGATGGGGCGGGGCATTGAGGTGTTGGAGCAGTCCCTAGACAACAGAAACTCTGTGGGACGGGGGGGTGAGGTCATTGGGCCAGTCTTTCAAACTGAGTCAGGGGGCGGGTGAAATAGAGTAGGAGGGCTAGTGAGTGGAGATAGGACTTAAGTCGGTGGTAATGAAATTGGGTCAGGAAAAAGTGCGGCAGCGATAATGGGACATCAGCTGGAGGTTTAAAGGTATCACCGTCAATGAAGTGGGCAGCTAGTGTAGATTGTGGCGGGTCTGAGTGGGAAGTCGGTATCAGTTTTTGAGAGAATGCCAGGAGGTGGCAGATCAGCATTCAAGGTGAGGGCCAGGGAGCAATGGGTGTGGTGTTTTTGCAGTGTCTTCCAGATGCGGAGTGTGGCGGTGATTGTAGGGAAGCCTGAAAGGGTGCGTTAGACAACCAGGGGAGAGAAGCAAGCAATCCGCTCGCTAGCGTAACCGATGTAAATATGTGTGTGTGTCTTTAAGAGCACAATGTGTGTTAATTCCCAAAATATCCCTCATTTTGGATAAGCTCCTGTAGAATAGTAAATGTCTTACCCAAAGGAATCTTTTGGTTCGTTTTTGTTTTAATTTTGTGCAGCCGTTTAGGAGTTAATGCTAGTATGCTAATGAGGCATGACCTCATTCTCTGTCAAGCCCAGGCTTTTCCTCAGAAGCACGAGGAGCTGCGTGAGGTAGGAAGTGTTTATGTGAAGGCTCTCTGATTCACATTCCCTAGAGGTTTAAATTAAACCTATGTAAAAGTTCTCAAAATATTTCTGTGTTTTAGTTTTAACCATATATATGTGTATTTGTCATGTTAGTTTTGTAGGAGATTCATGTATCTTAATTTATGTTTAGTTTGTAATTAGGGATGAGCTGTTCGGTTCGATCGGTTCGGAGTTCGATTCGAACATTGGCAGTTCGAAAGTTCGCGAACTTTGAACTTTTTGGGCTGTTCGCCAAAAGTTGAAAAAAATATATTTTTTTTATTATTTTTAAAGTGGAACCCAGACCGGGTTTTCGTGCTAACTTTGGGTCTGGAAAAATCCGGGTTTTGTGTCTTTCCCCCCTGCTAGTTAATTGCATAATTGTTTATCCAGGGGAGATAAAAAGGGAAGCCTGAAACAGGAAGTTGCTCTGGCCTGGGACTCAGACTGCATTCTGAGAGAGCGCTACAATCTGAAAGGTGTGTAACAGGTTGCTTAAAGTAATGTGGCTTGTTTGAAGTAGGCTTGTGCACCGATTTTTTTTCGGTTCGATTCGGTTCGATTTTTCGGATTTTTAAACTTTTCGATCCGGCTCGTTTCGACCGATTTCTGTTTCGATCGATTTCTGTTTCGATTCGGTTCGGCTCGATTCGTTTTTCGTGTACTTTTTTTTCGGAATATCGACCATTTTTCGGATTTTCGTGTCACTTAGCTCGTTTTTTGTATCGACTTTTCGCGATTTCGGAAATTTTCGTTTTTTGGAATTGTACATGTTTTCGGAATTTCGACCATTTTTCGTATTTTCGTGTCACTTAGCTCGTTTTTTGTATCGACTTTTCGTAAGTTCGGAAATTTTCGCTTTTCCGGAAAGTCTGTTCTCCTCGTTTCAAAGCAATAAATTTCGATTTGACACATTTCAAGTCCATTCGAAAATTCCGAAAATATTTCGTTTCGGCTCGGAAAACTTTTCGGATCTGCCATTTTCGGATCTAAAAATTTTCGGAAATTCGGCCGCATCCGAAAACACGAGTCGGGAAATTTCGTGAAAATTCCGAAATTCCGAAACCCGAAACGCACATCCCTAGTTTGAAGCGGCAGAGGTAAGCTCACCACTTGTTAGAGAGGGAACCTACCTGTTTACTAAGAGCTTGAATGGCAAGGGTTTATCTTCTGTCTTGATTTTGTTTTATTGCAACCATTTCAAAATAAACACTGTCTGCTGGACAGATTTACAGAACTTTTTACCAGGAAAGGAACCCCCCGTTTGAACTATACCACCACAACACACACACACATACACTCTTGTGCACTCCTTTCTCATACACAAAAAAAGACAATGTGCATGCCTTGGCCTCGTCACACTGACAATTACACACACCTCGGATATAACACACACACACACACACAAATAATTATACCCAGCACGGACCCACAAGAATTATGTATACACAGCAGAGCCCCCAGAATTATGTATACACAGCAGAGCCCCCAGAATTATACACCCAGCAGACCCCCAGAATTATATAACCAGCAGAGCCCTCCAGAATTTTATACCCAGCAGAGCCCTGGGATTTTATACCCAGCAGAGCCCTGGGATTATATACCCAGCAGAGCACTGGGATTATATACCCAGCAGAGCCCCAGTGTTATACACCAAGAAGACCCCCAGAATTATATACCCAGCAGAGCCCCAGAGTGATATAACCACAGAGCCCACAGAATTATACTTACCTGGCCAGGCCAGCACAGAGCCACGTTGTTCCTCCGAGTGCCCGGCATGCTCCTTCACATGGTCGCCGGCTTCTAGGTTGTGAATAGGGATGAGCCGAACACCCCTGTGTTCGGTTTGCATTCAAATTTGAACAATTTCAAAAGTTCAGGTTCGAACACGATTCGAACTCCATGAAAGTCAATGGGACTCGAACGTTCGAATTTTAGAGTGCCCTCCAAAAGGGCATATATGCAAGATACTTGCCATAAAAGGTGTATGGGGGTCCGGGTAATGCCCTGGGGGACAGGAAACAGGGACAAAAAGTTTTAAAAAAAAAGTTTTTAAAGGAACAGTGATTTTTCCATGACATAGGTTAGGAATAAAAACGAAAAATTCCTTCAAATATCGTGCCTAGGACGTCCCCATAACCTGCCCGTGAAGTGGCGGATTTATAGGATGTATACAAACATTTAAAAACAAAAAAATGACGTTTAAAATGACGGTAAATGGTTTTCCTTTAATCTATTCATAAACAACTGCTTGGGGCGGCAGCCTGTATGAAAAGAGGAAACGTTTTAGGACACGCAGAATAAGTTTAGTGATTTTTTTTTGGGCTAAATTATGGTGAAACTTATGCAGGCTTTGGATGAAAGTAACAATAGGTGCTTTAAAATTGGGCCTTTAGTGTCGGCAACAGTGCCGTCACACCGTAACCCCTCTGTGGTATTGTGGAAGAGTGCAGGGGTGGACCCTGCGGTCCAATATTAAAATTATATGAATCTGGTATAGGCGTCAGTGGCAGTGCACCCAAATATTGTGCCTTTGGTGCCAGCTAGTGCCTTCACAACGTAACCCCTCTGATTTATAGTGGAGGTTTTGGTAATGCAGAAGAGATCCCTGATCTATTCGGTTATATCAATCAGGGGAGTGATAGCTGCTGATCCAGGACTGATTCATTTTTATAAATGTCAGCCGGTCTACAGAGTCGGTGGACAGTCGCACTCTTTTGTCTGTGACAAAACCTCCAGCGGCACTGAACGTCCTTTCAGAAAGCATGCTGAAGGGCAACCTAGTAACTGCATAGCATATTGGCTAAATTCTGGCCAGTGATCCAATCTCAACACCCAGTAAGCCAGTGGATCATCTGCTGTAAAGGTATCCAGGTCTGCCCTTGCCCCTAGGTAGTGCCTGGAAAGGTGTTACACAAGTGTCGCTTTAGAGCGTACTCAAGTTGTTTCATCCTGTCCTCCCACTGTGCGGGCAGGATGAGCTCTGCAACTTTACCCTTGTATCGTGGATCAAGAAGGCTTGCCAACCAGTAATGATCCCTCTCCGTGATAGCACGAATCCTGGGGTCCTTTACCAGGCTTTGCAGGATAAAGGAGCCCATGCAGCGTAGGTTGGAGGTGGCATTAGCTTCCGAGTCTTCCTGGTCAATGAGGATGACCCCATCGTGCACTTCCTCCTCCCAGCCACGTACTAGTCCTTGGGTTTCTGGGCACACAAAACCCTCCCTTGAGGAATCCCCACCTTCAATGCCCCCACTACTTAAATATTCCTCCTCATCTTCCTCCTCTCTGATCTGAGGACCCGCAGGAATACTGTCTGCGTAAAGACTAGGGCCTTGAGAGCTAGGGAAGGCCTCCTCTTCCTCCCACTGCTCTGCCTCTGGTGCCACATCTATAATTCCCCGCAGAGTGTGCTCCAGCAGGAACACTAAAGGAATTGTGTCACTGATGCATGCACTGTCCCTGCTCACCATCCTCGTTGCCTCCTCAAATGGTGACAGTACAGTGCATGCATCCTTGATCATCAGCCACTGCGGGGGGAAAAAAACCAAGTTGACCTGAACCTGTCCTCCTTGTGCCATACTCAGTCGACTACAAAAAATAAAAACCCGGGGTCAGGCATCTATAGCACCCAAAAGACAATGAAGTTATACTTACCATCTGCTGCTAGGGTGTCACGGATGGCTCTGTTCTGGGGCGCCTGGCAGCAGATTCCTCGCTGCTCGCTGGCCAGGCGCCGAATAATAACGCCACCGGGTGCGCTCACATGGGACGCCGGGGGCGGAACCTGGCGTTATGACGCGGACCCGCCGGGTTTAAAACCCGGCTTCACTAGTTCGCCGGTGCCCTGACGTGGTATTCACTTCCCGCAGAGCTCTTGTGTTCTTTGGCAAAATATCTGTGTCTGACCTTGCTTCTGACTTGAACCATTCTGTGTATGACCCCTGGCATTGGCGAACGAACCATTCTGTGTATGACCCCTGGCATTGGTGAACGAACCATTCTGTGTATGACTCCTGGCATTGGTGAACGAACCATTCTGTGTATGACTCCTGGCATTGGCAAACGAACCATTCTGTGTATGACTCCTGGCATTGGCAAACGAACCATTCTGTGTATGACTCCTGGCATTGGCAAACGAACCATTCTGTGTATGACCCCTGGCATTGGCGAACGAACCACCCTGTGTATAACCCCTGGTATTGGCATTTACTCTTCTCACGGTTCTGCTCTTAACTTTGGTACCGAGGTCAGTCTGTGTGGCACCCTAAGCACACATCAGACTACCTCTTATATTACTAAGGTCCTAGGGAGAACGAATACTCTATTCTGTAGATCTGTCTGGTGTTTACCCTTGTTTGTCTATTGTCTGGTTAATTATCTGTCTAGTTGTGCCGACCATTCAAGGATCGGAAGGGTAGAGAGCGGTCTACGTATAGGGACCACTATTCTGGTATTCAGGGGGATTCGTGACATAGGGTGATGTAGTCCCATATGTTCATTCCAATCCACAGGGAGCAAAATATCCAAAGGAGCAAAGAAAAAGATCAACCAGCGCTGCTTAACAAAGGTGCACTAGTGCCACCTCATTTATTTGGAGAGAGACCACACAAACAGACGTTTCAGGGATACAACCATTTCCTCAGTGCAAAGTGCCCCAAAGTGGGTCACTTTGCACTGAGGAAAGGGTTGTATCCCTGAAACGTCTGTTTGTGTGGTCTCTCTCCAAATAAATGAGGTGGCACTAGTGCACCTTTGTTAAGCAGCGCTGGTTGATCTTTTTCTTTGCTCCTTGTGCCATACTCACACAGGTACTCATTGATGGCCCTCTGCTGCTTGTGCAGATGCTGCAGCATTGCTAATGTCGAGTTCCACCTGGTGGGCATGTCACAGATCAGACGGTTTGTGGGAAGGTGGAATTCTCTTTGAATTTCTGCCAGGCGAACACTTGCTGGGAATGACTGTCTGAAGTGGCTGCAGACCTTTCTGGCCTTGCTGAGAAGCTGTGACAGCCCAGGGTGCCTGGTTAGGAAACGCTGTACCACCAGATTTAGGATGTGTGCTAGGCATGGTACATGTGTCAATTTACCCTGGCATAGGGCGCAGAGAAGGTTGCTGCCATTATCACAGAAGACCATTCCCAGCTGAAGCTGGCGTGGTGTTAACCATCTCTGCACCTGCCCCTGCAGAGCGGACAGAATTTCTGGCCCGGTGTGGCTCCTGTCCCCTAAACAAACCAGCTTAAGCACAGTATGGCATCTTTTTGCTTGAGCCATTGCGTAGCCCCTGCCACGCGTCGGTTTAACTGCCACTTCGCCAGAGACAGAGAGGAGGAGGAGGCGGAGGAAGAGGAAGAGGTGTGTGGAGCAGACAGACCTCATACAAGCAGCTTTCTGGAGGCGTGGTGGATGAACAAGCTCCAGCACAGAGCCCTGTCCTGGATCCCTCCCAGCTGCAAGCAGAGTTACCCAGTGTGCCGTGAAGGAAATGTAATGGCCCTGTCCATGCTTGCTGGACCACGTGTCTAAAGTCATGTGCACCTTGCTGCTGACTGCCTTTCCCAATGACTCGATAACATTGTCTTCCACGTGCTGGTATAGTGCTGGAATGGCCTTCCGTGAAAAGAAATGGTGGAACCTGCCACTATGGTACAGCACATTCACGGAAGGAAGCAGAGTACACCAGCTGGAAAAGCAGCAACTGTAATGCGAGTAATTTTGCTAAAATGGCATTTAGACGCTGTGCTTGGGGATGGTTGGGATGTCTTTCCCACGCTTGAGCCTCATGTGACATAGATTACAAATAGCAATGGTGCGGTCTGCTGCACATTTCTTAACCACTTCCATGCGGAGGATGCGCTCAGCGCGTCCTCCACATGGCTCCTGCTGTGCGGAGGACGCGCTGAGCGCGTCCTCCCTTTGGGGTCAGCGTTCGGCCGGGTTCCGGCCGATCGCTGGCCCCCCGGTGCGGGCTGACATCCTCGATGTCAGCCCAGCATCCGGAACTGCCGCCGATGAAATTAGGTGTCATCGCGGCAGCGCGAGGACACCTAATTCAGGCGCCCCCCCCGCATGTGCGGAGGAGGCGCCTGAAAGGGAGGGGGGAGGTTCTTCGGACCTCTCTCCCTCCCGATCGGCGGCGTTGCGGGGGTTAACCCAGGCATTAACCCCTGGGGAGCTGGATCGCAAATCGGCGCTGAAAAGCGCCGGTTCGTGATCCTTTCCCGGAGCTGGCCGACATCTTGGATGTCGGCCAAGCCTCCGGGAACTCCCCCTGAGGACTGGCGTCATCGTGCATAGCATGATGACGCCAGTCCTAGAGTTAACCCTTAACTGCCACCAACGGTGGAGATAGGGAGTTCCAATGAACTCCCTATCTCCCGATCTGTGCAGCTAGGGGTTAAAGTTTGGTATGGTTGGATCGGCCAGAGCATGGCCGTTCCAACGATACCAAACACTACTGTGAAAAAAGTTTGTTTTTTTTAAAAAAAAATTAAAAAAAATAAAATAAATTAAAAAAAAATTATAAAAAAAAATAAACATTTTTTTTTCTTTTTTTTGGTTCGTTAATGCAGCAATATTGTTCCCATTTCAATTATAATGTGAACAATGAGGCTGCACTAACGATTTTTGTATGCGGTGCGTTTGTTAAAAATCGTGTAATTTTCCCCAAAAAAAAATGTAACGAGACCCCATCTCTAATTTTTTTAACAAGCGCACCCCATACAAAATATAACCGCAATTGCTCGCATGTTAAAATGTGAAAAAAAAACACTTTACACGTTGTAAATTATTGAAAATACATATTTTATTGCATTTTTTGTTATAATATACAGACAGGTCATGACGTATACATATAATAATGACATATTATGAATCTACCGAGTCTGACGGAAAGAACGATATATAATATGTCCGGGTCATATACTAAAATAAGCCTTCAAAACACGTTTAAACATGATGAGCAAAACCGGTAAAAATGACCTCAGCACAGAGGTGTGAAAAGCCTCAGCAGCGAAAGGGTTAAAGAACTCCCAGACAACAGACTTCCTGTACATGTGCTTTGAGACAACAGCGCTCTGTACCTGAGCAGCTGTGAATTCTGATGCCTTGGACTGGCTACGGTTGCTCAAAGAGGACGTTGTGCCTTGTGTTTGTTGTGCCTCCTCCTCACTTAACTCCTCTGTTCGATCAGGCACCCAGGTGGAGTCAGTGACCTAATCCTCATCATCACCCCCTATCTCCTCGTCACTGGAGCCAACTTGCCAGTATGCTGCAGCTGCTGGGGCAACATGAGTGCCAGTTATTTGTGTGTCACTGGCACCCCCTTCCTCTAGGTTAATTATACTCCCTTCCTTAACCTCAGAGTTTGAATCAGAGCACTCTAGTTGCTGCGCATCCTCAAGCAGCATGTCACGGTCATTGTCGTCAAACAATTCAGCTGACTCCTCCGTGTGCGATAGCGAGGCTACGGCAGGAGTAGCTGGAGACATGGAGGCTGCATTAAATGCTTTGACAGCTGAGGTGGACTGTAAAGCACTACAAGCCTGGCTGGCAGAGGACTCGGAGGATGAGGATGGCCTGGTTAGCCAATCCACCAAATCCTCTGTATGTTGCTGCTGCTTAACACGGCCAGCACCAGTTAGAAAGGACAAGCGTGCCCCTGCAGAGGATGCACCACGTCCACGACGACCAGAGGCACAGCCTCCCGACACAGAGGCTGCTTGCCCTCTTATCTGTGCCTGGAAGCGCCTGCCTGTCCTTTTTGGTCTTTCTGACATGGTGAGTGATATATAGATTAAAGATATACAGAACTCTGATTCAACTGTTATAAAAATTGATATGCAGAACTCTGATTCAACTGTGTTATCTAAATTAAAGATTTCCAGAGCTCTGGTATAACTCAGTGAGACACCCTGATAGCTGGCAGCCAGTGACAAGACACAGATTACAATTCCCAGATATCTACTAGAAGTCTGTGAGACCCTCTGATGGGTGGCAGTAAGAAGACACAGATTATAATTCCCAGATATCTGCTACAAGTCTGTGTGAGACCCCCTGATGGGTGGCAGTGACAAGACACAGATTACAATTCCCAGATATCTGCTAGAAGTGAGACCCCCAATAGCTGCTGGCACTGACAAGACACATGAACAGAACAATCTCCTCTCAAAAAACACATGCTGGGGCTGCGAGGAACGCCTTATATAATGTGCTGCGGGACTTAGCTCTGTGAGCCCATGATTGGGCAAAATTTGCCCAATCAGGACTTTGAGCCGTGATTGACATAGTCACAGGTCAGGTGCAAGCAATGTAGCCAATTATAAGCTTCAGGCCAGTGGAAAGATGCATTGTGGTGCATTGTGGGCGAACACGCGGAAATGTTTGGAGTTCGAACGGGCGATGTTCGAATTGAACACCCGAACAGATTGAACCGAACAGCTCATCCCTAGTTGTGACCCGCTCTCGCGAGATCTTTGCTGTGTCACATCCTTCCGGTCAGCGGCTGCAAGTGGGAGGCTAGGAGCATGCCAGGCACTCGGAGGGCTAGCGGAATGCTTTTAATGCATTCCACGCGTTCCCGCTTCCAGAGAAGTGCGGGAATGCCGTTCCCACAGGACTCGAGGCCCGGCTCCTGCTTCTTCAAAGTCTTCCTGCCGCGGAGACAACATAGTATGTCCCGCAGCAAGGGGTTAAGAGTCTCCAATTTCGGCAAAATACCGTGATCATTTGATCGTGAATTCACAGTATTTTTGGCAAAATGAAATTGCCAAAGTTCAGCAAAAAAAATACCTATTATAATTTTCTTTTTTTTATTCATAAAAAAATAGGGAAATAATACAGTTACATTTTGTTCTAAATATTTAATGAATACAAATATAATAATTACATAAATTAAATAAATTTTATATTTTTACCTTTTTTGTCCTGTCGCTTCAGCTGGACTTGGGGTGGCACAGGTCTCTGCGGCTGGACTGGAAAAAAATCCAGTACATGTTATTATAAATAAATATATAAATTATTAATACATAAATAATATAATAATTACATAAATTAAATAAATACTGTAGCGCTGTTTAAAACTCTGTTGCTGCATTGCTCAGTTTGGCCACCAGAGGGAGACAAGCGCAATGTAAACATGCTGGACACAATGGGACTACGTTTTCCAGCATGCTTTGGGGCAGAGACAGGAAGTGGGTGGGGATTGAGGGGAGGACATCCGCAGCCTCATGGAAGGAGAGCCAGTGTGAGCCGAGGAGTGAGACGCATGTGAGACTGTGAGCGATTTATTACCAGGCCGGAGAGCAGGCACTGCCTTGCCGATGCTGGAATCGATACAGTGACTTGCCAGAGGCCTAGTAATCCACCGCGGAGAGGTTTGCACAGACGCAGAGTAGCAGATTGGACCCCAAGTAAGGAGACCGTGATGATCCACAGGGAGTGCAGGCGGTAGGCCGAGACCTTGCTGTAAAGACGGACAAGCGGATCCGGTGGCACAGAGTCCCAAGGAAATCCAGCGGGGAGAGACGTCCTTGATCGGGCTATAACAAAGCACGCTGCAGCATTGCTTAAATCTACAGGGCCCCAACGTGACTAGTCGAAGATTTACCAAATCCTTTCACTGGCCAGTTGAAATATAGTACCCGGGTACCTGAGCTCACACACACACACACCTTTTTGGGACATGACCTACACGGGACTTACACTCCAGAAACGAAGGGGTTAAACTTATTTTACCGCTGCGCGTTTCTCGTATTACGAAATCCTGTTTTCTATGCACTGTGTTTACATTATATATGCCGCTTTATTGAGACCACTAAAGTATATAATTTATAAAATCAACAACAGTGCTGGTGTATATTTATTGCCTAGTGCGGAGAGACTAACCCGAGGTTAAATTCAGCGGCTGAGAGCAGCTGTGATCACATGTGCGATCACACTGGCCACGAGCCGCAGCACAACACACAGCCTGCCCCGGTCCGCAGACACCATCCCGGCAGTGGCAGAGGGCAGACCAGGCAGAGGATGCAGCGTTCCCGCTGCGGAAGAAGTTCAGGAATGCCGTTCCGCCACGTTCCCGCAGCACTCGACCCCTGCCGGACCATTCTAAGAGGCGTAGCAAATGAGCTGCATGGTAGTAGCGGCGTGCGTGGGGTAGTGCCAAATGGCGTGGGGTAGTGCAAAGCAGAGCTGCGGCTGATGCTTATTTCAAACAAATGTGGTGAACATCTGTAGGGAGTGGAAAAATAGGATTGGGACTACAATTGGTAGGGTCTGAAAAAGGTACAATAGTCTGGAGAGTATGTTCATTTTGAGGACGTTGATACGTCCAAACCATGTTATGTGGGGGAACGACCACCTAGTGAGATCCGTCAATATGGCTTGTAGTAATGGGAGCTAGTTGGTCTAACCCCCGAAGGAGCCGCTGAATTAACCTCGGGTTAGTCTCACCGCTCTAGGAAATAAATATACACCAGCACTGTTGTGGATTTTATAGATTATATACTTTACTGATCCCAATAAAGCGGCATATATAATGTAGATACGGTATATGAATGACAGGATTTCGTAATGCGGGAAAAACATGCAGCGGCAAAAGAAAAGTTTAACCCCTTCAGTTCTGGAGAGTAAGTCCCGCAAAAGTAATGTCTCAGAAAGATGTGTGTGTATGATCTCGTGTACCCGGGTACTGTATTCAACTGGCCAGTGAATGGAATGAGCAAATCTTCGACTAGTCACGTTGGGGCCCTGTAGATTTAGACAATAATGCAGTGTGCTTGGTTAAACTTGGAACTGTGGCCTGTAAGGCCTCTCACCCATCCGTTAGACACGATCAAGGATGTCTCTCTGCTTTTACTCTCTGGAACTCTGTGCCACCGGATCCGCTTCCCTTGCTTGTCCGATCTCCGCAATGAGAAACTACGGCCTACCGCCTGCACTCCCAGTGGATCATCGCGGTCTCCTTACTCGGGGTCCAACCGGAACTTTGTGTCTGTACAGAACCTCTCAGCGGTGCGTAGGTAGGTCTCTGGCAAGTCACTGTCCCGATCCCCAGCACTCGCGAGGCAGCGCCTGCTCTCCGGCCTGGTCACAATCTCTGGCAGTCTCACGTGCGTCTTCCACCTTTCGCCGCTCGGCTCACACTGGCTATCCTCCGACGAGGCTGCGGATGTCCTCCCTTTCTCTCCCATCCACTTCCTGTCTCCACCGCAAAGCACGATGGAAATTGTAGTTCCGTTTGTTTCCAGCATAGTCCATATTGCCCCTGTCTCCCTCTGGTGGCCACAACAAGTAAATGCAGCAAGCACAATTTTAAAGCAGCGCTACAGTCATTTATGTCCTGTATGAGAAAAATACTTAGGTACTTGAGGGAGGATTTGCACCAGTGAAATGAAAAAGATTCCTGCAGCTTGGTGCGGAGAGTTCGAGGGATAGTAATCCCTAGTATTTCTGATTTCGTCATGTTGATTTTATAGTTACTAATGGTGCAACAATAAGTTGTCAGCATAGGCTGCTACCTTGTGCCAATGTCCTGCAACCTCGATACCATGGATAGAAGGGTCAGACCTAACTGCCTGTAAAAGGGGTTCTAGCGAAAGCGCAAAGAGCAGAGGGGAGAGGGGCATCCCTGTCTTGCCCGGTTACGGATGAGGAAAGGGAGTATGGGAGCCTTTCAGGTTAATGCGCGCTGTGGGGTTTGTGTAAAGTGAGCCAATCCAAGCCAGCATGTTGGAGCCAAATCCCATTTGAGTGAGGGTGCAAAACAAATAGGGCCAACTGACCCTATCAAACGCTTTTTGGGCGTCTGTTGATAACAGGGAGGAAGTGAAGCGGGACTTGGCAGCAACATGTATAAGGTTGAGAGCTCTGACAGTGTTATCTCTGGCCTCCTGTTATGGAAAGTTTGGTGTTTGCGCATAAAGTCCTGGTGCACTAAAAAGGTACACTTCAGTATTAAAGTGCGCCCAGTACAAACAAATCCGTCACTATAAAAATACACGCTATATCTAGCTCTTTCTGTATAAGAACAAAGTACTTCTCTATCCCAGATGTAATCAGACAAACACGCTGCTTCAAGCTGGAAAATCCTGTGGCAAAGTGAGCTGTGGCTCCTGGATTGTTTAATTTATTAGACAATCGCACACGCCCAGTAGCCCCCTGGCTGTACAACAGAAAGCCAGGTTGCCCAGTAATTACATTTACATATCAAAAGGACAGGGGCGTGGACCAGAATGACCGACCGGCCTCCTGGAGATGACTCATCCCTGAGCCATCTCCATGATCCCCGTCAGCTATGTTTGTCCCTCTCCCCCGTCACTCGTCAATACGGACCCCATTCAGATACTGCTCAATCTACTTGTTCCTACGGGTTATTGACATATCTGCGGGGACAAATACAGTTATTATCTCAACACGGTACCAGTGTTAAGACAAGGCTTAAATGTCTTAAAAGCAGGTATGTCTCTAAACCCAAAAGAAGGTTTTCATACTGACGGTTTTGCCGCTGGTTTGGATTTAAAACCACATTCAAATCCAACACAGGGAGACAGATGACAACTTATAAAACACGCACATCCTAGAATATAATGTCCACATAATAAAATTTCCACGACAGTCTTTGTTATTTGCTCCCCAGTGTCCCTCGATGAATCTCGATCTTCCTTGGAAAGAAACAGTTCCTCTTGTAAAGTTCTGAATGTAAAAAAAACAAACAGATGATAGAAAACAACAGACAGTCCATCTTGACACGTAGAAAACAACAGACAGTCCATCTTGACACGTAGAATCTTAACGCAAGTCTTAAACAAATCTTGACACGCCGATTTTTTTGCAAATCTTAAAAACAAATCTTGACACGTGGAACTTGACACGTAGAATCTGCTTTAGGGGAGGTGACTCAGAGGGAGGACATGAGGTGGTGGGTTGCGTCGATTGTTGGTCGGTCTGAAATCCTCTGTGTCCGGTCCATGGGTTGGTCTTCAGGGCGTCTCATCTCGGCAACGAAAACGTAGTCATCTACTCTGGCTTTGGTAACTCGGTCGATATGACAACGGGAACATTTCACTCCGGCATATACAGTTGTGTTCAAAATTATTCAACCCCCAATGCTGTAAAGGGTTTTAGGGAATTTAGTGTACATTTGTAATTGTATTCAGAATGAAATCCTACAAGGACTTTTTTAAAGAACCATATGCAACTAAAATTACATCATTTGGTTTTGTAATACAGTAGTAAATGTTTATTTTGTGAATTCTTCATTGACACAATTATTCAACCCCTTAAAGACTACCACTCTGAAGAACAGAGGTTCATTCAAGTTTTTCAATCAGGTATTGAAAACACCTGTGGATGTCACGGAGCAGCAATAAAGCATAATAAGCACCAATTTGGCAGCTTTAAAATTACTGTGATACTCAGCTCCTTCTAGACATTTACTGGTGTGGTTACAAACATGGTGAAGTCAAGAGAATGGTCCAGGAAGACAAGAGAAGAGGTGATTACTCTTCACAGGAAGGGCAATGGCTATAAGAAGATTGCAAATATGTTAAACATACCAAGAGAGACCATAGGAAGCATCATTCGCAAATTCAAGGCAAAGGACACTGTTGAAATGCTACCTGATCGTGGCAGAAAGAAGATGTTGACTTTGACTGCTGTGCGCTACCTGAAGCGTAGAGTGGAGAAAAGTCCCCGTGTGACTGCTGAGGAACTGAGAAAAGATTTGTCAGATGTGGGTACTGAAGTTTCAGCTCAGACAATACGGCGCACACTGCGTAATGAAGGCCTCCATGCCAGAACTCCCAGGCGCACCCCCTTGCTGTCTCTAAAGAATAAGAAGAGTCGACTGCAGTATGCCAAAAGTCATGTGGACAAACCACAGAAGTTTTGGGATAGTGTTCTGTGGACTGATGAAACAAAAATAAGAACTGTTTGGGCCCATGGATCAACGCTATGTTTGGAGGAGGAAGAACAAGGCCTATGAAGAAAAGAACACCTTGCCTA
This sequence comes from Leptobrachium leishanense, assembly GCA_009667805.1. NCBI lineage: Eukaryota > Metazoa > Chordata > Amphibia > Anura > Megophryidae > Leptobrachium > Leptobrachium leishanense. The sequence goes on along the minus strand of CM019073.1, from coordinate 72,542,664 downwards.
CTGTGAAGCATGGCGGGGGGTCAATCATGCTTTGGGGCTGTTTTGCTTCTGCAGGTACAGGGAAGCTTCAGCGTGTGCAAGGTACCATGAATTCTCTTCAGTACCAGGAGATATTGGATGACAATGTGATGCAGTCCGTCACAAACCTGAGGCTTGGGAGACGTGGACCTTTCAACAGGACAATGATCCCAAGCATACCTCCGAGTCCACTAGAGCATGGTTGCAGATTAAAGGCTGGAACATTTTGGAGTGGCCATCGCAGTCACCTGACTTAAATCCGATTGAGAACCTCTGGTGGGACTTAAAGAAAGCAGTTGCAGTGCGCAAGCCTAAGAATGTGACTGAACTGGAGGCTTTTGCCCATGAAGAATGGGCGAAGATACCCGTAGATCGCTGCAAGACACTTGTGTCAAGCTATGCTTCACGTTTAAAAGCTGTTATAACTGTAAAAGGATGTTGTACTAAGATTGAATGTCACTTGGGGGTTGAATTAAACTGATAATGATGTGAGCACAGAAAAGACATTTGTGGTTATTTCATTATAAATGTTATGTTATATTTGTCTGACCTACACGTGCCTCTTTGATTTAATTGTAAGCAAGATGACTGAATGATCAAAATCAATGTCAAACTGGTCAAAACACTCAATTTCAGTGGGGGTTGAATAATTTTGAACACAACTGTAGAAGGAATAGAAACAGAAACACCATAAGTATATATACTCCCATTTCCTTTAGGATACTCCCATTTCCAGGATCCAATGGAAAACAAGAAATCCCCGAAGCTTCCCAAACCTTCAAAAGGATTCCAACCCTCACTGGCTATAGCTCTGGCTCTGCCTTGCAGGGCGCTAACCTTATCCATATGTGCTTTGACCATGTCATTGGTGTCCGTTATCCAGGTGCAACAGTCCTCACCTATGAATTCACAGAAACCCCCCTTGGACGCTAAAAGATAATCAAGAGCCATCTTTTCCTGCAATACCAGAGTCTTTATTTGTCTTTGTTCCTGGGTGATCTCCCTGACAGCTTCTACGGTTTCATTGAACATCTCGTCTACAATAGAGGAGAAATTGTTCAATCGCTTCATAAGCTCTATTCCCCATCCAGTCCATGCGGGGAACCATGCCCAAGCCTGATCATGGCTAGAGAATAGTTCCCTACGAGCTCTCCCGGACATCTTGGCCTTCCTACGCACCATCAGATCCTCTCGATCGGCTGCGACGTAAGATGCCGGAACAAGCTTCACTAAAGCACATGAACCTCTTGTATTAGGGGGAATTACCTTATAAGCGACGGAACCGCACAGGAAATAATATGGGCCTGTCAGAACAGCACATGAGGAGTTTCTCTGCCGGTCTCGGGCACTCAGTAATAACTGAATAGAGTGGGGGGGGATCGCCCCCGCCGTCTGAACATCGCATCCTTCTTTCCAGCAGATATAATCTGGTCTATGGGTGTTACTAAAGATATCAGGGGTTTTCATTAGTAAGTTGATTGTTATACCTTTCTTACAACTGGAGATCCCACAAATCTGTCACCGAAGCTGATGTTTAAGCATACCTGCGGGCCACCTAATTGCCCAGACACCCATACAGGATTGGCAAGCGAGGCGCAAGAGCCAGAGCTAATATTAAAACTATAACTGATGTTACCCTCTATCGACAAATGACTCTGGGTGGTCTTGGCTAATTTCTCGTACTTCTTCATGCCAATGTGAACATTGTATATAGCATGAACGGCTGCCATTGCTGGAGTATAATGGCTAGGGGGGGGTTTCGAGCACACCCAGAAATTGGTCCTGTTTGCTGCCTTAGCTAGCTGGAGGTGCATTTTAAATAAAAGATTGGGATGTTTTTCATCGTTTCCCTCGCTAAAATAAATTAAGCTAAACAAGTAAAAAAAATGACACTTCTCATTCTTTGATGTAGTTGAGCAGCTTCTTGCAGTGACTGGCGTGGACCCAGTTGTCTCGTCCTTCGAGCTTGAGAGAGGTTGGCGTCGTCAGCTGCACCTGGAATGGACCAAGATATCTCGTCTCTGGTCCCGTCCTCGGATGTTTCTTTAGCACGACCCAATCACCTGGTTGAATAGAATGGACACTGGTTATTGGGTTTGGGTCCGGGAGAGACTCCTGGACCCGGTGGACTTTTTGGAGCTCATCAAGGAAAAGCAATCATGATGGTCCTCAAAGTGTTTCCCTACTAGGTTGGAAAATTGATTAGAAGTTGAGGTTAGAATGGTTAGTAAAAGTTGGAAAATTTTCATTTTTTTTCACACCATTATCTCCCCCTTCTCTTTCTCCTTCGTAATAGGAAGAAGAGACGCTGGGTTCAAAATGGTGCATAATTTTTGGGTCAGTTTAGTGGGTGTTAGGAGAGCCACTTCGTACTTATCTGGTGCCCAAATTTTGGAATTTATCTCTGCCAGTACATCCAACTCCAGGAAACAGGTTGGTTCCGTTAGATATGGTAATGCTACCATAGCACATAATCGTTCTTCTGATAGTGCGCTACTTACTAGACATGTGCAGTCGTTTTAGTACTAAAACGATTTAGTCCGAATTTTGGGATAATTTAGTTTTAGTATGACTCAAGAGATACGAAACTGCTCAGAACAAAAAACGAAAGAAACTAAAATAAAATGCACTACATTTTAGTTTCAGTCCTTTTTGTGATATTACATTGAGTGAAGGAGACCAGCAATGAAGATCGCAACATCGCAAAGCTACATAAACGGTTTGTATGCGTAATCCTTCCCGACCCCTACCCAAAAATCTGACAGTGATAGAGCTCCAGAATTCTCACTCGTAGTACAGACAGCCAGCACAGGAGAGGAAACCTTTACTTAACCCTTGCATGTCTAGGAAGCAGACAAGATGATAAAAGCAGCTGGAGAAGGAAAACATTCAAATAAATCACACCGAAAGCTAGTGACAGAGGAGGGCTGGATAGTAAAAACCCCTTTATAACAAGCAGCGCTGGGAGAAGAGAGAGACTTTATAAACGTGTGTTATCTCCCCTCCCGCTCTGCATAATAAGGGCTTAGGTCTGAAACATTTTATATTATCCAGGAGCACTATCCCCCTTTCCTCATCTATAATACACGTTTTATATAAAGTCCCTCTCCTCTCCCAGTGCTGCTTGTTATAAAGTTTTTTTTTTATGTCTGATACATTTAGTATCCAGCTCTCACAGTTACTCTGTCATTATGAGCCTTCAGTGTGATTGATTTGAATGTTTTCCCTGGATATAAAGTGCTTTATTTTTTTATAAAAAATTAATTTGCACCAGTCATCTCTTCTCTGAGCTTTCAGACCGATCTACGTTAATATTTTCCCTTCCCCCTTTTTTATATTCCTGTGTCTCCCCCGCAGAGATACAAAGTTTGAGTAAAAGTTCCCTTCCTGTGCTGGATAAGCCTTGCATGCCGAAGTTTTGCACCCACAACATGCCAATGCAGTAGGATGTTCTATACAGAGAGGGGCATTAATCAATGCAGGAGGATGGTCTATATATTTTACAGAGAGGGGTATTAATGCAGGAGGATGTTGTATACATTATACAGAGAAAGGTATAAATTGAGGAGGATGTTCTATACAGAGAGGGACCACTACAATAGTAATTGTATCTACTGGTTTTCGGATGAATGAAATTAGTTTTCATACTAAAGAACTGAAAACGAATTTCTTTAGCAACTAAATAAATTGCATTTTAGGACTAATCCATTAGTTCAAAACGAAATTTTGTGCTGTGCACATGTCTACTACTTACCACAATGCCAGCTGGAGTGTACTCAATAATCGCCTGTATTTCTGATAAAATATCCGCTCCCAACAATTAATGGGAACATTCATCCGATACCAGTAAAGACCTGATGGCTTCCGTGTGCTGCCCTAGTCTACAATGGAGTGGTTTGGTGGTCTGTAGAGACACTGTCTGACCTGTGAGACCCACAGTGGGTATAGTCTCTTGGTCTCTATAGGACCTTGCCTCTGAGATCTCTGGATCTCAGAACAGTTCGGGCTGCACCGGTGTCAATGAGGCAAGGGAGGGGATATTTTAATTCCTCGATAAACAGGTTTATATGGCCTGACACCGGTTTGCCAATGTGCTATGAAGAATCATAGCCCTGGCTGGCCATCCCCACGACCAAAGTCGTTGGATCGTCTGGAATGAACTGCCACTTACCCTTGGGTCTGTTAGGACAGTCACGCTTTAAATGTCCTTCCTTTTTGCAGATGTGACAAGTCCTGGTTTTCCAGCTTTGTGTCTTTTTCCACGTTCTTGGTACGTTTGTTCTGCATCGGGGGCTTGTGACACAAGGACTTTGGATGTTTTATCCTGTTTCTTCCTATCCACCTCTCTCTCTATAGCGGAGAGAGTGGATAGAATGGCAGGTATTGTCATTTCACTAAATTCGGGTCTGGCTAACAATAACCGGTCTCGAATTTTTGTATGGATGCCTTCTAAGAATTTGGCTTAGTAGGAGGTGAATAGCGGTTAACTTACCTCCGTCGGTTGGCACATCAGGACCAACTTCCATATCTGCATCTAATGCCGCTTGTTTCAGGCGACGCCAGAAACAAACGCATTCCTCCCCAGGATTTTGACAGAGTTTCATCACATCCGTGGTAGAGGAGGCACCATACATCTCTGGAAGTTTGGCTAGCAGGGCAACACAGAATTCCTTACCTCCGGAAGTGGCCTGTCCGTGAGTGACAATGTTGCAGCGGGAAATTATAACCCCTGCTGGTTCTTCTCCTACTTTTGCCCTCAGAACTTGGGCACAGTCCGTTCCGCTCATGCCGTAACTAAATTGATTTTGACAAAACATTCTCGCGAACCCTCGTGGATTCGTTCTATAGTCAGGCAGTTCGGCTAGGATGGTTCTGATTTCCGAGGAAGCAAAAGGGACATGCCATACCACCCTCTCCCCTAACGTCCTTTCACCGTCGGCATTGGGAACACCCTCGTATTGTTGCACCCGGACTGGATAAGTACCAGGTTCAGAGACACAAGTGGGACCAGGTGTATACCTTGGAGGCTGTAGCTTCATTGGACTGCTGTGTCCTACCTTTCCCATGACCATCCCCATCTGGAAGCCATCCAATGAAGAGTAGATGGTAGGCACGGCTGAATCAAAAGCTCTTAGCGCAGCTATGCAATCCCCACGGTTCTTTAGTCTGGTCCCAGTTCCCTTAGACTCACATAGCATCTGCAGATCCCCAGTTGGAAATGATTCATAATTGGAGGAGGAAACGCCCCAGATGTGGCCGAGGGAGACGGATAGAGAGGGTTAGGTGGAGTTGTGGGAGCGAGAGGTATGGTAGCTGGAGAGAGCAGAGTAGAGGTTGTTACATTGGAGATGGCAGAAGCATCAGATGAAACTACAACAGATCCAGTGTTGGTGGATCCAGCCTGCCTTAGCAGAGTTAGCCCAGAAAGAGCCTCTTCCGCTTCCAGCATTGGATCACCAATCGCGGCTATCCCCTCTGGCCAGGTGTACATAATGCGGTTCTTCCGACTGAAACCGCCTTCTGTATTCCCTGCCGGTTTACCATAATAGACTTCTGAAGCCACAGCTGAGCTACATCTAAGGTCTTTGTCGTCCAGAGTCTGGGTTTAAACTCAGTTATGAATTTCTCCCATCTCCAGGCGTCAAACGTCCCCTCCAGAGGGATACTCCAAGCGGTACCCTTGGACCATCTATGCCATTCTTTAAGGGGTTTCATGGCCTTCGCCCCAAAACTAGATTTCATGTGCTGCGCAGCCGTCTGACTGTGGGAAGCCTCGCTTTCCTTCCCTTGCATGGACGGCACATTGCCCATGGCGATTCGAATCGGCTTACCGTCTTACCCCTGCGTCCAGGGAAACCCTTGCACCAATTTAGGAGAGCACCGCCTGGTGTCCTCTTTTCACGGTGGATTGTCAGATTATAATCACTATAGTCCTCCAACTAGAGACCCTAACCGAGGCGACGTGTAACTCTATGGCTTGTTGTCCCAACAGGTTGGGTACAGAACTATGCCCCAAACGATTAGTCAACAACCACAGATTACCCCCCCCTCCCGAATTATGTCTCTACCCCTCACAGTGTATGCCTACACAAGCATATACGCTGTACGCCCGTACACTGCGTCGCCAGACTAAACCGCACAGCACAATGACTATCCTCTTTCTCTACAGAACAATGTGGCTTCTCTCAATACAGAAGTTAAATGGGGATAGCCTTCTTCTGTCTATTTGCTAGTTGTACGATGTCTCATTACAACTAGTGAATCACTGTCACCAAATGAAGCTAACAAACCGTCTGAAACTACTCGCTGCGCAAAGCAACTATGAACCCATAAAAGCGTGTTATTCTCGCTTGCACAATCTGCCTATGGAAAGTAAATATAAAAATAACGTTTTTTTTTTAAAAAAAAACCAAATCTTTCTTTTCTACTGTAATACCAATAAAAAAATAAAATCACCACTAAAGGTACAAAAACTCTTAGTTAAACTTGGTCTTACTACCTAATGAAGCTCAGTACAAAGTAAAGATTTCACTTAAACTCAAAATTTAGTATAAAAACCGCAACCGCTTTACTGAAATCTGCTTCCTGTATAAAAATACAAAAATAGTGAAACCTGAGAACAAACAAAATTTTAACTACAAACAAAATGGTGGGTTGAGCTCCAACAAGATGGTGGGTTGAGCTCCAACAAGATGGTGGGTTGAGCTTCAACAAGATGGTGGGTTGAGCTTCAACAAGATGGTGGGTGAGCTTCAACAAGATGGTGGGTTGAGCTTCAACAAGATGGTGGGTGAGCACATGGTGTCACACAAAGGATGACAAAATAGTGTCTCCAAAATCCAGCAATAAAAACCCAAATTAAACAAAACAGTTTCTTCCTATTCCCTGTGCCCTACTCCTGAAAATTGGAGCAAGCAGCATAAAAATCCTTCACTTGCGGTCTCTCCTGTGCAAATGCTAACGAAGGAAATGCTGCCTTTACAAACCAAAACCACCTCTTACAAACATAAGTTGCAACAAAAACGATACCCTGTAATGATCACCCCACACGTCACAATCAACTTCAGATCCACCACTAAAAGTTATTTCACACGGTGACCAGCACTATGAAAATAACCCAGTCACACTTTTAAAACATCCAGCAAACTCCATACATAAACCCCGTACAAAGACCCTCTTGGCTGTATTGACCAGGGATTTGCAAAATATAGACTCTATCCCCAGCCAATAACCCTATCCCTCTATGTACAGATATTAATCCCCTGTCCTTATACACAAAGAGTGAAAAAGCAAAAAGAAAGATTCTTTTGCTGGGCGCGGATTACCGCAACAGCTTGCAGAGAGACCAGATGCTGGTTCTAGGACAACAGAAATTTCAAAAACTGAAAAGAAAGTCTTACCAACTTCACCGGCTTTTTCTGGTTGTCCAAAACCAAGAATCCAATCTCCCTCCCTTGGCAAGCTGCTCTGGAATCCACGTCAGCTCCTAACACAAGGCTCGCCAATTGTTATGGAAAGTTTGGTGTTTGCACATAAAGCCCTGGTGCACCAAAAAGGTACACTTCAGTATTAAAGTGCGCCCAGTACAAACAAATCCGTCACTATAAAAATACACGCTATATCTAGCTCTTTCTGTATAAGAACGAAGTACTTCTCTATCCCAGATGTAATCAGACAAACACGCTGCTTCAAGCTGGAAAATCCTGTGGCCAAGTGAGCTGTGGCTCCTGGATTGTTTAATTTATTAGACAATCGCACACGCCCAGTAGCCCCCTGGCTGTACAACAGAAAGCCAGGTTGCCCAGTAATTACATTTACATATCAAAAGGACAGGGGCGTGGACCAGAATGACCGACCGGCCTCCTGGAGATGACTCATCCCTGAGCCATCTCCATGATCCCCGTCAGCCATGTTTGTCCCTCTCCCCCGTCACTCGTCAATACGGACCCCATTCAGATACTGCTCAATCTACTTGTTCCTACGGGTTATTGACATATCTGCGGGGACAAATACAGTTATTATCTCAACACGGTACGAGTGTTGAGACCAGGCTTAAATGTCTTAAAAGCAGGTATGTCTCTAAACCCAAAAGAAGGTTTTCATACTGACGGTTTTGCCGCTGGTTTGGATTTAAAACCACATTCAAATCCAACACAGGGAGACAGATGACAACTTATAAAACACGCACATCCTAGAATATAATGTCCACATAATAAAATTTCCACGACACTCCCTCCCGGGGATAATACCCGTCTGATCCGGGTGTACTAAGCGTGGTATGTATTGGGCCATTCGTAAGTCAAGCGCTTTAGTGAAGAGTTTGAGACCCTGATTCAGGATGGAGATGGGGCGATAGTTGGCACATGGTCTTTGTTGGGTTTCGGTATCAAGGTAATAGTGGCAAAGAGGGATTGCGGGGGTAGAACGTGGTGTCGTTGCGTGAGCGTGTTAAACATCCGGCTGGGGTGAGGGTGGGGAGAGTCACTTCTCTCATATCTAGGTATGTGGTTAGACCCAAATCTATCCTTTGGCCCCCACATTCAAAAAACTTTCATCTAAAATTTACCCCAAACTAGGTCCCCTGTACAGAAACAAATCCTGCCTGAGCCCCGCGGTAAGAAAGCAGATTGTACAACAAATGCTTATGCCGGCCATTGAATACGGAGATGTAGTGTATGCAGCCGCCCCGCAAACGCACCTCCAGAAACTTACTACATTGTATAACTCATTCTGTCGCTTTGTGCTACAATGTAACTACATGACTCACCATTGTGACATGTTAAAAGAACTAAACTGGCCGTCGCTGGAATCTAGACGCACCCTTCACCTTTCCAACCTGGTGTTTAAGAGCTTTTCTGGGAAGCTACCACCCTGCCTGAATAGGCTGCTTCCCCCAGCAGTTCCCTCATCCTATAACCTCCGATCCAGGACCAGCACCTTACTTGCAATACCACAATACAAAAAGACAGTGGCTCGATCCTCATTTTTCTACAGAGCACCACAATTATGGAATAACCTCCCAGACGCCATCAAATCTTCCCCCAGTCTAAAGTCCCTTAAGAGCTCCATATTAACATACCTCAATAAGGAATGCACCTGTAAACATGTAACATAGTGACTATTTCCTACATATTTATTTTCTGTTAATCTGTTTTGTGTTAATTTCTTGCATTTTACTACTTTTGTATTTATGTAACCATGTTCTTGAACCCAGGACATACTTGAAAACGAGAGAAATCTCAATGTATCCTTCCTGGTAAAATCCTTTTATAAATAGAAATAAATAAATAAATAAAAAACGTCTTGTAATAGCAGAGAGACAGGCCGTCTGGGCCCAGTGTCTTGCCAGTAGGGGTCAGTTTGATCGCCTAGCGAAGTTCGTCAGCCGTCAGAGAGGACTCCAGTGCGTCTCGCATGGGTGGAGTCAATTTAGTATGGACATGGGTCCGGATAAAATTTGTCATGACTGCAGAGGAGGAGGACTGATGGTCCGCAGGGAGGTTATATAAGTCAGTGAAGTGGTCACGGAAGAGGGAGAGCAGGTCCTGCGGTAAGGTAACAGAGCTCTGCGGCGTGCGTAGTTAGGAGACATAGAATTTGTCTCTATGGGCCCTGAGGGCTCGTGCTAGGAGCCGTCCACATTTATTGCCGTGTTCGTAAAAAGTGCTGCGAGCAGTGAGGAAGACCTTCTGAGCGGCCACATTCAGAAGCGTACTGAGTTCAGAGCGTAGCTCCAGAAGTTCAGTGTAGTTCGCATCGTCTACAGCTTATGGGTAGGGATGTGCGTTTCGTTTCGGACCGATTCGTTTTTTTGCCCCCGAATTGTGCCGATTCGGGGCCTCGGATTCGGCTGCATTTCCGAATCAGATCAGATCCGAAAACAACCGAAACGATCCGATCCGTAATTTTCGTATGGACGTGAAATGTGTAAAATAGCAATTCATTTTCGTTCCATTCGTGATTTTGATTCCGTATCGGTTCCAATTATACGATATTTCTGTCGATACGATAATTCTGCCGATTCTATCGTTTTTTATTAAATAAAGATCCTTTTTTTCTTATGAATATGCATTGCAAACTTTATTTAATCATATTAAAATGGTATGAAAGGAACAAAAATGAACAAAACGATTTAAAAAAAGCAAAACTGACAAATGGTCTGACTTTAAAAACAATAACCAGAACAAAAGGTTTTAAAATGGAAAAAAATTTGACCAAAATTATCTGAAACGAAAAAAAAAAAACAGAACAAATAAAATGATTTAGAACGAAAAAAATAAATAAAAATTAACCCTTTCGCCGCTGAGGCATTTCACGTCTGTGTGCTAATCTCATTTTTACCGGTTTCGCTCATGTTTAAACGCGTTTTGAAGCCTTATTTTATTATGACCCACACATATTATATATCGTTCTTTCCGTCAGACATGGCAGATTAATAATATATCATATGTACAGTGGCAAGAAAAAGTATGTGAACCCTTTGGGATTACGTGGAGTTTTGCATGAATTGGTCATAAAATGTGCTCTGATCTTCATCGAAGTCACAACAATTTGAAAAACACAGTCTGCTTAAAATAATACAACACAAACATATGTTTTCATGTTTTTATTGAACAGAACATGTAAACATTCACAGTGCAGGGTGCAACAGCACTAGTGGCCTGCTCTACGGTGGGCGCCCACTCAGGTCTCACAAGGTTTTAGCGTGCTTGTGCCATTACAAGGATGAATGCTCCATATCCAAATTAGTCGGCACTCACCCAATGAGGGTGGCCAGTACTGACTGCCAAGGATGTCATCCCTGCACGAGAGGTGCAGCAACCCCGACGATCGTTTCAGCCTTGTTAGGCCTCATCAGGTGGGTATAGCTGACACCCCTCTAGGCACATCAAGCTAGGGGTTAGCTTTTGAAACCAAGAAATTTTTGGATAGCGCAGGAGACATGTATACAAGTATTTTTGCAAAATACCCTTTTGTAAAACATTGCAAAGTGTTTTTAGTAAAAATGCAAAACTCTCGCGGGGGTTGGGCCTTCATGGATTCTTGCACCGGGGCCCTGAGGTTTCTAGTTACGCCTCTGATACCACGTTTTGAGTTCTAAGAGGAGCCACAATACTATGGTCGGGCGTCAACTCGTTGAACAGGGAGATACACTGGACCGGAAATAAGAAAACACTTGACTGGAAACGCGTCATCATCCGACCTTGTGGAATGCGGAAGACATCTAGGCGCATGCACAAGGTGGCGGCACCCACGACAATACGAGGGAGGGTCGGATAGAGGCGTGGAACGCACTCCATGGAACAATTACTGGGACATGTGTGTACATTATTTGTTAATTATACAGACTATACAAGAATGCACAGGAGTAATAACCATCATGCCAGCTGATGAAGCCGTTTATCACTGCAAAGCGCGTCCTGGAGACCTGATTGCACTTTATTTGATTTTGTTTTATAATTATGTTTTAATAAACCTTTTTTAAAAGATCACGTCCTTGTTTCCATTGCGGTTTTATGGATTTGTCTGGTATGAAAAAATCCACAAGTGCTGATCTTCAAGCTATGGAATCTCCACCAAGATTGAGGTAAAAATTGGCAAAATACTCTTGTATCTACTGTATATTAGCCCAGATTTTACGCAAGGAGAGCCGTGTTCTATTTTTCTTGTCTTCCATAGAATCATATATTCTGTGGCGGAGAGAAACCATCCCAGTAAGGTGTGGGTTACCTGAAAACGAGACAATAAAACAACTCAGAGCCAGTGCTGGGGCTCTTTATTTGTGAGTGGAACAGTGTATACCGTCTAATACCTTGCAATTGTATAAAAATATACTGCACTATTATACTGTAACTGTTTCTGTCTGCTTCTCTTATGTATACCCAAATGTCTGCTGCTAATCAATGAGAGACATCTGAATCCTGAAAGCAATTCAGTTTGTGCTGATCAGATAAACGCTATTGAAACTCAGGAAAATTACTGGAGAAGTGAAAAATCTAGGTCAAAATAGCCAAACCAGAAAAATTCTCCCATTTATCTCACTTTCCAAGTCGGCTATTTGGTCTAGATTGTTCTGTTCTCCTGCTAATTCTCCTGAGTTTCATCTTTCTTTGAATAGACCTGTAGGTATCGGTCCCACGATAAAACATGACTTCAAATCACGTTTAAACATGATGGGCAGTATTACATAGTTGGTGCTAACTAGGGATGAGCGTTCGGTTCAGATCTGTTCGGAGTTCGAATCGATCATCGGCTGTTCGAAAGTTCGCCAACATCGAACTTTTTTGGGACGTTCGCCAAAAGTTGGAAAAAAAATGTTTTTTGAAAAAAGTATAAAAAATACATAAATACTAACAAATCGAGAAATAAAGAGACCCTTTACTGCAGAATATTATAAGCAACGGTTTATTAGATATTGAATTAAAATGGGAATATTTTTAACATTAAAGCCTATGGGATAAAACATTCTTGTTACTAAAACATCAGGCAGACATGGCCCTCTAATCAGGCACTCTAGAGGGCAGCCTGCCGGGGCCTCCCAAGGATCCCCTTGAGGAGCATGCGGCCGCTGGATGACAGAGCTGTGACTGTGCAGGCTAGCCGGCCGTATGCATGTGGCAGAGACAGGCGGCGCAGGGAGGGAGCCACTGCACCTGCGGCCACAGCAGACCCCCCCACCACAACCAGGATCCAGGGAGCCCCCACTGACCACCAGGCTAAGGTAAAGCGACACATTTCTAAAAAAAATCCGAGGACATTTTTAAATGTCCCCGGGAACATAAAATAAAACCTTTTTTTCTAATATATATAATTAAATACATTCAGCCAGGTAGAGAGGGGTGGCACGTGGGCTGCGCGGGGTCTCAGGCAGTGGTTCTTTTTTTGTGTGTGTGTATTTTTAGCAAATTTATAGGGGAAGGTAAGGGCAGGTATGATTATATATATATATATATAATAGCGGCACTCTCGGTCTTTCCAAATGTAACAATTTATTGTGGAAATTCAACGTTTCAGTCCGCTAACTGCGGACTTTCATCAGGATACAGAAATACAATGAAGAACATACATATATATAATAAAAACACTACTCACCAATTAGTGTGTCAAACTACCCATGCTGGGGGGGGGGCGTGGCTGGCCTGGCTCGGGAGCAGACGTGCCTTAGCAGAGCTCCGTTGGTGATCGCTGAGAAAGATTATTATGCCCAGGATTTGCTTTTGGAATACCCCATACAGGAGTCCCGACGTGGCTGGCCACCAGGTGAAGTGCTCTGGAGCCTGCTTGGTTCCCCCCCTCCAGAGCTTAGAGGAGTTTGCGGCCCGTCTCGTGGCTGAAGTGCCTGACCGGCGGCCATTTTGAGGCCTGTCTTCTGGGTCTGCCCGGACCTGCCCCCCCTTAACTGTTTCCTGACTCGGGTGGTCGGCTGTTGTTAGATCGGAGGATGGAGGGCCCCCATCTTCGGAGTGCGGCGGCTGGGCGCCCGATGGAACTAGCGATGGTGCACATGGCAAGGCGGCTGCCGTTGTGTCCCCCCCTACCAGAGACCTGGGGGCTGTTTTGTCAGATCTGGAGGACTGCCTACGGCTGTTGCCGGGAGATGAGGGGAGCCCGCTGACCCGCGGCTCCTGGCGACGCTTGATGACTGTGCTGCAGGATGGCCGGGGGGCTGAGGCGGAGGCCCCAGCTGAGTGTCAACTGGAGGATGCCTTACCTGTCAGACGAGGTGAGAGCTCTTCCGGCACAGAGGAGGATCAATGCGATGGAGATGAGATGGAGGCAGCGGTGATGGGAGATGCGGTGGAGATCCCCGAGCTGGCGGCTGCTGGCCCCGGGAGCGTTTTCCGGAGGTGGAGTGGCCGGATGCTGTGTTCGCTGGGGCACATGCGTCCAGAGCTGGTGTCCTGCATCACAATGCCTTATGGAAACTGCGGGTGCTGAGGGACTGGCTCTCCAACGTCGGTCCTGCAGAGGTGACATGCCTTGGCTGCGGAGAGTTGCCTGCCGTAGCCACCGTACCGTGTTTGGACACAGGCTGAAGTGACTCGCCCCATATTCTTTGACGGGACACCCGTCCTCGTTACAGTTAGCGCCCCCCCCTGTGAGATCTTTCTGATGTGCTCCCCTCTTCTGTCTTACCCACAGAGGCCTTTTTGGCATTTTTGTTTTGATTCTGCTGTGTTTTCTTATTGTTGTCCCCCCCCCGGTTCTGAAGACTTTTTGCTAGTGACTCTCTGCAGACTTGATTGCTCATCTGATGAGCCATTCTCCCCCCCTTTTTTTCTTCTGAGTGTTTTTGAGATGACCAAAGTTTTGGGGTGACTTTAGCAGATGTTCCCGGTTAACCCCCCCTCCTTTATTACTGATACTGATGTCTTTTGATGCTTTCAAATATCTTGCGGTTTGATGTAATAATAAAATTTTGAATACAAAAAAAATAAAAAAATAAAAAATAAAAAAAAATACCCATGCTGCACAGACGCCGTCTCAATCAGATGACGTCAGCAACCCAAAGTGACCCGCCCATCACCATGGCAACCGAATGCTGTCCTGAGCAAGAAACTCTAGAGATAAAGAGGGCGCAGGCAAATTCTCAATGCATGTCAGAAAACATAACAAACATGTCTGTATTCCATACCATTAACTCAAGAGAAAAGTCTCACACACCTGCACAACCACCCTCCTCCAAATGCGTCCTCATAGGACCAAGAAAAAATAAAAGCACACTGACATGGATGAATCAGTGAAAGCGCCTGATGCCCAGTATTCAAATATACAGAGTAAGGGGTCGAGGAAAATACTATTCCATATGTCCATGATATACAACTGACAAAGCGCTCATTATGAGCCCCAAAGATCATAAACAACAAAAAGATGAAAAAAGTCTCGATTCACAGGCAGTACACCCCTAGGGAAGGCAAAAAAAATAAATAATGAATGCAAACAGAGTTGTAAACACCCGAGCATGGGAAAAACAAGTATACAGATCAAAGTGGGCCAAAACGAATAAGGCTGAACCAGTTAGGCTAAGACAAAGGACATCAAAAAGGCAAGATGTTAAAAGGTAAAGCATTAGAAAATAAAACATTTGAGGTGAACAAACCATTTGAGGGGCCAATCCAGACTGTGGTATATTGGTCACATCAATACCTCAAGCCGTATACACCAAAAATATATGTATATTTATAATTAATTCTATGTCACAATAGCCACATTCCCATCCCAAAAAAAGGGATATATCCAGACTTGTATTGCACACACATTTTTTGCAACCAATTGCCCCCCCCCCATTTGGCTGATCCCTCCAGAAGAAATGTTGAATCCGATAGAGCAGAGAATAATATATATATTCTCTGCTCTGTCGGGTTCAACATTTCTTCTGGAGGGATCAGCCAAATGGAGGGGCATTTAGTTGAGATTGTCCACATGCCACCCCACCATGTGCGTATGTGTATATATGGTCTGAGGTCTGTGGGTGGGTGTATATATATATCTGCGTGTTGATATATACATATATGTCTGTGTGTGGTATCAATGAATCCCTACTCTATACACAGTGCTCCGTGTCCCTATAATATATATGATCAAGGGTTACCTTTCTTTTTATATTTTTATACTATTCCTATTAAATGAACAGTCATTTTTGATGTATTTTATTCAGTAGAAACTTTTTTTGCCTATATAACATGTGCTTTGTGAAAATAAAATGGTTTTGCATGTACATTTTAATTTAGTTAGTGGATTCCTGTCCAGTGCAGTGAGAAGCAAACGTAATGCAGTGTAGACACGCTGCGAGGCGGAGTTTAGTCAAGCCTGCAAAATGTTTGCTTTGCTTTGCTACGCTGTGCGTCGCTACACGCTCAGTGTGTCTCAGCCTTTATTCCCGCATCGCTAGCTTACCGAATCAGTTTGTATACTTGTTACTGACCCTGCTTGTTCTGAGGCCCGATCTGTTGCCGACTTTGCCTGCCATTTGACTATTCTTTCTGTGTATTCTCTCACTGTTCTATTTGCTTCCTGTTGCTACTGGTGTGCGCCGATTCTCACCATATACAGTAGCTCAGTACAAGTGCCTAAACATTGCTGACCCGGTTTTGTTATAGCTGCTGATGTAACTGAATAGATCGGGGATCTCTTCTGCATTACCAAAACCTCCACCACTGCACTCTTCCACAATACCTCAGAGGGGTTACGGTGTGAAGGCACTTTCTGACACCAAAGGCACAATATTTTGGTGCACTGCCACTGACGCCTATACCAGATTCATATCATTTTAATATTTGACCGCAGTGTCCAACCCTGCACTCTTCCACAATACCACAGAGGGGTTATGGTGTGACGGCACTGATGCCGACACTAAAGGCCCAATTTTATAAATTTCAAGTGTTATGGTTTTCGGTGATGTAAAACATAGTAATTGGGAACAGAATGAAAGAGGGGAAACAGTACAGAATATGGGAGGGTGCGTAAGCCAACAGCGGCCGAGAAATTCAAACAATAAATCCGTACAAGTCACAAGATAGGAAAAAATCAGCAGCATCACATGACTAATGGTGAATCAGCCCATCTAGAAAAATTTGACCTCCCCCTTCAACAATACAGCAAGGCCCCTGTATCACGCCTCTGCCCTCCATGTTAATAACCGAAAATCTATTTTTTCGTTTTATGCAGGAGATAATCATAGTAGTAGACCAATGTATAAATAATAGTTGCGAATGACGTGTCATGACGTGGCCCAATAGTTATTGCAGCACATTAAATAGGGGTTCTCTAGGGGCTCGGCAAACAGGTAGAAAACAATCTATCGGGATAACTGGTATAGAAACATAGAAACATAGAAAAATGTCGGCAGATAAGAACCTTTCGGCCCATCTAGTCTGCCCAATTACATGGATACTTAACCTGGATTTATCTTTTGTTTAGGATAGCCTTATGCCGATTCCCATGCTTGCTTAAATTCAATTACTGTTTTGGCCTCTACCACTTCAACTGGAAGGCTGTTCCATGTATCCACCACCCTCTCAGTAAAATAATGCTTCCTGATGTTACTTTTAAACCTTTGCCCCTCTAATCTAAGACTATGTCCTCTTGTTTTGCTACTTTGTTTCTGTTTAAATATACTCCCTTCCTCTACCTTGTGGATTCCCTTTACGTATTTAAACGTTTCTATCATATCACCTCTGTCTCGTCTTTTTTCCAAGCTGTACTTGGTATGAGAATGTAAATAACAGGATAACTTTCCCAAAGCCAGGAATCCTTACTTGAGAAAAGAAGAAGAGCAGGAGGGGGAAAGGAAGAGAGGAGAAGAGAAAGAAGAGGGAAAGGGAAAACGAACAAAGAGATTAGAGAGGCAACAGCAACAGAGAGGAAAAGAGAGGGAGAAATAAATAATAAATAATAAAATAAAAAAAGGAAGAGGGGGCAGAAGAAGGGAGGTGGAGAGGAGAAAAGTAGAAACAATGAGTAAGATCTCACGTGCGAGTAGAGGGGGGAAACCAGGAGGGAGAGCGGGGGCGCGCCATGAGCCCTCCAGTTTCCGCTGACAGAATTTTAGCCTCTTTACCCCCCACAAAACAGGACCGACCTCAAGCACCATAAAGTCGAACCTTCTAGGGTTCCAATTAGCTGGAGAAGGCCAGGCGGGCCTAGACTGGGGAGGCAAACGTCGCCAGCCACTGAGACCTGACCGTCTCGAAGTGGGCCATGCGGTCTAAAACCACAGCAGTCAGTCTCTCCATGCTGATCATATGCCAAATTTTAGCATCGATCAAGGCGCACACTGGGGGGGGGGACCCTTCCAGGACTTAGCCAAGCAAATATGTACAGCAGCACACACCCTAGAGACCAAAGAGTGTTCCCCTCGCGACAGTCGCGCTCCTGGGTGCGGGCAGTTAACAAGTGCCGTCCATGGATTTGGGGGTAAAACCACCCCAAGTGCTCTGCTCAGATCTCCAAACACCTCCATCCAAATAGATCTGACCAAGTCGCAGTCCCACCAGGCATGCAGGTATGTCCCCTCCGCTCCACATCCCCTGTAGCAAGTGGACAGCGCCCCAGGGTGCATCTTAGCTAAGCAGTGTGGATGAATATACCATCTCGCTAGGACCCTAAAGGCCCAATTTTAAAGCACCTATTGTTACTTTCATCTAAAGCCTGCATAAGTTTCACCATAATTTAGCCAAGAAAATCACTAAACTTGTTCTGCGTGTCTTAAAACGTCTCCTCTTTTCATACAGGCTGCCGCCCCAAGCAGTTGTTTATGAATAGATTAAAGGAAAACCATTTACCGTCATTTGAAATGTAATTTTTTTGTTTTTTAATGTTTCTATACATCCTACAAATCCGCCACTTCACGGGCAGGTTATGGGGACCTCCTAGGCACGATATTTGAAGGAATTTTTCGTATTTATTCTTAACCTTTATTTCATGGAAAACTCACTGTTCCTTTAAAAACTTTATTTTTTTTAACTTTTTGTCCTGCTTTCCTGTCCCCCAGGGCACTACCCGGACCCCCATACACCTTTTATGGCAAATATCTAGCATATATGCCCTCTTGGAGGGCACTCTAAAAATCGAATGTTCTTGTCCCATTGACTTACATTGAGTTCGGATCGTGTTCAAGTTCGAACTCGAACTTTTGAAATTGTTAGAGTTCGAAGTCGAACCGAACATGGGGGCGTTCAGCTCATCCCTACTGTGGAGTTCTGTGATATGCTTATAGTAGACACAACACACATTACTGTGAGTTTTTTTGCTGTGGAGCTCTGTGATATTCCTGTACACTACGCACATTGCTTTGAGTTTATTTGCTGTGGAGCTCTGTGATGCGCTCACACACACACCATGTATGTTTTTCGGGAGGGGAGAGGGGGCAGCATTTCATCCTTGGACCCAGGCAGCACAGTGTCTCAGGCCAGCTCTGCATGGAGAGATATCCGTTCCAATTGAAAAACTCACTGCTCACTTCCATAAGTGTATCTCCTCCAGTGGCGGATTGGTGTTCCAGGGTCCGCAAGTCTTCTACCTCCATGGGCCAGTCCTTTTACGTCTGCGTTGAGTCCGATATCCATCTTTAGCTGCAATGAGAATCTCACCAGTGAATTGTTGAGACACAATTGTCAGACTGGTGCATAATTTAATTTGCCACTCTTGTTTTAAGAGAAATTTTCTTTCTCACCTATTATAGACTTAATTTTGAAATCATTGTACAGTAAGTGAAATATGCTGTGTGACAGTGACTATTGATTTTTATTCAGGTATATCATTTAGCACTACCTGAGTTTTTTTGTGATTCTTGCAAATACTTCTATAGCCATGGATGAACATTTTTAAAGTGCTCAGTGAAACTCCTAAGCCCACACTTAGTGAATCAAGCAAATAATTCTATCTGCTCACAGATGGGAAGAGAAACAAGTGCTTTTGCTATTTCCAAAAAAGGTCAGACATGCACAGCATGAAGCCAACACCCTTTGGAAAACTGCCAAGAACAGGGTATGTCTTCTTTCAGGTAAGGTGTGTAGTGCGTGTGAAGCAACTGAACTGAAATACTTGTATAATGACAAAGAGATAATTTACTTAGGTGTGGCAACATGATAGCAACGGTCTTCCAGGTTGACACACACCTTTGTACACTGCAAAACAGGAATTTATTGGCAGTTGTAGGGACCATATAATAGGACGAGATAATATGTATATGCAAGATAAAAGAGACACTCCAAGCTAAAAACTGGGGACAAGGAAGAAAGTCAGCAGGATTAATTATTAACCCCTCCTACTCCTCACACTTTCCCATTCTTACCCCCCCCCCCACCCATCTGATTTAGGATTGAGGGTTAAACTCTGAAATACTGGGATTTGGGCTCTGTCGACCCAGGAAACACTGACTTGTTCCCTCTCTCCTGATGCATGGAGAAAATTATGTATTTGGGTGTTTAGCTTACTACAGACTTTCTCCATCTATATAAAGCTAAATTTCTAGATACTAAAGGAAGATTTAAGAAACTGCCACAATGTGGGTCTTTTCATGCTGGTGTGCGTTACACCTTGCTTCCACTGTTCCAAAAGATTTCAATTAATTATCCCTCTACGGCTTCTATTACATTCTTCACGCAAACGTTAACGCTCACATGCGTGAGCATTAACGTTTGCTGCGGCGTTTACAGCATATTACAATCCAAACGGATTAAGAAACCCGTTTGCATTTGGTACCTTGCGCTTCTCTGCGCGAGGTTACTGTACTTTATGCTCCCTATGCTTAACATGGTGTTAATCAGCACTGGATTACAAAGTCCCAGTGCTGATGAACGCCTGGCTCTGGTCAGCGAAAATTTAACTAGAGCCAGGACTTGGTGTTAACGGATTCCGCTTCTGCAGAATCTGTTAACCCCAGGCTTAAAAACTAAACAAATCACATACTCACCCTCTGTCAAGCAGTGAGGACCGCGGCTCCAATCGCCTCCTCCGGCCAGCGGGAGCAGGGAAAGACTGGAGGAAAAAGTCCCCCCCAGTCTCCCCCTGCGTATCACTACTAGGAATGAAAAAACAATAAGGTGGAAAAAATGGCGCAGATAATGTGTAGATGGTCGGTCTTGGGTAGCAGCAAGGGCACAAACGCACACTCCCAAGTGCGAATAGTCAATGGATAAAATAATGGGTAGAGTCCTCGCGCTTACGCCAAGTGTCCAGTGAGTAATACTTCAAGATAATCTAGAAAACATAATAGGAGACATACATTGCGCAGTACATCCTTATGACACCTGGTTTCCAGAGAGAAAGTATTCAACTCACTTTTTTCTGAGCCCCATAAAGTCGGCTCTGGACTATATAGGCATATATCTGTGGATATGATCTCACCAGCCCGTCCTACCAGCAACCATCCGTGGTGATAACCTGGTCCATAGATGAAATATTGTATCCCCGGGATATGTCACAGACGAAAAGTCGGCAGGATAAAATAAAGTAAAATTTATTGCAGCACTAAGTGCTGCAATAAATTTTACTTTATTTTATCCTACATACTAAGTGCTGCAATAAATTTTACTTTATTTTATCCTGCCGACTTTTCGTCTGTGACATATCCCGGGGATCCAATATTACAGGTACAAGACTATGCCAATCACGGCTCAGAGTCCTGATTGGGCAAATTTTGCCCAATCATGGCCTCACAGAGCTAAATCCCGCAGCACACTATATAAGGTGTCCCTCGCAGCCCCAGCACGTGTTTTTTGAGAGGAGATTGTTCTGTTAGTGTGTGTTCTCACTGCCAGCAGCTATTGTGGGGGTCTCACTTCTACGATATATCTGGGAATTGTAATCTGTGTCTTGTCACTGCCACCCATCAGGGGGTCTCACTGAGTTATAGGAGGTTTCTGGGAATTGTAATCTGTGTCTTGTCACTGTTGCCAGCTATCAGGGGGTCTCACAGACTTGTAGCAGATTTCTGCGAAATTTAATCTATCAGGGTGTCTCACTGAGTTATACCAGAGTTCTGAAAATCTTTAATCTAAATAACAGAGTTGAATCAGAGTTCTGTATAGCTTTAGTCTATGGATCACTCACCATGTCAGAAAGACCAAAAAGGACAGGCAGACGCTCCCAGACACAGATAAGAGGGCAAGCAGCCTCTGTGTCGGGAGGCTGTGCCTCTGGTCATCGTGGACATGGTGCATCCTCTGCAGGGGCACGCTTGTCCTTTCTAACTGGTGCTGGCCGTTTTAAGCAGCAGCAACATACAGAGGATTTGGTGGATTGGCTAACCATGCCATCCGAGTCCTCTGCCAGCCAGGCTTGTAGTGCTTTACGGTCCACCTCAGCTGCCAAAGCATCTAATGCAGCCTCCATGTCCACAGCTACTCCTGCCGTAGCCTCACTATCACACACGAAGGAGTCAGCTGAATTGTTTGACTACAATGACAGTGACATGCTGCTTGAGGATGCGCAGCAACTACAGTGCTCTTATTCAATCTCTGAGGTTGAGGAAGGGAGTATAATCAACCTAGAGGAAGGGGGTGCCAGAGACACACAAATAACTGGCACTCATGTTCCCCCAACAGCTGCAGCATATTGCGAGGTTGGCTCCAGTGACGAGGAGATAGGGGTGATGACGATGATGAGGTCACTGATTCCACCTGGGTGCCTGATCGAACAGAGGAGTCAAGTGAGGAGGAGGAGGCACAACAATCACAAGGCACAACGTCCCCTATGAGCAACCGTAGCCAGTCCAAGGCATCAGAAGTCACAGCTGCTCAGGTGCAGTGCGCTGTTGTCTCAAAGCACATGTACAGGAAGTCTGCTGTCTGGGAGTTGTTTAAGAAATGTGCAGCAGACCGCACTGTTGCTAATTGTAATCTATGTCAGATGAGGATCAAGCGTGGGAAAGACATCCAACGCTTGGGTACCACGTGCTTGAGGCGACATATGACCACCTGCCACGCATCCCATTGGCACAACACTTTGCATAGGTCCTCCTCCTCCTCATCTGTCTCTACCCCCACTATATGTCCTGCTATGTCATTGCCTACAACCTCCACTGACAGGGATGATGCTACAGTAAATGGTGTACCAGATCCTTCCTCAGAATGTGACCGCATCCCATCAGCTGAAGATTTACGCAGTCAGATTACGTTGCCCCAGCTGCTGCAGCGTAAGAAAAAATATAGTCCCAACCATCTCCAAGCACAGCGTCTAAATGCCAGCTTAGCAAAATTACTCGCATTACAGCTGCTGTCTTTCCAGCTGGTGGACTCTGCTTCCTTCCGTGAATTTTCTGAATGTGCTGTACCACAGTGGCAGGTTCCAAAACGCCATTACTTTTCACGGAAGGCCATTCCAGCACTATACCAGCACATGGAACACAATGTTATGGAGTCATTGGGAAAGGCACTCAGCAGCAAGGTGCACATTACTTTAGACACGTGGTCTAGCAAGCATGGACAGGGCTGTTACATTTCCTTCACGACACACTGGGTAACTCTGATTGCAGCTGGGAGGGATCCAAGATGAGGCTCTGTGCTGGAGCTTGTTCATCCACCACACCTCCAGAAAGCTGCTTGTATAAGGTCTGTCTGCTCCACCACCTCTTCCTCCTCTCTCCTCCCTCCTCCCTTCTCTGTCTCTGAAGTGGCAGGTAAACCGACGCGTGGCAGGGGCTACGCAATGGCTCAAGCAAAAAGATGCCATACTGTGCTTGAGCTGGTTTGTTTAGGGGACAGGAGCCACACCGGGCCAGAAATTCTGTCAGCTCTGCAGGGGCATGTGCAGAGATGGTTAACACCACACCAGCTTCAGCTGGGAATGGTCGTCTGTGATAATGGCAGAAACCTTCTCTCTGCCCTATGCCAGGGTAAGTTGACGCATGTACCATGCCTAGCACACGTCCTAAATCTGGTGGTACAGCGTTTCTTAACCAGGTACCCAGGGCTGGCAGAGCTTCTCAGCCAGGCCAGAAAAGTCTGCAGCCACTTCAGACGGTCATTCCCAGCAAGTGTTCGCCTGGCAGAAATTCAAAGAGAATTCCACCTTCCCACAAACCGTCTGATCTGTGACATGCCCACCAGGTGGAACTCGACATTAGCAATGCTGCAGCATCTGCACAAGCAGCAGAGGGCCATCAATGAGTACCTGTGTGAGTATGGCACAAGGACCGGTTCAGGTCAACTTGGGTTTTTTCCCCCCCGCAGTGGCTGATGATCAAGGATGCATGCACTGTACTGTCACCATTTGAGGAGGCAACGAGGATGGTGAGCAGGGACAGTGCATGCATCAGTGACACAATTCCTTTAGTGTTCCTGCTGGAGCACACTCTGCGGGGAATTATAGATGTGGCACTAGAGGAAGAGCAGCGGGAGGAAGAGGAGGCCTTCCCTAGCGCTCAAGGCCCCGGTCTTTATGCAGACAGCATTCCTGCGGGTCCTCAGATCAGACAGGAGGAGGATGAGGAGGAGGAATATTTAAGTAGTGGGGGCATTGAAGGTGGGGATTCCTCAAGGGAGGGTTTTGTGTGCCCAGAAACCCAAGGACTAGTACGTGGCTGGGAGGAGGAAGTGCACGATGGGGTCATCCTCATTGACCAGGAAAACTCAGAAGCTAATGCCACCTCCAACCTACGCTGCATGGGCTCCCTTAACCTGCAAAGCCTGCTAAAGGACCCCAGGATTTGTGCTATCAAGGAGAGGGATCATTACTGGTTGGCAAGCCTTCTTGATCCACGATACAAGGGTAAAGTTGCAGAGCTCATCCTGCCCGCACAGAGGGAGGACAGGATGAAACCACTTGAGGATGCTCTAAAGCGACACTTGTGTAACACCTTTACAGGCACTGGTAGGTTACCAAGTGATGACACAGGTGCTTCTGAGGCTGCGGATGATCAGAGGAAGAGCGGTGAAGGCTGGGGCCGCTTGACTAATGTCTTCTTAAATTTTTTTAGTCCCGACGCCCAGGGACGTCAAATGTAGGCACCCATTGCCAGAGTCTTCACCATATTGTGCAGGAATACCTAGGGGCAAGGGCAGACCTGGATACCTTTACAGCAGATGATCCACTGGCTTACTGGGTGTTGAGATTGGATCACTGGCCAGAACTTAGCCAATATGCTATGCAGCGACTAGGTTTCCCTTCATCCAGCGTGCTTTCTGAAAGGACATTCAGTGCCGCTGGAGGTTTTGTCAGACAAAAGAGTGCGTCTGTCCACTGACTCTGTAGACTGGCTGACATTTATAAAAATGAATCAGTCCTGGATCAGCAGCTATCAATCCCCTGATGCTGACGTAACTGAATAGATCGGGGATCTCTTCTGCATTCCCAAAACCTCCACAACTGCACTCTTCCACAATACCACAAAGGGGTTACGGTGTGAAGGCACTTGCTGCCACCAAAGGCACAATATTTGGGTGCACTGACGCCTGTACCAGATTCATATCATTTTAATATTGGACCACAGAGTCCAACCCTGCACTCTTCCACAATACCACAGAGGGGTTGTGGTGAGACGGCACTGTTGCCGACACTAAAGGCCCAATTTTAAAGCACCTATTGTTACTTTCATCCAAAGCCTGCATAAGTTTCACAATAATTTAGCCAAAAAATCACTAAACGTTTTCTGCGTGTCCAGAAATGTCTCCTCTTTTCATACAGACTGCCCCAAGCAGTTGTTTATGGATAGATTAAAGGAAAACCATTTACCGGCATTTGAAATGTCTTTTTTTTTATTAAATGTTTCTGTACATCCTACAAAGCCGCCACTTCACGGGCAGGTTATGGGGACCTCCTAGGCACGATATTTGAAGGAATTTTTCGTTTTTATTCTTAACCTTTGTCTCATGGAAAATTCACTTTTCCTTTAAAAACTTTTTTTTTTTAACTTTTTGTCCTTGTTTCCTGTCCCCCAGGGCACTACCCGGACCCCCTTACACTTTTTATGGAAAATATCTTGCATATATGCCCTCCATGACTTGCATTGAGTTCGGTTCGTGTTCGAGTTTGAACTTGAACTTTTTTCTAAATTGTTCGAATGTGAACCGAACACGGGTGTTCGGCTCATCACTAATCACTACGCAAGGCGAGATACAGCTGGTCATGTGACTGGCAGGGGGGAACTCAATGGAGTCCTAAGGACTCCATCGAGTGGATGCTCGCGGCTGCGCTCAGCGCTACAACGAGCATCCCAGATTTTTACGCTCCGAAACAATGCAGGCAGCATCTTTTGCACCTGCATTGTTATCCAGCGTTAAAATGCGGGCACAAGGGGGAAAACTGTGGGCGCCGTTTTTCCTCCCTTGCGCCCGCGTTTTAAAGCGAAGAGCGTAATAGGGCCCTACGTTTTTTCCATTTTATTTGAAAAACTGGAGCATGATTGGCCCAGCTCCATCTGACTATTACAACTAAACACTTTGGTGACTTAGTTCTGCCTGATCCCAGACATTGTTATCACGCAGCTCACCTAACTTTTCTACCTGTCTGTGGCCAGAATTAATGGACCTGTTGTGGGATCAACATTATTTCCTGACCATGATCTTGTTTGAGCTGCCAGTGGATAACTGAAATTGCAAAAGAAATAAGTGCTCAGGAGTATGCAAATAGAAAGACAGGAGTGCCTGAGCTTGGAGGAAAGGGGGTAACCCTAAAAAATAAATCAGAAAGAAAATAAACATAACCAGCTGAATGTGGTATGATGTACCTTCGAGCAGGTAAAAGGAAAATTCTCAACAGGATGGCCTCAATGGCCTATACACAAATTGGTGTGAACAAGGATTAAAAATTAACTTTTAATAGAGTACTATAAAAAAGGATCCACTGATCCTGGAAGTACAAGATGTAAATATAAGGAATTGGGGTATGGATAAAGCCCCTGGGCTATCAGGCACATACACATTAGCACAGCACCCCAGTATGTAGAGAGTAGTTAATCTGTCGAGCAGAAAAGGAAACAACGGGCATTCGAGGGTACGTAATATATAGGAAAGACAAAAAGGAAAAGGAAAACTCAAGGGTGTGCTGTGCTTGGTAAAGCAAAAGGAAATAATACAGTAGACAGATCTGTTACAAACTGGGAAACAATTTTTCCAGACCGTCCCTTGCTGTATGAGGAAAGGGCAAATGCTAAGCAGATTATGGCACATCTATACCTGCAATAACAATGCAAAGAGCCACAATTTAGAATTCATAGCCAGAGGTCCTGAGTTGCAGCATGCACATTTGAGGATAAGTGCAGAACAGCTACAAAAAATATAAAAACGTTAAGATTTTGGGAGCCTGTTGAGATACCACGTTCTGTTGCTGCCACGCCAGCTGTGGAGAGTCATATCTTGGTCCCGACTAGCGCCCGGATGGGTAAGAAGACAGTGAAGCGGGCTGACTCAGTGCCGGACCCAGGCCAGCATGATATCCGCAACTCTTTGGGTGGCGGGTGGCGGGCGGCTGTTCGCCGCGGGTCTCCCATCCCCCACCCTGTGTCACGTTTCCCCCTGAATACTAGAATAGTGGTCCCTATACGTAGACCGATTTCTAACCTTCCGATCCTTGAATGGTCGGCACAACTAGACAGATAATTAACCAGACAATATACAAAAAAGGGTAAACACCAGACAGATGTACAGAATAGAGTATTCGTTCTCCCTAGGACCTTAGTAATATAAGGGGTAGTCTGATGTGTGCTTAGGGTGCCACACAGACTGACCTCGGTACCAAAGTTAAGAGCAGAACCGTGAGAAGAGTTAATGCCAATACCAGGGGTCATACACAGAATGGTTCGTTCGCCAATACCAGGGGTCATACACAGAATGGTTCGTTCGCCAATGCCAGGGGTCATACACAGAATGGTTCGTTCGCCAATGCCAGGGGTCATACACAGAATGGTTAAAGTCAGAAGCAAGGTCAGACACAGATAATAGCCAAAATACACAAGAGCTCTGCGGGAAGTGAATACCACGTCAGGGCACCGGCGTCTCTGTGAGGCTGGGTTTTAAACCCGGCGGGTCTGCGTCAGCGCGCCAGGCCCCACCCCCCGGCGTCCCACGTGTGTGGAAACTGGCTGCGATATCACTCGGCGCCTGGTCAGCGAGCAGCGAGGAAGCTGCTGCCAGGCGCCGCCGGAACGGGGGCACATCGTGACAGAACCCCCCTCAACGGGCGGCCACTGGACGACCCCCAGGAGCACGGGGATGAGCCAAATAGAAGGCCTTCACTAACCGAGGAGCATGGACCTCAGTAGCCGGGAGCCAAGAACGATCCTCCGGACCGTAGCCCACCCAGTCGACCAAGTACTGTAGGACCCCCCTAGACATCCTGGCGTCCAGGATGGCTTCAACCTCAAACTCTTCCTCGCCCTCCACAGAGACAGGAGGAGGGGGAGCACGGACCTTGGTGTACCGATTACACAACAGTGGCTTCAAAAGGCTCACGTGGAACACATTGTGTATCCTG
Source organism: Leptobrachium leishanense (assembly GCA_009667805.1). Lineage (NCBI taxonomy): Eukaryota > Metazoa > Chordata > Amphibia > Anura > Megophryidae > Leptobrachium > Leptobrachium leishanense. Next base: position 72,514,731 of record CM019073.1, on the reverse strand, counting down.
ATATGGGAGGGCAATGCCAAAGCATAGGAGACCGGATTGAGTCGCCGCAGGATCCTATAGGGGCCTATGTATCTGGGTGCCAGTTTCATGGAGGGCACTAAGAGCTTGATATTCCGTGAAGAAAGCCAAACCCTGTCCCCAACTTGATACACGGGTGCCTGCCTCCTGTGTCTGTCGGCCTTGGTTTTCTGGATGGCACTACTCTCTTCCAGTGCCTGTTTGACTCTCCCCCAAGTCTCTTTCAATGATGCCAAATGCTCACCCAAAGCAGGAATCGTGGTATCAGGAAACGTAGCGGGGAGCACGGGATCAAAAACCATAAACAGTGAAGAAAGGGGAATGTCCTGTGGATTCACTCACTGCACTGTTCAAAGCATATTCTGCCCATGGTAGCAGGTCTGACCAGTTATCTTGTTGTGCTGATATAAAGCACCTGAGATATTTCTCTATATTTTGATTGGCTCGTTCTGCTGCTCCGTTAGTCTGGGGGTGATAGGCCGAAGAGAAGGATAAGTCTATCCCCACATTCTTACAAAACCCTTTCCAGAATCTGGAGACGAATTGGGTCCCCCTATCAGAGACAATCCCAAGAGGAATACCGTGTATGCGGACCACGTTAGTAATGAAAATGGGCACCAGTTCGGCTGCCGAAGGTAGTTTCCGAAGAGGAACATAGTGACCCATCTTGGAGAATCGATCTATGACCGTAAGTATTACTGTATTCCCTCTTGACTCAGGTAAGTCTACTATGAAATCCATAGCTAAATGCGACCATGGTCGTTCGGGGATCGGCAAAGACTGGAGTAAACCAATAGGTGCTGTTTTGGGACTTTTATGTCTTGTGCACACCTCGCACACAGCTATGTAATCTTTAACATCTCGGCGCAACGTGGGCCACCAGAGGAGTTTACGGATACTAGACACTGTTTTGGTGATACCCATATGCCCAGAGGTTTTATTGTCATGATAAATGTTTAGTACTTCCTCTCTTTCGTTCTCAGGTACAAAGAGTTTCGCGGGAGGTTTCCCCCAGGAGCTGCACCCTGGACGGTCTGCAACCTTTTCACCAGAGGAGACGAGACACTAATCGTGGTAGAGGCTATAATCCTTTCCTGGGGTACAATGGGATGCTGATCTTGGATATTATGTTCGTAAGATTCATACTGTCTCGATAATGCGTCTGCTTTAATGTTTCTGGACCCAGGTCTATAGGTAAGCACGAAATTAAAACTTGAAAGAAACAATGACCATCTCGCTTGTCTGGAATTTAAACGTTTAGCATCTCCAATGTACGTGAGATTCTTATGATCGGTTATGATAACGATGGGGTCCCTAGAGCCCTCCAATAAGTATCTCCATTCTGCCAAGGCCGAGATGACTGCTAACAACTCTCTATTTCCGATATCATAGTTCCTCTCTGCCGGGGACAATTTCCGGGAATAGAAGCCGCATGGATGCAAGGGTTTGTCGGGTGCCTCCCTTTGGGACAAGACTGCACCAAGACCTAGTTCGGAGGCGTCAACTTCTACTTGGAAAGGCAGAGCCGGATCTGGATGTCGGAGAACAGGGGCAGTAGTGAATGCTTGTTTAAGTGCCTCAAAGGCTTGACTGGCTTGAGGTGTCCATTTCTGATTTCCCACCCCTTTCTTTGTCATAGCCGTGAGGGGAGCTACCAAGGCTGAAAAGTCTTTAATGAATCTCCGATAGTAATTAGTAAACCCCAGAAACCTCTGGATGGCTTTAAGCCCTTGGGTAGAGGCCAGTCAAGGATTGCTGAGAGTTTTTTGGGATCCATTTGAAAACCCTCAGGGGTTATTATGTAACCAAGGAAATGCACTGTTTCTATGTCGAATAAACATTTTTCTAGTTTACAATACAATCCAGCCTCCAATAGTTTTTTCAATACTTGTTTCACGTGGGCGTGATGAGTTTCCATATCAGGAGAGTATATCAGGATGTCATCCAGATATACTATGACGAACGCTTGCAGAAAGTCCCTTAGGGTGTCGTTTATGAGGTCCTGAAAAACGGCTGGCGCATTACATAATCCAAAGGGCATCACCAGGTATTCATAATGCCCGCTACGTGTATTAAAAGCCGTTTTCCATTCATGCCCCTTTTTAACCCTTACCAGGTTGTAAGCTCCGCGTAAATCGAGCTTCGTATATATACGGGCCCCTTTTAATCGGTCGAATAATTCTGTTATGAGAGGTATGGGATATGCATTTCTTATAGTTATCCTATTCAAACCTCTATAATCAATGCAAGGTCGCAGGTCTCCCTCTTTTTTGGAGACAAAAAAGAAACCTGCTCCTGCTGGAGAGGAGGACCGTCTGATGAATCCTCGCTCTAGATTCTCCCTTATGTATTCCTCCATAATGTCATTTTCTTTTTGTGACAAAGGGTATACGTGTCCCCTAGGAGGCATAGTACCAGGGAGTAAATCTATAGCACAGTCATATGGACGATGTGGTGGTAGGGCCTCAGTCCTGGCTTTAGAGAACACCTCCTTTAATGCCAGATAACATTCAGGGACCTCTGTGGATAAAGGAGGGGCTGTGGCAATATTGAGGCTACCAATCACATTGACCCTGCCCAGGCAATTTGACTGACAACTAGGACCCCAACATTTTATGTCTCTCTGGACCCAATCAATAACCGGGTTGTGCTCTGTTAACCATGGAAACCCAAGAACGACAGGACATGAGGGAGATTCAATAATTTGAAATCTTATCGTTTCACGGTGCAAAACTCCTGTTTTCATACATACATCAACAGTGTCGTGAGTGATATGTGGACATGACAGGGGTTTTCCATCTATGGCTTCCACCATTAGAGGCTTCTCCTTGAGAACCAGAGGTAAGAGGTTTTTGGCAGCAAAATATTTGTCCATGAAATTACCTGAGGCCCCAGAGTCTAAGAATGCCTCAGTCTTGAGGTGAACCCCCTCCCAGGTTAGGGAGATCGGTACCAGAATCCTGGATTTTTTTTTTTTCTTCACTATCCACAAAGGAGGCATACAGAGAACTGATAACCTGGGTATTAGCTGTTCTTTGACCCGATTTGCCACTCTCACCCCTGCTAACCCTGGGTCTCTGAGGACATTGAAGGCGGAAATGATCTGCCCCTGCACAATAGAAGCAGAGCCCCTTTTCTCTTCTGTGAGCTCTTTCTGCTTCCGAAATACCCGTTTTTCCTATTTGCATAGGTTCAACGACTGGCATATCTGTTTTTGCGTTCTCCGGGTTACCTGACGTACTGGTGTGTCTGGGTAATAAGGGTAAAGGAGGCAAGACCCTTCTGGGTCTGTCTCTGGGGTGTCTCCTTTCCCTAATTTGATCGTCCATGGCTATGCAAAAATCAATCAGATGGTCCAGATTTTCTGGTAATTTTAAGGGAGCCAGCTCAAACATAAAAGCCTCGTTCAGGCCTTCGGTAAAGGCTAAGGTTAAAACGTCGTTCGGCCAAAGCACCTCTGAAGTCAAAGTCTTAAACTCTATGCATAGTCGGAGACCCTCCTATTACCTTGTTTAATATGAAACAAGGACCTACCCGCATTGGTAGCCCTTCTAGAGGGATCAAAGGTACGTTTTAACTCAGAGGTAAAACCCTCATAGTCATAGATGATGGGTTTCTTATTTTCCCACAAGGGCGTAGCCCATAATAAAGCTTTTTCTGTTAAATGATTAATCAGATAGCCTACTTTGGCTTTATCAGACATACAGGACCCTGGGTTATTCTCGAACAAGATCTCGAGTTGGGTCAAAAAACCCCGGCATAAGCTTGGTGTCCCATCATAGCGTAAGGGTGCCTTCATACTGAGCCTATGTCTTTCGGGAGAGGCCGAACTGACCCTGGGCAATACTGGGTCTGGAGGGTTTGTGGTTCCTGTATTGGACCGATTTAACAGGGTTTGCAGAGCGAGAGCAATCTGGTCCATCCTATGGTCCTGCTCTTCTTGTCTGGCTGCGATACGTGCCAACTGATTAGAGAGGTCTGCGGGATCCATTGGCCCTGACGTAATGTCACGTTTCCCCCTGAATACTAGAATAGTGGTCCCTATACGTAGACCGATTTCTAATCTTCCGATCCTTGAATGGTCGGCACAACTAGACAGATAATTAACCAGACAATATACAAAAAAGGGTAAACACAGACAGATGTACAGAATAGAGTATTCGTTCTCCCTAGGACCTTAGTAATATAAGGGGTAGTCTGATGTGTGCTTAGGGTGCCACACAGACTGACCTCGGTACCAAAGTTAAGAGCAGAACCGTGAGAAGAGTTAATGCCAATACCAGGGGTCATACACAGAATGGTTCGTTCGCCAATACCAGGGGTCATACACAGAATGGTTCGTTCGCCAATGCCAGGGGTCATACACAGAATGGTTCGTTCGCCAATGCCAGGGGTCATACACAGAATGGTTCGTTCGCCAATGCCAGGGGTCATACACAGAATGGTTCGTTCGCCAATGCCAGGGGTCATACACAGAATGGTTAAAGTCAGAAGCAAGGTCAGACACAGATAATAGCCAAAATACACAAGAGCTCTGCGGGAAGTGAATACCACGTCAGGGCACCGGCGTCTCTGTGAGGCTGGGTTTTAAACCCGGCGGGTCTGCGTCAGCACGCCAGGCCCCGCCCCCCGGCATCCCACGTGTGTGGAAACTGGCTGCGATATCACTCGGCGCCTGGTCAGCGAGCAGCGAGGAAGCTGCTGCCAGGCGCCGCCGGAACGGGGGCACATCGTGACACCCTGCCTCTGGGATATGGTTCTTCTGACGAGGATGGCTTCACCGGGTAGAGAGGCCGACCTGCTCTCCTCGGAGCCTCCGTTACAGGACCAGAAGGCCAGGAATGCCTCTGCGAAAAGGGCTGCTAAGGCGGCCTGCCGACGGGCTGCGCTCTCTGTCTCTTCCGACGCTGCTGCCGTTCAGACCGCCTCGTCTGCCTTCCTAGCGGCTACCCCAGGGGAAGACGTTCAGCTTGCAACTAAAGGCGACATTAAGAGAATGGTGACTGACATGCAGGCAATGTGGAGTGCTGACGTGGCGGGGGTTAAAGCTGAGGTGACCATGGTACAGGAATATAAAGTAGACATTTAAGCACGAACGACGACTGTCGAGACCATGTAAACTCGCCTTGCCTGTCGGGTGGAATCTCTTCAGCTGCAGGTGGAGACTTTGTCGCGTACGGTGGAATCGTTGGATGCCTGACACCGCCGGAGCAACATCCGTATTCGGGGGGTCCTGGAGTCGGTGCAGCCTGGGGCGACTGTGGCATATGCCATCCGCTTGGCGAGCCACCTGCTGAAACTCCCTCCTAACGCTCCAGAGACTTTTGGCTTGGCGATTTGCGTCCAGAAATCGGCGGCAGCCCCGGAGACGGCGCCGCAAGATATTATTGCGGTGGCGCGGGAGATACCTTCGGCGAGGGGTGTCATTGCCTTTGAATCCTCCGAAGTATCTCTGTATAATGATCTGCCTTTCTTGACGCTGGCGGTGCGCCGGAGGTTTCGGGAGGTGGCGACTTGTCTTCGGGCTAAGGGGGTTCGGTACAGATGGGGAGCAGCTGGCACCCTGCTCTTTACACTTGACAACGTGCTGTATATTTTTGGCACCCTGGATGAAGTGTTGCCGGTTTTTGCCTCCCTAGGAATTTCCAGAGGTCTGGAGACCGTGGTGGTCTGTGCCTCGGCTTCACCCTCTCTGGATCCAGGCTGAATGCCTGCTGTCTTCCTCCCTCGCCTCTGAGGAATTTGAGACCGGCAGTCCTTAATTGGTTAGATGACCCCCCGAGTGTTTTTTATCCCCTTATTACCCTCATCAGTTAGCTGAGTCTCCCCCGTTGGGTATTTGAGACTTTTATTTTACGTTTATGGAGGACTTTTGTTGTTCATCACTTTATTAATCCACCTTTTGCATTTATTCCCCTCCCCTCCTTAATTCAGAGATGCTTCGAATACTTTCTTCTTTCCTGCTGACATTCCCCGGCTGGGGATAGATTTGAGACTTTTTTTGTTTTTTCTGAAGTATTTTTGACGAATTTTGCTAAAACCCCCTTCCCCATGTAATGATTTTTTACATTTCGCTGATTCTTCATGCGACCCCCCCCCCTTTTTTGTTATCTACATTTCTTATGAGAGTACAATATCTGGCCCTGCGAAGCTGACTATGACGGTCAATCTGTGACCTTTCTTTCTCTACAAAATAAAAATTTTAAGTTAAAAAAAAACAAACCTTAAAGGATGGCGCATGGTTGACTGCTTTGAAAATACAGTCAGCCAAATATTTAAAATTTTATGTGTTTCCCCGTTAACCCCTTAGTGACCGGGCAGTTTTACACAAATCCATCCTTTAGTGACCGCTGCTGTTTTTACGTTTCTGCGCTGTTAGTGTTTAGGTCAAATTTCCCTCTTACTCGTTTATTCAACCCACACATATTATACACTGTTTTTCTCGCCATAAATGGACTTTCTAAAAATACCTTTATTTTCATCATATCGAATAACTTACTATAAAAAAAATATGAACTATGATGAAAAAAATGGTAAAAACACACTTTTCGTAATTTAACCTCCCTGGCGGCCTAATTTTTTCAAAATTTCGTGTCTAAAAACATCTCATTTTTTCTTCTTTAAAGGAAACGCGATTTTGTACATAGTTAGCCTGTAATAATTAGCAAACACGTACTGAAATCCATGCAAGCAAGAGTCCTTACTGGTAAAATCCTTTATAAATAAATTAATTAATTAATTAAAAAAAATAATCGTAAATACACTGAGTCCGACAAAGTTTGAAACACGACATAATAATTTATTATCCCAAAACTAATTATCCAAAATAATGCAAATAAATGATATTCAATAAAATACAAAAAAACACTGAAATCTGTCTGAAAACAAGGGTGAGGTGATGTATGGTCTGTTTCTGATCCTGTATTGTCACCTAGTGGCCGTTCATAAACATTGCACTTTGGATTATACAGTGTAAAATAATTTTTTTCTAAGTTTGCTGCTGGTCCCGCCTCCTGCATCGTGTGACTCGTAGGGAGCCTTACCAGGAAGCACTCGCCGCGATCACACTGCGGGGGACAGCCAGGGAGCGCAGGAAGAGGTGAGTATGCATCCAGCCCGAGTGTGGCTCGAGGTTAACATTCCCGGTAGTGAAATTTAACCCCGAGTCACACTTGGGAATACCGCCAGGGAGGTTAATCCCCAAAATCTACAACCACCAAAAACGACCTCGGCTAAATAGTTTCAAAACTTTGTCCCGAGAATAGAAATACCCAATTTTTACATGTTTTTGCTTTTTAACCCCTTCTGTGCTGAGCCAGTTCACCTATGTGCGCTGAGCTCATTCTGACCATTTTTGCTAATTATTTTTAGATGACCGCCTAGGTACTATTTAACTAAACCCCCCCAGACAAAAAAAAAACATTTAAATTTTTTATTTATTTTTATACCAAATCTAAGGATCCCCCTATCTCCACATGGCAGCTAGGGGGTTAACTGGCCCACTGACATACTCACACATATGGTGTGACATGTCTCAATGATTGGGTGGGTTTCCTGTGGCATATTTCTGGTGGTGAGCATATGGATCATAAGGGAGTATTACCCATGAGGAAAACTAGATATACCTTATGCCTTTTGTGCCCTCGGGACATTTGAATTTTTTTTTTTCCCAGAAATATGGCCACCTGCATTCAGATACCTAGGGCTCTCTTAACTTCTTCGCGCAAACGTTATCACATGAGCAAAAACACATTAACACGAGGGGAAAAACGTTGTATTACAATGTCCGCGCAAAAAATGCACGTTAACATCTACCGCTGGGGAACCTGCGTGAACCCTTTGCGAGCGTAATGTACGTTGCACGTCCTATACTTAACATTGTGAGCGCAAATGCGTTTGTAATACCATCTGCGTACAAGCGCACAATCTATGCGCAAATTTTAACGGACAACGTTTGAGCGCATAATTTTAACGTCTTTTAAAAGCTGGTGTTAATGGCAAATCTGAACGTCCTGGCCGAAACCAAATACACCAGCCCGAAAAAAAAAAAGCAAAGTATAGTTACACATTCTACACATACCCAAACAATAAAATTGAGAGGTTGTGCGTGTTTTTATTATTGCTGCAACATATACAGTATACTCAGATTGATTTTGACAGGTGCAAAAACTGAACGGGAGACAATTGTGGTTCTTAATTCTGATTGGCTGAATCGTGTGAAAAAACAGTGCGCCCACTGATTTCTGCGCGCAACGTTAATGCGCGCCCATTTTTGCTCGTCTTTTTTACGTGCGTTATTTTTTGATGGATGAAAAAATGCGCTCGGATTGTAATACCAGGGTTAATTGTACCGGCTGGGTGGAGTAGAGGTAATGTCACTGCTCTGCATGGAGCGAGCCTATCGAGCAACCTCTCCAGTAAGTGTCCTTGGCAAGACACCCAACGGTACATACTCGCCACCCAGGACATACTTGAAAACGAGAGAAATCTCAATGTATCCTTCCTGGTAAAATCCTTTCACACACAAAAAAAAATAAATTTACACTCATTAACGTTTAGCGCTGAGCACAAAAAAATAGGGCTGTGCATGCGCTTTTGCGCGAAGAAGTTAATAAAGCCCCTAGTGTTTGACACCTATTGTTTACAAGTTCATCCACCAGAATTACTGTCTATTTTTCTGGCTTTTAGACAGGTTATCTACCAGTATTACGCCATTGGGAATGCACAAATACCATTTAGCCAGTGCTCATTCCTCCTTCATGATCAGCATTCATAGTCCGCGCCCGCCCATGACACCCAACCAATCAGTGAGTGGCTCTCCCCAAGTCAACCACCAGACACATGTTCTCTTCACTGAGCATGTGCCGGATGCACTACTCAGTGCCTCCTCTTGCAAGTTCACACCTCTGGCACCAGATAACCTATAGGAGCCGGACACCTGGCCTCAAGGGGCGGTACTAGCTCCCCTGCTGGAACTTGTCCACCTATGCTTCCTTTCAGATACTATTTAAACCCAGCTCTTCACTGGGTCTTGCTCCTCTCCACCACCATGAAGGTTTTTCTTCCTGATGAAGCCGTTTCTGATCCCTTACTTTAACGGGGAAACGCTTCAAATTTAAAATATTTGTCTGACTATCTCCAAAGCAGTCAACCACGCGCAATCTCTCTTTAACGTTTTTATAATTTTTGTAGCTGTTCTACACTTATCCTCAAATGTGCATGCTGCAACTCAGGACCTCTGGCTTTGAATTCTAAATTGTGGCTCTTAGCATTGTTATTGCAGGTATAGGAGCGCCATAACCTGCTTAGCATTTGCCCTTTCCTCATGTAGTAGAATCTGGCCCTAGAGATTAGCCGCAATAGGTGAGGAAACCAGACGGACACCGGTCTTGTTCAGGAATTGCGTTTATTTAGGTCGACCCAGACTCAGAGACACACGCAGGTGCCAACAGAAATTCGCATTACAGAAAGAAGGATATCTTATACATGTCTCATCTTCAATTATCCCCCCTCGTGTCCGGCTGTCCATATACAGGTACCGGAACTAATTAACCATCAGGAGGAGATGTTGATGAAAATAATTTAAAAATCAACATGCTCTGTCCGGTGCCATCTGTGATAAATTTACAGGAAGCTAAGCAGTGAGCTGTGCAATTCTTATCTCCCTGGCTACCCTGAAACTCTATGGCCTTGAGTACAGAACATTTTTGTTATGCTTATGTGATTCCGAGGACTGTGAATTTCTCAATAACGCATCATCTTAAACACATCTTAAAGAGAGCATAATATCTAAATACATATAGGTTACAAAATGGCTGCTCTGAGGCCAAGCTATATAATATCTGAATACATTTTGATTTCAAAATGGCTGCTCTCAGGCAAAGCTATATCATTTCCCCCTTTTTGGCAGAGAGTGATTTTATTTAAATCCTCTCCTAGCCAAAATCATACGCTGTTATACACATAGCTTTACATTTGAACCATATCAGAGCAATTGTGATAACACAAACTTTAATAATAAGCAGAACAGAAGCTGATCTCAGGAATATCTTATTATTATCTTTAATGGCTGCAGGCGGTCTCGGTCCACGGGTCACCCTTCGGGTTTCCCGGTTTTCCATCGTTGGCAGGTGGTCAGGCATTATTATGGCCGTCAAAACACCTACTTGCTGGTCTGGGCGGGTGCTTTGGCTCGGATGAAATGCAACTTGAGTGGATCAGAGTCACTGGCTACTACTCTCTACTTGGCTTCGGTGACAGCTGTGGCTGGCTTGAGTCTGGAATGGCGTATCCACAAGAAAACTTCGGCCACTGTCACTGCTGTGAGAGTGGATAACAGAACAGGTTAAGAACCCCTCCACTTTGGACCGAATGGATCAACCTTCCATTCTTTAACCCAAACTGAATCACCTGGGCAATACTTATATAGGGGTGGATACAGGAAATGAGGTAAATTATCACTTTAAAATTTAAAATTGGCAAAAATCAGCATGGTTTCATGAAACACAGATCATGTCAGACTAACCTAATTACGTTCTATGAGGAAGTAAGTAGAAGTATAGATCAGGGGGTCGCAGTGGATGTGATTTACTTAGATTTTGCCAAAGCTTTTGACACAGTTCCACACAAAAGGTTACTACTTAAATTAAGAAAAAATGGTCTAGATGAAAATACTTGTTCTTGGATAGAAAACTGGCTAAAAGATAGGGTACAGAGAGTGGTCATAAATGGTACATTTTCAAGATGGACACCAGTGGTAAGTGGTGTCCCTCAGGGGTCTGTTATAGGACCAATACTATTCAATTTATTTATAAATGACCTTGAGATAGGCATTGAAAGTCATGTATCAGTGTTTGCAGATGACAAAGCTAGGAAAAGTAATACAATGTGAGCAGGATGTTACTTCGCTGCAGAGGGATTTAGATAGATTGGGGGACTGGGCACTTAAATGGCAGATGAGATTTAATCTAGATAAATGTAAAGTTATGCACTTTGGAGTGAAGAACACACAAGCAAATTATACCCTAAATGGTACGGAGTTAGGGAAATCCAAGCAGGAGAAGGATTTGGGAATAATCATAGACTTCAAACTAAGTAACAATGTGCAATGTCAAACAGCAGCCGCCAAGGCCAGCAAAGTACTGGCATGCATTAAAAGGGGAGTTCACTCACGGGATGAAAACATAATTTTGCCTCTGTATAAATCAATGGTCAGGCCGCGCCTTGAATATGCCGTGCAATTTTGGGCACCTGTCTTAGAAAAAGTGCAGAGACGGGCAACTAAATTAATAAGGGGGATGGAAGGGTTAAGTTATGAGGAAAGACTAACAAGCTTAAACCTGTTTAGTTTAGAGAAAAGGCGCCTTAGAGGGGATCTGATAACCTTATATAAATATATACGGGGCCATTATCAACCATTGTCTGATAACCTATTCATTAACAGGACTATACATAGGACAAGGGGTCATCCATTTAGAGTGGAAGAAAGAAAATTTAGCTTAAAGCATAGGAAGGGTTATTTTACGGTGAGAACAATAAAGCTGTGGAATTCTCTGCCTGTTGAGGTGGTTGGGTCAGAGTCTGTACAGACTTTTAAAAAACGACTGGATGACTTCCTGCAGACACAGAATATTAAGGGTTATAATATTTAATATGTGGGTAAAAGCTTCTTGATCCAAGGAGAAATCTGACTGCCATTCTGGGGTCAAGAAGGAATTTTTTCCCAGTATGTTGCATATTGGCAAGCATTCAGACTGGGTTTTTTGCCTTCTTTTGGATCAACAGCAGTAGGTTATGTGGGAGAGGCTGAACCCGATGGACGCATGTCTTTTTTCAGCCTATATAACTATGTAACTATGTAACTGACCCAAGCGTTCAGTTTCTACATTGTTTGACCCAACAACAATATTTGGTTACTCCGATCAGTTTCTCCCAATGCCTGAAGGTCCCGCCTTATCCCACTTAACAAAGGGGTAGGTCTGCCAAACATGAGCTCGTATGGGCTCAATTTCAAAAGTGGGGTTGGGCTGCATCTAATATGCAGGAGGACTATCGGCAGTACATCCAGCTACTTCAGTGATGTCTCTTGGCACATTTTGGCCATCAAAGTCTTTAAAATTCTGGAACTTTGAGGTCTGTAGGCAGTATGCAGTTTCCATGTGATGCCCAATTGGCGGGCAAGTTGTTGCAGACTGTAAGGTACCAGCGTGACAGGCAAGGTTCCGAACCCAGGATGCAGTGACACACGGAGACCAGGTTAGGGAAAACAGGGGTTTATTGTAGGATTCAGATAAATAATAAGTCCAGGTTATGTAGGATGCAGGGCAGAACTTAAGGATGAAAGAGACCAAATGGAATATGGAATCTTGGTGGATACGAGGGGAGGCAGGAAACAATACAAGAAGACACAGAGGGCAGACACACGGAGGAGACTTACTGGGGATACGAGACAGGACAGGAAAAGGGCTGGATGGTTTCTTGAATGCTGGTATTTCAGGAGGCAGATGAAACAGCGGGAAACCAGGATGCAGGGATCTAGGATGAAGTCTCTGGATGGCTCGGGAGACTTGATGCAGATGGGAAGCACAGGATAGCTTCTGGATCAGTGTGCTTGGCTTGCTGGCTCAGGAACCATAATGCAGAAGCATTGTCTTCTGGGTGCTCCACCCTTAAGTAGGGATTAGTCTCTGTAGATTAGAGGCACCGGTTATGCCTGCAGTCTGAGAGCAGGGTGGGACATAGGATACGCCGTCTTGTGGAAGTGCTGCCCTGCATTCAGGACAACGCAGCACCAGGTTTGCCTTTCTTCCTTACGGCGGGCTTTACGTGGGGTGCTGGGGGGCTCCAGACAGGGGTCCTGACAGATCCTCCCCTTTAAGGCCACGCTCCGAGTGGCCCAGGCTTGACCACCAGCTGAAAAATCCACAGTAGGAAACTGGTCAATGATACCCTTCCTATGGGTTAGGTCACGATCAGGGCACCTGACAATGGTTCCTTGAACGGTGTACGGGGTGGTCATACACCCAGCTTCCTCCTCACTGGATTCCAGGGGAATTAAGTCCAGCTCTGGTTGGTAGGGAGGAGCTGATTGCTGGCTGAGAGTGATAGGCGCTGTAGCGGTTGATGCCAAAATAGATTCTGCAGGTACATCTGCAGTCTTCCTTTGCAGCAGGGCCTCCTCAAATCTCTTAACATCCTCTCTACGCACCAAAGTCCCGTTAGAGGCAAGGATACAACCTGATGGCAAGGAGTCAATCTTACGGTGGTCTTCAATAACCATGCTCTTAACCAGTGGCGGTTGGCCGGGATTGGGTACCTCGGGGCTTCCTGGTTCAACCTCCTCCATGAATAAGGAGGGAACCGGGTCAGGGGTATCGGAGGCTATGGCACAGTGACCCGGAGAGCCCTGAGGGAGCTGGGTTACCTTCCTATTCGTGGTGGTTCTGCCGGTAGTGGGGTCCGGTACAGGAGTCACGGAACCAGGCTTGGACTTCACGTTCTTGCTGTGTGGAATTGGAAAGTCCACTTTTGACATTCCAGGGACACCTTTGGAAGTGATTGAGGCACAAAGATAGGTCGCTGGATTCTTGGATGGTTCAGGCAACAAGGCATCCAGGTGGGTACGACGTTGACCAGGTGGCCCTTGACTACGCCGTGCAGTCTGTGGTTGGTGGTCAGCCTCAGAGTCCGTGGTTTCCCAACCAACATCCGAGTTGCTGCATACAGGGACCACAGTTGCGGCGCTACTGGTTTTGTTGGGTATGTCGTACCTGGCAATGGTGGGTTCACAGGTATGGCATTCTGTGGGATCCGATGTTGGCACCATGTTGTTCTGCTGAGACGCCACGTTGCGCCGGATTCCTTCCATCGCTTGAGCAAAGGTCTTCACCTGCCGTTGGAGGGTGGCAATGGTGTGGGCAGTCTCTGCAGATACTGTAGACTGGTTCAAGACAATCTCATCAGTCTGAACCTCGGCTTCCGTGGTGAGCGGCACTTCTGTTTTGGTAGTGGGCACCTCAAGGTCTCCTCGCTCGACCCCCGGGGTTTCTGTGGGGGGAGCTGGGTCACAAGTGTCCTGATCAGCAGAGACACCTAGTCCCAGAGAACCATGAGGGCGGCACTGGGCACTACCTGCAGTGAAGTCCGGCAACGGGTTCACGGTCTTGGCACAGATAGACATTATATCCATTGGGTCAGCTGGATCATTCTCTATGAACGCAGTAGGCTCTGGATATACTTGCTCAACGTCCATGAGTTCAGTAACGTCCTCAGATCCATTTACCTGGGGTCCAAAGGGCTCAGTTACCGGTGTTGGTGAGGGCACCGATTGGACATGGGGTAGGGGTGCCTGATCAGTCTTTGATAGGGGAGCAGTCCTTGATGCCGGAGTGGTTTTAGGCACCGAGGATTTTTTTGGAGCATACCTTCTTGCCGAAGTTGATTTTGGCAACGACTCCTCAGGAGTAAATCTTTTGGGGTGCCGCACTGGGCAAATGGGGAGCCAGTGGCCGGAATTTCCACAATAGATACAGAGGTCTGCCGCTATTCTTCGGGCACGCTCCTCTGCGGATAAGGGTCCTTGCATTTTTCTTGCTTCAGGAACGCACACTTTAGCAGAAGGGGCCCCTTTTCTTTGCAGCAGACTTGAAAGGAATTCTATCAGGTGGGCGATTAACTCTTGGAATGATTTTTGAAATACCTCCATTATAGACTGTGTCACTGCGGGTTCGGTGGGTTTAGGCTTCTGCATTCTGTAAGGTACCAGCGTGACAGGCAAGGTTCCGAACCCAGGATGCAGTGACACACGGAGACCAGGTTAGGGAAAACAGGGGTTTATTGTAGGATTCAGATAAATAATAAGTCCAGGTTATGTAGGATGCAGGGCAGAACTTAAGGATGAAAGAGACCAAATGGAATATGGAATCTTGGTGGATACGAGGGGATGCAGGAAACAATACAAGAAGACACAGAGGGCAGACACACGGAGGAGACTTACTGGGGATACGAGACAGGACAGGAAAAGGGCTGGATGGTTTCTTGAATGCTGGTATTTCAGGAGCAGATGAAACAGCGGGAAACCAGGATGCAGGGATCTAGGATGAAGTCTCTGGATGGCTCGGGAGACTTGATGCAGATGGGAAGCACAGGATAGCTTCTGGATCAGTGTGCTTGGCTTGCTGGCTCAGGAACCATAATGCAGAAGCATTGTCTTCTGGGTGCTCCACCCTTAAGTAGGGATTAGTCTCTGTGTAGATTAGAGGCACCTGTTATGCCTGCAGTCTGAGAGCAGGGTGGGACATAGGATACGCCGTCTTGTGGAAGTGCTGCCCTGCATTCAGGACAACGCAGCACCAGGTTTGCCTTTCTTCCTTTTACGGCGGGCTTTACGTGGGGTGCTGGGGGGCTCCAGACAGGGGTCCTGACACAGACAGGTCTGTACGAAGGCTGGGCCATTCTCCGACCCAATTGCAAGCGGTAATTCATACCGGGGGATAAGCTCTTTCAGGAGGCACTTGACTACCTCTGCAGTTTTTTCAGTTCTGGTTGGATAGGCTTCAATCCATCCGGTTAGAGTGCACACTAGCACTAGGAGATACTTGTACCCATTGCAGGGTGGAAGTACGGTAAAGTCAATTTGCAGAGAAGACATTGGTGATAATCCAATTGACTGCATCCCTGGCGGCTGCATTGGGCCTTGACAAGGGTGGTTCTTCGCACAGGTGATGCACTGTTGGGCTACTGTCCAGCAAATTGTTGAAAGGCCAGGAACGTAGAAATGCGGTTCTAGCTGTTGTTCCATGACAGTCTATCCTCCATGGGCACTAGCATGTAGGGCCCGGACAATCTACTGTCTACTGGCTAGCTGAAACCATCCATCTTCTCTTAATCTTACTGGTTCTTCAGAGAACCACTTCTGCTCTTTTTCAGAGTATGCTGGAGTCCAGTAGGCAAGTGGCGTGGCAGCACGGGGATTATCAGGGAGAGAATCTTCTTGTAACTCTGGAGTTTTCTCCCTGGGTCCCCAGATGAACTCCCTACTTAGTTTGTATTTCTCCCATATGAAAAATATCAGGTCGCGTCGTTCCCGTCTGTTCTTCAAGGTAAACATGAAGTAGTTCAGAATGCTATCCATTACGTTCGGCAGACGTTTTTCTCTATCTTTTCAGACCTTTAGCAATTTGATGTTGCTGTTCCTTTTGATAGCTGTTGGTCTTCTGTTGCTGCCATTCTTTATCCTCTTCTTCATCCCAGGAATCTGTTTCTTCCTCTTCACTGTCAGGGATTATTATTCAATAAGAAACTTATACGAGACACAAATATCAATCGTTTATATTTCCTAGAAATCCTCCTAAATTCTATTAATTGTCTGTTTTGCTTTGAAGAATACACTAATCAATAATCGGATAAAAATATATATATAGTTATTACGTATACAAAAAAGTTTCAAATCTCCTATCATAAACAAAAATTTATAAACCACAAAATCCATCAGCACATAGAAACTAGCTTCAAAATATATGCATCTCGTGTTAGTAACTGCATATATGATTAATATAATTTACCTTATCAGTTAGTAACTATACACAAATGGTTAATTAAACATTTCTGCTTAACGAAACCTGTATTTCCCAGCAAACCAATGTTTAACAAGCTAGATCTTGTAGAGATATATATATCTCTCTATACTACGTGGATCAACAAAAGATGAGCTATCACTTATTCTATTTTTAGAATGGTAAGTAATAAAAACTTATTTCGTGTCTCCTTCCCTAATATCGAGAATTAAGCTTCTAATCTTCTGCTTTTTATATTGTAGTTATATAATTTCTTGCTTATTAATTTCAATCACAGTAATTTCCAAATTCAATATATATATTTGTATATCATCTTTGCAACAGTTTCTTTAGGACAAATCCTTATATCCGATTCTTCTTCATATCTCTATCTGCAGAATAGAAATATTTTAGATTCTGGATCTATCTGTTGCAAGAAATACTCCAAATATATATAATTTATTAACCTTAAATTTGCTCTCATACATTACCTCCAATCTGGATTTAATGAGTTAAAGCCTTGGAATATTCTTTGATTGTTTTGGAATATGTGAAAATTATCAATGTCAGATAATCAATGCATGTGAGTTAGAGATGTGGTGTGAAATCTTGAGTGCATTGTGTCCTGCGATGGTCTGCCTGCGATGGTCTGTTTGCGTGAATGCCCCTGCAACGATCAGTGCGGCTCCAATTATAGTCAAATTGACGTCACTGACCATCTATTCTCTATATTAAATATAATATTTACTATCCTCAAGAGGGCAGTGTTGCACTTCAGATTAATTCCACCATTTAAATTTTTATATCTCTTATCTCAGGTCAAGAGGTCAATCTGACTTACAAAGACCCTCTATCCTGCCAAAATAAAATTGATGTCTCTACTCCTCTCAAAGTTTTTACTGGGTCTCTTTATCAGTTGAATTCCTTTTTCTGGTACTTAGCTTGGCATTATATCAAATAAAGACATTTTAAGGTTTCACCTAGCCGTGAACTATTTAAAAAAAAATCTCTTCATTTCTAAAACTAGGGAAAATTGAAAAAGAAAAGACTTTCTATTTAAAACAAGATGGCTACAGGCATCCATTTTAATTTTTCCTTCTCTAATATACCCAACATCACTACGGGTTCTTCCCTAGGTGTTTTCCTGCCAGGGTTTAAATTGGGCCAAGCAAGAAAAGGCAGTGCCAGTGGGATGAGGTATGTTGGGATCGGGGATCAGATCTGAAGTCCTTCTAGCTGCTTATTTTTCGGCCTGGTAAGCTTTCCGGTTGCCTCTGGGTACTTCCTCTTTTCCTTTCTGGTGTCCTCTGCAGTGAACAATGCTGACGGCCTTTGGTTTCCAGACTGCATCCAAGAGCTGAAGTATTTCTTGGGCGTACTTTACTTGCTTGTCTGCTGAGGTTAGTAAGCCGCGTTCCTTGTAGAGGGCTCCATGCACGTGGACAGTCATGAACACGTACTTGGAATCCGTGTATATATTCACCCTCTTGTCTTTGGCTAATTCCAGGCCTCAAATAAGGGTAAAGATTTCTGCCAATTGGGCAGATGTTCCTGGAGCCAGTGGTTCCGCTTCTAGAATTTCGAGTGAGACTATTGCATATCCAGCATATCTCTTCCCGTTTTCCACCGAGTTGCTTCCATTGGTAAACAGTTGCATGTTGTATTTGTCTAGGGGTATATCTTTCAGATCAGGTCTGCTGCTGAAGACTTCATCCATAACTTGGAGACATCCATGGCATGGAAGTAGTGTTGCTGGGTTCAGTGTAGCGGTAAGTTCCAGGTGAACTCTTGCGTTTTTACATAGCATGGCTTGGTACTTGTTCATTCGGCTGTTGCTGAACCAATAATTTCCCTTGTAGTCCAGGAGTGTTTGGACTGCATGGGGCACTCGCACATAGATTTCTTGGCCTAGGGTAAGATTATCAGCTTCAGCAACCAACAGGGCTGTGGCTGCTACGGCTCTGAGACAGGGTGGTAGGCCGCAGGCGATTGTGTCCAGTTGTTTTGACAGGTAGGCCACAGGTCTTGCCAAGACCCCAGGTACTGGACTAGTACTCCAGCGGCTGTTTGGTTCTGTTCATGCACATACAGGTAGAAAGGCTTGCTGTGGTCAGGTAGGCCCAAGGCTGGGCCTCCTTCAATAAAGTCTTTAGCTGGAGTAAGGCACTTGTCTGCTCTTCTTCCCACTGGAAAGGATCTTTCTGTCCCCCCTTTGTAGCTTGGTAGAGAGGTTTAGCAATCATGGCGAAGTTGGGGATCCACAGTAGGCAGAATCCTGCTGCTCCCAAGACCTCACGAACTTGGCAGCGTGTCTTTGGCTGTGGGATACGGCAGACTGCTTCCTTGCGTTCAGGACCCATTGCAGGCTTGGTTCCTGTTAAATGAAAGCCCGGATACGTTACACTGGGCCTGCAGATCTGTGCTTTTCTTTTGGATACTATGTAGACAGCTTCCCACAGGAGATGTAGAAACTCCTGAGTAGCGGCTAGACAGTCTCTTTCAGTTGGGGAAGCGAGCAGCAAACCATCAACATACTGTAGCAGTACAGCTTTGTCTGGCTTGAGATCAACGTATACTGGAGGGGTGTTCAAAGCGAGTCCAGGCGGATTATCTTCTGCCCACACCCTTGAAGTGCCGTGCCGAGGCACTGGGTTAATGGATCTGGATCAGAGGGTGTCTGGGCTAGGATCATAGGCCATTCTTTCCCCCTCGGGATTACCAGGTCTAGAATAACAGGCTTCTGGACTGTTGTGGATGGGCTGTGCTGCCGAGCAGGGCTACCAATTTCAGATCTAAGACCGTGTAACCCCCGGGGTGAAACGTAATTTGTGTCTAACATTGCTCAATAAATTCCTCCACAAAAGCTGGATCGAACATTTGGGCCTATAGAGGAATTGGTGCTCAATTTGTTGTCTTTCCAAACTACAGACACAAATACTCAGGGTGTGTGCTCATAGAATATTCATTAACTGGAAACCTTTAGCTAGAAAATACTATACAAAATACACATTTTTCCTTAAAAAAAAAAAAAAAACCTAATCACAGATACGCTTTGTATTCTACCCATCAGAAACAAAGTAAAAATCATTCAAAATATTATTACAGCAGATAAAAGAAAACCGTTTCATCAGAAATAGCATAGAAATACACAGTTCAATTTACCCGGTCTTCTTTGACATTCCTGCAAACGTTGGCACATTCAGCTAAAAGGAAGTACACGATTTAAACTTTTTAGTTCCATCTTAGATCCTAATCTTCCTTCCCTTTTACCAAATGAAAACCTAAAACAATAGAAAAGAGGATACTTTAAATCTAACTTGCCTGCCAAACCCATTATTTATCCGACGGCTCCCTTTACTCTCTCATACCTTCGATCCGTAACCTGCTCACGGGTGCCCCCTTATTCCCAGCATTAATATAATTTAGTAACCATCAGAATAAAAAAACAGTTTTAAGCATCTACAAAGCTCCAACGGGCTCCGTGGTGCTGCACAAAAACCAAAACATCAAAAATAGTGACTGTCTTTCAGGCAAAACCCCCTTACTCTGTCATGCAGAGCAAGGCTGATATAATTTATAGCCTCTCCTTAAAGAAACGATTTATTGCAGATCTGACATCGGTATTACAAAAAACAGGGATATCTGTATTCCCAGGGCACATTTTTTGTATAAAACCACACTTTACTAAAAAGGCAGGGCGTTAGCCCATGTCTAAAAATCCTCAATTAATATAGACATACATTCTATCTTCAAGAATAACAATTCTGCATACAGATGTCTAAACTTAACATATTTAATATACAATAGAACAGGAAACTGACTCTGTGCAATACTAAGGCACCGCAAAAGGTTAGGCTGGGGTCAGACCAGCGCACTTTTAACGTGCGTTCTGGCGCACATAATTACGGCCGCACTAGCAGCAGATGACGGGCAATGACGGCCAATATACGAAGTACGGTCGCACGAAAGTCCGGCCGTGCAACGCAAGTGGAAAACGAACGCATTTTTTCGAGAACGCCGAACCGCTAGTACTGACGTACTGAGTGCGCAGCTGCGGCATAGCGGCGTGTTTGCGTGATTAGGAGATGTCAGACACTGCTAATGTCCAGCCTACATAACGTCCAGACGCAAAAAGAGTTTTTTTGACGATCCGAAAAAATCACGCACGAAAAATGCGCATCGTATGACCGTTTTCGCGCACTCCGTGAAAAAATACGTCAATTCGTTCGGACGCACTTTTTTACGTTCGCGTGTAAAAATGCTTTTGTTTGACCCTAGCCTTAATGTTACAGAATGCTCTGCTATCAGAGTCAAGCTAAAGTAACTCACTCCCCCTCCCCTCTGCACAGAGGCCGTGTGGGCTAACAGGGGGGGGGTTGCATGAGTGAAGAAAAATCCTATTACTCTCAGCCAGAGCTTGCAATGCACTCTAAATTTAAACATCCAGTGAAAAAGTTTGCAAATGCTGTTTTAACAGGACAGTTACCACGTGCTCCTGGACACACACACATACACACACATTCACATCGAACTGCATCCAATTATTTCAATGAACCCAATATTGACATCTCAGTTTAACCAAAGCAATTTTAAATCAAATAGATCTTGAATATCAGATAATAAATCAAAGAATGGCCATGTAGCTACTACTATATTTACTCCTGAACAGTTTGATGGACTAAGAGCTGCACAACATATATACTATATATTCAAGTGGGGTTTCTCTATACTTTGCAGCTGTGGAGCTTAAGGCTCCCTAAACAATAATAAATACAATCAAATGATGACAGTGTAGCATAGCACTAGCAGTTCAGCACGACAGATTAACTACTCTCTACATACTGGGCTGCTGTGCTAATGTGTATGTGACTGATAGCCCAGTGGCTTTATCCATACCCCAATTCCTTATATTTACGTCTTGTGTTGTACTACCAGGATCTGTGGATCCATTTTTATAGTACTCTATTAAAAGTACGTTTTTAATCCTTGTTCACACCAATTTGTGTATAGGCCTTTGCAGCCATCCTATTGAGAATTTTCCTTTTTCCTGCACGAAGGTACATCATACCACATTCACCTGAGTATGTTTATTTTCTTTCTGATAATTGAAATTGCCCTTGATTTTCTTTAACTACTTTGCTGCTGAGTTATTTTACCCCATGTGCTGAGGTCAATGTCACCATTATTTGCTAATCACATTTAACCGCTTTGCTGCGGAAGACATGATTACCGCGTCGTCGTGAATGCTCCTGAGCACTGCCACAACGTGACATTTATCAGGTCATGGTGAGAAAGAGCAGGGAAGGCAGAAAGCCACTTAGAGATTGGCTTCCAGGGTGCAGCACGTAGAAGGGTATAAATGCAAGAGTTGGTGGAAACAAATTCTTGCCAGTCACTAAGATGAGGCGGCACTCCAAATAGGCAGTTGAGGTGGCTGCTTAAGGCATCACCCTCCCTTAGGCCTCGCAGGGTTGCCTCCCCCCATAGTGACTGCAGACTCACCAGCTGAAGCCCATGTCAGCAGCTCCGGCAGGGCCCGGCCCAAGACATTGTGCTGCCTGGAGCGAAGGCTGAAATGCTGCCCCCCCTAAAATGACACCCACACACCCTGAATATATGGAGGAGCCCCTAAAAAGACACCCAAACCCTGAATATATGGAGGAGCCCCTAAAAAGACACCCAAACCCTGAATATATGGAGGAGCTCCTAAAAAGACACACACACCCTGAATATGGATATATTTGCCCCCAGCTCACATGGATATATATATATTTGCCCCCGCTCACATGAGTATATTTGCCCCAGCTCACACATGAATATATTGCCCCCAGCTCACATGGGTATATTTGCCCCAGCTCACATGGGTATATTTGCCCCAGCTCACATGGGTATATTTACCCACAGTTCACATGGGTATATTTGCCCACAGTTCACATAGATATATATATTTGCCCAAGATCACATGGGTATATTTGCCCCAGCTCAGATGGATATATATATATATATTTGCCCCAGCTCACATGGATATATTGCCCCCAGCTCACATGGGTATATATTGCCCCAGCTCACATGGGTATACATTGCCCCCAGCTCACATGGATATATTTGCCCCCAGCTCATATGGGTATATTACCCCCAGCTCATATGGGTATATTACCCCCAGCTCATAAGGGTATATATTACCCCAGCTCATATGGGTATATATTGCCCCCAGCGCATATGGATATGTAGCGCTGCTTTAAACATAGAAACATAGAAAAATGTCGGCAGATAAGAACCTTTCAGCCCATCTAGTCTGCCCAATTACATGGATACTTTACCTGGATTTATCTTTTGTTTAGGATAGCCTTATGCCTATCCCATGCTTGCTTAAATTCAATTACTGTTTTGGCCTCTACCACTTCTACTGGAAGACTGTTCCATGTATCAACCACCCTCTCAGTAAAATAATGCTTCCTGATGTTACTTTTAAACCTTTGCCCCTCTAATCTAAGACTATGTCCTCTTGTTTTGCTATTTTGTTTCCTTTTAAATATACTCCCTTCCTCTACCTTGTGGATTCCCTTTACGTATTTAAATGTTTCTATCATATCTCCTCTGTCTCGTCTTTTTTCCAAGCTGTACATGTTAAGATCATTAAGCCTTTCCTGGTAACTTTTCTCCTTCAAGAACAATTCACAGGGGTAGAAAAGTGGATCGCAAATAACAAGCTTTTTCTAAATACTGACAAAACTGTTACAATGCTCTTTGGAACCGCACCTAAACTACACAAATTGCAAACACCCCATCTATGTGTTGGGACAAAATCAAATGGCACGCTGACCACAGTCACTTCTCTCAAATACCTAGGTATGTGGTTTGGCCCCCACATCGAAAAACTCTCATCTAAACTCTACCCCAAACTAGGTGCCCTATACAGAAACAAATCCTGCCTGAGCCCCGCGGTAAGAAAGCAGATTGTACAACAAATGCTTATGCCAGCCATTGAATACGGAGATGTAGTGTATGCAGCCGCCCCACAAACACACCTCCAGAAACTTACTACATTGTATAACTCATTCTGTCGCTTTGTGCTACAATGTAACTACATGACACACCATTGTGACATGTTAAAAGAACTAAACTGGCCATCACTGGACTCTAGACGCACCCTTCACCTTTCCAACCTGGTGTTTAAGAGCTTTTCTGGGAAGCTACCACCCTACCTGAATATGCTGCTTCCCCCGGCAGTTCCCTCATCCTATAACCTCAGATCCAGGACCAGCACCTTACTTGCAATACCGCAATACAAAAAGAAAATGGCTCGATCCTCATTTTCCTTCAGAGCACCGCAAATATGGAATAACCTCCCAGACACCGTCAAATCTTCCCCCAGTTTAAAGTCCCTTAAGACTTCCCTATTAACATACCTCAATACAAAATGCACCTGTAAACATGTAACATAATGACTTTATTTCCTCCATATTTATTTTTCTGTTAATCTGTATATTTGGTCTTGTGTTAATTTCTTGCATTTTACTATTTTGTATTTCTGTAACCACTCACTGTTCTCGAACCCAGGACATACTTGAAAATGAGAGAAATCTCAATGTATCCTTCCTGGTAAAATCCTTTTATAAATAAAAAATACACCACTTTAGTAGCCCTTCTCTGAACTCTCTCTAAGATGTCTATATCCTTCTGGAGATACGGTCTCCAGTACTGCACACAGTACTCCAAGTGAGGTCTCACCAGTGCTCTGTACAGTGGCATGAGCACTTCCCTTTTCCTACTGCTAATACCTCTCCCTACACAACCAAGCATTCTGCTAGCATTTCCTGCTGCTCTATTACATTGACTACTTACCCTTAGATCCTCTGAAATAATGACCCCTAAATCCCTTTCCTCAGATGTTGAGGTTAGGACTGTATCAAATATTCTATATTCAGCCCTTGGGTTTTTACGTCCCAGGTGCATTATCTTGCACTTATCCACATTAAAACTCAATTGCCACAACTCCGACCATTTTTTTAATTTACCTAAATCATTTGTCATTTGGCTGATCCCTCCAGGAACATCAACCCTGTTGCAAATCTTTGTGTCATCAGCAAAAAGACATACTTTTCCATTAACCACTTCAATGCTAAGGACGCGCTCAGCGCGTCCTCAGCATTGCCCCTGGTATGCGGAGGACGCGCTGAGCGCGTCCTCGCATTGGGGTCAGCGTTCGGCCGGGTTCGGCCGATCGCTGGCCCCTCCGGTGCGGGCTGACATCCTGGATGTCAGCCCGGCATCCGGAGCAGTGGCCGCCATTATTATGTGTCATCGCGCCCCCGCGATGACACATAATTCAGGCGCCCCCCCGCATGTGCGGAGGAGGCGCCTGAAAGGGAGGGGGAGGTCCTTCGGACCTCTCTCCCTCCCGATCGGCGGCTCACAGGGGCTTAACCCAGGCATCATTTGGAAGGGCACAGCCTGCCCTTCCAAATGATGCCTGGCATTAACCCCTGGGGAGCTGGATCGCAAATCGGCGCTGAAAAGCGCCGATTTGCGATCCTTCCCGGGAGCTGGCCGACATCTTGGATGTCGGCCAAGCTTCCGGGAACTCCCCCAGAGGACTGGCGTCATCGTGCGCAGCACGATGACGCCAGTCCTAGCATTAACCCCTAACTGCCACGAAGTGTGGAGATAGGGAGTTCCAATGAACTCCCTATCTCCCGATCCGTGGCAGTTAGGGGTTAAATTTTGATATCGTTGGATCGGCCAGAGCATGGCCGTTCCAACGATACCAAACATGAAAGTAAAAAAAAATGTAAAAAAAATAAATAAATAAAAATAAAAATAAAAAAAAATTAAAAAAAAAAATTAAAAAAAAAAAAATAAACACTTTTTTTTTTTTTTTTTCGTTTTGTTAATGCAGCAATATTGTTCCCATTTCAATTATAATGTGAACAATGATGCTGCATTAACGATTTTTGTATGCGGTGCGTTTGTTAAAAATGGTGTCATTTTCCCCAAAAAAAAATGTAACGAGACCCCATCTCTAATTTTTTTAACAAGCGCACCCCATACAAAATATAACCGCAATTGCTCGCATGTTAAAATGTGGAAAAAAACACTTTACACGCTGTAAATTATTGAAAATACATATTTTATTGCATTTTTTGTTATAATATACAAACATGACATAACGTATACATATAATAATGACATATTATGAATCTACCGAGTCTGACGGAAAGAACGATATATAATATGTCGATGTCATATACTAAAATAAGCCTTCAAAACAGGTTTAAACATGATGCGCAAAACAGGTAAAAAATGACCTCAGCACAGGGCGCGGAAAAGCCTCAGCAGCGAAAGGGTTAATACCTTCTGCATATCACTAATAAAAATATTAAAGAGAATGGGTCCAAGTACTGACCCCTGAGGTACCCCACTGGTAACAAGACCTTTGCCGAATAAACTCCATTTACCACAGCCCTCTGTTGTCTGTCACTCAGCCACTGCCTAATCCATTCAACAATATTGGAATCCAAGCTCAAAGATTGCAATTTATTGATAAGCCTTCTATGCGGAACAGTATCAAAAGCCTTACTGAAATCTAAATAAGCAATGTCTACTGCACCACCGGTGTCTATTATTTTTGTTACCCAATCAAAAAAATCAATAAGATTAGTTTGGCATGATTTCCCTGAGGTAAACCCATGTTGTTTCTGATCCTGTAATCTATGTGTTTTTAGATGTTTAACAATCCTTTCCTTTAACATGGTTTCCATTAATTTCCCCACTACTGACGTAAGACTAACTGGCCTATAGTTCCCCGATTCCTCCCTACTACCCTTCTTGTAAATGGGCACAACATTTGCTAATTTCCAGTCTTCTGGGACGACTCCCGTTAACAAGGATTGGTTAAATAAATCTGTTAATGGTTTTGCTATTACATCACTGAGCTCTTTTAATAATTTAGGGTGGATCCCATCAGGCCCCATTGACTTATTTGTCTTTACTTTAGACAGCTGCTGTAGAACCTCCTCCTCTGTAAACTGATATGTAAATGTCTCTTTAGTGTTCTCTCCTAACTGAGGTCCCTTTCCTTCCTTTTCTTCTGCAAAGACTGAACAAAAATATTCATTGAGGCAGTCAGCGAGACTTTTATCCTCTTCTACATACCTTCCTTCCTTTGTTTTTAATCTAACTAATCCTTGTTTTACTTTTCTTTTCTCGTTTATGTATCTAAAAAATGTTTTGTCCCCCTTTTTACTGACTGAGCTATTTTCTCTTCTGCGTGTGTTTTGGAAGCTCTTATAAATTGCTTTGCCTCTTTCTGCCTAATTTTGTAGGTTTGCCTATCTTCTTCACTCAGAGTTTTTTATAATTATTGAATGCTATCTTTTTGTTCTTCACTATTTTGGCCACTTCTGCAGAGTACCACAGTGGTTTCTTCCCTTTTTTGTTTTTGCTAACAAGCTGAATGCAATTTCCTGTGGCCTTCAATAATGCTTCCTTTAAATAATCCCATTTCTCCTGGACTCCCTTTAAACTCCTCCAGTCTGATAATGACTCCTTCACACAAAATCCCATTTTAGAAAAATCTTTTTTTTTTTTTTTTTTAAATTTAAGATTTATTATTTTCAAAGCACAGAGTCAATGGGGGTACAGAAAAAAAGATAAGGGAGGGGAAACCAACATGTATTATAATATGCTTACAAACTTAAATTGAGGCGGGAAGATAAAAAGGGAAAAAAATAAAAATAAAAGAAGGGGAGGGTAGAGAGAGAACAACCCCAAAAGAGAAGAAAAAAAAAAAAAAAA
Organism: Leptobrachium leishanense; assembly: GCA_009667805.1. Classification (NCBI taxonomy): domain Eukaryota; kingdom Metazoa; phylum Chordata; class Amphibia; order Anura; family Megophryidae; genus Leptobrachium; species Leptobrachium leishanense. The sequence continues at coordinate 72,487,363 of CM019073.1, read as the reverse complement.
AGAAAGGGAGGGGGGGGGGAACATCACCATCACCTGTAAAGTAAGAGCCATTGCCTATTATGTACAGATAGATTTCTGGCACCCATTAACTACTTCCTCGATTCGCAGATTAGCAGGATCACCTTTTAACTTCCAAGACGCTCGCTTCTTCCCTATCCTCAGGCCTGCTCACCCCTCCATGCACACACTGTTTCACAGGGGTTTGAGGTGGTCTACTTTTAAGTGGGCTATTTTCAAGTGGAGTTAAAAACAGGAATTCTACCTGTACTGGTCTGGTTTGTATCTTTAGAGGGAGAGAAACCTCTGGTTTATTTGTCAATTTAATTTCTCTTTTTGTTTTTTTTTTCTGCTGGTTTTTTTTTCTGCTGGTTTTTTTTTCTGTTGTGCTTTTGGTTGTTTTTTTCCCTGGGTGGCTGGTGACTTGTTAATTGGGGCGTGTAGCCTGTCAGGTGATTTCACTTGTATGGCTACATAATCTCAGGGGCAACTCACTGAGCTTGCTTACAGGGGTTTGAGGTGGTCTACTTTTAAGTGGGCTATTTTCAAGTGGAGTTAAAAACAGGAGGTTAAATAACAGGTATCGTTGTTTATATATTTGTTGTCTTGTTTTGGGTATGAGTGTTAGCAAGCTTGAAGGTTTGACCCAGTGCACATCCTGCTGCATGTATGCATGTCTGGAGGAATCCTTCCAGGGTCCATATCTCTGTAGCAGGTGTGAACGTGTAGCTCTTCTGGAAGCTCGTATTGGAGATCTGGAGGGGCAAATCGTAACGCTGAGGCAGATTGACAATCTTGAAAGGAGCCTGCTTCTCACGGAGCAAAGTATAGTTGAGGAATTTAGGGGTGTGGGAGGAGTGGAGTTAACCGGGGAACAGGTTGGTAGCTGGGTGTCAGTGACACGTGGTAGCAGGGGGGAGGGAAGAGGAAAAGGTTTGGCTAGTCCTGATCTTTTGCACACCAACAGATTTGCCCCTTGAGTGAAGATGTTGGGTGCAGCAGCTCAGGTGTAAGGGTTATAATATTTAATATGTGGGTAAAAGCTTCTTGATCAAGGAGAAATCTGACTGCCATTCTGGGGTCAAGAGGAATTTTTTCCCAGTATGTTGCAATATTGGGGAGCGCTTCAGACTGGGTTTTTGCCTTCTTTTGGATCAACCAGCAGTAGGTTATGTGGGAGAGGCTGAACCCGATGACGCATGTCTTTTTTCAGCCTATATATAACTATGTAACTATGTACTATGTAACTAGGTATATGTCCCACAATTCCCATGGGTCCTGTTTAGGGGGGGTCACCGAGAGAAACTCTATAGCCCTACTGTCATAAGTCCTATCTCTAGTCATGTACGTCTTAAGGAGCCCCATAGAGGGGACCGTGTCGATTTCCATCTCTGTGCTATCAGCAGTAATGCGGTGGACCTAATATGAAATGTCATTCTGGTCTGTTGCCTAGTTAACTTGGGGCCCCCCAGTCCCAACAAGATGAATCCGGGATCCAGAGGAAATAGAGTACCCACACACTGCTGTAGCAAATTCCACCACCATAGTCCAGAAGGGAATCAATAGAGGGCACTGCCACCAGATATGCATATAAGTACCTGTCTGTGAACTACATCGCCAACACACTGAGGAAGAGGACGAAACGAATTTAGACGTTTTATCCGGCGTCCAGTACCATCGGTATAGAACCTTCCTACTTGTTTCAAGGAGAGTCGCGTTTCTAGACACCCCCACATCTCCACGGAACACAGCTGCCCACAATTCTGGCTCAATGGAACGTTCCAGATCTTTTTCCCACGCAGTGTGATACCGCCACAAGGGTAATTCCCTGTCTGTCATAATTGCATTGAGGCCGATTGAGATTAAACCTTTCGGTAACAATTGGGAGACACCCAGGGATTCAATTAACGTCAAGGGCGGTTTATGGATCGAGTAGAATGCTGTGAATCCCTGAGTCCTCATGTATGAATGCAATTGGCAATAAGATAAAAAATAAGAGTCCTGCAGGTGAAATTTAGATTGCACCGACGCAAATTCCAATACCCCGCATTTATCTGTTAACTGACACAAATTGAAAACCCCCTTCGTCGCCCAACATTGCGCATTAAAATGAGGAAGGATATACTGAAACATCCTCAGTGGTGCCGCTCTTGATACGGGGCCCGTCCCCGATATCTTCAGAAACATACTGTCCCATATTCTCAAGGAGAGTGTCGTTGTAGCAAACAGAGATGTGAACACCCCCCTCGTCTATTCGGAGGGGGAACCCATAAAGTACCCTTAAATCGTGAGGGGTCAGAGTAATGGCCTCCATAACTGCCCATTGAGGACGGGAGGCATAGCCCAGGCATACTATCATCGCTGCAACATGGACAGCTCGGCTATATTTTGCAAAATCCGGTACCCCTAATCCACCCCCCTCGATTCGGCGTGAAGGACAGGAAATTTGATTCTGGGGGCACCGATAGTTCCATAGGAAGGCATTAACCACTCCCTGCAAAGTAGAAAAGAACGCTCGAGGTATAAAAATAGGAAGGGCTCGAAAAACATATAAAATTTTCGGGAGTATCGTCATTTTCACCACCGCAATGCGACCGAACCACGATAATCGTCGGGGGTGCCAAGACCGCAATAGGGTTTTAATTTCTATTAACAACTTCCCGTAATTAATATCGAATAAGACCTGAGGCGAAAGAGCTAGCTTGATACCTAAATACGTGAGAAATTTAGTTCTCCAATCAAACGAGAATTCCTGTTTAGTGTATTCAGCACGTCATCTGGGATATTAACTGGCAGCGCCTGAGTCTTGGAGAAATTAATCTTATGATATGAAAATGTTCCATATTCGTGCAATATGTTAGTCAGAGCCTCTAAGGAAGTTTTAGGGGATGTCAATGTAAGGAGGACGTCGTCAGCAAAAAGGTTTAATTTGTGTGTCTGCGGACCCACCTCTATGCCCCTTACGTCATCGGACTGCCTGATCATCTGAGCCAGAGGTTCTAAGACGAGCGCGTACAGTAGTGGAGACAGCGGGCAACCCTGTCTTGTGCCGTTCGTGATAGGAAATGCTCGAGAATGGAAGCCCGCAAAACGTACCGTGGCAGACGGAGAAGCATAAACCGAAAAAACCCCCTTAACAAACTCAGGTGGGATAGAGAATTTGGCCATCACCTCTGACATAAAACCCCAATGCACTCGGTCAAACGCCTTTTCCGCGTCCAGTGACAGTATGAGACCAGGTGTAGAAGACGAAGTAAGCACTTGAATGAGATTGAGTAGTCGACGAGTGTTATCCGGACCTTGACGGCCGGGTATAAATCCGACCTGATCCATCCCAATCAAACTCGTGATAGTCAATGCCAAACGATTCGCCAGGATCTTAGTATATATTTTAAGGTCTACATTTATCAGAGAGATTGGTCGAAAGTTTTGACAACTAGTGGGGGGTTTACCTAATTTGGGTAGGGTGACTATAGCGGCATTAAGTAGCTCAGAAGGAGGAGGTTCCCACTATCCATCGCAGCGGTAAACAAGCCATGGATATGGGGAAGTAGCGTTTGATGGAAAGTCTTGTAATAAGTGGACGATGAACCCATCGGGGCCTGGAGCCTTGCCTTTAGGTAGGGATGTAATCACCTCCGCAATTTCCTCGCATGTTATCGGAGAGGCCAAAGAGGCACGTTGTGTCTGAGATAGAGTCGGTAAGTTTATTTTGTCTAAATAGCCTCGTATATCCGATACCGAAGGTCCTGGGCCTGCGGTCCCGTCTCTTATATTATAGAGAGCCCGATAGTATGTCGCAAATTCGTTCGCTATGTCCTGTGGTTTATATATCCTTTCCCCTCGGCTATTTAACAAAAAGGATGTTCTGGTTGATTGCTGAAGAGTACGGAGGCGGAGCGCCAACGAGTGTCCCACCCTATTCGCGGTCGAATACCTATTTGCTCTAAGGCGTTGTAATGCGTAGAAGTGTTTTGTACTGTCTAGGTCGGTCAGGTCCGCTCCCGCTTTGGCCAGTTCCCGAGCCGTACGTGGATCCGGGTGGGTTTGGTTGGCCTTGGTCAAAGCGTCTATACGGGTCAGTAACTCCAGTCTATCTGCGATATGTTGTTTCTTCCTGATAGCTGCCCATCTAATGCACACCCCTCTCATAACCGCCTTGTGAGCTCTCCAGAGAATAGTCGGATCCGAGGAAGAATCTTTATTCTCCGAGAAGTAATTGTCAAGTGAGGACTGCAAGTCCGCCAATATCTCTGGATCGCCCAAAAGAGTGTCGTTGAGGCGCCAAGGAGGCCTGCTAAACACCTGGAAGTCATCTGCTAGTGTCAAGAATACTGGGGCATGATCTGACAGCGTGAAGCTCGAGATGTCGCAGTCACGAACAGAAGGCAGTAAAGAACCTCTTATGCAAAAAAAGTCTATTCTGGAATATGAATTGTGGGGTGGGGAGAACAAAGTATATCCTCTCTCGCCCGGATGGAAAACCCTCCACACATCATATAGATTAAAATGAGACAGAAGGTCCGCCAATTCCCTACATTGTTTTCTAATGTGTGCGTATGATGCGGCTGACCTATCTAGAAGCGAATCTGGACAAACATTAAAATCACCCATCACAATCACCTCGCCAGTTGATACTGTTAACATTTTGAGCAGTACATGTTTAAGAAACGATATTTGAGATGAGTTAGGACTATAGATATTACATATAGTGAACAATTTCTGATTAATCGTGCACACTAAAATAAGGTAGCGGCCCTTCGGATCACTCAGCTTTCTGTGAAGTTGGAAAGACAGTCTATCATGCAGTAGTATAGATACCCCTCTAGACTTGGTGGGGCCCGTAGCATGGAATTGCTGTATATAGCGAGGTACCTGCAACAAAGGGTGAGACAATCTACGAAAGTGCGTCTCCTGTAGACAAACCATATCTGGGTCTCCCCGTTTTATCTCTGAACATAATGCATGTCTTTTAAAGGGAGCGTTTAAGCCCCTAACGTTGAAGGACAGAAGTTTCATAAAATTAAGACCAAAAACTGTATACGGATCCTGGGCCAACAGAGCCCCCAATTCTCATTTTGGACAAACAAAGCAGCCCACATGGCTCGGTTCGAGCGTGTTCGAGAGCAGTCAGTGAATGGTGATGAGGAAAAAAGAAAACAGCATAGAAACAAAAAACAAAAAAACACCACAGTGGTGTCAAAGGAACTATATACATGTCTCAAAGAGACAGCCTCTCCTGAGAAGCCCCGAGAAGCGGGTGTACTTCTCATACTCCGAGTGAAGAGCGAGAGTGGGGGGCCAAAAAAATGAACCCAACAGAGCGCCCGGATGGAGGAACAAAAAGCTGCGCCGTGCTGCGCACGTCGGAACCCAGCAACTCCAGCTGCTTCCACAGTCCCGAAACCTGGGCCACGTTTATGGGAACATGGAAGAACAACAAAAAAAAAAAATACCCTGGAGGCACACTCGGCGAAATACGATACCGTAAAGACGATGAAATATCCCGAGAACTTTCTTCCTCTGCCCAAAGCACGTGGCGATCCGAAAATTCGCAAGACATCAATAGCATAGAGCAAATCACTTTTTCTTCTTATGCCACTCCGGGTCAAGTCGGGATGGAGGATCTTGCCGCTGTGACGGAGGGGTAGCAGGTTCCATTCCCCAATCTTTCAGGAATTGCATGCCCTCCGATACGGAAGTCACCGAGTGGAAAACTCCGTTGCGAGATATCAACAATTTGGTTGGGAAGTCCCACCTGTATGCGATACTGCGATCACGGAGCATCGTTGTCACTTGTTTAAAGTTGCGGCGATGTTGGAGGGTAGTGCGAGACAGGTCTGGAAAGATAGCAATATGCTCGTAGGTCGGGGATAGTGCCCCAGGATGCCTCAGGGCACGCAATATGTCTTCGCGAGGCTTATAATAGTGAAGACGAAGTAGGACATCTTTAGGCGCCTTAGCCGGAGCTGACGGTGGTTTAGGAAGTCGATGAATTCTGTCAAAAAGGAGGGAATCCGAGGTGGCTTCAGGCAGGAGATGTTGAAATAGTTCAGTAACATAATCCGGGAGGTCATGAGCTGATATCGAATCTGGGATACCTCTCACTTTCAAATTATGGCGACGTGATCTATCCTCCAAGTCTGCAATTTTAGTAAGTGCCCCCAGAAGTTGAGATTGTAAATCCTCCACTTGTCCTGTCAAAATATTATGTGCCCCTGCAAATTCCGCCATCTTTGTTTCCAATCTGTCTGTGTGGTCTCCTATTTCTTTAATATCTTTTTTAATGTCCGCCGCCACGATGTCTAGTCGATTCGATAATGCATCAGAAAGGGCTGCCAGCATAGGTGCTAGTTTGGCCGTCACCACGTCAATCCCTGAACTGTCTTCAGCGGGGGAGGCAGATGCACGTGGGGACGAGGAGGATGAGCTGCCGCCATCTTGGGAGGCCCCAATGCCACGCTGTTTCTGGCTCTTCGGAGCGAAAAAGTCGGCGGAACCCGTACCGCTGCGGGAGGACATACTGTGCTCCACTGGTTCCCCAGGTCCTATGCTGCAGCTGCGCTTACTTAGTGTCGTTTTTCCTCGTGTTTAGTGGGTCCCTCGTGCGGAGCTCCGGCGCTACACGTCCACCATCGAACGGAGTCAGGCCATGCCCCCAAAATCAGTTTTTTAAAAGTCTAAAACTTTCGTTCTTGTGTGGTGCGGCTCCATCCCTGTTGTTATATTAAACCATACTGACTGGTGATCACTAGATCCCAAATTTTCACCTACAACAACGTCCGATACCAAACCTCCATTTGTGAGTATTAAATCCAATATGGCCTCTTTACGGGTCGGCTCCTCAACTGTGATTTGCTGTGTTTTGCTGCATTTAATTATTATGGCCACCAGAGGGAGATAGAGACATAATGGACTATGCTGGACAAACACTGAACTACAATTTCCATCATGCTTTGCGTGAGTACAGGAAGTGGGTGGTGTAGGAAGAGGAAAGACATCAGCAGCCTCGTGCAGGGGAGAGGCAGAGTGACCTGATCGGTGAAAGGTGGAGGACGCACGTGAAAACTGTCAAGGATCGTGACCAGGCCAGAGTACAGGTGCTGCCTCATTGGTGCTGGAGATCGGGACGGTGACCCTGCGGAGACCTACCTACCCAGCTGAGAGGTCTGGATGGAAATCTGGTTCCGGCTGGACCCCGAGTAAGGAGACCGCGCTGATCGATTGGGAGTGCAGGCGGTGGATAGTTGTTCCTGTTGTGGAGATTCGACAAGCAGGGAGCGGATCCAGCGGCACAGAGTCCCAGTGCACGGCAGGAGAAGATCCTTGATCGGGTGCTGGACAGTTTGATTATCGGATGGGTGAGAGGCCTCCTAGGCCGCAGTTCCAAAAATAAGAAACGCACGCTGCAGTTTTGTTTAAATCCACAGGGCCCCAACGTGACTAGTCGAAGATTGTTTGTTTCATTCACTGACCAGTTGAATACAGTACCCAGGTACCCGAGACAATACACATACACATTTTTGAGCTATTATTCCCGGGATTTACACTCCAGAACTGAGGGGGTTAATCTTTTTCTTTTGCCGCCGCGTGTTTATCCAGCGTTACAAAATCCTGTCGTTTAAATACCGTATCTATGTTATATATGCTGCTTTATTGGGATCAGTAAAGAATATAATCTAGAAAATCCACAACAGTGCTGGTGTATAGTTATTCCCTAGTGTGGTGAGACTAACCCGAGGTTAATTCAGCGGCTCATCCGGGAGTGAGCGCTACACATATATTGCCCCCAGCTCATATGGGTATATATTGCCCCCAGCTCATATGGGTATATATTGCCCCAGCTCATATGGATATATTACCCCCAGATCATATGGATATATTACCCCCAGCTCATATGGAAAAGTATATTGCCCCATCTTATATGGATATATTGCCCCCCAGCTCATATGGGTATATATTGCTTTCAGCTCATATGGATATACTGTATTTGCCCCCAGCTCACCTCTCACCTCCTCTGCTGGCCCCAGGCTCCGCCGGCATTCTTCTCCATACGAGGAGGCGAGCGGCCGCTGACATGCATGTTGGCCGCTAGCTGGGAACCACCTGACCAACTGCGCAGCCGTGTTCTCGCGAGATCGCGCGCTGATGAGGTGGTTCCTATCCCAGGCGAGGAGCCAAGCTGCATGTCATAGTGCAGCGGCCACGGATTTGCCGCTTTAAAATTCTGCCACCTGGAGCAAGTGCACCGCACTGCTCCATCATCGGGCCAGCCCTGAGCTCCAAGTAGTGAAAGGAGCTGTTGCCACCAGAGCTTCTCCTCCCTCCAGGCTGCATGTTTCTGGGGCCCTGCTTTCCACACTGGCAGTTGTCAGATTACCAGTTCAAACATAGGAGCCGCTATGCACAGCCTCCAGTGAATGGCTGCTCTCAGGTTCCGGGCTGCTGAGAGATTCGAGACGTGCTGCTGTTGGCAGGGCCACCATCAGGGCATTACGGCCCATGCTGCAGTAAGGGGCCCGGGGACTGGGGGGCCCGCTGTCAGCAGCTACGTTTACTTTAGGCCGCAGGCCTCGGAGGAGGTTCTGCGGCCTACCTAGGCCCAGCGAGCAGAGGCTCCAAAATGGCAGCCGGCGGGCCCCCCCAGGGGTGGACTAACCCATTGGCACTCGGGCGCCACCCGAGGGCCTGGATGGGGAGGTCCGGATTGGCCTTGCTTGCCCCTGCAGTCCAGGCAGGGCTCGGGCACAGGTTCTACCATTTACTCGGCAGCATGTGGGATCAAACTCCCACACGCTGCACCAGAAGTAAAGGCCCCGCCGGGGGAAGAGGAGGAGGGAGACATGGCTGCTAGCCCAGCAGCTCACATGGATACATGCTGACTCCGCCCCCTCTCACAGCAGCCGCATGAACAGAAAGCAGAGCCTCCCCTGCTCATGTGCTGGAAGTGTCCAGCATGTGCAGGGGGAGGGGAGCAGCTGAGTGGAGGGAGACCAGCTGAGACCAAGGAGGCAGCCAGGGATTCCAACCTATGGTAAGTATGTAACAAGTGTGTGTGTGTGTGTGTGTGTGTGTGTGTGAACAGGGTGGTGTGTGTGTGTGTGTGAACAGGGTGGTGTGTGTGTGTGAACAGGGGTGTTGTGTGTGTGAACAGGGGTGGTGTGTGTGAGTGAACAGGGGTGGTGTGTGAGAGAACAGGGGTGGTGTGTGAGTGAACAGGGGTGGTGTGTGAGTGAACAGGGGTGGTGTGTGAGTGAGTGAACAGGGGTGGTGTGTGTGTGTGTGAACAGGGGTGGTGTGTGTGTGTGAACAGGGGTGATGTGTGTGTGTGAACAGGGGTGGTGTGTGTGTGTGAACAGGGGTGGTGTGTGTGTGTGTGTGTGAACAGGGTGGTGTGTGTGTGTGAACAGGGGTGGTGTGTGTGTGAACAGGGGTGGTGTGTGTGTGAAACAGGGGTGGTGTGTGTGGAACAGGGGTGGTGTGTGAGTGAACAGGGGTGGTGTGAGTGAGAACAGGGGGTGTGTGAGAGAACAGGGGTGGTGGTGAGTGAACAGGTGGTGTGTGAGAGAACAGGGGTGGTGTTGTGAGTGAACAGGGGTGGTGTGTGAGAGAACAGGGGTGGTGTGTGAGTGAACAGGGGTGGTGTGTGAGTGAGTGAACAGGGGTGGTGTGTGTGTGTGTGAACAGGGGTGGTGTGTGTGTGTGTGAACAGGGGTGGTGTGTGTGTGTGAACAGGGGTGATGTGTGTGTGTGAACAGGGGTGGTGTGTGTGTGTGTGTGTGTGAACAGGGGTGGTGTGTGTGTGTGAGAGTGTGTGAACAGAGGGTGTGTGTGAGTGAACAGGGGTGATGTGTGAGTGAACAGGGGTGGTGTGTAAGTGAACAGTGGTGTGTGTGAGTGAGTGAACAGGGGTGTGTGTGTGTGAACAAGGGTGGTGTGTGTATGTGAACAGTGGCGTGTGTGTGAACAGGTGGTTGTCTGTGTGAACAGGTGGTTGTGTGTGTGAGCAGGGGGTGTGAGCAGGGGATTGTCTGTGTGTGAACAGGGGGTGGGGTGTGTGTGTACAGGGGGTGGTGTGTGTGTGTGAACAGGAGGTTGTCTGTGTGAACAGGTGGTTGTGTGTGTGAACAGGGTGGTGTTTGTGAGTGAACAGGGGGTGTGAACAGGGGATTGTTTGTGTGAAAACAGGGGGTGGTGTGTGTGTGTGTGTGTGTGTGAACATTGGGTGGTGTGTGCGTGTGAGCAGGGGGTAGTGTGTGTGTTTGTGTAAATGTACTGGGGGGGCTGAAATGGGCTGGGGAGAAATAAACAGGTATAATATACGCTCATGTACACCGCACATTACTACTGTGAGTTCTATTGCTGTGGTGCTCTGTGATATGCTTAACCAGTGGAGTAATCTAATTATACTTTTATGCTACATTGTTTGCACTAATACACATTTTACAGTTGTGTTCAAAATTATTCAACCCCCAATGCTGTAAAGGGTTTTAGGGAATTTAGTGTACATTTGTAATTGTATTCAGAATGAAATCCTACAAGGACTTTTTAAAGAACCATATGCAACTAAAATGACATCAATTGGTTTTGTAATACAGTAGCATAGGCGACTCTACAGGGGGGCAAGGGAGGGCAATTGCCCCCCCTAGGTTGTTCCTTGCCCCCCATGTGCCCCCCCACCAAAAATCAGCATCCAGCTTACCACACTTATTCGGACCTCTGTATCTCCGTCCCTGTGCATCGTATATGGATGATATAGGTGTCATTGAAAAAGGGCAGATTCTGGCCTTTCCAATGATACCCAACATGACCATATTCAATTTGAAATAAAAGTCATAAAACATTAAATAATAACGGGCACTTAAACTTAAGCATTTTCACAGGGTTGAAATGTCTCAGCAGTGAAGTGGTTAATGTTCAGACTATACATTACATTGTGCATTACGTTAGTTTTTGCCTTGGTTTAGTTGTATATTAAGGGTTAATGGGTAGGTTTCATCCCTCACGGTATACATTTTTCCCCCCTTGATTAATGGCATTGTAGGGGTTAATCGGTAGCTACATGCCTCACACTGTATTCATTCATGTTTTACCTTGATTAATGGCAATTATAGGGGTTAAGGGGTAGCTAAATGCCACATTGTTATTATTTTTAGTGTAGTTCTCTGAGTTTATGGCATTTTAGGGGTTATTATGGAAGTTAGAATCTAAAGCGTCTAATCATTTTAGATCCTTTGCTTTTCGTCACATTTCGGGGAATTCATTTCGGAGAATATAGTGAATTCCTATTTAGCGAATGGTCACTGTAATTTGCTAAAAGTGGAGTCGCTGAAGCAGCTATCAGACATTCAGCGAAAACTGCCAAATAAAGTATCAGGTTAGTACAATAAAAAGGCATCATTGCATCACATTACTCATTACATCACATTACTCATTGCATCACATTACTCATTGCATCACATTACTCTGGGGTTTTGGAATCTTATTTATATATACACTTATTTAGGACACTATTACCTGATGTGAGGTAACCCTTGCGTTCACATGGTTTTGCGTTAGCGCCAGGTTAATGGAGTCTAGCGCCTGACCAACAGATCGTTTGCCTCCTGCTACAAATGGGAAAAATCACTTAGTGCGTTGCTATTAGCGATTTGTACCGCAAGCGTAGTGTACTTTCCGCGTCCTATACTTAATAAGGGGAGTGCTAGAGATCTCTAGTGCTTTTGCAGCTAACAGATCACTTGGTGCCAGCGGTAATTTTTTGAGGGGCGCTAATTGCAACATTTTACCTACTGCTCAACCCTGGTGCTAACTCCGAAAAAACAGAAAACCCAGATCTCGCCCAAAATTAACAGACAGACAATTGAAAGGAATGCAGCACAGGTGTTCTCTTGACCCCATACAACATAGCAATGGATCTGGTCCGCATTGTCGTTGCTGTTGCAGTCGGCTCTATTATAAATGTATCCTTTATCCACATATATCCTAATATTTTGCCTAATTTTAAACATTTTATGCTGGGGGTTATTCATAGTATGGAAGTGGTTGATTATTAGGGTGACCGGGTGGACCATGTTTAAAGGGACACGTGAATAAGTCTTGCCCTGAAACATGTATTATTTATATGCTGCAGCAGGGAAATTTGTGTCGCTCACCTGGCCTTCCTTTTTTGGATCTATTAAATGCAGTGTAATGATTCTACATGCTGCTGGGTGGCATTTATCATGCAATGTCCATCAGCGTTAATATATGTGTGCATCAAAACATGGATGATACAGCCGTGGAGGATTTTAATAATGCAGGGGTGTGAGGTTATTCACTGGATGTGTTCATATTCAAGCTTGTGAGGACGGGGGATAGGTATGGCCTGGCACTCTGCACTGAAAAAAAAACAGTTCTATCCTGTACACAACCGCATTAGCGTTGGGTCTCAGCTCGGGTCTAAGGCTAGGGTCAGACTAACGCATTTTTCACGTTGTCCGTGAAAAAGTGCGTTCGAACGAATGGACTTATTTTTTCACAGAATACGCAATAGCAGTCATACGATGCGCAGTTTCATCCGTGATTTTGTACGGATCATCAATAAAACACTTTTTGTGTCTGGACGTTATGTTGGCCGGACATTAGCAGCGTCTGACGTCTCCCAATCACGCGCACACGCCGCTAGCGGACGCAGCGCACTCTGTACGTCAGTACTAGTGGTTTCACGTTCTCGAAAAAATGCGTTTGTTTGCCGCTTGCGTTGCGCGGCCGCACTTTTGTGCGACTGTACTTCGTATATTGGCCGTCATTGCCCGGCATCTGCTGCTAGCACGGCCGTGATTAAGTGCGACTGCACGCGCGTTCGCACTGCCTCAGTCTGACCCTAGCCTTAGAGTTTTCCTAGCGTGCGCCAAACGACCTTGTTCATGGACTACTGCAGACAAGGTGATCTGTTAGTAGGTCGTTAGGCACTAAGTTTTAGCGACTCGCGGTAATTTTTCCTTTAGTGATGGTGTTTTAGTTCACACCAGGTGATAGGGCCCTTTTTTTCTTATTTATTTATTCTTATCTTATTTTTTTATTCAGTGGTATGATTTAGTGGTGAAAATTATTAGTGCCCCCCCAGTTTTGACTGCGGTATCTTCTGTGCCCCCTAAATATTGTTCCTAGAGTCGCCACTGTACAGTAGTAAATGTTTCTTTTGTGAATTCTTCATTGACACAATTATTCAACCCCTTAAAGACTACCACTCTGAAGAACAGAGGTTCATTCAAGTGTTTTCAATCAGGTATTGAAAACACCTGTGGATGTCACGGAGCAGCAATAAAGCACAATAAAGCATAATAAGCACCAATTAGGCAGCTTTAAAATGACTGTGATACTCAGCTCCTTCTAGACATTTACTGGTGTGGTTACAAACATGGTGAAGTCAAGAGAATGGTCCAGGAAGACAAGAGAAGAGGTGATTACTCTTCACAGGAAGGGCAATGGCTATAAGAAGATTGCAAAGATGTTAAACATACCAAGAGAGACCATAGGAAGCATCATTCGCAAATTCAAGGCAAAGGGCACTGTTGAAACGCTACCTGGTCGTGGCAGAAAGAAGATGCTGACTTCGACTGCTGTGCGCTACCTGAAGCGTAGAGTGGAGAAAAGTCCCCGTGTGACTGCTGAGGAACTGAGAAAAGATTTGTCAGATGTGGGTACTGAAGTTTCAGCTCAGACAATACGGCGCACACTGCGTAATGAAGGCCTCCATGCCAGAACTCCCAGGCGCACCCCTTGCTGTCTCCAAAGAATAAGAAGAGTCGACTGCAGTATGCCAAAAGTCATGTGGACAAACCACAGAAGTTTTGGGATAGTGTTCTGTGGACTGATTGATGAAACAAAATTAGAACTGTTTGGGCCCATGGATCAACGCTATGTTTTGAGGAGGAAGAACAAGGCCTATGAAGAAAAGAACACCTTGCCTACTGTGAAACATGGCGGGGGGTCAATCATGCTTTGGGGCTGTTTTGCTTCTGCAGGTACAGGGAAGCTTCAGCGTGTGCAAGGTACCATGAATTCTCTTCAGTACCAGGAGATATTGGATGACAATGTGATGCAGTCCGTCACAAACCTGAGGCTTGGGAGACGTTGGACCTTTCAACAGGACAATGATCCTAAGCATACCTCCAAGTCCACTAGAGCATGGTTGCAGATTAAAGGCTGGAACATTTTGGAGTGGCCATCGCAGTCACCTGACTTAAATCCGATTGAGAACCTCTGGTGGGACTTAAAGAAAGCAGTTGCAGTGCGCAAGTCTAAGAATATGACTGAACTGGAGGCTTTTGCCCATGACGAATGGGCGAAGATACCCGTAGATCGCTGCAAGACACTTGTGTCAAGCTATGCTTCACGTTTAAAAGCTGTTAGTACAACATCCTTTTACAGTTATAAGTACTAAGCTTGAATGTCACTTGGGGGTTGAATAAAACTGATAATGATGTGAGCACAGAAAAGACATTTGTGGTTATTTCATTATAAATGTTATGTTATATTTGTCTGACCTACACGTGCCTCTTTGGTTTAATTGTAAGCAAGATGACTGAATGATCAAAATCAATGTCAAACTGGCCAAAACACTCAATTTCAGTGGGGGTTGAATAATTTTGAACACAACTGTATGTGATTTTAAGGTATTGGGAGCAACACTCTGTAATATGATCTTGATTCATATTATTTTTTAATCACAATTTGAATTTCATACTGTCTTAAATTATTTGAACCAGATAGTTCATTTTTTATGTTAAATGTGCTGTTGTGTGAGCAATATGTGTGATTTTAAGATATTTGGACTAACACTCTAATCTGATCACGATTCACATTAAATATTGATTTCCTATGGGAAGAGGTGATCATGTAGGGGGGCCCTATTCTAAGGGTCAGTAAGGGGCCCAAATTTCTGATGGCTGGCCTGGCTGTTGGGCTCTGAAAGCTGCAGGCTGTTACAGAGCAGTGGGAACATGACATCCTGCTCTCTTGTCCCACATGTAACGGAGTGAGGGGCAGAGATCCCATCCCATCAGGCTGCCAGGTGAGCAATGATCTGCGCTAAGGCCCCATTCACACTGTGCGATTTTGAAAATTGCGTGATTTTCATATTCGCGACATCACTGTTTTGTGCGATTTTTTTTTTATTTATTTTTTTTAAAATTTTTTTTGCAAAGCACCACCAATACAAATCGCAAAATCGCAGATAGCAAATCACAAAAAAAGGGTAATGTACCTGCGACATGCTTCTGCGACATGCGACGTCGTGCAGCAAGATGTGATCAGCTCCATTGAAATGCATTGGAGAAGCTACACAGCACGACGTCGCGGCAAATCCGCGCGATAAATCGCACAGTGTTAACAGGGCCTAAGCCTGCACTGTAGACTGAGGCTGTTGTTTTTTTTATATGTGACATTAACCCTTTTGCTGCTGAGCCTTTTCACACCTCTGTGCTGAGCTCATTTTTACCGGTTTCGCTCATCATGTTTAAATGCGATTTGAAGTCACATTTTATTATGCGATTTGAAGTCACATTTTATTATGCAACCCAGACATATTATATATCGTTTTTTTCCGGGAGACTCAGCAGATTCATAATATATCATTATTATATGTATACGTTATGTCCTGTCTGTATATTATAACATAAAATGCAATAAAAGTTGAATTTTCAGGGGGGGCGTGGCTGGCCATGCAGGGAACCAGACGTGCCTCAGCAGAGCTCCGTCTAGAATCGCTGGCAGTGGTGGTTTTGGACCGTACTTTTTTGATTTACTTGCCCTAACGGGAGTCCCTGCATGGTCGGCCACCGGGAGGTGTGCTTTGGAGCCGGTTCGGTCCCTCCTCCAGAGCATAGCGGAGATTGTGGCCTTGTTCAGCGGCGGAGACGTCCGAGCGTCGGCCATCTTGAGGCCTATAACCAGGGTCAGCCTCGACCCGTCTTGGGCTATCCAGACCTCCTCCAGTGAGTCTACCTGGACGGGTGGTCGGCTTAAGCGGCTCGGAGGATGGAGGCCGGGCCGTAGGGAGGGTGAGGCACAGTTACAATGGGGTGCAGGGGCAGACAGAAAGAAAATCACCTCTCTGACTGCCGGAGTGGAGCAGAGCGCAGGGGAGACAGGGCTGCTGCATGATTCACTCGCTGAGAGCAGCGAGATGGGAGACATGCAGGAGGATGGAAAGGAGCCGGCAGAAGGTGTCTCACTTAGCTGCTGAGGAGGCCCCTTTCGGCTGCTCCTCCCACCCTCCTGCAAGACTTCCTGTCCCCATGCCACGTGGAAGGGAGGGAACAGGAAGAGAAGAAGCTGGAGAGCACAGCACTGCAGCTGCAGCCAGGGGGACACCTCTTAGGTAAGATCACCCCCAGCTGCTCTCCCCTCAAACAGCCCCCTCTCCTGCAGCTCCCCATCCCAGCTCTCCCTCATTAGCTCTACCTCCCCAGCTCTCTACCCCTATAAGATCTCTACCCCCTCTTTAGCATCTTTCCCCGAGCTCTCTATGCCCCCAACCCCAAGCGCTACCCCACATCTCTACCCCCAGCTCTCTGCCCCCAGCCCCCAGCTCTCTAGTCCCAGCACCCCCAGCTCTCTACCCCACATCTTTACCCCAGCCCCCCAAAATCTCTACTTCCACATATCTACCCCACAGCCCCCCAGCTCTCTATCCCCACATCTCTACCCCCAGCCCTCTACCCCCAGCCCCCCAGATCTCTACTTCAACATCTGCCCCCCCAGCTCTCTACCTCTCAGCCCTCTAACCCCAGCCCCCCAAAATCTCTACTTCCACAGATCTACCCCAACCCCCCCAGCACTCTACCCCCACATATCTGCCCCCCACATCTCTAACCACCAGCTCCCCCTATAAGCTCACCTCCCCTCTCCAATTTTATGTCAAATCAGTAATTTATTTTAAATAGGATTTTTTTTTCTGCATCTCAGCATCATGATGCGCGCAGGGAAGGGGACCCGGAAGCAGTGTGCTGCAATCAGCTGGGGGACACAGCAGGAGAACATCGAGGGAACGCAGGGACAAGGTATGTACAATCCCGAATGTGGCTCTGGGTTACTGCTTTTTGGTACTGAAAATTAACCCCGAGCCACACTCATGGTTACTGCCAGGGAGGTTGAATACATATAATAATGCTTCTCTCATTGAATAAAACAAACAAACACTCTCATGTTCACTAACCAATCCACAACGCTCTCATGTTCAATACCCAATCCACAACGCTCTCATGTTCAATACCCAATCCACAACACTCTCATGTTCACTACGCAATCCACAACGCTCTCAAATTCAATTAGCAATCCACAACGCTCTCATGTTCACTACCCAATCCACAACGCTCTAATGTTCAATACGCAATCGATAACACATTACTGTGAGTTTCATTACTGTGGAGCTCTGTGATACGCTCATACGCACTGCACATTACTGTGAGTTTTATTGCTGTGGTGCTCTGATACACTATTACACAAACGGTCCCCTAAAACATCTGGGAATAGCTTGGTCTCTAGCCCTGTGGGGCCTCATAACTGAGCTTCAACTAAGGCCTCACCAAATCTGGAGCCGCCTCTGCTGACTAACACTGGGGAGACGAACGTTATTTAGTATTATTAATTTTGTAATTTATTACCTATTTTCCTCTAAATAACCTCTAAACATATTTTGTTTTGGGGGGGCACAATTTTCTATTCTTGCCTCAGGTGCAAAAGGAGCTAGCTACGGCTCTGGATGGAGGGCCCCCATCTTCTGAACGCGGCGGCGATCGCTGCGCCTAGACTGCTAGAGGAACGAGGGAGCGCGGCATGGAGGCGGCTGATGCTCCCTCCTCGTGTTGGAAACCTGGAGGCCGTGGTTGCGGACTTCAAGGAGTGCCTGAAGATGTTGCCAGAAGACGAGGAGAGCCCGATCACTAAAGGCTCCTGGCGTGCGCTGATGGCGGTACTGCATGGAGACCGAGAGGAGATGGAGGACGTAACTGAACGTCCGGAGGTGGTGGCGGTGCCTACCGGACGGATGGTGGTTCTCCCTGTGGCGGTTGCGGATAGTGCAAATAGAGGTGTGCTGATACCTGGGGACAGAGTGGAAAGGGAAGTGACCCCGGAGATGCCGCGTGAGTACCCACCGCCGCACGCTGGAGTGGAGGTGATGCCAGACTCGTCACTAGCCGATCTGGAGATGACCTTAAATTATGCGATGGTGGTCCCCGGCCTGCGGAGGCCAGACACCCCCATGCGGACTGAGACGGAAGTGTTGCCATGCCCATGCGGGCGGAGGATGCCGCCTGGACCTCTTCTGCCGTCCCGCTTCATACAGTTACCTGTTGCGGATGAAGAGGAGCCCGATAGGAAGTCTACTGCACGCTAGACATGTGCATTCGTTTTAGTACTAAAATGATTTAGTCCGAATTTTGGGATAATTTAGTTTTCGTAGGACTCAAGAGAAACGAAACTGCTCAGGACAAAAAACGAAAGAAACTAAAATAAAATGCACTACATTTTAGTTTCAGTCCTTTTTGTGATATTACATGAGTGAAGGAGACCAGCAATGAAGAACGCAACATCGCAACATCCGAAGTTCTGCACCCTCCACATGCCAATGCAGTAGGATCTTCTATACAGAGAGGGGCATTAATTAATGCAGGAGGATGTTCTATACATTATACAGAGAGGGGTATTAATGCAGGAGGATGTTCTATACATTATACAGAGAGGGGTATTAATGCAGGAGGATGTTATATACATTACACAGAGAGGAGCCTTTTTTTTTTTTTAACCTTTTAAATCCAGTGGCTGTGAGCGCGGAGATCGGCTACTTGTTACATTATCTCTCAGTACAACGTATCAGGCTCAGCTGTTACAGTAACTGACTGTAACAGCGCTCAGAGTTTCAGTAAAACAAGGAAATGATATTGTTCTAACCTCATATATAAAAATATTATTTACTAGTTTTACTGAAACTCTGAGCGCTGTGATGAGCAGCAGTCAGTTACTGTAACAGCTTTGCTTGACACGGGGCAGTATTACAATGTTGGTGCTAACCTAACCAGAGCTGTTGTAAACTGAAAACCTCTATAGGCTATAATGGCTCTGGGAAGTTTACAACAGCTCTGGTTAAATTAGCACCAACTATGTAATATGGCCCACATTGTGCTGAGAGTGAGAGATACTGTAACAAGCAGCGATCTCAGCCCTCTGAGGAGCCACTACAATAGTAATTGTATCCACTGGTTTTCGGATGAATGAAATTAGTTTTCATACTAAAGAACTGAAAACGAATTTCTTTAGCAACTAAATAAATTGCGTTTTAGGACTAATCCATTAGTTCAAAACGAAATTTTGTGCTGTGCACATGTCTACTGCACGCACTCCCGAGCTGTTTCCATCGACGGGTCGGCTCAGCCCTGTGCTCTTGCGCCGGGATATGCTGGATGCCCCCCTACGTAAGGTTTGTGGACGATGGGGAATTTGGAGATGTTTTGTCTCAGTCTTCTACCTGGCCGGGCCTGCCCGGCTTCTCTCTGCCTACAGTGCTGAGTTTACCTTTCCGGGACACTGGTTAAGAGTGTGCCTATGGACTCCCCTGTGCGATACCTACATTTGATGATGACCCCCTCGCTTTCACTCTAGACGTTTTTCTGATAGACTCTTTATATTTTCCGATGAGACCCCCCAATTGGAGATGATTTTATGTGACCTTTTTTCTGCGGATTTGATTTTTACTTTTACATTTTTTCTGCTGCCATTCATTGACGACTCACTGCTTTTTGTTTCCCCTATCCCCCCCGTTGAGTATATTAGCTTTGATCTCCCTCCCCCCTCTCCATGATGATTTTTATTTTTTCCCCTCATTTATTGTCTGTTTCTTGTTTTTTCTTATGATATTCTTACGCAGAATGCTCTCTAATGACATGTGGCCCTGCGTGGCCACTTACCCCTGTTGATTGCTTGTCGTCTCTGCAAAAATCTATACTATAATTGAGTAAGGCTTGGCGTGTCCGTCGCCAAGCCTTACTCTGCGCATGCGCGCGCAACCAGCGGCGGTTGGTTGCGCGCGCATGCAACCGCCGCGGCACGAGCCGGCTGTGCGCTCGCCGCGGCGGTTACAAGATGCACACAGCAGCCAGGTAGAGGCTGCGCTCGCAGCCTCTACCCGGCTGCCGCGCGCATCCAACCCCCGAGCAGCGAAGGGAAGGTTCCCTCCGCCGCTCGGGGGTTGGATGCGCGCGGCAGCCGGGTAGAGGCTGCCGCGCGCATCCAACCCCCGAGCGGCGGAGGGAAAGTTCCCTCGCTTCCGCTCTTTGAAGGACCCGAGCCCCGGTCACGTGGGAGTCCCACGTGACCGCGACTTGGGTCCTTCAACGACCGGAAGCGTGGAAACTTTCACTTCCCCGGCGCCGCTCGGAAAGGTAAGTATGGCGCGGAGCTCAAGGGGCGGCTGTCCGAATGCCGATAGAGCATTCGAACAGCCGCCCCATGTCTGGTCTGGGGTCTGATCTGGGGCATATATCCATGAGAGCTTGGGGGGGCAATATCCATGAGCTGGGGGGCAGTATACAGGAGCTGGAGGGCAGTATCCAGGAGCTGGGGGGCAGTATCCATGAGCTGGGGGCAATATCAAGGAGCTGGGGGCAATATCCAGGAGCTGGGGGCAATATCCAGGAGCTGGGGGCAATATCCAGGAGCTGGGGGCAATATCCAGGAGCTGGGGGCAATATCCATGAGCTGGGGGGCAATATGCACGAGCTGGGGGGCAATATCCACGAGCTGGGCCAGTATCCACGAGCTGGGCCAATATCCACGTGCTGGGGCAATATCCACGAGCTGGGGCAATATCCACGAGCTGGGGCAATATCCACGAGCTGGGGCAGTATCCACGTGCTGGGGCTGTATCCACGTGCTGGGGCAATATCCACGAGCTGGGGCATATATCCATGAGCAGGGGCAGTATATCCACAATAGACTGCCCTCTGGGCAGGCTTTCCACCTTGTTCTAAAATAAAGAGTTAAAAAAAAAGTTAAATATTCAATAATTTACAACGTGTAAAGTGTTTTTTTTTCACATTTTAACATGCGAGCATTTGCGGTTATATTTTCTATGGGTTGTGCTTGTTAAAAAAATTAGAAACGGGGAATCGTTTTTTAGCAAACACCCCCCATAGAAAAAATCGTTAGGTCATGTTTGCTATCATTGGAAAGGCCATGCTCTGGCCGTTCCAATGATATCAAACTTTAACCCCCTATCTCCACCATAGATGGCAGCAAGGGGTTAATTGCGAAACTGGCACCATCGCACTATGCGCGATGACGCCAGTCGTTAGGGGGATATCCCAGAAGCTTGGCCGACATCCAAGATGTCGGCCAGCTCCGGGAGGGGACCGCGGTATGGCGCATGTTAGCGCCATATCACGATCCAGCCCCCTAGGGGTTAAAGACAGCCGCCGCTTGGAAGGGCAGGCTGTGCCCTTCCAAACGGTGCCTGCCTTTACTCGCTGGCCCGCACGGATGGAGACACGCCCCTTCCCTTCAGGCACCTTCCCTGCAATGGCAGGGGGGTGCCTGAAATAGACGTCATCACGCAGGTGCTATGACGTCTATCGTGCCCGCCGGGGTCCCAGAGGCTGGGCTGACATCGATGTCAGCCCGCACCGGGGGGCCGCCGCGATCGGCTGGAATCCCGGCCAATCGCCGCTGCAAAGGGAGGACGCGCTCAGCGCGTCCTCTGCAGCGAAGTAGCCAAGCGGCAGGACGTGCTGAGTGTGTCCTCCGCATGGAAAAGGTTAATGAAGAAATTTTTCAGGAAGTCCTGGAGTGCATCCATTTTATTATATCTTTTCATGTGACAACACTGAAGAAATTACACTTTGCTACAATGCAAAGTAGTGAGTGTACAACAGTGTAAATTTGCTGTCCCCTCAAAATAACTCACCACATAGCCATTAATGTCTAAACCGCTGGCAACAAAAGTGAGTACACCCCTAAGTGAAAATGTCCAAATTGGGCCCAAAGTGTCAATATTTTGTGTGGCCACCATTATGCCTTAACCCTCTTGTGTGGGCATGGAGTTCATCAGAGCTTCACAGGTTGCCACTGGAGTCCTCTGCCACTCCTCCATGACGACATCACGGAGTTGGTGGATGTTAAGAGACCATGCGCTCCTCCACCTTCTGTTTGAATATGCCCCACAGACAGGGGCAGACTGACCCATCGGTCCCTCGGGCACTACCCGAGGGTCAGTGGGGGCCCTGTTTTGGCTGGCTCAGTGTGTAGTGTTTTCTGTGTGCATATTAACAGGAGCAATCACCAGTTTGTGACATGTTCATAGAGCAGCTCTTTATTCAGCTCCGATCCAATACAACACTAACTGAATAACTGACAACAGGACCTAAAATGGCTGTCGATCATAGAGTTCTCCGTAAACAGTTCCAGAGTGTCCTTTCTTAAAGTGACAGTACACCACATCTCCCCAACTAATTCCAAATCCGCCCTTTAAACAAGCAACATTACTGAACAATAAACAAAACTATAAACAGGTGTTAAGAATGCAAAATACACATTATCCCATGACATAATCTTTCAGTCTTTCAGGAAGGCGTGTCACTCTTCCAGCTCTTGTTGTTATCTGCTGAGATTCTGTAGAATTTACAGGGACTAGGGCTCCTTGGTCTCCATCTAAATTTGACACTTCAGTCTCTGAGTCTGTATGTTCTGCTTGTTGTTTTTCGCTCCTCGCACAGGTACAAGCAGCTGGGGCTCTATGTGGTCTTGATCACCTGTGGTATCCCTCCTGAGATGACGGCGGTTTCTCCTGTACTTTCTGCCATCAGGTCTGGCAACCACATATGATCTCGGCTCAGGACCTATGGATGATATTGTGGCAGGCTGCCAACCCGCTGTTGTCTCCATAAGGACTGCATCCCCTTTATGGAAGGGTGGTAGTGACTTGGCACCATGATCATAATACACCTTCTGCCTGCGCTGCAATTCTCTCAGTTGTTGGTGTGCATGCTGTGGGATCCGTGGCTGTAATGCAGCAGCAACAACCGGTAACTTGGTCCTCAGCACCCGGCCCATTAGAAGTTGTGCTGGAGAGTAGGCCATACCAGTGACTGGGGTGTTGCGCAACTCCAGAAGCCCTATATGAGGATCTACTCCTGATTCCCATGCCTTTTGGAGCACGAGTTTGATCGTTTTTACAGTCCTTTCAGCTAGTCCATTAGACTGGGGGTAGCCAGGACTAGAATGAGTAAACTTTATACCCCATTTGGCAGCAAAGTCCTTCACCTCAGCACTCGCAAAGGGTACATGGTCGCAGATGATTTCTGTTGGGATGCCATGTCTACTAAAGGTTTCTTTCAGTTTACCAATCACCGACAATGCTGATTTATCAGACAGCTTTAACACTTCTGGGTACTTGGAGAAATAGTCCACTACCACAAGGAATGAGGCTCCTCGCCACTCAAAAATGTCCGCTGCCAGTTTTTGCCAAGGAAGGTGAGGAATTGTGTGTGAGAGTAATGGCTCTTTTTGATTCGCTGGTTGGTGGCTAGCACAAATCTTGCAGGTCTCTACCATGTGCTGTATGTCCTTGGACATGCTGGGCCAGAACAGGATCATCCGAGCCCGCATTTTGGTTCTCTGTATCCCTTGATGGCACTCATGCAAACTGTCCAGAATTTTCCTGCGAGCATTCTGAGGTACCACAATCTTGTCACCAAGCAATAGGAGAGCATCCTCCATGCGGAGCAAGTGCTTACATTGCCAAAACGGCTGTAGACTTAGACGAAGCTGCTTTTTCCTTTGTGGCCAACTTGAGATAGGTCTGCATCTTCTGCTGTGGAAGTCTGTAAATAAGATAGCATATCAGCTCCAATAGTTTCTGATACTGACAGCGTATAAACAACCCTTTCCTCTGATAGCATGTCCTCTTCTTGCTCGGGCGGATCCACAGTAGCCCTAGAAAGGGCATCAGAAATATGCATGTCACGTCCAGGAGTGTAAACAATCTCTAGGTCATATCGTTGCAGTTGTAAGAGCATACGCTGGAGTCTTGCTGGCGCTTTTCTCAATGGTTTGGTGAGAATTGCTTCAAGAGGCTTGTGGTCAGACTGAACTGTGACTGTTTTGCCGAATACAAACTGGTGGAACTTTTTTGTTGCATACACAATGGCCAATAGTTCTTTCTCTATCTGGGCATAATTCTGCTCTGTGGTAGTCATTGCTCTAGATGCATAAGCTATGGGGCAGTTATCCTGAAGTAAGCACGCTCCAAGACCTGACTTAGACGCATCTGCCTGAATCACCATTGCTTTTGTTGGGTCAAAAAATCGCAATACTGGAGCCTCAATCAGTGCCTGTTTTAAAGATTGTACGCTTTAGCATGCTCCGGACCCCACTGCACAAAATATCCTTGCAAAGAAGCTTCTGCAACGGCGCTGTAATCTCTGCCTCCCAGGTATGTATTGTGCAAGATACCGGACCATGCCCAAAAATCTCTGTAGCCCTTTTTTGTCCTCAGGGTCGGGCATTTTGCTAATTGCCTGGACCTTCTCCATATCAGGTTGAACACCAACAGGGGTGATGACATGTCCCATATACCGGACTTCTGATACTTTGAATTGAATTTTGTCTGGGTTGAACTTGATGTTCTCTTCTAATGCTCGATTCAATACCTGGTGGAGAATCTGATCATGTTCCTCATGTGATGTAGCAGCAATAATCATGTCATCAGCTATGATATGTACACCTGGGATGTCCCCAAAAATCTCCATATTCTTCTGCTGAAATACTTCACTGGCTGACTTTATACCAAATGGCATCCTGCAAAATCTAAAGCGCCCCCATGGGGAGTTAAAAGTACACAGTTCAGATGACTCTTTGTCTAATTTCACTTGCCAGTAACCATCCTTTTCAACAAGGATGGTGAATACGGTTTTGCCTGCAAGTTGACTCTGTACGTATCTGCGGTAGGGATATTGAAGTGGTGCCGCTTTATAGCCTTGTTGAGGTCACGAGGGTCCAAACATACCCTCAAAGTGCCATTCTTCTTTTCTGTAACAACGAGGCTGTTCACAGAATCAGTGGGGGTGTGTACTCTAGCAATGATCTGATCTTTTTCTAATTTCATGAGAGTCTCTTTAAGCTTTCCTAGTATTGAAAATGGGATTTTTCTACATCCGTGTATGACTGGAGCAGCACTTGGGTCCAAGTAGATATGGTATGTTCCCTTAAATTGCCCAATTCCTCGAAATACCTCAGGGTAACATTTCATCAGATCGTCTTTCGTATGGATGGTTTGTGTAGACACTGTGTGGACTTTACGCAGCAAATCCAGCTCCTGACATGCTGCTTTTCCCAATAATGGAAGTGTGGAGCATCGCGTAATAAAGAATTCTAGCTCTGCCGTATGTGTCGGAGTAGCTGCAGTCAGACACACAATACCTTCTGGGCGGATTCTTGATCCTCCATAAGCAACCAAAGTAATATTAGTATTTTCGATGCATAATCGTCCAGGAATCCCGTTTAAAGACGTGTGAGGTAATACATTTGCCTCAGCACCAGTATCCAGCTTAAAGTTAATGGGCGCACCATTGATTTGCACCTCAGAGAACCATGCAGAGTTTTTCAGTGCTTGGCTGCGTTTTTTACAGTTAGAAGGCATATCTCTCAGCATTGCTCCAATAGATAAAGTATTTACAGTTTTCAGATTTTCACACTCTTGCCTCTGTGATTTACAACATTTTGCAAAGTGATTTCTTTTGTGGCAAATGTAACAAACACATCCAAATGCGGGGCATCTTTGAGATGGGTGTACTTTGCTGCACCTAGGGCATACTTTTATTGTCTGTTCAGATCTTGTAGCCTCTTCTGGTTTACTGTGTGTAGGTTTGTATTTTAATGCATGAATAGTCTGACAAGCACTCGCTGACATGTTTGCAGACATAACCTGAACCTGTGCTTTAGTAGCTTCAGCAGCCTGACATATGTCCATTGCCTTTTGTAGTGTGAGTTCAGCCTCTCTGAGTAAACGTTCTTTAAGTCTCCTGTCAGTAACACTGAAAACTAATTTGTCTCTTAACATGTCGCTGAGTATGGCCCCAAATTCACAGTCTCTGGCCTTCAGTCGAAGTTCTGTCATATACCTTTCAACACCTTGCTCCTCCAGATGTGGGTGTGTCCAAAACTGATGTCGTTCAAACACAACATTTTTCTTGGGATTGCAATGGTCCCTGAATAACTTGAGCACTGAATCTAATGTCCTTTCAGCAGTAATGGTTGATTCCAGTGTGTTGTAAACTTCTTGGCCTTCCTCCCCCAGAACATGCAGGGCTATGGCAATCTGGGTTTTCTGCTCCTTTTTATGAAGCTCAACTGCCTCAGCATAAATTAAAAAGCTTTGCTCCCATCTCCTCCAGTTTTCACTCACATTTCCAGTGAACTGGAGAGCTTCTGGCGGTCTGAAAATCTCCATGCCGATGCTGGATAAACTGCAAACAAGATCCTTATCACGATGGCTTTCTTCAGGCAAGTGATAGGTCCATTACTTCTGACACCATGTAGTGTTTTCTGTGTGCATATTAACAGGAGCAATCACCAGTTTGTGACATGTTCATAGAGCAGCTCTTTATTCAGCTCCGATCCAATACAACACTAACTGAATAACTGACAACAGGACCTAAAATGGCTGCCGATCATAGAGTTCTCCGTAAACAGTTCCAGAGTGTCCTTTCTTAAAGTGACAGTACACCACACAGTGGGCCCCCATTGTGCCCTGCCGGTTTCTCAATTCCGCAGCTCCGGATTCAGACTCTCAGAGTCTGAATCCGCAGCGGTCTACCCACACAGAGGCACACTGCTCTCTGTGTGCTGTCTCTGTGTGCTGTGCTGTCCCTCAGAGACGGAGGCAGAGGGGCTGCAGTGCACAGCAGCGCACGAAGCATACCTCCTCCATCCTCCCACTTTGAAAGGAAGCCTACATCCAGGTATGGCTCCGCACCCTTCATCATGTGGTGCATCAGTGCACTACACTCAGCGGCAGATGAGGAGGGCAAGCACATGTTCAGAGTGCAGTCCAGGCCCCAGCCTGCATTCTTTCCACACTGGGAGACAGGAGGACGACAAAGGACAGGGCCGGCCCATCCATGGACCGGATGGAGCAGCCGCTCCAGGCAGCCCTTTGTCAGGGGCAGCATTTTGCCACCCTGTCAATGGCAGGGATTGGCAAGATGTTCACTCAGACACTGGTGTCCGTGAGCGGCCCTTGCACGGTCTGCCGCTGGTACCTGCAATGATTCAGGGGCGGGTCCGTTTCGGCTGGGCTGGGCGGTGCCTCAGGCCTCACTAGCCTTGTGCTTCGAGGGTGAGGGACATGTACGGGTTGTGTCTCACACTGGTTCGCTGAGGGGCAGCTGAGGCTGGAGGGGCAGCCAGCAGCCAGTGAAGCTGGCAGAGTGGGCGGTGCAGTACACAGAGGGATGCTGCCATCCTGCTTCCCAAGTATTGCCCATTACTCGGCACTTGGGGGACTGTGATTGGCCGCCGCAGGGCCCAGGTGCCCTGTGAGTGGATGTGCCAGATGTGCTGGGTTCCCAGCAAGTGATGGCTCTGTGTGTGAGACCTGAGGCTCCTCAGGGGGCGCGTCATCACCATCAGGCAGGACAAACATGCTGCACGGGAACATGCATTAGTTAGCACCACAGATTCCTCCAGGAGTCCAGGTGCTGTTTTCCCAAATTATCCAAGTGATCCCTGGGATCAGGCAGCACTTTTCCCATACTGTTAGGCGCTCTGTGACACGCTCATACACACCGCACATTACTCTGAGTTTTATTGCTCTGGAGCTCTGTGATTGTCACGTGTAGTGCCACAGGTCGAGGTTGCAAGCCCAGGATGCAAGTGATACACAGGAAATACTTGATATGTTGCAAATCAAATGGGGATTTATTAAAGGAAAACAATAAACATGGAGAAGCAATACTGGAAAGTCTCTGGCTGGGGAGTGCAGAAGGGAAGTCTTGGGACAGGTGTAATAAAGGGGTCTCGAGGCACAATACCAGTAGGGATGATCCAGAATGCAGAGTCCAGGGGGAAAGCCAGGGGTTCGGTACACGGATATCAGAACAGCTATGGAGCTTCTGGACAGGCTTGATGTCAGACTGGGAGTGTTGGCACTTTGCAAGAAAAATGCAGAAGCATCCTGGGACAGGCGTGCCTCTGCTAAATAGTCACTGCAGGTCCTCATTAGGTGCACCTGCTGATCCTGCAAGTGAGAGTCTCTGGAAGCAAATTCCAGCAAGACAGGGCTTGAAGGGTGCTGCCTGGGGAAATCAGGATGGTGCAGCACCAGATCTGCCTTTCTTCCGCCGCCGGCGGCGTGGCACGTGACTGTGATACTCATACACTCCGCACATTACTGTGAGTTTTATTGCTGTGGAGCTTTGTGACACGCTCATACACACGCCGCACATTACTGTGAGTTTTATTGCTGTGGAACTCTGTGATACGCTCATATGTGTCATGTGTTTTTTTTGGGGGGGGGACCATTTGATCCATCGCTCCAGGCAGCACAGTGGCTTGGGCCGGCCCTGACAAAGGACATCAAACAATCTTGGTAAATATATACACTGTATTTATAAAATGTTGTGGATTAGGGGTCTGCTCAAACACCCCTGCGTTCACTTTGGGTTATATTGCTGTGGATAATGTGACTGCTCAAACACCCCTGCATTCACTGTGGGTTATATTGCTGTGTATTATGTGACTGCTCAAACACCCCTGCGTTCACTGTGGGTTATATTGTTGTGGATTATGTGACTGCTCAAACACCCCTGCGTTCATTGTGGGTTATATTTCTGTGTATTATGTGACTGCTCAAACACCCCTGTGTTTACTGTGAGTTATATTGCTGTGGATTATATGCCTGCTCATAAACCCCAGCGCTTCCTGTGAGTTGTATTGCTGTGGATTATGTGCCTGCTCATACACCCCAGTGTTTACTGTGAGATTTTGGGATACGCTCATACACATTGCACATTGAGTTTTATTGCTGTGGAGCTCTGTGATACGCTCATAAACACCGCACATTACTGTGAGATTTAATGCTGTGGAGCTCTGATACGCTCATACACACAGCACATTACTGTGAGTTTTATTGCTGTGGAGCTCTGTAATGTGCAGCGTGTCAGGATTGTACAGTATCTTTTAATGTGGTCAGTTTCCCACATTTGTCACAGGGACATTCTGTGCGGCAGTGAGTGGGTGATGGATGCTGCAGTGAGTGGGTGATGGCTGCTGCAGCGGAGTAGTGGCCATCTGTAAGTCTGGAGGTGGAACAATGGATCCCCCAAGTCACTGCTGGGTCCAAGTGGATTTTCTTCACACAATTTTTAAAAAGGTTATTTTAAGGAGTTCAGAAATAAGTTCATTAGCACAATAATGTACATGTGGGTTTTGCGTTGTAAGGGGTGTTTTTTATGGGTGTGGCCTCCTGTGGGTGCGACACAAGGGGCTCTATGACCTCCTATTGCCCAGGGCCCCATTAGTTGTCAGTCCGCCCCTGCCCACAGATGCTCAATAGGGTGTAGGTCTGGAGACATGCTTGGCCAGTCCATCACCTTTACCCTCAACTTCTTTAGGAAGGCAGTGGTCGTCTAGGAGGTGTGTTTGGGGTCGTTATGTTGGAATACTGCCCTGCGGCCCAGTCTCTCAAGGGAGGGGATAATTCTCTACTTCAGTATGTCACAGTACATGTTGGCATTCATGGTTCCCTCAATGAACTGTAGCTCCCCAGTGTCAGCAGCACTACTCATGCAGCCCCAGACCATAATACTCACACCACCATGTTTGACTGTAGGCAAGACACACTTGTCTTTGTACTCCTCACCTGGTTGCCGCCACACACGCTTGACACATCTGAACCAAATAAGTTTTTCTTGGTCTCATCAGACCATAGGACATGGTTCCAATAATCCATGTCCTTAGTCTGCTTGTCTTCAGCAAACTATTTGCCTGCTTTCTTGTGCATCATCTTTAGAAGAGGCTTCCTTCTGGGAAAGGCATGGAGCAAATGGGTGGCATGAAGATCCGAAACGGATTAGCGCTCCTCCAGCCCATAATCTCTCCATTCTACCAAATATTGAAGACCACAAAGAGAATGACAGGAATCAATGATGGACTGGACCACAAATTCATTATGACCCTGGACTAGGGCAGGACGAGTTTGATGAATGGCAATAGTGAACCGATTGTACAGAAGAGGCTTCAACAAGAAGGTGTGAAAGGTATTTGGAGGGTACGAGTTAGGTCCAGAGCATAAGTGACCTCAATGACACGTCTCCAGACTTTGAACGGACCAATATACCGAGCAGAAATTTTCATGGATGGCAGATGTAACTTAATGTTACAGGTAGCCAGACTCTCTGGCCTGGAACATACTGTATGAAGGATCCATCCGCATATACCTATCTGCATAGGTCTTCTGTTGGACTGCAACACGTACCCAATCCCGCACTTGATGTAGAGACCCTCCCAGATTGTGAGTTCCTACGGGAATAGGGCCCTCGTCTCCTCCTGTACTGTTTGTCAAATGTTGTTCAATGTATTGTAACCCTGTCTATACTGTGCCTATTGTACAGCGCTGCGGAATATGCTGGCGCTTTATTATTATTATTATTATTATTCTTTATTTATAGAGACTGAACATGGGAGTCTTAAGTCAGGAAGACCAGTGTCAGAACTAGGGCATGGCAGAGAGGTAAACCGTGGGCAACGTAAAACGGGAAATGACCAGTACATGAACAAAACATATACAGTAAGTACTGAACCGGGACAATAGAGATATCGCAGAACAAATATAAAGCCAGAGGTCAGTATCACTATAATATATAACCATACAGGGACAAGAGCAGAAAGCAGAACCAAGAATACTTAGCCAAAAGTCAAAACCAGGGGCGGCGAACTGGAATCGCACCAAACGGGAAAGCACTGAAATTTCACTGCAGTTTTGGTGCTTTTTAAAGACAAGTGTATTGGGACACTGGACTATTACACCAATATCAACTATTATGACATTGAATAACCCTGTATGTATTTCAAATGCAAAGAGATCCGAATGGCTGCCGAAAGGGAACCGAACGCTGAAAATCAGCGTTCAGTTAGCAGGCATTTCGGCAAATCTTGGCAAAATGCCTGCACATACGGCGCCTGTTCAAGGGCAGTGAAATCCGCATAGAGAAGCAATGCTTCAGCTATTCAGAGGACACTAACCAGCAGTGAAAGGTTCCCGAAATGCCCTGCCATTCGGTGGTTTAATTCGGCAGGTTTATTCAGGCGAATCCCGTAGGCTTCAATGTTAAAAATATTCCCATTTTAATTCAATATCTAATAAACCGTTGATTATAATATTCTGCAGTAAAGAGTCTCTTTATTTATAGATTTTTTTAGGATATTTTAAGCATTTTTTGGGATTTAAAAAAAAAAATCTTATTTTTTTCTGTAACAGCCCTTTTTATTATCATTCATTGGACCTCATATGTAAATTTCAGACATTTTCGCTCAGTAGTTTCTTTGCAAACAGCGTTTCACTTTTCAAACATTCAAGCAAACAGTTTTTTTAAATTTAATCACTCCATTCGTCTGTGGTGTCGGGTTTTTCCGGTGGCTGCGCTGCATGTGATCGGCTCCTGACAAGATTTTTCCGCCGTTTTTGGCGGAGTTAATCCAGATGTTTTTGCGGGTTTTTGGTGTGCAATCGCCGGGTTTTGCGGTGAGTTTTCGGCGGGTTTGCGGTGACTTTTCCCTGCAATTCGGGGACCCTGCGGTGCTTGCTGAATACACTGCAGGGTTGCCGAAATGGAATCGCCAAATCGAACCGAATTGAAGAGAACGAAACTGGAGACTGACTAGGCCACTCCAGGACCTTGATATGCTTCTTACGAAGCCACTCCTTCGTTGCCCAGGCGGTGTGTTTGGGATCATTGTCCTGCTGAAAGACCCAGCCACGTTTCATCTTCAATGCCCTTGCTGATTGAAGGAGGTTTTCACTCAAAATCTCACGATACTTGGCCCCATTCATTCTTCCCTTTACACGGATCAGTCGTCCTGGTCCCTTTGCAGAAAAACAGCCCCAACGCATGAGGTTTCCGCCACCACGCTTCACAGTAGGTATGGTGTTCTTTGGATGCAACTCAGCATTCGCTCTCCTCCAAACACGACGCGTTGAGTTTTTACCAAAAAGTTCTACTTTGGTTTCATCTGACCATATGACATTCTCCGAATCCTCTTCTGGATCATCCAAATGCTCTCTAGCAAACTTCAGACGGGCCCGGACATGTACTGGCTTAAGCAGGGGGACACGTCTGGCACTGCAGGATTTGAGTCCCTGGCAGCGTAGTGTGTTACGGATGGTAGCCTTTGTTACTTTGGTCCCAGCTCTCTGCAGGTCATTCACTAGGTCCCCCTCGTGTGGTTCTGGGATTTTTGCTCACCGTTCTTGTGATCATTTTTACCCCACGGGGTGAGATCTTGCGTGGAGCCCCAGATCGATGGAGATTAGTAGTGGTCTTGTATGTCTTCCATTTAAAATGATTGCTCCCACAGTTGATTTCTTCAAACCAAGCTGCTTGCCTATTGCAGATTCAGTCTTCCCAGCCTGGTGCAGGTCTACAATTTTGTTTCTGGTGTCTTTCGACAGCTCTTTGATCTGGACCATAGTGGAGTTTGGAGTGTGTCTGAGGTTGTGGACAGGTGTCTTTTATACTGATAATAAGTTCAAACAGGTGCCATTCATACAGGTAACGAGTGGAGGACAGAGGAGCCTCTTAAAGACGACGTTACAGGTCTCTGAGAGCCAGAAATCTTGCTTATTTGCACTGTACTGTAGGTGACCAAATACTTATTTTCCACCATAATTTGCAAATAAATTCTTTAAAAATCAGACAATGTGATTTTCTTTTCACATTTTGTCTCTCATAGTTGAAGTGTACCTATGATGACAATTACAGGCCTCTCATCTTTTTAATTGGGAGAACCTGCACAATCGGTGGCTGACTAAATAATAAGCATTACACGCATAAATGAAGGGTCACGCTTTGAGGTGTTGAGATACCACTTCTTATAAAGAAACCTAAACTTTCCCAATCTTAGATGTCAAACATATAGGACAAGAAAGTCCTAGATTAAGTAGAAGGACCGTTGCTCATGGTCTCTGGGACAAAGGTGAAGGGAAACGGGAGAAAAGAAAGCTCGTGATCAAATGGCGAAAAAACGAGCTTTAATATCATGGATATATAGACAGACAAAAAAAAAAACAATCTAAAACAATATGGGAAGACAGGACAAGAAACATATGGAAGGGAAATGAAGGGAGGGGCAGTAAAGGAAGTAGAAAAAAGAGGAGCAGTAAGAAGAATGAGAGAGCAGAAAGGGAAAGAAAAGAGAGAAGAGAAATGGGGGGGGGCAAAGGAAGTTCGAGGAGACTAGAGGAAGAAAAGAAGAGAAGGAAATTCTAGGAATGTGACTGTTGCACGCTACCTCAGTCCCTGCTAGTCACCGCTCTCCTTCTCCTCCCGTGCAGCCGCCCGAAAGGCTGCAGAGGTGCAATACGTATTCCAGTGATACCAAACCTCCAATTAATGCTGAGCAGCTTGAGCAGGCGGGAGTGCAAGTTCCTCTACTGACTGTAGTGTCTCCATCCTGTCGACCAGAGTCTTGGCTGAGGGGGTGGAGGCGGATCTCCAGTAAATGGGTATAAGGGACCTATCAGTAGGATGCGGAGTAATAGTGATTTCTTTAAAGACTGCACCGAGTATGGAACATGTAGGAGCAAAAAGGTCTGAGGTGTAAAGTCCAGGACCAGATCAATGGTGTGCTTGATCAAAGCGTGTGCTTTCCTCCAGTAACCCATGATAATCGAGCATTCCCAAATGTGTATGTACAGTTGTGTTCAAAATTATTCAACCCCCACTGAAATTGAGTGTTTTGGCCAGTTTGACATTGATCATTCAGTCATCTTGCTTACAATTAAATCAAAGAGGCACGTGTAGGTCAGACAAATATAACAACATAACATTTATAATGAAATAACCACAAATGTCTTTTCTGTGCTCACACCGTTATCAGTTTTATTCAACCCCCAAGTGACATTCAATCTTAGTACAACATCCTTTTACAGTTATAAGTACTAACAGCTTTTAAACGTGAAGCATAGCTTGACACAAGTGTCTTGCAGCGATCTACGGGTATCTTCGCCCATTCGTCATGGACAAAAGCCTCCAGTTCAGTCACATTCTTAGGCTTGCGCACTGCAACTGCTTTCTTTAAGTCCCACCAGAGGTTCTCAATCGGATTTAAGTCTGGTGACTGCGATGGCCACTCCAAAATGTTCCAGCCTTTAATCTGCAACCATGCTCTAGTGGACTTGGAGGTATGCTTGGGATCATTGTCCTGTTGAAAGGTCCAACGTCTCCCAAGCCTCAGGTTTGTGACGGACTGCATCACATTGTCATCCAATATCTCCTGATACTGAAGAGAATTCATGGTACCTTGCACACGCTGAAGCTTCCCTGTACCTGCAGAAGCAAAACAGCCCCAAAGCATGATTGACCCCCCGCCATGCTTCACAGTAGGCAAGGTGTTCTTTTCTTCATAGGCCTTGTTCTTCCTCCTCCAAACATAGCGTTGATCCATGGGCCCAAACAGTTCTAATTTTGTTTCATCAATCAGTCCACAGAACACTATCCCAAAACTTCTGTGGTTTGTCCACATGACTTTTGGCATACTGCAGTCGACTCTTCTTATTCTTTGGAGACAGCAAGGGGTGCGCCTGGGAGTTCTGGCATGGAGGCCTTCATTACGCAGTGTGCGTCGTATTGTCTGAGCTGAAACTTCAGTACCCACATCTGACAAATCTTTTCTCAGTTCCTCAGCAGTCACACGGGGACTTTTCTCCACTCTACGCATCAGGTAGCGCACAGCAGTAGAAGTCAGCATCTTCTTTCTGCCACGACCAGGTAGCGTTTCAACAGTGCCCTTTGCCTTGAATTTGCGAATGATGCTTCCTATGGTCTCTCTTGGTATGTTTAACATCTTTGCAATCTTCTTATAGCCATTGCCCTTCCTGTGAAGAGTAATCACCTCTTCTCTTGTCTTCCTGGACCATTCTCTTGACTTCACCATGTTTGTAACCACACCAGTAAATGTCTAGAAGGAGCTGAGTATCACAGTCATTTTAAAGCTGCCTAATTGGTGCTTATTATGCTTTATTGCTGCTCCGTGACATCCACAGGTGTTTTCAATACCTGATTGAAGAACAGAGGTTCATTCAAGTGTTTTCAGAGTGGTAGTCTTTAAGGGGTTGAATAATTGTGTCAATGAAGAATTCACAAAAGAAACATTTACTACTGTATTACAAAACCAATTGATGTCATTTTAGTTGCATATGGTTCTTTAAAAAGTCCTTGTAGGATTTCATTCTGAATACAATTACAAATGTACACTAAATTCCCTAAAACCCTTTACAGCATTGGGGGTTGAATAATTTTGAACACAACTGTAAGTACCGAGAGAAGAAGAGCAGCCCCAGCAGGTTGGGGAATAGGCAATATGATAAAGCGACATGAGGGCCGGGGTGCGGTACCAGAAAACCAGGAATTTGTACGATGATTCGTGAAGTCGAGTAATCTTAGAGCCGTAATGTACCAACGTAAGCGTTTTAATCCAGGAATCATCAGAAATGGGAACACCTAACGAGCCATGAAGGCCGGGGGTTCAGAATCCACTTTCTGTAATATTTTGTAAAGCGTGGATATGCCATGTGCCAATGAAATAGCCTGCTTACAAAAAGATTTGAAGGTAGATAAAGATCGAGGTAGAGATGAATTACCGGGCAGGGCTTTAAGGAAAGATCTAATTTGGTGAAAACCAAAAATTTCTGCAAAGGACAGGCCCGGTTGGTCTGGAGCATCAAGCGACACAAAGTTACCCTCGTGAAGAACATGGTGAACCCGCAAGCAAGAAGAGTCACTAAAGCGGCTGTGCAAGGATGATATTACCTGTATAGGGAAGTCCGGGTTATGAGTCAGCGGGAGTAGTGGAGAGGGAAAAGATGAGAAAATTTAACTCAGAGCTTTTGCCATAGTAACAAAGTGCTACCAACGGTGGACGAGGCGGTGGCGACATCTCTGATCCCAGCCAATCGGAGCCATGGGAGGGTCTCCTATGGACGACCTGCCTGTCATTCATTTCTGATCCAGCGAGCTCGACATCCAGTCAAGAATCCTCGTCAGGTGAGTGGCATAATAATAAAGCTTAATGTCAGGGAGAGCGAGACCACCGGAGAGTTTGGGTTTACATAATGTCGAGAACTTAAACTGTGAGAACACGAGTTGAACTGCTGTGTGAAAGGAAATCGGGAGAAGAATGGGGAGAGTCTGATAAAAGGTATAACAATCTGGGTAGGAGATTCATTTTAATTACATTTACCCGTCCTATCCAGGATAAGAATTTGTTAGTCCACAGGGCCATGTCTGAGCAAAAAGCTGTAAGAAGGGGTTTAAAGTTAAGGTCGAAAAGCTTGGAAAAAAGTTAGTGGAAAGGCGGACTCCCAAATAGGTAAGAGATGTTGGACACCAGTGGAAGGGGTACTGCGCACGGATGGCTCGACATGGGGCAGCAGGAAGGGTGATCTTGCGTTTTTCCGACTTTGATTCTTTGATTTTAAAACCCGCCAATGATCCATACTCTTGCAATTCCCGGGTTATTTTTGGTAAAGCGGTTACTGGGTCTGTTAACAAAGAAAGGTCGTCTTCGTACGCCAAGATCTTGTGTTCAAAGTGGGGGTCCTGGACCCCTTTTATAAGAGGGTTTCGTCTACCAGCGGACAGCAGTGGTTCCAAGCATAAGGCAAAGAGAAGGGGAGAAAGGGGGCATCCCTTACGAGTGCCGTTGCAGATTGGAAACAGGGGGGGGGAGCGCGCCGTTCACTTTGACCCGTGCGGAAGGTGAGGTGTAAAGAGCACGGATCCGGCATACAAAGTCTTTACCAAACCCAAAGTGATGTAACGTTTGGAAAAGAAAGGGCCAGAGGACCCGGTCGAACGCCTGTTCGGTGTCTGTCGAGAGCAGGAGGAGGGGGTGCGCGTACTGTTGAGGAAACTATGGCGTTCATAGCTCATATTGTCGCATCTCTTGCCTCCCGTCCTGGTATAAAACCGACCTGATCCGGGGCCATGAGCTGCGGCAAAAAGCGTTTAAGGCGGTTGGCCAGGATCCATGCCAGAAGCTTCACATCACTGTTTAAAAGTGAAATAGGGCGATAATTCCCGCAGCATGTATGGTCTTTATTAGGTTTGGGAATCAAGGTAATTGTCGCCGCCAGGGAGTGGGGGTGAAATTGATCAACCTTGCGAATCACTTCAAATAAAGAGGTGAGGGCAGCAAAGAGTCCACACATAGCTTATAATACTCGATAGGTAGGCCATCTGGGCCCAGACTCTTGCCATTCACTGTGGATTTCAAAGCAGCCATTATTTCCTCAGTAGAGAAAGCTGCATCAAGGGACGTGCGATCAGTTGGAGTAAGAGCGCGTGTGATCGTGGTGGAAACATAATTCTCCAAACGGGAGTTTGGTACAGATATGGCGTCTCCTTCACCCAGATTGTAAAGGTCCCGGAAGAATCCAAGGAATTCTCCGGTGATCTCCTTGGGGTTAGTGGAAAGAGAGCCAGAGGATGTGCAAATCTGGGGAATGTATGCCTTAGCACGTTTAGCATGTAGGATCCCGGCCAACAGGTGCCCCGGTCGATTTTCGTCTAAGGCAAGGAAGGAGCGGGACTTTAATGCCTGGAAGCGTATGGAGTCGTTCAAAAGTTTATTAAGGTGTTTGCGTTTCGTTAGATCTCAACATCGTTCGAAGACATATGGAGAGGGAAATCGGTGCGTGGTCCGACCAGGTAGTGGTAGTAATATCCACAGCACGAAGGAGGGACAGATCTTGGTATCACATAAGAAAATAGTCAATGCGTGGGTGTACATTATGTACCGGGGAGAAAAAGGAGAAATCTTTCTCGTCAGCATGAAAGGCAGGGCAGACATCCACTAAGCGGTGGTCATTTAAGGATCTACGGATCTGACGCAGGATATTCGAAGTGGTGGCCGAGGATCCAGATGAGGAGTCTATGCGTGGGTCAAGGGGTACATTCAAGTCACCCGCTATAATCGTAATACCTCGTTGAAAAGAGTCTAGGGACTTGAGAATGCGGGCCAGGCTAGAGTGTTGTTTCTTATTGGGCAGATATAAGACGACAAAAAGGTGTAGACTGTGTCAACTATCGTCCCGCAGACAAAAAGGAAGTGCTCGCCCTCGTCGATTTCGGTAGCGTCTCCCACAAAGGATACATCCTTGGAAATCAGGGTCGCAACTCCGCGAGATTTGTTCAAGGTAAAATTGCTGAAAAACATTGAAGGGAAGGTGGCATCACTGAAATGGGGGGCCGAGCCAGCACAAAAATGAGTTTGTTGGAGGAAGGCGACAGATGTAGCATGGACCGCAGGTCGCGCAATAAGCGGGAGCGCTTCTCAGGGATATTAAGGCCCCAGACATTGTAGCTGATCATTTGTAGATCCTTAGGGGCAAAAAGGGGAAAAGAGGAAGAGAATAAAAAAAAAAAAAAAAAAAAAAAAAGGAGGGAAGGTGGGACTGGGAAGAGAACCGGGTGGAGGGGGGGGGGAACAAAACACAGAGACGAGACAAGACACAGTACAAATGAGGTATAAAGTGCATCAACTGTGGCGTCAACAGTCTCAACAACTGAGACGCCGGACCCACTGTTGGGGTCATATAGCACTACTCCTCGGGGGGGGGGGTCAAGAAGACTAAAAGCCAAAAGGAAAGCAATAGAAAGGGTAGAAACAGTGATGCGAGTAAGGAGTAACTAAGAACAGGAACAACGCACCAGCCAAACCGATTAAACATACAAAAGGGCAGAATATTATGGGACAAAGCAAATCGTGGGGCCAGAGGCTGTAGACTGGCCCTCGGGGGAATATGGGAGAGCCGTGGCTCCAGACGAAGGGTGAGGGGGGGGGGGTCACAGAAATATCACAAGCATGAGACAATCCAACTGGAAGTGTGTAAGTGAATTTTTTTTTAAATTAAAGCAGCGCGGCAGAGCAGTGGAAGCAGTGTCCGTGGAAGAACATATATAAATGCGAGATCAGAGAAAATCCTCCCCTCCCCCGTAGCATGAACTAAAACCGGAACAGTGAGCATAAGAAACAGCATAATCCCGAATGTGTGTGGAGAGGTTGTCCCCCTCGAAGAGATCCCCAACCTATCATTTCAGAATAAACAAATCCCCCCTATTTCACCCCCCACGTCCCCCAACAAATGCAGCAGGGTGTAGGGAAACACAATGTGTCCCACGAGGGCACCAAGCAGGGAAAGCCCGCATTCGCAGACCCGCTGTTGCCCCCCCCCCCAAGACAAGGCTGTTGCTTCCAATTTCGTCGTGCCACCACTCTACCCTCTATTCCATTTCCCAACTCAAGGGCCTCGGAGTGGGGGCGAGAAAGCGAGCGATGGAGGTCACATAGGGCAAAATCACATGCCCCATTACTACGGGGATACCAAAAGAGCGGACATGTCTGGTTATAGGCAAGGCACAAAAGGCGGAGAGGTAGCAGATATATCAAACATCTAAAGTCACTCAGGCGGAACCCGGGGTGTGCTGTGGTCGCGGTGAGTGCGACCCGTACTGCGGGCTGCAACTCCGAGGTGGGCGCTGAGGCCTAGGTGGGCCCGTGGAAGATGCAGTCCTGATCACGATGAACGGCAGGCATTCCAAATCTATCTCAGCGGGGGGTAGGTCAAGGAGGGCCAGGAACGGAGCCGCATCATTCTGTGGGTATACCATAATGGGCATCATTCTTGCGGGTATGGAGAGCAAATGGAAACCCCCAGCGTTAGGGGAGACCTGCCTCGTGTAGCGCTCTCGTGACTGGCGGAGGGCCCTGCAGGCCGCTAAGGTATGTGGTGACAAGTCCTGGAACAGTTCGAAAGTTTCTCCGTCAAAGGACCATTGTCGACGTATGCGGGCCCGGCGCATGATCTGTCTCTCAGGGGAAAGAGTGTTCGTGGCCGGAACACTCTGTGCGTGCTGTCTATGGCCCCATTTGGTAGAGGTGGACAGCCCAGGAGATGAGCGATGATATGCCGTCGGGATCGGTTCTCCAAATCGTCGATGCATCTCCGAGATCCACGGGTCTGCAA
Organism: Leptobrachium leishanense; assembly: GCA_009667805.1. Taxonomy (NCBI): domain Eukaryota; kingdom Metazoa; phylum Chordata; class Amphibia; order Anura; family Megophryidae; genus Leptobrachium; species Leptobrachium leishanense. Next base: position 72,447,084 of record CM019073.1, on the reverse strand, counting down.
GCGGTTCCAGCCTTGCATCCAAGGTGGGGTGTGCCGCCGCTCCTTTCTCCAGCACGTGCATCAATGGCGGTAATGTCCGTACGGACCTCTGCAATTTCCCACCCAAATGTCACCTGAAGCTGATCCAACATATCCTTGAAGTCCGCCCGGGTAGGCACCTCTGCCTGGGTTGGGAATTCTGCAATCAGGGATTCGAGGCGACAGGTCGTCGACTGTCCGCCGGACAACGAAGCATCCGATGTGGATGGGGAGGATGCCATGTTGGACTCCCCGCCTTCCGTAGGTCGCGACTGCGAGGGGCCAGAAAAGGTTTGATGGAGCCCATTGAAGCTCTGGCAGGTTTGCGTGGGGTTGCCTGGTAGATTTGCGGCGGGAGGCGCGGATCATGTCCCAGGGCGTATGCAGTGGAGCAGATTAAATCGGTGGTGGTGGAGAGAGCTCCAGGACTAAGCGTCCATCTTGGATTTCAGTCAGGCCACGACCCCCGTTAGCAATAGGTCCAGGCTGTAGTTAACTTTCTGTTAACGGATTCCGCTGGTGCAGAATCTGTTAGCACCAGCAGAAGTCCCGTCCCCCCCCAAAAAAAATCCAGATATTCACCTCGTATCCCTCGACGAGGACCGCGGCTCCGTCCGCCTCCTTCGTCTGGTGAGAGCAGAGAGAGACTGGGGGGGGGAAGTCCCCCAGTCTCTCCCTGCAGATCAGTACGCCGACCTGCGTCATGTGACCACCGCAGTGTGTCAATTGAGTCCTATGGACTCCATTGAGAGAATGCGTGCGGCGGTGCTTAACCCCCACTAACAAGGCAGGCCGCTTTTTAAGCCCCTGCATTGTAATTTTGCGGTAAAACAGGGGCGCTAGGGAGAAAACTGCAGGCGCAGTTTACTCTTCCTAGCGCCCCCTGTTTTACTGTAAAATATGTAATGTAGCCCCCCATCTCTTAAGCAGGATAGGTAGCATTTAGATAGGATACAACAAACCTGGGAAGGTGACCATTTTATGAATGAACAGCCTAAACAGGAGTGAGCCCGCAGTGCTGCCCATCATGATGGAGCTTCTAGACAGAGTCCACCAGGACCTGCTTAAACATTTAACTGACTTTGTAAAGGAGCTGCTGCAAAAAATTCTGGGCACCTCAACTAAGGTGTGCGCTCCTCCAAACGCCATGATCCCCTGTCTCCTGAAGAGTGTGTCTGGAGACAAGTTAACGATCTTTGCCTGTACTGTGGGGCAGAATCGCATTGGATTTCCAATTGCCTAGAAAAAAACCCAGATCTGTGGTTGTCAAACCAGCACCAGTACCTACATCTGCTGCGACTTCCAAATGCGCTCTAGCGTGTAGAACTCTACAGCAACTTTAGAGCCCCGTTCAATACCGCTGCAAGTGCTAAGTTAGTAACTTGCCATTGAACGCCGTTCTGCTGCTCAGGGCTGCTAACTTAGCACTTGCAGCGACCCGAGGAGATGCGAGTAGCCGAGTGTGACGTAGTAAAGATGGCCGCCGCCATGAAGCAAGTAACAATTCCGTACGGCAATGTTAATTTTGCAGTTTCTGTTCACCAAAGCACAAAATATTTATTATTTACCCCATGCACATAGACATTGTCATGGAGCTGATGTAACGCTGCACGCTTCAAACCCCAAGAGACTTTATGTTCATTTATATCGTGTGGTTTTAAATATATTTTACATCGTTTGGTTTTAGTTTAATTTAGTGTAAAATGGCATAGCTTTGGTTTTAAAAATACTTATATTCCTGTAGGTAAATGTGTTTTTGTGTATTACAGTAAACAAGCTTTACTGCTGTGTAATTTATGCACCAGGGCTTTTCCCATTATCTAGCTGCATGTTTAATTCAAGGGATCTCCGATAGTGTGTGTTTAATCTGATGTGTTAGAACAATGGATATACAAATGTTGTGTGAGCTGAAGGCTAGAGAATGTAAAGAATGTTTATTGTAAATAACTGACCTAATGTAATTAGTATGGGTATGCAAATTATGACTGTTGGACTTCAGCATAAATGGTGGTTGTTCATTAAAAAGTCAGAGAACTCTCAGAGCTCAGAGAGAGAGAATCCTGTTTTAAAGCATACAGCCGCACCTGGTGTCTTTATTTCAGCGACGCTACACTATACACTATCACCCTCAGAAGGCAGAGAGCGGCCTTCTGGAGATTCCTAACGGCTCCAGGGCAGAGGAACAGAAGCAGGCAGGTCAAGCCGCTCGAGGCGCTGAGGACAGCGCTCCCAGTAGCCGGGCTGACTGCAACGAAGGGGTGTCTGGAGAGCCAGGACAGACGGAAGGGAATGGTTCCTTCAGACTGGTGGCAGCGGTGGGATAAGCTCTCCAACCCCAGAAGAAACGCAGAATGGCCAGCTATGCCAACTACGAGAGGGACACGCTGAGATACATATTAGAGTGCCGTGGAGGAATCGCCGGCACCAAAAACAAGAAAGCCCTGGTGAAGGAGCTTACAAGGATGGACCAGCGAATGGTAAGAACCCCAACCCCGGCCACTAAAGATCACCTCCGAAAGAAAGCTCGAGCAATATTAGAGATATGCGGCACCACCCCCTCCGAAGCCGCAGTTGTACAACTGATGATGGACCTCCAAGAAGATGGACCTCCAACACCAGCTGCGGTTGGCCGAGCTCCAAGCGACATGGACAGAATACCCCACCCCTGAAACTTACCCCGTAGAGCCCTGGGTTGAGGTTGACAGCCCACCTGGAGCTTCGTCCAGGGAATCTACACCCCCCAGCGATCCTTTTATGGGGACTTACAGCTTTTTTGGAGCCTCATGGGAGGAATCCGCACTCCCCAGCGATACTTGGGAGGAGATTTACAGCTTGCCTGGAATTTCCGTCAAGGAAGCTACACCCCCCACAGTCTGCAGACAGATGTTCCCCCCGGGCTGGTTTGCCCGCAACCTTTGATCCCCCTGGAGATGGGAGAAGCCATCCTCCCGCGAAGCGACCCTTACCCAGCAGAAGCGCTGGCAGCGGGGCAGAGCGCCGCTGGCCTCTGCCCACCCGCCCCATCCTGCCCCGAGGCGCAGATGGATGATCTACCCGGGCTGCTTTGCCCGCAGCCCTTGCTTGTTTCCACACAGCCCCTGACCTCCTTCATTATGGAGGATGCCCTCCTCCCACAAGGAGACCCCTACCCAGCAGAAGAGCTGGCCACAGGGCAGAGCGCCGCTGGCCTCTGCCCCCTCTCCACAGTCTGCCACGAGGAGCAGATGTTCCCCCTGGCTGGTTTGCCCGCAACCTTTGATCCCCCTGGAGATGGAAGAAGCCATCCTCCTGCAAAGCGACCCTTACCCAGCAGAAGCGCTGGCAACGGGGCAGAGCGCCGCTGGCCTCTGCCCACCCACCCCATCCTGCCCCGAGGAGCAGAAAGAGGATTCCCCGGGCTGCTTATCCCGCAGCCGCTGACCCCTTCCACTGCGCTGGATTTTGATCTCGCACCCGCTTTCCCAGCAGAAGAGCTGGCCCCAGGGCAGAGCACCGCTGGCCTCTGCCCACCCCGAGGCGCAGATGGATGATCTACCCGGGCTGCTGTGCCCGCAGCCCTTGCTTGTTTCCCCGGATCCCCCTGGGCTTGTTTCCACCCCCCCCGGCCCCCTTCATTATGGAAGATGCCCTCCGCCCACAAGGAGACCCCTACCCAGCAGAAGAGCTGGCCACGGGGCAGAGCGCCGCTGGCCTCTGCCCACTCTCCACCGCCTACCCCAAGGAGCCAATGGCGGATACCCCCGGGTTGACTTGCCCGCAGCACTTGGTTTCCCTGGAGAGGGTGGAAGCCATCCTCCCGCCCAGAGACCCTTCTCCAGCAGAAGCGCTGGCTACGGGGAAGAGCCATTGTCAACTCTGCCCACTTTTCCAACCCTTTGGCCCGGAGGCCCCCTACAGCCACTACTTTTTCCAGCAGCTGACCAGAGTGCTCGGGACGCGTGCAAGTGGCCCGCGTTTTTCCCGGGTGCGTGATACCCCTGGAGGTGGTACAGGCGGTACCCCTCCGACGACAGAACCCTTCCCCAGGAGGGGACACCTGCCACCAACTGCACCAATGGGGCGCCCGGCGCTGGGGCCTGGAGCACCCCTTGGACAGCGGGCTAGTTTACGAGGACAAGTGGAGAAGCCTGGTGGCTTGCCTCCTCCCGACAGACTATGGACCCACACCCAGGCATACCCTGTGGCGACCGTCGGACCCCACTGGTGATGCTTGTGCGCCAGCACCCTGGAACTTTGAGGATGGCGCAGAGAAAAAGGACAAGGTGAGAAGTCTTGTCAGTGGCAAGAGATCCGTTTGGGATCTAAGCTTGCCCTGCCGTTCTGGAAGGGGGGACATATGTCATGGATCTGATGTAACGCTCCACGCTTCAAACCTCAAGAGACTTTATGTTCATTTATATCGTGTGGTTTTAAATATATTTTACATCGTTTGGTTTTAGTTTAATTTAGTTTAGTGTAAAATAGCATAACTTTGGTTTTAAAAATACTTATATTCCTGTAGGTAAATGTGTTTTTGTGTATACAGTAAACAAGCTTTACTGCTGTGTAATTTATGCACCAGGGCTTTTCCCATTATCTAGCTGCATGTTTAATTCAAGGGATCTCTGATACAACAATGGATATACAAATGTTGTGTGAGTTGAAGGCTAGAGAATGTTTATTGTAAATAACTGACCTAATGTAATTAGTATGGGTATGCAAATTATGACTGTTGGACTTCAGCATAAATGGTGGTTGTTCATTAAAAAAAGTCAGAGAACTCTCAGAGCTCAGAGAGAGAGAATCCTGTTTTAAAGCATACAGCCGCGCCTGGTGTCTTTATTTCAGTGACGCGATTCCTAACAGCTCCAGGGCAGAGGAACAGAAGCAGGCAGGTCAAGCCGCTCGAGGCGCTGAGGACAGCGCTCCCAGTAGCCGGGCTGACCGCAATGAAGGGGTGTCTGGAGAGCCAGGACAGACGGAAGGGAACGGTTCCTTCACAGACATATTACAGTTCAATTATATTTTGTTTCAGAAGTAAACATAACGTTTATTCAATAAAAACTATCATTTGTGGTGTGTGCGTACAAAACGGAATTGTGCGGACTGCTTTTATCTATCATATTTTTTCCGAGTCATACGAAAAACAATCTGAATATTTCATTAACCCCTTAGTGACCGGGCGGTTTTACACAAATCCGTTCTTTAGTGACCGCTGCTGTTTTTACGTTTCTGCTCTGTTAGTGTTTAGGACAAATTTTCCTCTTACTCGTTTATGCAACCCACACATATTTTACACTGTTTATCTCGTCATTAAATGGACTTTATAAAGATACCATTTTTTTTCATCATTTCATATAATTTACTATAAAAAAAAACATTGTGAAATATGACAAAAAAAAAAAAGAAAAAAAAACACCACTTTTTCGAACTTTGACCCCCAAAATTTCTTATGTATCAACAACAGTCAAAATTTTTTAATTCCTTAGTAGTTTCTAAATTTAGTTCTGCGTTTAGCAATACCCAATTTTTACATATTCCTCGCCTTTTTCCTTATTTTATGCAACAATAAGTGCAAGTAGCACTTTGCCATTTCCAAAGAGTTTATTTTCAAAACTAGTGATAGTGACATTGTAACACTGATATCTGTCACTAATTCCTGAATAACCCTCCACATTATACATATTTTTTTAAAGTACACAAATCAAGGTATTAAACTTGGGGTATTTTGACTCTTTCCATGCAAACCATTTTACCACAAATGTATGCCAAAGTTTGAGGAAAAAAAAAGGTTTGTGATTTTTTTTTAACGCAATTTAAGAATACATGTACTGTGAACTTTAAGGTTTACTGCCAAAAACCACCCCAAAATATGTTCAGCAACATCTTCTGAGTAAATTGATACCACCCATGTATAGGTATGTTGGGTCATTTGGGGGCTAATAGGCCTTATTTGGGGGGTGCGCATTTCAGTTTTCCAACTTGGAATTTTCACATTTCGTCATCATGCACCCATGTCCTATTTGGGACATTTTTGAAGCCGGCCAAAGTAATTTACCCCCTTCAAACCATTTATTTTTAGAAAGGGCACACCCTAGGGTGCTTCAAAGAGTTGTATTTTAACACTTTCCATGCACTAGCTCTTTGTCAAACTTTCAGGTAGTCACTTTTTGTGTTATTTTTTCACACACATTGTACTTTAGGCATGAATTGTCAAATCCAGTTATGGGTTACTGCCAAAAAACACCCCAAAATATGTTCAGCAACATCTTCTGAGTAAAGTGATACCACCCATATATAGATTTGTTCTGTTTTTGGGGTGCTACGCCAATCTTTTGACATGTGCGTGTAAATTTTCTAATTTGACATACAGTATCTTCTTTGCTTATCTTCTTTTTAGGGGCCTTTTTACATACCCCAATTTTATGAACGTGCATATATTTGGTAAGCTAACACCCCAAAGTATTGTAAATGGAGTGTTTTTATGCCATGGATGCAACCGTTTGCTCCAAACAAATTGGATACTGTTTGGTGGTCATTTTTCATTTTCACACCAACATCAGTTTTGGACTGTGATTTAGAAGACACTGTTGTTGGTTACTGCATGAAAACTCTGCAGGTTGTTTTCTGCAAGGTCTCCTGAGTACACCCATGCCCCCCATGCATAGGTGTGCAAAGATTTTGGCAAAATACAGCAACAATTGTAGAACATAAAAATGTAGGAATAAAATGTTAAAGTCTGGTGCCGTAAAAGAAAAAAAAAAAAAAACTGAACTAACGTGTAAGAAAAATTAGAAAGGAAAAAAAAAATAAAAAAAAAAAAAAAAAAAAATCACAGATCACGCACAGTGTGATATATCTTGAAACAGTCCAAGACACAGACCGGGTTGTCCAGGGCATTCTGGGCAGTAAAAGATTGTGTCTCTCCTCTGCCCCCTCTTGAAACACATCCTGCATCTTTTTTGGGGTTTCTGTTTGCCCTCAGTAGGGGGGGGATTTTATAAATAAAATGTGTAGCCCCAACTCTGTCCCCATCACCGCCCGGGGAGCAGGTGCATCCTGGTACAAAAACCCCGAAATGACCTGGAGCTGAAACTGTAAAAAGGACAGCGTCACTCCGGGGTTTGCCTTTTTGCAGAGCAAAAAGGCATTGTGGGTTGCAATTTGCATCAGGTAAATTGCAACCTTTTTGTACCAGGCCCTTGACTTCCGCATAATCTGGTAGGGCTGGAGCAGCTGATCTGCCAGATCAACCCCACCCATATGCCGGTTATAGGCTTTGATGCACACTGGCTTCCTGATGCGCTCAGCTCTGCCACGTACAGAGACCTCCACAGACCTCTCAGTGTGGTCTCCCCCCTTTTTAACCGGGTGTGGACAAGCTGTGCTGGGAAACCTACGCAGTTCTTGCGAACAGTACCGCATGCTGCTGTATCAAAACAATACAGCAGCTTGAACAAAGGGACACTCGTATAAAAATTATCAACATACAAGTGGTACCCTTTGTTCATCAGGGGAAAGAGTAGGTCCCACACAATCTTGCCACTGGTTCCCATGTGTTCGGGCAACCTGGAGGGTCAAGGCTACTATCCTTTCCCTCGTACACCCGGAAGGCCTGAGTATACCCACTCTCGCTGTCACAGAGCTTATACACCTTCACTCCATACCTGGAGCGTTTGGAAGGAATATACTGCTTGAATCCCAGCCTTCCCTTGTATTTCATTAGGGATTCATCCACGCAGATATTCCTTCCAGGTGTATAAGCCTCTGCAAACCTGGCGGCGAAGTGGGTAATCAGGGGGCGGATTTTATACAGCCTGTCAAACTGGGGATGCTCTCTAGGAGGGCACAGGTTGTTGTCACTGAAGTGCATGAAACGCAAAATGTTTTCATACCTTCTACGTGACATTGATTGGGGGTAAATGGGGGTAGAGCAGATGGGGCTACTGCTCCAGTAGGAGCGAATTGAGGGCTTCTTTATGATGCCCATCAGCATAGTAAGTGCCCAGAATTTCAGAAATTCTGGCACATCTAACGGGGTCCATTGCTGCCTTGCCAAGTAGGAGTCTGGCTTCGCAGCACAATGCTGATGGGCATACAGATTTGATTGGGCCACGATGTGGCCCAACAAATCATCCCCCATAAACACCTGCAAAAACTGTGTGGCGGTAAATCCTGCAACATCAATATTGATGCCAGGATTTGCCGTGAAAGGAGGGATATCTGGCCTCTGGCGATGAGGCACTACCCACTCCTCAGCTGGAGCTGTGCGTCTCCTGCTGGCAGGTGGTGGCCCAGGATCTGCATCAGAAACATCACTAGGAGATACATCAGCCAGCGTAGATGATGTATCTAGCGATGTCTCTGAGCAGTTAGCGGGGTCAAAATCTGGGTCTGAGTCCGACGCAGATGCCTCAGATTCTGACGCCAGGATGGCATATGCCTCCTCGGCACTGTACACCCTCTCATAAAATAATATATATATATATATAATTTTATGTCTAACATTTTATAATCTAAGCGGATTATTGGTTCTTAGAAGAACTGTTGGGTTTCACAAGAAAATACAAATAAACACCTAAAGCTCTCTAGACCTGCCTCAATTGTTCTAAATCTCCCTAAATCTGCCTCAATTTTTCTAATCTCACTAAATCTACCTAAAATCTCTAACCTGTCAAATATTGATCTCTCTCACCAAAACACAAGTGAGGAGAGGGAGGGAGAATCAGAGGTCACGGCCAATATTTACAAAATATTGACCTGACCTGACAAATTTTATTTAGATTTTTTTTACAATTTCTGATTGGATGTTGCTAGCCTGCCTCTCTGATGAAGCAGGCTAGGAACATCCCACACAGCCCCAAGATGACCCTGCCCTTAGAAGGGCAGCGCCATCTTGGCTGTCACATTTATTTTGCTCTTTTTTTTTTTTTTTTTTTTAACACCTTTTTTTAGTCTGCTGGGTGCCTTGATCCCGCGAGGCACCCAGCAGAGCACCTGATCACTCATGTGATCTTTTTTGTACTGAGTGCCACGATACCTCGTGGCACTCAGTACTTTCTGCCGCTACCGGAAGTGATTGCTCAGGGGGAGCGATCACTGAGCGGACCGGTGGCAGGTAAACATATTGCAAGGATGCCTCGATGTCGAGGCATCCCTGCAATATACTCAGAGCAGCTGGAAGCGATACGGATCGCTTCCAGTGCTCTGTAGAAGTGCGGGCACCTTTCCAGTCAAACCGGATGTTGATCGCTCCCGGGGAGCGATCACAAGGGGCCCCGGCACTTCTGTCCGCCATTGCACGGATGCCTGGACTCCCAGGCAGCGTGCAATGGCCCTGGAGCTGCTGGAAGCGATCTGTTCGCTTCCAGCGCTCAAAAGACCGCAGGACGTACCATGGTACGTCCGCGGTCTCTAAGGGGTTAAGAAATCATTGGCCATTTTATTTCGAAATTCGCATCCAAAGTGTTCAATGACACCGCTGCAGCAATTCAGCAGCTACTGGAGGTATTGAACGGGGCTCAGGCTCCCAGGCCTGCTACAGGTACTGTTAAAAAAAAAAAAAAAAGTCAGCCCTAAACCGGCACACCTGCACAATCCTCCCAGAAGACCTCAGGTACCCAGGAAACCTGCTGTACCTAAGCCGGTACCCCAACCCAAACCAGCCCCCAAAACAAATAACTCTGGTTCCCAGAAACACACCCGTCTGAAACTGGCTTTACCCACACCTGTGATCGCTTGCAGGAAACCTTCTGCATCAAGGTCTACCCCCAGGAGCACTAAATTGCTGGAGGCTAGCCCTGAAGAGGACGACAAGCTTCCCAGTCCTATGGAGACAGAAACCATCTTGCCCATAGAAATGGAACCTGCGCTTCCTATGGACTACGAGACTGTGCCTGTGGAGTCAGATTTTCCAACTCCAAATGGAGATAATGTCCATGCAGGTTGTAGCCACACCACCCATCACTCTCAGCCAATTTATGAAGACCAGGTTGGAAGAAGCACAGAAAATCAAGGAGGCTGAGCTTCATTCAGAGGATCCCATGATAGCACTCAACTCCCAGCCCGCAAGATCATCCGTTGTCTCTGAGGGGGACCTACATGTAGAGACCGCACAACACTCCAAAGGACCCCCAGGCCAACACTCGGGGTCTTTGGGGCCTGATAGGTCTATGAAAGGGTTTTTTTTTCTTTATTAAAAGCGAAGAGCACATCACAAAATATCAATGGACAGCAAGTGTACCACAAATGTGGCGTGTGATAGCAGATACAGGCCACGCTAGGTTCCAAAATACGAAAACAAACTCAATCTTTAATGTTCCTGTTAGAAAAACCAATAATAGTTAAATAGGGAATAAAAAAAAAAAGGAGGGGGGAAGGGTACGGGAAAGGGAGAGGGTCTATGAAAGTGTGGCAAAATGTCTGCTCCTCATCTAGTGACGATCTTGAATTGGAACCAGGTAATAGGAGACACCTACCTTAATGCCATCTCGTCATGTGGGCATTATCGTGCCTTTATCTGCATTATCTGTCCCAAACACCCTGGAGGGGCTCCGCCCCAGGTACTGCTTTGCTGTTCATTGCAACTCATTTCCTAACAGAGCAAGTTCACACTCTGAGACCAAACCTTCTACCTGTTACGGATTACCGGATTCTCACCATTTTACCAGATTCAGCAACCTCCTTTCCCTCTGCAATATCCATACCTGGTCAGTTCTCCATTTATCCATTATACTCCATCCTTCTGTCTGTGCAGATCACTGCACCCTGGGCTCACCACATCCCAATAACCCTGGTGCCATCCCCAACCCTAACAGAAATACCCAATTTTAACATTGTTTTGCTTTTTAACCCCTTCAATGCTGAGCTCATTTCTGATTGTTTTATGCTCATTAATTTTAGATGACAGCCTAGGCCCTATTTAACTAACCCCCCCCAGACAAAAATTAATTACATTTTTAGCTTTTTTTTTTTTTCTTACAACAAACCTAGTCATGTTTGGTATCATTGGAAAGGCCGTGATCAGACCTTTCCATTGATGTCCAACATGACCCTCTAGCTGCCACGGATGCCCCTAACTGGCCTACTGACATCCTCACACATATGGTGGGGATGTGAGTGGTTGGGAGGTGACCTGGAGGCTTGGCTGACATCCAAGATGTGATCCGGCTGCGAAATGGTTAAGTGCCATGGTTAGAGAGAGAGGGCTCCAAACGAGCCGCTCTCCACTTCCTGGCTTTCAATGCGGGGGGACGACCTGCTGATGACGTCACCAAGCAGCGTGTTGACGTCATCATCTAACTCTCGCTTGCAGGACTTCTCCAAAGTTGCACCCTTTCTATGGCACTCCCTCCCCTGCACCATTAGACTCTCCAGTCAAGAAGTCTCTGAAAACATTAATTTAGAGAAGCCTATTGGCTCACTCCACAATCCCACCACTGTTCGTTTCTTACGCCATCTTCCCACCCAGCGCACATGCACCCCTCTACTTAATGTTCTCGATTACCGTCGCCTATTGTGTCACCCCTCTCCGCTTAGATTGTAAGCTCTCAAGCAGGGGGGGGGGGGGTCCTCTCTCCTACAGTTGTATGCAATATTTGTTATTCGGTCTCACCAATTGTACAGCGCTAGAGAACTTGCTAGCGCTTTATAAAAACTTATAACTACTTTCCAATAATACCATTCTAGCTGACCACGGAATATCTAGGGGTGAAATGTCGGGAAAAGGTGGCATCCTATCCCAGTCCCACACTTGAATTCACTGAGCTCTTCAGCACTAACATCTCCCCCACCCCTTTTTGTAAATGCAGACTATTTTATAATTATTCTTTATTTATAAAGCGCCAGCATATTCCGCAGCGCTGTACAATAAGCACAGTATAGACAGGGTTACAATACATTGAACAACATTTGACAAACAGTACAGGAGGAGATGAGGGCCCTATTCCCGTAGGAACTCACAATCTGGGAGGGTTGGAAACAGGAGAGGACTGTAAGGTGAGAGTGATTGATGGTTGCGTCAGTGAGTTGGGTGGTAGGCTTCCCTAAATAGGAATGTTTTCAGGGAGCGTTTGAAGGAAGAGAAGTTAGGGGAAAGTCTGACAGTACGAGGGAGAGCGTTCCAGAGAGTGGGGGCTGCACGTGAGAAATCCTGCAGTCTATCATGGGAAGAGGTGATGCGGGGAGAAGCTAGGCGCAGGTCACGGTTTGACCTTAGGGAGCGGGCTGGGGTGTATTTGGCGATTAGTGAGGACAGGTAGTGGGGAGCTGAGTTAGTGAGGGTTTTGTAGGTAAGGATAAGGATTTTGAACTTAATTCTGCAGTGGATGGGGAGCCAGTGAAGGGACTCGCAGAGGGGAGCGGCAGAGACGGAGCGGCGGGTGAGGTGAATTAGCCTGGCGGAGGCGTTCAGGATGGATTGTAGGGGGGAGAGGCGGGACAGAGGGAGGCCAGATAAGAGATTATTGCAATAGTCGAGTCGGGAGATTACCAGGGCGTGTATGAGTTGTTTTGTGGTGACAGCGGTAAGAAATGGCCGAATTCTGGAAATATTACGCAGTTGGTATCGGCAGGAGGAGGAAAGAGACTGGATGTGGGGGATGAAGGAAAGAGCAGAGTCAAGTGTAACTCCAAGACAGCGAACTTGGTTTGATGGGGAGATGGTGATACCCTCCACCGTGATAGAGAAGTCAGGAGGTGGGGAGGCATTGGAGGGAGGAATAAGTAGGAGTTCAGTCTTTGACATGTTGATCTTTAGGTGGTGGGAGGCCATCCAGGAGGAGATGCCAGATAAACAGTCACTGACTTTTGAAAGGACAGGGGGAGAGAGATCAGGGGTAGAGAGGTAGATCTGAGGTCCTCAGCGTAGAGGTGGTAAATAAAGCCAAAGCTGTTGATGATTTTGTCCAAGGAGGAGGCGTAGATGGAAAAGAGCAGAGGACCAAGGACAGAGCCTTGAGGTACACCAACAGAGGCAATGAGGAGGAGGAGTTACCAGCAAAGGACACACAGAAGGACCTGTTGGATAAATAGGAGTCAACCCAAGCAAGTGCAGTGTCACCAAGACCCAGAGAGTTGAGGGTCTGTAGAAGGAGGGGGTGGTCAACAGTGTCAAAAGCAGCCGAGAGGTCAAGCAGGATGAGAATAGAATAGTGGCCGTGTTTTTTTAGCAGTTAGGAGGTCTAGATGCTAGATGCTTGATTTTATACACCTGCAGCAAGGTCTGATTGAAACACCTGAATTGAATAATTAAGTATCCCAATACTTTTGTGCCTATAATATACTTAAGCATGTTTTATATGAAAAGAAGGCTTGAGATGTGGACATTGTATAGGTGCTTCACATACACCATGTTCATAAAAAAAAAAAGTCCTAATTTTTAAAGGGCTTAATAATTAGGCAGAGGCTGTTTTTTTTTTACAATTTTACTCACCTTTTTCCCCTCCCCAGGCACTGCTGGTCCTCTTCAGCTCAGGAACGCCCTTAAGTCTATCTGCACTCCTACGCAACCGCAAATTGTGCACCGGTACTGGACTTGCAAGTTTCATAGCGCCTGTGCAGAGCAATTGGGGAGCCAATTCAGGCCGGCTCTTACCCGTCTGGGTTATCCCTTCCTCTCCCATCGTTCCTGGATTCGCCTGTAGCCAGCCTGGTCTTGTAACGTTGGGGGCTTCCAGCCCTACCTGTGTGCTTGAGGACAGCAAGTCTGATGCTGCTCGCTGACCACTGCCCGGTTTAAATGGAGACAGGCAGGGAGGTGATTGCATGAGGTGTGGCTTGAGTGGGGGGCGTGGTAAGGTGAAGGTCTTTAAAAACCCTCAGTATAGTTTCAGAAGTTGCCAGATCGTGGTTATCCATACCTGAGCTCCTTGTACCTGACTGCTATATTGATTTAACCTGTTATTGACCTCTGCTTGTGTTCTGACCATTCTGCCTTCTGTTGCCCTAGACTATTTTCTTGTACTACGCTACTGCTCTGATACCGACCCGGCTATTCCATTTGACCATTCTGAACTCTGTATTCCTGATTCTGGCTCGGCTGACTCCTCTCCGTATTGTTAACCCTTTTCTGTCTAGCTAGTTTACCTGGCCAATTCTAAGGACCAGACAGATAGGGATCATTCACAGCTACACTGTTGGTAGCTTCTGGGTTTTGTGGAGTGTTGGGGGTTAAGTACTGCGTGGTGGGATCCGGGAACCGTGACAGGTCTTTGACCACATGATCTGCCCTACTTATATAATCTCCAGTGTCTCCCATTGCTGAGGACATAAAGGGTCACTTTACTCCCTTGTTATTGTGCCTGTGGTTAGGATTCCAGATATTTTGGCTCTTTGACTTTCGTTTTTATAGTCTTCATTTTGTTTTCCTTGTTATTTTATTTCAGTTCATGTTTTTGTGAACCTTTGTGTTTTCTGGATATTGATTCTCCGGTGTATGACTGTGCTGGATTATTGACTTTGTTACTCGCGTTAACGCTTGTGTTACTTGCTCTTGAGATCTATTCGAGTACTGTACTTAGCCTTGTCACTCGTTCTGTCTAGTGCGTCACCCAGCCGTAAGTTTCCTCCCTTAAACTAGACAGTCTTACAAGGACCGTACTTCAGATAAGCGTTGCCTTTAGTGTGCTGCTGGGTGCCATTATAGTGTGGTTCTCTCCCTTCACGAGATGAGGTAGCCACACAACCCGATCTGCCTGTAAGCAGCCAGAGGCAATCCTGCCTAAAAGGGCTACCTCACCCTAATACAGGGTACGCCCTGGTTCACCCGTGGCTGCCAGAGCTGTGTAGCGACCATCCACTCACTACCGTGATGGGAGGGGCAGGGGGTGTCACTCCTCAAATACTGACCAATGTATAGTTTTTTTTTTTATATTTAAATGTTTTATTATTTCAAATCAAAAAATGGGATACAGAAGAAAAGGGGAAAAACAATAACATACACAAAAGGGGAAAATTCGGTACATTTTACCATAGCGACAAAAATTAAACCGTGATATTGAGTTGCAGAAAAGACAGGAGGTACAATTGCTCTACAGAATGGCAAGGATATGAAAGCATCACATCAGGTCAAAGGACAACCAACCGAACCTGTCCCAGAAAAGAGATTTATAGGGGACAGTAAGGAAGGAGAAAAAGAAAGAAAGAAAAAAAGAAAAGAAAAAAAAAAAAAAGGGAATATTTAAAAGGGGGGGGGGGAGAGGAACCAGTTAGGAGGGGCCAATGGGAGCCTCCGTTCTTAAAGGTGTAGGGCCGGGAGAGTAAGTGTTAGTAGAACAAGATGAGACTTACGTGTCTCTGGGTCTAGTGGTTTGATATATTAGGTGAGCTTGCCACAGCGACCAAGGGTCTTGTGCCGGAGAGGCGAGATTAAAGTGCGATCGAGCCAAGTCCTCGGAAAATGCCAAGTCAGAAATCATTTTAGTCAAGGAGGGTAGGGAAGGAATTATCGTTTTTTTCCAGAGTCTAGCGATAAGAAGGAAGCAGCAGGATATAATTATACAAAACATTTTACGTTGTCTCGACATTCTCCTCACATCATCTGGGAGGAGTCCAAGAAGGTAATGCAGTGGAGAGAAAGGAACTTTGATACCCAGGACCTCCTCGACAAACAACGCCACTTGGGTCCAAAACGGTTGCAGTGTTGGGCAGGACCACCATACGTGTAACATCGACCCTCGTGCTGTTTGGCAGCGCCAGCATGTGTCGGGAACATTTTTGTTAAAGTGACATTCCCTAACAGGAACTAAATACCATCTATATAGCACCTTGCGGCGCGTTTCAAAAATCGAAATACACCTAGATGCACTCTTATCCAATAAAAACACATGTGTCCACTGTTCTAGTGTGAGGTGCGTATTTAACTCAGTTTCCCAAGCCTTTTGAAAAGTGCGCTTAGACATTCCCATACCGGACATCAATTGAGAATAACAAAGGGACAGGAGTTTTATGGACTGAGTAGGGCGTGTTACGAAAGACTCAAATGGTGTGAGTAGAGGTTCGTTTGTTAAAACAAAAGATATCGTTCCCAATGTTTTCATGTATGATAATATTTGAAGATAAGACAAAAACGCTTGAGAGGGTATGCCATGTGTAGTCTGCATATGTGCGAAGGAGAGAACGGAGGAGTTCCTGAAGAATTGGAACACATATCTGACTCCATGTTGAGTCCATGCTTTAGGATTGAAAAAGGGGATTACATAGGTCAGTGCATTTACTGGGGTGGCAAGGGATAAAGGGTGGAGAGAAGTGCAAGCATGAACATTTCTATCCCAAACCGTGAGGTACCATCTAGTGATCTGTAAAGCTGTTGGGAGAGCTGGCCTGGATTTAGAAGGAGTAAAAAGCAAACTGGAGAAAGAGTGGCCTGGTATTGCTATTGATTGAATATATGTCCATAACGGCTGGTGTAGCAGTAGGGATTCGCTCAGGGAAGCTATAATTGCTGCCTTGTGATATGTCAATATTTGTGGGAATTTAAGTCCTCCATCTACCAGTGAGGCTGATAAGACCTTAAACGGGGTGCGTGGTCGTTTACCGTTCCATATAAAAGAGGAAATGTCGCGTTGAACTGCACTAAGTAGGGGTTTTGGGACGAGAATAGGTAACATGCGAAATACGTATAACAGTTTAGGTAAAATCGTCATCTTAACAGCTGCCGCTCTGCCCAGCCAGGATAATCTCACTGACCTCCACCGCAACAGCAACGATCTAGTTTCAGCAAACACCTTCTTGTGATTTGCAGTAATTATGTCGTCAAACCTACTTGGAAGTGTTATACCTAGATATTTTATACCTTGGTCGTTCCACGCAAAGGAGTAGCGGGTTTTTATGGACCTCAGGTCCGTGGGGTGAAGTCCCCACGCTAGTGCTTGCGTTTTCGGAAGGTTAAGGGAGTGGTATGAGACTAGGCCATACTCTGTTAGTGCTGTGTGTAAAGAGGGCAGAGAGTCCAGGGGTTCAGTGATCGTTATAAGAATGTCGTCCGCGAAAAGATTTAATTTAAACGTCTGGGGGCCTATTTGGACCCCGCGGATGAGGTCGTTTTGTCTTATGGCCTGCGCCAGTGGTTCCAAAACTAAAGCGTAAAGCAGCGGGGAAGGGGGCAGCCTTGGCGCGTGCCGTTAGTGATATTAAAAGTTTTAGAGAGAAAGCCACTATTTAACACCCTAGCGGAAGGAGAGGCATATAATGCCATAATGGACTTAATGAGATCTTTAGTGAACCCAAATTTAGTTAGAACTCTATCCATGAATTTCCAGTGAACCCTATCAAACGCTTTTTCTGCGTCGAGCGAAAGCCATAAACAGGGGATTCCATGATTAGATTGGTATTCCATCAGGGCCAATAATTTCTTAGAGTTTTCTGTCCCTTGCCTGCCTTTGATAAACCCAACTTGATCTCGCCCGATTAAAGTAGGGAGGATGTCATTCAACCGGAGGGCCAATAATTTAGCGTAGATTTTTATATCTGTGTTTAATAAGGAGATGGGTCGAAAATTAGGGCAGGAGGTCGGGGGTTTGCCCGGTTTTGGCAACGTGACGATTGTTGCTTTTAACATTTCTTTAGGAAACCTGCCTTCAGAGGATGCCTGTGTAAACACCTTATGTAAGTGTGGGGATAAAAGGTGTGTAAACGCTTTATAATAGGCGGAGGGGAACCCGTCCGGTCCTGGTGCTTTACCATGTGGTAAGGAGGATATGATTTTCGTTATTTCCATAATTGTAAAAGGTGAGGACAATTGTTCCGTCTGTAAGTGTGACAAAGCAGGGAGGTTAAGGTGTAGGAGATACGCATCGATGTCTGCGATTGTGGGGTGTGACATGGTATCATTGTCCGACAAATTATAGAGAGATGAGTAGTAGGATGCAAACTCTTCTGCTATTTCAGAGGGCTTGTATATCGCAGTTTTGCCAGGGGAGACAAGCTTATCTATTCGTTGTTTGGGTACAAGTGTACGGAGTCTTTGTGCCAGTAGTCTACTAGGTTTATTGCCGTATGCATAAAAACGCGTCTTGAGGCGCTGTAGATGAGAAAAATGGGACTGCCTGTCTAAAATGTGCAGTTCGTCATGTGCTTCACTTAGGAGGCGAGACGTGGCATCTGACGGGGAGATCTTGTGTGAGCGATATAGGGAGTCGAGTTTTTGCAAGAGGAGAAGGCGAGCGGCCTCTTTGGATTTTTTAAAACGGGATGCCCATTTAATGCAGTGTCCCCTCAGTACCGCTTTGTGAGCCTCCCATATGGTTGTGGCAGGAAGGTCTTCGCAGGTATTTAATTCAAAATAAGATTCTAGTTGAGAAGCTAGATCTCTTTTAGCTGTCTCGTCCGACAGTACCATGTCATTCAATCGCCAAGGCGACTGTCCGAATGTTTTATATTCGTCTCTAAGGGTCAAGGTGACGGGGGCATGGTCGGAGCACGAGATCGTGCCTATCGAGCAGCTTTCTACCCCTGGGAGCAATTGGCTTTGAGTCATTATATAATCAATCCGAGTGTGTGTCTTATGTACTTTGGAGAAAAATGTGTAATCCACTTCGTTAGGGTGAAAAAGGCGCCATGTGTCATACAGACCGTAGGTGCCTATCAGGGATTGAAATTTGTCTACCTGCTTTTTGCGTTTCCCCACTAGAGGACGGGATCCAAACCCCGAAGTGTCTTTCAGAGGGTCGAGACTAAAATTAAAATCCCCACAAACGAGCAGAGTGCCAGTCATTACCAAAGACAGTTTAGCGAGTATCGAAGCCACATAGTCTACTTGATTTTCATTGGGAGCGTAGAGATTTAGAATAGTGTAAACCTTGTGATTCAGTGAACAAACTAAAATCAGGTATCTGCCATTCGGATCTGAGAGTTTACGATGCAATTCAAATACAACTCTGTTCCTAATCAGAATGGAAACTCCTTTGGATTTAGTTGGGCCCGTGGAATGGAATTGAGTCGTGAAGCTCGGCCATTTTAGCGGGGGATGGGACAGTCTCCTAAAATGTGTTTCTTGAAGGCAAACGACGTCCGCCCCACCAGAGTCTAGCTCCTTGTAGAGCGTCCGTCGCTTGTATGGAATGTTTAGGCCCTGGACATTATATGATGTGATTTTTACCATGGGAAGAGGTTAAACAGAGGCATAACATAGGTGAAATGATTACAATACTGCATCCAATATTTACCCAATCCCACAGGTGATCGTGACCACCAAATGAAAAAAGCATCGGAATGTCCCAAAGTTCGAGTGGCGCATTGCCCCTCAGAGCCACAAACTCGAGGGTGTGGATATGGAGGCAAGTGTCCCGTGACGTACGACATCAAGATATATGGTTCCTGGAAAAAAATAAAAAAGGAAAAGAAAAAAGGAGAAAGGAAAAAAAAACAGAGAAAAATAAGCGCAAGAAAAAACATATATACAATAAAATAAAGAGATTGTGGATCTCCTTCGTGGCAACAAACCCGTTGTTGAGCCACAGCTCTCATCATGAGAGGGAGGAAAAAAGAGGGGGAACGTGGGAGAGAATTTCTCTCAACTTGACGGAGCCACCAGACCATAGTGACATACATTATCGCTGAAACTTCTTGCGGTAAGTTGGCAAGTGGTCCATCCCAGGAGAAGCATTTCAGACCACAACGTGGCCGCGGCAGCCTTCAAGCTAGGCCCTTTGGAATTCTTCAATCAGGACAAGACAAAGGAGACCACGTTCATCCCGGTTTCCCCTTGCGTACTTTCTTCCACTCCTTAGGCAGCTTTTGAGGTGCATTTGAGGATTGACGGTTAGGAGAGGCTGGGGATAGATCTTTTTCTGACAGGAATTTCCGGCCTTGTTCCAGCGTCGTAACCACACGTTGCGAGCCTTCATGTGTAATCAGCAAGCTCTGTGGGAAGCCCCATCGATACAATATTTCGTGCTGTCGGAGTGTAGTAGTCACCTCATGTAAGGAGCGTCGAAAGTCCAGAGTGCGTTTTGCTAGATCCGGGAAAACCTGTAGGTGGTCATATTCAGAAGGTATGGCCTGGGATTTTCGCAGCGCCAGGAAGATAAGTTCCCTGGGTCTGAAATAATGTAGGCGCAGGATGACGTCGCGTGTGGAGTCCGCTGGTAAGGCCGGAGGCCTAGGAAGGCGATGTATGCGGTCCATTAATAAAGACTCTGGGGTCAGATCAGGAACCAATTGAGAGAAAAAGTCAGTGACATAAGCAGCTAACTGTTGGGGTTTAACGCTTTCAGGAATGCCGCGGATTTTCACATTGTGTCTGCGGGACCGGTTTTCCAGATCAGTAAGTTTGGCCAAGCAGCTTTCCAGTGAATCTTCAAGATCTTGTACCTTATCGGCTAGGTTATTCTGTGCATCTGCGTATTCCCCCATTTTGTCTTCAATGTGGGAAGTGCGGTCAGCCAGGCTTTGGATATCGGCTCTGATTTCCCTCGCTACTTCTTTGAGTTGTGATTTCAAGTCAGTGGACATAGTGGTTATCATACCTTCCAGCGTTTGGGTCAGGGTCTTCATCTCAATTCCCAGTGCCTGATTATCTGCCGGTGGAGCTGCGTGCGGTTCCGGGCTCGAGTGGCCGGCGCCATCTTGGATTCCGGCCGCCGATTTTTTCGGGCCGGTGCGTGGAGTAAAGAACTCGGTTTTGGTTGCCGATGCTTTGGCCTTACCCTGGGACATCTCACCCACCCTGTCCAGACGTTTTAAGCCAAGAACGAACGCTTTAGGTGTGCTTTATGACGCTTAGTGTGAGGTCTGGTTGTGGAGCTCCTCAGTTAAGCCGCCATCTCGATCGGCGGTTAGCCACGCCCCCCCCAATGTATAGTTTTAAAGTGAAGTCAGGATGAGTAGTGTCTGTTTTAAGTCTTCAAACCAAGGGTTAAACAGTATTATAAAATATTACATGGCTTTACACCATTATATTTTGCAGTGAATTTACAGAACTTCATGATCAGCTCTTTTAAATAGAGAAGGCAGACTACGGCACCCTTTCTACTAAGGAGTAGGATAGACATTAAACAATACGGAGTTATCAAACAAGTCACGACAGAAGGAGGAAGGGAGCCCCAACGCAAACATCTTTAATGTATTAATACTACAAAGTGACGTACAATTACCAAGATTTGTGCTGAAAACCAGTTTTCTGGTGGAAGTATAGTCCTTGATTTCACTCCCACAAATATCTGTACAATAAACCATAAATTTGTCAGAGAAGAAAAACAAGCAACCTCAAAAAAAAAAAACTCAAATACATGAAGTCTGCCGTCTAAGAAATGAGTACAGGGTGGAAAGAAACCTAATTACTTGTGAAAACTTGAGAGCCTGGCAAAATATCCAACAGTGATTTGCTTAGAATACAGAAATGTAGGAAGAGAAACCATTGAGAGTGGGATGATAAGCCTAGATACACACTTCCAACCAATATACAGGGTGTCCATAAAGGCTCTTTACAATGGCAATGGAGAAGAAATCTTCAGATTTGTTCTATGTCCTCAGGGGTGAGCAAGGTTTTTATCACACTGAATTTGTGTATTTCTGGTACCTTGTTGATGAATGAGTTGCTGTTAAAATAAACTCCGTTGAACATTTCCAGACTGGATTGGAAGTGGTGGCCCAATTCCCTGGCCACCTCGCCCACTAGATAACCCCATTGAAAGTCGAGGGCAGCGATATGTTAAAGATAGTGTATCGAATAAAAGGTACATCACTAAACTAAAGCAGAGGATCATTGAGGGAATGCTACAGCGAACATGGCAAGAAATGGAGTACAGTCTTTATGTACTTCGTGCAACTAACGGGGCCATTTAGGGGTGTATTAAAAGTATACTAGTCTTATTTTGTTATAATTTTTCACTTCATTGTAATACATTTTTGAACTTGTAAAGAGACTTTATGGACATTGTGAAGTATTCGGTTAGGTTACCGTCACACACATTTGTTTTATGGCCTTCATCTCAGTTATGTGAAACCTAAATTACAACAACTTCTTCTGAGACTGTCTAGATTCTCTCTCCTCCCCCCCCCCCCGCAATGCTGTACAAAAGTTATGCTCCTACACAAATTGAGCACCCCTTATCTGGATTTTTGATTACCAGTATTATTTTCAGAGTAAGTGTTTTGCATGGGTCCGGTGTCTTGGGAACTCAATGCCAAGGCGCAGCAGCCGACTGTGGCACAGGAGGGGAGCACCAGATTAGCCACAGCGTGAATTATGCAGCATGTTGATGGAGTAACCTTGCACAGTGCTCCAAGCGTATGAAGAGGGTATTTCGTCAGGCATATCCTGTTGCAACCTAAAATACTGGATTCTTCCAGATTGCCTTCTGCAAACATGTGGAATGGTTGTTTTCCTGAGTTCTGCAAATATGGAGGTGCACCATCTGTTTAGTAGAATATTTTTTTTTTTTTTAGACAGTTTTTTGTTTAAGATAAAGTTGTACATTCACATTGTTCACTGTCTTGAATGCCACCCACTCCCCTTTCTCTGTTCACGACGTCGACTTTCAAGATTTTGTTCTTCATGGTAATACTCTTCAGAGTTTCTCCTGTAGTAGGGCTCTCTGGTGTGTTGATATTCATTCAGGTAAGGGTGAGAGCTGCTGAATCGATTATGTTGACCATGGCCAGCTTCATACTGGTGTGGAGAAAGTTGACTACTATTCTGGCAATTATTTGTAGCACTCATCTGAGAGCCAGGGGAGGTAGAGCGTGAGAAATTGGACTGTGGTATTTGTGCCCCTGACCCATATGAATATGGAGAGTATAGAAAGGTGTTCAACTGTATTAGAGGGGAGGAAAAAGAAAAAAAAGTTATATTTTCAGACATAGCATGTGACCTTTCAGCACATCAAACATTGAGGCATTGCACCCAAATATAGTCCATAGCTAGAGATACCTTACTACAATCATTAACGCAAAAACAAAATGAAAACCTTAAAAAACAAAAAAAAAAAAAATTTCAGTGCCTACTCAATCAGCGATTTCATTTTGCTGACCTTAGGTGGACTTGCACTGAACTGCAGGGGGGGGGGGGGGGAGAATCCGCAGGACCCCACCTGCTGCTATTCCAATAGGTGATTAAACCAATAATTTTTTATTTTTTTAATTTTAAATTTTTATATCCCCTTCCAACATTGAATCCTACAGGATTCGCCTGTGTAAGCTAGGGATAGACCGATCTAATTTTTTTCAGGGCAGACACTGATTATCGACAGCTTTTCTGGCCGATATTCTGTAAATTTTAAGTTGGGGGGGGGGGGGGAACCCCCCCCCCCACAAATCTTGCATTATGCCATGAACCACATCCACTTAATAGCTTAACAGTAAGACTGCCTTTTGGCTTTAACCCCTTCACTGCTGAGCCATTTAAAAAAAAATTAATATTTTTTCTTTACTTCAAACATGGTCATGTTTGGAATCATTGGTAAGGCCATGCTCTGGCCTTTCTAACGATACCAAACATGACCCTGTTAGCTGCCAACAGTCGGGAGATAGGGGGTGGAGATATCGGGGTTCAAAAGGAACCCACTATCTTTTCATAGGAGTCAATGAGGATGTTCCCCCACACGTCCTCAGCAGTGAAAGGGTCAAAAGATCCCTCATGACCCTGTATGTAAGGGGTTCAACAACCTTGGCCCTCCAAGGGTTATATTACAAAGTTGGTGCTAACTTAACCAGAGCTGTTGTAAACTTACCAGAGCCATTATAGCCTATGGGGTTGTTTAGCACTGACTTTGTAATATTGCCCCACATGTTTTGGAATTACATCTGCCATGATGCTCAACTTCTCATTAGGTTCTTTGAGCCACATGGGAAATGCAGTTCCAAAACATCTGAAGAGCCCAAGTTGCTGACCGCTGCTGTAGGAAATAGACCCTGCATCTCCTGTAAAGGGAATTCCCTGCCAGATGGGATGGAAGCCCCATTTTTGTTGCCATCACTCATGCGCAATACAGTCAGTGAGCAGGGGTTGTTCTGCAGTGAGGCTTACAGCCTGATGTGGGAGAAGCCACGGATTTGCACAGTTCTGTGGGATCTTGCGTGTCGCAGCTAGTGAGCCAACTTGTACAGTTATCGGCAAATAAAATGCCGACCCCACATCAGTAATTTTCTGAATATCGGCAGCCGATATATCGGTCTATCCCTAGTTTGTCCTCTCTATGGGACAATTTCAATGCAAAAGTATTTAAAATCGCATTTGAGGACATGCTCCTGATGATGTAGGGTTACCCCCTACAAAACACGTTGAGCGGTTTCCTTCTGTATGCCAAAGATTGTGCCGGAGACCATCCCTGCGGAGCACATGATATTGTTCCAACGGACTTCAAATGGACTGCTGACGGAGGATCAA
Organism: Leptobrachium leishanense; assembly: GCA_009667805.1. Classification (NCBI taxonomy): domain Eukaryota; kingdom Metazoa; phylum Chordata; class Amphibia; order Anura; family Megophryidae; genus Leptobrachium; species Leptobrachium leishanense. The sequence continues at coordinate 72,422,762 of CM019073.1, read as the reverse complement.
GACGATATAAAAGACATCGGGAGGTCTTGGCCACTGCGTATATGCCCTGCACTTGTGAGTTTCTCAACCTTGTGTTTTTAAAGATTTTTTTTTGTATTAAAATACTGCACAATATATTTTCTCTGGTGGTTCCTAGTGTACGCTGTACAGATCAGTATGAAGCAATGTGTATGCTGAAATTTGTCCATTGTGCAAGTTAGGAGTAACCCAACTGTATCTGGGATACTCCAGGGAGGTATAGGTTCTCAAAACCATCTGTTCTTCCGCCTTTTGTATTTTTGTTTTGTTTAAGAAGGGTCAACAAGGTTACCCTTAGCCCCTTAAGGACGGGAGTAGTTTTACAACTTCGGCGCGGTTTCGAAGTGAAAAAAAGGACATTTCTTTCCGGCAGAGCCTTTGCGGTCATATGCTATGGGGAATTGTTAAAAAAATTAGAACACGGAACCCATTTTGTTTTTGGGGACAAAATGCTTGATTTTAGCTAAACCCCCCCAAATAAAATTTAAAAAAATAAATAAATCAGTGAAGCATCATTGTTCACATTACGATTAAAATGTGAACAATAGCGCTGCATTAAAAAAAAGATTTTTTTTAAAATTTAAAATATATATTTTGTTATACTTTTACTTTACTTGTAACATTGCCATGTTTGATATCTGGCCTTTCCAGCAATATCAGACATGAACTCCTAGCTGCTACTGATCAGGAGATGGGGGGGGGGGGGTTCCTTTGCACCCCCTTTTCTCTATGGGATTTCCTTAGGAAATCCCTTTGCAGCTAGGGGGTTCCCCGGTTAACTGACATCAACGCGCATGGCGCGATGAGTCAGTTGACGTGTGGGGACGGGGACCCAGAGGTGGGGCTGCCATCCAAGATGGCGGCCCCACCGGAAAAAGGCCACGGTCTTGCACCGATAGTTGCCAGATCGCGGCCTGGCACCAAAGGGGTTAACCCCCTACAATCGCCAGAAAGGTCCGGCTGTGACCTTTCCAGCGATGCTAGCCACAGCCTCCTAGTCCCCAGCGATGGAGATGGAGGGGGGGGGATCCTTTTGGATCCCTCTTTCAGGCGCTTCCCCCTGCTCCGGCGGGGGTGCCTGAAACTGACGTCATCGTGCCCCCGGCACAATGACGTCAGTGTGCCGGAAGGAGTGAAACACGCTGATCTGACTCTGCGGGAGTCAGAGCAGCGAGGGAGCGACCAGAGGAGGGGAGTATGGCTGGAGGGGGGCTGCATTACGTCCTATGGCGTTAAAGCCTGCCTAATGCAGGACGCAAATGGTACGTCCTGCGGCGTTAAGGGGTTAACATAAGCCTGCACATATTTTACAAGAGAAAATATAAAATGACACTTTGGTCACCAAGGGGTTAAGTATTTATAAACACACCAAGTTTCAGAGCACTGCACAATTTTGCACACATGGAAATTAAATCCAGCCCAGTCCTACCAATGCCACCTGCAGCTTTGTACAAGCCACTGAGACATCACATAAGCTTGAGACCACACTTTATTCCTCTGGCAGTGTGTGAGTTTGTCCACTATGACCAGCTCCAGAACAGAAACTAGGCAGCTGCTGAGGTAAGAGATGGTAAAGAGTGGGAGAGTTAAAGACAGAGGGGGCCGAATGGGAACAATGGGTTAATAGTAACAAAGGGAGTTGAGAGTGACCAGGAATGGGGAGTGCATTAAAAGATTAGGTGAAGTGCTACAAGGAATATTAAAAAAAAAAAAAAAAAGACGGGCTAGGGAGGGGCACCCTCCCAGTAATGTGCAGTGTATGAGCATATCAGAGCTCCACAATGATAACAATCCTATATACACACACCACACATTACGGTATCACAGAACACCAGACTGTATGGGGGAGGGACATGCAACTCACACCCCAAAGTGTTAAACAGTGACAACATATCTCGAGCAATTAAACTCGGACACGCAATGTGAGCGCATCACAAAAACTACATCTGAATAAAAGCAGTGTGTTCTATATCAGCATGGAGGCCAATTGGAGTTCTAGTGCACCCAACACCGACATTGATGATGGCAGTTGTGTGCCCAACACCATACACCATTTATTGCTGCTGAGCACAGAACACATCTTGGGTAACCAGGTCTCATTGCAAAGCTGAGTGCGGAGAGGGGTTGCTAGCGGCAGCAGTGAGTAGCACATACAATGTAGCGATATAAAAAAGGAAACTGGCACAACCACATTTTTTTGTATGGCACCAGTTGTGATCTGTCAAGGGCCTGACCTGAACTAGAGCTGCAGGACCAGCAAATAGCTGTATTAACACGCCATCGCCTGACAACACAAGGCTATACATAAAATGTTTGGAGGATTAAAAACAAGTATTTCAACATAGAATACAAGTAGGGAGAATTACCACGGCTTTCCTTTGAAGATTTTCTGGGGAAGAGTAAGATCTTTGAAAGTTTGTAGCAGGCGATAAATTTCCAGAATACTTCAAGACGTCACCATTGTCGTCGTACCTGCTGACATAATTCATAGATTTAAACATTTGCAGAATACAATTGTTACAATTTATTTCTTAAGGCCACAAGAGTATACTGATATGCATTTAAAACCCGGGGGGGGGGGATTATGCAAGAGTCACTAGAGGTGAATGACAAATATTAAACTATGCGGGCCACATTACACTCTTAACGCCAACGTTTGTTGCGGTGTCTACCGCATATTCCAATCCAAAAGGGTTAAGTAACCCATTTGCATTTGGTACCTTGCGCTTTTCAGTGCGAGGTTACTGTTCTTTGTGCTCCCCATGTTAAGCATAGGGAGCGCAGAGTGTTAATCAGCGCTAGGATTACAAAGTCCTAACGCTGATTAACGTCTGGCTCTGGTTAGCGGAAAGTTAACAAAGTCCTGGCTCTGGTTAACACCAGCCAAAAAAATCCTATCCTCACCTCCTGTCCCACAGCTCTGACAGCCTCCTCCATCCAGCAGGAGCGGGGAAAGACTGGGGTAAAGGTCCCCCAGTCGCTCCCTGCGTATCAACGCTGACTGACCGGATCTCGCTAGGCGAGATCCAGCAGGTCATGTGACCGCCGGTATCTGGCTCAATGGAGTCCTATGGTCTCCAATCGAGTGGATGCGCGCAGCTGCGCTTGGCGCTGCTGCAAGCATCGTGTGGCCATAGCGTGGCCTAACAATGCAGGCAGCTTTTTAAGCGCCTGCATTGTAATCCCACTTTAATACGGGGGCGGCAGGGGGAAAACTGCAAGCGCAGTTTTCTCCCTACCGTCCCTGTTTTAGCGTGAAGATTGCAATTTAGCCCTACATCTTTAAAAGACAAGTTTTGCATTATAGCAATTTCTAATGTAGAAATTAGCATGTAGATTAAAGCCTCCCTTCTAAAACATTAGTCAATTGTATCCCCTTTAAAACATCCATAACAAAAAGGAACACTCCATACATCCTGACCACTTTAGATTTTTTTAAATGTCAGGAGGATGTGTGGAGTGCCCCCCTCCATTTTTGGCATATTTTTGTTTCTTGAAATTTGCATGGTGTATGTAACGTTCATGCATACACACACACACGTTAAGTACCCAAGTTACACGAGATACATAAATCAAACACTGTCACAATCACAAAAGCGAGTGCCTTGTCAAAAAGATTGATTGGAGGCAAGAGATGTCAGAGGTTGTGTTGTGTAGAGACCTTGCCACCATGTTGCAGGAGGGATATGATTTGCAGAATCCCTAACTGTACTGGAGAGAACATTAACATGGATCAAATAAGAGGTTAAATTTGCCCCTACCTGTCCATCAAGTTTCTCTAAAATAAAATCGAGCGGCGATTTAAATTGTATTCAGCTGTCTTCCAAATCCAGTTTTCCTCATCTGCCCATCTCTTCCAATTGGCCGCCTCTTATCCTAGGTCTTCATTCCATCACGCTCCGGATATTGACGTCACTCTGCCTGTCATTTCCGGTGCTGGATTTCTTACTCGTTTATCCTTTAAATCAAACGCCCCTAAGATGGTGACATGATTCATGCTCTGTTTTGCATTCACTTTCGGTATCCATCTGATAGCGTCAGGGGAAATAAGCACATTTAAGGGAGATGAAAGTTCATAACAGGGAATAGTATATCTCCCTTAATTGTTCTCATTTCCCCATACACTATCAGATGGATACCGAAAGTGAAAGCAAAACAGAGCATGAATCATGCCACCATCTTAGGGGCGTTGATTAAAGGATAAACGAGGAAGAAATCTAGCACCGGAAATGACAGAAGGCAGAGTGACGTCAATATCAGGAGCGTGATGGAATGAAGACATAGGCTAAAAGGAGTGGTAATGGGCTAATTGGCGGATGAGGAAAACTGGATTTGGAAGACAGCTGAATGCAATTTAAAAAGCGACGCTCGAAGAGTATTTAACAGAGAAACTTGAAGTCATTATCCCTGAGGAAGTCTACGACAAAACATGTTGGATACTGAAGGACTTTAACATTTTAACTGAAATGTTTAGTTTTAATTTCATTAAAATGTCTATTTTATTTATCATAGTCGAGCCTCTTTTATATGGTTTACTACCAGATCGGTAGAAACTGGGAATCTACATACAAGAATACCTATTGAATCCATGGCTGATGACCAGTGTGGCTGAGTATTTTATGATATGCACGATATTCACTTTTATCTTGTAAGTGCCAATTTGTAGCAGGGGCAATTACACCAAACTTGTTTCAGTATAACGCCATGTTGGTGTCTTTTGCCTTATATTTTCAGTGCACTTCCATCACTTTGTGAAAATTTGTGTTTTGGGTGGAAAGGAGAAACCACCTGAAGATGCACTGAAAAGGATACGTATTTTTGCGATATTTCTGTAGATCTTACGTATCACAGTTTTGAGCGCTAGGCAATTGGTTATGATTGAAATGTATGGCCTGACAGACGTGCGCACCCACCCTGACGCACGCACCTCTGTCTTGTCCTTAAATCTCTCGCAACCCAGGGATGTGGATTTTTTTTACTGAAAATCTAGTTGTCCAGACTATAGTAGTAGTGTTACACAGTGTAAAAACTATGCCTGGTGCAGGGTTTGTGTTTTATTTTATTTTATTTATACAATACAGAAAAATCACGAAATCAAAACATAGAAATGCAGCCACTTAAGGCCGGCCAAGGTAACTACGGTCAGCTGGTCAAAAAACATGCAGCGCAAAGAAGGACAGGGCGGTAAAAGTAATAAAAAAAGGCAGAAAGTACCATGTGCAGGCAAAAAAAAGCAAACGAACTATAAAATGCAGGCCGGGACTTATCAAAACAAATTACGAACCGTCCTAAGAGTCCAGACACTAGGCCAAGCTAGAGACCAGAGACACGTAAGCATATAAGAAAAATGCAGTGAAGCTCAGTCCTGGAGAGGTAGAGGGCAAAGAAACCAGCATTCAATCCGGCCGAGGGTCCGGTGAGAAGCCCGCAGCCGCAAGGTCAATCCAGGCTGCCGCGGGATCCGTGATGGTATAGGGGACGTTGGCGTGGGTCACCACCAAAGCTCCTGCCAGACCCCAGCGATATCGGACACCCTGTCGACGAAGAACTGATGTCACTTCACGGAAACGCCTGCGAGCCATCAGGGTCTGGAATGGGAGATCGTGATACAGGGCCAGGGTGGAGCCCTCAAAGCGTACAGGATCCCTCGCGCCCGGGGCAGACATAACCTTGAAAGCCACGTCACGGAAGACCACGACATCTCGAAGAGCCCCAGGTGGGTTCGTCGCAGGTCTCCAGACCCGGAACACCAACCCAAGCATGTCAGGTGTGTCAGGGGGAAGCCCCGCGACCTGAAGCGCAAGACTGGTCACGTAGGACTGCAGAGCGGAGGTAACAGAGTCCGGGACACCCCTGACCCTGATGTTTTGGCGTCTCTGTCTCGTTTCAAACATCTCCACAGAGTGTGTCAGAAGCTCGACTTGGGATCGCAAACTGGCGACCTGACCAGACAGGTGAGTTTGTTCCGTTGTCACAGCAGAGGTCATCTCCTGCACCACCTTCACCTGAGCACCGCCACCTCCGTGCGGACCGCCGCCACACCTCACGCATCACCCGGAGCTCCAAGATCCTGCGGAGATCCCCCTTCGTGGAGGGGAGATGGTCGTCCTCTTGCACCTGCTGCTGTCGAGGTCCCTCTCCACTGCAGACTGATGATCCGAGGTCACACTGTTACTGGCGGAGGTAAGGGGAATCTCAGCCGGGTCCCCATCAAAAATGTCCTCTGTGTCCGGCGATGCCCCGGACGATGTCCGCAGGGCTGCTTTTCTCTTCTGAGCCCGTTTCCTAGCAGCCGCCGAGAGGGGTCAGGAGTCAGACGCCGGTGACTGCGGGGCAAGCCAGGGCATCTCAGTAATATCCCCCTGAGGTTCATAGTCGCTGTCAGCCTCCGAGGAGCCATAGCCCGGGGGGAGGGAGGGATAAGCAGTCAGTCCCGTAAAAGCGGACCCACCTCACAGAACATCCCGAATGTCCCTCTGTCGGGGGGGCCGTCGCTGGGAACGACGACCGGTAGGCATGATTCCGGAGATGCTGGCACGTGGTCGCAGGGCGGTGAGGGGATTCCAATACGCCTCGAGTAGGCTTCCAAGATGGCCACGGTGATTAGGCCCAAATCGCGCTGCCGGCAGTAATCCGTCCACGGGTGTGAAACTCTGGGCTAAATCACGTACCTCAACTCTCCAGGATCCCTCGAGCCAACCGGGAAGCTCACAGGTCAGCGCAAATGGCGAAAAAGGCAGTAAAAATCTGTGGTAAACACAGAGCTCCTTCAAAGTGCTGCCGCTCGCTTGCACAGCTAGCTCCGCCCCCCTTGTATGTTTTATACTGTGTGCATACTGTGCCTACAATATAATGCATAGTCCCTGATCTGGCCATTATATACTGTGTTACACCACACAGCTAATCCAGACACAGTATAGAACACCGTGAATGTTATAGGCAGAGTACATACAACTGGGTGAGCTGTGTGCATTGTGCCCTCCCCTGCATTCTCCCTTATCTGGGGACTTAACTCCTCGTTGAGAGCTGTTCCAAGCAGCCATTTCTCACTCCAATTTTTTTGGGGTTTGTATTGGAAGAAAAAAAAAGTTTTACACTAAGAAATGGTTAATGTAAAATATTTAATAATTATTTGGCTTATTATTTAGGTGTAAGGACTTTTGTACACACACACACACAAACCCTTTCAGGCTAGGGTCAGACAAGCGTGACTTCTACGGACTGTACGTCCGTGTACACGGACGTACGTCAGTACTGAAGACGCAGAAGTGGCCACACAGTCCATTTATCACTGACGTATTATTTTGACGGCTGTAGGTGAGAAAATAAAAAGCAAAACCTTTTTGTCCTTGAAAAATGCTGGACGTATAAATGCAGTCCGTCTGACCACGTTCCATCACTCACGCACAAAGCTATGCGGACGCAGCCGTTCTAGGAGTTGTACGTTCTTGCCTGCCTTGCGTCTGTGGGCCGCAGCCGTTGTGAGTCCGCAGTTCAGTGCGGACATACTTCGTGTAACGGGCTCCACTGGGCTATCACAGACGTCCTTTTAGGCGCAATCACGAACGTGAACACTACGCTCGTCTGACCCCAGCCTAAGTGTGTGTGTGTGTAAGCCATTCATTCTTCAATCCTGCCTAAGTGATCTCAAACAGCTCCCATGGTACAGACCAAACCTAATCCCAGACCTGGACTGTGCAATTGAATACTTTCAGTCTGAGCTCCTGCAAGTCTGGAATTCCCATGCCCCACTGCGTAAAGTGCAAGTAAAAAGGGACCCATTCCCCAGGGTTACAGCTGATCTTACTCAAATGAACCAGCTTAGAGATGCACGGTGGTCAAATTTCAAGAGTACTAGTTCCATGAACACCGAAAATGCTGGAATGCATGAACAAAAATGGCAAAAGCCCATTACTTCAATAAAATCTAAAAACATCAAACCCTAGAAACATTTGAAAAACCGTAAGTAACATACAAGCACCCCAGTTCACTTCCAACCGGCTGTCAAAGTAAACAACCAAACCCTGCAACATCCCCTAGATGTAGCAAATGCCTTTAAATAATTATTTTGTTGGATACACCACCACCCTGATTGCTAAACTAGGAAATAACACGCAATCAGAAAGGCTGCATGTAGGCAAGGCCCCTCCAACTGTGCAAAGAACCTGTATCAGACAGGAATTCAGTTTTAGACCAGTGCCTGTCAGTGTTGTTACTAAACTTCTCCGTAACCAAAAAAAATGAAATACCAGTCTGGACCTGATCAAATACCAGCAATGCTACTGAAAATCAGTGCGCCGGCAATTGCAAATCCTGTCGCAACCATAATCTATGAATCACTGGCGACTGGATACATACTCTTGCAGTCTTCCAGAGTTTGGGTGTTACCTATCCATAAAAGTGGTGACAGTACTCTGGTATCCAACTACCGTCTGATATCATTGCTCCCTGTAATGTCAAACATTTTGGAAAAACGCGTCCACACACAATTATGTGATTATCAATATTGGAACCAATTAACCCCAGATCAATCCGGCTTTCGTCCAAATCATTCAACTACAACCACCCTTTTAAAAGTCTGCAAGGATATCCAAGCTGGCATGGAACAAGGAAACCTAAGTGGAGCCATCTTCCTTGATTTTGCCAAGGCCTTTGACACCGTAGACCATGGCATTTTTTTTTATTTTTTTACAATTTTAAAAAAAATCTGGTATTGGTGATCGCACACTAACCTGGTTTCAAATCATATGTATCTGACCGATCGCAATATGTGTCCATTTCTGGCAGCTCCTCCCTCCCAGTCACTTGCGGTGTACCCCCAAGGCTCAATAATCGGCCCCCTGCTATTCACGATATTCATAAATGATCTGCCTAACATCTGCAAAGCCTCAACTGTACACAGACACCATAAACTACCAGCAAACCAAATCTCCTGTATGTAGAAAAGTGGATCAAACAAACTTTTTCTAAATACTGACAACTGTAATGATGCTCTTTGGTACAGCACCTACACTACACAAATTGCAAAATCCCCATCTATGTGTTGGGACAAAATCAAATGGCACGCTGACCAGTCACTTCTCTCAAATATCTAGGTATGTGGTTAGACCCAAATCTATCCTTTGGCCCCCACATCGAAAAATTCTCATCTAAACCTTACCCCAAACTAGGTGCCCTGTACAGAAACAAATCCTGCCTAAGCCCTGTGGTAACAAAGCAAAATTGTACAACAAATGCTTATGCCGGCTATTGATTACGGAGATCTAGTGTATGCAGCGGCCCCGCAAACGCACCTTCAGAAACTTACATTGTAGAACTCATTCTGCTGCTTTGTGCTACAATGTAACTACATGACCCACCATTGTGACATGTTAAAAGAGCTAAATTGGCCGTCGCGGGAATCTAGGCGCACCCTTCCCCTTTCCAACCTGATGTTTAAGAGCTTTTCTGGGAAGCTGCCACCATACCTGAATAGGCTGCTTCCCCTAGCCGTTCCCTCATCCTATAACCTCCGATCCAGGACCTGCACCTTACTTGCAATACCACAATACAGAACAGAAAGTGGCTCAATCCTCATTTTGCTACAGAGCACCGTAGTTATGGAATAACCTCCCAGATGCCATCAAATCTTCCTCAGGTCTTAAGTCACTCAAGAGCTCCCTATTAACCTACCTCCATACGGAGTGCACCTGTAAACATGTAACAATGACCATTTCCTACATATTTATTTTCTGTTAAAAAACCCCCCACAAATATACAGATTAATATCTTGCATTGTATTACAAATGTATTTCTGTAACGACTAGCATTTCAATGTTCAACCCAGTACATACTTGAAAACGAGAGAAATCTCAATGTATCCTTCCTGGTAAAATACTTTGTTATGCCGTATTAAGAACACACACTTGGTTTTTGCACTGCAAAACTGTACATAATTTGTACAAAACCTCATACAAAGGCTGCTTGGAACAGCTCTCGACGAGGAACCAGATCCAACAGAACACCGGGCTGTGTGATGCTGCAGGACAGACAGGCTCTGGGACAAAGTGTGTGTGGTGTGTGTGTGTCACAGGGGGTCTGATTTATAACCCTAGACGCACTGACCGGCCCGGGAGGAAAGTGCACGCTGCGCTGCTGATACAAATGTGCACAGCTTTCCCGAGCAGACAAAGCCTTGAAAACGGCTTCTTGTCCGGTGGGTGGTGGACCCAGCGAGCGGGCATGGCAGATGAGCACCTGCATGCTACACCTCTAGGGCAGCAGGCAGATGTAAGGGTAGATAAAAATTTTCTAAAAAAAAAAAAAAAAAAAAAACACATGTAGACCAGACCATTGCACTGGCATCAAAAGATAGCCGAGAGTCAAGAGACACTTCCACAGCATTTAAAACTATTCAGAGATCCAGCAGACAGCATTCCACCTGAGGCAGAAGGTTGGCAGACCAGCATGGAGAACTTTTATAGGCAAATTAAAAATTGTAATTGACAAGTATAAACTGCAGATATGTGCGTTTAATCCTTTTTAGGTTACTTTATTGCAAAAGCACCAGAATGTCAATTTAAGGCCACAGTTCTCTATTGTGTTTGAAATTTTAGCTTATAAATTTCTATAATATGTACTTGTAGAAAAAGCACAATAAACAAAAGCACAGAAATGCAGATAGGAATATAAGCTAATACATTACAGTGAAGTCAGACTTCAAAAAGTATTTTTTGGGACAATTTAATGTTTCTTACCTGCTATTTGTTGGGTGGGTTGTGTTAGGAGTGCCTCCATTATCATTTCTCTGTGGAGAGAAAGAGGCATTACCTGAATCTTGTGGAAGGTGTTTGCTTCCTAGTAGAAAAGAAAAAAAAAAGAAAGATCATCAACATGCCAAGACTTTTACCCAGCTAGGTCAAATAAAAATATAGGAGGGGAGTCTATTTAAGTGATAAAAGAGCCCTTAAAAAACATGTAAACTGACCAGGAAGAGACGACTCCGATGTTCTTTAACGGGTCTCCATTCACGTCAGAGGACACAAAAAGTTTGACCAGAGCAGATTTTTACCTACTTAATATCCAGAAAGTGAAAGATACGGCGTTCAAATTGAAGACATGGCAGTTTAGACAGTGCCAAAGAAGCAGCTAGTTTCTTGCCAAGCTCTGAATAGATTTGGCCCATCAAGATTTGTGATTTACTCAATACTGGTTTCACCACTTTCCTATAAAACTACCAGTTCTGTGGCATTTCCTAGTTAAACCTTTTTGGGAGCAGTTTTTCATGGCTCTGGTTCCCTCTCATGTCAAAACCCAAGTCTGATGGACAACATGCAATTTTGTTAGAGAGGGTTGGCCGTTTTCCCAGGCAACCTCTTGTGCCCCTCTCCTCCCCTGACAGGACAGTAAATACTGGGGTGAGCGACTGTATTTTGTTTTGCTTAAACCACCACTCCGAGTGCGCATACAGAACCAAAAACACACCATGTCTATCACACACCATGTGTGAGGCAGAATCATAAAATGAATACTCATTAGTTCATATACAATCCTGCAAAAAAAAAAAAAAAAAAAAAAAAGGGGAAGGATAGACCAAATGTGCGGTTGTATAGCCTTCCTTTTTTTCCAGGATTGTATATGAACTGTATTTAAGAGGAGTATTGCGCTTTTATGATTCCATTTATCACATGGTGTAGGTGTTCTGGTTATTGGTTCTGTAGGCGATCCCTGATTTTACACTCTACACTGTATTTTGTTTTGCTTGTGGTTATATGGGTGAGGGATACACCTATTAGTGAGCTGCATAAATGAAGAGAAACCAGGGATGCACCGGAATGTCGGCCACTGATAAATATCTGCTGAGACAGGTTTGCTTACCATTGTCATATTTGAAGTGTGACTGGATACTTTGGCTCACACTATTTTCTGCTTGGTTGGCAGCATAAATACTAAGTAATATGTATAAAGCCATAGTTCAACCTACCTTTAGAAAGGGAAAGTCCTGAAACAAGGACAGCGGTTGACAAGAAAACCTATGTTTAGCTAGAAGGTGACAGTTACAGATCTGCATCCCAATAGGCGTTACATATTAGAAGTTACTGGTTCTCTTCGGGGGCTTAATGCAGAGCTTGACAATTACGGGCGCCAGGGTCACCATCACAACTACAAATGTTGTCCTGGCGCCCGGGTTTGGATACATAACAGCCCCCCCCCCCAATTCTGCCAGGCCCGCTCGCTGGCTCCTCCACCCGCTGGACAAGAAGCCTTTTTCAAAACTTTGTCCGCTCTGGAAAGCTGTGTGCACGCAGAGATTTGTATCAGCAGCGTTCACACTTTCATGGCAGGCCTTATGTTTGCTCATGACTGGTGATCTCCAGCTGAAGAAGCCTGTTGACGAAGCGCAGTCTGGAGAAAGCCACCAGGATCTATGGGACCCTCCAAAAAGGATGATGGGCACCTGAAGAGGCTTGTAGAAGACCCATAAGGCAACACATACTAGAGCCAGGTTGGGCTCAGTAAAATGTGGAGTTGAATACCTGTATGAGTATATGTTTAAGAGAAACTATACACTGAGCAAATTTGTTTTCCTTTTTCCTGCAGTGCGACAACCACCCCAGAAGAGACAAGAAAAAAGTAATTCATGGATATGGACTGTGTATAAATTATGCTAACCGTCGAGTACTTCATTGGCGCTACGTTGTTTTTTGCACATGTATTTTAAGGTTATTTAGAGCAGTGGTTCTCAACCTGTGGACCCTCAGGACCCACAAAGGTCCTTGGTCATTAAGTCGCGACCCAAAAATAACAATTTCTGAAACCTTATAATTTATTCCACAAATCAACGTGAGCTATATTCTACAATGTATGCAATTTTTAAACAATTTTGTAAACAAACAGGGATTCTTTCCAAAATGGATAGTGCAGTAATCACAGCACTAGTGAAAACAAAAATGCTGTTGAGGCAAAAACCCAATAAAATAAACTAGTTGAAACTATATGAAATTAGAACATAAGGGAAAACTGGGGATGCCTCTTGCTCAGCTCGTCCTCCCGCAGGAGCGTTGGCTGTGGAGGACGCGCTGAGCGCGTCCTCCCTTTGCAGCCAGATCGGCACAATGACCTCTATTGCAGGTGCCCCCCGCGAGTGCGGAAGAGGTGCCTGAAAGGAGGGGGGGGGGTCCTTCAGACCTCTCCATCCCGATCGCCGGGGGCCAGCCATCAAAGCCAGGCACAGTTTGGAAGGGCACAGCCTGCCCTTCCAAACGGTACCCGGCTTTAACCCCTTGGGTGCCGGATCACGATTGCCAAGCTTCCCGGGAACTCCCCCTGATGACGTCAGTCCTGGAGTTAACCCCTAGCTGCCACCAATGGTGGAGATAGGGGGTTCATTGTAACCCCCCTATCTCCCGATTCATGGCAGCTAGGGGTTAATGTTTGGTATCGTTGGATCGGCCAGAGTATGGCCTTTCCATCAAAACTTTACATGGTCATGTTTGGTAAAGACAAAAATAAAATGAATAAAAATGTAAATATAAAGTTTTGTTTTTGTTAATGCAGCAACATTATTCCCATTTCAATTATAATGTGAACAATGATGCTGCACTAACGATTTTTGTATGGGGTGGGTTTTTTAAAAATAGCATGATTTTTTCCTCCAAAAAAGTAACGATTCCCCGTTTCTAATTTTTGTAACAAGTGCAACCCATAGAAAATATAACTGCAAATGCTCCCATGTTAACCCCTTAAGGACCTCTGACGTACCCTGTACTCGGGTCTCCCTTAGACCGCGGACGTACAGGGTACGTCAGCGGCGCCTAATCCCCCTCCCGCCCGATACTCACCTCCCTCGCCGGATCCCACGGCGATCTGGCAGGGAGGAAGCCTGCCCATGTGATTTACATGGGCAGGCGAGGCTGATGACGTCGCCACGCTGCGTGGTGACGTCATCAGCAGGCGTCCCCATGCTTTTCAATGGAGGGGAGGGGGGGGGGCTCCTTCGGAGCCCTCTATCTCCCCAACCATTGAAGCTAGGGAGATGCCGTTTGCACCGCTGGAGAGGGAGAGCCTCCCCTTTCCAGCTGTGTATGGCATTAACCATTTCGCCGCCGGATCACGTTGCGGCGCCAATTGGCGCCAACTCGCGATTCAAACCTGGAGGGGGGCTGACATCTTGGATGTCAGCCAAGCCTCCAGGTCCCCCCCACCCACTGACAACCTCACCATATGTGTTAAGGGGATCCTAAGGATCCCTTTATCTCCCGATCCATGGCAGCTAGATGGTCATATTTGCCATCATTTTAAAGGCCTGATTATGGCCTTTCAAATGATACCAAACATGACCAGGTTTGGTTTTTAAAAAAAAAAAATTTAAAAAAAAATTAAAATAAAAAAAAATGTTTTTTTTTTAAAAGTTTTTTTTGTCTGGGGGGAGTTTAATTAAATAGGACCTAGGCTGTCATCTAAAAATAAATAGCACAAAATGGTCAGAATGAGCGCAGCGCACATAGGTGAACTGTCTCAGCAGTGAAGGGGTTAAAAAGCAAACGCATGTAAAAATTGGGTATTTCTAGTCTCGGGACAAAATTTTAAACCTATTTAGCTGGGGTCGTTTTGGGTGGTTGTAAATTTTAGGGATTAAATTACAAAAAAGTGTGTTTTTACCATTTTTTCCTCATATTTCATATTTTTTTATAGTAAATTATTCGATATGATGGAAATAATGGTATTTCTAGAAAGTCCATTTAATGGCGGGAAAAAGGGTGTATAATATGTGTGGGTTGAATAAACGAGTAAGAGGAAAATTTGACCTAAACACTAACAGCGCAGAAACGTAAAAACAGCAGCGGTCACTAAAAGACGGATTTGTGTAAAACCGCCCGGTCACTAAGGGGTTAAAAAGTGGGGGGAAAAAAAAAAAAAAAAAACACAAAACACAATTTACACATTGTAAATTAAAATTTGATTGCATTTTTTGTTATAATATACAGACAGGACATGATGTAT
This sequence comes from Leptobrachium leishanense, assembly GCA_009667805.1. Taxonomy (NCBI): domain Eukaryota; kingdom Metazoa; phylum Chordata; class Amphibia; order Anura; family Megophryidae; genus Leptobrachium; species Leptobrachium leishanense. The sequence goes on along the minus strand of CM019073.1, from coordinate 72,407,762 downwards.
ACATACAATGATAGATTTTATATGACCCACACATATTATATGACTTCAAAAACGCGTTTAAACATGAGCGAAACCGGTAAAAAATGACCTCTCACAGGCGTGAAATGGCTCAGCAGCGAAAGGGTTAAGTGTCTCCAAAGTGTGGGGTGATGGTAGACAAAGCAACTCTAATTTAAATTACTACTGAATGAATAATAAAAGGTTATAAAAACTTAAACTCATTTGCTCCGCGCTCCCCCGCCGTCTCTCTGCTGCTGCGCACTATTTTTTCACTGCAGCCCGCCCTCCCTGAGCCTACGCAATTCGCGTAGCTGAACGCTACATTATAAAATCGCATACGCTCAAGAAGTCTGCAGCGTGCGTCTGGTGCTGCCTACTTCCTGAACCTACGCTCTTCAGTGCCTCAGAGACACCGAATTAATAGCTTGGACCAATGTGAAAGCACTATTGGTCCAAGCCATTCAAAAAACATCTCCATGGGAGGCTGAGAGATATACAGTTGTGTTCAAAATTATTCAACCCCCCACTGAAATTGAGTGTTTTGGCCAGTTTGACATCGATTTTGATCAGTCATCTCGCTTACAATTAAATCAAAGAGGCACGTGTAGGTCAGACAAATATAACATAACATTTATAATGAAATAACCACAAATGTCTTTTCTGTGCTCACATCATTATCAGTTTTATTCAACCCCCAAGTGACATTCAATCTTAGTACTTAGCTTTTAAACGTGAAGCATAGCTTGACACAAGTGTCTTGCAGCGATCTACAGGTATCTTCGCCCATTCGTCATGGGCAAAAGCCTCCAGTTCAGTCACATTCTTAGGCTTGCGCACTGCAACTGCTTTCTTTAAGTCCCACCAGAGGTTCTCAATCAGATTTAAGTCAGGTGACTGCGATGGCCACTCCAAAATGTTCCAGCCTTTAATCTGCAACCATGCTCTAGTGGACTTGGAGGTATGCTTGGGATCATTGTCCTGTTGAAAGGTCCAACATCTCCCAAGCCTCAGGTTTGTGACGGACTGCATCACATTGTCATCCAATATCTCCTGGTACTGAAGAGAATTCATGGTACCTTGCACACGCTGAAGCTTCCCTGTACCTGCAGAAGCAAAACAGCCCCAAAGCATGATTGACCCCCTGCCATGCTTCACAGTAGGCAAGGTGTTCTTTTCTTCATAGGCCTTGTTCTTCCTCCTCCAAACATAGCGTTGATCCATGGGCCCAAACAGGTCTAATTTTGTTTCATCAGTCCACAGAACACTATCCCAAAACTTCTGTGGTTTGTCCACATGACTTTTGGCATACTGCAGTCGACTCTTATTCTTTGGAGACAGCAAGAGGGTGCGCCTGGGAGTTCTGGCACGGAGGCCTTCATTACGCAGTGTGCGCCGTATTGTCTGAGCTGAAACTTCAGTACCCACATCTGACAAATCTTTTCTCAGTTCCTCAGCAGTCACACGGGGACTTTTCTCCACTCTACGCTTCAGGTAGAGCACAGCAGTCGAAGTCAGCATCTTCTTTCTGCCACGACCAGGTAGCGTTTCAACAGTGCCCTTTGCCTTGAATTTGCAAATGATGCTTCCTATGGTCTCTCTTGGTATGTTTAACATCTTTGCAATCTTCTTATAGCCATTGCCCTTCCTGTGAAGAGTAATCACCTCTCGTCTTCCTGGACCATTCTCTTGACTTCACCATGTTTGTAACCACACCAGTAAATGTCTAGAAGGAGCTGAGTATCAGTCATTTTGAAGCTGCCTAATTGGTGCTTATTATGCTTTATTGCTGCTCCGTGACATCCACAGGTGTTTTCAATACCTGATTGAAATCACTTGAATGAACCTCTGTTCTTCAGAGTGGTAGTCTTTAAGGGGTTGAATAATTGTGTCAATGAAGAATTCACAAAAGAAACATTTACTACTGTATTACAAAACCAATTGATGTCATTTTAGTTGCATATGGTTCTTTAAAAAGTCCTTGTAGGATTTCGTTCTGAATACAATTACAAATGTACACTAAATTCCCTAAAACCCTTTAACAGCATTGGGGGTTGAATAATTTTGAACACAACTGTAGATATATATCTATATATCTCTTTATTCTTCACTGAGGTGTGGATTGTGCACAGTGGCTCCTGGTGTTGTGAGTACAGAGCTGCCACCAGTCACTGAGTCCCATCCTACATTACCATTTCAGACCCCCCCCCCCACCTTGCCATTACAGAGTATCTTACCAGATGTAGCGGGTCCCAGTGGCGTCTGGGTACATTCAGTGGCAGCTGCGCCGCCTGGGACTCGCTTCCGCAGGTAAGATGCCTTAGTGGGTCCCAGGCATGAGAGAACTGTGGGCACTTAACCCGTGACCCAGTCCACCCCTGGTCACGACACACCACTTGAGAAACACTGATTTAGAGGAACCTCCATATACAACTTTTAGCGAAGCAAATTATACGCGGGTTTCTGGCGGGCACGTCACCTTTCCAAAATAAAGACAGAGATATGTGTCTGGTTATACATGTATCGGAGGTTGCGCATAAGGGTGCGTGCGCATAAGGGTGCGTGCGCATAAGGGTGCGTGCGCATAAGGGTGCGTGCGCATAAGGCTAGGGTCAGACGAACGCATTTTTCACGTCGTCCGTGAAAAAGTTCGGTCGAACGAACGTACGTATTGCGGTCATACGATGCGTCTTTTCGTCCGTGATTTTGTACGGATCATCAATAAAACACTTTGAGTCTGGACGTTATGTTGGCCGGACATTAGCAGCGTCTGACGTCTCCTAATCACGCACACACGCCGCTATGCGGCCGCAGCGCACTCTGTACGTCAGTAGTAGCGGTTTGACGTTCTCGAAAAAATGCGTTCGTTGGCCACTTGCGTTGCGCGGACGAACTTTCGTGCGGCCGTTCGTCGTATGTTCCCCGGCATTGGACGTCATTTGCTGCTAGTACGGCCGTGATTTCGTGCGGCTAAACGCACGTTAAAACTGCGCTAGTCTGACCCTAGCCTAAGGGTGCGTGCGCGCGCATCAGGCCACGCAATTTCAATAAAGAAAAAAAGTGCTCTGCTAGGAGCAAGCAGTGGTTGGAGAATATCCCCTGACCATGGAGGATTAAACCTCACCTATAGTAATTTGAAAAAGTGAACAAGAATGAGGGATTCCTGGAATCTCGGTGGTCATGGAGTATTAAAAGCACAAATTTTATTAAATGATCATAAAGCGATAAAAATTAGTGACATGAAAAAAAATAAAAAAAATTGTATATATACACACCACTTCATGACAAATTGCTATAACCCTAGAGGGTAAACTACACCAGAATGCTAGCCAATAATTATGGTAATAAAGCTAGAAGCATAAATGATTATGCAAATAAGTATTAATTTAAGGTCACCTAATGTTGCAATTATCTCTATTGTTGATATGCAGGGTAGTTGCATTCATGAATACACAGATTAATGCCCACCTAAGTATATTAGCCCCTCACAAGAAGGCAGATTAGCCAAAAGGAAAAAAAGGGATTTCCAAATAGCTAAATGATCCCTGTAATTGGTCCTATTCAAAATAAGATTCTAATCTGTTCCTCATATGTACCTGCATTCAGTAACTTAGACAATCATAAACAGGCTCAATTGAAACAACGATCAGCAGTAATGTATGTGCAAAGCCACAGGTAACATCAGGAACTTAAACACGTAATAAAGTGGTACAAGGATGCTCCTTGGTTGATTCAACCCAAAAAAGGTAGCAAATAAATGAAAAGGTCTGTTAAAAAAGGGCAACAGCCCATGTTGAAGTAACGCTCGACGTATGTTTCGCCGTTGGGAAAGTGTGGCTTAGTCAGGAGTGAACTGAACCTCCTCAGCATGCCCCAATATATACAAAATGAACATCCCCCATCGTTGGCAATGGTCAGAATTTAACCTAATCGCCCATAATGCCATTCAGGTGCAGTAACAATTCGGGCCGTGGTTAACATCTTGTGATTAGCCAATAAAATGCTTCAAGTGTCATCTTTATACAGTAACGGATTCGGCCGGCAACAGTCACGTGACATCCATTCCACCAATAGGAACAAATCAATACCTCCTAGGTGACCAAGACACTAGATTGATTCCTTGGTAACAGACACTAAGCAGTCAGAAGAGCGGGAATACTTCCGATCTGAACATGTAGGCATTCAACTAGCTGATCGATATCCGATGAAAAATCTGTCAATATTCTTCCCACCCAACTATGAGGTTGTAAAATTAGGTACATAAATCAGCCAGACTGCATTAGACTAGATTGGAATATATTATGCTGGTCAAAATAGTTAAAGCCGCTGAGAAGGTCAGTAAATTTTAATCCCATAACACCTCCAGATAGGGCCGGCAACAGAATCACATGACATCTAACTCACCAGAAGGAGGAAATCAATATCTCCCAAGTAACCAGGACGCTAGATTCCTTAGCATCTATGGTCAAAAAATTCAAACGGAAGTAAATGGCAAGGGAGTATTTGCATTGTCACCTCCATGCTCAGGTTAGAAATTGCTTAACTAAAGCTGGTCAATATCTAATAAAATGTGAATCAATCCATATTCTTACCTACCGAAAAAAAAGGAGGGGGGGGTGTTATGAAGTCAAGTACTTGTATGGATCACAATCTTCTTTATACATAAAACAGATTTCTATTAAGCTAAATATAGTGTCAATTAACCAAATAAAATGCGTTATGTTTAGCAGAATGGTGTACCTAGGGTATCATATTATTATTTATAAAAGTGACGGCATATTTTGCAGCGCAGTAAAACCAACCAAATAGTGGGGGGGGGAAATAAAAGGGAAGCGGAAAAATATGTAAAACATGAGAAAAATAATAAATCGTAATAAAAAACATCTATTCATACTTGGGCATCTGAGGAGGCATCACAAGAAGTTAACCTCCCGAATTGCTACTGCACCTGAATGGCATTATGGGCGATTAGGTTAAATTCTGACCATTGCCAACGATGGGGCACACTGAGGAGGTTGGGGTCGCTCCTGACGAAGCCGCCACTTTCCCAGTGGCGAAACGTACGTTGAGCGTTACTTCAACATGGGCTGTTGCCCTTTTTAAAAGACATTTTCATTTATTTGCTACGTTTTGGGTTGAATCAACCAAGAAGCATCCTTGTACCACTTTATGTGTTTCAGTTCCTGATGTTACCTGTGGCTTTGCACAGAGATTACCGATTGTTTCAATCAAGCCTATTTATCTACGTTACTGAATGCAGGTACATATGAGGGACAGATTAAATTCTGATTTTGAATAGGACCAATTACAGGGATCATTTAGCTATTTGGAAATCCCTTTTTTCCTTTGGCTAATCTGCCTTCTTGTGAAGGGCCAATATACTTAGGTAATTCTTTGAGTATTCATGAATGTAACTACCCTGCATATCATCAATTGAGATAATTTAAAGGTCACCTAATGCTGCAATTAATACTTATTTGAATAATCATTTATGCTTCTAGCTTTATTACCATAATTATTGGCCAGCATTCTGGTGTGTTATAGCAATTTCATTTGTCATTAAGTATATATACAATGTGTGTGTTTTCAGGTCATTAATTTATCGATTAATAAAATTGTGCTTTTAATACTCCATGACCACCGAGATGCTTGAGGAATCACTCATTCTCGTTCACTTTTTCAACAAACATTTCAATATTATGATAAAACGGACAGGCCTTCAGCAAAATCCTAATTTATTAGAAAGTCACATGCCTTTAAATAAAAGTATTGGTACTCGGTCATAAAAATAAGGGTATCGTGTGTCTTTAGTTGTTATTTGTTAGGCTGGGGTCAGACGAGCACACTACAGTGGTAACGTCCATGAGTGTACGTTCCTTCCGCTCGACACCAGTATGTTCTCAGCAATGTGACCAGTGTGCTCAGCACTGCAAGGCTTGATCCTATGGAGGACCACACTTTGCAGTCAAGTCAAAGCGCGTCTAGCGTTTCAACAGGGAGGCTTTGTGTGCGGACACTTGTTGCGTGCACATATCGTGCGTGCGCTCAAGCATGTGACGGCCCCTTTGCAGCGTCACAACGCTGCAATGGACACCAGTAGGTGCGCCTGTACTGATGTGCCTAGTGCGCTCGTCTGACACCGTCCTTAGTCTGAAGAAAAACCTGGCTAACTTTTGCAGCTGATTCAAAGTAAATTTGTCAAGCCCTGAAATGGATAGGTCTGCAAATGCATGTCATTATTATAGTGTGGCAACATAATTGTAAGCAATCACTGGAGAAAACCCTCAGCCTTGGTGGAGGCTGCCTCCTTGCAGATACCCCAGGTGGGGTGTGTGACAACAAAACCTGAATAAGCGTTAGAGGAACATTTTTAAATGGAGTGGCAAGGCAAAGGATTGAAGATTTATGTAGGCTTTACAAGGCATGTTGCGGGGCAGTTAGAATATTGTTTGAGGTTTTACAAACTAGTTTTATGCTTGGTTGAATAAAGAGTTGTGCGTTAATTGAGCCTTAATAAAAAAAAGAGCATGCACACATACATTGGAGTAAGCCTATCAAAAACACTTTCACCGCCGTTGCAACCGCACTAAAACCTTGCCTGAATTTCGCTCTGGATCACCAAAAGAGTCAATGAACAGTTGCTTGCCCTCAGAGTTTCCCTCTCTGGATTGACGTTTATTTTAGGTTGCAACAATGGTAAACAGCAATTTGTGAGATTAGGTATATACACATTTTTTTTCTATAATGGGGGGCGGGGGGGAGGGGGAGAAGAGAAGAAAGACTCCAGCCAAAACTCATTAAACTACATCTTTGACTAGGATTCATGTTCTCTATTCCGACATCCATTAGGCACTCTACGCTTACAAGAACACACCTCCCAACTGCAGTCTCAAAAATAAATGCATGTCGCTCTGTCCTGAAGAAAAAGGAGGGACAGTTTGTGGCTATGATGTCCCACCTAAAGTGATATTAAGGTTTTAGGTAAAGGAGTTAATGTCTGGAAATATTTACACGACATTGAGCTCTGCTCATTTTAAGCATCTTGCTTGTCACTAGCATTACACAAAATATTCCAAGTAGTTTCCTAGAACTAGTACCTGATCTGTATTGAATCTTCAGAGGTCTCCCAAACAGCTTGATCCCATTTAGCAAGCGCATTCCATACGGCACAGATTCTTCATGCTTGAAATTCACAAACGCAAATTGTTTTGGTTTACCATCCTTATCCTTGGGAATTTTAACTTTAGTGGCAGGCCCTGCCTGGAAAGGAAGAAGAAAAAAAAAAAAAAAAAAAAAAAGATAAATTTAGAAACACATCAACGACTCCTAAAAAGTGTCCTCTCCCACCCTGCGGAGGACGTGGTCGTCCAGATTTACCAATGTATTCAAACCATGCCTTTTTCTCATCTCCAGTGACAAGCAGTCCAATCAGCGTTCGTTCCAGTCTCCCATAGTGGGCTGGATTTCTGGAAGTCAGTCCACACTGTATGACTCCTTCCCACCCACTGATATTGCTAATGGAAGTGATGGTCAGAAACCAGGCTTCCCTCCCTCCAGGAGAAATCTCATTACATGAGTCTTTGGGACCCCTGAATCTCTGGAACTGCAAGTCTCAAAAAAAAAAAAAAAGTGGTGTATATGAATACAAAGGCTAGAGTCTGGCCCAATTATAACATTCCCCTGTACAGTAAAAAAAAAAAAAAAAATAAAAAAAAAACCACCATCGTCACTTTTCAATGATAAAGTGAATAATATTGCTGCAGTAATCCACATTCTGATTTCCCATGCCAGCAGCAAGTGTGGAGGTAATGGTGAAACGCACACGTGTGGGTTCCAGGACCCCTATATCTGCATCTACTAAACCACACAAGGTCAAGGTATGCTAGAGTCTGTCCTTTCCAATGTTAAACAGGACCGTGTTTTGTGAAAACAAACATTTTTTTGTCCCAAAACCGCAGCATGGTCTACTTTTTCTCTTTATAAACATGACAAAAGATGCTGCAGTCACCTCTAATTTACACCATCAGTAGCAAGTGTGGAGGTGAGCAAACAAATGTTTATTTAAACGCACTGTTTCACTGAAATCCTAAAAGCTGGTTGTCCACTGCGTCGGTCTTCGAGCCACCAACGTGGTCAGACTATGGACAACCTAGGTTGGACACTTCTGGTTAAATTATCATATTTGTGGGGGGGGGGGGCTAGGCAGTAACCTGTAAAAAAAAAAAAAAAAAAAAAACACTGTGTGGCCACTACTGCGTCTTCCGTCAGAAAGTGAGTCCGTACCGCACAGGCGCACATTCTGTACAAAATGCGCTCGTCTGACACCAGCCTTAGTCATAAGAATACAGACAACTCAGAGCGATTGAGGAAGGAGTCACGGCTGCTGTTTTTGATATGTACTGAGTTCATTAAAGATGCCAATTTGTGTACTGGCCTGTATGATCGGCTTTTAAATGGTGCTTAAAATGAGCCAAAATGTACTCTATACCTTAAAAATAGACTTTCATTGTCTGCCATTTATAGTGTTCATTACTCCATTAGCACTGGGTGGCGCCATTTAATACAGATTACCCACCTCCATCCAATTCAAATGTTTAGATAAACCACAGAAGTAAATCAAAACCTGTGGTAAAAACGCTCTCATAGGGGGGAATAAAGTGGTTTTGTTTGTAATGCACAAGGGATCTAGTTACAGTTTAAGTGGTAGTGTCCCTTTAAAGTGGGAAATAAGATCCTACAACAAAATGATCTCTATATAGCCAAGGCTTCCCTGACTGCAGGGGTAAGCAATACCAAATGAAACTGGTTGAGAAAAGAAATCAGGTAGCATGGTGTACCGTTAACCTCCAATGATCACAAACCTGTCACCAATGCTGAGGTCACCGAGAAATGCCTGCGTTCAGAGGCAGCTGACGGAGCAATTCTGCATCGGTAGCTCTGACCATTGTAGGCTCTATGAAACTTGCTCTTGGGAATTGAACGTCACAACGCATTTTTGTGTAACTACATAAACGAGTAGCAAAAGCTGCAGGGATGTCCTGATTCATAAGCCCTGAGCCAAACCGGACAAGTGCACACCATGGGGAGAAAAGTCACATACCCGCACCCAACTCCAGCCTTCTCAGCAGTCCCCTTTTGGAACTCGCTCCCCCTGCAACAGACTCTCCAGTCCTTCAAGAAGTCTCTGAAAACTCATCTCACGCCAATCCCCTACTGCATTTTACCACACAGCCCACATGCACCCCGCCATTTCAGATTCTCTATTAACCCTCAGTGTATCACCCCTATCCTTTTAGATTGTAAGCTCTTGAGCAGGGTCCTCTCCTACTGTACTGTGTGTTGAACTGGTATATGGTTATTCTGCCTCCCATTGTACAGTGCTACGGTATTTGTTAGCGGGTCATAAAAACTTGTAACTGGGCTGAAGTGGTCAGCAGCTTGTGTCCAATTATTTAAGAACATGGAACATAATGGATCGGACTTACCAATACCCCATGGATAACCAGAACACGGGAGGCTGATCGCTCACTCCCGGGCACAGAGAGGTCACATCAGCTGTTGAATCGGTACGCGGTTTCGGTTACTCACCTGCAGAAAAAGCTCAAACAGAATTTCCTCCGAAGTTCTCGGATCCAAATTACCAACAAACAAAGTCTTATCAGCTTCGGAGGCACCCATCGCCGGTGGGGAAAATAAAGATCTCCCAGACGACACACGGAAATCTGCCACTAAACCTCCCGCAGGACCAAGACTTTGAAACGCACGGCACGTGACGTGACGTGACAAAGCCGGAAACCAACGTATTTACGCTTACACGCGGCGGAAGCTTGTACCAGCTACAGTTCCTGGAGGCGTGGCTAAATACACTTGTCTAACAGTAGTCGATGTCATGTGACAAGCGCGGGTAGGTCACATGGTGCACTAAAGAAACTGGCCGATTACAAAATGAAAAAAAAAAACAAAAACACAGACCTATTCACCACTCAAACAGCTCCTCAGGAATCACTGAGATGAGGGGCTGCTGCACCATTCAGAAATGCTGGTCATGTACAAATGTTCAGGTATATGAATCTCTGCACAGATTTACTATGGCTGGGATGTAAAGAAATTAAGTTCAAATCATGGAGCAGTTACGAGTCAGTTTTAACACTAGCCCAGCTACACGTTCTCTAGGTACATGACACACATAGCTCATGGGGTTTAAGGCAGTGGCTCCCCCACAAGGCTCGTGTCAGACGAGCGCACTGCAGAGTGGAAAGAACGTCCGTGAGCGCTGCATGCGCTCACCTGTGCAAATCGCGATCCTATGGAGGATCGCGCTTTTCAGCTCTGTTGATGCTCTGTTGATGCTCTTTCTAGCGCATCAACGGAGAGATTCCCTACACAGACACTTGTGCGCGTGCACAAGCGTGTGTCCGGCCCGGTCGCTGCATCCCGCAGCTGCCGTTAAGTACGGGCGCACTAGTTGCGCTCGTCTGACACGAGCCATAGGCTCGGGTCGGGTCAGACGGGCGCAGTGTTCCTCATCTGTGTTGCCGCACATTCTAACGTCTGTGGTAGCATACAATTATGATCAATAGAGACCCACGCACAAAGTACGTCCGCACAGAAGTGCAGACACACAACGGACGCGGCAAACGGACACAGATTAGGCAAGAACATATACCACTAGAACGGATGTACGGAGTGCACCACATCTGCATAGCTTTGTGCGTGAGTGACGGAACGTAGTCAGACGGACTGCATTTTTGACCTCCAGCATTTTGACGGACAAAATGGTTTTTCATATATTAATTTTATTTCCCTTCTACATCAGTCAAAAAAATAACGTCAGTCACAAAAATGGACCGTGTGGCCACTACCTTGTCAGTCAGAGAGCACGTCCGCACAGAATGCGTTCGTCTGACCCCTAGCCTAAGGCTATTGTCAGACGAGCGCATTTTGTACGGAATGTGCGATGTATTTGGACTGACAAGGTAGTGGTCACACAGTCCGTTTTTTTCCACTGACATTATTTTTGACTGATGTAGGAGGGAAAATAAATTAAAATGCAAAACCATTTTGTCCGTCAAAGATGCTGAATGCATAAATGCAGTCCGTCTGACCTCGTTCATCACTCACACACGAAAGCTATGCGGATGTGGCTCACTCCGCACGTCCGTTCTAGCAGCTTTACGTTCTTGCCTAACCTGCATCCGTTTGCCGTGTCCGTTGTGCTTCCACACTTCTGTGCGGACGTACTTCGTGTGTGGTCTATTGATCAGAATTGTATGCCATCACGGACGTACTTCTGTGCGGCAACACGGACGTGAACACTGCGCTCGTCTGACACGAGCCTAAGGCCGGGGTCAGATGAGCGCACTTCAGAATGGAAGGACGTTCCTGCCACCAGACGCCCTTCTGGCCACCTTGCTGAATGAAGTCAGTTCGCTCAGCGCTGCAAAGCTCGATCCTCCTGTGGAAGATCACGCTTCGCAGCCCCGTCAACGCGCGTCTGGCGTTTTGATGGGGAGGGTTTGTGCGCAGATGCTTGTTGTGCGCATTTCCTGCGCACGCTCATGCATGTGACCGGCCCTGTTGCGTCACAACGCTGCAAAGGATGCCGGCAGGCACGACAGAATGGGCGCACCTAGTGCGCTTGTCTACACCGGCTAAGCTGACGTTGGTTTCTTACTATTTAATCGCAAGAGGAGCCAAGTCAGCCATCAAGGAAAACCTCAAACTGCCCCCCCCCCCCGTCCAATAATTGTGCAGCTGCTACTCACACCGTCACTTTTGAATGGAGGAGAAAATACTTTTCTCCTGTGGCACGTGCCACTTGCTCCTGGAAGTTCAGGGGCTTCTGAACACAAAAGTCCTTGCAACTTTTCTATGGAATTTGCATGCACACTTTGTGCTCACAAGTTCTGTAGCGCTGGATAGATTTGCCCCAGGCCAGCTCACACATGGATATGCAATATAAAAAGGAATCCCTTAGGTGCATAGGTGTCAAGATTTATATGCACTCTGCATGACACTTTTACAGAATATAAACATATCTATACAATATTTTAAGTAGATATTCAATAGATGCTGGAGAATCGGTCTTTTTCGGATGGTCCTAGACCGAGAGCCTCTTCGCCTGGCTCTGGGGATGAACAACCTGTGAGGTCCTTTAGGTAGCCTCTAACCTCCTTTACACCGCATACAGTCTCCGGAATCCAGCAGGAGTGGTCAAGGGGAACATAAAGACCTCGGATCCGAAACTTTAAAACGCCCTTTTTTATTTAATAAAATATCGGCATAAAAAAAATTTAAAAAAATGGTATTTAAACATGGATAAAAATTCAAAATAGTCTGAAATGCGTTTTGCCAGAGTCGCCTGGCTTCATCGGTAAAAAAAAAAAAAAAAAAGTCAGTGCAGCATCATTGTTCACATTATAACTGAAATGGGAACAAGATTGCTGCATTAAAAATATATATATATATATTTTTCCCCTTTACATTTAACACGGTAATGTTTGGTATCATTGGAAAAGCCATGCTCTGGCCATTCCAATGATCCCAAACATTAACCCCCAGCTGCCACGGATCGGGAGATGGGTGGTGGGGGCGATCCGTGGCAGCTAGGGGTTAACTCCTGAACTGACGTCATGCGCAATGATGCCAGTAGGCAGGGGGGAGATCCCAGAAGCTTGGCCGACATCCAAGATGTCCGCCAGCTCCAGGAGGGGATTGCGATCCGGCGCGGATCGCGATCCAGCCCCCAAGGGGTTAAAAGGGCAGCTACCGCATTTAAGGACAGGCTGTGCGATGCATGCTTTTTTTGTTGCCCCTTACCGATTGGGAGGGAGAGAGGTCCAAAAGGACTCCCCCCCCCTCCCATTCAGGCACCTTCCCTGCACTGGTGGGGGGGTGCCTGGAACAGACAATCGCACCCAGCGTGATGACGCTATTCCTGCCGGCTGGGGTCCCGGAAGCTGGGCTGACTTTAAAGAGGTCAGTCTGCATCGATCGTCCGAAACACCGATCGATCACTGCCTGCTGCCTCCTATGCTAGGACGCGCTCAGCGCGTCCATAAAACACAGGACAACCACTTGGCTGGGCAAACGCTCTCAGCGCGTCCAGCCAAGTGGTTATAACACACCCCCCTGACCAATCCTCCCCTCTCTAGCCGGGGTCCTGCAGTGGTTTGACTTCAAAAGAAGTCAGACCATAGCATTTGTGGACCCCGGATTTTTTTTTTTGGGAGATCGCTGGCCTGGAGGTATCCCCATTGTGTGGGAGGCCCACAAGTGTCATGAGGGTCACTTTGTGTGGGATCGGCACTTAAAACAAAAGCCCGGATCGCGGACCTACTGACTCAATGCGACACCTTGGAAGCATCCCATAAACATACTGGGGACCTTGCCCTCCTTTCTTTGACCTCCCTGGCTGATGTCATGCACACGAAACACCATCGGGCCTGCCTTCACTCCCAAGCAGGTGGTTACTGGCACGACAGCTGGCTAGGAAGCGTGCAGTTAGCTACATCCCTAGTATTAAGAATAGCAAGGGCGTCCTGCAACACATTATGCAGTCCGTTCTGGACCATTAGAGGAACGTTTATGCCATTCCTGGCCCATTTAAGAATGCGCGCATGCCTTCATCTTTAACCTGAAGCGGAAGGTTCAGACAGCTTCAGCATAGCTCTTGGATGAACCCCTCCCAGCCGATGAATTGGGTTAAGCCCTTCAAATCAACGCAACCCGGAAAGTGCCTGGGCGGCCTCCCGACACATTATTACAAAGAAAAAAAAAAGTTGATATTATGCCCCCCCCCCCATTTCCTACAGGGCCTTAACTCCCTGCCTGAGACTGGCACTCTGACCCCCCCCCCTCCAAGCCCCTGATGGCAAAATATTGTATTGATCCTCAAAGAGGGCAAGGACAGAACGCTGTTCTAGATTTAGGGAGATTTATCTGCTGAAATTTGTGACTCGTTTAAATCCATATGTCCCTTCCTGGATCCACCTAAACCAGATGTGCTTTGTACCACGCAGAGAGACAAGGGACAATACGATACGTGCCCTACACCGGATACACACTGCCCCAAAAGTACCTGGCGGCCTCCTGCTTCTGTCAATGGATGCAGAGAAAGCATTTGACAGGGCGGTATGGGATTTTCTTTTTCACCATACTCCATCTCTCGGCCTGGACCCCTCTGCTCCTGGATACGGGCCCTATGGCTAGGGTGTGTGTCAATGGCGCCTTCACTGTTAAGGGTGATGTCAGGCAACCCTCTTTTTTTTTAGCCTTACCCTCAAGCCCTTCCTGGCGGCGATTGGGCAACATCCTGACATCTCCAGTGTCTCGGTGGGGGCTGACTCCCATAAAGTGGCAGCATGTGCCGCTTTACCCCCCCCCCCTTTTTGTTTTAACCCGACGATTTCTTGCTCAATATTTTAGAAGCCCTTTAGGGAATACCATATACCAACCTTAAAAAGCAATTTTTCTAAATCCGATACTGAACATGTCGGCACCCTCCGACTGTGTCATTTCCATTTGACCTGCCTTCCCCTTCTAATGGGCCAACTCCTGACTTCGGTACCTGGCAGACCTCACTAGACTTTACACTGCAAAGTTTTCCCCTGATGTCTGCTGTTTGCCAGGACCTCAAGTCCTGGGATTTTCCCCACATATCCTGGTGGGGAGGGCATTGGTCCTCAAAAACGACCACAGGTGTGTTTCGACGTCCTGACACGCAACAGGGCATGGAGGGGGGGGGGAATTGGGTGTTCCAGACTGTGCCAATTCCTGCGGGTGACGGAGTGCATTAAGGATGGGATTTCAAAAAGATGGAAGGTGGTGGAACAAGTATTGGTAGGGTGTGACGGAAGCATCTGCCACCTTTTGAGAGACTTGAATTCCCGGTGTCAGACTGGTTGGAGCTGGCACTCGCAGCATTGGCTGCACTACATATGTATTGTGTCCTTTGCAGAAAAGCGGATGCCAGCCTCATGCCCACAGACTACGGGTGATTATGGCAAGGACGATCCATCGAGCATTTGGACATTGTCATGTTTGTTATTGGTTTTAAAATTTTGTTTCTTTGGTGCAGTTCCAAGAGTTGTCAGCTTGAATAAATTTATCCTCCCCCCTGGGATGGATTGTGCTGGACAGATAAAATTATCACTCGGGGGGGGGGGTGCTCAGACAGCAGAGAGCCATTGTCCTAGACCCCTCCCAGATAACGAACATACATTGTGCAATCTGTTTTAACATTGTGTCTGGAAAATAAAGCCATTCATTCCTGCCAACCAAGGATAAAGTCTCTGGTCATGGGTGTTGAATCTTTGCTTCACTGGAGAATCTATTTATTTGCAAAGTATTTTACCAGGAAGGATACATTGAGATTTCTCGTTTTCAAGTGTGGAAGGTGACAGTCTCCTGGCGTGGTTCTGGGACAGAGAAGGGACGGACACATAACGGTCTGGTTCTGGAATTTTGGACAGAACCTTGAGCGTTTATTACATAGGGGTTCCGCTGGCAGCACTCCCCTGGTTGTCCCGTACGCAGGGTTTGCGAGGTCTTCCCCATTCATGCTAGCTACCCTTCGGTGCTGGCACGAACCGCGCCCCACTCTGGCCTGACCTCCCAGAGGAACCCGATCACATGGTCTGGGTTATCTGCCACATTTAGTTAATTTCCTCACACGTGACGGCTTCGTCCCTGTTGGGGGACAGATCCATCATCTTCAAGCACCATTTTAAGTATCGAGAAGTCACCGAGTGCCTCAGCATGACCCCCATTTACTCTGCACCCCCCAGTTTAAACGACACGGTGTCGCCTGCCCCTTTGGCCAAAAGGAGTGTCCCTTCTGCACTTCCTACTTTAGAGACACCGCCTCCACTGAACCGCCGCCACCCCCCCCCCAGCCTTCCAATGGTAAATGATGGGCTGGGTGGAGTAGAGGTAACCTCACTGCTCTATAACAGGAGAGAGACTGGAGACAGGTTCGATCCCAACCAGAGCACCGCTCATAAGTGTCCTTGGGCAAGACACCTAATGGTACATACTTGCTACCCAGGACATACTTGAAAACGAGAGAAATCTCAATGTATCCTTCCTGGTAAAATCCCTTCTCAAAAAAAACAAAACCAAAAAACAACGGCATCTTAACAGAGTGGGCAACCATATGTGACCTCACGCACCACTGCTCTCATGCTAGTAAAACCCAGGAAACCGCATATAAACTTATCGCTGTGGTACTACACGCCTCTTCGCTTACAGGTCTTTCCCACCGCAGTGTCTCCAAAATGTTGGCACTGCCATTGGGCCCCTGGGTTGGTCCTTCACATAAGGGTGGAATTGCCCCTTGATCTGCCGGTATTTATCTAGATTGCACTCCATTGCCTGTGAATTTGTTGACCCTCCAACCCCCTTCACTCCCACGTCAGTGTTGCTCAACTATACGACCAGGTCAGCGATTTAAATTAAAAAAAATCTTGACCCGTATCCTCAAATGTTGCTAAGGGTTTGATTCCCTTATATTGGAGACAAGTATCCCTGCCGCCCCTACGGGTCTGGTTTCAGCATATGGAGGAGCTCAAAGTCATGAAACACCTTCACATGGCAGCTTCTGACCAACTTCCCCACTACCTGACCATTAAGGCTCGTGTCAGACGAGCGCAGTGTGAACGTCTGTCACAGCATAGAATAATCGGCAATGGAGCCCCCCACACGAAGCACATCCGCACCGAACTGCGGGCGCACAATGCATGGGGCAAACGGACGCAAGTTAGGCAAGAACGTAAAACTGCTAGAACGAACGTGCGGAGTGCGCTGCGTCCGCAAACCTTTGTGTGTGAGTGATGAACGTGGTCAGACAGCCGGCATTTGTGACGGACAAAATGGTTTTGCATTTTAATTTATTTTCCCTGCTACATCCGTCAAAAATAACGTCAGTTTAAAAAACAGACTACCTTTCAAAACAAGCGGTGAGAGCAGCAGCACTGAGAATGAGCTCCTGAAAACGTCCCCATTTTATACCTTATAACGAGCAGAATTGAAGGATTTAACCAGGAAAACAAACTAGGAAAACAAAGACTTCATGCAAAAAGACAAACAAGCAAAGAATAGTCAATGAAGAGATAAAAGAAAATTAAAACTAAACAAGGGAAAACAACAAGTCCATCCAGAAGACCAGCATCAGAAAGCACCAGATTCCAGCAAACTGCAGAACAAGGTAGGACCATCCTCCCACAACACCAATAACCCACAAGATTATCAAATTTATATAGAAACATCACTTTTGAAACATACAAATACATTCAACATGGAAAACTGTACTTTAAAAAGACAGAACAAAGACTCCAGCACACAAGCCACAGGCAGCAGGGGGTCCGACACCTTGGAGTTTGTTTACACAAAAACAGAAACGAGCAACCAGGCAAAAAAAGCCATAAAAAATAAAATAAAATAAAAAAAGGAACAAATTGAACAAAATCCAGAGACTCTGTTTGCTGACTTCTCAAATAATGATCAGGGTAGGATGACAACAAATGTATTATTTCATACGGAGAACACTGAGGCCTGGCATAGAGCTTTCTGCAAATACTACAATAATATTAAAAAAGGAGGTATCAACTGGGGCCGCCAGATCACGGTCAGGGATGAGGAAAATAAAGAGTGTAATGTACTCGCTGTAAATATTTATCACAATGGCACCATCATGGTACAAGGCACTGAGACCCATTTAGAGGAATTTGAGCAACTCTTCCCTCAAATTAAAGAACAAGCCAAGGACTTCAAGGACCTTGAAAGTCCAGCTAGTAAGACCTGTGAGGAACACATTACAGCAAAGAAATCCCCCAGAGTCATGTCTGCATTATGCCCCAGTCAAGATCTCCCCTCACCCGAAATCCTCAGAGACTGCATATCCCAATTAGAAAGAGACTTCATTCAATTCAAGGAACAGCTTCAAAGGGAACCAGGTGACAGAAATGCAGATTACCAACTCATAGAAGAAATTAACACCCTGAAATCTGAACACAGGTCTGCCATACAGGACATCCAACTGAAGATCCAAGAACTTCAAGAGGAAAATATCCAGCTGAGAGAAGAGATGAGGAAACTTAAAACACAAACACAGCCCATCAACCAGGAGAGAGAATCAACAATGATTAATATAGACAAAGTGCCTGAAAATGAACATGAGACAAATAAAACTCCATACATCAACAACACAGTTGACAGCCAAAACCACTCACAAAATCCTGAACCCACAACCAGCCGGCCAACAAATCCCAGACAACAAACCCCTGAAACTGTAATAATAATGGATTCAAATGGGAAGTACTTAAACACAAGAAGGCTCTTCCCAGGAAAAAACGTCACCAAAATCCATTGTGCTACCATTGAACAGACAATGGAAGTCCTCACAAATCCATACTTCACGAACCCCAAACAAATCATCATACACACAGGTACGAACAACATTCAGACAGAACAGAAAGGCATTGCAGACAAAATGTCACAACTAACAGACACTGCACAGCAAAAGTTCCCCCACTCCAAAATAATCCTATCCTGTCTACTTCCGAGGAAGGACATATCGAACCACATCATCCAGAACATCAACACCGAACTGGTGGCTAAAACTAGCTCAAAGCCCAACATTCATCTGGCCCAACACCCTTCCATAACCCCTGAACACCTCTACGATAACAAACACCTCAACAAACAAGGGGTGAGTCACCTGGCAAGAGAATTTAAAGACATTGTACTGAACAGAACCCATATCCCCGAACCTGGCACAAACCAAAAAACACCAACAAACAACCACCACAAGACAACCTCAAACCACCGCACCAAGACAAGAACACCACATTTAAACCAAGAACAGGACAAAACAGATGGCAGGAATGGCGGTAACCACCCGCCCAAGATGGACATCAAGACCTCCACAGAACAGAGACTTGGAGGAGATACGGACCCTCCTCGGCACACTATACAACAAATTAATGTGAATTGATCTCATAATGAACTACAATGACAACCATCCACAACCTGGTTGTCCCATGTAATTTTGCTCATTACAAGGTATAACAACACATAAAATGACATCACTAACAATCAGTAGCTGGAACATTCAGGGTCTGAATGCTTCAGCCTTTGGATCCAAAGTAAACGATCCAGACTTCAAACATAGACTGCACAACGTGGACATACAAATCCTGCTGGAAACCTGGAGCCGGGCACAGGATGACCCACAAACACCTGTGGGCTACAGAGAATTTTCCGTGCCCGCCCAGAAGGATAAAAGCATCAAACAGGGTCGCCATTCAGGAGGAATATTAATCTGGTATAAGGAGGAGCTACACGAGAACATCAAAGCAATCAAGAAAGGAGACAGCCACATCTGGATAAAAATAAGTAGCTCCATCCTCACCTCTCAGTCAGACATCTTCCCATGTGCAGCTTACATTGCACCACCAGAGTCTCCATACTCCAAAACAGACACCTATGAGGTGGTACAGAGTGAGGCCTCCCACTTCCAGTCCCTAGGAAACGTGCTTCTCTATGGAGACCTCAACGCCAGGACAGGAAGAGAAAAGGACTATGTGACCTCAGATGGCAACACATACATTTTGGGAGCCACAAACTACTGTCAGTAGTCAATACAGGTGCAAAGAAACAGCTATGACAATACAACCACCAACAAGAGTGGAAGAAAATTGCTGAATTTGTGTCGGAGTCTCGGGCTTTACATCCTTAATGGCCGCACCAAGGGAGACTCTCTGGGAAGGTATACATTAAGCTCCCATGTAGGAAACAGTGTGGTCGACTATGCAATCACGGATATGAACTCCACTCACATCAACGCCTTCACCGTCACCCCACAAACACACCTGTCAGACCACAGCCAACTACTGCTTTATATTAAATCCTCAAACAAACCATCCTCAAAACCCCATCAGAGCGGACTGTACAACCTCCCACCATCGTTCAAATGGACCAGACACTCTACCATAGCCTACAGAGAGGTCATCAACAGACCCGACAAAGATCAGCTAACAGTCTTTCAAAACCATACCTATGTACTAAGTCCCCAGGGGGTGAACCAAGCAGCAAAGGACCTCCACAGCATACTACACACCATCGCAGAGACCTCTAACATTAAAAAAGTCAACTTCAAGAAATCATCAATAAACAACCCAATAAATGGTTTGACAAAGAATGCAGAACACTAAGAAAACAACCTACGAACAGTCTCAAATAAAAAACACAGAGACCCCGACAACATTGACCTGAGGATCACACATGGTGTCCTGCAGAAAAACTATAAACAAATCCTCAAAAGAAAAAAAACAAAACCTCATCTCCCAAAACCTTCAACAACTGGAAGAGGCTCTTCAGGAT
Organism: Leptobrachium leishanense; assembly: GCA_009667805.1. Taxonomy (NCBI): domain Eukaryota; kingdom Metazoa; phylum Chordata; class Amphibia; order Anura; family Megophryidae; genus Leptobrachium; species Leptobrachium leishanense. Next base: position 72,387,383 of record CM019073.1, on the reverse strand, counting down.
AACTCTTTCTGGGAAACCTGGAGTCAAATCGGCTCAGGATCCAAGAAAAAACACCTCCACATCCAAAATGGCAACATCTGGCTCAACTACTTCAAGAGCCTGTACAAAGACATTCCCAAAGAGGAGCTAACTGGGGAACAGGAACACATCATCAGAAGACTACATGAACTGGAGGAAAAAATTAAGGATTTCCAAAACCCGTTAGATACACCCATTACACCCCAAGAAGTAGCAGAAAAAATTCAAGATCTGCGAAGTAAAAAGTTTGCGGGATGGATGGAATTCTTCCAGAGATGATTAAACACGGCTCTCCAGAAGTACACGCCGCAATATGTAAAGTTTTCAACCTGGTCCTGAGCATTGGATTCTACCCTCAAGTATGGAACCAAGGCCTCATAACACCCATCCATAAGAGTGGAGACCAATATGATCCAGCCAACTACAGAGGGATATGTGTCAGCAGCACACTGGGAAAACTGTTCAATAGCATCCAGAACAAAAGAATCCTCAGCTTCCTGACACAGCATAACAACCTCAACAGAAGCCAAGCGGGGTTCATGCCAAACCATCGCACTACAGATCACATCTACACCCTGCACAGTCTCATCAAGGACCATGTCCACAATACAAAACATGGGAAAATATTTGCTTGCTTTGTGGACTTTAAGAAGGCCTTTGACTCAGTGTGGCACCCAGGCCTTTTCCTCAAACTACTGGAGAGTGGAATAGGAGGGAAAACATATGACGTCATCAAGAGCTCATATAATGAGAACTTCTGCAGCATAAAGGTGAATGGGAAGAGAACAGAGTATTTCCGGCAGGCTCGTGGAGTCAGACAAGGCTGCAGCCTAAGTCCAACCCTCTTTAACATCAACATCAATGGACTGACTGAAGCTCTAGAATCCTCCTCAGCGCCAGGACTAACTCTACATGATCCTGTTGTATGCAGATGACCTCCTATTACTGTCACCAACAGAGAGAGGTCTACAAGACAGCCTGGAAGTGCTGGAAAAATACAGTGCGGCACCAAAAGAAAACAAAGGTCACGGTTTTCCAACGGAAGAACGCAAAAACCAAGAGTTCCTCTTTCACACTTAATGACTGCACGCTTGATGAAGCCAACAGCTACACATACCTCGGCCTAGAAACAAACCGATCGGGAAGTTTCAAACCAGCCATAGAGGCCCTAAGAGACAAGGCGCGTAGAACCTTCTATGCCATCAGGAGAAACCTCTACAAACTAAAACCGCCTGTAAGAGTCTGGCTTAAAATCTTTGATAGCGTCATCACTCCAATCCTCCTTTATGGCAGTGAAGTATGGGGCCCCATCACGTACCCTGACCAACCCAAATGGGACACCAGCCCAACAGAAATATTCCATCTGGAATTCTGCAAGCACCTCCTCCAAGTCCATCGGAGCACCTCTAACATTGCTTGCCGGGCCGAGCTGGGCAGACTCCCCTTACTTCTTGCAGTACAGAAGAGGGCGCTATCATACTGGGACCATCTAAACATCAGCAGCCTCAACTCATACCACCATAAAGCCCTACTGGCCAACAAGGACCATCCAAAACCATGTGGGCTGCAACAACTCATATCCACCCTGATCATCCAAAGCCCCCATGAAGGCAACCTGACAAAATATCAAATAAAAGGCCCTAATTAAAGATTCCAGGGAAAACTATATCAGAGAATGGAGACATGATATAGCAAACTCCAAGAAACTCACCATTTACCAATCCTTACAGAGGGAATACAAACTGGCCCCATACCTGGAGGTACTACAAGACCAAGGACAGACAGATCCTGAGCCGCTACAGACTGAGCGCCCACAGCCTGGAAATTGAATCAGGGCGGCATAGACAGACCTACAAGCCCAGGGAGAATAGACTGTGCCAGCATGGTGACCAGGAGGCCCTGGAAGATGAGGTCCACTTCCTCCTACAGTGCCCCAAGTACTCAGTACTGAGGGAAACTCACTTCCAGAGACTCTCCGCTCTCATCCCGGACTTCACCTCTATAGAAGAGACGAGGAAACTCCACATCATACTGGGAGAAGAGGAGCCGGCGGTGAAAATATCTGCCCAATACGTCGCAGAATGTCACAGACTGAGAGGAACATGAGAGATCCTGGACTTATAAATCCCCAACACGGACTCGCCCCATCACATTATCCCTTACCCCTGATAATGTCCATGGACTTGCCCATTCCCCCCCATATATATGTCCCACTGCCCCCCTCCTCCCCATATGCTTTGGCAATGCTAAAATGTATTTGGTCCTGCCAATAAAGCTTATTTTGATTTGATTTGATTTGACTATGTGGCCACTACTGCGTCTTCCGTCAGAAAGTGCGTCCGTACTGCACGGGCGCACAGTCCGTACAAAATGCGTTCGTCTGACACCAGCCTTAGTCCTGTTGGCCCACTGTAGCCTCTAATGCCTTCCAGTCCCGTCCTACCTGATGCTTACTCCCCCAACCTTAACTTCCCTGCTGAATTGCCCGTAATCCTCCTTGCTCTGCATTTCTTAAGTGTGTGTTGGACCGTTCGGGTAGGGAATAGCCTCTGTACCCTCTGTCATCCCCCGGGAGCCTGCGCGCCCTGTACCCCATTTTTTTGGACCTGCATGCCCCCCTCCTTTTACCACTAATGCTTGAATATGACCCAATTGACGTGCGTGCTCACATGCCTTCTTATAGTCTGAAAATTTTAAATTAAAAAAGGTTTCAAATATCGCATTTAAAAAGGAGCAAAAACTGTAAACAGGAGCTCAGCACAGGGATGAAATGGTCCAGCAGTGAAGGGGTTAAGCAATGATTGATTTTTTTTTTAATCGTAAATTATACGATCTGAAAATAACGGTATTTTTAGAAAGACCATTTAGCGAGAAAAACCTGTATACAATCAGGGTTATCCAAAGAGATTCGAATTGCTTGAGAAAGGTAACCGAACGCTGAAAATCAGCGTTCGGTTACCTTTCCTGGCCATTCGGCTATCCAGAGAGCAGGCAATTCTCCAAATCCTGGCGAATTGCCTGCACATACGGTGCCTGTTCGGTGCTGTTCGAGGGCAGTGAAATCCCATAAAAAGCACTGCTTCGGCTATTCAGAGAACACAAACCAGCAGTGAAAGGTTCCCCTAATGTCCTGCCATTCGGTGGTTTAATTCGGCAAATTTATTCAGGAGAATCCCATAGGCTTCAATGTTAAAAATATTCCCGTTTTAATTCAATATCTAATAACCGTTCATTATAAAATTCTGCAGCAAAAAGTCTCTTTATTTATAGATTTTTTAGGATACTTTAAGCATTTTTCTGAATTTTTTAAAAAATTAAAAGTCCGATTTTTTTTTTTTTTTTTTTTTCAGTTTGCTTATTTTTTGTAACAGCCCTCTTTATTATCATTCCCTGGACCTCCTGTGAAAATTTCAGACATTTTCGCTCAGTAGTTTCTTTGCAAACAGCGTTTCTTTTTCCCAGATTCATACAAATGGTTTTTCTAATTTATTCACTGCCTCCTCTACGTCACAGCTGCTTCGGCTCTGTGTGATTCGGCTCATGTTCGCTCCTTTTCGGCTCATGTTCGGCTCCTCTTCGAAGGTTAATCCAGATGTTTTTGCTTGTTTTCATAGTGCATTCGGTTAGTTTTCGTCAGGTGTTCGGCAGCTTTTCCCTGCAATTCGGGGACCCTGTGGTGTTTGCTGAATACACCGCAAGGTCACCGAAATGCAATCGGCAAAGGAACCGAATTGAAGAGAACGAAAAGTCACCGAACGTGCGGTGACTTTTCGAATCTCTTTGGATAACCCTGTTTGTGTGGGTTCCATAAACGAGGAAGAGGAAAATTAGAGCCAAAACAGAGACCACGCAGAAATGGGGGGGGGGGGAAAGAAACACACCCCAGTAGTGGGTACTTCCAGACAATGGCAAAACCGCCTTGTCACTATGGGATTAGAGGTCTGTGGGAGTTGACTGTATTGATTTCACTTGTTTGGGAGTGAATTTGAGTGTACCCTTTGTATTTCTAATGTATGTACATATGACTGAAGACAATGATTCTTTGTAATGTCCTTGAGGTTTAACTAAGCTTGCACATCTGAAATGGCTGTCTCCCTTAACTCAAGATTAAATCTTAACGTTTTGTTTTGTGGTGTTAAGGGTTATCCTGCTTTACGATGGTGCTTTCATCAAGAATTAATATGGACTCCAAGCACTTGAAAATTATCCCAAAGCATCCCAGCAAATTTACAAAGCACTTTGCGCTGCAAATCAGCGTATCCCTTTCTGTGGCATTCTGACATGGAAAAGCCTGGACCAGCCTAGTCATGAGGCGGAGTTTGTGTAACAGCACAGCCACGAAGTTTCATGACACTGCCTGAATGTCAGACATCTTTGGTTGCTGGCAACCCCCGGCAAAGCCAGTCCACTCCCCAATCCAAAAACATTGTGGACCTTGCAGTTAAACACACCCCCCCCCCGAATGGTAGGGGTGTTTTTTACAATCTACCAACTGTCTAGTGTTTTTTTGCAGGCCACCTATAGCAAGTCAGATAAGATGAGAAAGGACATCTTGAGTAACCAGTTTGGCCAATCCAAAGATATGACAGAGGTCCTTTCACCTCTTCCTAAAAAGATTTGACGTAGGTGGCCAGGCAGAGAGCTTTATTCTGTGGCCATGAAAACTTCTGGCCATTCTGTTGCAGCCAGAGTGCGCTCTGTCTCTGGAGCTCTCAGGGGCTGATTCTTTTAGTCAAAGAATGCCATCAGCCACATTGATGAAGATCCTGGAGGGACAGACCATCCCTGGCATTGCAGATTGGCAAGTAGGAGTTTTTAAAAAGGGGTTGAAGTGTAGTTTATATAGGGGGCACAACAACAAAACCCACGGACAGGTAAGGGAGTAACAGTTCTATTGTTAAAATGGCACCGGTTGAGGGGCGGGATACATTTTAGGTAGCACGTTTATTGTTGGTTCTTAAACTTGTGTTGGAAACAGGAATAAAGTGCAAGAAAAAAAAAGTGCTGACTGACAAATGGTGACATAGTGATGGAGTGTCTGAGAGCAGCGCCAAAACTGCAAGCGTGTAGGGTGTTCTAGGTATGCATTGGTTAGAATCTACCAAAAGTGGTGCAATGATGGAGTCAGGCCAACCCTTCCTGGAAGACATGTTCCTTTACATAAAGATTGTAATTCAGCAGCAGACCTTCCATCTGTGTCATGGGTCTTCCTGTGGCCGCGATGCGTGCCAAGTTGGTGCTGCGCCCTGGCAGCACCTTTCCTGCACTGCCCTGTTTGTCCCAGTCCAGTACCTGTAGCCATTCTGGCTCTCCCGAAGGCTTCACAGGTGCTCCCACTAAGGAGTCAAGCATTCCCCTTCATAAGGGTGGGGCTTTCATAGCGCAGGGCTTCTGCATTTGTTTACACATGGTTTATTTTCTACTGAAGCTTGCTCCCTGTCTGCCTTGTTCCCCCAAGTCTCCAACCCACCACGTACTATACCCTATAACCCACCGTGCCCTCTGTCAATCAGTGTTCCTGCTCAGTACTCATACGAGTCTCCAGTGTACCTTCCAAGACTTCTGTATGATCCAGCTCGCCTTGTCCTTTGTGTGTATCCAGTCAGTGGTCTTATGCCTCTTGTAAATTCTGGCGTTATGCCCTCTGGCTGTGCCTTGTTCCTCTATACTACTCACCATTAGTCCTATGGTTACCATTTACCTAGGGTTTTGTCAAGTTCAGTGTGCAGGGTTAGCAGGTACGAGTCCAGTTGTCAGAGTTTGTGGTATAGGAGGTAGAGCCCAAGTGCAGAGGTTGGAGATCAACTTCAGTAGCGTGGTACAAAGGGATTTTCCAATATTCGTTGTCAGGGTCAGAATTGAGGTCAGAGGCAGGCGGCGTTATAAAGGGAGGTCGAATGGCAAGCCAGGAACTGGTACACAGGAATAACATGCAGAAGCTTCGATAACACTACTAGGAGTGATACAATGCTGAAGCAAGGACTGAATGTGCTGGGAAACTTTATATAGGTGGTAGGGTTGTCTAGCCCCTCCCACGAGTGCCCCACCGCACAATCAGGATCAGAGAATCGCCTGAGACGGTTCCCCATCAGGTCCACCTGAGTCTGGGGATCCTCCCCCTGGGCCCGAGCAACCAATTCAGGTCCCAGCATCCACCCCAGGGACGTCAGGAATCGCCCTGACCCACGTGGACAGTGCGGAACCGCGGCGCCGACCTCCCCAGTGCGGGCACGAAGAGGTCCATGAATTCTTGCCTGGGACGTCCCCAGCCCTCTGAGCCACCCGCCGGGAAGGCGGTCCGTCTGAGCCAGCCTCCACATGAGGTGAGCCTCCTGGCCGGTGCTGCCTCGTCGGGCGGCGTGATACCAGTTTGCAGTAATACAGGGAACGCCAAATTCCAGGGCACAACAACAAAGTTTTATTAAGCAACAGTGGAAAAGCACAAGCAAACACTAGAAATAGAGGCTGGATATTGTGGAGGGCTGAATATAGGAGGTGGCTGGACAGGGCAGGACACAGGGCAGAGACAAAGGGTACAGAGGACACAAGGACTTCCAGAATCGTATGACAGTAGTGTGGATGGGTAAAGTCAAGACACAGGACTGGATGCTGGCTATAGTACAGTGGAGGCTGAAGGTAGAGTAGCAATATAAATGGAGGCAAAGGCAGTGCTGGAGGTGAGGTTGGAGTATACAGAAGACACGGATACAGGTAACTGGGTACACTGGGACTTCAATGCTGAAGCACAGAAAGAAGGGTGTGACCTGCTCGAAGAGACCTCATTAGGAGTCAGGGTGGCACCTGACTTGTGCCATGTTGGGACCCGTGGTTACACAGATGGTACCTTTGGGTAAACAGACAAGGGAGATTCAAAGCTCAGTACAAGAGGGTATTTCTAGAGAGCGTAGTCAGGGTGGCGATCCGTGGTCAAGGGCAGAGAGCGCATTGATCGTTTGGCAAGCAGAGGGGTCTGGTACACAATGAATCAGGAGTAAGCCCAAACTGGTTGAGGGGTATAGACTAAATACTGAGGCAACGTAGACAGGGGGTGTGATCCTTTGAGACAGGCATGGGTGTGGTGTGTGTTTTAATAGATTGTGTACTTTTTACTGGTGCTGACCATAAGGGAAGCACTTTTCACATAGCCGTTTCTGGAGCAGGCACGGATCCTAACATTAGGTTGGGTGGGGTGCACCTGTGGTTCCTAGGAGCATCCAGAACACCCAGGCAGGATCCTTGGGAGCCTGGGTGTAGCACAGGGCAGCAGGTAAACCTTGTCTGGCACATCCTGAGCGCATAGCAGGAAAGGGGGCTGCAGGAGTCAAGCCAGCAGAATGGACTATCAAGCGGGCACCAGGAGAGGAAGTATGACAGGTTACTCCATTAACCCCCATTTGGACCTCATTCATATGTCTGTTTCTCACTGCATATATTGACAATCTGTCACACGTTTCTGGCGAGTCTTGCATCTGCCACCATGACAATTGCAGCCATTTGAGGTGGAGCAAGTATTTTTGTACGGACACCATGTGGTATGCCAAATATGTTGACGCGCCAGCATCATGCCACTTCTGGACGCACAAGACGAGGTCACAAATGTCCTCAAGTGATCCCTGATGGGAATGCAGTTGAGCGAGGGGTTCTGGGTTTGACTACAGTTTCATAAACAACTTTTTAATGACTGAGAAAGCACAGGTTTTAGTAGTGCGGTGTGCACCAATTGTTTTAAGTGTAATGTGTTGTGTACAAAGGCCCATGTTATTGTAATTAGTCCTGGGCAGTGCAGGAATTGATGGGGAACTGTTGTGTTTCCCTTGTATGTTAATTTGCCCCGTATAAATTAAAGCCAGTTCTGGTTTTGTCTAGTGCTCAAGGTAATCTGCTATAATAAACTTTAACTGTTCCTGGGCACAATCCCAGGCCGAGGGAGCATGGTTTCATCGAAGGGTATACAGAGCCCAGTTACAGTCTCCCTATATAAACTCTGCAGCCCCGAAGAGCTCATTGCCCTGTTGTGGTTCGACTTTACCCAATAGTTCACTCCTTATATCAATGTACTCCTGTGTACTGACCCAGCTTGTCCGATTCTGCTTCGGATTTAGGAGTGTGTCTGTAGCCCAGCCATTACAAGGTCTGGCATTGCAGTGGTATGTTATTTTATCCTGTTCAACTACGAAGTCAAGTCATTTCAAGGACTGGTAGTGTGCCTGGTTTAAAGTTTTTCCTGTGAGCGGGGGTAAATGGTAATCCTTGAAGGGAAGAAAACAAACAAATAAAAACAGACCTCCCCTCCCCAACCTTGCCGTGCTGAGTGCACTAATTACACTCATGGATGTTCCTTCCTCTCTCAAAGACGCTCGTCTGACCCCAGCCTAAGAGTCTTCCTCAACTGGACACTCAAAGAATCTTCTAGGATAGCTGGGTGGGGGGGGGGCGAGATCAAAGGGCAACACTTGTATAAGAAACCAGGCCATTTTGACTTAGGAGTTCCAAGGAGGCCATTCTGGTCCAAAAGTCTCTGGTGTGGAGGACAGTCTGGCTGGAAGCCAAGGCAGAGAAGTATTCCCAAGGAGTGGTCTGAGAATGACCAGCAGAGCAGAGGCACGGCATGACCATGGGGTGCAGAGCCAAGCCATGAGAACCAAGTATTTTAATGCTGTCTGTTTACTGTTGTATATTTAACTGTAATCGTGACCTAATTTGGCAGACAATATCAATATTTTACCACACGGTTTTATTTGTCCACAATTCCTTGTAGGGATGCACCGGAATTTCGGCTACCAATAGATATCTGCCGATAATGGGGTCATCGGTTTCGGCCTGAAAGCAAAACACCAACCGAAAAGGTCAGCTGAAAATTGCTGATCCCAGCTGACACTGAGCGAGCACCTCTTTCAATGCTGCTTAGCTGGAGATAATTGTAATTGGAAAGAGGCAGGATCTGCTACACATATTTCTGCACACAAAGGGTTAACTGCCTACTCTGAGCTGCTACCACTATCAGTGCAAGCAGTAACCTCGGGCCTCTCAGTGACAAGGAAGGAGCGATTTATCACTGACCCCCTGCCAGCTGTGCTGTGTTTGCTCTGAGAACAAGAGGGGGGTTAATGTGAGACTGCATCACATCACAGCCAGTCTGTCTCCATTATTATCATTGTTTATATAGTGCCAACAGTTTCCGCAGCGCTTTACAATAACCAAAGGGAACAAGATAAAGATACATGGATATAGGATGGAAACAAGAGGTGTAGAGGGCCCTGCTCATAGAGATTACATCCATGGATCCTGCCTCCAAAAAGTTAATGGAACTTATTCTACACATGTTCATTTTGCATTGGTTTGTCTTTTCCTTTGCATCATAAATGCCACTTTAGAATGCTTGGTTTTTCTGCACTTTAAAAAAATAACAGATTACAAAGAGACACACTCAAAAAAAAACCTCAAAACATCACAGGCACAATAGCTGTATGTGTGTCTGTATGCGGCATCCAAAAACAAACACCATAGAGTAGAGACGTAATTTAAATATTTACTTATTTAGTCAACATATAAACAGATTGGTGTTTAGGCTCCATCTGAGCCATTATCGATGATTGATAGAGTTGTATATCTCTATCAAATCAATCGTTGACTCTTGCACTCCGAGTACAAGTTCCCATGCCCGAGGTTCGCCTGGCTCATAGAAAAATTTATTGTATGAAACAAGAAAAAAAAAAAAAAAGTGTTTCAGTCCGCCATCTGCAGACTTTCATCAGGATACATTAAAACCAACAAATAGGACATTTATATGGCATAATATACTCACCAATTGATTGTGCCTTCCCCTCCCATCGCCGAACAGACGCAGTCCCGCGGGAATGACGTCAGATTGCTGGCTCCCATGTATGAACCGCCCTTCACCATGGCAGCCTAATGCCAAAAAACTCCAGAGCACTGGAGAATGAAAACTAACCTGCAGGAAAAGCAACATTAGTTCAAAAATACATAATCATAAAGTACATTATACAAGCGAAGCTCAAATTCATTCCATAACCTGTATACTAGCAGGGTTATCCAAAGAGATTCGAATTGCTTGAGAAAGGTAACCGAACGCTGAAAATCAGCGTTTGGTTGCCTTTCCTGACCATTCGGCTATCCAGAGAGCAGGCAATTCGCCAAATCCTGGTGAATTGCCTGCACATTCGGTGCCTGTTCGGTCCCTGTTCGAGGGCAGTGAAATCCCCATCAAAAAGCACTGCTTCGGCTATTCAGAGAACACAAACCAGCAGTGAAAGGTTCCCCTAATGCTCTGCCATTCGGTGGTTTAATTCGGCAAATTTATTCAGGAGAATCCCATAGACTTCAATGTTAAAAATATTCCCGTATTAATTCAATATCTAATAAACCGTTCATTATAAAATTCTGCCGCAAAAAGTCTCTTTAAGCATTTTTCTGAATTTTTTAAAAAAAAATTAAAAGTCCGATTTTTTTTTTTTTTTTTTTCAGTTTGCTTATTTTTTTTGTAACAGCCCTCTTTATTATCATTCCCTGGACCTCCTGTGAAAATTTCAGACATTTTCGCTCAGTAGTTTCTTTGCAAACAGCGTTTCTTTTTCCCAGATTCATACAAATGGTTTTTCTAATTTATTCACTGCCTCCTCTACGTCACAGCTGCTTCGGCTCTGTGTGATTCGGCTCCTTTTCGGCTCCTGTTCGGCTCCTCTTCGAAGGTTAATCCAGATGTTTTTGCTTGTTTTCAGCGTGCATTCGGTTAGTTTTCGTCAGGTTTGCGGCAGCTTTTCCCTGCAATTCGGGGACCCTGTGGTGTTTGCTGAATACACCGCAGGGTCACCGAAATGCAATCGGCAAAAGGAACCGAATTGAAGAGAACGAAAAGTCACCGAACGTGCGGTGACTTTTCGAATCTCTTTGGATAACCCTGTAGGTAAAAATAGATTCAGGGTTATCCAAAGAGATTCGAAAAGTCACCGCACGTTCGGTGACTTTTCGTTCTCTTCAATTCGGTTCCTTTTGCCGATTGCATTTCGGTGACCCTGCGGTGTATTCAGCAAACACCACAGGGTCCCCGAATTGCAGGGAAAAGCTGCCGAAAACCTGACGAAAACTAACCAATGCACTATGAAAACAAGCAAAAACATCTGGATTAACCTTCGAAGAGGAGCCGAACAGGAGCCGAAAAGGAGCCGAATCACACAGAGTCGAAGCAGCTGTGACATAGAAGAGGCAGTGAATAAATTAGAAAAACCATTTGTATGAATCTGGGAAAAAGAAACGCTGTTTGCAAAGAAACTACTGAGCGAAAATGTCTGAAATTTTCACAGGAGGTCCAGGGAATGATAATAAAGAGGGCTGTTACAGAAAAAATAAGCAAACTGAAAAAAAAAAAAAAAAAAAAAAAAAAATCGGACTTTTAATTTTTTTAAAAAAATTCAGAAAATGCTTGAAGTATCCTAAAAAATCTATAAATAAAGAGACTTTTTGCTGCAGAATTTTATAATGAACGGTTTATTAGATATTGAATTAAAACGGGAATATTTTTAACATTGAAGTCTATGGGATTCTCCTGAATAAATTTGCCGAATTAAACCACCGAATGGCAGGACATTAGGGAACCTTTCACTGCTGGTTTGTGTTCTCTGAATAGCCGAAGCAGTGCTTTTGATGGGGATTTCACTGCCCTCGAACAGGGACCGAACAGGCACCGTATGTTCAGGCAATTCGACAGGATTTGGCGAATTGCCTGCTCTCTGGATAGCCGAATGGTCAGGAAAGGTAACCGAACCCTGATTTTCAGCGTTCGGTTACCTTTCTCAAGCAATTCGAATCTCTTTGGATAACCCTGATTGTGTATTTCTCCCGTGGTATGAAATCATTCCATCATCCAACAAGGGTTAATAAAAAAAAATAAAAAAACCTGAAAAACATGTAATGGGATAATCCAAAACAACCTGCAAATCACTGATGCATAATTGGACATGTGTACATTCAAAAGCGGCAAGATACTAGAGATCCCTAGGACAGATGGCAAATCCCAACTCTAATGACCACAATGTAGAAACCCCAAACCACCGAAGAACAGTCACAACTGACCAACGCGGAACTCACGCAGCACTATAGGAAAAGAACAGCTAAGGAAAAGGTCTAAAAAAAAATATATATATATTCTGGAATTCTCATACCATAATAGCCAAATGCTGAGAGGCTATACGGGGGACCAATCCAAACTGGATAACTGGTATTTCTATTCCATATTTAGGCCCTATATGGCTATTAAAAATTACCCTAAAAGAAGGTGTCAAAGGATTAAACCCAACATAGTCAAGGGGAACTGGAGGAAAAACTCCTGGGGATTAAAAATATATATCCACCAAAAACCCTCCAAAAAAAAATAAAACCCCAAAAAAACACGACATAAGAAGGGTTGATAAGATAATCTTTCATTCATCCTCGTGGACAAATGGTGTCCAATTCCCTTATCCAATAGGTTTCCCTACATAGCAGCAAACCACTCCAATCGCCCCCTCTCCTGGGACATGGTACATGATCGATAGCTATAAATTTAATTGCAGGCAACTGATGTCCCTTCTCCAAAAATAATGTCTTGCAACTGGTTTATCACTTGACCCATCACGATAGGGGCCATTGCTCCTCTATCCATTTGCTAAGGGAGAGAATTGGGCCAAAGTCCACAGGGACAGGAAATTTTGTAAACGATGTGATCCGTCGTACAGGTAATGCGATGTTTAATGCGATATTTCTTACTAGTGTGTGAATGGTTAAATGAGCTGCCCGATATTATATGGCTACATGTTACACAACTTAAACATCTAAAACATCCTGGATGTTGAATGGTCGCTCCATTAGAGTAAGTGTACAGGATCCGTATGCACTAAAAAAGGTCACGCAAATTACGAGATTTACGATGGTTAAATAAAAGGTGGTCTCCGAAAGTCCTTTGGAAGGGTATTATCACCCTCAAGTATAGTCCAATTCTGTCTCAGAATGCGATTGATCTCACTAGATCTAGGTGTGTAAGGGGTAGAAAATACAGATGTGGGGTCTTTGACCACATGGTCTCCGTAATCCCTTTCACAACGTTCCAAGGAATCACTCAACAATTTAGTAGGGTAAAAGAAAAAGAGGGGTGCAGCGCCCACCGGAATGGTGTCTATCCCACTCGCTGAATGCTGTATAGGGGGTTTCTCTAAATACCCAAATGGCAGTTATGTAAACAAGAAAACAACACAGCGCTTCAAAAGACCAAAGTCCAAAAAGAAGAAAGTGAGATAAACACTCAATATGTCCATAGACCAAAGACGTTGTCTTTTGAGGGTGGATCTTCTCAGAGTAATACCGATGGAGTGTGTACTGTAGGGAGAAAGCACAAACACAGAGGACCAAAATTGCGCAGTAGGACAGTACCCAAAGTGAGAGTATTATATATCAATAATCAACTCACATTCTGTGGAGCCTACAACCGCTCCCAGGAATAAGGCGAGTAGGGACTTTATGTTGGGTGCCCATAAAACCTTCACACGGCTTCTTCAGGATTCACCAAAGTAGGGGTACATAACACAACCGCTCAGAACAGGATCCTTGGTATTCTTATTGACATCAGAGTTTCCATTGTGTAGACCAGGGTTGGTATGTCTGCCCGTGCCCTATGTTTACGATGAAGTTCGGCAGATAGCTTCAACTCAGCAGTTTAATGATCAGACTGACAATCAAGATTGTCAGTCTGATCATTAAACTGCTGAGTTGAAGCTATCTGCCGAACTTCATCGTAATCATAGGGCACGGGCAGACATACCAACCCTGGTCTACACAATGGAAACTCTGATGTCAATAAGAATACCAAGGATCCTGTTCTGAGCGGTTGTGTTATGTACCCCTACTTTGGTGAATCCTGAAGAAGCCGTGTGAAGGTTTTATGGGCACCCAACATAAAGTCCCTACTCGCCTTATTCCTGGGAGCCGGTTGTAGGCTCCACAGAATGTGAGTTGATTATTGATATATAATACTCTCACTTTGGGTACTGTCCTACTGCGCAATTTTGGTCCTCTGTGTTTGTGCTTTCTCCCTACAGTACACACTCCATCGGTATTACTCTGAGAAGATCCACCCTCAAAAGACAACGTCTTTGGTCTATGGACATATTGAGTGTTTATCTCACTTTCTTCTTTTTGGAATTTAGTAGGGTAGCCTCTGTCTCGAAAACGAGACCACATTTCCTGATTTTTTTATTTGTAGAATTACAAGGAAAAGAAATGCACGAAAGCAAACATACAGAAAAATGGCTTCAAAAGGGCGAGCAATTTCGGTAACAAGCAATCCAAGTAAACAATCAAAAGCAAACCAAGCGTGATGCAACAGACTCCACCAGCAAGAGGCGTACAGAAAAGCAAAAATTGTCCACAGAACCTGAAAAAAAGAGTCTTAGTAAAAATAGGTACCGAAAACTCTTAAGCAAAGAAAAATAGAATAAAATGGGGGGGGGGGGTAGGAGAAAAACGTATCTCAGCCCGGTTGTACCTCCAATTGCTTGGGGGAAAGACCTGCCGCTGCCAGATCAGTCCAGGCCAAAGCAAAAGTGAGTGTATAGGGGATATTGGCATGTGTTACCACAAGAGAGCCCGCCAGGCCCCATTGGTAGCGAATCCCCTGTCGACGAAGAACAGTCGTCACTTCCCGAAATCGACGACGGGCCAGCAAAGTCAAGAACGGGAGGTCATGGTATAATGTCAAAGTGGAGCCTTCAAATGACACAGGGTCCGGTGCGCCAGGGGTGGTCATAATTTGCACTTTGCTGGTCACGTCGCGAAAAACCACAACGACATCCTTAGGAGCTCCCTTGGGCGACACTGCGGGTCTCCTGACCCGGAACACTGATCCAATTAAAATCAGGCGTCTCAGGCGGTAAATTAACAATATGGAGAACCAAAAAGCGATTCACGGAAGGCATTAACTCCGACGTTAGAGTCAGGAATGCCCCTGACCTAATATTCCCGCAGCGGTGTCTCATTTCTAGCGTCTCTACAGAGCGGGTCAGGATATCAACTTGAGCGCGGAGGGAATCGACCTGGGCCAGATAGGGGAGTTTTTTCCGTCACCACCTCGGCATTCTTCGTCTGCAAGTCAGTCACCTGCACCCGAAAACTACCTCAACTTCTGCTCGAATCGCAGCCACCTCCGGTCTCCACATCTCCCAGATTTCTTCTAAAATCCGACGAAGATCGCCCTTCGTAGAGGGGAGATGATAATCTTCCCCCCGAATCGGAGGTGCAGCAGAGCCTCCAGTCGATCCGGTCGATTCCATCTCAGCTCTCGATGTCCGAGGTCTCCGCCTAGAACCGTGCTGTCGATCTGGAGCTTCACCGCTTCCGGAGGGCAACAGGTCCCCAGTCGAGTCATCTGCCGAAAAGTCTGGAGCGACCACTGCTGTCACTGGGGCCTTAACTAAAGCAGCCTTGCATTTTTTTCTGTGCACGTTTTTTTGCCGCAGCAGAGAGACCTCGCGTCTGGGATTGAGGAGTTTGCCACGACGACCCAGTGCCTTCACTAAAAGGGACCATGAGCAGGCGTCATCCCCTGACGACCCATAGCCCAGCACCAGGGATGAAGAGGCCAACACACTCCCGAACCTACCCGACAGATTCCTGGATATCTGACGCGGACCACCCTTCTGGGGAGGACCTTTTAGGCATGGTCTGTCACTGCTCGATGCAGAGATATTCTTCATTTGGGAAAATTCGCTAGGCCACCCTGAGGCTTCCAAAATGGCCGCTGTGACAAGGCCCGAATCCCTCTCAGGGTTAAAAATCAGCCCCCAAGCATGTGGATCGCGGTCTGGTAAAGTTCCTTGGTCCCTTCAGAGCATCGGAGGTCCACCGGAAAGCTGTGCGATCAGCAATAAAGCGGCTTAATAGCTGTCACTGTACCGGAGCTCTTCAAAATGCGACCGCTGCTAGCTCCGCCCCCACATTTCCTGAATTTGCATATGTGCCCGTTTCAGGTCGGAATTAATCCTCAAAACTCAAAAACTGTATAGGGTAATGACCGTTTGAGATGGGTAGGGTGCAAACTATTCATATGGAGTATAGTATTATGTTCTGTGGATTTCTGGAGAAGTGTATATTCAATGTGATCACCCATATGAAATATCCGTAAATCCAAAAAGTCGACCGAATCTACACTAATCTCCGCAGTAATTTTGATAGGCGAGTCCAGGTTATTAATTTGTTCAACCAACAGTTCTGCTCCCTGTATTGTATCAGTTAAGAGGAGGAATATGTCATCAATAAATCTTTTATAAGTTAGAATCTTCGATCCATATTTTGCAATGATTTCCTGTTGTTCAAACCAATACATGAAAGCATTGGCATACATGGGAGCGACGGCCGCACCGTGGAAGTACCGGTTACTTGTTGGTACCACTGGGTTTCAAAATGAAAATAATTACATGTTAATACTACCTCCAATAGTTCCAGGACAAACTCCACTGGTGGTACCTGGTAAACTGTTGATTGTACCAATGTTTGGCGCATAGCTTCAATACCCATGTCAGCTGGAATGACAGTATATAAACTCTTGACATCACAGGTCATGAATAACACCGAAGTCTGAGGATTAGGGGTTTTAAATCCGCCATCAATTGTGGGGTGTCTTTCAGGCAGGTGTCTAATTTCATCACAGACGCCTTGAAGAGAAAATCCAACCACTTAGAGAGTGGCTCTAATAATCCACCACAAGTGGAAACAATGGGACGACCTGGAGGAGGTGTGGCATTTTTAGTAGAGTATATAAAACCGGTGTCCTCGGATTAATAGGTAGAAGGAAATTATATAGGTCTTGCGTGATACACATCATTCTCAACCCTCTCAAGAGGATTGAGTTAAATTCTTATTTCTAATGGATACCGTTTGATCTTCAATTTCCAATAGGTTCGTGCATCCTGTAATTGACCCAAAATTAAAATTTTTCTAATCGCCGTAGTTCATAAATTACCACCACTCTACCTTTGTCCGCAGGTCTTATTACAATATTTTTATCCTCTGCCAGAGATTTTATTGCCATGCAATCCATTCTACTCGTGTTCGTATGGAACCTCTTCTTTTCTTGGGACAATGTTAGTTGTATATCCTCCGCGGGACGGCGTCAGTTCAGCGATGGGTGGGGAAGGCACAATCAATTGGTGAGTATGTTATTGAAATGTCCTATTTGTTTTAATGTATCCTGATGAAAGTTAGGGATGAGCCGAACACCCGAGTTCGGTTCAAAATTCGAACTCAATGCAAGTCAATGGGACTCAAAATTCGATTTTTAGAGTGCTCTCCAAGAGGGCATATATGCTAGATATTTGCCATAAAAGGTGTATGGGGGTCCGGGTAGTGCCCTGGGGGACAGGAAACCAGGACAAAAAGTTTTAAAAAGACGTTTTTAACCCCTTCACTGCTGACGACGTGTGGGACACGTCCTCAGTTACTCCCGCTACACGTCTTCATGCCACACGTCTTCAGCTTTGCGGGACCCCCAGCGGAGATACACCTCTGTCCGGGGTCCCGCGGCGTTCTGACTTCAGCGTCGTCAGACACCGTGAGATGCCGATGGGGCTGTGTATAGAGATGCCGATGGGGCTGTGTATAGAGATGCCGATGGGGCTGTGTATAGAGATGCCGATGGGGCTGTGTATAGAGATGCCGTGAGGCTGTGTATAGAGATGCCGTGAGGCTGTGTATAGAGATGCCGTGAGGCTTGTGGTAATTCCACTAAAGTGATAAAATAAAGCACTAAGGTTCGTCTACAATGAGAGTATTTATACAGAGGTAACCACACAGAGATAAACAATATAGAAATCACACAGACCCAGAATTATCTAAACATAGAGCCACTCTAAAATATATATATATATTATATGGAGATTATATCTCCATAAATGTAAATAAAAACAATTACCAATCCCAAATTAATGAACAGTGATCCCCTTTCTAACTAAACCCAATATCCTAAACTAAACCTCAACCCAATATCCCAGATCTCACCAACACGTCTGTCCTCTAGGCCCAAATCCACAGGTCTCTCAATGGCCCCTGGAGCTGCAGTCTGTTCACCACCAAGGCAGAAGGAGAAAAGAGGGAAGATCCTGTTTGCTTCTAGGCCGTGTATAGAGATGCCGATGGGGCCGTGTATAGAGATGCCGTGTATAGAGATGCTGATGGGGTTGTGTATAGAGATGCTATGGGGTTGTGTATAGAGATGCTGTGAAGCTGTGTATAGAGATGCTGATGGGGTTGTGTATAGAGATGCTGATGGGGTTGTGTATAGACATGCTGATGGGGTTGTGTATAGAGATGCTGTGAAGCTGTGTATAGAGATGCTGATGGGGTTGTGTATAGAGATGCTGATGGGGTTGTGTATAGAGATGCTGATGGGGTTGTGTATAGAGACATAGAAAAATGTCGGCAGATAAGAACCTTTCGGCCAATCTAGTCTGCCCAATTACATGGATAATTTACCTGGATTTATCTTTTGTTTAGGATAGCCTTATGCCTATCCCATGCCTGCTTAAATTCAATTACTGTTTTGGCCTCTACCACTTCAACTGGAAGGCTGTTCCATGTATCCACCACCCTCTCAGTAAAATAATGCTTCCTGATGTTACGTTTAAACCTTTGCCCCTCTAATCTAAGACTATGTCCTCTTGTTTTGCTACTTTGTTTCCTTTTAAATATACTCCCTTCCTCTACCTTGTGGATTCCCTTTACGTATTTAAATGTTTCTATCATATCTCCTCTGTCTCATCTTTTTTCCAAGCTCTACATGTTAAGATCATTAAGCCTTTCCTGGTAACTTTTCTCCTTCAAGCCGTACACCATTTTAGTAGCCCTTCTCTGAACTCTCTCTAAGATGTCTATATCCTTCTGGAGATACGGTCTCCAGTACTGCACACAGTACTCCAAGTGAGGTCTCACCAGTGCTCTGTACAGTGGCATGAGCACTTCCCTTTTCCTACTGCTAATACCTCTCCCTACACAACCAAGCATTCTGCTAGCATTTCCTGCTGCTCTATTACATTGACTACTTACCCTTAGATCCTCTGGAATAATAACCCCTAAATCCCTTTCCTCAGATGTTGAGGTTAGGACTGTATCAAATATTCTATATTCAGCCCTTGGGTTTTTACATCCCAGGTGCATTATCTTGCACTTATCCACATTAAAACGCAATTGCCACAACTCCGACCATTTTTTTAGTTTACCTAAATCATTTGTCATTTGGCTGATCCCTCCAGGAACGTCAACCCTGTTGCAAATCTTTGTGTCATCAGCAAAAAGACATACTTTTCCATTAATACCTTCTGCAATATCACTAATAAAAATATTAAAGCGAATGGGTCCAAGTACTGACCCCTGAGGTACCCCACTGGTATAGAGATGCTGATGGGGTTGTGTATAGAGCTGCTGATGGGGTTGTGTATAGAGATGCTGATGGGGATGTGTATAGAGATGCTGATGGGGTTGTGTATAGAGATGCTGATGGGGTTGTGTATAGAGATGCTGATGGGGCTGTGTATAGAGATGCTGATGGGGCTGTGTATAGAGATGCTGATGGGGCTGTGTATAGAGATGCTGATGGGGTTGTGTATAGAGATGCTGATGGGGCTGTGTATAGAGATGCTGATGGGGCTGTGTATAGAGATGCTGATGGGGCTGTGTATAGAGATGCCTTGCGGCACCGAAGTGCAGCCTAGCTCCGGTGGGGGCCGCCATCTTGGATGGTGGCTCCACCCCCAGGTCTCCCCCCCCCTCACTGCCTGATGTCCTCACGCATAGCGTGATGACATCAGATAGCCGGGGAACCCCTAGCTGCCCGGAATCCCCTGGTGGAGATATCGGGGTTAAAATAAACCCCCTATCTCCAGAACCGTGGCAGCTAGGGGGTCATGGAGGGTTTCAATCGAAAGGCCTGAGCATGGCCTTTCGAATGATACCCAACATGACCAGGTATAAAGTAAAAATAATAAAAATTTTGTGTGTTATTTTTTTTTTTTTTTTTTTTTTAATTCTTTATTTAAGATTATGCACATCACAAATAAATGCAGTAAGGTAAGAGCCACACAGGACCACAGCTAGACTATATTTTGCGAGAAAACAGGCCATTGAATAAGTACAGGGTAGGCAGGCAAGTACAACCAACATAAACATGGTAACAAAAGTTGGAAGCGATCGCAGGGCATAACAAAGGGAAGGGAGTCAAGAAAGGCTAAGTAAAGGGGAGAGAAGAAATGGAATAGAGAGGGGAGGGAGAAGAAAAGAAAAAATAAATAAATAAATAAATAAATAAATTCTCCGGCAAGACAGAGAAGATGGGAAAGGCAGCCCATATCAAAAAGTGGTGCTCAGCAGCGCGCCTCAGAGACCTCACTGGGAAACAGAGGGCCACAGAGGGAACCACAGGGCAAAGGTCACTGAGGGGCCAAGAGGACAGTGAGAGCCTAGGTGACCGCCCTATGGCTCACCCTCAGTAAAACCATACCTCCAACCCCAAAAAAAAAAAAAAAAAAAAAAAAAAAGGATAATATAAATAATAAAAAGGGGGGAGAGGGAAGAAAAAGTGGGTAGGAGAGAGTGGGTTGAAAGAAAGGAAGGAAGGGGAGCATGGAGTCATCAAGTAGCAGAGCTGATTATAGCGAAGGACGGAGAGCGACCAGCGTCGATCTCGGCTGTGTGGGAGTGGAGGGTAGTCGTGTCTCAGAGGCTAGTCTGGGTCATAGGGTTGCACGACCGACGGTGACCGCGACTGTTCCCCGTCAACAGTGTCCAACGGCGCGGTAGACCCAAGGCCGACAGGTGTGTCCGGGCCTCCTCCAAAGTCGAGGCCACAAGAACCTCAGCGCCCTGATGGATGAGTAAGGATCCCGACACACCCCAACGATAACGGACCTCATGGGCTCGGAGAGTGGCCGTAATCTGTCCATATTGTCTCCGGGCTGCTAGGGCCAGAAATGGTAGGTCGCGGAAGACCGTAATGTCCAGTCCCTCAAATCGAAGCGGAGGAGCACGGATTGTCGCCCCCAGAAAGCGTTCTCGCACAACGACATCTCCCAACACCACGATAACGTCCTTCGTGGCGGTCTGAGGGGCCGCCGCCGCCTTGCGGACCCTGATCGCAGATAGCACTGGGTCCGGGGCACCTTCAGGGAGGGAAAGGACGGCCTTTATCATCCGGTTGGCCAGTAGCAGTAGGTCAGAGGCAGGGAAAGCGTCCGGGATACCCCTCAGCTTTAGGTTCCGCCGGCGATGTCGAGCCTCCATGGCCAACAGTGCAGACTGCAGACCGGCAACTTGGGTATGGAGTGCACTAACTTGTGAAGAGGCCTCATCTTGCGTCGCCGCCAAGGTGCAGGTCCGGGCATCAAGCTCCACCACCTCCTCGCGGAGGGAGGAGAGATCGGAACGCACCTCCGCAATCTCCGTAGCCCACGAGGCGCGGGCGTCAGCCAGAAGGGCTCGAATGTCCCGCTTCGTCGCTGGGAGGTCCTCCGAGTTCTGCAGGGTAAGATGTGCTGCTCGCGGGGAGACATCAGGGCCCACCTCGCAGGACACAACCTCCACCGGGGGTCGGAGCAGAGTACTCGCGTCCCTCGGGCCCGCAAGCGCGACCCGAATGTCCGGTAGACCAGGGCACTCCACTGCTCCGGACTTCTTATCTCGTTTGCCCATTGCTGGGGGTGCGCAGTGATTGCGGAGAATGAAGGAGCACAAGGTAACAAAATGGCGATCTGCGTCTCTCCACACTAGGCCCGAAACTAGTAGCTCGGTCAGGGCGAACGTGTGAAAGTCCCTCGGCAAAAATTATGTGTCACCCGGTACCGGGCAGGTCGCAGTATGAAAAGCAGGCAGGGGTAGTCAGGAAGCAGCGTGAAAAATTAAATATCAAAGTAATTCAGCAGGAGCTGCTCAGGCATGCGACTGCTCTCTTCAGGCACCAAGCCACGCCCCTTGTGTGTTATTTTTATTAATGAAGCAATATTGTTCACATTTCAATTATAATGTGAACAATGATGCTGCACTAATGATTTTTTTCTATGGGGTGCGTTTGCTATAAATCACGTAATTCCCCCCACAAAATGTAACAAGTCCCCATTTCTAATTTTTGTACAAGCGCACCCCATAGAAAACATAACCGTAAACGCTCATGTGCTAAAATGTGAAAAAAAACACTTTACACACTGCAGATGATTAAAAATTCAATTTTTATTTCATTTTTTTGTCATAATATACAGGCAGGACAGAACGTATATATAAAAATGATATTATGAATCTGCGGAGTCTGCCAGAAAGAACGATATCTAATATGTCTGGGTCATTTAATAAAATGTGGCTTCAAATCGCATTTAAACATGATGAGCGAAAGCGGTAAAAATGAGCTAAGGGGTTAAAACAGCATATCAGAGGAAGATTTAGTAGCGAAATGAACACTTCTCAGAAGCACAGGTGTTTGATACATGTTCAGATCAGGAGACACCACACCCTCAGTCTCTAACAATGTATCAAATTCATCAGACCAGACTAATTAAAAGCACAACACTAATTAACACCTGTTGTTTACGCCGTTTGAAAACACAGGTCATTTAGAGGTGAGAATCTTTGCACCTAGACATTAGTTTTTAATTCAATATCTAATAAACCGTTGCTTATAATATTCTGCAGTAAAGAGCCTTTATTTCTAGATTTTTTAGTATTTAAGCATTTTTTATACTTTTTTCAAAAAATTTATTTTATTTTTTTTCTCCGAACCAAACACGTCAAAAAGGTCAAAGTTCGCATCGAATTCCGAACTGATCAAACCGAACAGCTCATCCCTAATGAAAGTCTGTGGATAGCGGACTGAAACGTCGATTTTTATACAATAAATTTTTCAACGCATGACCAGGTGTGCTGCCATCACTACTTTCGTAGGTGGAATAATAAAATTATATATATATATATTTCACACACACACACAGTGGAGGGCAAAAAAAATAAAAAGATTAAAAGCCTCCACACGTGGGCGTGGCCGGCTGCTGAAGAGAGGATGCGTGTCTCTGTTGCGCCGACCTGTCTCTCTCAACCCACTTATTATTGTACCACAGGACCCCGGAGCGGCTCGCCCTCGGAGCCAAGATGTCCGGGGCCTGTTCTGTCCCCCCCCCCCGACCAGAGAGCTGATATGCGGCTGGCATGTGGTGCCAATGGCCATCTTGAGGGCTACCTCCAGGCTGCATGATGGCCTGGGAGCTGGAGAACCTAATACTCATTGCGGTGCCTTTGCTGACCATCACCCCAGCTTACCTGGTGGAGGGAGCGGATGGAGTGGCGGTCGGGTGCCCCGTCGCTTCCTTCGCTATTCGGCTTGGAAGCAGCGTTCCTGAAACTCGAAGGTCTACGGTTGGAGGAGGATAAGAACCCGTTGACGCGGGGTGCCATGCGGCTCTTCACGGCGGCCATGAGGAGCTGCAGGTACCCTAAGCGATGCTGCACCTGAAGGGAACCGGGTGGCGAGAATGTGGAGGAGTCTGCAGATCCGCGGTCAGGGGTGTCCCTACCTCCCGGATCTGTGGTTGCTGAGCTGCTCCCGGAGACTGAATGCGACGCTGCTCCTGGCGATCTGGAGTCCCTTCCTTCCAGATGACATTACTGCCCTACTGTGGAGATTGAGGGAGCTGCGGACCCAGGGCTCGAGTCCTGCGGGAAAGGCGTTCCCACACTTCTCCCACAGCGGGAACTCAAGGCTGTGGCCTGAGCCCGACAAAGTATAGCTGGCACCTGGCTGGCCACACAGCATGCTGCCTCGCACGGCAACTGTCCTCTGAAGGAGACAGGGTAATCTTGTCGCCCTGATCACCTTAACCGGACAGTTTGCCATCTGCCGGGTGCCCGTGTTAGGCATGTGGTTGAAAGATTATTGGGAGGGGCTGGAGATGACCCAGCTGTCATGGTCCATATTGGTACCAATGACAAAGTAAGAGGTAGATGGAAGGACCTGAAGAAGGAGTTCAGGGAATTAGGAAGTAAACTGAAGAGGTCCTCAAAAGGTAGTATTTTCTGAGATACTACCTGTGCCACGCACTATAGTGAAAAGGCAGCGAGAGATCAGGGAGGTCAATGTGTGGCTTAAATCTTGGTGCAGGAAGGAGAGCTTTGTGTTTTTAGAGCATTGGGCTCATTTTGCACTGGGGTACAATCTGTATAGGTCGTGATGGATTGCACCGGAGTGGAAGAGGGGACAGGATGGTTAAAAGGTTGGAGGAGACTTTAAACTAGTGGAAGGAGGGATGTGGAAGGAGGGATATGGAAACTTACAAAATGGAGGCAGAACAGATAGGGGGGGGTGGAGCCGGGGAGGATGGGTAATGTCAGAACAGTGGAGGCATGCAATGTAAAGTCGCATTCAGCATGTGTAGCTAGAGACAACATTAAATGTATGCTTGCTAATGCAAGGAGCCTCAATAACAAGATGGGGAACTAGAGGCAATAGCATACACTAAGCAATACGACATAATAGGAATAACAGAAACGGGTGGGATGAAACACATGACTGGGCTTTAAAGTTAAATGGTTATGCATGGTTTAGAAGGGATAGGAAACAAGAAAGGGGATGGAGCACGTTTGTATGTAAAGCAGGATTTAAAGCCAAATATTACACACCTGGAAAGTGATCAGGGAAATGTGGAATCCTTATGGGTAAATATTTCTTTGGGGAATAAACAGGGAGGTCAACTATTGGTTGGCATATACTATAAACCACCTAATATAGATGAAGAGGAAGAACAACGGTTAGAGCAAAATAGGAAGGCTGCACATCGTGGTAGCACTTTATTGGAGATTTTAATTACCCGGACAGTAATTGGGATAGTAGGACTAGTAACTCAGCAAAGGGAATCCGGTTTCTGAACCTTTGAAATTATACCTTCATGACACAACTGGTAGAAACACCAACTAGAGAGGATAACTGTTTGGCTCTGGTTATAACAAATAATGTGGATCTTTTCTCAAATATTCATGTAAGGAAACAGTGACCATAATATGGTGTCTTTTGAAATAAACTCAAATTTTAAAAAGGCCAATTTTGTTAAAATAAAGGAAGCGCTCAAGGTCATTGACTGGCAGAAACTCTTTCATGGGAAAAACACTGAGGATAAGTGGAATATCTTTAAACTAACACTAGAAAAATACACGTCACAATATATTCCACTGGGTAATAAATATGAAAGAAACAGACTGAAACCAATGTGGCTTAGCAGGAAGATAACCAAGGAAATGAAAAATAAAAAAGGCATTTAAAGCTTTTAAATCTGAGGCATCCTATAAAGCATATAGGGCAGCCAATAAAGCATGTAAAAAAGCGATTAGATGGGCTAAACTAGAAAATGAAAAAGAAATAGCCAAAGAGAGCAAGACCAACCCTAAAAGATTCTTTAGGTACATAAATTCTAAAAAAAACAAGAGTGAGAATGTAGGTTCACTAAAATCTGAGTCAGGGGTATTGCTAACTGAAGATCAAGATAAAAAAGGCAGAAAATTTGAATGATAAATACTGAAAAAACGTAATCAAAGAGAAACCTATAACAGGAGACCTGCAATTCATTAATAAAAACGTACTAATACAAAGTGACTGGTTGATTCAGGACAACGTTTTGCAGCAATTAAACAATGTGAATAAAGCCCCAGGGCCAGATGGAATTCACCCGCGAGTACTGGGGGAGCTATGTGTTGAAATATGTAAACCTCCGTTCTTAATCTTTCAAGATGCTTTTCTTTCAGGAATCGTACCAGAGGATTGGAGAAAAGCTGACGTGGTCCCTATATTTAGGAAAGGTTTAAAATTTGTGCCTGGGAATTATAGACCTGTGAGCTTAACATCTCTGGCTGGGAAAGTATTTGGGGGGTTACTAAGGGATAATATTGAGGAATTTATTGGGAGGTATAATGTAATTAGCAAAAATCAGCATGGTTTTATGAAACACAGATCATGTCAGACTAACCCAATTATGTTCTATGAGGAAGTAGGTAGAAGTAAAGATGGGGGGGGGGGTCGCAGTGTTTGTGATTTACTTGGATTTTGCCAAAGCTTGCGACACAGTTCAACACAAGAGGTTACTATTTAAAATTAAGAAAAATTGGTCTAGATGAATATACTGGTTCTTGGATAGAAAACTGGCTAAAAGATAGGGTACAGAGAGTGTCATAAATGGTACATTTTCAAGATGGACATCAGTGGTAAGTGGTGTCCCTCAGGGGGTCTGTTATAGGACCAATTCTATTCAATTTATTTATAAATGCCCTTGAGATAGGCATTGAAAGTCATGCAGTGTTTGTATTACTTTTCCTAGTCTTGTGTAATCTGCAATGTGAGCAGGATGTTACTTCGCTGCAGAGGGATTTAGATAGATGAAAGTTAATGTAGATAAATGCAAAGTTATGCACTTTGGAGTGAAGAACACACAAGCAACTTATACCCTAAATGGTACGGAGTTAGGGAAATCCAAGCAGAAGGATTTGGGGATAATAGACTTCAAACTAAGTAACAATGTGCAATGTCAAACAGCAGCTGACAAGGCCAGCAAGGTATTGGCATGCATTAAAAGGGGAGTTCACTCTTGGGATGAAACCATTGATTTATACAGAGGCAAAATTATGTTAAGTCCACACCTTGAATATGCCGTGCAACTTTGGGCACCTGTCTTAAAGAATATTATGCTAGAAAAAGTGCAGAGACGGGCAACTAAATTAATAAGGGGAATAGAAGGTTTAAGTTATGAGGAAAGACTAACAAGCTTAAAACCGGTTTAGTTTAGGGAAACTGCACCTTAGAGGGGATCTGATAACCTTATATAAATATATACGGGCGATTAGAAACCATTGTCTGGAAACCTATTCATTAACAGGACTATACACAGGACACAAGGTCACCCATTTATTTATTTTATTTATAAAGGATTTTACCAGGAAGGATACATTGAGATTTCTCTCGTTTTCAAGTATGTCCTGGGTTGAAGAACATGGTTACAGAAATACAAAAGTAGTAAAATGCAAGAAATTAACACAAAACAAATCTACAGATTAACAGAAAATAAATATGTAGGAAATATAGTCACTATGTTACATGTTTACAGGTGCATTCCTTATTGAGATATGTTAATATGGAGCTCTTAAGGGACTTTAGACTGGGGGAAGATTTGATGGCGTCTGGGAGGTTATTCCATAATTGTGGTGCTCTGTAGGAAAATGAGGATCGAGCCACTTGCTTTTTGTATTGTGGTATTGCAAGTAAGGTGCTGGTCCTGGATTGGAGGTTATAGGATGAGGGAACTGCTGAGGGAAGCAGCCTATTCAGGTAGGGTGGTAGCTTCCCAGAAAAGCTCTTAAACACCAGGTTGGAAAGGTGAAGGGTGCGTCTAGATTCCAGCGACAGCCAGTTTAGTTCTTTTAACATGTCACAATGGTGAGTCATGTAGTTACATTGTAGCACAAAGCGACAGAATGAGTTATACAATGTAGTAAGTGTCTGAAGGTGCGTTTGTGGGGCAGCTGCATACACTACATCTCCGTATTCAATAGCCAGCATAAGCATTTGTTGTACAATTTGCTTTCTTACCGCAGGGCTCAGGCAGGATTTGTTTACCCCAGGGCACCTAGTTTGGGGTAAATTTTAGAAAGTTTTTCAATGTGGGGACCAAAGGATAGATTAGGGTCCAACCACATACCTAGATATTTGAGAGAAGTGACTGGTCAACGTGCCATTTGATTTTGTCCTGACACATAGATGGGGATTTTGCAATTTGTGTAGTTTAGGTGCTGTTCCAAAGAGCATTGTAACGGTTTTGTCAGCATTTAGAAAAAGTTTGTTATCTTTGATCCACTTTTCTACCTCTGTGAATTGGTCTTGCAGCACAACCTCCAGCTGTAGGAGATCTGGTTTGCTGGTATAGATTACAGTGTCGTCTACGTACATTTGTACAGTTGAGGCTTTGCAGACGTTGGGCAGATCATTTATGAATATTGTGAATAGCAGGGGGCCCGAGTATCGAGCCTTGGGGTACACCGCACGTGACTGGGAGGGAAGTGCTGTCAGAAAGGGACACATATTGCTACCGATCAGACATATATGATTGAAACCAGGTTAGCATGCGATCACCAATACCAGAGTTTTTGTAATAAGATGCCATGGTCTACGGTGTCAAAGGCCTTGGCAAAATCAAGGAAGATGGCTCCAGTTAGGTTTCCTTGTTCCATGCCAGCCTGGATAGCATTGGAAACTTTTAAAAGGGCAGTTGTGGTTGAAGGATTTGGACGGAAGCCGGATTGATCTGGGGTTAAATCGTTCCAATACTGATAGTAATCGCGGAATTGAGTGTAAACACATTTTTCCAGGATTTGACATTACAGGAAGCAATGATATTGGACGGTAGTTGGATACCAACCAACTTTAGACTGGACGAAAGGAAAGCTTAAAGCATAGGCAAGGTTATTTTACGGATAGAACAATAAAGCTGTGGAATTCTCTGCCTGTTGAGGTGGGTCAGAGACTGTACACCCTTTTAAAAAACAACTGGATGACTTCCTGCAGACAAAGAATATTAAGGGTCATAATATTTAATATGTGGGTAAGCTTCTTGATTCAAGTAGAAGTCTGATCTCCATTCTGGGGGTCAAGAAGGATTTTTTTCCCAGTGTGTTGCATATTGGCGAGCATTTCAGACGGTTTTTTGCCTTCTTTTGGATCAACAGCAGTAGGTGATGTGCGAGAGGCTGAACCCGATAGTTAAAGAAGCTGAAAAAATACATGCGTCTATCAGGGTTATTCAGAGTGCGGTAAAAAGCAGGAGAATGGAAAATTCTAGATCAAAATAGCCAATTTGGAAAGTGAGCTAAATGGGAGAATTTTTCTGGTTTGGCCATTTTGACTTAGAATTTAATTCCCCAGTCATTCTCCTGCTTTTCCGCTCTCTGAATAACTCTGTATGTATAATATTGCAAACATATACAGGGCTATTCAGAGGTGAAAATCTTGAGAATTGCCAGGAGAATGAACAATCTAGACCAAATAGCCAATTTAGAAAGGGAGATAAAAATGGGAGAATGTTTCTGGTTTGACCATTTTGACCTAGAATTTTCAATTCTCCAGTCATTCAAGGTTTTCACTTCTCAGAATAATGAAGTCAATATGCAATACACTCCCGCATTCCTGCGCCTAAATGAGGCTTGCGGGTCGTTTGGTCCTTCTGGATGTTCAGAAATCTCCACCACACTGTCATTTCTTTTTAGGAAAAAAAAAAAAGACAGGCCAGTAGTGCAATAATTGATAGAGATCGCCCACTTACGTGGTTAGGAGCCCGACCTGGCGCTCTATGTGCGCCTAGGAGGTTGTTTTGGCAAGTACAACTCACGAAAAAAAAAAAAACAACAAATGGAATTCCTCAATGGATTTATTGATAAACCACCTTTATAAAAAGCTTTTGAAAAGATACGTGTCAGATTATTAAATCTGCTAGTTTATAGAAAGGTTCAATCTGTCAGATTGAACTCTGACAAGATTTGTTTAACCACTTCAATGCGGAGGACGCGCTCAGCGCGTCCTCCGCATTACTGCTGGTATGCGGAGGACGCGCTGAGCGCGTCCTCCCATTGGGGTCAGCGTTCGGCCGATCGCTGGCCCCCCCTGTGCGGGCTGACATCCTCGATGTCAGCCCAGCATCCGGGACCGCAGCCGCTGAAATTAGGTGTCATCGCGGCAGCGCGATGACACCTAATTCAGGCGCCCCCCCCCGCATATGTGGAGGAGGCGCCTGAAAGGGAGGGGGGGGAGGTCCTTCGGACCTCTCTCCCTCCCGATCGGCGGCGTTGCGGGGGTTAACCCAGGCACCATTTGGAAGGGCACAGCCTGCCCTTCCAAATGGTGCCTGGCATTAACCCCTGGGGAGCTGGATCGCGAATCGGCGCTGAAAAGCGCCGGTTTGCGATCCTTTCCCGGAGCTGGCCGACATCTTGGATGTCGGCCAAGCCTCCGGGAACTCCCCCTGAGGACTGGCGTCATCGTGCGTAGCACGATGACGCCAGTCCTAGAGTTAACCCCTAACTGCCACCAACGGTGGAGATAGGGAGTTCATTGGAACTCCCTATCTCCCGATCCGTGGCAGCTAGGGGTTAACGTTTGGTATGGTTGGATCGGCCAGAGCATGGCCGTTCCAACGATACCAAACACTACTGTGAAAAAGTTTGTAAAAAAAAAAAAAGAAAAAGAAAAAGAAAAATAAAAAAAAGAAAAAAAAATTATAAAAAAAAAAATAAACACTTTTTTTTCTTTTTTTTGGTTTGTTAATGCAGCAATATTGTTCCCATTTCAATTATAATGTGAACAATGATGCTGCACTAACGATTTTTGTATGCGGTGCGTTTGTTAAAAATCGCGTAATTTTCCCCAAAAAAAAATGTAACGAGACCCCATCTCTAATTTTTTTAACAAGCGCACCCCATACAAAATATAACCGCAATTGCTCGCATGTTAAAATGTGAAAAAAACCACTTTACACGTTGTAAATTATTGAAAATACATATTTTATTGCATTTTTTGTTATAATATACAGACAGGTCATGACGTATACATATAATAATGACATATTATGAATCTACCGAGTCTGACGGAAAGAACGATATATAATATGTCTGGGTAATATACTAAAATAAGCCTTCAAAACACGTTTAAACATGATGAGCAAAACCGGTAAAAATGACCTCAGCACAGAGGTGTGAAAAGCCTCAGCAGCGAAAGGGTTAAATATGGAGAGCACAAAAGTATCATTATGATCACAACACACATCCATATGCTGCAATTACCAGCTCACGCACTCAAAGCAAAGCCCTGCCCTAGTAAGTCGCATTACAGCCAAGAGTTCGAGAGAAGCCACACCCCAAGCTACTGAGCACTCAACCTTTTAATTGCCTGCTGTACAGCTCTGCACGAGGCAAGAGATTAATGCGACCCACCAATTGCAAGCATCTAGGCTTGGGTTAGACGAGCACACCATGTACGCCCATAGGGAGGTGCCACTTGGTGTCCATCGCAGCGTTGTGACACTTCAACGGGGCTGGCCACATGCTGTAGCATGAGCTACAAAAGATGTGCGCCAAGCCTCCCCGTTGAAACGCTACAACGCACTTTCGATGGGGCTACAAAGTGCTATTCTGAGGATTGAGCCTTGCAGCGCTGAGCGCACTAACGGCCCTCAGTGAGGTGGACAGACGGGTGTCAGAGTGGAAGGAATGTCCACTCAGACGTTCCTTCTGCGCTGAAAAATGCTTGTCTCACTTATAAGCATATAAAGGCCGATATTCATATTTCTACATACTGTTGCAAGATCAGATAGGAAAGTATGAAAGGAATAGGTAATTTCACAGAATTACAATAATTTATTCAGAGTTTCCAAATGAATTATAGATTGAAACTAAACATCTGCACAGTGAAAAATTTTGTTTTGGCATGTTCGCATCTCAGAATTTTAAACATTGAAACCTATGGGATTCACCGGTTTAAACCTCTCAAACAAACCACGGAATCAGGGCATTTCAGTGTGCTCTAGATAGATTAATCATTACTACAGTGAAAGATTTAGCAATAAATATAACCCTTTTGCATAAAGCTGACTGCTGGATATAAATTCAATTATGATCCAACACCCATCTCAGAACCCTGAACTTTAGCAAAAGGTTTTAAATTATATCCATTTCTAGGATATAGTCAAGTCCCACACCATCCAAATGCCTCAGTGGCCTGCAGCACCCCTCTTGCTGGCTGCCGAGTGATAGGCAGGCCACTCACGGTTACAGGTCGAGGACATTAGCGGGGTGTGATGTGGCGCCCGCTGAGTTTAAATTCAGACACGAGAGGTGTCCCGATGTGGTTTTCACTCCACTGTGCTTGCTATATTTCTGATTATGTACCAACTTGGCTTTCTATTGTCTCTCTTGGCCGTTTACCCGCTCTGGGTAGTCAGGAATGTCAGGGGGTGAAATGCCACTGGTATTTCTGATGTTCCAAGTTGGTACATAACCCCTTTTGTTTGGCTCACAAGCAATCCTGGTGTCAGATTCGGTTTATGTACTCCTCTGGTTATAGGTAGAGGTACCGAACAGTTGAGGGATCGGAAGTGTAGGATAGTTGTGCTGTGTATGGGACACACCTTGTTGGGGGGTGTTACAGCAAAAGCATTTTAAATGCAGGATTAATTCATTTGAATAAAATGGATCTAATATTATCCATATTACATCTAACTAAAAGCAGAATAAATCTTTATTAAAATCCCTCAAGAAAACCCACTTAAAACAGACCCACATTTATCTTGCAAGCAGAAAAGGCAGTGTCATGCCTATTCCCACCAGGGTGGCTGCAACAACCAGGAGTAACAGCCTAGTTCATGTGTAAAACATAATGTATTATGTATATTTTGTTGTAACACCAGCCAGGTCATTTTTTGCTACTGGTCCTTTCCAGGTGTTGGTTTTTAAACTTCAAGGTGGAAGTATTTGGTGAGGGAATAGAAAAAAAAAATGTTAAAAAAAATTTAGGGATGTGCTGACTAGAGCAGTCTGAGAATAGTCAGTAATTGTAAGACAAAGCAATATAGGAATTGGGAACTGTCCCCTTAAGGGAAAGGTCTTCAGGGAATTGTGGTTTTATGACATGTGATCAGATCTGTGTCTGATTTGTGCTGAGATGCTTTGCATGCTGGTAGGAATAAAGGCTTCTACATCAGGAAGTCATTCCAGGAGAGCTACAGCATGTTCTCTACATGGGAGTGAAATTGTCCTTCTATACGGTGTGAAAAAAGGGAAGAGTATAAATGATCCAGATTAGGAATGCCTGGAAATAAATCTCTGTATATGCCTTTGAGTTGAAGCTGTCGGTTTCTACAAAGACACTGTGGGGACAGAACAAGGGATGTGCATGATTTTTTTTGGGGTGTTTTTGTTTCGGATCATTTGACAGTTTCTCTTTCGTTTCGGTGATTCGGATCAGTTGGTGTCACGGTTCCCACCACGCAGTCCTTAAAGCCCAACACTCCACAGAGCCCAAAAGCTACCAACAGGGTAGCCGTAGAAGAATCCCTAACCGTCTGGTCCTTAGAATTGGCCAGGTATGCTAGACAGAAAGGGTTAATCAAAGACAATGTCGTAATACAAAACCAGGTCAGCAACACCGGGGTAGTCAGACAAGCCAGAATCAGTAATACAGAGTATTGAATAGTCAAATGGAATAGCCGGGTCGCTATCAGTGCAGAAGCATAGTACAAGAAACTAGTCTAGGGCAACGGAAGGCAGAATAGTCAGAAAACAAGCAGAGGTCAATAACAGGTTAAATCACGAGAGAATTCAGGTACAAGGACCTCAGGTATGGATAACCACGATCTGGCACTGCTTAGAAGGAACTGTTGGTTTTTAAAAGACCTTCACCAGACCGCGCCCCCCTCTCAAGCCGCACCTCATGCAGCCACCTCCCTGCCGGTTTCAATTTAAACCGGGTGTTGGTGAGCGAGCAGCATCAGACATGCTGCCCTCAACCACACCAGAAAGGCTGGAAGCCCAACGTTACAGTTGGTTTTTCGCTTTCAGAGTTATTTCGTTTATTGCTTATTTAAGAATGACAAGTAGATTACTACCAATAAAATGCAAGTTTCTTTAATTATTCTTTTAGGAAACCAAAAATGTCACCCAAAAAAATGCATAACTTTTTTTAAAGAAACAAGGCTTTTTAACCCATAGGTTTCAATGCAGCATATGAATCCGCACACTGCCACAGGTACCTGCCAGGTTCTTATGACCCTGAATTGCTCGACTGTTGATTTGTAATGTGTTTTACAGACAATTATTTTTTGTATACGTTGTCATGGAGCTGATGTAACGCTCCATGCTTCAAACCCCAAGAGACTTTATGTTCAATTTATATTGTGTGTTTTTAAATATATATTACATCGTTTGGTTTTAGTTTAAATTAGTTTAGTGTAAAATGGTGTAACTTTAGTTTTAAATATACTTATATTCCTGTAGGTAAATGTGTTTCTGTATAGCCAGTAAACAAGCTTTACTGCTGTGTAATTTATGCAACAGGGCTTTTCCCCTTATCTGGCTGCATATTTGATTCAAGAAGTCTGTGATAGAACAATAGGTTATGCAAATGTTGTGTGAGCTAAAGGCTAAAGAATGTAAAGAGGAAGGGTTATTGTAAATATCTGACAATGTAATTAGCATATTGGTAGGACGAGGTGCGTCATTTATGCAAATTATGACTGTTGGATTTCAGGATAAATGGTGGCGTTTTGTTCATTAAAAAAGGTCAGAACTCTCAGAGACTGAGACAGAGAGAATCCTGTGGGAACATACAGCTCGTCTGGTGTCTCATTCAGGGTACCCACTATACACTCAACCTCAGAAGGCACCGAGCGGCTTTCTGGAAATTCCCAACGGCTCTAGGGCAGAGAGGCAGAAGCAGGCGGGTCAAGCTGCTCAAGGCGCTGAGGATGGCGCTCCCAGTAGCCGGGCTGAACGCAACGGAGGGGTATCTGGAGAGTCAGGACAGATGGAAGAGAACGGTTCCGTCACATACGTCCTGTTCAAGAGTCTATACTTTGTTGACAATATATGTAGGGAATATATTGTTGTATTTTCATATCACACGTTTATGGATAAAACATCCATGCAGGAAACATTGTTGGTGTCAAATTATTGAGTACGTGTGATCGAATGTGATGCCTGTGAGTATGCATATCACTGCAGACCTCAACAGTAGGGGCTCGGCACACCAAGCACATGTCTGGTGACTGGCAACGAGGTCCTGAATGCAGGTGTTTGAGTGTACTTACCGTAATGTGATGACCAGCATCTCCTCTGGTGGTATTGGTGTCCATCGTCATCAGCGGCTCTCATACCTTGGACAACAGCTCGTCAGAAGAGTTGTGGACATACGCTGATAGAGAAGGACCCGGCAAAGTTTTTCAACTGAGTGGCTTGTACAGTGTCGCAAACTGCCCATGGGTGTATCTCCCGGAGTTGATGAGATGAACCCACCACCTTTTCTTCAAATAAAAATAAATAAAAAAAAAAAAAAAAATGTATGCCATTGTAATAAAAAATAAAATCTTTTCCTGCATCCATCTTGAATCAAATTCCACCCTTCAAAATTTTTTATATTCTTTTCCTATTTTTTTTTCCCACTTTCCCTGTTTTTTTTTTCCTTTTTTTCCTGATTGTAGAAAAAAGACCATGAGGTGTCTACTGTAGCTTCTGTCAGTACTTACGTCCGTTGTGCAGATGCAGTGCACTCATTTGACATTAGCCTTAGGGAGGCTTGAGGCGCGATGATGTCATCGGCAGGCACCCACAATAAAAATCAGGCCCTCTATATCCAACCATTCACGCTAGGGAAAAAAAAAAAAAAAATTCCACTGCTGGAAAGGGGAAGAGTCTCCCCTTTTCAGTGGTACATAGCATTTAGTATTTTGCTGCCGGATCGCAATTCAAACCTGGGAGGTGGCTGACATCTTGGAAGTCACCCCCCACCCACTGACATCCTTAGCATACAGGTGAAAGTCGAAAAATTTGAATATCGTGCAAAAGTTCATTTATTTCAGTAATGCAACTTAAAAGGTGAAACTAATACGAGAAAGTTCAAGCCGTGATTTGTCATAATAATTGTGGCTTACAGCTCATGAAAACCCCAAATCCACAATCAGAAAATTAGAAGATTACATGCAAATCAATAAAACAAGGATTGTACATAGAACAATATCGGACCTCTGAAAAGTATAAGCAAGTACTCAGTAATTGCTGCAAAAGGGGCCCAAACCAAGTACTAACTCAATGCGGCATGGCAGCCTGTGGCACTGCTGAGGTGTTATGGAACACCAGGATGCTTCAATAGTGGCCTTCAGCTCTTCTGCATCGTTCGGTCTCATGTCTCTCATCTTTCTCTTGGCAATGCCCCATAGATTCTCTATGGGGGTTCAGGTCAGGCGAGTGTGCTGGCCAATCAAGCACATTAATCCCACTGTCATTGAACCAGGTTTTGGTGCTTTTGGCAGTGTGGGCAGCAGGGGCGGACTGGGCCGGGGGGCAGGGGGACCAGCGTCCCCCCGGCCGAGTTCCGACTGAGCGGTGTTTATTTTTTCCGAACTGCCATAAACTCCTATGCGATTGCGCAGCAGTGTTAGTGCTGGGCCGGCCCCCCACGTGCTGCCAAGCGTGCCGTGCACACGCTGCAGAGGAGGGCGCAGCCGAGGGAGACGTCAGACGGTGGGAGCATTTGCCAAGTGCAGATGTCACAGCCAGCCTGCCAGTGCGAGGAGGGGCCGAGGGAGGCAGACAGTGGGGAAGCCAACCACCCACCCAGGACACAGAGACCCGGCCAGGGCCAGCCCAGAGAGTCTTCAAGACGGTGAGGTGAGTGGTGGCGATCTGGCCTGCTGCTGCTGCTGTGGGGGTGAATAAATTAAAGGGAGGCCCTCTGTCTGTGTGTGTGTGTAGGACTTCACTGGGGGTTAACAAATTGCTGCCCCAGGTGCTCCCTCACACACACAAATCCCCTGGAATCTGCTCCTGCGATCACACCCCCTCTCAGCCCGCAGCCTCACTCCTCTCAGCCCTACTGCTCCACACACACAGGGGCTGTGTCTCCCCAGCTCCTGTGCGCTCATTGCCAGCACTAGCCCTGGCTCCTTCCTCCTGGGTGTCTGGTCCTGCTGCTGCCCCCTGCCTCACCCCGGCTCTGACTCTAACTTTTTTCATTGTTGCTGTGAGATGGGACAGGCCTGAGATCACTCCATGTCACACACTGTGCACAGCACTGTGTGTGATTACCCAGGCTGAGACCCCCCCCCCCCAGCTTTGTAAACACACAGCATTCAGCAGCCCTGCTGTGAATGAGCACTGCTCCCATTGACACACAGCAGCATCTGGAGGAGAAATCTGTTTTTTTTTTCTGCAAACAATACAGAAAACAAGATTTTATTTAATATCCTATTTATTAGAAGGACACAAAATCCAGTATACAAAAACAGACATGTTTTACTGATCTCACCTATACATGTTGCCGTGACCTCACCAGCCACTGACCTCACCGCACATCCATGCAGTAATGTACAGTGTCTTTTTTAAACCTGAAAAGTGATTGGCAGCTTCTCACGTGTGCTGCAGGGACCTTCTGTACAACAGCGCAAAACTAAAAACATTGTTTTCTGTATTTGGGCAAAATTATGTTTGTGTGTGTAATATATATATATATATATATATATATTTAAAAGCCTTCTATAATTATTTTAACCAGTAATAAAATGTTATTTATTACTTAATTTGCTTCCCGTGTATGTTTTTATTTAAATAAGGGCCCGAGTTGCTGCACTATGGCGGGCCTCTGGCTGGTACTTGTCCCCCGGGCTGAAAGTTGCCAGTCAGCCCCGGGTGGGCAGGTGCCAAGTCCTGCTGGAAAATGAAGTCAGTATCCCCATAAAGCTCGTCTGCAGAAGGAAGCATGAAGTGCTCCAAAATCTCCTGGTAGACAGCTGCGTTGACCCTGGACTTAATGAAGCACAGTGGACCAACACCAGTAGATGACATGGGTCCCCAAATCATCAACACAGACTGTGGAAACTTCACACTGGACTTCAAGCATTTTGCAGTGTGTGTAGCTCCATTCTTCCTCCATACTCTGGGTCCTTGGTTACCAAAGGAGATGCAAAAGTTGCTCTCATCAGAAAAGAGGACGCTGGACCACAGAGCAACAGACAAGGTCTGTTTTTCTTTAGCCCAGGTAAGATGCTTCTGACGTGGTTTGTTGTTCAGGAGCGGCTTGACAAGAGGAATACGACATTCAAAGCCCATGTCCAGGATCCGTCTGTGTGGTGTCTCTTGATGCACTGACTCCAGCCCCAGTCCACTCCGTGTGAAAGTCCAACACTTTTGAATGGCCTTTTCCTGACAATCCTCTCCAGGCTGCGGTCATCCCTGCAGCTTGTGCACCTTTTTCTTCCACACTTTTCCCTTCCACATAACTTTCTATTAAATGTGCGTTGATACAGCACTTTGGTTCAGTAGGAATCACAATCCTCTCCATAAGGAGGGAAAGCCTCAAAAGAAGTTGGATGTTCCCAGACAGACCATTTAAAGGCTCAGGAACCCTTTGCAGGTGTTCTGGCTGAATTAGCTGATTAGAGTGGGACACTGAGCCTAGAATATTGCACCTTTTCACAATATTCTAATTTTCTGAGATTGTGGAGTTGAGGTTTTTATGAGCTGTATGCCATAATCACCACAAATCTGACAAATCACAGCTTGAACGATCTTGCTTTGCATGTAATGAGTCTCTTATTAGGCCAAGGTCAGACGAAAGCATTTTTAACGTGCGTTTAACCGCACGAAATCACGGCCGTGCTAGCAGCAAATGACGTCCAATGCCGGGTAACATACGAAGAACGGCCGCACGAAAGTCCGTCCGCGCAACGCAAGTGGCAAACGAACGCATTTTTTCTAGAACGTCAAACCGCTACTAC
Source organism: Leptobrachium leishanense (assembly GCA_009667805.1). Taxonomy (NCBI): domain Eukaryota; kingdom Metazoa; phylum Chordata; class Amphibia; order Anura; family Megophryidae; genus Leptobrachium; species Leptobrachium leishanense. The sequence goes on along the minus strand of CM019073.1, from coordinate 72,348,789 downwards.
TGACGTACAGAGTGCGCTGCGTCGGCATAGCGGCGTGTTTGGGAGACATCAGACGCTGCACACGTCCGGCCAACATAACGTCCAGACGCAAAAAGGGTTTTATTGATGATCCGTACAAAATCACGGACAAAAATGCGCATCGTATGACCGCTATCGCGTATTCCGTGAAAAAAATACGTCCATTCGTTCGAACGCACTTTTTCACGGACAACGTGAAAAATGCGTTAGTCTGACCCTAGCCTTAGTTTCACCTTTATGTGTGAGGAAGTCAGTGGGCCAGTTGACCCTCTAGCTGCCAAGTGGAAATGGGGGGATACAAAGAATCCCCCTATTTCCTGATACTTGGCAGAGGAGGGTCAGGTTTTAGACCCTTTAGATTGGATAGGCCTGAAAAAAAAAAAAAAAAAAAAAAGGGGGGGGGGGTTTACTAAAATAAGACCTAGTCTAGCATTTAAAAATGATGAGCATAAAACTGTCAAAATGAACTCATCGCACAGGTGAAATGGCTCAGCAGTGAAGGGGTTAACAAGCAAAAACATTTAAGAATTGGGCATTTCTACTCTCAGGACAAAAATTTTGAAACTATTTAGCCGGGGTCTTTTTTGGCGGTTGTAGATTTTGGGGATTTTGGCTAGGGACAGATGAGCGCATTTTCTGCGGCCACCGTCAAAATGTACGTCGATGCGTGCGCACGCATTTTTTCACGGAATACGCAATTCTGGACGTATTTCATGACGGTGGGGTAAAAAGAAGTCTAGGGAAATCCGGCTGTTTGAACGTTATGTAGGCCGCACACTAGCAGCGTCTGACGTCTCCTAATAACGCACACACGCTGCCATGCGGCCGCAGCGCACTCTGTACGTCAGTAGCAGCGGTTTCACGTTCTGAGAAAAATGCGTTCATTTGCTGGTTGCGTGGTGTCGGCGCACTTTCGTACGCACGTACTGCGTATATTGGCCGTCATTGGCCGTTATGTGCTGCTACTGCCGCCGTGATTTAGTGCGTCTGCACGCGCGTTCCGACTGCCCCACTCTGACCCTAGCCTAAAGGTCACGTGTGTTGTGTTTCCAGTTTCTTTTATAGTAAATTATACGATATGATGGAAATAATGGCATCTTTAGAAAGTCCATTTAATGGCGGGAAAAACAGTATGTGTGTGGGTTGCAAAAAATGAGGAGTGAAATTTGACCTAAACAAACAGCGCAGAGATGTAAAAAAACCGCCTGATCACTATGGGGTTAAATGCTTTATTTTCAGAATTTTGGATAGGCAATTGGAATAGACAGACATTGAAAGAAAAAAGAAAAAAAAAAAAAGCCTCGCAGGGCCAAAAGTCAACCATGGTGTCAATTAGAAAAAGCGAAGGTCAGAAAGGGACAAAAAAACCCCCAAAAACTCCAGTCTCTAACAGGCGTGGAAAGTCACATGGTACTGCGCTCTGGATCACTTTCAGTACCATGTGACTTTCCGCACCTGTTTAGAGACTGGACCCCGAAACAGGAATTTCCATAATTAAAGGACGCAATCATTAACAGATGGGGGAACTTCCCTACGATCGACTAATCTAAAAAGGAGAAACAAAAGACGGCTATGAGGCCATTACATTCAGTAGCCAGAGGAAGCTGGAAAGATTGAAGACCCAAGGCGAAATGCGTTTGGCATGTAGGTTTTGTTTTATTTGTTTAAATGTTTTGATCAATAAATCCACTGAAGATCTAGATATGGTTTTGAGAGTTATACCTGCTTCAACAACCCCTGGGCGCTATATAGAAAGCCAGGTCGGGCTCCCAACCACATGGGTTAACTACTTGTGTGCACAGGGTTGTACTACTGGCCTATCTCCTTTGAGGAAAATTTGAGTGCCAGTGTGGAGGAGAATCCTGAATTATCCAGAAGGGTTGATGGGTGGCCATACTAAACGACCCACAAGCAATTTCGTGCGAGCCTCATTTAGGCTAAGGAACACGTGAGTGAACTGCGTACTGATTACACACATATATGGTTCTACAATATTATGCTATGTGCATTTCTTTGGGTTATTTTTTGGAGGTCCATATACCATCATTGGGAACATCCCCAGTACCTTCGATATTCAGTTATATAGAAGACTTTATAAAAGTATCTAGTGGATTTTACCTCCAATAAAACAGAGCGCTGTGCCCTGTTTTTTGCATTTGTGGGACTTATACATTGGGATTTACAGTGACCCGTTTATCACTAATTGATCGCCTTGACCACTATCCCAATAGCCGGGTACGTCATGGTCCTTTAAGGCTAGGGACAGATGAGCGCATTTTCTGCGGCCACCGTCAAAATGTACGTCGATGCGTGCGCACGCATTTTTTCACAGAATACGCTTAAGTGGTCAGACGATGCGCAATTCTGGACGTATTTCATGACGATGGGGTAAAAAGAAGTCTAGGGAAATCCGGCTGTTTGAACGTTATGTTGGCCGCACACTAGCAGCGTCTGACATCTCCTAATCACGCACACACGCTGCTATGCGGCCGCAGCGCACTCTGTACGTCAGTACCAGCGGTTTAACGTTCTCGAAAAAATGCGTTCATTTTCCACTTGCGTTGCGCGGCCGGACTTTTGTGCGACCGTACTTCGTATATTGGCTGTCATTGCCCGGCATCTGCTGCTAGTGCGGCCGTGATTATGTGCGCCAGAACGCGCGTTCGCACTGCCTCAGTCTGACCCTAGCCTTACACACCCCCCCACCTCTCCGGCTGGGGTTCCACGTGGGACTGGCTTCCTTGAAGCCAGCCAGACTTAATGGGCCCCAGCCATCACAATGATGTCATTGCTGTGCTTCATGACATCATTTTTCAGGAGCCCCAGTGCTTGCGGGGGGAACCTGAAAGGGGGGGGGGTAAGGTCCACTTGGACCACTCTTCCTCCAAATGGCTGGAGCTAGAAGAAAATCTAAAATAAAATAATAATGATACCATTGGAGAGGGCAGAGTCTGCCCTCTAAACAGTTGGTGCGAATTGCAATCCAGCACCCGGAAGTGGCTGACATCTTGGATGTAAGCCAAGTCTCTAGGTCACCCCCCACCCACTGATGTCATTGCCATAGGTGCAATGATGTCAGTCGGCCAGTTAACCCCCTAGCTGCGAAGTGCATCGTTTGGATCCCCGTATCTCCTGATCCATGGCAGTTAGAGGGTCCGGTTTGGGATCATTGCCTTTCCAATGATACAAAAATAGAAAAAAAGTTTAAAAAGAAATATTAAAAGTGGGGGTATACTAAAATATGTTTAAACAGGATTTGAAGTCCTGAGCATAAAACGGTCAAAATGAGCTCAGCACACATATGTGCTTAAAAAGCAAAAACTGGGCATTTCTAATTTCAGGACAAAATTTCAACTATTAAAGGCTAGGGTCAGACGAACGCATTCTGTGCGGACTGTGCGTCCGTGCACAATGGACGTACTTTCTGACAAGGTAGTGGCCACACGGTCCATTTTTGTGACTTTTTCGGACGGATGTAGATGAAAAATAAAATATAAAAAAACATTTTGTCTTGTCAAAAATGTTGGACGTCAAAAATGCAGTCTGTCGGACTACGTTCCATCACTCACACACAAAGCTATGCGGACGCAGCGCACTCTGTGCATCCGTTCTAGGGGACTTACGTTCTTGCCTAACCTGCGTCCGTTATGCGTCTGCAGTTCCGTGCGGACGTACTTCGTGTGTGGGGCTCCAGTGGTCATAATTATATGCTATAACGGACGTACAAATGTGCGGCAACACGGACGTGATCAGTGCGCTCGGCTGACCCCAGCCTTAGCCGGGGTCTTTTTTGGCGGTTGCAGATTTTGGGATTAAAATCTGAAAAAGTGTGTTTTTTTCCTATAGTAAATTAGAAGATATGGAAATCGTGGTATCTTTAGAAAGTCCATTTAATGACGAGAAAAACGGATAATAATAATAATAATAATAATAAGTGTGGGTTCCATAAACAAGTAAGGAAAATTAGACCTAAACACAAACCGCGCATAAATTTACAAACAGCAGTGGGTACTTTCGGACAGACAAAAATGGTAAAACCTGTTGAACTGAACCACTGAAAACCTGGGCATATTGACAACATTTTGGTGCAGTTCGGTGTCCTGACTAGATTGACCATTACTTCTCTATAGGAAAATATCCTCCCAACTCTGGTTTCCTGGAGTTCCTGCAATATATCCCTGACACTCAAGAGACCATAATGTGCCAGCTCTACAGTAGTGCATCCAGTATCGGTTATGCAGAGGCGCTACGGAACTTGTGTACATTAAAAAGTCCTGTTGCGTAGCACAGTTTGTGGTCCCTACACTACATAAGTATCACTCATAGAAAAGCCTCAGGAACTTCCAGGTTTGGGAGTTCTTGAGCTGAAAAAGGAGGAGCAGCAAGGGACAAAGAAAAAAAAAATATATAAAATTATACACCCTGTTCCAAATTAATTATGCAAATTCTATTTCAGTGTCAAAGATTAAATATTTTGTTTTTCAGTTTAACTCACAGATGGCATTGTCTCAGGGCTCTTTTGATCACTGAAAACAGATTGCCAGGTGAGCCCAATTAAAAAGGAAAAACTACTAAAAAGGAGGATGTTCCACATTAACCACTTGGCTGCTAAGGATGCCCTCCGTGCATCCTGCCAAGTGCACCTCCTGTGCTATGGACGCGCTCAGCACGTCCTAGCACAGGAGGCAGAAATCAGCTGGGATTCCGGACGATTGCTGGCCCCCCCGGTGCGGGCTGACATCTTGGATGCCAGCTCGGGATCCCGGCGGGGCCATTAGATGTCTTTGCAGGGGCGCAATGATATCTAATTCAGGTGCCCCTGCGGAGGAGGCACATGAAAGACCTCTCTCCTAGACATGTGCACAGCACAAAATTTCGTTTTGAACTAATGGATTAGTCCTAAAATGCAATTTATTTAGTTGCTAAAGAAATTCGTTTTCAGTTCTTTAGTATGAAAACTAATTTCATTCATCCGAAAACCAATGGATACAATTACTATTGTAGTGGCTCCTCAGAGGGCTGAGATCGCTGCTTGTTACAGTATCTCTCACGCTCAGCACAATGTGCACCATGTTACATAGTTGGTGCTAACTTAACCAGAGCTGTTGTAAACTTCCCAGAGCCATTATAGCCTATGGAGGTTTTCAGTTTACAACAGCTCTGGTTAAGTTAGCACCAACATTGTAATACTGCCCTGTGTCAGGCAAAGCTGTTACAGTAACTGACTGCTGCTCATCACAGCACTCAGAGTTTCAGTAAAACTAGTAAATAATACTTTTATATATAAGAGGTTGGAACAATATTATTTCCTTGTTTTAGCGAAACTCTGAGCGCTGTCAGTTACTGTAACAGCTGAGCCTGATACATTGTACTGAGAGATAATGTAACAAGCAGTCGATCTCCGTGCTCACAGCCACTGGATTTAAAGGGCTGAAAAAAAGGATCCTCTCTGTATAATGTTTAGAACATCCTCCTGCATTAATTAATACCCCTCTCTGTATAATGTATACAACATCCACCTGCATTAATTAATACCCCTCTTTGTATAATATATAGAACATCCTCCTGAATTAATGTCCCTCTCTGTATAGAACATCCTCCTCAATTTATATATTTCTCTGTATAATGTATATAACATCCTCCTGCATTAATTAATGCCCCTCTCTGTATAGAACATCCTACTGCATTGGCATGTGGAGGGTGCAAAACTTGCGATGTTGCGCTCTTCATTGCTGGTCTCCTTCACTCAATGTAATATCACAAAAAGGACTGAAACTAAAATGTAGTGCATTTTATTTTAGTTTCTTTCGTTTTTTGTACTGAGCAGTTTCGTTTCTCTTGAGTCATACGAAAACTAAATTATCCCAAAATGCGGACTAAATCGTTTTAGTACTAAAACGAATGCACATGTCTACTCTCTCCCTCCCTATCGCCGGGGGCCAGAAGGTTAAGACAGGCACCTTTTGGAAGGGCACAGCCTGCCCTGCCAAATGGTGGCCGACATTAACCCCTGGGGAGCCGGATCACGATTTGGTGCCGAAAAGCGCCAGATCGTGATCCTCTCACGGAGCTGGCCGACAAAGCTTTTCATGCACGCAGCCAGCTTCCCCAGCCCGCGGATACCGGCAAGCCAGCCCAGCGCTGGCGTCTGGTATCGGGAGGGGGGGGGGGTGTATCATGCAAACGGCAGTATCAGCACTGATACTAGTATCAGTGCATCTCTAAAAACCATTAGATAATTTCATGAAAATAGTGCGATGATCACGCTTAAGAGATTTGTGGCTGATTCAGAGCACAGACGGGTTCATGCAGATAAAGGCACATTGAGGAAGATTTCTGCCAGATCCATGCATCGGATCAAGAGAGCAGCTGCTAAAATACCATTACATAGCAAACAGATATTTGAAGCTGCTGGTGCCTCAGGAGTCCCACAGACAAGGTGTAGAGTCCTCCAAAGTTTTGCAACTGTGCATAAACCTTCCATTCGGCCACCACTAACCAATGCTCACAAGCAGAAACGGCTGCATTGGGCAGAAAAATACATGAAGACTAACAGGGTTATCCAAAGAGATTCGAATTGCTTGAGAAAGGTAACCGAACGCTGATTTTCAGCGTTCGGTTACCTTTCCTGACCATTCGGCTATCCAGAGAGCAGGCAATTCACCAAATCCTGTCGAATTGCCTGCACATACGGTGACTGTTCGGTCCCTGTTCGAGGGCAGTGAAATCCCCATGAAAAAGCACTGCTCTTCGGCTATTCAGAGAACACAAACCAGCAGTGAAAGGTTCCCCTAATGCCCTGCCATTCGGTGGTTTAATTCGGCAAATTTATTCAGGAGAATCCCATAGACTTCAATGTTAAAAATATTCCTGTTTTAATTCAATATCTAAAACCGTTCATTATAAAATTCTGCCAGCAAAAAGTCTCTTTATTTATAGATTTTTTAGGATACTTTAAGCATTTTTCTGAATTTTTAAAAAAAAAATTAAAAGTCCGATTTTTTTTTTTTTTTTTTTTCAGTTTGCTTATTTTTTTTGTAACAGCCCTCTTATTATCATTCCCTGGATCTCCTGTGAAAATTTCAGACATTTTCGCTCAGTAGTTTCTTTGCAAACAGCGTTTCATTTTCCCAGATTCATACAAATGGTTTTTTCTAATTTATTCACTGCCTCCTCTACGTCACAGCTGCTTCGGCTCTGTGTGATTCGGCTCATGTTCGGCTCCTGTTCGGCTCCTGTTCGGCTTCTTCGAAGGTTAATCCAGATGTTTTTGCTTGTTTTCAGCGTGCATTCGGTTAGTTTTCGGTGGGTTTACGGCAGCTATTCCCTGCAATTCGGGGACCCTGTGGTGTTTGCTGAATACACCGCAGGGTCACCGAAATGCAATCGGCAAAAGGAACCGAATTGAAGAGAACGAAAAGTCACCGAACGTGCGGTGACTTTTCGAATCTCTTTGGATAACCCTGTAAATTGTCAAACAGTCCTGTTCACTGATGAGTGCTGTGCAACCCTGGATGGTCCAGATGGAGTAGTGGATGGTTGGTGGACAGCCACCCAGTTCCAACAAGGCTGCGACGCCAGCAAGGCGGTGGTGGAGTCAGGTGTTGGGCCGGAATCATGGGAAGCGAGCTGGTCGACCCCTTTTAGGGTCCCCGAAGGTGTGAAGATGACCTCTGCAAAGTATGTGGAGTTCCTGACTGACCACTTCCTTCCCTGGTACAGAAGGAAGAACTAGGCTTTCCGTAATAAAATCATCTTCATGCATGACACTGCACCATCTCATGCTGCAAAGAATACCTCTGCATCAATGGCTGCTATGGGGATAAAAGGAGAGAAAGTCATGGCGTGGCCTCCATCCTATTGAGAACCTTTGGAGCACTCTCAAGCAAAAGATATGAGGGTGGGAGGCAGTTTACATCCAAACAGCAGCTCTGGGAGGCTATTCTGACATCTTGCAAACAAATTCAAGCAGAAACTGTCCAAAAACTCAAGTTCAATGGATGCAAGACTTGTGAAGCTGCAAATAAGGGGTCCCATGTTAAAATGTAACGTGACCTGTTAAAATGTTGTTCAAAGTTTTTTTTTTTATGTCTCAAAATTTTTATTTTGTAACATTGTCATCAATACAACTAACAGTAAACGGCCGCGCAGGGCCACAGCAGGCTAGTCAGCAGGAAATCAACGCAGATAAACATCCCCAAAGAGGGGGGTCTCATCGAAATAGAAATCAAAAATTAGTTTGTCAGCAGGAAACATTGCATCATCACAAGGAATTATGTTCACAACGCTATCAAAAAGATGGTAATCCAAAGAACAGAGAGGGAAAAAAAAAAGGGGGGGGGTGTGAAAAATGGCAAAGGCCATTGCCGTGACGCTCCTGGCACGCTCCTGAAGGAGGCCATGGAGGGACAATGTCACGGGGCCCAGGACCCTAAGGGCCAATCATAACGCAAAGTCATGGTGGCACGCCTCAGGCATCCCAGTAATGCCAGAGAAAGAAAAAAAAAAAAAAAAAAAAAAAGGGGAAGGGGGGGTGGGGGGAATGGATACACCATCTTCTGCAGTGCAAGCCTTTGGGGAATAACGTGAGAGAGAAAAGGAAGAAAAAAGAAAAAAAACAAAAAACTTAATTAAATAAACATCCCCAGATAGGGGGGTCTCATCAGATAATAGTACACATATATAAAGGGTAGGGGGAGGGTCATAGATCAAATACTTAGAAACGTATAAGTTGAGAAAAAAGAAAATGAGGGCCTCGCAGGGCCGCACACAGACATCTATAAGAACTCAGCGTAAAATATATAACGAAGAAAAATAAGAAGGCCGAGAGGCAGGACAGCAAATCGAAGTGTCAAAAATTTCCTCGATCGCTGAGCAAGAACATAACAGCGGCAAGACAGCATAAAATAGGAAAAATGAAAGTCATTTTAGGATGGTAGGGTAAAATGAGGAACGACAGAGATCGTCTTAAGACTGCTAAGAAAAAAAACAAAAAAACAGAAAAGTCAAGTGTCACCACAAAGGGGGGTCTCAGCTGAAGGGGGAGTGTGTCTTCACAAATCATGTCACATAAAAGAAACGAAAAAGCACTCTGCGGGGGGGGGGGGCACCGGGAGTAGGCAGAGTAATCAGTGGAAAAGGCAGCTAAAGTAAAAAAAAAACAAACACAGTGAAAGGATCTCCTCAGCCGTTATCTCGGAATGGGATTTCTGTTACAGCAGGCAGGGCGCTGCAAGGCAGGCCAGATCTCACAGCCCTCATCGATATCACTAGGCCGAGGTATCTGGTTACCACCAGCGTAGAGCCCAAAAAAAGGTAGTCAGGACCTCGCAAGGCACACGCCGCTCTGCTACCTCCTACGCCACTAGCGTGCGGCAGGGCCATGTGTAATCTCTTCGACTGCTTCCGATTCATCCTCACGACCTGCCGGGGGAAATTATCCATCACAGGCCTTACGGTGGGAACCGCCAGCACAGCTAACTGCACGCAGGTCTCCTCCACAACGCCAGCATACGGAGCCAGTGAGAGCTTAGGTGGCAGTAGCACTCTGGTCTGCATCCCTTCCAAGTCGCCGCCATCGATGCCTCCAGCAGTAGCCGGTTCTGAGTTAGCCCCCAGCTCCCTCTCCCCCAGGGTTTCTGAAGGAAAAGGAATCCTCAGACCACCATCTGCTGACCTATAAGAAGGACCCTATAAGTAGTTAAATGACACCCCATGAATTATAATAGTTTTAAGATAAATTGATAGTCAGCAGTATTATAGGACTAAGGTTCACTTCTCAAGATGTTTGCAAATGTCTTTAGGAATAACAAGGACACTGATGTTTGCAAATGTCTTTAGATGCTGATGTTTGCAAATTTCTTTGAAGTGATGTCTGGAAAAGTGCTGATGCCTGAAGAAATGCTGATATCTCAAGAAATCACATGCCTCGGGTCACGGGACTGTCTAGAAATGTGTCACCAGACTTGTATTGAAACTAGCCAATGAACGATGTTATGTTTTGAAATGTTAATTAATGAAATAAAGAGCCAACGCCTTGACACAGGGTATAAATAAGTGTCAAGGGACCGTTGGAAGGCAGAGAGAAATTGCCAGACAAAATTACATGCCTCGTGTGTTTTTTTTAAAGGATTTTCTCTCTCCCTGCGCAGAAGGAGAGTTAACTCAAGGTGTGCCTAAGACAGGGTCTTAGGGGTTAAGGACGGACAATTGGAGACCATTATTCTCTTCAATCTGGAGGTACTGCTGAGATGAACGGTCACCCCTCGTCCTGGTGAGTATATTGTCTTGTCTGGACGAGGGCAATGACAGCGTTTATCTCGAACTAAAGTTAGTTGTCCATGTCCTATAGAAATTAAAAAAAGAAAACGTTGCCAGGGGCCGTTTATTACAAAAAAAAACAAAAAAAAAAAAAAAAAAAAAAAAAAAACGTTGCCAGGGGCCGTTTAATACAAATTAAAAGAAAAACGTTGCCAGGGGCCGTTGCCAGTGGGTCAGGGACCACACTCAATAGAAGGGACATTATATGTCCAATTGATCACACCTTGCGTTAACCCTCATAAAATGTATAGAGTATAAGAATATTACAGTATAAGAATATTACAGTATAAGAATATTAGAGTGTTAAGATTCACTGCTGAACGATCTGTAAGGTAAAACAGACGTCCATCAGTTGTGATAATAGAGTTATAAGTTAAAATAACGAACAATCCGCAAGGTGAGGCGGAAAAGTCGTTTAACAATATATATATATATATATTGTTAAAGTATATATTATTAGAGTGATAAGTTAATTGGGTGGCAGGAAAATCTGTAAAGTATGCAGACTTTTGCCCCTTTTGTATACTGATGGTATTGTATATATATATATATATATGTATATATATAAGAGCTGACTGGTTGGACATTGTTTGCTGTGAGGTGTATGTTGTATTAAGCAGAGGTGTTTGTTGGCCATTTGTGTGTTAGTTGCTGACTGATGGGGTGGATGATGTTGGTCATGTATGCAGTTACTAACCGGAGATACATATATTGTGAAGCTAGTTTTTATATACTATTGGATTGTGGTTTATAAATTTTTGTTTATGATATGAAGGAATTATATAACTACAAAATAAAAAGCAAAAGATTAGAAGTTTGATTCTCGAGATTAGGGGAGAATTCACTAAATAAGTTTTTATTATTTATCCTTAAATTAGCTCATCTTTTGTTGATCCATGTAGCATAGAGAGATATGTGTTATATATATATATATATATATATATATATATATATGTATATATATATGTTATGTATATATATAGTAAGAATTTAAGTTGTCTTTCTTTTCGAGCACTGTGAAGAGCCTCTCTTTTTTCTTTCTTTCTCTATTTTACCTGCCTGATTATTCAATTGTACAACTAGCCATGGGTATTTAAAGTAGCAAGGTTAAAGAATATCCCTTACCGAAAATAGGAGAGTTTTATAAAGATTATGTAGCACGAGTAGGGGGCACAGATTGCTATTTAATTAACCCATGGATAGATAGTATGGCGGGATGGACAGAAGCAGTGGGAGTTGTGATCCTTTCCTCAGACAGGGAGACCACAGCCCATTCTATATGGATATAGTGAAAAGGATTATGTCTTGGTGACACCGAGGCATGGCCCCACTATGCAGGAGACCCTCAATGGGATATGACATATATGCGTATGGGAGGAGAGCAGTGGTTAATCTCTGCAGGATATTGGTTTAATAGAATCAATAAACAACGCAAGAAACTAAGTCCAGATGGTCTAAATAGCGAAAGATTACATCAATAGAATTAAGTATATTACGGAGAAAACAGGAAGTCCACGAGCGGACTGGGGCCCTCGCCCCCCCCTCTTACAAATATTCAATGTATCCTTCACTTGCTGGATTCCAAGACACCGAAATACTCGGTGCTGTTGCAGCAATCGAATGTAGATCGTCAGCCCCTAGTAAACCACAAATAGAAGATACTAGGGACATAAAAATGATAGACGAGATAAGAGCAGAAGGAAAAGAGGAAGATAACAAAAAGTCCGATCCCTAAGATCAATACACGCACACAAACAGGAAGAGAGATAAAACCTCCTGACTTTTACACATTTTGCGCTGAGAAACAAAATCACTTTCCGTTTATGACCGTGGGGAATAAGTTACTTAAAAAGGCGATAGAAATAGAAGATATTAATAGAATTTTTAAACATTGTCAAAAGAGAAAGAGGACGGACTACGTCCTATGATTGACCAGTTTCTACAGGATGGTATCCTGGAACCTGTAGTCTTCCCCTTCAGTACCCCAATTAACCCCGTGAACAAAGCTGACGGGACTGTCAGGTTCATTCAAGACTTGCGCGCAGTTAATTCCCTAGTGATTCTAATTGCGCCAATTGTCCCAGATGTCACGTCACTTCTGTCATCAATATCAGTGACACATACACATTTTTCTGTAATTGACCTGAAGAATGCATTTTTTAGCATCCCTGTACATCCGGACACGGCATTGTTTTTTGCATTTTTCATTTGAAGGCACCCAATTTACATGGAAAAGGTTATCTCAGGGGTACGTTGACGCCCCAGTGGTCTACAGTATTGTACTGCAGGCCACTCTGAAATTCTGGCACCCCAGCCATGGTTCTGTCCTGCTGCAATACGTGGATGATCTCCTCGTATGCAGTTCATCAGAGGAGGCCTGCCGGGAGGATGGTAAATCACTTCTTAGATGGTTATAGGAATGTGGGTACAAGGTTTCCCTTAAAAAAAAAAAAAAAAAAAAAAATGCAGTGGTGTCAAACGCAAGTTGAATATTTAGGGTTTGTTCTCAGACAGGGGGAACGGAGCATCAGTCAGAAGAGAGTCCAGTCTGTCACGGGCCTGGTCAACCCGAAAACTAAGAAGGACATGCTGTCATTCTTAGGCATGATAAACTGTTGCAGACAGTGGATCCCTGACTGCTCCTATTATGATAACATTCTGAGACAAGCCACCCTGTTGGGTCAATCCAATGTGATAACGTGGTCTAATGAAATGTTAAATGCTTTTAAGGTTCTCAGAAATGCAATGATGATAAGCCCCGCGCTAGGCCTCCCTGATTATGTACTTTCATTTCATCTGTTTGCAAGGGACAATTGTACAACCAAGGCCGGGGTACTGACGCAAGAACATGGGGGGCCGGTTGTGCCCCATAGCATTTTTTTCAAAGATTTTGCCAGTAACGGTACAAGGGATGCCGGCCTGTTTGCGTGCCCTGGCAGCATGTGCAATGGTCGTTAGTATGGCAAGCCAATACACATTAGGGTACGATCCTCATCTACCCACAACCCATGATGTTTTATTTTTACTTAAGGGCATACATACACGGCACATGTCACAGCGCTTTAGTGGATATGAAGTCACACTGCTAAGCAACCCTGCACTGCACATAGCATACAGTTCAAGTGTCTCTGGTCCAGCACCAATCCTAAACGCTTTACTGGGTCTTAAGAATCCTTAGATACCATCCCACTCGAACATGACTGTGCTCTCTCCATTGAGTCTGAAACTGCACCCTGCACTGATCTCATGTCAACACCTGTTCCGGACGCAGATGTCGTCTTTGTTGACGGCTCCTGTACCCGCCCAATGACAACACTTATTATGCAGGCTATGCAGTAGGTTCAACTCCCTGACACTGTTCTAGAGTCAGGGCCTGTACCCTACCAGTCTGCCCAGGCAGCAGAACTGATTGCATCAACACGAGCATGCAGGCTCTATGCGGGTAGACCTGTCACGATATACACTGACTCCAAATATGTTTATGGTGTGGTCCATGACCATGGGACGATATGGGAAAAGAGGGGATTTGTGGCCGCAGATGGCAAGAAGATTTCCCATTCGACCCTGGTCACGGGCCTCCTAGCAAGCATTCTTATGCCCTCTCAGATAGCGGTGTTACATTGTAGAGCACACACCAGAGCCTCAGATCCTATTGCAAAAGGGAATCATCTGGCTGACCAAGCAGCTAAACGAGCAGCACAACAGGACATAGCTAAACTAGTAATGCCGGGTTTTGCGACCTCCCACAATGGATAGGGACCAATTATTTTGTACCTTACAAAAATATGCAACCACAGAAGAGCTAAAGAATTGGAAATTGGTACTCCCCATCATTCTGGCTGAAATCAGAATGGCGGTTAATAGGAACACAGGCTACTCCCCCTTCGAGATACTTATGGGCAGACCCTTTCCATTACCATGGTCTACAGGTAGGCTAACAGTGGAGACAGGGGACTTAGAGCAGATAAGGGATGAATATGTTAGGCAGCTGATCTCAACCCTCGAGACAACCAGAGACGAAGTTATATTTAAGTTCCCCTTTCTTTCAGACAAATCTACCCACCTATTTAATCCAGGAGACAAGGTGCTGGTAAAGCGGCTACAGAAAGGAAAAAGACCAGAGGATTTCGCCTATGGACCAGAGACCACGGTGGTAGCTGTAACCCGCACAGCTATACTGACAGAGGACAGCCCAGTCTGGATTCAACAAGGGACCCTCTCGAGTCAAGCGGATTCAACAAGGGACCCTCTCGAGTCAAGCGGATTCAACAAGGGACCCTCTCGAGTCAAGCGATTCAACAAGGGACCCTCTCGAGTCAAGCGGATTCAACAAGGGACTCTCGAGTCAAGCGGATTCAACAAGGGACCCTCTCGAGTCAAGCGGATTCAACAAGGGACCCTCTCGAGTCAAGCGGATTCAACAAAGGACTCAACAGGGGTACTAACGGGGGCAGCTAATAGCCTTGGCCTCCATCAGGAAGAGGACCCGGACCAAGAAATGTGAGGGTAGATAGCCCTGGTTTCCAACAAAGAGAAGAGACAACCAATGATCCTTTTCGAAGAGTATGGAGACGCATGTGGGGGAAGAAAAAGACTGAAATAATGTTTACCCCCCCCCCCTTCGGAACATATATCACAACCCCTATTGTCCACACCCCCTACCAGAAAGAACCCCAACCCAAACCATCACTGTCTGGCCACTGTTGTTTCTTTATTGTCCACCATTACTGCAGTATGATACTGTACAAGGCAACTGTATATATATGTGTAACCGATGAGTACTGGGGACATAATTGTGATTATTGGGGCGCAGTGGGGTGGGACACGGGCAATATGGGATATGGTACCTCTGATGCCGTAGTTAACAGATGGGGATATAAACCAGATAGCGCCGCACGACGACGCAGTTCCAAGGGACAAAGCCTATTAAATCGTATGACTTTGGATTGGGAGAGGTGGGTGGCGGTGCTCAATAAGAAGCGGAGCTCAGTCAGTACAATTGACGCTGACTATACAACACCCTTCCCAGGCCGACACGGTGTCTATGTAATGGGAATATACGTAACTGCCACAACCAAATTCCCTCGATACAAGTTCAAACTCCAAGATATGGCCATTTATAAGAAGGAAGAGAACCCATTCCTACCCAGGAAATATGGAGAGGTAGTGAGACCTCCTCCTCTCCTACCTAACACCAAATCAATAGCCAATCCCACCTATGAAGACAGCATAGTAATGGAAACAGGATTTTCAGATGTAAATGTTTGGCTAGAATGGGTAAAATTTAGTGCCCTAAACAATAACCGTACAAATTGTTATGTGTGTCAATATTGATGTTATAGGGGTACCAAGAGGGGTCCCTGATGAATTTAAAGCAAGGGATCAGGTAAAGGCAGGGTTTGAGTCATTCCTAGCACCTCTTGTTACTATTAATAAGAATATAGATTGGATTAACTATTTATATTATAACCAGCAGAGATTTGTTAATTATACTCGCGAAGCTTTACAGGGCCTCGCTGACCAACTACAATCCACATCCATTATGACGTTCCAGAACCGGATGGCTCTGGACATGATATTGGCTGAAAAAAGAGGTGTATGCAAAATGATAGAGGGGACAGGTACATGCTGTACCTACATCCCTGATAATGTAGGCCCAAATGGCCAAGGGTAACCCCACCACCATGATGTACAGTACACCTCTACCGTCCACTCCAAATGATTATGCAGAATATGTCCAACTCCGCCGAATAGCTAATAGGAAGTAAAATATACTGTATGTTAGGAAGATAAATAGGCACTGGGAGACTGCCATGTGTTACCCGTTCCGTGGCAGGTACAGCCCCCCCTAGTTCTATATTGATCCACATGGGTATTGAGGGTCTCGCTCCCCAACCCATACTAACTTACAGTAGATAGATGAAACAAAGAAAGAATCAAATAGTATGATCATACTATGATTCTAAGAGGGGATTGAAGGAAAAGGAATCCTCAGACCACCATCTGCTGACCTATAAGAAGGACCCTATAAGTAGTTAAATGACACCCCATGAATTATAATAGTTTTAAGATAAATTGATAGTCAGCAGTATTATAGGACTAAGGTTCACTTCTCAAGATGTTTGCAAATGTCTTTAGGAATAACAAGGACACTGATGTTTGCAAATGTCTTTAGATGCTGATGTTTGCAAATTTCTTTGAAGTGATGTCTGGAAAAGTGCTGATGCCTGAAGAAATGCTGATATCTCAAGAAATCACATGCCTCGGGTCACGGGACTGTCTAGAAATGTGTCACCAGACTTGTATTGAAACTAGCCAATGAACGATGTTATGTTTTGAAATGTTAATTAATGAAATAAAGAGCCAACGCCTTGACACAGGGTATAAATAAGTGTCAAGGGACCGTTGGAAGGCAGAGAGAAATTGCCAGACAAAATTACATGCCTCGTGTGTTTTTTTTAAAGGATTTTCTCTCTCCCTGCGCAGAAGGAGAGTTAACTCAAGGTGTGCCTAAGACAGGGTCTTAGGGGTTAAGGACGGACAATTGGAGACCATTATTCTCTTCAGTTTCCATCTCACAGCAGCCTCTCAGCGTCGCCAGCATCCGGTGCCAAAACCTCCTGGTAAGCGGGGCCTCATCGTCCTCCCCTTCCAGCAGTTGCAGGCATGCGTCCAGGCCGCAAGTCATGGCATCCTTACCTCCTACTAGGGATGCCGATCTGCCACTCCAGCACTCCCCAGGTCCGTCCATGCCCCCCACAGGGCAGTCTGCAAATTTGGCCAGGAGATGTGGGCCCTCCATCTCCACAACCAGTAGGATATTCAGAGTCCGGGACAAGGAGGTAGGACCAGGGAGGTCAGATGCCAACAGAGTCAGGTAGCAGGCTGCAAGATGGCCGCCGCCGCCACCACCACGAGGCAGCAACCGTCAGCGGGGTCTCTCTGGTCCGGAGGGGGGAACCAAGCAGGCTCCGGACTGAATGGTACTGATGGCCAGCCTCTCGGGGATCATACATTGAGCAATCTCCTCAAAAAAAAAAAAAAAAAAAAAAATCAGCTAGGATCCCCAGTATAATAGAGGACATGCGGAGCTCCAGCGAGACGTCCTCCCTCGAGTAGCCGGCCACGCCCCCCTGTTGTTCAAAGTTTGATTGAAATAGCTTTTGATTTCAGTAAATATGCTGCAAACACAAATGACAATTCAGTTCTTTACAACCTATAAAAAAGGGTTTTGAAACTTTTTTTTCCTTTCAAAAGTAAACTTAAACTGTTAGGTTTGTTCAATAAAAAAATTTGAATTGTACTCTTAACCCTTTCGCTGCTGAGGCTTTTCCCGCCCCTGTGCTGAGGTCATTTTTACCGGTTTTGCTCATCATGTTTAAACGTGTTTTGAAGGCTTATTTTAGTATATGACCCAGACATATTATATATCGTTCTTTCCGTCAGACTCGGTAGATTCATAATATGTCATTATTATATGTATATGTTATGTCATGTCTGTATATTATAACAAAAAAATGCAATAAAATATGTATTTAAGAATTTACAACGTGTAAAGTGTTTTTTTTCACATTTTAACATGCGAGCAATTGCGGTTATATTTTGTATGGGGTGCGCTTGTTAAAAAAATTAGAGATGGGGTCTCGTTTAATTTTCCCCAAAAAAAAATGTCACTATTTTTAACAAACGCACCGCATACAAAAATCGTTAGTGCAGCATCATTGTTCACATTATAATTGAAATGGGAACAATATTGCTGCATTAGGCTAGGGTCAGACGAACGCATTTTTCGCGTCGACCGTGGAAAAGTGCGGTCGAACGAACGGACATATTTTTTCACGGAATACGCGATAGCGGTCATACGATGCGCCTTTTCGTCCGTGATTTTGTACGGATCAACAATAAAACACTTTTTGCGTCTGGACGTTATGTTGGCCGGACATTAGCAGCGTCTGAAGTCTCCCAATCACGCAAACACGCCGCTATGCGGCCGCAGCGCACTCTGTACGTCAGTAGTAGCGGTTTGACGTTCTCTGAAAAAATGCGTTCGTTTGCCACTTGCGTTGCGCGGACGAACTTTCGTGCGGCCGTACTTCGTGTGTTCCCCGGCATTGGACGTCATTTGCTGCTAGTACGGCCGTGATTTCGTGCGGCTAAACGCACGTTAAAACTGCGTTCGTCTGACCCTAGCCTTAACAAACCAAAAAAAAAAAAAGTATTTTTTTTTTTCTTTTTTTTTTTGACAAACTTTCACTTTCATGTTTGGTATCGTTGGAACGGCCATGCTCTGGCCGATCCAACCATACCAAACATTAACCCCTAACTGCCACGGATCGGGAGATAGGGAGTTCATTGGAACTCCCTATCTCCACAGTTGGTGGCAGTTAGGGGTTAAGTCCAGGACTGGCGTCATCGTGCTACGCACGATGACGCCAGTCCTCAGGGGGAGTTCCCGGAGGCTTGGCCGACATCCAAGATGTCGGCCAGCTCCGGGAAAGGATCGCGAACCTGCGTTTTCAGCGCCAATTCGCGATCCAGCTCCCCAGGGGTTAATGCCAGGCACCATTTGGAAGGGCAGGCTGTGCCCTTCCAAATGATGCCTGGGTTAACCCCCGCAGAGCCGCCGATCGGGAGAGAGGTCCGAAGGACCTCCCCCCCTCCCAGGCGCCTCCTCCGCACATGCGGGGGGGGGGGGCGCCTGAATTAGGGGTCATCGCGCTGCCGCGATGACACCTAATTCCGGCGGCTGCGGTCCCGGATGCCGGGCTGACATCGAGGATGTCAGCCCGCACCGGGGGGGGGGGCCAGCGATCGGCCGGAACCCGGCCGAATGCTGACCCCAATGGGAGGACGCGCTCAGCGCGTCCTCCGCATACCAGCGGTAATGCTGAGGACGCGCTGAGCACGTCCTCAGCATTGAAGTGGTTAATAGTTGATAACATGGGAATTATGCTGACTGTTTACAATTTTAGGTAAATGAGAAAAATAGCATTTGCATAATAATTTGGAACAGTGTGTAATAATTGGGACAGTGGCCGTCAGCAGCCTCTGCTCAATTATGTAACCCCTTAACTGACAAGCAATTTCAATCATTGTACTCCTGTTTAAACAAGATTTGAAGTCACGTTTTATTGTAGGACCCAGACAGATTCATAATACATAGATGTGATGTCCTGGTCAGAATGCTAGAAAAGTTAATCATAAAATTTAAAAAGTGTTTTGACTAAAACAATTAAAACTTGAGCAATGGCAGTGGTATTGCTGTTATGACGAATTGACAATGCTATTACCTTGGAACCAAAAAAAGAAGTTAATTGTTTTATACAGTTTTTTTTTTTTTTTTTTAAACCTGACATTTAAGATGGTCAGGTTTGGAAGAATTAGAAATACACTGACCTGTCCAATGGACACCAAAGAATTGAGTGTAAAGAATGGAAATACCAGGGTCCAAAAGGACCAACGGTCCTCGCAGCTGTGAAATGGTTAACATTTTTGCGTCATCACCTCCACATTTCGTCCCGGCATAGAAATGAGGTGAGTTAATGCAGTGGCAGTGCGCCGGTTTAGGTTATTGATGGAACAATGCTTAACGCATTATGCCATCACCTCCACATGTGCTAGCATTGTTGGAAATGAAAATTTAAGTTAGAGTAGTGCTGTATTAGTAATAATATTCAGAACCTGGGTCATGTTTGGAATCATTGAAAAGGCCATGCTCTGGAATTTACGACAATACCAAGCCTGGCCCAGTAGCTCTTGGATTGGAATATTCCTGCCTGGGGTGGTCTCTTTATGATGTAATTGCGGCCATGCGCGATGACATCAGTGGGTGAGGGAGGTCTCAAGGAGTGGTTTGGCTTCCAGGAAGTCAGACCAGCCTGGCATTCCCCCAGACCCTTGAGGTCTCCAGATGCTGTGAGGAAACCATGACGTGTGGGGGGGGGGGGGAGACATCCTCTGCATGATGTTCCACATAGCTTTTCTGTAGTCAAGGGGTTAAAAGCAAGGGGCACCCTACTTTTCAGCAACTTTGACAGAGGGTTGGGGAACAATAGCAATGTGGGATTGACACTTAATTTTCCTACACCCACCAAAAGCAATATTGGGTCCAGGAACCTAGTTCACCTTTTCTAAAAGTTGCATTATTTATTTTTCAATTATAAAAGCAAACACTGCTGATGTAGTGCCTAGAGTCTTCCCAGTGACCAGGCAGGCAGGCAAAATTCATGGCCCCGATCTTATGTAGCAGCCAAGCCGCTGGTCCGACGGAGTCATGCAGTGTCAGATTAGGACTCTTCAGAAGAGATTTGCAGCAAAAGGCCAGTCAGGACACCTACTTTACATGGGGGGGGGGGGGGAAGGAAGAGAGGAAACAGACATGAAGGCAGTAATTTTGATCAAAAGCAGTACTTTAGAGGCTCATTGCTGAGCATGTCATTGCTTTTGCTGGTCTGGTATACAACCTGCAGAGCCAGAACTGGACCTCTAAAAAGAAAGGACATTGGGACAACAATGCTGCCCTGTATTCTCACTTTGGTCCAGACTGGAACATGCTCTTGCATTTACTCCAATTATGGAAACTGCACCCTATTCCCAGAAGCCATGACAGATCCCAGGATTTCAAACATGCTGGATTAACAAACAAAAAAAAGATCCTTTGTTAAAGTATTATACAGTTACAAGTATTTCTAAAGCGCTAACAACTTCCATAGCACTGTACAATGGGTGGGACAGCACAACAAATATACATTACAAATTAAAAACACACAGAACAGTAAGAAGACCCTGCTTGAGAGTTTACAATCTAAGAGGGGTGGCATATTAGGTAAGGCCGGGTGCACACGGGATGTTTTTTTTTTTTATGCGAACTGATGCGTGTTACTAACGTGTGTCGCTGCAAAGAATTACACTGGATCTGCACACGCATAACGCGTGCTGAAGACGTCCGGCCTGAAAACACCAAGGCTGTAGCGCTAGGAATGACGCGACATCGGGCATGCACACTTTAACGACCGCGTGCAATTAACGCACCTGCACACTAGTGACACCAGGCACGTTGGGCAGTGAATTAATTTGTCAGAATCTGATGGTGGTTTGGAGTCGCTGTATTTATTGAAAAAAAGACGAAGAGGTGTGATTCATCCCAGTACTGGCTTTTATGCCAGGTAGCTTCCCTGCGCAAGATTCTTAAAAATTGGGCCCTATTACAATTTTCACGCAAACGTTAAACGTGTCTGCAAAAATGCATTAACGCGAGGGGCAAAACCCTTTGCGCTGAACGTCGTATTACATCTACGTGGGTGAACTTACCTGAACTCTGCACAAGCGTAATGTACACGTCCTATACTGAACATTGAGCGCAAATGCATTTGCGCTCCGGTACATGGATGGTATTACAATCTATGCGCAAAATTTAATGGACAACGTTTGCGCGCAATTTTATGGTGTTTCCAAACGTCCTGGCTGAACCCAAATACACCAGGCCAAAAAAAATAAAAAATAAAGTATAGTTGCACATTCTACGCATACCCAAACAATAGAGATGTGAGATTTTTTTTTTTTAAATTGCTGCAGCATGTATTTGCAGATGGACTTTGACAGGCACAAAAACCTAACCGGAGACAATTGTGGTTCATAATTCTGGCTGGATCCCGTGGAAAAACAAAAACAAAACAGTCCACACTGCTGCGTGCCCCTTGTAAGCGCGTTATTTGAGGGATGAAAAAAATGCGCGAGTATTGTAATACCAGCGTCGATTATGCGCGTTAACACTGTGCGCTACAATTCAAGAGCCCAAAGAGTGCATAGCCCCATTTGTGTAATTTTTTCTCCCTGATTGGAAGTGTGAAGGCTTGACACAGGCTCCTTGATTACTTTACTGAGCAACACCCCGTTACGCACTATGGATGTGGAGATGCCGATAGTCGCAGTCCAATAGCACCCCGTTGTGGGACACTTCGGATGTCGACTATAAGGCTGTAAGGCTGGGGTCAGACCAGCGCACTTTTAACGTGCGTTCTGGCGCACTTAATTACAGCCGCACTAGCAGCAAATGATGGGCAATGACGGCCAATATACGATGTACGGCCGCACAAAAGTCCGGCCGTGCAATGCAAGTGGAGTTTGAATGCATTTTTTTGAGAACGCAGAACCGCTAGTACTGACGTACTGAGAGCGCAGCTGCGGCATAGCGGCGTGTGTGCGAGATTAGGAGATGTCAGACACTGCTAATGTCCAGCTTACATAACGTCCAGACGCAAAGAGTTTTTTTGACGATCCGTACAAAATCACGCCCGAAAATGCACGTCGTCTGACTGTTTTTGCGCATTCCGTGAAAAAAATATGTCAATGCGTTTGGACGCACTTTTTCACGTTCGCGGGGAAAAATGCTTTCGTCTGACCCTAGCCTAAGGCTAGAATTAAAAAGGGGACGGCATGGAGTGAGGTGTGCGAAGCGGTGTATGAAGGGTTCGGGACCTCGACGGAAGCGGAAAAAAGGATTCAAAGTAAGTACTTTAAAATTTATTTTTTTAACAAAAGCATAAAACGTTATTTAAAAATCTCCGACTATATACATGTATCTACATACATGTAGATGTTCTGTATCAATGTACAAACCGTGAGAACAATTTTCTCCTTATAAATCCGCCCAAACTGCCATGGCACTTCACTGCTAGGACTACAGAAATAGGTTGCCGAAGCATCTCTGAATCGATTGAGGCTTGTATTAACAGGACAATGATCGGTGTCATCATGGTCTTCCAAACCCAAAATGCTGAGTGTCACCAAAATTGTAACCATTGCGGTCACGTACGAAGTTATGCAAAACACAGCATTTTACGGTGTCCACTGCAAAATCTACATTCACATCTAATGGCCTATGTAGAATTTGCCATTTGTTAGAATGCCAAAAGGAGCATTCCACATACCTTCTGGCTCGTGACAGACGATATATATTTTCTTTCTCGCTTAGGGGTGTACCTGCGTACGGTCTCAATAAATTGTTTGACAAAGCAAAAGCCTCATCCCCCACAAAATGCAAAAGTGACTGCAATGTCTGTACCTGGCAAAATTTTTGGCTTTGGTATATTTTAGACTAGTGCCCCGGATTTGTTCCCAGAGTGTGGAATTCCAAAATACTGTTGAATCAGTCTTTTGCAGATGATCCGACATGTGAATCTATAGTTGGCATCAGCAACTGCCAGGAGTCGATTGGAAAAAAAAAAAAAAAAAAGTTTATAGTTCATGTATTGAGAACCGCTCAAGTCTGGCTTCACAACACAGATGGGGAAATTTGCTCTTGGAACCCCTCCGCTACAAATTGGCCCAGGCACTTTCATTCGGTGTAGGGATACATTTCTCTTTCAGGGTTTCCCAAAATAGTTTGGCACACTTTGCGCATCACCTTGCCCGCAGTTCGTCCAATCCTGAAATTTAAGTGAAGATCTTGCAGACTGCAGCCACTTGCAAGATACCTGTAAGAACAATGAGATATTATTGGTTATGAGTACTTTCAAGTAACATTCCTTATGGCATTCTTTGTTTTCTAGTACAAGATGTCATGTCCAAGTGGAGGACGGTGCGTGACAACTACGTACGGAATCAGACGATACAGGCGGAACTAGGATGGTCCGGATCAGGGGCCAAGAGGGTCCGGTCATATTTATTTGGGGAACAACTATCATTCCTAAAGAAAAACATGGTTCCAAGACCAACTGAGTAGCATCGATGCCACACCTTCATTGCTCACAGGACCCAGCAGGCAACCCACCAACTCCAAGCCTGTCCATTGAGGCTTCAGGTGAAACAACATCAGTGGCTCTGGGCGAAACACCAGTGGAGGCTCTGGTCCAAGGTGCCGAGGATGTGGTCGAGGGAGCGGAGGCTCAAGCCATGCCGGCTTCTGCAACTCTGACCTCAGCCTCCAGGCGTCAGACCAACCAGTTTGGAGCAGAACATAATTAGATATATGGAGGCACAAAGGCCTCAAACAGAACATACACCCCGTGCTGAGGTCGAAGACCACTCAGTCTTCTTCACGTCTCTACTGCCACTGTTGCGTCAGGTCAGATGACTTCAAACCAGACCATCCAGTTCAGGGTGCAGACAGTATATTCCATCTTAAACCCTCACCTACCACCCATACCCTATGCAGGGCACCTGCCGGCTGTGGCATATGCAGCAGGCCCTGAACAGGGCAGTATCTACGCCGGGTTCCTGCCAGGATTGCCAGGCGACAATGTGCGAGAATATAGCAACCTGTAAAGTTTATTTCTTTTTATAATTGTTCTGAATAAAACAAGGTTATTATTACTCCTATTGGTTTAAAAAAAAACTTTTGTATTGTCCCTTTGAAACAAATTTATAAAATATTTTAGGCAGCAAACTTTGTTGTTGGCTTCTTAATTTGTGAATGGAGCAAACATTTCTCACACCATGTTATTGCTAATACATTTCCCACACCATGGGGTGCTAAAAATTCACACACGCCATGTTTGTCAAATATTGTTGGCCACACATTTTCCTTACCGTAAAGTGATGACCAGCATCTCCTCCGGTGATATGGCAGACCGCATTATAGTGTCAGTCTTGGTCAGTGGCTCCTTTACACTGGCCAGCAGTTCATCGAAGGAGGCTATAGACATCTGGAGGTAATTAAAAAATTTCTCCGTTTCTCCCTCTGCGGCTTGTACAGTGTCTGGAAATGTCCATGACGGTCTCTCACTGTGTTTATAGGAGGAACCCACCACTTCCTTTTCCTCTTTTAGTTGCTGCGAATATGCGTATGCCAGCAGAGTAAACAGAACTGCATCTCTCCCCTCCATCTTGCAAAAAAAAACCTCAACATGCCTTTTTTTTTTTTCAGGTCTTCAACTAATTAAAATTAAGTCTTCAGCCCATCCTTATTTTTTTTCCCATATGCAGTCAGTTTTTTACGACGTGCATCAAAAATAACGCATCGTCTGCCCTCTACCGTCATCTTTAATGCGCATCAATGCGCATAAAAACGTCCGTGTGCACCCAGCCTAAGGGTATTTGTTATTTAAAAACTAGGGATGCACAGATACCATTTTTTTTTTTAGGACTGAGTACAAGTACTGATACTTTTTAAAAAGTACTCAGATACATTGAAGGTCATGTGACCACATTTCAGTAAGAACAGAGCCCCGTTCAATACCTCAGCAGCTGCTGAATTGCTGCAGCGCAGCAATTCAGTTTGCTGCAGCAGTGTTATTAAACGCTTTGATGCGAATTTTGAATCCAAAATGGCTGACGATTTATTAATTAAAGATTCAGATTATTTTTCATATGACTGACAAAATATGAAAAAGAAAAGCAGTCAGCACAATTCCGTTTTGTATGCACACACCACAAAGGATCGTTTTTATTGAATAAACGTTATGTTTATTTCTGAAACAAAATATAAATTGAACTGTAATATATGTCTATGTGCAGGGGTAAATAAATATTTTGTGCTTTGGTGAACAAAAACCTCAAAATTAACATTGGTGTACGGAATTGTTACTTGCTTCATGGCGGCGGCCATCTTGCTGTACGGAATTGTTGCTTCATGGCGGCGGCCATCTTTAATACGTCACACTCAGCACTTGCAGCGAACCGAGGAGATGCTAAGTTAGCAGTGCTGAGAGGCTGAACGGCGTTCAATGGTAAGTTGCTAACTTAGCACTTGCAGCGGTTGAGGTATTGAACGCGCCTCTGACCTCAAAAATGCCCCCAGCTCACATTGCCTCCAGATCATGTTGGGCCCCACGCTCACCCTGTCAGGCTCCTCCGGCATCTTCTGTCTTCGAGCAGCTGCATGCAGAGGCTGTAGCCCAGCCGCTCATTGAGAACCACGTGCACAACCTCACGTGACTGCAGCTGTGCACCTGGTTCTCAACAAGCGGCCCGTCTACAAACTCTGCGTGCAGCCACTTGTTGAGAACGTGCACAGCCGCAGTCACGTGAGGCTGTGCACGTGGTGCTCAATGAGCGGCCGGGCTGCAAACTCTGCATGCAGCCGCTCGAAGACAGAAGACGGAGGAGCCTGACAGTGCGCCTAACATTGCGTTTGGTGCCAACGAAACTGGCCGGCAAGCCAGCCCAGCGCTGGCTTCCGGTATCGGTTTAGGTATCAGGGGCCCCTGCACAAGTACCAAGTACTTGCGCAGGTCCCGGTATCGGCACCAATACCGATACTAGTATTGGTATCGGTGCATCCCTAATAAAAACATTAACCCTTTAACGATGGGTGAGTGGCATCCGTCAGGGGTGGGTTAACATCGGAAAGGTGTATAGGTACACCGCGCCAACACGTGTCATTGGCTGCAGGGGACGGCCTGAGTTCAGGCTGTCCCACTGCAGCCAATAGCACGGCACACACAGGCTGCGAGGAGGTCCATTGAAGACAGCGGGGCGTACATGTACACAGAATGTCCTGTTGTGGCAAGGGTTAAAAAAAAACAAAAAAACACTTTGCACTTGACCACTTTAGCCTTCTAAAGTGTCAAAGATGTGAAGTGCCCCCCTCCCATTCATTTGGTGTAAACCTTGGGTGAAGCAGAGACGTTTCCTCCACCCAGAGTCACCAGCAAGCAGGACTTTAAAATTTCCCAGCTGTCGGTCACCAGAACAGTCGCTGGTGAGGTCACTACACTCTGCATGTTGGTGTTCCCCTCGCAGACCACCCGCAGCTCCGATAATTTGTTCTGCACAGTTGCTATGGAGTTTTGCGTATGCGAAGTGCATAAATCCGGCACTCATCAATATTCAATGGATTTTTTTTTTTTGAGAAAGGATACATTGAGATTTGTCGTTTAAGTATGTCCTGGGTGGCGAGTATGTACTGTTAGGGGTCTTGCCCAAGGACACTTACTGGAGAGGTGCTCGTCGGGATCGAACCCATGTCTCCACAGGCTCTCTCCATGCAGAGCAGTGAGGTTACCTCTACTCCTCCCAGCCGGTACGACGCGTCGACCAGGACGGGTCTTTGTCAAGTCTTGACAAAGACCCGTCAGTCGAAACGTCGTTTTTTTCTTACGCTGAGGAATAAAATCCATCATCAATATTAAAGAGTGACAGATTTACTTATTTATCGTTGGAGGTTACTGGCTTTGGGAGCAGATCCATTCTGGCACAAAACAAGCAGTGAGCATGATTAAATTCGGAGCAAAGCTTCAAGGAGACCTGCATTGGGAAGCCCCAGAGCAAAAGGGGAAGGTGTAGCATGCACGAAGAAAACACCAAGGGCACAGGTGGTCAGCAGCATCTGCCTTAAAATGAAAAGCCATGGGTGCGCAGTCTTTGTTAATGGAGCACTATTAACGGAGTTTTATTAATTTGCATGAAACTTTATTACCAACCTTTAAAAATTATATACATTCCAATGAATGCCATACTCTAGACCAGGGGTCAGCAACCTTGGCTCCCTGATGTTTTGGGAACTACATCTCCCACAATGCTCAGTCACCCATTAGGCTGGCTGAGCCACATGGGAAACGTAGTTCCGAAAACATCAGGGAGACAAGGTTGCGGACCCCTGCAACTCGTTTCCATCCTAGATTTATATGTATTTTGTTTCCTTTGGTTATCGTAAAGCGCTGCGGAAACTGTTGGCGCTATATTAATAATGGAGATTTCATAGACCGATTAAATCATTTTACCCCAGATTTCAGTGAGCCGCAGAGTATTCTGCAAACCATTTTTAGAAGTTAATAGCTACCAGATACACCCAGGACATACTTGAAAACGAGAGAAATCTCAAACGTATCCTTCCTGATAAAATGCTTTATAAATAAACTATAAAAAAAAAATGTAAAATTAAATATCCGATTCTTTAGAAGTACTGATAAAAGCAAAAGGATTAACACCATCAGTTACACTGCTCTAGTTTCCTTTTCCTAAACCATTTCAAAATGAATCAGTTTTTAACACACTTGAACGCTTCAAACATGCTCCAAAATTGAAATATTACGTAACACGATTCCTGCTTCTAACGTTTAACCGCCATTAGTATTTACAGCCGTTGAGCAGGCGAGGACGGCGACGCACTCTTTTAACGTCATTTACCTTAAGTTTCTGGCGAAATGGGAACGGCAGAACCTACTGCGCATGCGTTGTACGTGACCCAGTGCGCTTTTAACCGTTTTGGACTCCTAAAGGAGGAGGTGCGTTACAATGGAGCTCGGCGAATGGGTTAATTGATGACTTACAAGGTATTTTCTTGTGCTATGATTTTAATAGACTCGTTGCTGCGGGCAAACGTGGTTTAAATAATCTGTTCTAGTTCTTTTGATTGCCGAGCTGAATAATGACTTTAGTAAACTAACATGTTGTAGCTCTTCCCTATAGGCCGCACGTTTGCGACGTCGGGTTTCTAGATCAAGCCTTTCTGTGGCGAATTAACGTGAAGATTACTTTCTCAGGTCGACGAACACTTAGCTTCTTGCTGACTAACAAATAGCTAACTAAGCACTTGCTGTGTGTTTGCTGTTTTTCTCTGTAGCTGCTTATTATTCCTGTTACTCATATTTCCATTATTAAGGCCTACTTGAGCAAGTTTTGAAATGTTTTGTTCTCCATTTGTGAATTTGAGTTTTTAAAAGTAATGCTTTTTTATCTAGGCGGCTGGTTAGGGGCCCTTATTGTTTATTCCCACCTTGTTAAAGTAAAGAATAGTATATGAGGTAAAACACTATGCTCTGCTTTTACCACTGTTGATAGTATATTAAAGCACGTGTAAAACTGCTGTTTTAAATGCTACCAAAGGCTTCAGACAGGAGCAAACTGGTCTTTTTTTCTTTCTAGGCCATCTGAGAGTCCTGTCCCATTGGGGTACTGCTGATGTCCTATTTCTCCCAGTGCTTCCTGCTTTGGTCACATAGGCAAAATAGAAGCACCAGTATTGGACACAGAGACCTGAGTTTAGAAGAATTTATTTTTTTGTCTTTTGATGTTTATGAATCATGGTTTGTCTGTCCTGGCCTGCTTTAGGCCGGGTGCACCTGGAACGTTTTCTTTAACGGGTGCGTTAAAGAAAACGCAACGCACCAGCGTCTAGTCGACCCCCACCTGCACCCCCGTCGACATGCTTCCTAGCGCATCATCACCGTCGTCGTGCTAGGATGCGCGTCGACGAGGCTGCGCAATCCTCCTATGTCCTCAAAGAAGTGGACAGATGCTGCCGACCGCCTCTGCCCAATTTTAGGAGAAAATGCTACCTTCTGAACTTCCGAAATGTTGGAGTCCGTGAAACCTTCCTATACAAGCGTTGCATAAGATATGCAAATTGCTCAGAATTTACAGGACCAGTCCATTGGCTGCTTCTCTCGGGATGCTCACTGTTGTGGGCATCATGAGGGGATGATGTCAGCACACTGTGCATGCAGGCATCATTTGTGACCTGCAGCTGGGAAATTCAAAATCCTGACTTTATTGGTAGTGTGTGTGTGTGTGTGTGTGTGTGTGTGTGTGTGTGGCAGAGGGAACCCCGGTCGCTCATACTGTGTCTTCTGCCGAAGACTGGAAAGGGCTTCTCCGCACAGCCTGGTCACTTTAAAAAGATAAACTGGTCTGCATGTGTAACGTGCCTTTTTAACATTGGACTTAAACACAATATAACATATATATATAATTAATTATAATGAAAAATACCCACTTTTTTTATAGTGGTGCACCGAAATGGAAATTTCCGGCCGATACTGAAAGTTTGGGATCGGTTGGGCCGAAAATCAGCTGGGGGCACTATCCATGTGAGCTGGGGTCAAGCTACATGTGAGCTGGAGCATTCTGTATATATATATCTCGGGGGGGAGGATATATACATGTGAGCTGGGGGCATTTTTATATGAGGTCTGTTCTTATTGAAAAGCCGTCACATGACATAAAATAAAAGTATCGGTACTCCGTATCGGTGCCTACTTTTTAAAAGTATCGGTACTCGTACTCGTCTTCAAAAAGTGGTATCGGTGCATCCCTACTCACCTACATCCTCCTACTTCGGCCCTGAGCTCTAGCAGTGACAGTCCTCCAGCTGTCGCAGACTGCTCGGCCGGGCCTCCAGGCCCTATTTTGAAAAGAAAATTTTTCCGCTGATTTTATTTTTTATTTTTTTTCTAGGCTGAATTTTCCATTTCAGCCGAAAACACAATATTTCGACCGATACTTTTTTTATTTTATCTTTTACACAAAACCTAGTGATCAGGCCTTTCCAATGATGCCAAACATGACCCTCTAGCTGCCATGGTTCAGGAGATACGAGAATCCAAAGGATCACCCTAGCTTCACTTGTGGAGGTTAACTGTTCAACTGACGTCATCGCACATGTGGCGACAACGTCAGTGGTTAGGGGGGTGACCCAGAGGCTTTGCTGACATCCAAGAAGCGAATCACGATCCGGTGCCATTTCGCGATCTGGCACCTAAGGGTTTAAAGAGAGGCACCACTGAAAAGGGCAGACTCTGCCCTTTTTAGCAGTGTCTCTCTTTATCTTGTATCTCCTCCCAATCGGGAGGGAAGAGAGGTCCAAAGGGACATCCCTCCTTTCAGGCGCTCTTCATGCTTTGCCGTTGGGGGTGCCTGAAACTGACTTCATCACGATAACATTGGTGAGCCGGGAGGGGGTATAAAGCAGCGTCTGACTTCCATGATTTCAGATCGCCGCAGGACCCCGTAGGTGAGTATAACTTGGGAGAGCCCGCTTAGGAAAAAAAAAAAGAGGCACCGCTATCTGCAGCTGTTCTGCAGGGAGATGGCTCCGAAGGGAGGGAGGCGGGTTAAACGACCATGACGTACTATTAGGGATGCACCGATATCGGTGCCGATACTACCATTTTGACAAGTAATCGTACTCATCAAAAATTGCCCGATACTTCTACCGATCCTCCGGCGCTTCAATTGCGGCATCCGGCGCTTCAATCGCGGCATCCGGGCTTGAAACTGCTTGAATCGCGGCATCCATGGCTTCAAACTTGGCCTCCGGCGCTCACTCTGTTCGTCGCACGAGTCAGCGCATCATCGCAGCGAGAGACTAACACATCACGTGGGACTGACTGCTAGTCATAAAAGGAGTGGCACGTCTCACTAGAAGCAGGTGCGTATGTTCTGGCTGTCTCTCTCCCCCCCCCCCCCCAACGAAAAAAATAATTTATTTTGCCCAGCAACTTATTTATCGGAATGTCGGGACATGCCTCCGAACGGCTGCATCAGGCCTGCAAAGTTTATTGTTTATCTGTCCCTTCCCCCAACAAAGGGAAATAAATTGATAGGGGGAAAAACAGAGTGCTGGGACAGCAGGACTCTGAAGTTTATATTCAGTCTGTCCCCTCTCTCCCCCCACCCCCTAAGCAAAAGAAAATAAATTGATGGGGGGAAAAAACTGAGTGCTGGGGCAGTTATTATAGCAAATTAATATTCATCTTTGACCATGCTGTGAATACAGCATTAATAAACGAAATTTTTTCCCCTTTGCTGAATAGTGAATAGAATAGTGATTTATTATTAATCACTATTCAGCAATGGAAAAATAATTCATTATTTCGTATTGCTTTAGAAAAAATGTTTTCTGTCCCTTTTTAAGAAAAAGTATCGGTAATTGGTATCGGTGAGTACTTGAACAAAAGTATCGGTACTCGTACTCTGTCTTAAAAAAGTGGTATCGGTGCATCCCTATGTACTATGTACGTCCTTGGTCCTTAAGGGGATAAAGAGAGGACCCCACGGAATATATAAATAAAATAACCACAAAGGTTTGGATGACAAAAATGTAAAAAAAAAATATATATATTTTACAAGCTGTAAATCCGTGTTTTCCAAACCTGTCCTCAGGACCCTCCGCCTCGCCAGGTTTGACAGATATCTGAAGCACAGCACGGGTGATATGATTTGCTATTCAGTGATTGCAGGATTCAGTCTGCATTTCCCCAAGGTGATCTGCAAAATCTTGCCTGGTCGAGGGTCCCGAGGACAGGTTTAGGAAACACTGCTGTAAATGATTGAGCTCTGAATGTAAATTTACATTTTTTTTAAAAACATTTTTGTTACAACATTCTGACAGGACATGATGTATACTAGGGATGCACCGATACATTTTTAGGACCGAGTACAAGTACCAATTTGGGCTGAAACAACTAATCGATGAATTAAAATGGTTTTCAATTATCGATTAATCGTACTGTGTACAGCACACACTGTTTAAAGTCCAGACTAAATGTAAATAAGCTCTGCTTCGGAGCTGATTGGAGACGTGCCGCTGCTTTACTAGGTATGACTTAGTTCTAGGGTTATGTCTGACACAACCATTTTGTTTTTATTCAGTTTACAACAGTAGCAGAACTAGAGCACAAACAATAGGATACTGCCACTGGGTGAAGGAGCTGTATGCCTGTGTTTAATCCTTACTTAAAGCTAGAGTCCTGTGCCACCACCCCACCCTGCCACACCCTCTTTGGACGGGAATTGCCATTCCCTCCCTTTGGTCTGATCCCTTTCCCCAAACACTCCCACACTCAGATCCGATCTTTTATCCATACCCTCTCCCTCTCACACTCAGGTCAAGTCACCTGAGCAAAGTCACTCCCTTCCACCTCCAGTCCCTCCTCTCACTCAGTTTGCTCATGCAATTATTTATTTATAAAGTATTTTACCAGGAAGGATACATTGAGATTTCTCTCATTTTCAAGTATGTCCTGGGTTCAAGAACATTGAAATGTTAGTCGTTACAGAAATGGAAAGTAATAAAATGCAAGATTTTAAAAACACAAATATACAGTAACAAAATAAATATGTAGGAAATAGTCATTATGTTACATGTTTACAGTTTGTGGATATTTTGGTAGGACTTTGTGCACAAAGTCCCGGTGCACTTAAAGGTACACTTCGGTATTAAAGTGTCCCCAGCACAAACCATTCCGTTGCTGTAAAAAAACATGCTACATTCAGTTCTTTCTGTATAAGGGATGAAGTACTTCTTTAGCCCAGGAAGAGTCAGACACAATGCTGGTTCAAGCTGGAGTCCATGTACCAAGAGAGCCTGCACAGACCCTGGACTCCTTCATTTATTAAGGCAACAGAACGACGCCCAGTGGGAGATGCCTTTACAACATAAACCAGTCAGCCCAGAAAGCACAGGTACACATCAAAAGGACAGGGGAGTAACCCAGGATGGCTGACCAGTCCAATGCACACACCTCATCCCTGTATAACGGGAAGGATGAGTCATGTCCATTGTCCCCATCAGCCATGTGGCCGACCATCACTGTCAGCATGGACCCCATTCAACACTGGTCAGTCTACTGATTCTTAAAGATTTGAGACTATCTGCATGGACAATACTACAGCTATTGTCTGTTTATCGTACGAGTATACTGACAAGGCAGGTATGTCTTAAAAGCAGATATGTATCCAGAAAGTGATCGCATCTCCAAACCCATGAGAAGGTTTTCATACTGACGATTTTACTGCTGGTCCCGATTCAACCCAAGTACCCTCTGCTAGAGCGTTTCTCGGTTAAATCCGACACAGGGAGACAGATGACAACCTATAACACATACACATCCTAGAGTAAAATGTCCACATAATTCTATATAATGGGGATGCACCGATACCGATACTAGTATCGGTATCGGGGCCGATATTGCCGTTTGCACGAGTACTTGTTACTCGTGCAAACGGCCCGATACATCCCGCCGATGCTGGGCCGGCTTGCCGGTATCCACGGGGCTGGGGTAGCTGGCCGCGTGCATGAAAAGCACGCGGCCAGCGTTCCCCCTCCGGCGCACCGCGATACTCACCCATCCTGAAGGTCCGGTCGCTGGGCAGTGATGCGTTCCCGCGGCCACTGGGCGCTACTGTGACGCTGCCTCTCGGCTGGAGGCCGCGTCACAGATGCGCCCGGCGGCCACGTGATCGCATCACTGCCCAGCGACCGGACCTTCAGGATGGGTGAGTATCGCGGCACGCCGGAGGGGAACGCTGGCCGCGTGCTTTACATGCACACGGCCAGCTTCCCCAGCGTTCGAGCTGGGGGCAAATCCATGAGACCTGGGGGACATATCCATGAGTGCTGGGGGCAAATCCATGAGTGCTGGGGGCAAATCCATGTGAGCTGCGGTCAATCTCATATAAATTTTTATATGAGGTCTGTTCCTATTGGAAAGCGTCACAAGACATTAAAGTATCGGTAAGTACTTTTAAAAAGTTTCGGTACTCGTACTCGGTCTTAAAAAAGTGGTATCGGTGCATCCCTACTATATAATAAAATTTCCGTAACAAGGTGCATTCCGTATTGAGGTATCTTTAATAGGGAGCTCTTGAGTGACTTTAGACTGGGGGAAGATTTGATGGCGTCTGGGAGGTTATTCCATAACTGCGGTGCTCTGTAGGAAAATGAGGACCGAGCCACTGTCTTTTTGTATTGTGGTATTGCAAGTAAGGTGCAAGTCCTGGATCGGAGGTTATAGGGGAAGCAGCTTATTCAGGTAGGGTGGCAGCTTCCCAGAAAAGCTCTTAAACATCAGTTTGGAAAGGTGAAGGGTGCGTTTTAGATTCCCGTGATGGCCAGTTTAGCTCTTTTAACATGTCACAATGGTGGGTCATGTAGTTACATTGCAGCGCAAAGCGACAGAATGCGTTATTTATACAATGTAGTACGTTTCTGAAGGTGCATTTGTGGGGCCGCTGCATACACTAGATCTCCGTAATCAATAGCCGGCATAAGCATTTGTTGTACAATTTGCTTTCTTACCGAGGGGCTCAGGCAGGATTTGTTTCTGTACAGGGCACCTAGTTTGGGGTAAAGTTTGGATGAGAGTTTTTCAATGTGGGGGCCAAAGGATAGATTTGGGTCTAACCACATACCTAGATATTTGAGAGAAGTGACTGTGGTCAGCGTGCCATTTGATTTTGTCCCAACACATAGATGTTCCAAAGAGCATCGTTACAATTTTTTCAGTATTTAAAAAAAGTTTGTTGTGTTTGTGTTTGATCCTTCTTTTCTACCTCCTGTGAATTGTTCTTGCAGCACTGCCTTCAGCTGCGGGAGAGTTGGTTTGCTGGTATAGATTACGGTGTCGTATGTGTACAGTTGAGGCTTTGCAGATGTTAGACAGATAATTTATGAATATCGTGAATAGCAGGGAGCCGATTATTGAGCCTTGGGGTACACCGCAAGTGACTGGGAGGAGGAGGGAGGAGCTGCCAGTAATGGACACATATTGCGATTGGTCGGATACATATGCTTGAAATCAGGTTAATGTGCGATCACCAATACCAGATGTTTTAAGTTTTTTTTTTAACAAGATGCCATGATCTACTGTGTCAAAGGCCTTGGCAAAATCAAGGAAGATGGCTCCAGTTAGGTTTCATTGTTCCATGCCAGCTTGGATATAATTGCAGACTTTTAAAAGGGTGGTTGTAGTTGAGTGATTTGGACGAATGCCGGATTGATCTGGGGTTAAGTAGTTCCAATATTGATAAGAATAACGTAATTGTGTGTAGACACATTTTTTCCAAAAATTGACATTACAGGGAGCAATGATATCGGGCGATAGTTTGATACCAGAGTACTGTCACCACTTTTATGGATAGGTACCACTCTTGCAGTCTTCCAGAGTTTGAGTATGTATCCAGTCACCAGTGATTCATTATTAAAAAGGGACACTCTACACACCCTGACCACTTTAGCTTATTAGCCCCGATTTCTTGCTGACATCATCATCTATGACCAAGTGGTTGTAGCCGCGTTCATTTGAGAAGGCAAACATGGGATTAAGCTGCGGATGCAGCATCAACCCATACCTCTGACCAAGCATACCTTGTGTGAAAAGTATACACGTACGAAAGTTACGTACACTATGTAAAAAAAAAAATAATAAAAGTAACTTTACGCAAATTACTTAAGTAAACATTTTTTTTTTTCCTAAACCGAATAATCGATTTATAATTAGGGCTGCAACTAACGATTATTCTCATAATCGATCTTAGTTGGCCGATTTATTAGGGATGCACCGATACCACTTTTTTAAGACTGAGTACGAATACCGATACTTTTTTTTTTTTCAAGTACTCACCGATACCGAGTACCAATGCTTTTTTATTTTCTGTCATGTGACGCTTTCCAATAAGAACAGACCTCATATAAAAATGCCCCCAGCTTTCATGGATATGCCCCTCCAGCTTTCATGGATATGCCCCCCCCAGCTTTCATGGATTATGCCCCAGCTCTCATGGATATTGCCCCCAGCTGATGCATTTGCCCCCCAGCTCATGCATTTGCCCCAGCTCATGGATATGCCCTCCAGCTCACCTGGAGCTCTCTGCGTTCATACTTACCTTCCTGAGCGACGCCGGTAAAGTCTTTGCGCGTGCGCTTGTTGGAAGGCCCCCCAGCCGCAATCACATGATCGCGGCTGGGGGCCTTCCAACGAGAACACGCGCGGAAACTTTACCGGCGTCGCTCAGGAAGGTAAGTATGAACGCAGAAAGCTCCAAGTGCCTGTCCGAATGTTCTTTCGGCATTCGGACAGGCACCTGGAACTCTCTGCGATCATAGTTACCTTCCTGAGCGACGCCGGGAAAGTTTCCGCACGTGCGCTCGTTGGAAGGCCCCCAGCCGCGATCATGTGGACGCTTAGGAAGGTAAGTATGAAAGAACGCGGTGAGCAGCTGCAGGGCATTCGGACAGCCGCCCCTCGGATGCCGGCTCAATGCCGGCTTCCGGTATCGGGGGTACTGCACGAGTACCAAGTACTCCTGCAGTACCCGGTATCGGCACCGATACTAGTATCGGTATCAGTGCAACCCTAAATTTTATGTAAAAAAAATAACCACAACCCCTCCCCCTTTTTTCATAAACAAATTGCGTATCTTGTGTACTTTTCACACAAGGTATGCAAGTGCTTGGTCAGAGGGATGGGTTGATGCTGCATGCGCAGTTTAAGCCCATGTTTGCTTTCTCAAATGAACGTGGCTACAAGCACTTGGTCGTAGATGACGATGTCCTCATCAAATCCGGGTTAATAAGCTAAAGTGGTCCGGGTGCGTAGAGTGTCCCTTTTTTAAATAATTTTGTGAACAAACTGAGTGGGAGGAGGGACTGGAGGTGGAAGGGAGTGATTTTGCTCAAGTGACTTGAACTGAGGTGTGAGAGGGAGTGCGTATGGACAAAAGACTGGATCTGCATGTGGGAGTGAGTTTGGGGAAAGGACCAGACCAAAAGGAGGGAATAGCAGTTCCCGACCAAAGAGGGTGTGGCCGGGAGGGTGGGGTGGTGGCACAGGCTCCAGCTTCAAGTAAGGATAAAACACAGGCATACAGCTCCTTCACCCAGTGGCAGTATCCTATATAGTGTTATAGTTCTGCTACTGTTGTAAACGGAATAAATACAAACTGGTTGTGTCTGACATATTCCAGAACTAACATTTTTTAAAATTATTTTTATACCAAACCTAGTCATGATCAGGCCTTTCTAATGATGTAAAATATGACTTTCTAGCTGCCATGAATTGGGAGATAACGGGATCCAAAGGATCCCATTGTCTCCACATGGCAGCTAGGGGGTTAACTGGCCCACTGACATCCTCACACATATGGTGAGGTTTCTGGTGGGTGGGGGGAACTGGAGGCTTGGCTGACATCCAAGATGTTAGCCCCCTCCAGGTTTGACTCGCAATTCGGTGCCGTTTAGCGCCAAATCGCGATCTGGCAGTGAAAATGTTAATGCTATACACCGCTGAAAAGGGGAGCCCCTCCCCTTTCCAGCGGTGCAAAAAGCATCATTGTACGTTAAATGGTTGGAGATAGAGGGCTCCAAACGAGCCCCCCCCCTCCTAAATTTTCCCTACTGCCGATTGACGTCATCACGCAGAGTGATGATGTCATCGGATCTGCCGGCCCCCCATAGACGCCGTGGGAGCCAGTGAGGGGAGGTAAGTATCAGCGGGAGGGAGGTTAGGAGCCCGCTGATGTACTATGTATGTATGTCTCTAAGGGAAACCCGTGGGCAGGACGTACATGATACGTCA
Source organism: Leptobrachium leishanense (assembly GCA_009667805.1). Classification (NCBI taxonomy): domain Eukaryota; kingdom Metazoa; phylum Chordata; class Amphibia; order Anura; family Megophryidae; genus Leptobrachium; species Leptobrachium leishanense. Next base: position 72,310,432 of record CM019073.1, on the reverse strand, counting down.
GTGGTCGGGAAGGGGTTAAAAAAATAATTTAAAAAAATTTGCTCATTTTTAATTTTTCATGTATTCGTTTATCCTTTACAGAAATATTGCTGATATGTAATATTCTGAGCTCCTAGATGGTGTCCTTTATCAGGGATTGACAAGTTTGCTTTGACGTTAGGAGCCAACGTTTCGGCGAGGTATACCTTGATAAAGGCGAATCGTCGCCGAAACATTGGGAACCTTGACTCTGCATCGTGGAGTTGGTTTGTGCTGTCCCAAATTATGATTTTAGCTGCCTCTATTTATTACTTTGTTATCTACTGCTTTTTTCTGTTAGGTATTTTTTGTGCATGTGGTCTTTTGGCTACTTTTTTGAGCCTAGAAGTGTAGACCGTTGCTTCAAATATCAGTTTGGCTGCTCTGATTTATATATAAATACTTATATTATTTGTGTTGTTAACATCTGTACCTTGTGTCGTTGTGATCTTGTTTTATTATTTATTTTCTTTGCTCTGTTGTCATTGGACACCCTATTTACCCACTGTGCGTGCACACACACACACACCCTCATATATAAATACATATACCCGGACTGGATATATTTATATAAAATTTCGGGGACAGGAAGAAAACATTGAAGCCATATAGTTACATAGTTCTATAGGCTGAAAAAAGACATGCGTCCATCGGGTTCAGCCTCTCCCACATAACCTACTGCTGTTGATCCAAAAGAAGGCAAAAAAACCCAGTCTGAATGCTTGCCAATATGCAACATACTGGGAAAAAATTCCTTCTTGACCCCAGAATGGCAGATTTCTCCTTGGATCAAGAAGCTTTTACCCACATATTAAATATTATAACCCTTAATATTCTGTGTCTGCAGGAAGTCATCCAGTCGTTTTTTAAAAGTCTGTACAGACTCTGACCCAACCACCTCAACAGGCAGAGAATTCCACAGCTTTATTGTTCTCACCGTAAAATAACCCTTCCTATGCTTTAAGCTAAATTTTCTTTCTTCCAGTCTAAATGGATGACCCCTTGTCCTATGTATAGTCCTGTTAATGAATAGGTTATCAGACAATGGTTGATAATGGCCCCGTATATATTTATATAAGGTTATCAGATCCCCTCTAAGGTGCCTTTTCTCTAAACTAAACAGGTTTAAGCTTGTTAGTCTTTCCTCATAACTTAACCCTTCCATCCCCCTTATTAATTTAGTTGCCCGTCTCTGCACTTTTTCTAACGATATAATATCTTTTTTTAAGACAGGTGCCCAAAATTGCACGGCATATTCAAGGTGCGGCCTGACCATTGATTTATACAGAGGCAAAATTATGTTTTCATCCCGTGAGTGAACTCCCCTTTTAATGCATGCCAGTACTTTGCTGGCCTTGGCGGCTGCTGTTTGACATTGCACATTGTTACTTAGTTTGAAGTCTATGATTATTCCCAAATCCTTCTCCTGCTTGGATTTCCCTAACTCCGTACCATTTAGGGTATAAATTGCTTGTGTGTTCTTCACTCCAAAGTGCATAACTTTGCATTTATCTAGATTAAATCTCATCTGCCATTTAAGTGCCCAGTCCCCCAATTTATCTAAATCCCTCGGCAGCGAAGTAACATCCTGCTCACATTGTATTACTTTTCCTAGCTTTGTGTCATCAGCAAACACTGATACATGACTTTCAATGCCTATCTCAAGGTCATTTATAAATAAATTGAATAGTATTGGTCCTATAACAGACCCCTGAGGGACACCTATAGATGTTTTTAGATGCCAAAGACGGCTTTCTCCCCGAATTAATGTTGCTACGAGAGCTCAGATATACCAGATAATGTCAGCATGCAAAGCAGGGTGAAGGGGTGGCACTCCACACAGCTTTACCACATTAATACGCAAATGTGGTCACAGGGTGCATAGTGTCTCTTTTTTTAAAATTAAATTTAAGAACAAACTGAGTGGGGAGAGGGAGTGACTTTAGGCAAGGGACCAAATCAGAGTGTGGGAGGTAGTTTTTGGCAACTGGACCAGACTAGAGAGCGAGACAGGGAGTGTGTAGTGGTGGCGCAGGACTCCAGCTCCAAGTAAGGATAATACACTGGCGATACAGCTCTTCCACTTAAACTGGTTTATGTTTGACATAACCCTAGAACTAAATCATACAGAGTAAAGCAGCGGCATGTCTTCTTCAATCAATTCCAATGTAGAGCCTGAGGTTATTAACATTTAACTCCATCTGATTCTAAACAGTATGTGCTGTACACATATCGATTAATCGATAATGAGAATAGTTGACAACCATTTTCATTTAAATCGATTTAGTTGTTTCAGCCCTAGTTGTGTTTAAGTACATCAACGATTATACGTGTTTGTTGTTGACACATTGTGTTTGTCTATACTTGTGACTTTGAAGATGACATATGACCAAGTTATGCAGAAAACAAACTAATTCCAAAGGGTTTGCAAACTTTTTTTTTTTTTACCTCTGGATATTTTTCTTGCCTATATAATGTATAGGGGGTTGCTCAGAAGGGCAGGTGTTTGCCTATGTTGAAACTGCCTGTGCTTCACAAATGACAGATACAAACCGCTGAAGGAGAAGCTTTGCCCTCAGCTGTTTTAAATCCTGCGTTTGTGAAGAGCCAGCATTTGTTGCAACAACAGTGATTGTTGCAACATAGACAAACAGTGGCAGGCGAAGCACCGTGAAGTTCTTGAAAAATCATTTATTTTGTGAAGCACTGGTGTTTGCAACATCGTCAATCTCTAGTGCATTGTGAATAACCCCCATAATTTCTTTATGATCTCTTTTAGTGAGATTTTCACACTATCTTACAGAAGCAGCTTGCATTATGGATTTCGAGTTGCCAGTCCGAGTCGTGCAGTATTCAGGATTTGCTGATATCGAGTCCCATTCCGATACCACATGACTGGCAACTGGGTCAGTAAAGGGAATCCCAAGGTCCTCGGCTTTCACCTGGGCCGGTTTTATAATTAAATCAGGGCCTGCCACACGGGCAACTGCCTACAGTTTGCAATAATTTAGACCACTGGAGCCCTAAGAGCTAGAGGGACATATGAGGTATCATAGGAAAGGTCAGCTTCTAGCCTTTCCAGTGAGATTAAATATAACCAGGTTAGATTTATGTAAAAATAAAATATTACATTTTTTTTAAAGAAATTAAGTTTTTTTACAATTCTAAAGTGCAGTGATGCTGCGCTAACTCAGCTTCTCATTTTCCACACTGCCAGCAAGTGTGTATCTGGTGATGCACAACATTGTTTCATTCACAACCTAGACCGTGACACTGCAGTGAGGAGAGACGGGGTTTTTGCATCTCTGAATTGTACACCGCACAAGGTTAAGTGAGGTGTCTTTGGAAAGGTCAGAGTCTGGTCTTTACAATGATACCAAACATGATCATGTAATGTATAAAAAATTAAAAAAAATTCAATGTGTGTGATATATATATATATATATATATATAATTTTTTTTTTTTTGTACAGCAGAAGCAATACAGTTGTGTTCAAAATTATTCAACCCCAATGCTGTAAAGGGTTTTAGGGAATTTAGTGTACATTTGTAATTTTATTCAGAATGAAATCCTACAAGGACTTTTTTTAAAGAACCATATGCAACTAAAATGACATCAATTGGTTTTGTAATACAGTAGTAAATGTTTCTTTTGTAAAGTCTTCATTGACACAATTATTCAACCCCTTAAAGACTACCACTCTGAAGAACAGTGTATTGAAAACACCTGTGGATGTCACGGAGCAGCAATAAAGCATAATAAGCACCAATTAGGCAGCTTTAAAATGACTGTGATACTCAGCTCCTTCTAGACATTTACTGGTGTGGTTACAAACATGGTGAAGTCAAGAGAATGGTCCAGGAAGACAAGAGAAGAGGTGATTACTCTTCACAGGAAGGGCAATGGCTATAAGAAGATTGCAAAGATGTTAAACATACCAAGAAAGACCATAGGAAGCATCATTCGCAAATTCAAAGCAAATGGCACTGTTGAAACGCTACCTGGTCGTGGCAGAAAGAAGATGCTGACATCGACTGCTGAGCGCTACCTGAAGCGTAGAGTGGAGAAAAGTCCCCGTGTGACTGCTGAGGAACTGCGAAAAGATTTGTCAGATGTGGGTACTGAAGTTTCAGCTCAGACAATACGGCGCACACTGCGTAATGAAGGCCTCCATGCCAGAACTCCCAGGCGCACCCCCTTGCTGTCTCCAAAGAATAAGAAGAGTCGACTGCAGTATGCCAAAAGTCATGTGGACAAACCACAGAGGTTTTGGGATAGTGTTCTGTGGACTGATGTAACAAAATTAGAACTGTTTGGGCCCATGGATCAACGCTATGTTTGGAGGAGGAAGAACAAGGCCTATGAAGAAAAGAACACCTTGCCTACTGTGAAGCATGGCGGGGGGTCAATCATGCTTTGGGGCTCTTTTGCTTCTGCAGGTACAGGGAAGCTTCAGCGTGTGCAAGGTACCACGAATTCTCTTCAGTACCAGGAGATATTGGATGACAATGTGATGCAGTCCGTCACAAACCTGAGGCTTGGGAGACGTTGGACCTTTCAACAGGACAATGATCCCAAGCATACCTCCAAGTCCACTAGAGCATGGTTGCAGATTAAAGGCTGGAACATTTTGGAGTGGCCATCGCAGTCACCTGACTTAAATCCGATTGCGAACCTCTGGTGGGACTTAAAGAAAGCAGTTGCAGTGCGCAAGCCTAAGAATGTGACTGAACTGGAGGCTTTTGCCCATGACGAATGGGCGAAGATACCCGTAGATCGCTGCAAGACACTTGTGTCAAGCTATGCTTCACATTTACTAAGATTGAATGTCACTTGGGGGTTGAATAAAACTGATAATGATGTGAGCACAGAAAAGACATTTGTGGTTATTTCATTCTAAATGTTATGTTATATTTGTCTGACCTACACGTGCCTCTTTGATTTAATTGTAAGCAAGATGACTGATCAATGTCAAACTGGCCAAAACACTCAATTTCAGTGGGGGTTGAATAATTTTGAACACCGCTGTATATGCTTTTACATATAAAACAAACAATGCTTCTGCATTCACTGTCCTCCTCCTTTTAACCATTCTACCCCTCTTCTACTTCCTTTTCTCCGGTCTCGGAAGAGGATGTCTCAGCAGTTCTCATGTCCTCCTGCCCGACCACCTGTTCACTTGACCCCATCCCCTCCTACCTTATTCGGTCTGTCCTACCAGTAATTGTCCCTGCGTTGACTCATATTTGTAACCTCTCCCTATCCTCTGGAGTCTTCCTTTCTACATTCAAAAATGCTCTGATCACCCTCATTCTAAAGAAGCCATCTCGTGACCCCACCTCCCTCTCAAACTACCGTCACATCTCTCTGCTCCCCTTTGTCTCCAAAATCCTTGAAAGTCTGGTCTATAACCAGCTCACCAGTTTTCTTGCTGCTAACTCTCTACTCGATCCGTACTTTCGCTCCCAACAATCTACTGAGACTGCTCTGACCAAGGTGACTAATGATTTAGTTGCCGCTAAAACAAAAGGTCTCTTCTCCTTTCTTATTCTTCTTGACCTTTCCGCTGCATTTGACACTGTTGATCATCCTCTCCTGCTCCTCACGCTGCGTCAACTTGCTTCAGTGACTCCGCTGTCTCCTGGTTCTCTTCCTATTGCTCTCTTCACTCATTCAGTGTCTCCTTTGGTGCCTCTTCACCACCAGTTCCTCTTTCAGTTGGGGTGCCTCAAGGCTCTGTTCTGGGTCCCCAACTCTTCTCGATCTATACCGCCTCTTGGCAACCTCCTCTTTATGTGGACTTCATTATCACTTCTATGCTGACGACACCCAAATCTACCTTTCCTCACCCGATCGCTCTCCTCCTATCAGCTGTCTCCGACTGGATGACTTCCCGTTTCCAAAAGCTTGACCTCTCTAAAATTGAACTAATCGTCTTCCCTCCCTCTAAAACCTCCATTCCTGCACCAATTTCCCTTCAGGTGAATAGTGCCACCATTACTTCTACCTCTCAGGCACATTGCCTAGGGGCCCTCTTGGACTCCGCTCTATCCTTTTATTCCTCACATTCAGTCACTAACCAAATCTTACTACTTCCACGAAAATAACATTGCATGCGTCCGCCCCTGTCTTAATCATTACTCTACTAAAATGCTCATCCAAGCTCTTATTATACTTTGAATTGTTACAGTTGTTACAGAAATACAATGTTCTTGAACCCAGGACATACTGGAAAACGAGAGAAATTTCAATGTATCCTTCCTGGTAAAATCCATTATAATTAAATAAATAAAAAAAATCTCCCTTCTTGACTACTGTAACAGCATAAATAAATTCCAGAAACCCATATATTAAATCAAAAGTGGATTTATTCCAGCACCAACAAGGACGATGTTTCGACCAGAACTGGTCTTTGTCAAATCTAAAGAACTGTGCAAAACATATTATATATATATATATATATATATGTGTTACAAATTGCCAATCAAATCATTAATTGACAAGCAGTGAAAAAAATCTGCATTTGTTAACCCCTTAGTGACCGGGCGGTTTTACACAAATCCGTCCTTTAGTAACCGCTGCTGTTTATACGTTTCTGCGCTGTTCATGTTTAGGTCAAATTTTCCTCTTACTCGTTTATGCAACCCACACATATTACACACCGTTTTTCCCGCCATTAAATGGACTTTCTAAAAATACCATTATTTCCATCATATTCTATAATTTACTATAAAAAAAATATGAAATATGATGAAAAAATGGTAAAAATACACTTTTTCGTAATTTAATCCCAAAAATCTACAACCACCAAAAAAGACCCCGGCTAAATAGTTTCAGATAAATAGTTTCAGAATTTAGTCCCGAGCATAGAAATACCCAATTTTTACATGCTTTTGCTTTTTAACCCCTTCATTGATGAGCCAGTTCACCTATGTGCGCTGAGCTCATTCTGACTGTTTTATGCTCATTATTTTTAGATGACAGCCTAGGTCCTATTTGACTAACCCCCCCCCCCCCGACAAATCATTCTTTTTAAATAAAACCCCAATTTTAATTTTATTATGTTTTTACTTTTTAGCTTTTTTTTACACCACACCTAGTCATATTTGGTATCATCGGAAAGGCCGTGATCAGGCCTTTCCAATGATGTCCAGCATGACCCTCTAGCTCCAAAGGATCCCCCTATCTCCCCATGGCAGCTAGTGGGTTAACTGGCCTACTGACATCCTCACACATATGGTGGGAATGTCAGTGGGTGGGGGGGGGGTGACCTGAATGCTTGGCTGACATCCACGGAGGTTTGAATAACAATTTGGTGCACATTTGCGCCGAATCGCGATCCGGCAGCGAAATGGTTAATGCTGCACACTGCTGAAAAGGGGAGACTCTCCCCATCTTCAATGGTTGGAGTTAGAGGGCTCCGAAGGAGACCCCCCCTCCATTGATTTCAATGGGAGCGCCTGCTGATGATGTCACCACGCAGTGTGGTGATGTCATCGAGCTTTCCGGCCTATCTAGATCACGGGGGCAGGCTTCCTCCCTGACAGATCTGCGAGGGAGGTAAGTATCGGGCGGGAGGGAGATTAAGAGCCGCTGACCTACTATGTGCGTCCGCGGGTCTAAGCAAGACCCGTGGGCAGGACGTACATGGTACGTCAGCGGTCCCTAAGGGGTTAAACACCACAGTATAAAAACAATTGTGTGATTGCTGTCCTGGTTACAACATTAGCATATCTCTTAACTATTTAATTCATCATCTTTATTAAAGACACATTACATAACAGACATTGCTAAAAGCCTATGACGAAACAGGATGTAAAGTATCTAGCGCTGGACACAATACCTAATTCTTACAGCTCCACAGTTATCCACGTAGGGATCCGTGCCAGTCAATGGGGCTGAAAATTCGGTTTTTAGAGTTTTGGAGGGCATATATGCTAGATATTTGCCATAAAAGGTGTATGGGTGTCCGGGTAGTGCCCTGGGGGACAGGAAACAAGGACAAAAAGTTTAAAAAAAAAAAGTTTTTAAAGGGACAGTGAGTTTTCCATGAAATAAGGGTTAAAAATAAGAACCAAAAATTCCTTCAAATATCGTGCCTAGGAGGTCCCCATAACCTGCCCGTGAAGTGGCGGATTTCTAGGATGTATAGAAACACTTAAAAACAAAAAAATGACGTTTCAAATGACGGTAAATGCTTTTCCTTTTAATCTATCCATAAACAACTGCTTGGGGCGGCAGTCTGTATGAAAAGGAGACATTTTCGTACACGCAGAAAATTTTTCCTGATTTTTGTGGCTAAATTATTGTGAAACTTATGCAGGCTTTGCATGAAAGTAACAATAGGTGCTTCAAAATTGGTCCTTTAGCGTCCCCAACAGTGCCGTCACACCGTAACCCCTCTGAGGATATGAATCTGATACAGGCGTCAGTGGCAGTGCACCCAAATATTGTGCTTTTGGTGCCAGGCCAGCAAGTATCATCATACAGTAACCCCTCTGTAGTATTGTGGAAGAATGCAGGGGTGGACCATGTGGTCCTAATATTGAAAAGATATGATTCTGGTCAAGGCGTCAGTGCACCCAGATATTGTGCTTTTGGTGCCAGGCCTGCAAGTGGCATCATAATACAGTAACCCCTCTGTGGTATTGTGGAAGAGTGCAGGGTTGGACCCTGCGGTTCAAAAAATTAAAATGATATAAATCTGGCACAGGCGTCAGTGCAGCCAAATATTGTGCCTTTCATGGCAGCAAGTGCCTTCACACCGTAACCCTTTTGTGGTATTGTGGAAGAGTTCAGTGCTGGAGGTTTTGTGAATGCAGAAGAGGACATCCCCGATCTATTCCATTACTTCAGTATCAGGGGATTGATAGCTGCTGATCCAGGACTGATTCATTTTTATAAATGTCAGCCGGTCTACAGAGTCGGTGGACAGACGCACTCTTTTGTCTGTGACAAAACCTCCAGCGGCACTGAATGTCCTTTCAGAGAGCATGCTAGATGAAGGGCAACCTAGTAGCTACATAGCATATTGGCTAAGTTCTGGCCAGTGATCCAATCTCAACACCCAATAAGCCAGTGGATCATCTTCTGGAAAGGTATCCAGGTCTGCCCTTGCCCCTAGGTAGTCCTGCACCATATGGTGAAGACGCTGGCAATGGGTGCCTACATTTGACGTCCCTGGGCGTCGAGGACTAAAAAAATTTAAAAATGCATCAGTCAAGCGGCCCTGGCCTTCACCACTGTTCCTCTGATCATCCGCAGCCTCAGAAGCATGTGTGTCAGCACTTGGTAATCTACCAGTGCCTGGAAAGGTGTTACACAAGTGTCACATTAGAGCGTCCTCCAAGTTTTTTCATCCTGTGCTCCCTCTGTGCGGGCAGGATGAGCTCTGCAACTTTACCCTTGTATCGTGGATCAAGAAGGGTTGCCAACCAGTAATGATCCCTCTCCTTGATAGCACGAATCCTGGGGTCCTTTAGCAGGCTTTGCATCATAAGGGAGCCCATGCAGCGTAGGTTGGAGGTGGCATTAGCTTCCGAGTCTTCCTGGTCAATGAGGATGACCGTATCGTGCACTTCCTCCTCCCAGCCACGCACTAGCCCTTGTGTTTCTGGGCACATGAAACCCTCCGTTCAGGAATCCCCACCTTCAATGCCCCCACTACTAAAATATTCTGCCTCCTCATCCTCCTCCTGTCTGATCAGAGTAGGACCCGCTGGAATGCTGTCTGCAGAAAGACTGGGGCCTTGAGAGCTAGGGAAGGCCTCCTCTTCCTCCCACTGCTCTGCCTCTATTGTGTCACTGATGCATGCACTGTCCCTGCTCACCATCCTCGTTGCCTCCTCAAATGGTGAAAGTACAGTGCATGCATCCTTGATCATCAGCCACTGCGGGGGGGGGGGGAAACCAAGTTGACCCGAACCTGTTCTTGTGTCATACTCACACAGGTACTTGTTGATGGCCCTCTGCTGCTTGCGCAGACGCTGCAGCATTGCTAATGTCGAGTTCCACCTGGTGGGCATGTCACAGATCAGACGGTTTGTGGGAAGGTGGAATTCTCTTTGAATTTCTGCCAGGCGAACGCTTGCTGGGAATGACCGTCTGAAGTGGCTGCAGACTTTTCTGGCCTGGCTGAGAAGCTCTGGCAGCCCTGGGTACTTGGTTAGGAAACGCTGTACCACCAGATTTAGGACGTGTGCTAGGCATGGTACATGCGTCAATTTACCCTTGCGTAGGGCGGAGAGAAGGTTGCTGCCATTATCGCAGACGATCATTCCCAGCTGAAGCTGGTGTGGTGTTAACCATCTCTGCACCTGCCCCTGCAGAGCTGACAGAATTTCTGGCCCGGTGTGGCTCCTGTCCCCTAAACAAACCAGCTCCAGCACAGTATGGCATCTTTTTGCTTGAGCCATTGCGTAGACCCTGTCAGGCGTCGGTTTAACTGCCACTTCGCCAGAGACACAGGAGGAGGAGAAAGAGGGAGAGGTGGTGGTAGTGGAGCAGACAGACCTCATACAAGCAGCTTTCTGGAGGCGTGGTGGATGAATAAGCTCCAGCACAGAGCCCCGTCTTGGATCCCTCCCAGCTGCAATCAGAGTTACCCAGTGTGCGTGAAGGAAATGTAACGACCCTGTCCATGCTTGCTGGACCACGTGTCTAAAGTCACATGCACCTTGTTGCTGACTGACTTTCCCAATGGCTGGATAACATTGTCTTCCACGTGCTGGTATAGTGCTGGAATGGTCTTGCGTGAAAAGTAATGGCATTTTGGAACCTGCCACTGTGGTACAGCACATTCAGCAAATTCACGGAAGGGAGCAGAGTCCATAGAAACATAGAAAAATGTCGGCAGATAAGAACCTTTTCGGCCCATCTAGTCTGCCCAATTACATGGATACTTTACCTGGATTTATCTTTTGTTTAGGATAGCCTTATGCCTATCCCATGCTTGCTTAAATTCAATTACTGTTTTGGTCTCTACCACTTCTACTGGAAGACTGTTCCATGTATCCACCACCCTCTCAGTAAAATAATGCTTCCTGATGTTACTTTTAAACCTTTGCCCCTCTAATCTAAGACTATGTCCTCTTGTTTTGCTATTTTGTTTCCTTTTAAATATACTCCCTTCCTCTACCTTGTGGATTCCCTTTACGTATTTAAATGTTTCTATCATATCTCCTCTGTCTCATCTTTTTTCCAAGCTGTACATGTTAAGATCATTAAGCCTCCTTCAAGCCGTACACCATTTTAGTAGCCCTTCTCTGAACTTTCTCTAAGATGTCTATATCCTTCTGGAGATACGGTCTCCAGTACTGCACACAGTACTCCAAGTGAGGTCTCACCAGTGCTCTGTACAGTGGCATGAGCACTTCCCTTTTCCTACTGCTAATACCTCTCCCTACACAACCAAGCATTCTGCTAGCATTTCCTGCTGGAAAGGCAGCAGCTGCAATGCGGGTAATTTTGCTAAGCTGGCATTTAGACGCTGTGCTTGGGGATGATTGGGACTATATTTTTTCTTACGCTGCGGCAGCTGGTGCAACGTAATCTGCGTAAATCTTCAACTGCTGGGATGATGTCACATTGTGAGGAAGGACCTGGTACATCCATTACTGTAGCATCATCCCTGTCAGTGGAGGTTGTAGGTAATGACATGGCAGGACATACAGTGGGGGTAGAGACAGATGAGGAGGAGGAGGAGGACCTACGCAAAGTTTTGCACCAACGGGATGTGTGGCAGTTGTTCAGATGTCGCCTCAAGCCTCTTTCCCATGCTTCAGCCTCATCTGACATAGATTACAAATAGCAACGCTGCGCTCTACTGCACATTTCTTAAAGAACTCCCAGACAACAGAGTTCCTGCATGTGTTCTTTGAGACCCCAGCGCTCTGCACCGGAGCAGCTCTGACATGTGATGCCTTGGACTGGCTAGTGCTACGGTTGGTCACAGAGGATGTTGTGCCTCGTGTTTGCTGTGCCGCCTCCTCCCCCTCTTCCTCACTTAATTCCTCTGTTCAATCAGGCACCCAGGTGGAGTCGGGGGGTGATGATGACAATGATATCACTATCTCCTCATCACTGGAGCCAACTTGGCAGTATGCTGCAGCTGCTGGGGCAACATGAGTGCCAGTTATTTGTGTGTCATCACTGGCACCCCCTTCCTCTAGGTTGACTATACTCCCTTCCTCAACCTCAGAGATTGAATCAGAGCACTGTACTTGCTGCGCATCCTCAAGCAACATGTCACTCTCATTGTAGTAAAACAATTCAGCTGACTCCTCTGTGTGTGATAGCGAGGCTACGGCAGGAGTAGCTGTGGACATGGTCGCTGCATTAGATGCTTCGGCAGCTGAGGTGGACTGTAAAGCACTAGAAGCCTGGCTGGCAGAGGACTCAGTGGATTGGCTAACCAGGCAATCCTCATCCTCCGAGTCCTCTGTATGTTGCTGCTGGTTAAGACGGCCAGCACCAGTTAGAAAGGACAAGCTTGCCCCTGCAGAGGATGCACCACGTCCACCACGACCAGAGGCACAGCCTCCCGACACAGGGGCTGCTGGCCCTCTTATCTGTGTCTGGGAGTGTCTGCCCGTCCTTTTTTGTTCTTACAGACATGGTGAGTGATATATAGATTAATATATACAAAACTCTGATTCAACTCTGGTATAAAGATTTAAAGAACTCTGGTATAACTCAGTGAGACACCCTGATAGCTGGCAGCCAGTGACAACACATAGATTACAAGACTCAGACACCTCCTATAAATCAGTGAGACCCCTTGATGGGTGGCAGCCAGTGAGAACACACGGATTATAACAATTCCCAAATGTTTTGTAGAAATTAGTGACCCCCAAAATACTTGCTGGCTGTGTGACAAGACACATATCACCTAAATTCCCTGATATTTGGTAGAAATAGTAGCGTGGCAGACCGGCAGTAACAGCACACAACAATCTCTGAAATCTCCTCTCAAAATGCGTGCTGTAGCTATGCGTGGAAACGTTATATAGTGTGCTGCGGGACTTAGCTCTGTGAGCCCATGATTGGGCAAAATTTGCCCAATCAGGACTCTGAGCCATGATTGGCATACTGTTGAACCTGTCTTGCATCAGACCTGTGATTTTGATTTTGATCATTCAGTCATCTTGCTTACAATTAAATCAAAGCGGCACGTGTAGGTCAAATATAACATAACATTTATAATGAAATAACCACAAATGTCTTTTCTGTGCTCACATCATTATCAGTTTTATTCAACCCCCAAGTGACATTCAATCTTAGTACTTAGTACAACATCCTTTTACATTTATAACAGCTTTTAAACGTGAAGCATAGCTTGACACAAGTGTCTTGCAGCGATCTACGGGTATCTTCGCCCATTCGCCATGGGCAAAAGCCTCCAGTTCCGTCACATTCTTAAGCTTGCGCACTGCTAATGCTTTCTTTAAGTCCCACCAGAGGTTCGCAATCGGATTTAAGTCAGGTGACTGCGATGGCCACTCCAAAATGTTCCAGCCTTTAATCTGCAACCATGCTCTAGTGGACTTGGAGGTATGCTTGGGATCATTGTCCTGTTGAAAGGTCCAACGTCTCCCAAGCCTCAGGTTTGTGACGGACTGCATCACATTGTCATCCAATATCTCCTTTTACTGAAGAGAATTCATGGTACCTTGCACACGCTGAAGCTTCCCTGTACCTGCAGAAGCAAAACAGCCCCAAAGCATGCTTGACCCCCCCCCCCGCCATGCTTCACAGTAGGCAAGGTGTTCTTTTCTTCATAGGCCTTGTTCTTCCTCCTCCAAACATAGCGTTGAGCCATGGGCCCAAACAGTTCTAATTTTGTTTCATCAGTCCACAGAACACTATCCCAAAACTTCTGTGGTTTGTCCACATGACTTTTGGCATACTGCGGTCGACTCTTCTTATTCTTTGGAGACAGCAAGGGGGTGCGCCTGGGAGTTCTGGTGTGGAGGCCTTCATTACGCAGTGTGCACCGTATTGTCTGAGCTTAAACTTCAGTACCCACATCTGACAAATCTTTTCTCAGTTCCTCAGCAGTCACATGGGGACTTTTCTCTACTCTACGCTTCAGTCGAAGTCCGCATCTTCTTTCTGCCACGACCAGGTAGCGTTTCAACGGTGCCCTTTGCCTTGAATTTGCGAATGATGCTTCCTATGGTCTCTCTTGGTATGTTTAACATCTTTGCAATCTTCTTATAGCCATTGCCCTTCCTGTGAAGAGTAATCACCTCTTCTCTTGTCTTCCTGGACCATTCTCTTGACTTCACCATGTTTGTAACCACACCAGTAAATGTCTAGAAGGAGCTGAGTATCACAGTCATTTTAAAGCTGCCTAATTGGTGCTTATTATGCTTTATTGCTGCTCCGTGACATCCACAGGTGTTTTCAATACCTGATTGAAAACACTTGAATGAACCTCTGTTCTTCAGAGTGGTAGTCTTTAAGGGGTTGAATAATTGTGTCAATGACGAATTCACAAAAGAAACATTTACTACTGTATTACAAAACCAATTGATGTCATTTTAGTTGCATATGGTTCTTTAAAAAGTCCTTGTAGGATTTCATTCTGAATACAATTACAAATGTACACTAAATTCCCTAAAACCCTTTACAGCATTGGGGGTTGAATAATTTTGAACACAACTGTATATTTGTTATTCTGTTTCTCCCATTGTAAAGCACTACAAAACCTGTTGGCGCTTTATAAATACTTGTAACTAAGGCAACTGCCTCGTCTTTTGATCTGAGCGCAGAGAAAAAACTGTTTTTCAGATTATTATTTTTTTAGTTTTATTTAAATTTCCATTTTGAGGGGGAAAAAAACAGTCATTTTGGCATGTTTTTGTGGGGGAAGTAGTAGGGCCGCTCCACATTTTGTGCCTACAGACTCCTGAGGTGCAAATCCGGCCCTGGCTTTCACTGCATTGTCTTCCCTGCTTGGCCACAGGGCACACAACAAGCAAGTTTGCGCAGAGGCACCCAGGCTCCAGCAGTGAGACTCACAGCATCTTCTCTGCCTGCGCCCTGAGTTGTGACCAGGCAGGGAAGACACCACTAGTCACTGTCCCAGCTGCGGGACTCCAGCTGCATGTCTCGCTTGCTGACCGGTTTAAAGCCTTCGGGGATTGGATCGGCTTGAAAAAGCCAGTCCTTGATCCCTGAGAATTGTTATGAATGGCACCCGATCCTGATGATCAGATCGGGACATCCCTAATTTGTATAGGTCTTGAATGTTTGTAGGTGAACTGTCAATGCATGTTTATGAATAAAAATGTTTGTTGATTTGTCATTTTATGCATTTTACTCATGTCTGTTACATTTTGTTTATAGAAGAATTTGGATCTTGGCATTCAGAAGAAAGAATTTAAGACTCAACAAAAAAATACTGTTGTTTGCTAACTATGGCACTCCAGCCTGTGAAGAAGGGCAGGTCTCTAAGTCTTGCAGGTATTGCACAAATATCAAATGACATTTCAAGGAAGTTCCTGGACCGCAGCGACCTGTCAAGGCTTTTGCGGATTACTTCTAGCTCACTGAAAGACCACATTCAAGTTCTTGAAGAATTGGACAACTTTTTGATCGCTGACCCGCTTGCCAAAATTAAATTGGTGTTTGTGGAGAACAGTCTTCTTGTGAAAAACGTCTTTGTCATATCTTCATCTATGCAAGAAATTTCTCAGAAATTTCCAGAACACCTTTATATAGATCTCTTAAGTAATGTTTGTCCTGGTTTTGACTTGTACAGTGTGTCCTGTGAGGATGGAGATTCAACTTGGAAAATTTGTTCCAGTTGTATATCAAAAACAAATAATTCTGATGTGTTGCGTTTTTTAATTGTGTCAGTCTTGCAAAGTATTCCAAAAATGAAATCTCAGATCAAGTACATAACCGTGCATCCAGCAATAAAAGATTCTCTAGATATGGGTTCACTTTTACCAACAACAACAATAAGACACTGTATTTTGTTAATTGAGCAAGTTGTAGCACAGAAGTTATCTCACCTTCAGGTGGCAACACAGGCCCAAATCAAGTCAATCTTGAATATTTTACTCAAAAGTGAAACATTAAAAGTATACAATCAACACTTAAATGAATTCAAGTTGTTGTGCCCAGCTGATGTTTTTCAATACTACTTTGAATCATGGCATCCAAGCCGAAAACAGTGGTTATCAAAAGACGACAAAAGACTAAAAGCTGAAGAGACCATTTTTGCCTACGTTTTGTCTCTGCATTATACGCTTGGAACAGAAATAACTAGTTCTACTTCGTTAACTGATTGTCTACGTGTCATTCTTAAAGACAATCGTGAATTACAAAGTGTGCCAGATATTTTGCCTTCTGTGGAATCCCATCTTGTGCCTGAAGTACCCTCCGATGTTTCTGAGCAGGTATGTTTTATGTATATATCAAAGTTAAATAAATCTAACTTCTTAGGGGCATTTTATTTATAAACAGATTATTAGTGAAACCTGATATAAGTTTGTGTTTTGTCTACTTTTTTTTCCGTGTTTACTTCCTTGCAGGCCGGATAATTTAAGATATTGATAATTGTTTGCTTTCTTGGAAGCAAAGTCAGAAATAACTAAGGGGTTAATGGGTTAATGACTTGGAAACAAACTACAGAGCTATGGAACTTGTTAGCACTTTATAAAAACTTGCAACTGTAAGTGTGCAAAATATCAGTGTATGTGTGCTGCCTATCTTATCTAATGTGAAACAATCCTAATAAACTGGGTCACAATAGTGTTTTTTTTTGTTTTTTTTTAGCAACTGGAACAACTTTGCTATCAACCCTGATAATCCTGTAAAAAGAAATTTGGATATTACTTTTATTACAGACATTTCTTTAATGGTTTACCCAAGCAAATGATGATTATTGTAATTTTGCTAAATACAGCTTTGTTTTACTAGTTGGTCGCAACTTGACATTTTACGATAAGTTCCAATTGTATTTGCAGAGCATATTCCTAAATGCACATCTCGTATGCGCTCAAGGAGAGCTCTTTGCTATGCTATAATAATAATCCTATTATTCGACATCTGTGATACAGACTAGTGTAGCCTTCATTGCTGCGACTATAATCTTGGTTTATACACTATTATTTAAGCAAATACTTCATGTAAATTTGGGTAATGTTAGACCATTCAATACAGCCATGAATTACAGTAAATTCTTTCTCTGAATGTACACTTACCAGTGATGTGCGGTGAGGTCAGTGGCTCGTGAGGCACTGACTAGTATCAGAGCCAGATATACACAGGTTACGTAGGTTCAGTGCTCTCCAGGAACTGGCTGCTGTCATAATACCAGAGTGCCAGTGCCAGCAGTGTGCCATATACATTCCAGTGTGCCATAATACCAGGGTGCCTGTCATGTTTCCCCGTTCCAGTTCTGTATCGCTTATTACCCCTTTGGGCCTGGTTCCTTCATGTTGTTAAGTGGTTTCTCCATTAGTTCACCTGTTGGTGATGTGGGCTGATCACCTCCCTATTTATTGCAATGGGCCCTTTTCCCATTGCTCTTGCGTTTTTCATTTTCACTTCCTGATTCCTGCTGTGCTTGTACCTGAGAGCTCCCTGCTGGTTTGTTTCCTGTCCTAGTTTGTATACTTCGGTTTAGTTCATATTTTTTGGTTTAGTCTTTACTTTCTGTCAGCTGTATCTTCTATGTCTGGTCCTTCTATGTATAGTAGTTCATAGTTATTTTTCCTTGTTGTGCTTTGTGGTTATACTTTTCGCTGATTACCTGGTTTTGACCCTTTTGCCTGGCTGACTTCTCTCTCGGTTCTGGATCCCTGGCTACTGTATAAGGTACACGTTCTGGTTATTGACTTCTGGCTTTTCTTCTTGACGTTTCTATTGGATGCTCCTTGTCTGTACTTCTGTGCCATTGCTAGAGATCCCTGCTATCTGTATTTTTCTATAGACTCTGCACAGCTTCGAGGTTTATCCTCTCCTTTTATATAGATCCGGCTACTCTAAAGACCAGTCTGTCAGGGTAGGGCTGCTATGCAGAGGTCTCTCGTTAACCCCTTGCTGTTCGCTCCTGTTATTGTTTTCCACGGTGTATCTCTGCACATAGGGGCTTCTATCATATACCAGGGCCCCACCTGGGCGCGTGCCAGGTGCCCCCCAGTTGTGACAGTGCCAGCAGAAAACACTTTAAAACAGAAATTACAAATATTTTTTTTACTGTATTAAGAGTACTATGCATTCATCTACAATATAACCATTTGGCGCCCACTATTGTACGTGCATACTCTTAATAGTTACATAGGCTTAAAAAAAGATATGCGTCCATCAGGTTCAGCCTTTCATACATCACCTACTGCTGTTGATCCAAAAGAAGGAAAAAATCGTATTCTGACTCAGATTGTTGTAATAGCGATTTATCCCTTGCAGAGACCTCTATGCCTGGCCTGTATAAGCAGATACAATCACTGAGGACAATCCTTATCAGATAGCTGAACTCGCCAAACACCTTTTGCATGCACAAATTGCTTTATTCCATACATCAGATTACAGCAGATCACACGTGTCAGCAGATGAATGAAATGCGGTATTTATGCGGTCAAAAGATGATACTGTTCGTAGCATGCAATGGAGAGACATGTGCTTGCCTGTTAACTGCACCATGACACAGCAACTTACTGAGCAAGAAGGGTGGAGCATCACATACACAACAGGAAGTGCATCATAAAGCGAGGGAACCAAGAGAAAACCTGTGCAATACAGAAAGACCACTGGAGGATGGCATATCTATATAAATCCCCATCTAAATCAATATGAATATAACTGTGTAACAGCACAAACCCATTCTGAAGGGCTCGCCAATTTGCAACACACTGGGAAAAATATTCCTCCTTGACCCCCAGAATGGAGATCAGACTTCTACTTGGATCAAGAAGCTTACCCACATATTATGACCCTTAATATTCTGTGTCTGGAGGAAGTCATCCAGTCATTGTTTAAAAGTCTGTACAGTCTCTGACCCAACCACCTCAACAGGCAGAGAATTCCACAGCTTTATTGTTCGCACCGTAAAATAACCCTTCCTATGCTTTTAGGCTGAATTTCCTTTCGTCCAGTCTAAATGGGTGACCTCATGTCCTGTGTATAGTCTTAATGAATAGGTTCCCAGACAATGGTTTATAATGGCCCTGTTTATATTTATATGAAGTTATCAGGTGTAGAGGTGTTAGAGGGGATCTAACAGGTTTAAGCTTGTCATCCTTTCCTCATAATTTAAACTAGGGATGCACCGATACCACTTTTTTAAGACCGAGTACTGATACTTTTTAAAAGTACTCACCGATACCGAGTACCGATACTTTTCTTTAATGTCATGTGACGCTTTCCAATAAGAACAGACCATATAAAAATGCCCCCAGCTCACATGTATATCCCCCCGATATATATATATTCATACTGCCCCAGCTCACACATGGATATGCCCCAGCTCACACATGGATACTGCCCCCAGCTCACTCATGGATACTGCCCCCAGCTCACTCATGGATACTGCCCCCAGCTCACTCATGGATTTGCCCCCAGCTCACTCATGGATTTGCCCCCAGCTCACACATGGATTTGCCCCAGCTCACACATGGATATGCCCCCACAGCTCACACATGGGTATGCCCCCCAGCTCATGGATATGCCCCCACAGCTCACACATGGGTATGCCCCCCAGCTCATGGATATGCCCCCACAGCTCACACATGGGTATGCCCCCAGCTCATGGATATGCCCCCCCAGCTTGCTCATGGATATGCCCCCCCAGCTCACACATGGGTATTGCCCCCAGCTCATGGATATGCCCCCCCCCAGCTCACACATGGGTATTGCC
Organism: Leptobrachium leishanense; assembly: GCA_009667805.1. Lineage (NCBI taxonomy): Eukaryota > Metazoa > Chordata > Amphibia > Anura > Megophryidae > Leptobrachium > Leptobrachium leishanense. The sequence goes on along the minus strand of CM019073.1, from coordinate 72,290,543 downwards.
CCCAGCTCATGGATATGCCCCCACAGCTCACACATGGGTATGCCCCCCAGCTCACGGATCCCCCCCCGCGATGATCCTTCCCTTCCTGAGCGACGCCGGGAATGTCTCCGCACGTGCACTCGCTGGAAGGACCCCAGCCGTGACCACGTGGGACCATGTGATCGCGGCTGGGGTCCCTAACTCCGTACCATTTAGGGTACAAGTTGCTTGTGTGTTCTTCACTCCAAAGTGCATAACTTAGCAGATGAAATTTAATGTAGATAAATGCAATTTAAGTGCCCAGTCTCCCAATGTATCTAAATCCCTCGGCAGCGAAGTAACCTCCTGCTCACATGGTATTACCTTTGTCAGGAATGGCACCAGGGTGGCACCGCAGTTACAGGGTGTTAGAGCCCAATATGCAGGTATACACACAAAGGGAGGATGAGGGTAAACCGTTACTGGGGTGATCCAGGCAAAGGTACAAAAGGAGTGATCCAGCGAGAATGGTCAGATGGTCTGAGGTTCAGGGGCTGGAGGCAGAGTCAGTGGGCAAAGCAGGGGCTGGCACACAATATAACACCGAGAGCATATAACAGGTCTTCACACTAGCAGAGCAAGACTAATGCTGAGCCAAAGCTGAGAGGTGTGTGTGGATCTTTTATTACCAGGCAGGGGTGTGTGTGTGTGAGAGCTGTGCTTAACTGTTAACCCCCTGTCAGTGCTGAATTGGACTGAGGGCAGCACTTTACATGCATTGTCTGGATACATGATGCAGGCACGTTACAGTCAGCGAGGGGGTTCCTGACACTTTCCTAGTTTTGTGTCATCTGCAAACACTGATAAATGACTTTCAATGCCTATTTCTAGGTCATTTATAATGCATTGAAAAGAATTGGTCCTATAACAAACCCCTGTGGGACACCACTTACCACTGATTTTCATCTTGAAAATTTGCCATTTATGATCACTCTCTGTACCCTATTTTCAGCTAGTTTTCTGTACAAGTATATTCATCTGGACCACTTTTTCTTAATTTAAATAGTAACCTCTTGGGTGGAACTGTGTTGCAAGCTTTGGCAAAATCCAAGTAAATCACATCCACTGCGACCCCCCCCCCCATCTATACTTCCACTTACTTCCTCATAGAACACAATCAGGTTAGTCTGACATGATCGGTGTTTCATAAAACGATGCTGATTTTTGCTAATTACATTATACCTCCCAATAAATTCCTGAATATTATCGCTTGGTAACCCCTCAAATACTTTCCCAGCTACAGATGTTAAGCTCTCAGGTTTAAAATGCGTGCCTGGGAATTATAGACATATCTTAAATATAGGGACCACGTCAGCTTTTCTCTAATCCTCTGGTACAGTTCCTGAAAGAAAAGAATCTTTAAAGATAAAGAACAGAGGTTTACATATTTCAACACCTAGCTCCCTCATTACTCGCAGGCCCCTCCAACCGTGCAGAGACCCCATATCGCAGATAAATTCAACTTTAGACCAGTGCCTGTCAGTGTAGTTACTAAACTTCTCCGTAATCAAAAAAAGAAATGCCAGTCTGGACCTGATCAAATCCCAGCAATGCTGCTGAAAATCAGTGCGCCGGCAATTGCAAATCCTGTCGCAACCCTAATCAATGAATTACTACCAACTGGATACATACCCAAACTCTGGAAGACTGCCAGAGGGGTACATATCCATAAAAGTGGTGACAGTACTTTGGTATGCACTACCGTTCGATCTCATTGCTCCCTGTTATGTCAAAAATTTTGGGAAAATGCATGTACGCCTTGGTCTTTTTCTGTTTTTTTATTTATTTTTGTTTTTCTCCACCATTTGCTTTGCTAATTAGCATGTGAATCTCCTGCCCTATTGACACAGCCCATCCAGCTTCAGGTGTTTGCATTCAGGCAGTTAAAAAGTAATCAGTCCGCCCTATATAACATTTAAGACAGGCTCCACTGAGCCTTGGCTCTTGTGACATCCCCATGTGGCATCCCTAAGTGGACGTTCAGAGTTGATTCCTGGAGTTGCGGGACTGGAGGAAGGAACTGCAAGGCCCACTTTTTACTCCGGGTAAACGCACATCTATATCATGCTATATCATGCTTTCTCTCACGCTTCTGCTCTTTACTTCTACCTTTCTCCTTAAATGGAACTCCTGCCCCTCTACCACCGACCCCTACACTATCTGCATCTCTCCCTCCCTCCTCTCGTCCCACATGATGGCCTCGCATGAGCTCCTTTGTTTCCTCAGAACATGGTCTCCCTCTATCTCTCGTGCTGCCAATCACTCCCACTCCCACAAATCCCATTCCCACCTTCTCTTTCTCACCCTGCTGCTGTTACTCTATTCAGGTGACATATCCCCTAACCCTGGCCCCACAACACATCCAATACTTCCCTCTCATCCTATCTCCGTCGCACATAAATCACCTCCCTGCAAACCCAGCAACCTCATTCCCATAATCCCTCAGCGCCTGTCCTCTTTCTCCTGCGCCCTCTGGAACGCTCGCTCTGTGTGCAACAAACTCACAGCCGTCCATGACATCTTCCTTTCAAACTCCTTCAACCTCCTAGCTTTAACTGAAACCTGGCTAACTCCCTCTGACACGGCCTCTGTTGCTGCTCTCTTACATGGCGGTCTACACTTGAGTCATACCCCCAGACCGGGTGAGAGAAATGGTGGCGGGGTCGGAATCCTGCTCTCTCCCACCTGCACCTACCAGCATCTCCCTCCACCCCCATCCCTCTCCTTCTCCTCCTTCGAGACACACTGCATCCGCCTGTTCTCTCCTCTGGCTCTCAGGGTGGCAGTCATCTACCGCCCACCGGGACCAACCTCCCAGTTCTTTGACCACTTTGCTACCTGGCTTTCTCACTTCCTGTCTTCTAATCTTCCATGCCTAATTCTCGGAGACTTCAACATTCCCATTGACGATCCTTCCGCCCCTGCTGCCTCCAAACTTCTTTCACTCACGTCCTCCCTTGGACTCACACAATCCTCCCTCCTCCCTACCCACCGCGATGGTCACGCTATTGACCTTGTCTTTTCAACCTCTGCTCCATTTCTGAGTTCAAATGTCGCCCTTTCCCCATCTCTGACCACCACCTTCTCTCTTTCAACCTATCTGGACTTCCTAAACACCCTGCTCCCCCACCCCGCACACACACTCGCAGAAATTTACATGCTGTGGACCCCCATCAATTCTCCAACCTACTTCACCACCTCCCTCATACCTCATCCTTCACCTGCCCTGATGCTGCCACTAATCACTACAACACTACTCTTATCTCTGCTCTAGACACTCTTGCTCCTTTTCGACTCTGTAAGGCCCCACGCCGCCAGCTTCAGCCCTGGCACACCCTCCAGACACGCTACCTGCAAAGATGCTCCGCACCGCAGAGCGTGCCTGGAGGAAATCCGCTCTGAAGCTGATTTTGTTCACTTCAAGTTTATTCTCCGGTCATACACCTCTGCCCTCCACTTGGCCAAACAATCCTTCTTCTCATCTCTTATATCTACACTGTCCTCCAACCCTAAATGGCTCTGGTCCACCTTCAACACCCTCCTCTACCCACCTGCACCTCCCCCTCAGCTGCCTTCAGCGCTCAAGACCTGGCAGACTACTTCCTCAGTAAAACTCTAACTATCAGAAGCAACATCCCAACACAAGATAGTTATCTGCCACCTCCACTCCCAGAGGTCCCCTCTGCCACCCTCTGCCGCTTCCTCTCAGCCACTGAGGAGGAAGTCAATTCCTTATTGTCCTCCTCACATCTCACCACGTGCCCACTCGACCCCATTCCCTCACATCTAATTCCTCCCCTCCTCCTCTCCTCCTCCCCCTGCTCTCACACACATCTTCAACCTATCTCTCTCCACTGGCTCCTTTCCATCCGTCTTCAAACATGCGCTAGTTACCCCTTTACTAAAGAAACCATCCCTAGATCCCAACTCTCCATCCAACTACCGCCCTGTATCCCTGCTTCCCTTCACATCAAAGCTCTTAGAAAAACTAGTCTTCAACCGCCTCTCCCTCTTCCTGTCCTACAATTCCCTACTTGACCCCCTGCAATCTGGCTTCCGTCCCCTACACTCAACTGAAACTGCCCTCACCAAAGTCACCAACGACCTCCTAACCGCAAAAAAACACGGCCACTATTCTATTCTCATCCTGCTTGACCTCTCGGCTGCTTTTGACACTGTTGACCACCCCCTCCTTCTACAGACCCTCAACTCTCTGGGTCTCGGTGACACTGCACTCGCTTGGGTCGACTCCTATTTATCCAACAGGTCCTTCTGTGTGTCCTTTGCTGGTAACTCCTCCTCCTCCTCATTGCCTCTATCTGTTGGTGTACCTCAAGGCTCTGTCCTTGGTCCTCTGCTCTTTTCCATCTACACCTCCTCCCTGGGCAAAATCATCAACAGCTTTGGCTTTAATTACCACCTCTACGCTGATGACACTCAGATCTACCTCTCTACCCCTGATCTCTCTCCCCCTGTCCTTTCAAAAGTCAGTGACTGTTTATCTGGCATCTCCTCCTGGATGGCCTCCCACTAAAGATCAACATGTCAAAGACTGAACTCCTTATTCCTCCATCCAATGCCTCCCCACCTCCTGACTTCTCTATCACGGTGGAGGGTATCACCATCTCCCCATCAAACCAAGTTCGCTGCCTTGGAGTTACACTTGACTCTGCTCTTTCCTTCATCCCCCACATCAAGTCTCTTTCCTCCTCCTGCCGATACCAACTGCGTAATATTTCCAGAATTCGGCCATTTCTTACCGCTGTCACCACAAAACAACTCATACACGCCCTGGTAATCTCCCGATTTGACTATTGCAATAATCTCTTATCTGGCTCCCTCTGTCCCGCCTCTCCCCCTACAATCCATCCTGAACGCCTCCGCCAGGCTAATTCACCTCACCCGCCGCTCTGTCTCTGCTGCTCCCCTCTGCGAGTCCCTTCACTGGCTCCCCATCCACTGCAGAATTAAGTTCAAAATCCTTATCCTTACCTACAAAACCCTCACTAACTCAGCTCCCCACTACCTGTCCTCACTAATCACCAAATACACCCCGGCCCGCTCCCTAAGGTCAAACAGTGACCTGCGACTAGCTTCTCCCCGCATCACCTCTTCCCATGATAGACTGCAGGATTTCTCACGCGCAGCCCCACTCTCTGGAACGCTCTCCCTCGTACTGTCAGACTTTCCCCTAACTTCTCTTCCTTCAAACGCTCCTTAAAACGTTCCTATTTAGGGAAGCCTACCACCCAACTCACTGACGCAACCATCAATCACTCTCACCTTACAGTCCTCTCGTCCTGTTTCCAACCCCAACCCTCCCAGATTGTGAGTTCCTACGTGAATAGGGCCCTCATCTCCTCCTGTACTGTTTGTCAAATGTTGTTCAATGTATTGTAACCCTGTCTATACTGTGCTTATTGTACAGCGCTGCGGAATATGCTGGCGCTTTATAAATAAAGAATAATAATAATAATAATAATGTACACGCAATTACATGATTATTCTCAATCTTCAAACTATTTAACCCCAGATCAATCCGGCGTTCGTACAAATCACTCAACTACAACCGCCCTTTTAAAAGTTTGCGATGATACCCAAGCTGGCATTGAACAAGGAGACCTAACTGGAGCCATTTTCTTTGATTTTGCCAAGGCCTTTGACACAGTAGACCATGGCATCTTATTACAAAAACTTAAACTCCAGTATTGGTGATCGCACGCTAACCTGGTTTCAATTGTATGTATTAGGGTTGCACCGATACGATACTAGTATCGGTATCGGTGCCGATACCGGGTACTGCAGGAGTACTTGGTACTCGTGCAGTACCCCCTGATATTTTTCCCGATACCGGAAGCCGGCATTGAGACGGCTTGCCGGCATCAGTGGGGCTGGGACGGCTGTCCGAATGCTCTATCGGCATTCGGACAGGCCCTGCAGCTGCTCACTGTGTTTATACTTACGTTCCTGAGCGACGCCGGGAAAGTCTCTGCGCGTGCGCTCGTTGGAAGGCCCCCAGCCGTGACCACGTGGGACCATGTGATCGCGGCTGGGGTCCTTCCAACGAGCGCACGCGCAGAAACTTTCCCGGTGTCGCCCAGGAAGGTAAGTATAAACACAGTGAGCAGCTGCAGGGCCTGTCCGAATGCCGATAGAGCATTCGGACAGGCACCTGGAGCTCTCCGCGATGATACTTACCTTCCTGGGCGATGCCGGGAAAGTTTCCGCACGTGCGCTCGTTGGAAGGCCCCCAGCCGCGATCACCCACGTGATCGCGGCTGGGGTCCTTCCAACGAACGCACGCGCGGAGACTTTCCCGGCGTCGCTCAGGATGGTAAGTATGAAAGCGTAGAGTGCCGGGGGGGGGATCCGTGAGCTGGGGCAAATATCCATGAGTGAGCTGGGGCAAATATCCATGAGTGAGCTGGGGCAAATATCCATGAGTGAGCTGGGGCAAATATCCATGAGTGAGCTGGGGCAAATATCCATGAGTGAGCTGGGGCAAATATCCATGAGTGAGCTGGGGCAAATATCCATGAGTGAGCTGGGGCAAATATCCATGAGTGAGCTGGGGGCAGTATCCATGTGTGAGCTGGGGGCATATCCCATGAGCTGGGGCAAATCCATGAGCTGGGGGATATATACATGTGAGCTGGGGGCATTTTTATATGGTCTGTTCTTATTGGAAAGTGTCACATGACATTAAAGAAAAGTATCGGTACTGGGTATCGGTGAGTACTTTTAAAAAGTATCAGTACTCGTACTCAGTCTTAAAATAGTGGTATCGGTGCATCCCTAGTATGTATACGACCAATCGCAACATGCGTCCATTTCTGGCAGCTCCTCCCTCCCCCTCCTAGTCACGTGCAGAGTACCCCAAGGCTCGATACTCAGCCCCCTGCTATTCACGATATTTATAATTGATCTGCCCAATGTCTGCAAAGCCTCAACTGTACACATGTACACAGATGACACCGTAATCTATACCAGCAAACCAAATCTCCCGCAGCTAGAGGCAGTGCTGCAAGAACAATTCAGAGGTAGAAAAATGGATCGCAGATAATAAACTTTTTTTTAAAATACTGACAAAACTGTAACGATGCTCTTTAGAACAAAACCTAAACTACATAAATTGCAAACTCCCCATCTATGGGCCATATTACATAGTTGGCGCTAACTTGACCAGAGCTGTTGTAAACTTACCAGAACCATTATAGCCTATGGAGGTTTTCAGTTTACAACAGCTCTGGTTAAGATAGGGCCATATTACATACTTGGTGCTATGTGTCAGGACAAAATCAAATGGCACGCTGACCACAGTCCCCACTTTCAAATATCTAGGTATTTGGTTAGACCTAAATCTACCCTTTGGCCCCCACACCGAAAAACTCTCATCTAAACTTTACCCCAAACTAGGTGCCCTATACAGAAACAAATCCTGCCTGAGCCCCACGGTAAGAAAGCAGATTGTTCAACAAATGCTTATGCCGGCTATTGAATACGGAGATGTAGTGTATGCCGCTGCCCCACAAACGCACCTTCAGAAACTTACTACATTGTATAACTCCTTCTGCCGCTTTGTGCTACAATGTAACTACATGACACCACAATACAAAAGGAAAGTGGCTCGATCCTCATTTTCCTGCAGTGCACCACAATTATGGAAATAACCTCTCAGACGCCATCAAATCTTCCCCCAGTCTTAAGTCACTCGAGCTCCCTATTAACATACCTCAATACAGAATGCCCCTGTAAACATGTGTCATAGTGACTATATTTCCTACATATTTATTTTCTGTGTTAATCTGTATATTTGTGTTTTTGTTTTTAAGATCTTGCATTTATTGCTTTTTTTTCTGTAACGACTGTAAAATTTCAATGTTCTTGTACCCAGGACATACTTGAAAATGGGAGCAATCTGTATCAGGGGTGTGGAAATTTAAAAAAAAATCTACTTGTCCAACGGACTAAGTGGTAGTCAAATCTACTTGTCCCTCAGGACGATCTACTTGTCCTGATAAGAAAAATTATTTCAACAAAATAGTGTTTAAATAGAGGTCTTTATTCATAACAGGCTAGAGATGCAGCGCCAGATACATGTGATGCTGCCTCTCTAGGCTGTTATGAATAAAGACCTCTATTTAAACACTATCACACACACAGAGACCAAAATCCAGACGCACACTGAGACTTCTTTTCAAAGTTTAAATAAAATAAAACTTTATTCTGGCATCAAATTTCAACGTTTCAGTCCCCAGAGGGACTTTCCTCAGGAATGGCCAACATACAAGGACATATATATACATCAAACAATTAAGCTCCCACAGATGTGTCTACCCTGCAATCACAGAGCAGGCGTGGACATACTCTGCAAGCCAATTAACCAAAGTAATGCAAAAAAAGGAAACCTAATTCACAATGACACCTCAAAAAGAGTCAAAGGAGAAAGTCAACATGTAGGATACAGTGATACAATATTCCAGCTACATTAGAAGAGAACATATTAGCATCTTAGTATAGATATAGCAGTGTAATTAACATAGCTAGGAATAGTAATCCATATATGGCAAAAACACAGTATTATACTAAATGTGCACAGAGCTACAGCCATACAATGAACTGCCCTTTATTGCGATCCATGTAAACCACATATTTAGGAAGACCAAATAGAAAAAAATTAAGTTTTTTTTTTATTGGTTAAAAACAATTGCCTAGGAGGACTTCACACCCAGAGAGGGTTTTGTAAGACCAATACTACATATATCGCTGCTTTTTAAACAAACGTAGGGGCAAAAAAGGGATATAAGAGTTCTTCTCATTAAGACCACGCGGGGCAAGTGAGTCCAGTGTGAAAATCCAAAAAGATTCTCGCTTGAGAAGTTCTTTAGCGCGATCACCCCCTCTCACAAGTGGGGGGATGTGGTCAATAGCCATCACTCGTAGGCTGGACAAATTATGTCCAGCCTCACAGAAGTGGCGTGCCACCGATTGTGGGTTATCATGCCCGTTTAATGCTGCCCTAATGGCCGACCTATGATTTGCCATACATTCTCGTAAATTATTAATGGACTTCCCTATATATATTTTACCACAGGGATCTTATAGACAACAGAGTCAGTTGTACAGGTAATTTGGTGTCGAATTCGGTACCTGGTACCACTGTAAGGATGAAAAAACACTTTTCCCGGGATTAAAGAAAAAGGCGGAGCTCTAAGAGGAAAAGGTGGAGCTTAAAGAGGAAGGGTGGGGATTAACCAGGAAGAGATGTGCCCTTGACAGGAAGGGGTGCCTCAAATTTAATTTAGGGGGTGCACGTGTTTAGTCAGGCCTAGGGCAGCACAAAACCTAAATACACCACTGCTTGGCTGATCAATGTATACAGTCTTATCTGGTGAACCGAAAGACTAGGGCATGGTACAAGAAGATTGCCATCTATTTGACTGAGATTGCAATTTTCAATGCGTATGTGCTCTACAAGCAGGCAGCAGTACAAAACTGCTTCCTAGAATTCATGCTAGAGATCATATCCAAACTTATCGTAACTCCGGTCCCTGATACATCCGCTTTGGAATCAGGAGATCTCCAAAGACATACAGGGTTATTCAGAGATAGGTGAAAAGCAGGAGAATGGCTGGAGAATGGAAAATTCTAGATCATATTTTGACCTAGCATTTTACATTCTCCAGACATTCTCCTGCTTTTCACCTCTCTCTGAATAACCCTGTAAGTGGCAGACACTTTCCTTCCCGAATCCCTCCCACCCGCTGTAAAATGTCCCGCCAGAAAAAGTGTGGTGTCTGCCGCAAGAAATGAATTCGAAAAGATTCTAGTTATTATTGCCCTACCTGCCCATCTCTACCTGGCCTCTGCATAACCGAGTGCTTCCAAGATAAATCACACCAAGATAAATTACTAAATCCCCTTTTCTGGTTTGTCCTGACTACCCTTTGTTTGCTGCCTGTACCGACTCATTGGCTTGTTATACCGACTACTTTGACTTCTGGAATCCCCTGACTTTGGCATGTCCCTGTTTACATTAACCCAGCTATTCTAAAGTGGCTGCACCAAACAACTCAAAATACTAATTTAGAATCCTCGGCGCGTCATCTTTGGAGCAATATTCATTCTTAATGTGCCATGTTCTCTCAAAGACGACATAAATCCTGAATATCACTTGTCAGATTTCAATGTGTAAAAACAGAAATGGGCAAGCCCTACATTTGACTACAACTTTCCGAAAAGCAAAATAAAAATGCTACATGGGGGTACCGTTGAATTCGTAACACATTGCCGAACACAAAGAATATATCAATGTTTTAGGCCAGTAAAAGGTTGACTGAGCTTGATATTATCAGCAAAATAACAGTCTTCATGTTTTGCATTTCTTCTACACGAAAACTAAGTTTGGCCAGGGTTTGTGGCTACTATAAAAAACTGGACATACCCCATTTTTTTTTTTTTTTTTTTTTATTTAAATTCTTTATTTAGAAATTTCAAATAGGGCCACATGTCGACCAACAAGAAAGCAGCCACACAGGGCTGTGATATCAACTGTCGTAAAACATTATATAGATAAAAAAAAAAAAAAAAAAAAAAATAAAGAAGCGTATTGAGACATCTGCAGGCGCCAAAGGCAATGCCATCATAAGGGGGTGGGGGGGAGAAAAGGCCTGAAACCTAAAGAAAAAAAAGAGAAAAAAGAAAAAAAAAAAAAAAAAGGGGAAAAGGGGAACATAAAACATTTCCAAAATCCCAAATAGCTATACAGGCAATGAGGGAGGGGGGTGTGATCAAGGGGCTCACAACACAATCCCCAAATCCATCTGAATAGCTCCTCAAACTATATAGAAAGAAAAATTAAAAACAACAGAGAAAGGGAGGAGGCCTTCCTATAACATTCCGAGCAGCAAAAGACATCAGATAAACAACGAGACGTGAGTCACAAAATGCAAAACCATGAACTAAAAAGAACGCATTGAAAAAGAGGCGGCTTCTCATAAAGGTGTTGTGCAAACAAGTCAGATATTCCCATCACCTAAGTTTTCAGCCCGGGGAGACGAGCGCACCATCCGGCGCAAAACCCGCCCCCAGTAAAACAGGCCAGGCCTCGGCCGGTTCCGAGATTACATACGACATTTTGTTATGGGTAACCACTAACGAGCCGGCTGGACCCCAGCGGTACCGGACCCCTTTATGCCTGAGGAAAGTTGTCACCTCGCGGTATCTGCGGCGCGCCATCAGCGTTGCGAAGGGCAGGTCGTGAAATAATTTCAGGGTTACTCCATCAAATAGGACATCAGCTCGCGCCCCCGGCGCTGTCATGATCCGTGTTTTGGCTGCCACATCTGCTGTGACCGCGATCACATCTCTCGGGGCATCCCGTGGGCCTCAGCAGCCTTGCGAATGCGGTAGACCGAGCTAAACACCTCCGGGGTGTCAGGCGGATCCTCCAAAACCTGGCGTGCCAGACTATTAGTGTACGAGAGTAAGTCCGCTGGAGTAACCGACTCGGGAACTCCCCGGACACGTACATTACGCCGACGGTGCCGGACTCCAGAGCCTCCACTGAGCGCGTCAAAACCTCCACCTGAGACCTGAGAGCAGTCACCTGTGCCGACAATACGTCTGTTCTTCTGCCAACTCCACATTCTGAGCCTGAACCGCCACCATCTGTGAGCGCACCTCCTTTACCTCAGAGCGCACGTTAGATAATTCGGTCAGCCATATTGATTTGATCTCCGCTATGAAGTTTCTATAGTCCTGCATCGTAGTGGGGCGCATGTCATCTGGGGCAGCCGCAGGGGTCCCGGCAGAGCTTGGAGGCGCTGCTGCACCCAATAAAGAGCCAGTCTCCCCTGGGGTTTCCGATATCCGCTGCGGTTGTAGGTCTCCCTCTTGTTGCGGGCTGTCTGTCCGCCGTGACACATCCTCCGCATCCGACAGTAGCGTATCAGCCTCTGAGCCACCTGCGGAGGGCTCCGTAGCTGTGGCCTCAGGTAACTCCGCTGCCAAGGCCTTTTTCCTCTTTTTCTGCGCTCTCTTGCGTGCAGCAGCACTCATAGACATAGGATTCTTGTCCCGGGACGTCTCGGCGGGCCAATCGGGCCCCCGTCCGTTGTGCCAGGGGCAGTCTTCCTCCTCAGAGGAGTCATACCCCATGGGCAGGAGGGAAGAGGGGGGTATAACTGTTGCAGAGCGTCTATAATTCAGTGAATCTCTAATGTCCGCCTGTCTGGTGTCCACCAACCTGCGCTGTGGAAGTGTTTTCAACTTCTTCCCCATGCTCAGTCGACAGTATAATCTCTCCAGCCAGGAATCAGGTCCGATATGGCCTCCAGGAAACACCCAGGCTCCACAAGATGGCCGCCGCAACTAGGCCGCACCAGGCCGAAGGTCCAGAAAGTCAGATGGGGGCGATAAAACGCTCGGAAATCAGCGGCGCCGTGAGCACCACGCAGTCCACTCGTCTTGGGGCCCTCAGCAGGTCAAAATCGGACGGTTCAGACCCTGTAATCGTGACCCTGTATAGGGTAAACAGCGGAGCTCCTCTAACATGCGTCTCACTTTATTTGTTTTTTTTTTTTTTTTTTTTTTTTTTTTTTTTCATACCCCATTTTTAATACTCTGGGTTGTCTACTTCTCAAAATGATATGCCATGTTGGGGTACTTTTCATACCTGGCCTGCCATACCCTCTTAAATTCAAACTCAAACCCAGATGCGTTTACCCACTCAGAGCCAGTGACAGGGCTCTACACGTGCGTGGAAATACAATACGCAGTACATATTTAATATATCCATTGTTACACTCTGCACCATTTATATGTAATTTCTGCTTTATTCCATATATCCACGTGAACGATATTAATGTTGGGAGCCAACTGAATCCTGAGGGCGACCACCATCGCGCTAACCAGATACATACACATTTTGTTTATTGGTTTGGGGGAAACCACTAAACATCTGGTCAAGCTTTGAGATTCTGATGGTGGTACAGGTTGTGGGCGCTTACCAACTTTTTTTCATTCTTAATTCTGATTGGCTGAATCGCGTGAACAAAACAGTCTGCACGTAACGTTACTGTGCTAGCATTTGTGCACGTCCGTTTTACGCACGTTAATGCTCGACGGATGAAAAAATGCGGGAGGATTGTAATTCCAGCGGTGATTTACACGCGGTAACGTTTAATTCAGGCGTTACGTGAGAGCTTTTACGCGAAGATGGTAATTTAGCCCTAAATGTATAAACTCACCACCCAGTCATTTGCCGCTACATCGGAGGTTGAGCAGGAAACCAATCAAGCCGGCGCACCTGTGTTGGACGTGGAGCGTACGGCGCGCTGCTGAGCGCGTCATCGTGGGCGTCCAGGATATCGTTGCACTGGCAACTCGCAAAACATTGCGGGTGCTGGCAAGGCTGGCGTGCAAACAGGAAAATATAAAACTAATGTGGAATCTGAATATTTGAACAATGAAATGGTAAAACCGGTACATACGATGATAACTGGATGGGGTAACACCAATAGCAAAGGTAGAATATTGTCTAAATAAATCATCTGTTTACATATCATTATTTGCATGCATTTATTTAAACAGTATGTGTTCATGTTAGCCACTGGAAAAAAAGGGAATGAGAAAAATCAAAGGGCAAAAGATAATAAAAACAAAAAAAAAGTGTGTGTGAGTATGTGTAAAAAAAAAAATGGAAATGAAAAAGTGCTAAGAAAACAGAGTGTATGTGGTGCTAGTGAAAAATGAGTGCAGATGCGTGAAAGAAAAATTTGTGAAGCTGCGGGTACGATGTTAATAGTGAAGGAGTGTATGGATTAAACATGATAAAAAATTTATTTAAGAAGATGGGTGAAATAAACAGGTGAAAAAATGAAACCAGTAAGGCAGTGTGGGAACTGCAGAGGAAGGTGCGATGTGAGATTGGGTGTAACAAAAACAGCAAAAATGCTGAAGAAATTAAAAAATAATAATTATAGAAATGAAAAGTAAAAAATGGAAATGAAAAATTAAAAGTAAAGTGTGAAAAAAGAAGGGAAATATGAATGTGAAGTAAGGGAAAGGGAGGTGTGTTGTGAGGGAAAATATAAAATTGTAAAAAGAAAGAGAGGAAGAAAAAAATAAAAATTATGAAAAAAGGGAAAAATGAAGAGTGGACAGAGTGGATAATAAAACAAGCAAGTATGATTATCGTTCATAAAGAAAGGAGGAAAACAAAATGTACGCATTTAAACCATGAAGAGATAGGGTCTGCAGTGTTTAATGAGAAAAATCAAAGGGCAAAAGATAATAAAAACAAAAAAAAAGTGTGTGTGAGTATGTGTAAAAAAAAAAATGGAAATGAAAAAGTGCTAAGAAAACAGCAATTGAGTTTTAATGTGGATAAGTGCAAGATAATGCACCTGGGACGTAAAAACCCAAGGGCTGAATATAGAATATTTGATACAGTCCTAACCTCAACATCTGAGGAAAGGGATTTAGGGGTTATTATTTCAGAGGATCTAAGGGTAAGTAGTCAATGTAATAGAGCAGCAGGAAATGCTAGCAGAATGCTTGGTTGTGTAGGGAGAGGTATTAGCAGTAGGAAAAGGGAAGTGCTCATGCCACTGTGCAGAGCACTGGTGAGACCTCACTTGGAGTACTGTGTGCAGTACTGGAGACCGTATCTCCAGAAGGATATAGACATCTTGGAGAGAGTTCAGAGAAGGGCTACTAAAATGGTGTACGGCTTGAAGGAGAAAAGTTACCAAGAAAGGCTTAATGATCTTAACATGTACAGCTTGGAAAAAAGACGAGACAGAGGAGATATGATAGAAACATTTAAATACGTAAAGGGAATCCACAAGGTAGAGGAAGGGAGTATATTTAAAAGGAAACAAAATAGCAAAACAAGAGGACATAGTCTTAGATTAGAGGGGCAAAGGTTTAAAAGTAACATCAGGAAGCATTATTTTACTGAGCGGGTGGTGGATACATGGAACAGTCTTCCAGTAGAAGTGGTAGAGGCCAAAACAGTAATTGAATTTAAGCAAGCATGGGATAGGCATAAGGCTATCCTAAACAAAAGATAAATCCAGGTAAAGTATCCATGTAATTGGGCAGACTAGATGGGCCGAAAGGTTCTTATCTGCCGACATTTTTTCTATGTTTCTATGTTTCTAAATCCAAAAGGTTTTCCTTTGGAGGAGAATTTGGGAATGGGTCCCTCCTCTGTTGAGGGGAGGGATATGATCTATGGCAATAAATTTAAGAGACGGGAGTCGATGGCCAGCTTGTAAGAAACGCTTGGCGACATGGTTTGTCTGTGCGTTGGTCTCGGTAGGCAGTGTTGATAGCTGACCGATGGCCTCTAATTCTGTCCCGAAGAGTGAGGTTTGTTTTGCCAACATATCCTCCTATTTTTGCAGTTTTGCGACTAAGATCGAAGAAGAGGTTCTGAAATATAAAGGCGAATTAATATATGTTTTAAAAAGCAAAAAATGGAGAGGGTAAATCATGATTACATGGCCCACCAAGTATACACGTGGTTAAGTGGCCCACGGCCGGGTTTCCAACGATGCCGTCCCAAACCAAGAGTTTCAAAACCTGGCATTCCTACTGTTGACTTCACTTCGGGTGAATCCGCATCTGACTCCGAAATGCAGGTAATTGTTGCCACTGCTTCAAATGACCAGACTTTTTTTAGACAAGGTACACCCCACGGACCAAGATCCCAGCACGTCATCCAGAATCCGTACCAGAGCTCTAACCAATACCAACATTGGTGACGACCCACGAGAAGAGGGCAACTGGGCAAAATTCGGCAACAAAAGCAAACCACCACTGCCCAAGAAGTAATTCCCATCTTCAATCTTTCCCAAAAAAGCTCACAACATTTTTTGCGCCTGCATTGCAATACCCTGTTAAAACGGAGGCGGTAGGGGGAAAACTGAGGGCGATTGTAATGTAGCCCATACTGTTTACATTTCATTATTTGCAAGCATTTATTTAAACCGATGCTTTATTTAGACAATATTCTACCTTTGTTATGGGTGTTACCCCATCCAGTTATCATCGTATGTACCTGTTTTAACAATGAAAAAAACAGGGAACACTGATCCAAAAAGCTAGTGAGGACAATCCTCACAATGTTCAAAAATTGGAGAATTAAAATTAAAAATTTTATTAGTACACAAAAAATCAACCACACATCAAAACACCAAATACAAATCAAAAACAGTACAAAAATGATGCAAAAATGCACAAGACCTGAACACAAAAAAATCTAAAAAAACCACATCAATCTGGAAACACGAGTGATAAGTGGTAATAAATGTATACCACCTTGCTGTGCCCATTACACCATATTTTGAACCAAAAGGGAGTTCCAGATAATGATGTGTGCCTGTCTAGAAATCAGCTAATAATTATTGAGTTTTGACTATGTATGTGAGAGGAAATACCTGCTTATAGAGTCACATACCCCATATCCTACAAAGTTTGTATGTATATAGTTACAATTTGCATATGCAGATTGTCTAAATTAGAACAATAGGGCAGGTGCAATAACTTAACCTGAATTCATCCAACCAGTGCTTCAAAATAGGTTGCTGCAGTGGCTCTAGAAACATAGAAAAATGTCGGCAGATAAGAACCTTTCGGCCCATCTAGTCTGCCCAATTACATGGATACTTTACCTGGATTTATCTTTTGTTTAGGATAGCCTTATGCCTATCCCATGCCTGCTTAAATTCAATTACTGTTTTGGCCTCTACCACTTCAACTGGAAGGCTGTTCCATGTATCCACCACCCTCTCAGTAAAATAATGCTTCCTGATGTTACTTTTAAACCTTTGCCCCTCTAATCTAAGACTATGTCCTCTTGTTTTGCTACTTTGTTTCCTTTTAAATATACTCCCTTCCTCTACCTTGTGGATTCCCTTTACGTATTTAAATGTTTCTATCATATCTCCTCTGTCTCGTCTTTTTTCCAAGCTGTACATGTTAAGATCATTAAGCCTTTCCTGGTAACTTTTCTCCTTCAAGCCGTACACCATTTTAGTAGCCCTTCTCTGAACTCTCTCTAAGATGTCTATATCCTTCTGGAGATACGGTCTCCAGTACTGCACACATTACTCAAAGTGAGCTCTCACCAGTGCTCTGTACAGTGGCATGAGCACTTCCCTTTTCCTACTGCTAATACCTCTCCCTACACAACCAAGCATTCTGCTAGAATTTCCTGCTGCTCTATTACATTGACTACTTACCCTTAGATCCTCTGAAATAATAACCCCTAAATCCCTTTCCTCAGATGTTGAGGTTAGGACTGTATCAAATATTCTATATTCAGCCCTTGGGTTTTTACGCCCCAGGTGCATTATCTTGCACTTATCCACATTAAAACTCAATTGCCACAGCTTCGACCATTTTTTTTAGTTTACCTAAATCATTTGTCATTTGGCTGATCCCTCCAGGAACGTCAACCCTGTTGCAAATCTTTGTGTCATCAGCAAAAAGACATACTTTTACCATTAATACCTTTGCAATATCACTAATAAAAATATTAGAGAATGGGTCCAAGTACTGACCCCTGAGGTACCCCACTGGTAACAAGACCTTGCGCCGAATAAACTCCATTTACCACAACCCTCTGTTACCTGTCACTCAGCCACTGCCTAATCCATTCAAGAATATTGGAATCCAAGCTCAAAGATTGCAATTTATTGATAAGCCTTCTATGCGGAACAGTATCAAAAGCCTTACTGAAATCTAAATAAGCAATGTCTACTGCACCACCTGTGTCTATTATTTTTGTTACCCAATCAAAAAAATCAATAAGATTAGTTTGGCATGATCTCCCTGAGGTAAACCCATGTTGTTTCTGATCCTGTAATCTATGTGTTTTTAGATGTTCAACAATCCTTTCCTTTAACATGGTTTCCATTAATTTCCCCACTACTGACGTAGGACTAACTGGCCTATAGTTCCCCGATTCCTCCCTACTACCCTTCTTGTAAATGGGCACAACATTTGCTAATTTCCAGTCTTCTGGGACGACTCCCGTTAACAAGGATTGGTTAAATAAATCTGTTAACGGTTTTGCTATTACATCACTGAGCTCTTTTAATAATTTAGGGTGGATCCCATCAGGCCCCATTGATTTATTTGTCTTTACTTTAGACAGCTGCTGTAGAACCTCCTCCTCTGTAAACTCCTATGTAAATGTCTCGTTAGTGTTTCCTCCTAACTGAGGTCCCTTTCCTTCCTTTTCTTCTGCAAAGACTGAACAAAAATATTCATTGAGGCAGTCAGCGAGACTTTTATCCTCTTTTACATACCTTCCTTCCTTTGTTTTTAATCTAACTAATCCTTGTTTTACTTTTCTTTTCTCGTTTATGTATCTAAAAAATGTTTTGTCCCCCTTTTTTACTGACTGAGCTATTTTCTCTTCTGCGTGTGCTTTGAAGGCTCTTATAAATTGCTTTGCCTCTTTCTGCCTAATCTTATAGGTTTGCCTGAGTTTTTTTTATATTTCTTGAATGCTGTCTTTTTGTTCTTCACTATTTTGGCCACTTCTGTAGAGTACCACAGTGGTTTCTTCCCTTTTTTTGTTTTTGCTAACAAGCCGAATGCAATTGCCTGTGGCCTTCAATAATGCTTCCTTTTAAATAATCCCATTTCTCCTGGACTCCCTTTAGACTCCTCCAGTCTGATAATGACTCATTCACACAAAATCTCATTTTAGAAAATTCAGTTTTTTTTAAAGTCTAAAACTTTTGTTTTTGTGTGGTGCGGCTCCATCCCTGTTCTTATATTAAACCACACTGACTGGTGATCACTAGATCCCAAATTTTCACCTACAACAATGTCTGATACCAAACCTCCATTTGTGAGTATTAAATCCAATATGGCCTCTTTACGGATCGGCTCCTCAACTACTTGTGTTAGAGATAATCCCAGTAGGGAGTTTAGAATATTTGTACTCCTGGTGCATCCAGCTATTTTGGTTTTCCAGTTCACATCAGGAAGATTAAAGTCCCCCATGATAATAACTTCCCCCTTCATTGCCATTTCCTCAAACAGCAGATTATCTAGCTCTTCTGCTTGTCCAGGGGGTCTATAGATCACACCTACACGAGCTACTGTATGATTGCCAAATGTTAACGTAACCCAAACTGACTCTATGTTCTCCTCGCTCACTTTTATTTGGTTCGTTTTTATGTTGTTTACACATACAGGGCCACTCCTCCTCCTTTCCTACCTTCTCTGTCTTTTCTATATAAAGAGTACCCCGGTATTGTTATGTCCCAATTATTTTTCTCACTGAACCATGTCTCAGTAACCGCCACTAAATCTACTTTTTCAGCTGCCATCATTGCCTCCAGTTCATTGATTTTATTGACTAAACTGCGAGCATTTATAGACACGACTCTGAGCTTGTCATTTTTTACCCCGCATGTTGCTTGCACCCTCCGATTTAGTTTGGGGGACAATCGGGCAGATTGTTTTTTTACCCTTTTGTCCCCCCTCCTAGTTTAAATATTCCTTTGTGAAACCTTTGAACTTCTCACTGAGAACATATGTTCCCCTATGAGTAAGATGCAAACCATCTTTTTTATACAGTTCCTTTCTGCTCCAATTAGAGCTATCATGGGACACAAAGCCAAATCCTTGCTCCCGACACCATTCCCGAAGCCACAAATTAAATTCCCTATTGCGCATCTGCCTATCTTGAATGTTCTACACAGGCAAAACTTCAGAGAATGACACAGTGGACGCAATCTGCTGTATTTCACCTCCAAGAACACAAAAATCTTCCTTGATCTCAGAAACCTCATTGCTAGCCAAGTCATTTGTCCCTAGATGGACTAGAACGTCCACTTCCCCTTGCTGCTTTGCTTGTTTGACAATATTGAGAATACGTCTCTTGTCTCTACGAGCAGTAGACCCAGGAAGACATCTCACCAAACCACTACTCTACTCTACAGAAAGCCTACCAGACAGGCTAAGAACAAAAACACACAGATCCCCCTTGTGCAGCCATAAAATACCAATATTTGAAAGATCACCGGGGGTAAGTACCAGTCAGTTTTGACATCAAACCTTAATCCTAAAAATCATACTCAGAGATCAGAAATCCATAAATCTGGCATATCAATCAAGGTGGGACACGAAATTGTAAAGCACATCCGACGCGCGTTACGCGTAAGTATGCTCCTCAGGGATGTAAAGCTACAATGTATCCGGACCCTTTATATATGTTGCGCCGCTATGAATGAAGTGGTCACATGGGGGGAAGACCGCCAATCTCAAAATATAAAGACAAAGGATTCTTGGATTGGTTGCAAGGTAGTAACATGTGGTATAAATCAGCCAATCGCGTGGCGGCATCAGGGGGTTACGCGGCAACTGGAAAGGGAGAAACCCAGTGTGTCTGCATTTTCATCACAATCGCATCGATGTGACCGCTTCATTCATACATATATACAGTAAACATATATACAGTAAAGGGTCCGGACTGTCCTCACTTGCTTTTTGGATCAGTGATCCATGTGTTTTTCATTGTTTTAAGGGTTAAGCCCTGCACGTTTTTGGAGAGTTACTCCCGGCTTCCATTGCCATATACTTGCAATTCTCCTACTTATCCCCGCTGTGTTGGGTGGGGTTTGTTTTTGTGTAAATACCTGTGGGGTATAATATATATATAAATAATATATACCATAGGCATCCAATACATGTATACCCAACAGACACCAGACCACAGTGTGAGTGTGTGTGTATATAAATGTATATGTGTTGTCAGTGTGTGTGTGTGCAGGGGGTAAATGGGGTGTCTGGCCATGCTTTGCAATATTAACATAAACAGGACAGACTTTCAGCAAAAATCCTAAATTATTTATTGGAACGCGTCACATGACTTTAAATAAAAGTATCGGTGAGCGCTTGAAAAAAGTATTGCTACTTGTACTCAGTCTTAAAAAGTAGTATCGGTGCATCCCTACTGTGGGGGTATATACACATGTCCGTGGGGGTATACATACATATATACATGGCTGTGGGGGTACACACATACACGTTTGTGGGGGTACACACAGACACGTCTGTGGGGTCTCACACACACACACTCTATATATCTCTGTTCTTGTTGGAAAGCGGTCACATGGCATCAAATAAAAGTATCGGTTCTCGGTATCGGTGAGTACTTGAAAAAAGTATCGTACTTGTACTCTTGACAAAGTGTTATCGGTGCATCCCTGAGGCCCCGTTCACACCTGGGCGTTTTACAGCGCGTTCCTGCGCGCTGTAAAACGCACAAGCACGGTAATCCCATGATTTCCTATGGTGCCAGTTCACAGCTTGGCACTTTACAGCACGCAGGAACGCGCTGTAAAACGTCCTATGCCCAAAGAAGTACGGGAGCTTCTTTGGGGCGTATTGCAGCGCGTTCACTCTGCAGTCTATGGCCGTGAATGCGCTGCAATGCGTGTTCACGTGTCCTTTACGTTTGCGCGATACGTGCGTTTTGCGCGTGTAAACAAATGCTCAGGTGTGAACCCAGGCTCAGGGAAAATATCCGTACAATTGGGCAGTTCGATGGGCCGAAAGGTTCTTATCTGTCGACATATATTAGCTATATATAGAAACATAGAATAAGTATATATATTTTCTCAAAGTTGCACGAGCACTGACACTTTTCACATTATCTGGGTTTTTCAGAGAAAGGTGACACTCTGGAGAACATTTGGAGGAGTGAAAATTCTAGGTCAAAATAGCCAAACCAGAAAAATTCTCCCATTTATCTCACTTTCCAAATCAGCTATTTTGACCTAGAATTTTCACTTCTCCAAAAGTTCTCGAGTTTCACCTTTCTCTGAATTACCCTGATAGTATCAAGGTTATTTAGAGAGAGGTGAAAACCAGGAGAATGGCAGGAGAAGAGAACAATCTAGACCAAATAGCCGATTTGGAAAGTGAGATAAATAGAATTTTTCTGGTTTGGCTATTTTGACTTACAGGGTTAATCAGAGAGCGGTGAAAAGCAGGAGAATGACTGGAAAATTCTAGGTCAAAATAGCTGATTTGGAAAGTGAGATAAATGGGAGAATTTTTCTGGTTTGGCTAGTTTGACCTAGAATTTTCACTTCTCCAGTCATTCTCCTGATTTTCACCTCTCTGAATAACCCTGGATGTCTCACTTTTATGACACTTAAAGGTATTATGGTATTGTTTTAATGTAGGTTTTGTTCTATTGAGACACTTATCAAAGTATATCAGTTCCTATAGTGTTTTTTATTGAAGGTTTAAATGAACAACACACAGAACAGTAGGACTAATATATAGGCCGAATATTCGGCAGAAAAATGGGCTCAACCCTAGACTAGACTTAAGATAAATAGAAAAACAACTTTATTAATATAACTTTGCAAGACACACCAAAATATAAAATAACATAAGCAAATTGCGAACAGTAACACAACTCGGGTGGGCACAAATATAGAGTCACAACACTGAAAAAAGCGATCTCTTTTTCTGTTTACTAGTGCTAATGGTCAGTTAGTAGTGATTATTGCTTTATAAGGCTTAAATAGCCAATTTAACAACCGGTAGTCGCAAAATAGAGCAGTGCAAGAGCGTGATCCGTTTATTATAATGATCGGTGGAACATGATTAGATATTGGATATTCGGTATTTAGGACCTTCAGTGGTTAGTAAGCAGTTGAAATTAATGCAATATCTGAATTGCACTTATAATGTATATTAGGGTTGCACCGATACTAGTACCGGTGCCGATACCGGGTACTGCAGGAGTTCTTGGTACTCGTGCAGTACCCCCTATATTTTTTCCGAAGCCGCCGTCTTGCCGGCATCCGAGGGGCTGGGGCGGCTGTCCGAATGCTCTATCGGCATTCGTACAGGCCCTGCAGCTGCTCTCCGCGTTCATACTTATCTTCCTGAGCGACACCAGGAAAGTCTTTGCGCGTGCGCTCGTTGGAAGGCCACCAGCCGCGATCACGTGGGACCACGTGATCGCGGCTGGGTGCCTTCCAATGAGCGCATGCGCAGAAACTTTCCCGGTGTCGCTCAGGAAGGTAAGTATGAACGCGGTGAGCAGCTGCAGGGCCTGTCCGAATGCCAATAGAGTATTCGGATGGGCACCTGGAGCTCTCCGCGTTCATACTTACCTTCCTGAGCGACGCCGGGAAAGTCTTTGCGCGTGCGCTCGTTGGAAGGCCCCAGCCGCGATCACGTGGTCCCACGTGATCGCGGCTGGGGGCCTTCCAACGAGCGCACGCGCAAAGACTTTCCCGGCGTCGCTCAGGAAGGTAAATATGATCGCGGAGAGTGCCAGGTGAGCTGGGGCAGTATCCACGAGCTGGAGGGGCATATCCATGAGCTGGGGGGGCATATCCATGAGCTGGGGGGGCATATCCATGAGCTGGGGGGCATATCCATGAGCTGGGGCAGTATCCATGTGCTGGGGCAGTATCCATGTGCTGGAGGGGCATATCCATGAGCTGGGGGGCATATCCATGAGCTGGGGGGCATATCCATGAGCTGGGGCAAATCCATGAGCTGAGGCAGTATCCATGTGCTGGGGCAGTATCCATGTGCTGGAGGGGCATATCCATGAGCTGGAGGGGCATATCCATGAGCTGGAGGGGCATATCCATGAGCTGGAGGGGGGCATATCCATGAGCTGGGGGGCATATCCATGAGCTGGGGGGCATATCCATGAGCTGGGGCAAATCCATGAGCTGAGGCAGTATCCATGTGCTGGGGCAGTATCCATGTGCTGGGGCAGTATCCATGTGCTGGAGGGGCATATCTATGAGCTGGAGGGGCATATCCATGAGCTGGAGGGGCATATCCATGAGCTGGGGGGCATATCCATGAGCTGGGGCAGTATCCATGTGCTGGGGCAAATCCATGAGCTGAGGCAGTATCCATGTGCTGGGGCAGTATCAATGAGCTGGGGGGCAAATCCATGAGCTGGGGCAAATCCATGAGCTGGGGCATATCCATGTGCTGGAACAGTATCCATGTGCTGGAACAGTATCCATGTGCTGGGGCAGTTCCATGAGCTGGGGCATATCCATGAGCTGGGGCAGTATCCATGAGCTGGGGCAGTATCCATGAGCGGGGGCAATATCCATGTGCTGGGGCAATATCCATGTGCGGGGGCAATATCCATGAGCTGGGGGGCATAATCCATGAGCTGGGGCATATCCATGAGCTGGGGCAGTATCCATGTGCTGGGGCAGTATTCATGTGCTGGAGGGGCATATCCATGAGCTGGAGGGGCATATCCATGAGCTGGAGGGGCATATCCATGAGCGGGGGGGCATATCCATGAGCTGGGGGCATATCCATGAGCTGGGGGGCATATCCATGAGCTGGGGCAGTATCCATGTGCTGGGGCAAATCCATGAGCTGAGGCAGTATCCATGTGCTGGGGCAGTATCAATGAGCTGGGGGGCATATCCATGAGCTGGGGCAAATCCATGAGCTGGGGCATATCCATGAGCTGGGGCAGTATCCATGTTCTGGGGCAGTATCCATGAGCTGGGGGGCATAATCCATGAGCTGGCGGCATATCCATGAGCTGGGGGCAATATCTATGAGAGTTGGGGGCATATCCATGAGAGCTGGGGGCATATCCATGAGCTGGGGGCATATCCATGAGCTGGGGGGCATATCCATGAGCTGGGGGCATATCTATTAGAGCTGGGGGGTATATACATGTGAGCTGGGGGCATTTTTATATGCGGTCTGTTCTTATTGGAAAGCGTCAAATGCCTTAAAAAATGTATCGGTACTCGGTATCGGTGAGTACTTGAAAAAAGTATCGGTACTCGTACTCTGTCTTAAAGTGGTATCGGTGCATCCCTAATGTATATAATCAGTGATCAGAACCAATTTTAATATTCAGGAATACGTTAAATCAGTGGGCATGAAATCTATACTCTGTATGACACAGTTTAGCCAACAGTGCACGATACGTGGATCATAATATTTCATGGACCATGAATGATTACTATCGATTTGTGTGATTAATATGCAATATAAATTAGTATAAACTTCTGGATTTCAAAAGGTGAAATAAACCATTAATGCATAGCTCACCATAAAGTGTTGAAAACACTTGAAAATTTTATAATGTAAAACAGGCAGTTTTATTTCTTACAAAAATATACTTCATCATTGAACATTAGGATTATACTTTGTAAGATTCACTTAATCACCTTAGCTATGCACTCAATTTCAGCCAATTGCAGCTCACCATAAGGTATTTAAATCACTTGAAAAAATATTAATAATATAAATACACTGGGGCAAAAAAGTATTTAGTCAGCCACCAATTGTGCAGGTTCTCCCACTTAAAAAGATGAGAGAGGCCTGTAATTGTAATCATGGGTACACTTCAACTATGAGAAAAAAAGAGGAAAACAAATCCAGAAAATCACATTGTCTGATTTTTAAAAAATTTATTTGCAAATTATGGTGGAAAATAAGTATTTGGTCAATATCAAAAGTCCATCAATACTTTGTCATTGCCAACAAAGGATATATAACAGAGGTCAAACGTTTTCTGTAAGTCTTCACAAGGTTTTCACACACTGTTGCTGATATTTTTGCCCATTCCTCCATGCAGATCTCCTCTAGAGCAGTGATGTTTTGGGGCTGTCGCTGGGCAACACGGACCTTCAACTCCCTCCATAGGTTTTCTATGGGGTTTAGCTCTGTGTTTGGGATCATTGTCCTGCTGAAAGACCCAGCCACGTTTCATGTTCAATGACCTTGCTGATGGAAGGAGGTTTTCAATCAAAATCTCACGATACATGGCCCCATTCATTCTTCCCTTTACACGGATCAGTCGTCCTGGTCCCTTTGCAGAAAAACAGCCCCAAAGCATGAGGTTTCCGCCACCATGCTTCACAGTAGGTATGGTGTTCTTTGGATGCATCTCAGAATTCTCTCCTCCAAACACGACGAGTTGAGTTTTTACCAAAAAGTTCTACTTTGATTTCTTCAGACCATATGACATTCTCCGAATCCTCTTCTGGATCATCCAAATGCTCTCTAGCAAACTTCAGACGGGCCCGGACATGTACTAGCTTAAGCCAGGGGACACGTCTGGCACTGCAGGATTTGAGTCCCTGGCGGCGTAGTGTGTTACTGATGGTAGCCTTTGTTACTTTTGTCCCAGCTCTCTGCAGGTCATTCACTAGGTCCCCCGTGTGGTTCTTGGATTTTTGCTCACCGTTCTTGTGATCATTTTGACCCCACGGGGTGAGCTCTCGCGTGGAGCCCCAGATCGATGGAGATTATCAGTGGTCTTGTATGTCTTCCATTTTCTAATGATTGCTCCTACAGTTGATTTCTTCACACCAAGCTCCTTGCCTATTGCAGATTCAGTCTTCCTAGCCTGGTATAGGTCCACAATTTTGTTTCTGGTGTCCTTCGACAGCTCTTTGGTCTTGACCATAGTGGAGTTTGGAGTGTGTCTGTTTGAGGTTGTGGACAGGTGTCTTTTATACTGATAACAAGTTCAAACAGGTGCCATTCATACAGGTAACGAGTAGAAGACAGAGGAGCCTCTTAAAGAAGACGTTACAGGTCTGTGAGAGCCAGAAATCTTGCTTGTTTGTACTGTACTGTAGGTGACCAAATACTTATTTTCCACCATAATTTGCAAATAAATTCCTTATAAATCAGACAATGTGATTTTCTGGATTTTTTTTTTCTCATTTTGTCTCTCATAGTTGAAGTGTACCTATGATGACAATTACAGACCTCTCATCTTTTTAAGTGGGAGAACCTGCACAAACTGGTGGCTGACTAAATACTTTTTTGCCCCACTGTACATCACTGGTCGATTTCTTATTCCTTTTCAAACAACACGCATCGTCACTGAGCCCAGATTATCTATGAAGTGATTGTCCAGCTAGAAAAGAGCTTAACCACTTATCAACCAAATAACATGCGAGTCAATCAGTCCTAGACTACTCAGTTTCCACCACAGCCTGAGCAGTAATAACACATTAGCCGTCCGGGATTTCAATCACTACCTAGTTGATGTACCGATGACATGAGCCTCACTTCAGACTAACACTGAGGCAGAATGTGGCAGTATTGTAGTGCAGGGAAACACGGCTAGAAGAGACTGCCAGCTGATCACCATAGAGAAGGAGCAAACAACTCCATGAAAATGCTGTCCAAGCAAAGGTGCACACCCAGAGCCACACACAATAGAACTGTTAAAAAATGTCCCATCTCGGGAGACACAACTACATCTCTGTCAGATCTCAATTAGGACGCTTTTCGCCGATATACTACGTCGGCTTTTTCAAGAGATGATTAGTAAGGCAGCACTTCGATTTTAATTAGCCCCTCAATGTCTCGGACGGCCACAGCCCTCCATGATGATTGACATCAGGACCCTCAATCAGCCAATCACTGTGCACTGGGCGGTCCGATACCACGTGGGCCCAACTACATCAGCCCCGTTGATACTCGTCCCCTTCTGTGCACATGTGATCGTAGCTAAACCAATAGCACCTTTGTGTGATTTGTCCCACTGTATCTTTGAGAAATTGCTACAACGACGCACAATAGGACCGGCAGCTCATACAGTGAAAGCCATAGGGGAAATAAGGGTCATGATAAAGATCGTTGACCACAAAATAATTATGAAAATCGCCAACTAACCCATATAGCAGATCTAGTCATTAAGGCACCGATCACGGAGGGCTCCATATGGAAAGATAAACACCTCTTGATCTACATTCGGCTAGAGGGTGATGGGCAAGCATAACAATGCTATCTTTAATTGAAAAAAGCAAGTGATGGAAGGTATAAAACGGAGGCTAATAGTTCCGATGATAGTCTAAGCAAACCGATCTATATAACAGAACTTATGGGGTGCCCAAGGGGTAATTAAAGCGCTGTCCAGCCAATAAAACTGGCTGGACTAAAAGGACACAAATACACGTGTATTAAATTAAAAATCAATAATCAATGATGAAGGGCCAAAGGTAAACCCTTTGTTCAATCCATAGGGGGACAAAGTCCCTAACTGGTAAATCCAGAACGCCTCACGACGGCGTAATTTCAAGTCATAATTTCCACGTCGCAAACTTTGGTTAACTTGTTCTATAATCATAAACCTCAAATCAGCGGGTCTGCCAGCATGCTCATTGAGTAGGTGCCTTGAAATGGGGGTGTCTCGTTCATATCTCACTGATTTTATGTGTTGTTGCACACGTACTTTTAATGGCCTAATGGTTTTTCCCACCTATTGCTTCCCGCAGCCAGATATCAGGAGGTACACCACTCCTTGTATTACAGTTAGAGAACTGTTGGCAGGATATTCTTTGGTCCCATCGGCACTAAAAAATTATTTCCTATCTTGTGCGATGAATGGACAAGCTTTGCACCTGCCGCATCTATAGGTGCCCTTTAATGCCGTTTTTAGCCACCGTCGTTCGGGATCTCTTGAAGAGAATTGGTTATGTACAACATGGTCGCTAATATTTTGGCATCTCCTTAAGAGAGACAGAGGCAGTTAGGGCTTTACTAAGATGCTTATCTTGCGACAGAATTGTTCACAAAGGGTTTTTACCATTTGTCAACCTGTATCATAATTCCCTATCAGGCGGATTTTGTTCTCTCCATATTTATTCCTCTCAGACTTCTTGGAAAGTAATTCATTCCTGTCACTTAACAGGGCACGTTTGTATGCCATCTTCAAACATCGATTCGGGTATCCCCTTTCCTTAAACATATCTCGCAAGCCACGGGCTTTAACATTGAATTCATCCATAGAGCATAGTCGCCGTAGCCGCAAGTATTGTCCAACAGGAATCCCTTTCCTGAGTGAAAATGGGTGGAAACTATTCCAGTTTAGAAGACCGTTGGTAGCTGTGGTTTTTCGATGGAGTGTAGTTGCTATTTCTCCGTCATTGGCTTTAGATACAGTGAAGTCAAGGAAGTTAATCTTATCCTTTTCTATCTTAGTAAATTTAAGATTTAAACGGTTAACGTTAAGGCAGTTTACAAATTCCTTAAAGGTTTCTTCATTCCCAGACCAGATTATAAATATATCGTCAATGAATCGTCTCCATGCTACAACATGTCTTAGGAATTGCTGCATTTCAGGGCAAAAAAACAATATGTTTTTCCCACCAGCCTAGATATAAATTGGCAAACGCCGGTGCCCTGGCAGTTCCCATTTTAGTTCCAGTAACTTGGTTATAGAACTTGCCATTAAAGGAAAAATAATTATGCGTCAAGATGAATGAAATCAGTTCTAACGTAAATAGAGTATGATCGTTCTGTTCAATCCCTCTGCTCTCCAGGTATTCTTTTACTGCTTTGAGGCCCAATTCATGGGGAATGCAGCTATAAAGGGATTCGACATCCAAGCTGCATAATAAGCATTTCTCTGGGAGCTTTAGGGTCGATAAGAACCTAAGCATGTCTGTGGAGGCCTTGATATACGAAGGTAATGCTTGAACGAAGCCCTGTAGGACCTTACCCAAAATGTCAGCATATATGTTGATAAGATTGTTACGCCCCGATACAATCGGTCTACCTGGTGGGGGAACCGTTTTTTTGTGTATTTTGGGCAGTGCATAAAAGACTGCAATATTAGGGCAGGTTGGTTTCATAAAGTCAAATTCTTTATTTGATATTACATCTCTATCCTTACCCGCCTCAAGTAGCTTACAGAGATCTTTAATAAATTTTTCAGTTGGATCACACGGCAATGACCGGTAAGTTTTTTGGTTCTCTACTAAATTCCGAACCTTGTTCTTATATTGGTGCTTATCCATTTGAAATACGTTGCCCTCCTTATCAGACTCTTTAATAACGATTTCTTGATTAGCCTGTAATTTCTTCAAGGCAAAATGCTCTTTCTTAGTCAGATTAAAGGGGGCCGAGTTGTTAATTTCACACGTATCTAGTTCTTCAATCGCATGACAGACTAGATTGCAAAAAGTCTCAATGTTTTGGAAAGTGAGATAAATAGAATTTTTCTGGTTTGGCTATTTTGGCCTAGAATTTTCACTTCTCCAGTCATTCTAGTGGTTTTCACCTCTCTCTGAATAACCCTGGATGTCTCACTTTTATGACACTTAAAGGTATTATGGTATTGTTTTAATGTATGTTTTGTGCTATTGTGAGACTTATCAAAGTATATCAGTTCCTGTAGTGTATTTTATTGAAGGTTTTACACTAGTTTCTCTTAAGGCTGCATGAGTTTTGTATTAGTTATTTATCAGCATTTTTATTATAAATCACTGGCGCCGTTTAACATTGCTTACACATTTCCATAGTGGTGAATTGGCTCAGCAGCAAAGGGGTTAATAAAGGTTTAATTTACATTCAGAATCGAGGGGGGAGGTGGTCTCATTCTTATCCAGGGTCGCTAAAAATCAGTTATTTTTTAAAACCAAGACAGATTTTAAAATATCTGTTAATCACAATCGAAAGGTAGTTTTAGACTTAAGTTACGTTACAGTCAAAGGTTATTCAGCATGAAATCCTAGATTTGTTCTGTAGAATTCGATTGTATATTCATACGTTATGTACATTAGGGGTTGACTGATTAACGGTACTGCCGGTAATTAGGCACGATATTTTGCATTTTCCCTATTATCGGTATCGCCCTTCTACATTGCCGTTATATTAAAGATAACCTGGGCTTTTTTTCTGCCAGGTCGCGCCGCTACTCAGTACTGGCAGGGCAGATGCTCCTCCGCTGAGTTGCAGGGGACATCTCCAGCCCTTCAGTGTTTGAAGGTCCACGGCTCGTAGCCTGTCTGTTGCCTATCATGGACTTCTCTGCAGCGGGCTCACATCTTGGATGTCAGCTACCTACGAGACCTATCACCACCCACTGACCTCATCGTGCATGGGCGTGATGAAATCAGAAAAGGGCCCCCCCAGCTGGGCAGGGAATTCCTTTATAGGGGGAGATACAGGGGTCCTTTTGACCCCTGTATCTCCAGAGCCATAGAAGCTAGATGGTCATATGAGGTATCATTGGAGTGGCCTACGCATGGCCTTTCCAATGATACAAGCATGACAGGGGTTTATGTAAAAAATAAATACAATTTTCTCTTCTTCTAATGCAGCACTATTGTTCATGTTTATTTATAAGGTGAACAATGATGCTGCTCTGTGATATGCTCATACACACCGTACATTTCTGTATCATACAGCTCCACAGCAATAAAACACACACTCCTACACAGCGCACATCACAGAGCTCCACAGCAATAAAACTCACTGTAATATGCACTGTTTGAGTGAGTTTTATTTCTGTGGAGCTCTGTGATGTGTTCATACAATCCACACAGTGCTGGGAGTTTTAGGCTTGCCGTCCAGTGGCATTGTAATCGGGCGACCAATCAGGGTCGTCCGATTGGAAGCCTCTGTGGACGACCAAGATCGGCCGATAGACCTGCCAACAGGTACAAAAAAAAGACGCCGCTGCCGGGAGAAAATAAACTGTCTTTGAGCCTCAAAGACAGCCCCCGTCCAGCATGGCCGGCTCGAGCTGAAAAAAAAAATCTATTTGCCAGACTGCAGCGAGTTATTAGACCCCCTCCCTCTCCCTAGTGCTGGAAGTGTTTCAACATGAGTGGGAGTAAGGCTGGGTTCACACCTAAGCGTTTTTAATACGCGCGTTTTAACACGCGTTTTTCACCGGCGTTTTCCTTGCGTTTCACGAGCGTTTTGCAAAAATGAAACGCGCGTTGTACGCGCGTTTTGTGGTTGACTAAGGAGGTGTCCAATAGGAAATTTACTGTCTTAATTACGGAGGCGACCAATGAAAAAGACCTCCCTGTGCACGAACCAAAGATGCAAAATGGAGATCTGCCCAAGACGCACCATTGCAACAATTGCAGCTTATATATCTGCGCTTGAGGAGAAGGAGGCAGGCGATGGCCAGGCGACGCTACTGGGTGCATCCGACCATTGCAGACTGACAACGAGGTCAGGTCTGGGCGTTGTTGCAACTCTGCGTGCACACGAGGAGAAGTTTATGCAATACACACGGTAAAGAGGTTAGTACATGTACCCTGCTTTTATTGTTGTTGTGTCCCATATGATTGATTTGCTATTAATTCCCCCTTTGTTTTTCTATTTTATTTTACAATAGTTTTGATGAGCTGCTGGACTTGATGTCCCCCACCTTGCAACGGCAGGACACCTTCATGTGCAGAACGCGCACGCGCATGCCCACATAGGGAATAATGGTATTTCACTGTTTGAGCATTTTACAGCGCGTAGGAACGCCTAAGGCTGGGTTCACACCTAAGCGTTTTACAGCGCGTTCCTACGCGCTGTAAAACGCTCAAACAGTGAAATACCATTATTCCCTATGTGGGCATATCACACCTGGCCATTTCTCAGCGCGCATGAACGCGCTGATAAACGGCCGACGCACAAAGAAGTTCGGGAGCTTCTTTGGTGCAGATATCAGTGCGTTCGCGGCCATAGAGATTGACGTGAACGCGCGTTTTCCAATTCAAAAACGTCCGTTTTCGCATACTGCGCGTGCGCGTTCTGCACATGAAGGTGTCCTGCCGTTGCAAGGTGGGGGACATCAAGTCCAGCAGCTCATCAAAACTATTGTAAAATAAAATAAAAAAACAAAGGGGGAATTAATAGCAAATCAATCATATGGGACACAACAACAATAAAAGCAGGGTACATGTACTAACCTCTTTACCGTGTGTATTGCATAAACTTCTCCTCGTGTGCACGCAGAGTTGCAAACAACGCCCAGACCTGACCTCGTTGTCAGTCTGCAATGGTCGGATGCACCCAGTAGCGTCGCCTGGACATCGCCTGCCTCCTTCTCCTCAAGCGCAGATATAAAGCTGCGATTGTTGCAATGGTGCGTCTTGGGCAGATCTCCATTTTGCATCTTTGGTTCGTACACAGGGAGGTCTTTTTCATTGGTCGCCTCCGTAATTAAGACAGTAAATTTCCTATTGGACACCACCGTAGTCAATCACAAAACGCGCGTACAACGCGCGTTTCATTTTTGCGAAACGCAAGGAAAACGCCGGTGAAAAACGCGCGTTAAAACGTGCGTATTAAAAACACTTAGGTGTGAACCCAGCCTAAGGCTGAGCCGACTCGTTGGAAAAAAAAAGAGGACGCGAGCGAAGAAATCCTTGTCTTTTTTGAAAAGAAAAAAAAAACTGAACCAAAACTTTAGCCAGAAAAATACCTAAAAAAAATTCCTAAAATATCAATAAAATCGGCTTTTTGCTGCAGATTAAGGCTGTCAGACGAACGCAGTCTGAGCACACTCTGCGTGCGTGCGTGCATAACGGACAGACATACTGATGGAAGATACTGTAGACACCACACGATCCATTTTTCTTGACTGACGCAGAATAAAAGGGAACTATGGGAAATAAAAATATGAAAAATTATAAAAATTTGAAAAGGATATCAAAAGTCATTGTGTGCGTCAAGGTGCTGGACATCGCAAATGCTCTGCGTCTGACATCTCCTCATCACTCACACCGAACACTACGCGTCTGTGGTAACGGTTTTACGTTCTTGCCTAACTTGCGTCCGTTTGCCACGTGCATTGTGCGTGCGCAGTTCGGTGCGCACGTACTTAGTGTGTGGGTCTCTATTGCTCATGATTTTATGCTACGACGGTCGTTAAACTGTGCGGCAACACGGACATGATCACTGCATTCGTCTGACAGTCGCCTCAAAAAAATAAACGGTTCAATAAATATTATATAAAAACGAGAATATTTTTTGCATTTAATCCTATGGGCTTTGCGAACGGCGGATTTCCTATACAATCTATTTTTTCACGTTTCTCCTGCACACGCCGGTTTACTATACAATGTATATTTTACAGGTGTCCCCGAAGCACGAAAGTTTAACCATACAGATCATCCTTTTCATGTAAACTTGCACCAGATCATCCGATTTCATCTGACCAAGTCCCATGATAATCGTAAGGACGTAAGGATCGCACATCTGTTGTAAATGCAAAAAATCATCTGAAATCGTCGGTGGTCTGATGCAGTGGAAGAGTGCTGATTCCCCTGCATGTTGTAGGATCGGTTGGACGACTTCAGACGATAATGGATGATCGCACCAGCACACAAATACGGTGCCAGTGGACGGCCAGCCTTAGGCTGGCCGTCCACTGGATCCGTATTTGTGTGATGGTGCGATCATCCGATATTGCTTCTCGTCGTTCCACCGATCCCAAAACATGCAGGTGAATGGACCATCGTCCATTGCGTCAGACTTCCGGCGACGGAGAAAGACGCCATCAGATGTGCGACGCCTTCCATTTGAGGGGAAAATCGTGATGTCTGAAAGATCCCTGGAGAGAAGATGCATGTCGACAAGCTGATCAGGTGTGTGATTTTATGGATTGATTTTGATCTGGAAAGGTCAAAGGAAGTGCCAGATGGAGGCTGCAGGCTCTTAACATGTTCTGCCTTCCCACCTGCTTACTGACTTGTCTGTGTGTATATATATATATATATATATATATATATATATATATACACACACACACACACACACACACCGTATATACAGACACTAGGGTTACCAGGTTGGCCATTTTTCACTTATTCTTGCTGATGGGCATTGCATGAAAAGTGCCACCCTGCAACATGTAGAATTCATACACTGCAGGTAAATCAAAAAGGAATCTCAGGTGACCAATCACTACTAGGAAACTGATTTTCCTGAAGCTTATAAATTATACATGTCCAGGGCAGCACTTTTACCTGTGCTCTTCTTCTGTATGAAATAGTAATGTGTGTCCAGGAAAACATGGCTGCCCTGGCAACCCTAGGCGGCCAGACACGTGCATAGTTTGGCTGAGTGCCCCCAGCCTCCTTGTTCCCATCCAGTGCCAAAGCTGTGCAAAGGGGTTATCCACTAAGCACCATACTTGCCACCTGAAGTGCACCAAAAGTTGAATTTCCTTGTGTGGCGTAATTTCAGAGCGGTTTGTCTACTCCTAAATATAGTGTCAATAAATATGGTGCAGATCGCCACACAGCGACGATCTGCAGCGGCAGAGAAATTGTCCTAAGCTGTATCAGAGAGTAAGATGTATCAGAGCGCCAAACTGCACCAAAGTGTTGGCGAAATGCCGAATTTGTGCATATCCCCATAGGTTTTAAATGTAATTTTTCTTTAACCATATATATTTTTTTCTGAACACTTGATATTTTTTTTAAGACGCCATTTTAGAGTACATTATTTTTGTTATATACAGTCATGGCCGAAATTGTTGGCACCCCAGACATTTTTCCAGAAAATCAAGTATTTCTCACAGAAAAGTATTACAGTAACACATGTTTTGCTATACACCTGTTTATTCCCTTTGTGTGTATTGGAACAAAACAATAAAAGGGAGGGAAAAAAAGCTAATTGGATATAATGTCACACAAAACTCCAAAAATGGGCTGGTCAAAATTCTTGGCACCCTTTCAAAATTGTGGATAAATAAGATTGTTTCAAGCATGTGATGCTCCTGTAAACTCACCTGGGGCAAGTAACAGGTGTGGGCAATATAAAAGCCACACCTGAAAGCAGATAAAAAGGAGAGAAGTTCATTTAGTCTTTGCATTATGTGTCTGTGTGTGCCACACTAAAGCTGTGTGAAGTTGGCACCCCATGTTCGTAAAACGTGTATAAAAATATACCATTCGTTTGTGCTACGTTTGTGCTGGTTTGTGCTGCAAAAATGAACGTTTGTGCTGGTTCGCTTCTAAAGTTATTGCACATTCAATTTTAGATTATGTGAACTCAAGCCCCGCCCACTTTGCACCCCATGTTACTGTATTTAAAAAGGGCTATCACCTCACCCCATAGTCGTATCACCTCACCCCATAGTGCTATCAGCTCACCCCATAGTGCTATCAGCTCACCCCATAGGCTCACCCCATAGTGCTATCAGCTCACCCCATAGTGCTATCAGCTCACCCCATAGGCTCACCCCATAGTGCTATCAGCTCACCCCATAGTGCTATCAGCTCACCCCATAGGCTCACCCCATAGTGCTATCAGCTCACCCCATAGTGCTATCAGCTCACCCCATAGGCTCACCCCATAGTGCTATCAGCTCACCCCATAGTCCCCTCTGCACCTTTCATGCTCCATCTTCCCATATTCAGCTATTTACCCTCAACTTAGTGTCACCCCTCTCCTCTTAGATTGTAAGCTCTCGAGCAGGATCCTCTTGCCAATGTTCTGTATGTCCAACCTGTATGTATGTTTGTCGTTATCACCCATTGTACAGCGCTGCGGAACCTGTTGGTGCTTTATAAATACGAGTAACTGTAATATCCCCTAAACCAAACCCTCACAAAACTTTGTTTATGTAGCACAAATCATCACAAATGAATGGTCTAATTATTTTTTCAATTTAATAACAATGGGTGCAAAGTGGGCGGGGTTTCATCAAATATAATGCGCAATTCTTCTGAAACGGAAGCGGCACAAACGTTCATTTTTGCAGCACAAACCAGCACAAACGTAGCACAAACGAATGGTATATTTGTTTTTTAAATACAGTAACATGGGGTGCAAAGTGGGCGGGGCTTGAGTTCACATAATCTAAAATTGAATGTGCAATAACTTTAGAAGCGAACCAGCACAAACGTTCATTTTTGCAGCACAAACCAGCACAAACGTAGCACAAACGAATGGTATATTTGTTTTTTAAATACAGTAACATGGGGTGCAAAGTGGGTGGGGCTTGAGTTCACATAATCTAAAATTGAATGTGCAATAACTTTAGAAGCGAACCAGCACAAACGTTCATTTTTGCAGCACAAACCAGCACAAACGTAGCACAAACGAATGGTATATTTTTATACACGTTTTACGAACATGGGGTGCCAACTTCACACAGCTCCACACTAAGCATGGACAACAGAAAGAGGAGAAGAGAACTGTCTGAGGACTTGAGAACCAAAATTGTGGGAAAATATCAACAATCTCAAGGTTACAAGTCCATCTCCAGAGATCTAGATTTGCCTTTGTCCACAGTGCGCAACATTATCAAGAAGTTTGCAACCCATGGCACTGTAGCTAATCTCTCTGGGTGTGGACGGAAGAGAAAAATTGATGAAAGATTGTAATGCAGGATAGTCCGGATGGTGGATAAGCAGCCCCAAACAAGTTCCAAAGAAATTCAAGCTGTCCTGCAGGCTCAGGGAGCATCAGTGTCAGCGCAAACTATCCGTCGACATTTAAATTAAATGAAACGCTATGGCAGGAGACCCAGGAGGACTCCACTGCTGACACAGAGACATAAAAAAGCAAGACTACAGTTTGCCAAAATGTACTTGAGTAAGCCAAAATCCATCTGGGAAAACATCTTGTGGACAGATGAGACCAGACTTTTGGTAAAGCACATCGTTCTACTGTTTACTGAAAATGGAATGAGGCCTACAAAGAAAAGAACACAGTACCTACAGTGAAATATGGTGGAGGTTCAATGATGTTTTGGGGTTGTTTTGCTGCCTCTGGCACTGGGTGACTTGAATGTGTGCAAGGCATCCTGAAATCTGAGGATTACCAAAGGATTTTGGGTCGCACTGTAGAGCCCAGTGTCAAAGCTGGGTTTGTGTCCGAGATCTTGGGTCTTCCAGCAGGACAATGACCCCAAACATATGTCAAAAGCACCCAGAAATGGATGGCAACAAAGCGCTGGAGAGTTCCGAAGTGGCCAGCAAGGAGTTCAGATCTAAATCCCATTGAACACCTGTGGAGAGATCTTAAAATTTCTGTTGGGAAAAGGCGCCCTTCCAATAAGAGAGACCTGGAGCAGTTTGCAAAGGAAGAGTGGTCCAAACAAAATTCCGGGTGAAAGGTGTTAAGAAGCTTATTGATGGTTATAGCAAGCGACTGATTTCAGTTATTTTTTCCAAAGGGTGTGCAACCAAATATTAAGGGTGCCAAGAATTTTGTCCAACCCATTATTGGAGTTTTGTGTGGGGTGCCAACAATTTCGGCCATGACTGTATATACAGTATATATTCCTGTAACAGACCCTGTGCTGTATTACATGACAGCCTGCTGAAATTGGGAAGCTAATGGATAATGTGAATAGGGAGTGGGATGTACAGTAAGCTTGTGCTGAACAGCACAATCTCTGATGCACAATTTTTTTTGTAATTTCTTTTTGTTAACCATTATCATTCAGAATGTAATATGGGTGGCCCCGGCTAGGTCACTCAACCTCGCTAAGGTTAGCGTTAAGAATGTAATATTGCCCCATGTCATCAATTATTTTTCAAAGGACCCTTTGTTATTAAACTCATTTAATGCGTTTTCGTTGTTTTGATCAACAGTATCATGCGTTACCTCCGTCCTTTGTGGGACATGAACGACAAGCGTTACCACGCCAGAGACCTCCAGCAAAAGCTGTGGGAGAAAGTCTGAGGAAATGGGCGCTAAAAGTAATAATTCATACATATATGTGAATTTTTGAAAAGGGCAAATTTATTAACATGTTAACTTTAATAAAACTAAAACTATATTCTATCAAACCATAAAAGTAGGCTATAACAAAAACAATATATACAACCATATTAATAAGAAACATTAGGCCAAAAAAAATAACACAAAACCGGTACATAATTGAAATGTTCACATGTCCACCTCTTGGGTGCAAAATATATATTTTTTAAGTTTCTCCTTGATGTTTATTGATGAAGTTATCCCCCTATTTTCTCTGAGGTGAGTAAATCTACTTCCAGGCACTACTCTTTCGGAGGTTACGAAAGTTGCCGCTTGTTGCTCCCCCTCTTTTTCGATGACAATGTTGTGCAGCAAGTATTTGCATTTCACAATTTTGTTAGCAAATGCTGGATTCACTTCCATGGCCTTGTTTAAAATTCTCCATTTGCTTGTCATTATTCCAAAAGCACACTCCACCACTTGTCTTGCTTTGGAAAGGTGGCCATTAAAAAACGTTTCTGATGGGCCAAGTCTGGATGCTGGTACGGCCTCATCAGGTATGTTTTCAGTGGGTACGCCTCGTCCCCCAAGATAACACGTGGTGTCATTATTTTGGTTCCTAGTAGGGTGGTGTGTCTATGCACACCCAAAGCTCCCCGCTCAAGCTGCTGTGACAAGTTTGAATTGCTTAAGATCCCTCCGTCGCTTTCGTTCCCATATGCGCCCACGTCTAAAGCAATAAACCTGTAATCCGGCCCAGCGACTGCTTGGAGGACTATGGAGAAATTTCTTTGTAGTTCCTAAACATATACTCCCTGAATGTTTTGGAATGTTGAGGATGCGGATGTGTTTTCCATTGATGCATCCCACACAGTTTGGAAAGCGCCACTTTTCCCAAAAGCCATCAACAATGGGCCCCATCTCCTCATTTTTGGGGAATGGCATGTGTAGTGGCTGCAGCTTGTACCAAGTTTCCCGGACGATCCTTCCAACCGTAACATCTGAAATTCGGAACGTGTAGCCCAAGGTTTTATACAAACTTCCTGTTGCCAAGTATTTGTAATAAAATATAACATCACATTGGTAAATACAAATAATCAAAAAAAGTTTATTTAAATTATCATGCAATGAAATATTCCTTTTATTACAGTGGAAGAGGTGAAGAAGAGATGGAGGAACCTCCGAGATGTGTTCAGGAGGGAACAAAAGAAGGTGACGGCACACAGGTCGGGAGATGGTGGGAAGTCCAAAAGTTGTTCAGGCTGGGCGTTTTACCAGCCAATGACACTGTCGAGCCTTGACAATTGGAGGGAAACGTATCCCCAGCAACAAGTGGCACCGCTCCTGTGCAAGCGGAGAAGATTTCAGTGACACTGTCAGGTACCGGGTTCCGGTGATGTGGATATGAACCCAGAATGCAGTAAATAAATATGCGACAACAAAAGGGTTGGTGAAAATAGCAGAAACGTATATTAAATAACTGGATGTAAAACAAAAGGCAGGAATCTGTATAAATAATAAATCCTTGAAAAGCAATGCAGATGATGGGGGAAAACACAGTCACTTGAAAAAGGGAATCCGGATGATGAAAGTCTCTGGAGGTGAAGTGAGGAGGAACAGTGGATTGTGGATGGAGGTCTTGAGACGGGTAACACAGAAGGGGTCTCAACACTGTACCAGCAAGGATGATGCAAAGCGAAGTCCAGGGGAAAAGCCAGGGGTCCGGTACACAGGATTCAGTCAGGAGTATATTAACAAGGCTGGTCACTAGGCTCTTGGATAGATTCAGAAACTTACTTCCTTTGCAAGGGGTCATACATTAATAACAGAGCGCTGTCTGGATGTGGGAGTGGTTCTTTTAAGGAACCCAGCCAGCGCTCATTACGTACACCTGATGTAGGAAACCAAAGCTGGAATAAGGCATACTGACATACATGGACATGCCACCAGGGCTGGACTCAGGGCTTGGCCTTCCTGTTACGGTGTCGTTGTGGGTCCTGATAAACACCACCGATGACCCAAGTGTGGTTACGCCGTCATCAGCTCTGCCACAGACACCTACTACTCTTCATTCCATGGAGAAAAGTGAGCCAGGAACCAGCCAGCAGCCACAGAGAATACGTGTGCAGACGCACAAGAGCGTGAGAAAGACGACCGACGATGAGCTGGTTGAAATTGAAAAAGAAATCTGAAATTATTTCAGAAGGCAGCCAAATGAGGGAGAACAGTAATTACCATTTCTGCATGAGTATGGTTGCGCTCCTTGACCCTATCCTCATTGACCAGCAGAATGCAGTGCGCCAGAAATTATTGAAGGTCCTCGACGAGGAACATCTAGCGGCTGCCACCCACCACCACCCTGAGAAAACGCCACTTTGTCCAACCTCAGACCTTGAAGCCATCCATTACTGATCAGCAAGTGCTGCAGCTCCAACAGAACCCACACCACCAGGTTCAGAGCCATTTCTCACCCCCGCTTTGATGGAATACTACAGCTCTTTGGGGTCAAACATGGAGGACACTATGTCCTAAATGTTTATATTATTCTTATTTAAATTCTATTATATGTTTAATTACTTTATTAAAAAAATTCTGAAAATCTATATCTAAAAAGTGTTTTTTTTTTTTTTACAGTTTATAAGAAAATAAATCCTGTTTATATACCACTACTGTAGTGCCTGTAATTTTATTTTTATCTATCATATACGCACACACATCATGTCTTGTATACATACTGTATATACTAGGGATGCACCGATATTAGTGAGGTCTGTGGTTATATCTGGTCTGAGGTCTGTAAGTATACATGTATCTGAGTGGGTATACATATATATATCTGAGATGAGGTGTGGTGTTGGTGTGTGTGCAGGCTGTGCAGTGGGTAAATGGGGTGTCTGGCTATACATTTCAGTATCAACATAATTTGGACAAGTCCTAAATTATTTATTGCAAAGCGGTCACATGACACTGAGAACATGAGAAAAAAAAAACGTACTTGTACGCTGTCTTCCAAAAAGTGGTATAGGCGACTCCCTAATATACAGTGGGGCAAAAAAGTATTTAGTCAGCCACCAATTGTGCAGGTTCTCCCACTTAAAAAGATGAGAGAGGCCTGTAATTGTCATCATGGGTACACTTCAACTATGAGAGACAAAATGTGGAAAAAAAATCCAGAAAATCACATGATTTTTAAAGAATTTATTTGCAAATTATGGTGGAAAATAAGTATTTGGTCACCTACAGTACAGTACAAACAAGCAAGATTTCTGGCTCTCACAGACCCGTAACGTCTTCTTTAACCCCATCACTGCTGAGGCATTTCACCACTGTGTGCTGAGCTCATTTTTACCGCTTTCGCTCATCATGTTTAAACGCAATTTTAAAGCCACATTTTAATAAATGACCCAGACATATTATATATCGTTCTTTCCGGCAGACTACGCAGATTCATAATATATCATTTTTATATGTATACGTCATGTCCTGCCTGTATATTATAACAAAAAATACAATAAAAATTGAATTTTTAATCATCTGCAGTGTGTAAAGTGTTTTTTTTCACATTTTATCACATGAGCGTTTGCGGTTATGTTTTCTATGGGGTGCGCTTGTACAAAAAATTTGAAATGGGGACTTGTTACTTTTTTTGGGGGGAATTACGTGATTTTTAGCAAACGCACCCCATAGAAAAAATCATTAGTGCAGCATCATTGCTCACATTATAATTGAAATGTAAACAATATTGCTGCATTAATAAAAACAACACACAAAAAAAAACCATGTTTTTTTTTATTATTTTATTTTTAAATTTATTTATTATTTTTTTATTATTATTTTTTTTTTTTTACTTTTTACCTAGCCATGCTCAGGCCTTTCAAATGACACCCTCCATGACCCCCTAGCTGCCACGGTTCTGGAGATATCGGGGTTCACAAGAACCCACTATCTCCACCAGGGGATTTCCTTGGGAAATCCCCGGCAGCTAGGGGTTCCCCAGCTATCTGACGTCATCACGCTATGCGTGATGACGTCAGACAGCGAGGGGAGTCCCGGGGGTGGAGCCGCCATCCAAGATGGCGGCCCCCACAGGAGATAGGCTGCACTTCGGCGCCGCAAGCCGCTGAAGTGCAACCCAGCACTTGAGGGGTTAAAGCCAGGCACCGCTTAAAAGGGGAGACTCTCCCCTTTTAAGCGGTGCCTGGCTTTTAGCGCTGCTCCTTCCCGATCGGGAGGGAGAGGGATCCGAACGGATCCCCCCCTCCCTTCCAGGCTATCTCCCGGCATTGCCGGGGGGTCGCCTGGAAATGACGTCATCGCGCATGGCGCGATGACGTCATTTACGCCTGGAGGAGCTTGACTTCAGCGTCTGAGGACGCTGAAGTCAGAACGCCGTGGGACCCCGGACAGAGAGGTGAGTATCTCCGCCGGGGGTCCCGTACAGCTGATGACGTGTGGGGCACGTCCTCAGCATGCAACGTGCATCAATGAGAACGTGCCCCACACGTCTTCAGCAGTGAAAGGGTTAAGAGGCTCCTCTGTCCTCCACTCGTTACCTGTATGAATGGCACCTGTTTGAACTTGTTATCAGTATAAAAGACACCTGTCCACAGCTTCAAACAGACACACTCCAAACTCCACTATGGTCAAGACCAAAGAGCTGTCGGAGGACACCAGAAACAAAATTGTAGACCTGCACAAGGCTGGGAAGACTGAATCTGCAATAGGCAAGCAGCTTGGTGTGAAGAAATCAACTGTGGGAACAATCATTAGAAAATGGAAGACCTACAAGACCACTGCTAATCTCCATCGATTTGGGGCTCCACGCAAGATCTCACCCCATGGGGTCATATTGATCACAAGAACGGTGAGCAAAAATCCCAGAACCACATGGGGGGGACCTAGTGAATGACCTGCAGAGAGCTGGGACCAAAGTAACAAAGGCTACCATCAGTAACACACTACGCTGCCAGGGACTCAAATCCTGCAGTGCCAGACGTGTCGCCCTGCTTAAGCCAGTACATGTCCGGGCCCGTCTGAAGTTTGCTAGAGAGCATTTCGATGATCCAGAAGAGGATTGGGAGAATGTCAGATGAAACCAAAGTAGAACTTTTTGGTCAAAACTCCACTCGTCGTGTTTCGAGGAGAGAAAATGCTGAGTTGCATCCAAAGATCACCGTACCTACTGTGAAGCATGGTGGCGGAAAGATCATGCTTTGGGGCTGTTTTTCTGCAAAGGGACCAGGACGACTGATCCGTGTAAAGGGAAGAATGATTGGGGCCATGTAACGTGAGATTTTGAGTGAAAACCTCCTTCCATCAGCAAGGGCATTGAAGATGAAACGTGGCTGGGTCTTTCAGCAGGACAATGATCCCAAACACACCACCCGGGCAACGAAGGAGTGGCTTCGTAAGAAGCATATCAAGGTCCTGGAGTGGCCTAGCCAGTCTCCAGATCTAAACCCCATAGAAAACCTTTGGAGGGAGTTGAAGGTCCGTGTTGCCCAGCGACAGCCCCAAAACATCACTGCTCTAGAGGAGATCTGCATGGAGGAATGGGCAAAAATATCAGCAACAGTGTGTGAAAACCTTGTGAAGACTTACAGAAAACGTTTGACCTCTGTCATTGCCAACAAAGCATATATAACAAAGTATTGAGATGGACTTTTGATATTGACCAAATACTTATTTTCCACCATAATTTGCAAGTAAATATATTAAAAATCCGACTGTGATTTTCTGGGATTTTTTTTTCACATTTTGTCTCTCATAGTTGAAGTGTACCCATGATGACAATTACAGGCCTCTCTCATCTTTTTAAGTGGGAGAACCTGCACAACCCCCGGCACACAACCCCCGGCACACCCTAATACATGCCCGCGGTACACTGTGGGTCCCGGCTGGCCGCATCCCATGAATAGCCGCCGGGACCCTTCAT
This sequence comes from Leptobrachium leishanense, assembly GCA_009667805.1. Lineage (NCBI taxonomy): Eukaryota > Metazoa > Chordata > Amphibia > Anura > Megophryidae > Leptobrachium > Leptobrachium leishanense. The sequence continues at coordinate 72,246,115 of CM019073.1, read as the reverse complement.
TTCCGTAGACCTGGCAGCAGCCTCTGCTTCCCTGGTGGTCCGGTGGCTGTGGGGCGCTGCATTGCGATCTGTGCTTCGTGCGCAGGCCACAAAGCACGTCCCACAGTGAGTGGGCATAAGTGCCGACAATCGCTGATGACCTGTCACCTGAACGCCGGCGCTCAGCTCGTGTCCAGTCACTCACTGTGGGACATGCTCTGCGGTCTGTGCGTGAAGCACAGTTAGCAATGCATCACCCCACAGCCCCCGACCCACCAGGGAAGCAGAGGCTGTCGCCAGGCCTGAGGGGTGAAGGGTCCCGACGGCTATCCATGGAATGCGGCCAGCCGGGTTCCCCCCCCTTCTGGACCACCAATATTCAACCCCTCCCTGCAAAATGAAAGGTAAGCAGGAGAGGGGGCAACTTTCGTATATTTAAAATATTTATACACGCCACACATTACTGGGGGTTTTATTGCTGTGGACTTTGTAATATGCTCATAAACACTGCACCTTACTGGGGGTTTTATTGCTGTGGATTCTGTGATGTGCAGTGAGTATGAGTGTATCACAGAATCCACAGCAATAAAATCCCCACAAAGTGTGGTGTGTATGAGCGTATCACAGAATCTACAGCAGTAAAACCACCAGTAATGTGCAGTGCCTATTACTGGGGATTTTATTGCTGTGGATTCTGTAATAGGCTCACACTGCACTTTACTGGGGGTTTTATTGCTGTGGACTTTGTGATATGTTCTTAAACACCGCACTTTACTGGGGGTTTTATTGTTGTGGATTCTGTGATACGCTCATACACACTGCCCCTTACTGGGGTTTTATTGCTGTGGATTCTGGGATAAGCTCATACACCACAATTTACTGGGGGTTTTATTGCTGTGGATTCTGTGATACGCTCATACACACCACACATTGCTGGGGTTTTTATTGCTGTGGATTCTATGATATGCTTATACGCTGCACATTACTGTGGGTTTTATTGCTGTGGATTCTGTGATGCGCGCTGTGTAGGAGTGTGAGTTTTATTGCTGTGAAGCTGTATGATACAGTAATGTACGCTGTGTATGAGCATATCACAGAGCAGCATCAGTGTTCACCTTATAAATGAACGTGAACAATAGTGCTGCATTAGAAGAAAAGAAAATAGAAAATTGTATTTATTTTTTACATAAACCCTTGTCATGCTTGTATCATTGGAAAGGCCATGCGCAGGCCACTCCAAAGATACCTCATATGACCATCTAGCTTCTATGGCTCTGGAGATACAGGGGTCAAAACTGCACTGTATGGCTATGTGTGTAAAGCATGTATTTGTCTTTAAACAGGCTGCTGTGTGTAAAATTCAGCACCTGTGTCCTTGTCTCAGCCCGAGGTTGCCCCCTTGCCCTGCACCCAAAAGGCTGGTATTGCTCCTAGAATCGCCGCAATATCTTCTGCCTGCACTCCACAAAGTAAGAATAGTGAATAAAGCATCGTGAGATACAGGTAGCAGACTAAATATTGGTGCTTGGCAGCAAGGAGGTTTACCTCCCTGGCGGTCCAATTTTGACATAGTTTTATATGTCAAAATCGGTGCATTTATTCAGCCCCCTGGCAGTTTTCCCAAGTGTGGCTTCGGGTTAAATTTCAATGCTGAAAGCTGAAAGCAGTAACTCTGAGCCACACCTGGGCTGTTACATACCTGTCCCTGCGCTCCCTCGCTGTCATCTCGCAGTCACCTCCGGCCAATCGCGGCGTCCTGGTTCCTGTTGCGAGTGGCTGATTCCCTGCACTTTGGGGGCCCTGCGGTGAATGGTGAATTCACCGCAGGGTGGGGCAATTTGATTCCCTAAAGTGCGGGGAACAACAGTCGGTGACATTTCGGCGCTCTGAATGTCCCCTATAGTAATGATATATTTTGGCTGAATGCGTGAGTGTGTGTCTGTGTATGTTTGCATAAGGGTGCGTGAATATGTGTGTCTGTGTGTGTGTGTATGTATATATATATATATATATAATGTTTGAACTTGTGGGTGCACACCCTAATGCAATAGGCTGCGCACGCCTATGTATGTATCAATGTATACATGTTGGCAATGGAGGACAGTAAATATATTAAAATGCAAGTCGCTTAACAAAGAGCGCGTACAAACACATCTCTTGTATACATACATGTATGTACATGTATCAACGGATACATGTATGGCAATAAAGTACAGTGGATATTTCAAAATGAAAGTAATTTACCGAATCAAAAATGTAGGTGAAAGCCTCCAGACTCATCCGATAGTAATCAAAGAACTTTGCAGCGTTTTTATTTAGTTAGTCGTGCAAATGGTGGAACTCGCCTAATCGGCTCCTTTTCACCAATATCGGGTTCACCCAGAACTGACGTTTTCGCTTCAGCCGGCGGTGTATGAGGTATGGATTTTCTGCCAATATCACCAGCTCGTCTGTATCCATATTCATGTCCATTCTCCCTCTCTCACACAAAGGACTGAGTGTTTTAAAAAGCAGGATGTGCTGATTTTATATACAAAACCAGTTCATTCTGGTTTTGGCAGGCTCTGTACTCCACCTCTGTCTGATTTTGATCTCAATCGTCCGTGGTCCCACGACCGATCGCACACAGTGGACGATAACGGTCGTCCGTCACTGTCCAACCCATCACTGTCCGACGAATGACTAGGGTTGTCCATGGTCGCTGGCAGTGGACGATCAACGTCGTCCATAGTCTGATGAAAATGTTGGTCGTCCATCCAACTATGGATCCACTGGGTCCGCATTCGTGCGATGGTGCGATCGTCTGAAGTCGTCCGACCGATCCCACAACATGCAGGTGAATCAGCCCTCATCCGCTAAGTGCGACTTCAGATGATTTTTTGTGACTTCAACAGACTAGCGATCTTTCCCATTTCAATGGGATTTTTTGGATGATGCCAGGACGATTTGGTGCAAGTTCCATGAAATAGATGAATTGTATAGTTCAGGCTGGGGTCAGACGAGCGGTAGTAAGAGCGGAAGGAACGTCCGTGAGCGTGGACGTTCCCTCCACTCGATGCCCGTCTTGCTTCCTCGCTGAGCGCAGTTAGTGTGCGCAGCGCTGCAAGACTATATCCTCCTAGGAGGAGGATTGCACTTTGCAGCCCCGTCAACGCACGTACTAGCGCTTCAACGGGGAGGCTTGCTGCATGTCCGCTATCGCGTGCGCAACAGCGTGTGGCCTGTCCCGTCGCAGCGTCACAACTCTGCGACGGATGCCGGAAGGCACGTTAGTATGGGCGCACATAGTGCGCTCGTCTGACCCCAACCTAAACCAGTGTGCTGCGGCAGGGCAATTGCCCCATAAAGCAGTGATTCTGTTCGACAGACCCTAGGATTCAATGACCCTGATCGGCTGACTACTTCCGTAGGCAGACAACCCAGTCGGTTATCCGGCTACGGACCCAGTGGACAGCTAGCCTTATTGCTGTGGCGCTCTGTGATACATTCACACCACACATTACTGTGAGTTACCTGTCGCACTGAGATTTTTTAACCCAAAATATTGTTTAGCTTTCTAGTAGTGACATTTAGTGTGCTATGACTGGAAGTTGTTTTTTTTGCCATTTCTCTGTTCTGGAAAGCTATTTAAGTTATTTTGCAAGCGCTAGATTTTTGTTATAGTTGTTTGTAATGTTTACAATTTTGACTCCAGATTTGTGTAGAGTGATTCTTCAAAAATTTCAATGTACGAATATCAGCACCTTATATCGACTATCCGCCTGAACGGTGGCCGATCGATAACAGCTCAGGAAAAATTGATATTGGTCTTTCATTACTTTTAAGTTCACGGTCTTATCTTATTCATCAGTTATCTCTTGTCTTGAGTAGCTCTGACAACACAAAACAGCCCCTTGCTGCCTTATATAAACATTCCCTCCTCCACCTCACTGTTTAATACTGTATCGCAGCAGTTCCCAACCTGTGGTATGCGTACCCCCAGGGGTATGCACGAGGACCCCTGGGGATATGTGTACAGAAAATCTTAATGGCGGACCATAATGGGCATTATAAAAAAAAAATTGACCGCTCACCACGCTTGTCCCGGAGCGGATGACCGCTTACGTTCGTCAGCCTATGCCACTGTTACTCACTGGCGGCTCGTGTAGCCGACAGCAAGGATCCCAAATCTCCCGAGTTCCTATCCACAGAGAGTAACGAGTTGCAATCTACTCAGAAGTAACTTGCCATGGGAGTTTTAGTCTCTGGAGATTAGAACTCATTGAAGTAGTTACTGGGCACTCGTAAAGTTACATTTCCGGCTAGGCAACGCACGGCCTGCTGTTAGAGGTGATTCTGGAGAAGGAGCAGGATGGAGAGTGTGTGCGTCTCTCCCGGGGGATGTGCAGGCTGTGGGAGTTCTGTGCAAGGCTTCCCTGCTGTTTGCAGCCTGCTGTCTGGGGCAATGGGGGAGGGAGGAGATAAGAGGCCTTTCCCTTTTTTTCAATGGATTACACTTTATTTGTACAACATGACAACCTCTAGCTTTTTTTATCTCAGAAACTACTCATTCTCTAGCCATGCAAAGACACAGAATGGTAGTTTCTGAGATTAAAAAAAAAAAAAGCCAGAGGTCATCATGCAGTGTATTATTCCATTGGAAGAAAAAAGGTGTGTCTGTGTGTGTGGTTTTTCTCCTGGTTGGAACCGCTCTCACCTCATCCCTTATTTAACACCACCATACTGCATAGAAACATAGAAAAATGTCTGCAGGTAAGAACCTTTCGGCCCATCTAGTCTGCCTAATTACATGGATACTTTACCTGGATTTATCTTTTGTTTAGGATAGCCTTATGCCTATCCCATGCTTGCTTATAGGAACACTCTACTTAAAAATCACCCCCCCCCCACGTTTTTTATCCTAATCTATCCCTATTCCCTTAATAAGAAGTTTTTTTTTTTTTGTGTAACTGTAATACTTACCCTAAAATCCACTTGTTTCCAGCGGCGTCCTTTTTTTTTTTATGTATACTCACCTCCCTCCTCTTCCGCTCCCGTCCTTCTTGCATTGGACTTGCCTTCTGGTTTACGTGAGATGCGCGCCTCTCACGTAAGCCAGCCAATCGGCAGGCTTCCTCCCGGCTCCCTCTGAGGATTAGTGTTGCGCGCAAGAGGATGCGCGCAACACTAACCCTCAGCCGCCAGCTACTGCGGCGATTTGGAGACGTCATCGCGCTGAAAGCACGATGACGTCTCCTACTCGGCAAAAGTCGGCAGAAGCGGGAAATATGATTCCCTCTCTGCTGACTGACAGCTGGGAGGGTGGAGTAAACTCCTCCGCCTCTCTCAGCTGTTTTCAGCTTTTTCTGCTGAACTGCTGAGCGGAGGGAGGGCAGACAGAGGGCGGCATACTCCGGGCATCATGACCACCTAAAATAGCTTAGTTGGTCATGTTGCCTAGAGTATCCCTTTAAATTCAATTACTGTTTTGGCCTCTACCACTTCAACTGGAAGACTGTTCCATGTATCCACCACCCTCTCAGTAAAATAATGCTTCCTGATGTTACTTTTAAACCTTTTGCCCCTCTAATCTAAGACTATGTCCTCTTGTTTTGCTACTTTGTTTCCTTTTAAATATACTCCCTTCCTCTACCCTGTGGATTCCCTTTACGTATTTAAATGTTTCTATCATATCTCCTCTGTCTCGTCTTTTTTTCCAAGCTGTACATGTAGCATGTAGCATTAGCATCATGTGCTGACTCAGGTTTTATGAGCCAAACTTACTTTGCCTCCAGGTTGTCTGCACAGTCAATGGCTGTGCAGGCAGCACGGAGGCAAAGTAAGTGTAAGGCTAGCCGTCCACTGTGTCCATAGTCTGACGATCGACTTTGTTGTCAAACTACGAACAACCTAGGTCGTAGGATGGCAGTCTCCCTGGGTCGTCCACTGCAAGCAACTATGGACTCACTCAGGGAGTCTGCTGGACTAAATGACTGACTGCAGAAAAAAACAAAACAGAACTCGGCTATTCTTGTAATAGGTGTTTAAATCAATTTTAAAAAATGCATTAAAATGTGTCTAAATAATAAAAAGGTCCCTTAAAAAAATATTAACCCCTTAAGGACAGGAGTAATTTTACAAGTTTGGAACACTTTTGAACACTTCTAAAAGTAGAATTTCAGCTACTCGCTGTTCAAGCATAATTTACCTCTTACATATTAAGTGTACCCACCCTTATCATATATCATTTTGTTCAGGAGAAATAGGGCTTTCATTTTCCATTAAAGATTTATATATAAAATATATTTTAGTATGAAAAAAAACCCTAAAAACTATGAGAAAAAAGAAAATTTTGCTATCTTAAAAGTTCTCCATTGTATTTTTAGTGTGAATGACATTGTACGCTTAGCATTAAATGAAATAAAATACATATATTTCTGTTCGGCAATGTCTTACGAGTTCAACGGTACCCCCCATGTAGAGGTTTTATGAGGTCTTGGAATGTTACAGGGTCAAATATAGAGTTTGCCCATTTCACGTTTTACAACTTGAAATTTGCCAGATTGGTTTCCTGGCCCTATGTTGACTTTGAGAGGTTATGGCAGCCCAGGTATGAAAAGTACCCCAACATGTCATACCGATTTGAAAAGTAGACAACCCAGGCTATTCCAAATGGTGTACGTTTCGTTTTTTTATAGTAGTCACTTAGTCGCAAACTTGGTCTTCATGTTTGTGTTTTGCATTTTTTACACAAAAACTGTTATTTTGCTGCTAATATCATGCTCAGTCAACCTTTTACTGGCCTACAACATTGATATTTGTGATCGGCAATGTCTTACGAGTTCAACGGTACCCTCCAATTAGCATTTTTATTTTGCTTTTTGGAAAGTTACACGGTCAAATGTAGAGTTTGTCACATTGGTTTGCTGGGCCTAGGTTGAATTTGAGAGGGTATGGCAGCCCAGGTATGAAAAGTACACCATCATGGCATATCATTTTGAGAAGTAGACAACCCAGAGTGTTGAAAATGGGGTATGTCAAGTTTTGTATAGTAGCCACTTAGTCACAAAACCTGGGCACACTTAGTCTTCATGATTGTGTTTTGCATTTGTTTTACACGAAAACTGTTATTTTGCTGCTAATATCATGCTCAGTCAACCTTTTACTGGCCTACGACATTGATATTTGTGTTCGGCAATGTGTTACGAATTCAACGGTACCCCACATGTAGCATTTTTATTTAGTTTTTTGGTGACCTGCAACAAAAAAATGTGGAGAACGAACACTTACAGGGTTATCCAAAGAGATTCGAATTGCTTGAGAAAGGTAACCGAACGCTGAAAATCAGCCTTCGGTTACCTTTCCTGGCCATTCGGCTATCCAGAGAGCAGGCAATTCACCAAATCCTGGCGAATTTCCTGCACATACGGTGCCTGTTCGGTCCCTGTTCGAGGGCAGTGAATCCCCATGAAAAAGCACTGCTTCGGCTATTCAGAGAACACAAACCAGCAGTGAAAGGTTCCCCTAATGCCCTGCCATTCGGTGGTTTCATTCGGCAAATTTATTCAGGAGAATCCCATAGGCTTCAATGTTAAAAATATTCCCGTATTAATTCAATATCTAATAAACCGTTCATTATAAAATTCTGCAGCAAAAAGTCTCTTTATTTATAGATTTTTTAGGATACTTTAAGCATTTTTCTGAATTTTTTAAAAAAAATTTAAAAGTCCGATTTTTTTTTTTTTTTTTTCAGTTTACTTATTTTTTTTGTAACAGCCCTCTTTATTATCATTCCCTGGACCTCCTGTGAAAATTTCAGACATTTTCGCTCAGTAGTTTCTTTGCAAACAGCGTTTCATTTTCCCAGATTCATACAAATGGTTTTTCTAATTTATTCACTGCCTCCTCTACGTCACAGCTGCTTCGGCTCTGTGTGATTCGGCTCCTGTTCGGCTCCTGTTCGGCTCCTGTTCAAAGGTTAATCCAGATGTTTTTGCTTGTTTTCAGCGTGCATTCGGTTAGTGTTCGTCAGGTTTTCGGCAGCTTTTCCCTGCAATTCGGGGGCCCTGTGGTGCTTGCTGAATACACCGCAGGGTCACCGAAATGCAATCGGCAAAAGGAACCGAATTGAAGAGAACGAAAAGTAACCGAACGTGCGGTGACTTTTCGAATCTCTTTGGATAACCCTGTTAGAGCAAAAATGAAAAATACAAAATATAACCCCGTCGCCCAAAGCACCACAAGTGCGGTCCCAATCCGCACCAAATAAACAAAAAAAGGGGAAAAGTCGGTGTTCGGCGTGTCCGCATACGCGGTAGGGGGAAATATCTAATACTAAAACGAAATGAACATGCAATGATTGTAAGAGGAGATAACATACAATATAGACAGCTGGGTTAGATGACTCGAAGTTCGTCAAAATGTTCACTTTCCAGAGCCTCGTTAGGCTCGATCACCTCGCCTGTGGGTGTTTACGTGGCTCACCCAGTAGCTCTCAGGGGTAGACCCGTCTCACAGCCTTGGTGTCCTTTCAGGATCCTGGGTCATCCACAGGTTCTCCAATATTTAGGTGCCAATGGTTCTCAACAACTCACTTATCTCAGGCCTTGGCATTCCTTTGGGGTCCTGGGTGTTCACAGGTCGTAACTTGTAATAGCTTGTAGAAATCGTCATATGAAATGTCTTTTTTTTTTCTTTTTAAATGTTTCTTGTAACGGATGCCACTACTCGGAGGGAGTAGATACACCTTAGATGCCGGGGTAGCGCTGCAATGAGCAGAGGTAGCGAGCCGGCGTCAGGTTCCTTGCTGGAATATATTGAGTCAGCCAGGAGGAAATACCTAGAAGATAATCACTCTTCCCAAATACTCGTTGAGATGCAGTATAGGTTGTAGGTAAATCAGAGTGTAAATCACTCTGATTTACCTACAACCTATACTGCATCTCAACGAGTATTTGGGAAGAGTGATTATCTTCTAGGTATTTCCTCCTGGCTGACTCAATATATTCCAGCAAGGAACCTGACGCCGGCTCGCTACCTCTGCTCATTGCAGCGCTACCCCGGCATCTAAGGTGTATCTACTCCCTCCGAGTAGTGGCATCCGTTACAAGAAACATTTAAAAAGAAAAAAAAAGACATTTCATATGACGATTTCTACAAGCTATTACAAGTTACGACCTGTGAACACCCAGGACCCCAAAGGAATGCCAAGGCCTGAGATAAGTGAGTTGTTGAGAACCATTGGCACCTAAATATTGGAGAACCTGTGGATGACCCAGGATCCTGAAAGGACACCAAGGCTGTGAGACGGGTCTACCCCTGAGAGCTACTGGGTGAGCCACGTAAACACCCACAGGCGAGGTGATCGAGCCTAACGAGGCTCTGGAAAGTGAACATTTTGACGAACTTCGAGTCATCTAACCCAGCTGTCTATATTGTATGTTATCTCCTCTTACAATCATTGCATGTTCATTTCGTTTTAGTATTAGATATTTCCCCCTACCGCGTATGCGGACACGCTGAACACCGACTTTTCCCCTTTTTTTGGTGACCTGCGCCTAGCTTCTCCCCGCATCACCTCTTCCCATGATAGACTGCAGGATTTCTCACGCGCAGCCCCCACTCTCTGGAACGCTCTCCCTCGTACTGTCAGACTTTCCCCTAACTTCTCTTCCTTCAAACGCTCCCTTAAAACATTCCTATTTAGGGAAGCCTACCACCCAACTCACTGACGCAACCATCAATCACTCTCACCTTACAGTCCTCGCCTCCTGTTTCCAACCCCAACCCTCCCAGATTGTGAGTTCCTACGGGAATAGGGCCCTCATCTCCTCCTGTACTGTTTGTCAAATGTTGTTCAATGTATTGTAACCCTGTCTATACTGTGCTTATTGTACAGCGCTGCGGAATATGCTGGCGCTTTATAAATAAAGAATAATAATAATAATAATTTGACAAGTGATTTTCAGGATTTATGTCGACTTTGAGAGAACATGGCACACCAAGAAAGAATATTGCTCCAAAGATGACGCGCCAATGATTCTAAATTAGTATTTTGAGTTGTTTGGTGCAGCCACTTTAGAATAGCTGGGCTTAACGTAAACAGGGACAGGCCAAATTCAGGGGATTCCAGAAGTCAGAGTAGTTGTTATAACAAGCCAATGAGTCGGTACAGGCAGCAAACAAAGAGTAGTCGGTATAACAAGCCAATGAGTCGGTACAGGCAGCAAACAAAGAGTAGTCGGTATAACAAGCCAATGAGTCGGTACAGGCAGCAAAGGGTAATCGGGACAAAGCAGAAAAGGGGAATTTAGTAATTTAGCTCTGTATGATAAATTTTGAAGCACTCGGTTATGCAGAGGCCAGGTAGGGCAATAATAACTAGAATCCTTTCGGATTCCTTTCTTGCGGCAGACACGACACTTTTTCTGGGGGGACTTTTTACAGCGGGTGGGAGGGACTCGGGAAGGAAAGTGTCTGCCGCTTAATCTTTGGAGATCTCCTGATTCCAAAGCGGATGTAACGGGGGTCGGGGTTAGGATAAGTTGGGATATGATCTCAAGCATGAATTCTAGGAAGGGATATGGCTTTTCTACTGCTGCCTGCTTGTAGAGCACGTACGCATTGAAAATTGCTATCTCGGTCAAATAGATGGCAATCTTCTTGTACCATGCCCTAGTCTTTCGGTTCACCAGATAAGGCTGTATACATTGATCAGCCAAGTCTACTCCCCCCATAAACTTGCTGTAATCTACAATGCACTTCGACTTTTCCAGTGGCTCAGTCCTCCCTCTCACAGGCACTGGCACTGTACTTTCATCGTGCACTGTAGATAGCATGTATACATCCTTCTTATCGGTGAACCGAAGGGCTAGCACTTCTTCCTGACGTAGAGATGAAGAGGAGCCTCTACTTTTTTTGCCTGCTGTCAGGATTTGGGGAAAACCTCTGCGATTCTTCCGCACTGTGCCACACGCAAGGGTCTCAAAACAATATAAATTTTTAAATAGGTCGATACTGGTGTAATAGTTATCGACCCATAAATGATAGCCCTTGTTGAATAGGGGATAGACCAGATCCCACCCAATTTTTCCACTGGTGCCAATATAATCGGGGCATCCTGGGGGGTTAAGGTGGCTATCTTTCCCTTCGTATATTCTAAACGCCCATGTGTAGCCTGTTGTGGACTCACACAATTTATAACATTTGACGCCATACCGGGATCGCTTGCTTGGGATATACTGCTTGAAGAGCAGTCTGCCTTTGAATTTCATAAGGGACTCGTCTACAGATATATTTTGGTCGGGAACATAATTATCGGTGAATTTGGCAGACATAAGACTGATAAGGGGCCGAATTGTATAGAGGCGGTCATGCATTGGGTCGTTTCTTGGTGGGCACAGTGCGTTGTCATTAAAATGTAGGAATCGCATGAGATTTTCGTATCTCTCCCTCTTCATAACCCTTGGGAATAGTGGGGTAGCCAGGATGGGGTTTTTGTGCCAGTAAGACCGGATACTTGGCTTCTTCACTATTCCCATTACGAGGGTTCGAGCCCAAATTTTCTTAACTCTATCACATCTGTTGGGTGCCACTTGTTACGTCTGTGGCGATGTGAATCCGGATGCGCATCAAGATACTGGTTGGCAAACAGGTTGGTTTGCTCAACCACCATCTCGAATACGTCAATCCGACGTAAATAGATTAAAAAAGCTCACTGGCTCACAGTCCTCTACCCTTACTGTGATGCCAGGAGTTTGCTATAAATGGGGGTATTTCTGGGGCAGCCATATTTGGGGGTACCCAATTGCTCTCGCACCTCCCAGTAGATGGTGGGGGGGTCACCATCACTGGAGGGTTCACTAAGGGGCTCTATATCAGAGGCTGTGAGGGTGTCACTGTCGGCGAGAGCGTCGCTCTCAGAGGCGGCCAGGATCTCATATGCCTCTTCTGGGGAATAAAAGCGGCAGGACATTTTTATGGGGATCTTGTTATGACTAATTAAATGGGAGGTCGGGGAACTGATGGGGTCAAGTATTATAACACCTAAACTAAGCCCTTCCGGTCCTTGTAGTGGCCGGTACTTCTATCTATCTAGACAAGGTAAGAATATTCCAAGGGGGGTCGTATGCCAATGCGGGTAGTCAGGAATGCCATGGGGTCGTATGCCAATGCAGGTAGTCAGAAATGCCAAGGGTCGTATGCCAATGCGGTTAGTCAGAAATGCCAGGGGTCGTATGCCAATGCGGGTAGTCAGAAATGCCAGGGGGTAGTATGCCAATGCGGGTAGTCAGAAATGCCAAGGGTCGTATGCCAATGCGGGTAGTCAGAAATGCCAGGGGGTCGTATGCCAATGCGGGTAGTCAGAAATGCCAGGGAGTCGTATGCCAATGCGGGTAGTCAGAAATGCCAGGGGGTCGTATGCCAATGCAGGTAGTCAGAAATGCCAAAGGGTCGTATGCCAATGCGGGTTCTCAATCGGGGGTACACTGCAGGCCAGGGGGTACAGTGCCTGGGTTTTGTTTTTTTCAGTCAGGGGGTACAGTGCCTGCCAGGGGGTACAGTGCCTGCCAGGAGGGTACAGTGCCTGCCAGGGGGTATAGTGCCTGCCAGGGGGTACTGTACCTGTTTTTTTTTTCAGTTTTTGTTTTTCAGCCAGGGGGTACTTTACCAGGAGGGTACAGTGCCTGCCAGGGGGTACAGTGCCAGCCAAGGGGTACTGTACCTGTTTTTTTTTTTCAGTTTTTGTTTTTATTTCAGCCAGGGGGTACTGTGCCTGGGGTTTCTTTTTCAGCCAGGGGGTACTGTGCCAGGAGGGTACAGTGCCTGCCAGGAGGGTACAGTGCCAGCCAGGGGGTACTGTACCTGGGGTTTTTTTCAGGGTTTTTTTTTCAGCCAGGGGGTACTGTGCCAGGAGGGTACAGTGCCAGCCAGGAGGGTACAGTGCCAGCCAGGGGGTACTGTACCTGGGTTTTTTTTCAGTTTCTTTTTCAGGTTTTTTTTTTTCAGCCACGGGGTACTGTGCTTGGGGTTTTTTTTTCAGCCAGGGGGTACTGTGCCAGGAGGGTACAGTGCCTGCCAGGGGGTATAGTGCCAGCCAGGGGGTACAGTACCTGGGTTCTTTTCAGGTTTTGTTTCCGTTTTTTTCCCAGGGTTTTTTTAGCCAGGGGGTACTGTGCCAGTAGGGTACAGTGCCTGCCAGGGGGTACAGTGATTGCCAGGGGGTACTGTGCTTGCCAGAAGTTTTTTTGGGGTTTTTTGGTGGTGCTCCTTTGAACTCTGCCTCTCTCTCTCTGCTCCTCAGATCGCAATGAGTAACAGGAGAAAGGGGCAGAGACAATGTCTCAGCCAATGCAACAATCATTGACTGAGACATTCTGACAGTTGCAGAGGTGACAGCTTGTCACCGCTGCAACTGTCAAATCCAAGCGCCGGATTGGCTGCCTGGAGGTTTCCACGAGGGAAACGGCCCGCCTCCCTTCCCACAATGCCGATCGCCAGCTGGGAGGGTCTGCCCGGGTGTCAGGCAGACCCCCAGCCGGCGATCGGCATTATGGGAAGGGAGGCGGCCGTTTTTCGGCGCGCAGAGGCACCAAACGCCGCGGGGCGTACCATGCCGTCCTGCGGCATTAAAGCCCACGCGATGCAGGACGGCATGGTACGCCCCACGTCGTTAAGGGGTTAAAAAGTCTGTTACAGAAAAAAATGCAATTTACAAACAAATTGGAAATCAAAAATTTTGTCTTAAAAAAACAGAAGTGCAAAAGTATGTTCAGAGAAAAAAAAACAATAAATAAATGTGATGGTTTGCTGAAAATGAAAATAATAAAAACGCTAATATTTTTAACATTGAAACCTATGAGATTCCCGTGTGGAGCTTTCATCAGGACATGTCCATGTATATTTGCGAAAGGCTGTAGGCCTGGAGTTATGGGAGCAGTTAGATGCCCACTTAACTAACGGCAGCTACGAACACCCCCACCCTCCCTGTATTTCCAGCCCATAAATTACTCTCACAGGTATGCCCACATTTGAGGCACATAAGCAACCAACCTTCCAACCACTATATATCAATATATAGTTATGTTTATTATTGCAGAAGCCACTTGCACATCACAGCAATTCAAAGAACTGCATCCCAGAGCTCCTATGCCACATTCCCCGTAGGGTAAATCAGTGCTTACAAGGGTTGTGGTGGAACCCTTGTAATCACTGATTTACCCTACGGGTCCAAGCATCCACTGCAACTGGTCATGCCTAGCTCCTAGCTGATGAGAGTCCAATAAACCCGAAACAGCGCTGTCCTAGGAGTGGCTTTGACCAGTTGCATGAACCTGATCTTTGCTAAAAAGCCATCTAGTAAGGCATGGCACTGATTTAAGGGTTCTGTGTAATAACAGACCCAGGATGCATAAAATTGAGACAGATGTCATTTACATATCCTACCCAGAATTCCTTGCTGCATATGGGAAATGTGGCATAGGAGCTCTGGGATGCAGTTCTTTGAATTGCTGTGATGTGCAAGTGGCTTCTGCAATAATAAACATAGCTAGTTATAGTGTGGAGGCTTTTTATCTCCCTTTTTGTCCTCCACCACAACATATATACACTATATTGCCAAAAGTATTCGCTCACCCATCCATATGCGAGTCAAGGCAGATGAGCGAATACTTTTGGCAATATAGTGTATATACAGTCAGGTCCAGAAATTTTGGGACATCGACACAATTCTAACATCTTTGCCTCTATACACCACCACAATGGAGTTGGAAGGAAACAAATACAATGCGCTTTAGCTGCAGACTGTCAGCTTTAATTTGAGGGTATGTACATCCAACTCAGGTGAACAGTGTAGGACTTACAGCAGTTTGCAGATGTCCCTCCCACTTGTTAAGGGACCAAAGGTAATGAGACAATTGGCTTCTCAGCTGTTCTGTGGCCAGGTGTGTGATATTCCCTCATTACTCCAATTACAATGTGCAGATAAAAGGCCCAGAGTTCATTTCAAGTGTGCTATTTGCATTTGGAATCTGTTGCTGTCAACTCTCAAGATGAGATCCAAAGGGCTGTCACTATCAGTGAAGCAAGCCATCATTAGGCTGAAGAAACAAAACAAACCCATCAGAGCGATAGCAAGAACATTAGGTGTGGCCAAAACAACTGTTTGGAACATTCTCAAAAAGAAGGAACGCACCGGTGAGCTCAGCAACACCAAAAGACCCGGGAGACCACGGAAAACAACTGTGGTGGATGATCGAAGAATTCTTTCCCCGGTGAAGGAAACACCCTTCACAACAGTTGGCCAGATCAAGAACACTCTCCAGGAGGTGGGTGTATGTGTGTAAAAGTCAACAATCAAGAGAAGACTTCACCAGAGTGAATACAGAGGGTTCACCACAAGATGTAAACCATTGGTGAGCCTCAGAAACAGGCCAGATTAGAGTTTGCCAAACAACACCGAACAAAGCCTTCACAGTTCTGGAACAAGATCCTATGGACAGATGAGACCAAGATCAACTTGTACCAGAGTGATGGGAAGAGAAGAGTATGTAGAAGGAAAGGAACTGCTCATGATCCTAAGCATACCACCTCATCAGTGAAGCATGGTGGTGGTAGTTAGGGATGAGCTGTTCGGTTCGGAGTTCGATTCGAACATCGCATGTTCGCGAACTACGAACATTTCCGTGTGTTCGTCGCATGTTCGTCCACAATGCACCACAATGGATCACAATGCACTTTTCCACTGGCCTGAAGCTTGTAATTGGCTACAGCCTTGCACCTGACCACAGGTCAGGTGCAAGACCGGTTCAAGACTATGCCAATCACGGCTCAGAGTCCTGATCGGGCAAATTTTGCCCAATCATGGGCTCACAGAGCTAAGTCCCGCAGCACACTATATAAGGCTTCACACAGCCTTCAGCACGTGTTTTTTGAGAGGAGATTGTTTTAGTGTGTGTTCTCACTGCCAGTCTGCCACCAGCTATTGGGGGGGGGGGTCTCATTTTTACAAAATATCTGGGAATTGTTCTCACTGCCACCAACTATTTTGGGGGTCTAATTTCTACAAAATATCTGGGAATTGTTCTTATCTTTGTGTTCTCACTGCCACCAGCAATTTTGGGGGTCAGTCATTTATACAAAATATCTGGGAATTGTTCTAATCTTTGTGTTCTCACTGCCACCAGCAATTGTGGGGGTCAGTCATTTATACAAAATATCTGTAAATTGTTGTAATCTTTGTGTTCTCACTGCTACCAAGTATTTTGGGGGTCTCATTTTTACAAAATATCTGGGAATTGTTCTAATCTTTGTGTTCTCACTGCCAGCAACTATTGTGGGGGTCAGTCATTTCTAGGGTTGCACCGATACTAGTATCGGTATCGGGGCCGATACTGGGTACTGCAGGACTACTTGGTACTCGTGCAGTACCCCCCGATAGTTTTTACGATACCGGCAGCCGAGGGGCTGCGGCGGCTGTCCGAATGCTCTATCGGCATTCGGACAGCCGCCCCTGGAGCTGCTCACGACGATACTTACCTTCCTGGGCGCCGCCGGGAATGTCTCCGCGCGTGCGCTCATTGGAAGGACCCCAGCCGCGACCACGTGGGACCATGTGATCACAGTTGGGGTCCTTCCAACGAGCGCGCGCGGAATCTTTCCCGGCGGCGCCCAGGAAGGTAAGTATGAACACAGTGAGCAGCTGCAGGGCCTGTCCGAATGCTGATAGAGCATTCGGACACGCCCTGCAGCTGCTCTCCGCGACGATACTTACCTTCCTGGGCGACGCCGGGAAAGTTTCCCCGCGCGCGCTTGTTGGAAGGACCCCAGCCATGATCACGTGGTCGCGGCTGGGGTCCTTCCAACGAGCGCACGCGCGGAGACATTCCGGCGGCGCCCAGGAAGGTAAGTATCGTCGCGGGGGGGGGGGGGTCCGGTCCATGAGCTGGGGGCATACCCATGTGTGAGCTGTGGGGGCATATCTATGAGCTGGGGGCATACCCATGTGTGAGCTGGGGGGCATACCATGAGCTGGGGGCATACCCATTTGTGAGCTGGGGGGCATAACCATGTGTGAGCTGGGGGGCATAACCATGTGTGAGCTGGGGGACATACCCATGAGCTGGGGGGCATATCTGTGAGCTGGGGGGCATACCCATGTGTGAGCTGGGGGGCATACCCATGAGCTGGGGGGCATATCTGTGAGCTGGGGGGCATACCCATGTGTGAGCTGGGGGGCATACCCATGTGTGAGCTGGGGGGCATACCCATGTGTGAGCTGGGGGGCATACCCATGTGTGAGCTGGGGGGCATACCCATGTGTGAGCTGGGGGGCATACCCATGTGTGAGCTGGGGGGGCAAATCCATAAGCTGGGGGGCAATATCCATGTGTGAGCTGGGGCAAATCCATGTGTGAGCTGGGGCAAATCCATGTGTGAGCTGGGGCAAATCCATGAGCAGCTGGGGCATATCCATGTGTGAGCTGGGGCAAATCCATGAGCTGGGGCAGTATGAAATTATATATATATATATATATATATATATATTCGGGGGGGATATACATGTGAGCTGGGTTCATTTTTATATGGTCTGTTCTTATTGGAAAGTGTCACATGAAATTAAAGAAAAGTATCGGTACTCGGTATCGGTGAGTACTTTTAAAAAGTATTGGTACTCGTACTCGGTCTTAAAAAAGTGGTATCGGTGCATCCCTAGTCATTTCTACAAAATATCTGGGAATTGTTCTAATCTGTGTGTTCACACTGCCACCCATCAGGGGGTCTCACTGATTTATAGGAGGTTTCTGGGAATTGTAATCTGTGTCTTCTCACTGCCACCTATCAGGGGGTCCCACATACTTCTATCAGATTTATTCGAATTGTAATCTGTGTCTTGTCACTGTTGCCAGCTATCAGGGGGTCTCACTGACTTGTAGGTGGTTTCTGGGAATTGTAATTTGTGTCTTGTCACTGCCACCCATCAGGGGGTCTCACTGATTTATAGGAGGTTTCTGGGAATTGTAATCTGTGTCTTGTCACTGGCTGCCAGCTATCTGGGTGTCTCACTGAGTTATACCAGAGTTCTGGAAATCTTTATTCCAGAGTTGAATCAGAGTTCTGTATATCTTTAATCTATATATCACTCACCATGTCAGAAAGACCAAAAAGGACAGGCAGACTCTCCCAGGCACAGATAAGCAGCCTTTGTGTCGGGAGGCTGTGCCTCTGGTCGTCGTGGACGTGGTGTATCCTCTGCAGGGGCACGCTTGTCCTTTCTAACTGGTGCTCGCCGTCTTAAGCAGCAGCAACATACAGAGGATTTGGTGGATTGGCTAACCAGACCATCCTCATCCTCCGAGTCCTCTGCCAGCCAGGCCTGTAGTGCTTTACAGTCCACCTCAGCTGCCAAAGCATCTAATGCAGCCTCCATGTCCACAGCTACTCCTGCAGTAGCCTCACTATCACACACTGAGGAGACAGCTGAATTGTTTGACTACAGTGACAGTGACATGCTGCTTGAGGATGCGCAGCAACTTCAGCGCTCTGATTCAATCTCTGAGGTTGAGGAAGGGCGTATAATCAACCTAGTGGAAGGGGGTGCCAGTGACACACAAATAACTGGCACTCATGTTGCCCCAGCAGCTGTAGCATACTGGCAAGTTGGCTCCAGTGACGAGGAGATAGGGGGTGATGACAATGATGATGAGGTCACTGACTCCACCTGGATGCCTGATCCAACAGAGGAGTCAAGTGAGGAGGAGGAGGCACAACAAACACGAGGCACAACGTCCTCTATGACCAACCGTAGCACTAGCCAGTCCAAGGCATCAGATGTCAGAGCTGCTCAGGTGCAAAGCGCTGTTGTCTCAAAGCACACATCCAGGAACTCTGCTGTCTGGGTGTTCTTTAAGAAATGTGCAGCAGACCGCACCGTTGCTATTCTTAATCTGTGTTGGATGAGGCTGAAGCGTGGGAAAGACACCGGACGCTTGGGTACCACGTGCTTGAGGCAACATATGACCACCTGCCATGCATCCCGTTGGCGCAAAACTTTGCGTAGGTCCTCCTCACCTGTCTCTACTCCCACATGTCATTGACTCCAACCTCCACTGACAGTGATGATGCTACAGTAATGGATGTACCAGGTCCTTCCTCACAATGTGACCGCATCCCATCAGCTGAAGATTTACGCAGTCAGATTACATTGCCGCAGCTGCTGCAGCGTAAGAAAAGATATAGTCCTAACCATCCCCAAGCACAGTGTCTAAATGCCAGCTTAGCAAAATTACTCGCATTGCAGCTGCTGCCTTTCCAGCTGGTGGACTCTGCTTCCTTCCGTGAATTTGCTAAATGTGCTGTACCACAGTGGCAGGTTCCAAAACGCCATTACTTTTTACGGAAAGACATTCCAGCACTATACCAGCACGTGGAAGACAATGTTATCGAGTCATTGGGAAAGGCAGTCAGCAGCAAGGTGCATGTTGTCATGCCTGCTGGTGCTCCTGCAGTGCGGCCTTCCCAACAGAGAGGGCGCCAGTCTCTGAATCAGGCCACTTTGAATGCCGCACCTGGTCAGGGATCTAGGCCTTTAAATATCAGTCACTGACTGTGCTCTGAGCCCTGACGTGGTTATTTCTAGCCCTCAGCGCGTGTGTATATGCTTCTGCATATTGGTTTTTTTGTTTGACTTCTGGCTTGTATATTGACTGTGTTTTCTGTGATTATCCCTTGGCTTATGTTTATCTCGTGTACCGATCTCTGGCTTGTTATTACTACAATATCTCTCCTGTCCCTGATCTGTACTTCTATGTATTTTAGATTAGTACCTGGCCATTCTAAGAACCAGCTTTTCAGTTTAGGGTTCTCTCTTGCCTTTCTGGGTTTTGTCTGCGTGCTGGGTGACTCTATATCCTTTCACATGTGACTTTAGACACGTGGTCCAGCAAGCCTGGACAGGGCCGTCACATTTCCTTCACGGTACACTGGGTAACTCTAATTGCAGCTGGGAGGGACCCAAGACGGGGCTCTGTGCTGTAGCTTGTTCATCCACCACGCCTCCAGAAAGCTGCTTGTATGAGGTCTGTCTGCTCCACCACCACCTCTCCCTCCTCCTCCGTCTCTGGCGAAGTCGCAGTTAAACCGACGCATGACAGGGGCTACGCAATGGCTCAAGCAAAAAGATGCCATACTGTGCTTGAGCTGGTTTGTTTAGGGGACAGGAGCCACACCGGGCCAGAAATTCTGTCAGCTCTGCAGGGGCAGGTGCAGAGATGGTAAACACCACGCCAGCTTGAGCTGGGAATGGTCGTCTGTGATAATGGCAGCAACCTTCTCTCTGCCCTACGCCTGGGTAAGTTGACGCATGTACCATGCCTAGCACACGTCCTAAATCTGGTGGTACAGCGTTTCTTAACCAAGTACCCAGGGCTGGCAGAGCTTCTCAGCCAGGCCAGAAAAGTCTGCAGCCACTTCAGACGGTCATTACCAGCAAGTGTTCGCCTGGCAGAACTTCAAAGAGAATTCCACCTTCCCACAAACTGTCTGATCTGTGACATGCCCACCAGGTGGAACTCGACATTAGCAATGCTGCAGCGTCTGCACAAGCAGCAGAAGGCCATCAACGAGTACCTGTGTGAGTATGGCACAAGGACAGGTTCAGGTCAACTTGTTTTTTTTATCCGCCCCCGCAGTGGCTGATGATCAAGGATGCATGCACTGTACTGTCACCATTTGAGGAGGCAACGAGGATGGTGAGCAGGGACAGTGCATGCATCAGTGACAAAATTCCTTTAGTGTTCTTGCTCGAGCACACTCTGCGGGGAATTATAGATGTGGCTCTAGAGGCAGAGCAGCGGGAGGAAGAGGAGGCCTTCCCTAGCTCTCAAGGCCCCAGTCTTTCCACAGACAGCATTCCAGCAGGTCCTCCTCAGATCAGACAGGAGGAGGAATATTTAAGTTGTGGGGGCATTGAAGGTGGGAATTCCTCAAGGGAGGGTTTTGTGTGCCCAGAAACCCAAGGACTAGTACGTGGCTGGGAGAAGGAAGTGCACGATGGGGTCATCCTCATTGACCAAGAAGACTCGGAAGCTAATGCAACCTCCATCCTACGCTGCATGGGCTCCCTTATCCTGCAAAGCCTGGTAATGGACCCCAGGATTCGTGCTATCAAGGAGAGGGATCATTACTGGTTTGCAACCCTTCTTGATACAAGGGTAAAGTTGCAGAGCTCATCCTGCCCGCACAGAGGGATCACAGGATGAAAAAACTTGAGGACACTCTAAAGCGACACTTGTGTAACACCTTTCCAGGCACTGGTAGGTTACCAAGTGATGACACAGGTGCTTCTGAGGCTGCGGATGATCATAGGAATAGTGGTGAAGGCCGGGGCCACTTGACTGATGCCTTTTTACATTTTTTTTAGTCCACGACGCCCAGGGACGTCAAATGTAGGCACCCATTGCCAGCGTCTTCACCGTATTTTGCAGGACTACCTAGGGGCAAGGGCAGACCTGGATACCTTTCCAGCAGATGATCCACTGGCTTACTCGGTGTTGAGATTGGATCACTGGCCAGAATTTAGCCAATATGCTATGCAGCTACTAGGTTGCCCTTCATCCAGCGTGCTTTCTGAAAGGACGTTCAGTGCCGCTGGAGGTTTTGTCACAGACAAAAGATTGCGTCTGTCCACCGACTCTGTAGACCGGCTGACATTTATAAAAATGAATCAGTCCTGGATCAGCAGCTATCAATCCCCTGATGCTGACGTAACGGAATAGATCGGGGATGTCTTCTGCATTCACAAAACCTCCACCACTGAACTCTTCCACAATACCACAAGGGGTTACAGTGTGAAGGCATTTGCTGCCACCAAAGGCACAATATTTGTCTGCACTGAGACCTGTACCAGATTTATATAATTACAATTTTTTGAACTGCAGGGTCCAACCCTGCCCTCTTCCACAATACCACAAAAGGGTTATGGTGTGAAGGCAGTTGCTGCCACCAAAGGCACAATATTTGGCTGCACTGACACTGACGCCTATATTACCAGATTTATATCATTTTAATTTTTTGAACCGCAGGGTCCAACCCTGCACTCTTCCACAATACTACAAAAGGGTTACGGTGTGAAGGCACTTGCTGCCACCAAAGGCACAATATTTGGCTGCACTGACACTGATGCCTATATTACCAGATTTATATCATTTAAATTTTTTGGAACGCAGGGTCCAACCTTGCACTCTTCCACAATACCACAGAGGGATTACGGTGTGACGGCACTGTTGCCGACACTAAAGGCCCAATTTTAAAGCACCTATTGTTACTTTCATCCAAAGCCTGCATAAATTTCACCATAATTTAGCCAAAAAATCACTAAACTTGTTCTGCGTGTCCTAAAAGGTCTCCTCTTTTAAGACAGACTGCCGCCCCAAGCAGTTGTTTATGAATAGATTAAAGGAAAACCATTTACCGTCATTTGAAACGTCATTTTTTTGTTTTTAAAGGTTTCTATACATCCTACAAATCCGCCACTTCACGGGCAGGTTATGGGGACCTCCTAGGCACGATATTTGAAGGAATTTTTAGTTTTTATTTTTAACCCTTATTTCATGGAAAACTCTCTGTCCCATTAAAAACATTTTTTTTAAAAACTTTTTGTCCCTTGTTTCCTGTCCCCCAGGGCACTACCCGGACCCCCATACACCTTTTATGGCAAATATCTAGCATATATGCCCTCTTGGAGGGCACTCTAAAAACCAAACTTTTGAGTTCCATTGCATTGAGTTTGGTTCGTGTTCGCGTTCATACTCGAACTTTTGAAATTGTTTGAGTTCGAATGCGAACCGAACACGGGGGTGTTCGGCTCATCCCTAGTGGTAGTGTCATGGCGTGGGCATGTATGGCTGCCAATGGAACTGGTTCTCTTATATTTATTGATGATGTGACTGCTGACAAAGGCTAGGGTCAGACGAACGCATTTTTCGCGTTGTCCGTGAAAAAGTGCGTTCGAACGAATGGACGTATTTTTTCACGGAATACGCGATAGCGGTCATACGATGCGCATTTTCGTCCGTGATTTTGTACGGATCATCAATAAAACCCTTTTTGCGTCTGGACGTTATATTGGCCAGACGTGTGCAGCGTCTGACGTCTCCCAATCACGCAAACACGCCGCTATGCGGACGCAGCGCACTCTGTACGTCAGTACTAGCGGTTTGACGTTCTCGAAAAAATGCGTTCGTTTGCCACTTGCGTTGCGCGGCCGCACTTTTGTGCCGCCGTACTTCATATGCAGCCCCGCATTGGACGTCATTTGCTGCTAGCACGGCCGTGATTTAGTACGGTTAAACGCACGTTAAAACTGCTTTCGTCTGACCTTAGCCAAAAGCAGCAGGATGATTTCTGAAGTGTTTCGGCCAATATTATCTGCTCACATTCAGCCAAATGCTGCAGAACTCATTGGACGGCGCTTCACAGTGCAGATGGACAATGACCCAAAGCATACTGCAAAAGCAACCAAAGAGTTTTTGAAGGGACTGAAGTGGAATGTTATGCAATGGACAAGTCAATCACATGACCTTAATCCCATTGAGCATGCATTTCACTTTCTGAAGAAAAAACTGAAGGGAAAATGCCCCAAGAACAAGCAGGAACTGAAGACAATTGCAGTAAAGGCCTGGCAGAGCATCACCAGGGATGAAACCCAGCGTCTGGTGATGTCTATGCGTTCCAGACTTCAGGTTGTGATTGACTGCAAAGGATTTGCAACCAAGTATTAAGAAGGGAAATTTTGATTTGTAATTATTATTCTGTCCCATTACCTTTGGTCCCTTAACAAGTGGGAGGCACATCTGCAAACTGCTGTAAGTACTACACCGTTCACCTGAGTTGGATGTACATACCCTCAAATTAAAGCTGACAGTCTGCAGTTAAAGCACATTGTTTCAATCCAACTCCATTGTGGTGGTGTATAGAGCCAAAGATGTTAGAATTGTGTCGATGTCCCAATATTTCTGGACCTGACTATATATATATAATATATATATATATATATATATATATATATATAGTGTTTTTATTATTGCAGAAGCCACTTGCATATCACAGCAATTCAATGAATTGCATCCCTGAGCTCCTGTGCCACATTCCCCATATGCAGTAAGGAATTCTGGGTAGGATACGCAAATGACATCTTTCTCACTTTTCTGCATCCTGGGTCTGTTATTACACAGAACCCTAAAATCAATGCTATGCCACACTGTGGTTTTGTAGCAGAGATAAGGTTTATGCAACTGGTCAAAGCCACTCCTAGGACAGCGCTGTTTCGGGTTTGTTGGACCCTCATCAACTAGGAGCTAGGCATGATGACCAGTTGCAGTGGATGCTAGGGACCCGTAGGGCAAATCAGTATCTACAAGGGTTGTGGTGTTTTTTTGTCCTCCACCACAACCCTTATATATATATATATATATATAGAGCAAAGGGGGGGTATATCTCTGTCGGGCGCTACCTGTATATGTGGGTCTCTCGCACTTCGTAGAGTGGAGTGGAGAACCTTTAGTGGTGAAATGTAGTGGTGTGCGGTTGCCACATGTATTGTATCCAGTGCATATATTAATATTCAGTGAATATATTCGTGGTCTACGGTCAAAAAAGGTTTGGTGAAACCGATTCTGTATATATGTATGACTGCCGAAAGATGAGGCAGTATCGTAATGGAAGTAAATAATAATAATATCCTTTGTTAATATATACAGTAGTTTGGTCTGTTTTAATCAGAAATAAGTTGTCAACATAACGCCATCTAGTGTTTTGCTTAAGGTACTGCTGATGAAACCAGTTCAGTTTTAGATGGTCTGGGAATTGTTCAATCTTCTACTGCCACCTAGTGGTCTTATCCGAATCACAGTCTCGTAGAAGATGGACTCGTCACTGTCTTTCTCCTTCTCTCCTTGTCCTCATATGAAAAACAGAGAGGGGGTATACATAGCGTGATACTGTATATACAAAGTGTATTGTATGGGAAAGAGTTGTATACACTCACGTGGTCCAGAGCCTAAATGCAGCCAGGCTCAGACGTTTAGACTTCGCTGGTCCATAGAGGTGACCAGTTCCCTTCTTTTCCTCCAAGAATCCTTTGCTGTCGCTGGGTACTTCTGGGGTTCCTTGTTCCTCCGGGCTGCTTGTCCAAAAGTGGGTGTCTAGGCAACTAATGGAGTATCTAGGCAACTTATGGAGTATCCTCCAGAGTAACCACAGAGACAGGAGTCAGGGGGTTAAAAGTAAGGGATTTAATACATGGTAATAAAAAACAATAACAAAGATAAGGGTATCCAGGACGCGTTTCGCCTACAAGGCCTCCTCTGCTGGATAGATACGATCTGTGCGCGTTCGCTTTTATACATACTGATGAGTACATTTTTGTTTACTATTTTTGCGCTGAAACCGGCGTCTTCGTGCGTGTCGAGCTCCGATTGGTCCGATCACGTGAGAATGCTATCCAATCGGAGCGGATGGATGTTCTCTGAAGCGCCGGGCTGATGTTCTCCACTCATAGTGGGTAGAAGCTTGTAGAGACGTCTGATGCTCGTATATTCTTCATATTGGAGCTGAGCAATTATTAGATACAAGTTCATGCTGATCTTAGTACTTATATTTGAAAGTTCATGCTGATCATAATGCATATCTTTAAAAATACATGCTGATCATAAAAAGTTCATGCTGATCCTAGTACTTATATTTGAAAGTTCATGCTGATCATAATGCATATCTTTAAAGGTTCATGCTGATCGTAATACGTATATTGTGATTGAAAGTTCATGCTGATAATAATACATATATTGTGGTTAAAAGTTCATGTAGATGTGTGATGGTTATTATTTATTCATGTCTCTGCTGATCCAGAGTGACATATATTACACATGCTATGTTTTGGGTGGACTTAGCCTATCGGTTGTGTTAGTCCCACCCCTACTTGTCTGAAGTTATGAAGGACTAAAAATTATGTACATGGGCAAATATGCTGAGCATATTTAACAGTGACGAGTCCATCTTCTACGAGACTGTGATTCGGATAAGACCACTAGGTGGCAGTAGAAGATTGAACAATTCCCAGACCATCTAAAACTGAACTGGTTTCATCAGCAGTACCTTAAGCAAAACACTAGATGGCGTTATGTTGACAACTTATTTCTGATTAAAACAGACCAAACTACTGTATATATTAACAAAGGATATTATTATTATTTACTTCCATTACGATACTGCCTCATCTTTCGGCAGTCATACATATATACAGAATCGGTTTCACCAAACCTTTTTTGACCGTAGACCACGAATATATTCACTGAATATTAATATATGCACTGGATACAATACATGTGGCAACCGCACACCACTACATTTCACCACTAAAGGTTCTCCACTCCACTCTACGAAGTGCGAGAGACCCACATATACAGGTAGCGCCCGACAGAGATATACCCCCCCTTTGCTCTATCTATTTCGGCAGGCGTGTAACACTGCCATCATATCGGTGTTAGGCAGCAACCTGTATCATTCCTAGACAGGCGCCACAGAGAGGATTCCCCCAACTGTTTAAACTATATATATATATATATCTATCTCCGAACCATTAAGCTGCACTCTCGTAGCAGCCTTCTGACAAAAAATATGTAACTCTCAGTAACAGAGTAAGCAATGAGTAACAGTGGGTTAGAGATATGGAATAGAGACAGTAAATAATGTAAAATAAATGAGAGGGACACTTTATGTTTATGGTATGGGGTTATTGGGAGCATGATACCAGGTGAGGGATGCAAGTTCATGGATAACATAGCTCTCCTATTGGCTGTTTCTTGCTGCTGTGGCTCAAGAGAAAAAAACAGCGAGGATCCCTGCCCTATGCTGACCTCTGAGCTATGTATGAGAGAGGAGCGTTGCGGGGATTCCCTCCCCAGCGCTGACAATGCTCTCCTCAGTCACATCCTGTCGCTGGCAACCGCTGCCGCATGCTCACCTCCTCCTGGTCACCCTCCGGCTCATGTCTCCACCCTGCATTGACATCACAGGAAGGGGGAGCCGAGCCACACGCCTGGCGCAGGAAGCTTATGCAGGCTCCGGGAGTGGTGCGCTCCACAGCACGGCTCAGTCCCAGCCAGGCTCGACAGAATTTCGAGCAGTACTGCCGGGCTGAGTCCCGCACCCACCGAGTGGCAACGCAGACTCCCCCGCAGAGCCTGCCCCCCCCCTGGCGTTGTGCTGCCTCCCAGTAAGCCCAAGGAAGGGGGCCCCGAGCAGCCAACGCTGAAGAACCTGACCTGGTCAGTGACCTCATATACACAGCACATTACTATGGAGCTCTGTGACACCCTCATATACACAGCACATTACTATGGAGCTCTGTGATGCACCGCATATTACTGTGGAGCTCTGTGATATCCTCACACTGCACATTACTGTTGAGCTCTGTGATATCTTCACACACACCACATATTACTGTGAGTTTTATTGCTGTGCAGCTCTGTGATACAGTAATTTGTGGTGTGTATGAGCATATAACAGAACTGCACAGCAATAAAACTCACAGCAATATGTGGTGTGTATGAGCGTGAGTTTTATTTTTGTGGAGCTCTATGATACAGTGATGTGCAGTGTGTACGACCATATCACAGAGCTCACAGCAATAAAACTCACAGCAATGTGCAGTGTGTATGAGGGTATCACAGAGCTCCACAGCATTAAAACTCACAGTAATGTGTGGTGTGTATGAACGTATCACAGAGCTCCACAGCATTAAAACTCACATTAATGTGCAGTGTGTATGAGTGTATGAGCATATCACAGAGTTCCACATCAATGAAACTCACTCATACACACTGCACATTACTGTGAGTTTTATTGCAGTGGAGCTCTGATATGCTCATACACGCTGCACATTACTGGGGGGGGGGTAGATCAGGAGAATCTTGGGGGGGGGTTAAATGCTGGGTAGAAGGTGCGAGACCACGGTAGAAAAGGCAGAGAAAAAGGAGAGATAGTTTTGAGACAAATGGAGGCGAGAGAAACATAAAGTAAATTATATTAATGTGAAAGATTTTTTTTTTTAGTATGATGGGTACAATTTATGAAAATGGGCCGCCAGCGGTTACTCGGGTGAAAATAGGTTGGGAACCACTGCTGTAGAGCATAAAGCACAGCCACAAAGTAACACATTTGCACAGATAAATGGTAAATGTTGCAGCATGAGAAAAATCTACAAATTGGAAAAAGGAGGTTAAAAAACCTATTAATTTATTTTTTGTTTTTACATGCAATTACTTCAAAGAGGAAATAAACCGCAACGTGTTTTATAAAGTGGTTTTATTTGTAATGCACATGTAATCTAGTTATAGTTTATGTAAATTGTAATGTCCCTTTAACATCAAATCAATCTAAGCACAAAACAAACGGATTTTATTTATAATTTATTTATTTTGTTAAATCTTTTTTTATCTTGAGGATTTCAGATGTAATCGAGGTACCAGTAAAGTAGTAAGCAGTATCATATTGCTTACAACAAGTTTGACTGCGTACAGGGTAATAATATGTTTGAACAAGAAAAGATGCTCCTTGCTCAACTATTATTAGTTATAAATATAATTATTATCAGGAGGAGCTACTGAATGCTAGCAGCCAGCACTAGAGCTTGCACAAGAAAAAAATGTCATATCTGCTCAAACCCTGTATAATGCCTACAAGTGAGATTTTTGGTTTACTTACAACAGATGCTATCTGGAGAAGGCAAGGTGGGAGTCTGGTATGCAGTACCGGCAGAGCAGGGTATGGAAGGGGTGATGCAGAAATCCAGGTCAGAGACAGTCCAAAGGTCCAGGGCGGGCAGCATGTAAAAGAATCTGGATAACGAAGCCAAGGGTCAGTACACAAAGATCAGGTCCAAAGGAAGGCACAAGTCACTGTTCACAGGGAAGTGCACAGTTGTCTGTGCACCTTACCTGTGGACTGGGAGGCTTAAAACCTGCGCTCAAGTGTGCTCATTACCCCTCCTGGTCCCATCCTCCCTCTCTACCAATTACAGACCTCAAGCTCAGCCCCCTGCCTCTCTAGGCCCAGAAGCACCACCCCTGCCTCCTCTGCATAGCGCAACTTCCTAATGGTGATGCCAAGCAGAAGGGAAGTCCGAGTCCGGAGCACGCAGAGTGCTGCTTCAGAGCCCTGATTCCTGCAGACGAGTTCCGCCAGTGTCTGTTGGAGGTGCTGGAGAATCAGCTGTATGCCACAGGAGAGTCCGGAGCCAAACGAGTGTCTGAGGTAGAGTGTAAGCAGACGCCAGGGAGTTGCTGTGCTGCGCCCCTGACAGCCACTGACTCGGAGTCCCCAGCCATCTGCCCTTCTGATAATGGCTCCTCAGAGGAGGAAGCGGCTCTTTGGCTGGGTGGCCACTGTGCAGATTCCTGTTGCCAGATTGGAAGTGCAGAGGGGTCCGAGTACACTCTTACAACAGTATAAATGATACACTTTCTTTCTCTCGCTCACTTGTTCGCAAGAAGATAGACTCGTTGGCTCTAACGCAGGACAGACTCTCCATACCCCCATCCAGAGAGAGAACCCCACACAATCGTTATACATACTCACACAAACTCTTAGACCACCTCTATGCTTGTATTCATTATTATTAATTGTGTTGGAAGTACGACAACTGCCAATATAGGCAAAAGGTGAGTAATGGCGCTGGATACTTAATTATTAAGTGTCTTATATTTCTATGCTGCTCCAACACCCATGTGCACCCACATAAGAACAACAAGCAAAAAAATTGGACACAAATCCCGGTGTGAGCGCAATTCCAATCTTAGTAGTTATCTGGCACATAATGTTCTGCTGTATTATGTGCCAGATAAGTAATTTCTAAACTTTAAAGTGTGTTTTATTACTAGGATTGGAATTGCTCTCTCACACCGGGATTTCTGTTGGGGAAGTAATCTTCGCTCTCAGGCCAGGTACTGGATAGGCTTTTGATGGAGAGCTTATCAGTGATAAATCCTCACAGGAGGTAAAGGTTACTGTGGCCTCCTGCGAAAGGAAAAGATTTTATTTGGCTGGATCACACTTCAGCAAACTGTATTGCAATGCTTTAATTTGTTTCTCCACAAACACTGCACGGTTCCTGCCCAGCTGCAGAGTGGAGCAGGCGTTACAGCAGCACACTCTCCCCAGAAGCAAGACTGGGAGAGAAGGTACACACTGAATTTTTTCCAGAGTCAAAAGCCTAAATGAAGGAGAGGCGGAGCTAGTGCCCATCCGAGATGGCCGCGTGAACCCGGAGCTCCCGCACGCCCAGCGCCAAGACCCTTGTTCCAGAGCACCCCATAGCCGTTTTTTCACATCACACCCCCATATCTAGCTTTAGCAACATGCCAGCCCCAAAACCGCTCAAGAAAATGCGGCCGCAGGACCCATCCGTAGCCCACCATTTCGTTCCGGCCAGAAAGCAGGCCGAAGCCTATCAAGATGGCGGCCAATGCGATATGCTGTCTCCGGAGGAAGAGTTACCCACTTCAGCTGACCTAGCGGTTCCGACCTCCAGAGGAGATGTGGAGCACCTCTTTGCTAAGATGTCCCAGATGCAGACCTTCCTGGCGGGTGAAGTGGCAAAGTTGGGGACAAAACTGCGGGGGGAGATCGACTCGCTGGGTGCACGCACGTCTGAACTAGAGGACCAGGCCGCAGAGATAACACAGGCCCATAACGAATTGGCGGAGGGAACCGGGGATCTGGCCAAAAGAGTCTCTTTCTTGGAGTCTAAGATAGAGGACTTGTCAAACCGTTCCAGAAGAAATAATATCAGGCTAAGAGGTCTCCCGGAGTCTGTGTCACCTAAGGATCTCAATATGACTGTGCAGTGCCAGGTATACTGCGTTGTCTTGCACCTGACATAACGGAGGCCCATCTGTTACTAGATCGGATCCACAGAGCCCAAAGACCCCCGAATCTTTCGTCACTTATCCCGCGGGACATGATATTCTGCATGCATTATTTTACGACGAAACACCTGATCCTTCAAGCCGCACGTAACCTCCAATTGGATTTTGAGAATAAACCCCTACAGCTGTTCCACGATTTGGACCCTCTGCCGACGTAGGGCATGGCGCCCTATTACAGAACACCTTTCTGCACATGATATCACCTACACATGGGGATTTCCCTTTCGCCTGCATGTGTCGGTGGCGGGCCGACAGGTGGCCCTCACCCCCTCGGATCTTGCCGCCTTCTGGGCCGCAGTGAAGTGTCCACCTCTGGAAAATTTTGTCGCCCCCTCGCTCCCGCCATCTTCTTTCCCTCGTCTGCAGCAGCGGTGGATTCGAGTTGGTACCTCGAGCGGAGAGGGCTGATGATGGGGCCTGGAGGCCTGCTTTTCTTTCTATTTTTTCCCCCCTCCGGGGGATATCTCTCAAAGGACTTAATGGTGGGAGACCACCGTGTGGACCGTATGGGAGGTCTGACTGCGGTTGCTTTTTAGTTTTATTTTTGCTTTCTTTGCCCTTGGCTCAGGGCCATTTATTGATGCCTATTACGTATATATGTTCTTGGATTTGAAGCTTCTAGTATGCCTAATTTAGATTTTACTGTCTCACAAGGGCTCCCTGGGGGAGGTTCACCCCGGCCGTTGTACTCGGAGCGATGTGGGGGGTCCTCCCTCCCGGAATTCCCCCCATTTTTTATATTGTCTTTTTATAATGTCTTATTCATATGGTTTAGGTATTGCTCGTGGTTCCCAACTTGGGTCGGGCGTGGGGGTGTGGGTGACTGGAGTTCGGGGAGTATTCTGGTCTCCCTTGCCCTCCCCTCCGAGGTCGGCCTGGCACTCCAGAAGTCCAGGCGCTTTTTGTGTTATGTCGTGTTTTTGTCTTATGTTGTCGGTGGTTCTTTGCTTCTTGAGCGTGCCACCCGCTCCTATGCTTTCTTCTCCTCTTTCCTGACTTCGCTCATCTTTTCCTCTCTACCTCCTCACCTACCCCTGAATCCGGCTTCCCTCTCCTGCCCTCAGACAGGGTTGGGGAAAGCGTCAATGGTGCCCCACTCCCTCTTAACCTTTTCATTCCTGACTCTGTATGGGGGATAAGGGCTTAAAAATTCTGTCCCTTAACGTTAAGGGATTAAACACACCCCAAAAAAGGCGTCTCTTGTTGAGGGAGCTTAAAAGATCCGCGTGTCATATAGCAATGATTCAGGAGACCCATTTTGCCTCTTCCCGCCAATTCTCATTAAGAGACAAGGCCTTCTCTACCACCTATATGGCGTCAGCTCCACAAAAAAAAAGGAGTGGCTACTCTGATCCACTCCTCCTGCCCCTTCAAAATTCACCTACAAGTAGCGGACCCGGCTGGATGTTATTTAATGCTGGTAGGACAGCTAGCTTCTACTACCCTAACCCTATTTAACATATATGCCCCTATTGGCTGTGACCCCAACTTCTGGACAGAAATCTAATCCTTACTGACTACCTAAAGCTGACGGCCGTGTTATCCTTGGCGGGGACTTTAATGCCACCCCCAACCCAATCTGGACAGAAAGGCTTCGGGGGACTCCTCGGGGGCGCCTCCGGGCTACCCCCAGGACGCTTCCCTTGAGTCCTTTAATGCACATCAAAAAACCGCTTGGCAGCTCAAAAAAAGCTGACAATTGGTACTGGAGGAGTGACTACAAAAAAATAATATCTTTATTGTTGCAAAAATTAGACACTCTCAGATGCAAGGGAAAAATTAAAAACAATACATACTGTTGTGTTCAAAATTATTCAACCCCCACTGAAATTGAGTGTTTTGGCCAGTTTGACATTGATTTTAATCATTCAGTCATCTTGCTTACAATTAAATCAAAGAGGCACATGTAGGTCAGACAAATATAACATAACATTTATAATGAAATAACCACAAATGTCTTTTCTGTGCTCACATCATTATCAGTTTTATTCAACCCCCAAGTGACATTCAATCTTAGTACTTAGTACAACATCCTTTTACAGTTATAACAGCTTTTAAACGTGAAGCATAGCTTGACACAAGTGTCTTGCAGCCATCTACGGGTATCTTCGCCCATTCGTCATGGGCAAAAGCCTCCAGTTCAGTCACATTCTTAGGCTTGCGCACTGCAACTGCTTTCTTTAAGTCCCACCAGAGGTTCTCAATTGGATTTAAGTCAGGTGACTGCGATGGCCACTCCAAAATGTTCCAGCCTTTAATCTGCAACCATGCTCTAGTGGACTTGGAGGTATGCTTGGGATCATTTATCCCTAGATAAATATATAAAGCACATGTCCTAACCGCGGTATATATCTCCGCCATCCAAAGTACTTTTGATTGCTGAATATTGGGCATATAAATAGCGAGGTCGGCTATATCATAATGGTCAGCTGCACAAGTACTGATAGATTGGAAGGACCACAATAAGAGATGATGATATGGCCAGACGCAATCACATTCGATCTAATCTAAAATAAACTTATAATAATCTCAAATCAGTGCTATGGATCGTGATGGTTAGACGACTGTATCTTGACAAATGTACCCACATAGGGTCGAAATTGATCAGACAAGACCAATTGTTAGCAGAAGGATATCTCAAAATAATAAGAACATGAAGCTAGTATGTATAATTAGCTGCTACTACCAAGGCATACTAGCTGAATAGTATAAAACTATCCTCAAACTTGCATCTTTATAGTAAGATTATTCTTAATGGTTAGACAGATTTCGAGTTCCTAAATGACTTGTCCTAAATTAAGAGCGGTTTTATAATTGTACAATTGATCTTGTATTTAGGCAGCCATCTGCCCATACATAATTGGCCACATTCGGCTAGACATGATACAGCCAATAGATACTAAGATGTCATCCCGAATATTAGATAACTATATTGTTCCTCGATGGACACTCCACCGAACTATAAAAATGGAGTATAAGAAAAACCCTCATTTAAGCCTGACGGAGATAATGTGTGAAGTTTATAAATCCAACGGCACTCCTTCTGCCGGAGCTTGCGATCCAAATTGCCCTTTCTTGGTGATGGCACTACATTTTCTAATCCGCAAAACTTCAGGACATTGGCATTATTACCATGACATTGTGCTAGATGGCGTGAAATGGGAGTCTCTTGGATTCGTTTTACAGAAAGTATATGCTCCATAATTCTCCTCTTAAACGGACGAAGTGTTTTACCAACGTACATTTTGCCACATTCGCAGATAGCCAAATATGCTACACCACAGGAATTACAATTGAAAAATGTTTTGATTTCATAATCACATTTTTTCCTTGAATCTGTAACCTTCTTTGAATTTTTTAAGATGAACTTACATGCGACACAATGGCCACATTGATAAGTGCTGCGCAAGTTTTTAGATAGCCATGTGGTTGGTCTTTTGTTTATGACAGGATTATGATGGCTATGGACCAATCTGTCTCTCAAATTCCTACTACGTCTGGCAGTAACTGAGGGTCTAACCCCCAATTTATCCGATAATTGAGGATTCATAGTTAGTAAGGGACAAAATCTATCTAAAATGGAGTGGATCTGATTCCATCCTCTATCAAAGGTCCCAATGCATCTTATTATATTATTATTTTTGGGTTTAGGATCTTGTAGAAGACTATCCCGGGACTTCAACATGGCCTGTTGAAATGCCTTTTTGAAGTGTCTGTTCGGATAACCTTTTTCACGAAGATCACTTTTTAATTTTTTGGCCTTAATCAAAAATTCCTCGTCAGAGGAACAGATTCGTCTTAATCTCAAATATTGGCCCACCGGAATTCCTCTTTTCAGGGTAAATGGATGAGAGCTCTGCCAGTGTAATAAGTTGTTTGTCGCTGTTGCCTTTTTGTATAGAGTTGTAGATAACGTGCCACCATCAGTTTTTGAGATTTTAATGTCCAGAAAGGAGATACTCTCCTTCTGTACCTCAAAAGTAAACTTCAGATTGTACGCATTATCATTAAGGAGAGACACAAACTGCAGAAACTCTTCTTCAGTACCCTTCCGTGAGTCCTTTATGCTTGACCATTCCCTGGTGGACGCATGGCGCCTCCACCACCCAGGTGACAGGGACTTTACCTTTTTTTCCAACCCCCACCGCTCTTATTCCCGAATAGATCTCTTCCTGGTATCCCTGACTATGCCTTTGATTCCGGCTTCCAGCATAGGCGACATCACGTGGTCTGACCACGCTCCGATTTCCATGACATTGTCCATACCGTCCTACAAACCGGCGTGGTCGTGGAGACTAAATTCCTCATTGCTACACAAACCAGAACATGTTATAGAATTGCGACAACAGCTCAGAGATTATTTTATGGACAATGACGTACCCGCCCTTTCCCCTACCACCCTGTGGCTGGCCCATAAGCCGAGGATACGAGGCCATCTAATACAATTAGGTAGTAGACTCAAAAAACAAAAGCTAGCGTCCCTTGTTTCTATGACTACTGACCTGTCTAAATGGGAAGCCCTAAACAAGCTTTCGCCTTCAGACACCTTGACCGCCCAGATTAAAACAGTCAGGACGGCAATTCGCCAACTGCTTTGGGAGGATGCAGCCCGCTCACTTGCCTGGTCCAAGCGGACGTATTTCGAATTCGCCAATAAGCCCCACACCCTTCTAGCATCTAAACTTCGCAATAAAACTAGGTCTAAACATATAACGGGAGCCAGGGACTCGGAGGGAGTCCTGCATACGACCCCTGCTACAGTTAATCAACGGTTTTCCTCATATTTTCGGACTTTATACAACCATTCCCCGACCCATGTCTCTGACTCTATACCATTGGGCCAATCAATTGACCATTTTCTGTCGAATGCCCCCCTTCCCCGGCTAACCCCCACACAGAGACAGACACTTGGAAACCCTCCTACTGAAGAGGAGATCGCAGCGGTCCTTAAATCATTTAAATCTCACAAGGCCCCTGGACCGGATGAGTTCTCTGCCTTTTATTATAAAACCTTCGCACAAACTCTGTCACCGCATTTACACAAATTTTTTCTGTCTCTGTGGGAAGGTGCCCCGGCCCCAGCTGACTTTCTCCGCTCTGACATTATTTTAATTCCAAAGAAAGGAAAGGACCCGTCCTACCCACAAAAAAATAGGCCGATTTCCCTTTTGAATGTTGATTATAAATATTTACGAAAATACTTGCAAATAGACTGAACTCCTTCCTGGCCTCTATAATCCACCCGGACCAAGTAGGGTTTATCCCGGGCAGACATGCTTTTTGCTAATACCAGAAGAGCTGTGGTGCTGATGGAACGCATGGCTGGTACCCGACTGCCTTCTCTGCTCATCTCTCTAGATGCAGAGAAGGCGTTTGACCGACTGGAATGGACTTTTTTGTTTCGACCACTGACCACGTGCGGCTTCCCAATGACTTTTCTTTCGGTCCTCAGATCCCTATATAACTCCCCTACCTCTGCTGTCATTACCCCGGGTACTGTCCCTACAGGTTTCTCTATAGGAAATGGGACTCGACAGGGATGCCCCCTATCTCCTCTCCTTTTTGCCCTATCCCTCGAACCCCTTTTATCGGCCATTCGCCATTCCCCCCCACATCAGAGGAGTGACGGTTGGAAAAGAAGAATACAAAGTGTCGGCGTATGCCGATGATGTACTGCTTACACTTTGCCACCCCTCCGCCTCCATTCCTCACTTGCTGTCCCTCCTGCGTGACTTTTCAGCAGTCTCGGGTTATAAGATTAACCTAGAAAAATCTGTAGCTATGCCTTTCTCACTCTCGGACTCGACCTGTCAGGTTATTGGACTGTCCTCGGGGTTCCGTTTTACTAACTCCTCCTTGAAATACCTGGGGGTGTGGCTAACACCTGATGTAAATGGTTTACACTCCTTAAACTATGAGGCAATGTTTAAACTCTTGGGGGAGGACTTGGAGAGGTGGGGAGAGAGGGGGTCTCCTGGATTGGCAGGATCAATTGTGTAAAGATGAACCTGCTCCCTAGATTATTATATCTATTTCAAGCCTTGCCGATCTGGGTGTGCCCCCGATCCCTTCGACATCTGCAATCTCTAATTGAAAGTTTTTTGTGTGGGCGGGGGGCAGAAAAAGGGTTTCAAAATATGTCCTATATCGTCCTAAGGAACGAGGGGGTTTGGGCCTTCCACACTTGTATAAATATTTTCAGGCTGCGCAGTTTGCGATGTTTCATTTACCCCAACACTCCCAACGTTGGGCTGATTTGGAATCTGACCTATTTGCACCAGAACTCCCGCAATTTAATTTTTGGCTACCCAAAGAGTTCCGCCCGTTATTACGATCTACTTGCACAGCGACTCTGACCTCATTGAGAGTATGGGACTCCGTCCGGGACAGATTCCACCTCTGCTCTTGTTACTCACCTCTAATGCCATATCTACGCAACAGAGCTTTTGCTCCGGGATTATCCCCCTCCGCCTTTGCCGCTTTTGAAACTATCAATTTGCAGAGGGTTAGGCATTTCAGATCATCAGGAGATGACTGGCTTGTTTTCTCAGACCTCCAATCAGAGGGAAACCTTCGGACCTCTGACTTCTTCAGATACTTACAGATCCGGGACTTTCTATCTCAACATAACATTTCACAGGCAGCGAAACGAAAACTCACGTTTTTTGAATCCATGTGTGATGTTGGTAGGGCTCCGAAAGCTCTGATTTCCATTTTATATAACCACTTTTCATGTGAGGATGTCTCCTGGCTGACCCCAGGATTCATTGCCCGTTGGGAGGCGGATATCGGGGAGGAGTTGGAGGGTGAGGAATGGCAAGATATGTGGGAAAATGTCGCAAAAGTGTCTATTTGTGTCACGCTGAAGGAACAAGCATACATAACGATGTACAGATGATATACAACCCCGGTCTTGCTGTCGCACTTGCAGGCGGGTACCCCTGATGTTTGCTGGAGGGGCTGTCGGGCTAGGGGCACTTTGTTTCACATGTGGTGGCTTTGCCCAAAGGTGCGTACATTCTGGGACCAGATAGGTGACCTACTGGAGGAGGTGTTCCAACAACCTTTCCCACTTGATCCTTGGGCCTTCCTGCTCCACAGGTCCCCGGCGTCCCTTCGGGGGCCGGATTGCAAACTCTTCCACAGGATGGTGTTTGGCGAAAGGAGAGCTCTAGCCAAACACTGGCGGGATGGGGATGTGCCCCCCGTAGCGGTGGCCCGGGCTTATATAGCTGAGGCGCACTACATGGATAAGCTGTCAGCAGTAATTCACAACTCGCTTCCCTCGTTTTACAAAACATGGAGTCGTTGGGAAGAAATTTACTAGTAACTAATGTTGGTTAGATGAGTGAGGCCCCCCTCTCTATTTCCCCTGTCCTTTTCTTTTCCCTCTTTTGTTTCATGTGGTTCATTGTCTGTCTTGTCCAGGCCTGCTAAGCGGCATGCCACGAGCTGGGCGCCGGGGCTCTTCAGCAATTTTGATATCCTGACTCGCTTGATCTGTTTACGCCTCTAATCAAGAAATTGTGCTAGCTCAGGCTTTCATCAGGATTGCCCTGCGTGGCGATGTCGCAGGTGGTTGTTTACCTGTTTTCTGTATTTAAATCCCTTTCAAAATAAAGAATTATAAAAAAAAAGCCTAAATGAAGAGAAAAATGGGATTTTACGATTCTCAAAAAAAATTGTACCGTCTGGAAAGAAATTTTTTTAATCTTAATTTATTATTTGTTAATTTAATTAAAATAAAATAAATAAAATTATAAATAAAAAAATTAAAATATTATATTAATCCATAATAAGTGTAAAATATTCATGGGGCATCATCTCAAAAGCATAAAAAATGGCTATTTGCAGAGAATCAAAAATGAAGCAGATACTTGTTTAGTGATGTCACATCTCGGCCCTGCCCCCTGCTGGTGGTAGCAGGGATTCCTGTTTTTTGGTTTTCAGGCTCTGCAGACCTTCTATCGGGCTGATTGGTCTACGGTCACATGACCTGCTCAGCCCTATATATAGGGCTTCCCATGCATTTGTTCCTTGGATCAGGATAGACTAAGTCTGCGATCCTCTGAGTTCCTGTTCCCCATGTTATTTTGAGTTCTGTATCTGATATCTGTGTATGACTCTTTGGCTCTGGTTTCTGGATATTCTCTAGTTTGCTCCCTAAGTATATTCTGCATTTCTGATATTTTGTGTATGACCTGGCTTGGCTTATTGGACTTCCAAGTATCAAGTTCTGTCCTGCAGCGTGCTGAATTCATTGTTTCCAAGTATTGAGATCTGTCTTTGCAGTTTACTGCATTCATTGTTTTCAAGAATTAAACTCTCTCCTGCAGTGTGCTGAATCCATTGTCTACCCCAAGTCCTGTGATCTGTCTGCAGCTGAGTAATTATACCCAGTGCAGGGCTTCCTCGTGTCTGTATTCCTGCACTGTCTTTCTTGTTTTCCAAGTGCTACAAGGGTGTGCTGGAGTCTGCTAACTACCCATATACCTGCCCTAGGTAAGGCTTCAATCTACACAGCCTGGGGGCTCCCCATCACCCTATAGGGGGCCCACCATTACAGGTGAATGGGGTAAAGCATCAGTCAACATCCAGTTCATCTGTATATGCTGGTCACCAATGAACAAACTTCTCAAAAAGCTAATAGAATGAATATAGTAGCTATATGTAAAGTGCCTTAGGCACCGTTTGTTTTGTCCTCGTATTACTATCTTATTAAAGGTTTAGGAGTTTTTTATTTTCAAGATGAAACTTTTCATAATCCAATGCTTAAAGTACATTAACAAGTCATGTGTCTCTCTTTTGACAGGTATGTGAAGATAATCCACCTAATGAATTAGAAAACATGGAGTTCTGCAGTTGGGAAGAATTTCATAATTTTTTCAGTACCTGGTGTAAAAAGCACAAAGTTATTTTTGTAATTCGCCACTCGGTCCTTTTGACTGGTGAGGACACAAACGACGAGCTGATTAAATCACTGAAATATAGTTTGGTTAATCTTGGATGCACCAGTTATACCAGGTAAGTCACATATTCTGTGTGTGTGTATCTACGTATGTATGTATGTATGTATGTATGTATATATTAGGGATGCACTGATACCATTTTTTCAAGACCGAGTACGAGTTCCGATACTTTTTAAAAGTACTCACTAGGGTTGCACCGATACCGATACTAGTATCGATATCGGTGCCGACACCGGGTACTGCAGGAGTACTTGGTACTCGTGCAGTACCCCCGATATTTTTTCCCGATACCGGAAGCCGGCATTGAGCCGGCTTGCCGGTATCCTAGGGGCTGCGGCGGCTGTCCGAATGCAGAGCATTCGGACAGGCCCTGCAGCTGCTCTCCGCCCTTTGTTTATACTTACCTTCCTGGGTGCCGCCGGGAAAGTCTTCGCGCGCGCGCGCTCCTTGGAAGGACCCCAGCCGCGACCACGTGGGACCATGTGATCGAGGCTGGGGTCCTTCCAACGAGCGCACGCGCGGAAACTTTCCCGGCGTCGCTGAAGGAAGGTAAGTATTAAACAAAGTGAGCAGCTGCAGGGCCTGTCCGAATGCAGATAGAGCATTCAGACAGGCCCTGCAGCTGCTCTCCGCTCATACTTACCTTCCTTCAGCGACGCCGGGAAAGTTCCCGCGCGCGCGCTCGTTGGAAGGACCCCAGCCGCGATCACATGGTCCCACGTGGTCGCGGCTGGGGTCCTTCCAAGGAGCGCGCGCGCGCGAAGACTTTACCGGCGGCGCTGAAGGAAGGTAAGTATGAGCGGAGAGGTGGGGGGCATATCCATGAGCAGGGGGGCATATCCATGAGCTGGGGGGGCATATCCATGAGCTGGGGGGCATATCCATGAGCAGGGGTGCATATCCATGAGCAAGGGGGGCATATCCATGAGCAGGGGGGCATATCCATGAGCAGGGGGGCATATCCATGAGCTGGGGGGCATATTCATGAGCTGGGGGGCATATCCATGAGCAGGGGGGCCTATCCATGAGCAAGGGGGGCATATCCATGAGCAGGGGGGGGGCATATCCATGAGCTGGGGGGCATATCCATGAGCAGGGGGCATATCCATGAGTTTGGGGGGCATATCCATGAGCTGGGGGGCATATCCATGAGCAGGGGGCATATCCATGAGCAAGGGGGGCATATCCATGAGCTGGGGGGCATATCCATGAGGAAGGGGGGCATATCCATGAGCAGGGGGGCATATCCATGAGCAAGGGGGGCATATCCATGAGCAAGGGGGGCATATCCATGAGCAGGGGGGCATATCCATGAGCAGGGGGGCATATCCATGAGCAAGGGGGCATATCCATGAGCAGGGGGGCATATCCATGAGCAAGGGGGCATATCCATGAGCTGGGGGGCATATCCATGAGCAGGGCGGGCAATTATCCATGAGCTGGGGGGCATATCCATGAGCAAGGGGGGCATATCCATGAGCGGGGGGGCATATCCATGAGCAAGGGGGGCATATCCATGAGCAGGGGGGCAATTATCCATGAGCTGGGGGGGCAATTATCCATGAGCTGAGAGGGCAATTATCCATGAGCTGGGGGGCAATTATCCATGAGCTGGGGTCAGGATATCCATGAGCTGGGGCAAATCCATGAGACCTGGGGGCTTTATAGGAGGTCTGTTCTTATTGGAAAGCGTCACATGACATAAAATAAAAGTATCGGTAATTGGTATCGGTGAGTACTTGAACAAAAGTATCTGTACTCGTACTCGGTCTTAAAAAAGTGGTATCGGTGCATCCCTAGTACTCACCGATACCGAGTACCGATACTTTTATTTGATGTCATCATAAAAAAAAAATTCAAAGCCCAATAGAAAAAATTTATTAAAAAAAACGGAGTGCTGGGAGTCGGGACAGCAGTACTCTGAAGTTTATATTCAGTCTGTCTGTCCCCTCTCTCTCTCCCCATCCCCTAAACAAAAGAAAATAAATTGATAGGGGGAAAAAAAAAACGGAGTGCTGGGACAGTTAATCATGTTAACATGATTGATATTAATAACTGTCCCAGCACTCTGTTTTTTTTTCCCCCTATCAATTTATTTTCTTTTGTTTAGGGGATGGGGAGAGAGAGGGGAGAGAGAGAGGGGACAGACAGACTGAATATAAACTTCAGAGTCCTGCTGTCCCGACTCCCAGCACTCCGTTTTTTTTTTCACCCTATTATTTCCTTTCATTCGGGGAAAGGGCAGATAAATAAACTTTGGAGGCCTGATGCAGCAGTTCGGAGGCCTGTCCTGACACTCAGATTTATTTATTTTGCCCAGCAACTTGTTTCTTTCATTTGCGGGGGGGAAGGGACAGACATACAATAAACTTTGCAGGCCTGATGCAGCCGTTCAGAGGCCTGTCCCGACACTCCGATAATTTATTTTGCCCAGCAACTTGTTTTTCATTTGCGGGGGGAAGGGACAGACATACAATAAACTTTGGAGGCCTGATGCAGCGGATCGGAGGCCTGTCCCGACACTCCGGTAAACAAGTTGCTGGCCAAAATAAATTACCGGAGTGTCGGGACAGGCCTCCGAACCGCTTCATCATGCCTCCAAAGTTTATAGTATGTCTGTCCCTTCCCCCGCAGACTAACAAAAACAAGTTGCTGGCCAAAATAAATATTTTTTTTCGTTTGGGGGGGGGGGGAGAAAGAAAGAGCCAGAATATACGCACCTGCTTCTAGAGACGTGCCACTCCTTTATGACTAGCAGCCAGTTCCACGTGATCTATTAGTCTCTCGCTGCGGTGATGCGCTGCCTCGTGCGACGAACACGCACAGAGTGAGTGCCGGAGGCCAAGTTTCAAGACCGGATGCTGCATTTGAAGACCGGATGCCGCGATTCAAGCCCGAATTCAAGCCGCGATTGAAGCGCCGGAGGCCGCGATTGAAGCGCCGGAAGCCGAGTTTGCTGTCCCTGAAGTATCGGTAAAAGTATCGGGTGATTTTTGACGAGTACGAGTCCTCGTCAAAACGGTAATATCGGCCCCGATACCGATACTAGTATCGGTATCGGTGCATCCCTAGTATATATATACAGTTGTGTTCAAAATTATTCAACCCCCATTGAAATTGAGTGTTTTGGCCAGTTTGACATTGATTTTGATCATTCAGTCATCTTGCTTACAATTAAATCAAAGAGGCACGTGTAGGTCAGACAAATATAACATAACATTTATAATGAAATAAGCACAAATGTCTTTTCTGTGCTCACATCATTATCAGTTTTATTCAACCCCCAAGTGACATTCAATCTTAGTACTTAGTACAACATCCTTTTACAGTTATAACAGCTTTTAAACGTGAAGCATAGCTTGACACAAGTGTCTTGCAGCCATCTACGGGTATCTTCGCCCATTCGTCATGGGCAAAAGCCTCCAGTTCAGTCACATTCTTAGGCTTGCGCACTGCAACTGCTTTCTTTAAGTCCCACCAGTGGTTCTCAATCGGATTTAAGTCAGGTGACTGCGATGGCCACTCCAAAATGTTCCAGCCTTTAATCTGCAACCATGCTCTAGTGGACTTGGAGGTATGCTTGGGATCATTGTCCTGTTGAAAGGTCCAACGTCTCCCAAGCCTCAGGTTTGTGACGGACTGCATCACATTGTCGTCCAATATCTCCTGGTACTGAAGAGAATTCATGGTACCTTGCACACGCTGAAGCTTCCCTGTACCTGCAGAAGCAAAACGGCCCCAAAGCATGATTGACCCCCCGCCATGCTTCACAGTAGGCAAGGTGTTCTTTTCTTCATAGGCCTTGTTCTTCCTCCTCCAAACATAGCGTTGATCCATGGGCCCAAACAGTTCTAATTTTGTTTCATCAGTCCACAGAACACTATCCCAAAACTTCTGTGGTTTGTCCACATGACTTTTGGCATACTGCAGTCGACTCTTCTTATTCTTTGGAGACAGCAAGGGGGTGCGCCTGGGAGTTCTGGCATGGAGGCCTTCATTACGCAGTGTGCGCCGTATTGTCTGAGCTGAAACTTCAGTACCCACATCTGACAAATCTTTCTCAGTTCCTCAGCAGTC
This sequence comes from Leptobrachium leishanense, assembly GCA_009667805.1. Lineage (NCBI taxonomy): Eukaryota > Metazoa > Chordata > Amphibia > Anura > Megophryidae > Leptobrachium > Leptobrachium leishanense. The sequence continues at coordinate 72,202,131 of CM019073.1, read as the reverse complement.
ACACGGGGACTTTTCTCCACTCTACCCTTCAGGTAGCGCACAGCAGTCGAAGTCAGCATCTTCTTTCTGCCACGACCAGGTAGCGTTTCAACAGTGCCCTTTGCCTTGAATTTGCGAATGATGCTTCCTATGGTCTCTCTTGGTATGTTTAACATCTTTGCAATCTTCTTATAGCCATTGCCCTTCCTGTGAAGAGTAATCACCTCTTCTCTTGTCTTCCTGGACCATTCTCTTGACTTCACCATGTTTGTAACCACACCAGTAAATGTCTAGAAGGAGCCGAGTATCACAGTCATTTTAAAGCTGCCTAATTGGTGCTTATTATGCTTTATTGCTGCTCCGTGACATCCACAGGTGTTTTCAATACCTGATTGAAAACACTTGAATGAACCTCTGTTCTTCAGAGTGGTAGTCTTTAAGGGGTTGAATAATTGTGTCAATGAAGAATTCACAAAAGAAACATTTACTACTGTATTACAAAACCAATTGATGTCATTTTAGTTGCATATGGTTCTTTAAAAAGTCCTTGTAGGATTTCATTCTGAATACAATTACAAATGTACACTAAATTCCCTAAAACCCTTTACAGCATTGGGGGTTGAATAATTTTGAACACAACTGTATATATTCACACAGGTGAAACTCGAAAAATTAGAATATCGTGCAAAAGTTCATTTATTTCAGTAATGCAATTTAAAAGGTGAAACTAATATATGAGATAGTTCAAGCCGTGATTTGTCATAATTGTGATAATTATGGCTTACAGCTCATGAAAACCCGAAATCCACAATCTCAGAAAATTTGAATATTGTGAAAAGGTGCAATATTCTAGGCTCAAAGTGTCCCACTCTAAGCAGCTAATTCAGCCATAACACCTGCAAAGGGTTCCTGAGCCTTTAAATGGTCTCTCAGTCTGGTTCAGTAGGAATCACAATCATGGGAAAGACTGCTGACCTGACAGTTGTGCAGAAAACCATCATTGACACCCTCCTTAAGGAGGGAAAGCCTCAAAAGGTAATTGCAAAAGAAGTTGGATGTTCCCAAAGTGCTGTATCAAAGCACATTAATAGAAAGTTATGTGGAAGGGAAAAGTGTGGAAGAAAAAGGTGCACAAGCTGCAGGGATGACCGCAGCCTGGAGAGGATTGTCAGGAAAAGGCCATTCAAAAGTGTTGGGGACTTTCACAAGGAGTGGACTGAGGCTGCAGTCAGTGCATCAAGAGCCACCACACACAGACGGATCCTGGACATGGGCTTCAAATGTCGTATTCCTCTGGTCAAGCCGCTCCTGAACAACAAACAACGTCAGAAGCATCTTACCTGGGCTAAAGAAAAAATAGACCTGGTCTGTTGCTCAGTGGTCCAAAGTCCTCTTTTCTGATGAGAGAAACTTTTGCATCTCATTTGGAAACCAAGGACCCAGAGTATGGAGGAAGAATGGAGAGGCACACACTGCAAGATGCTTGAAGACCAGTGTGAAGTTTCCACAGTCTGTGTTGATGATTTGGGGAGCCATGTCATCTGCTGGTGTTGGTCCACTGTGCTTCATTAAGTCCAGGGTCAACGCAGCTGTCTACCAGGAGATTTTGGAGCATTTCATGCTTCCTTCTGCAGACGAGCTTTATGGGGATGCTGACTTCATTTTCCAGCAGGACTTGGCACCTGCAAACACTGCAAGAAGCACCAAAACCTGGTTCATTAACCATGGGATTACTGTGCTTGATTGGCCAGCAAACTCGCCTGACCTGAACCCCATAGAGAATCTATGGGGCATTGCCAAGAGAAAGATGAGAGACATGAGATTGAACAATGCAGAAGATCTGAAGGCCGCTATTGAAGCATCCTGGTCTTCTATAACACCTCAGCAGTGCCACAGGCTGATAGCTTCCATGCCACGCCGCATTGAGGCAGTAATTGCTGCAAAAGGGGCCCAAACCAAGTACTGAGTACATATGCATGCTTATACTTTTCAGAGGTCTGATATTGCTCTATGTACAATCCTTGTTTTATTGATTGCATGTAATATTCTAATTTTCTGAGATATTGGATTTGGGGTTTTCATGAGCTGTAAGCCATAATCATCACAATTATGACAAATCATGGCTTGAACTATCTCATATATTAGTTTTAGGGATGCACCGATACCACTTTAAGTACGAGTACCGATACTTTTTAAAAGTACTCACCGATACCGAGTACTGATACTTTTCTTTAATGTCATGTGACGCTTTCCAATAAGAACAGACCATTTAAAAATGCCCCCAGCTCATGGATATGCCCCCAGCTCACACATGGATATGCCCCAGCTCATGGATTTGCCCCAGCTCACACATGTATATGCCCCAGCTCACACATGGATTTGCCCCAGCTCACACATGGATTTGCCCCAGCTCACACATGTATATGCCCCAGCTCACACATGGATTTGCCCCAGCTCACACATGTATATGCCCCAGCTCACACATGGATTTGCCCCAGCTCATGGATTTGCCCCAGCTCACACATGGATATGCCCCAGCTCTCACATGGATTTGCCCCAGCTCTCACATGGATTTGCCCCAGCTCACACATGTATATGCCCCAGCTCACACATGGATTTGCCCCAGCTCATGGATTTGCCCCAGCTCACACATGGATATGCCCCAGCTCTCACATGGATATGCCCCAGCTCTCACATGGATATGCCCCAGCTCTCACATGGATTTGCCCCAGCTCACACATGGATTTGCCCCAGCTCACTCATGGATATGCCCCAGCTCACACATGGATTTGCCCCCCAGCTCACACATGGATTTGCCCCCAGCTCACACATGCCCCCACAGCTCACACATGGGTATGCCCCCCCAGCTCATGGATTTCCCCCCCCCCGCGACGATACTTACCTTCCTGGGCGCCGCCGGGAATGTCTCCGCGCGTGCGCTCGTTGGAAGGACCCCAGCCGCGACCACGTGGGACTATGTGATCATGGCTGGGGTCCTTCCAATGAGAGCGCACGGGGAAACTTTCCCAGCGTCGCCCAGGAAGGTAAGTATCGTCGCGGAGAGCAGCTGCAGGGCCTGTCCGAATGATCTATCTGCATTCGGACAGGCCCTGCAGCTGCTCACTGTGTACATACTTACCTTCCTGGGGCGCCGCCGGGAAAGTTTCCGCGCGCACGCTCTTTGGAAGGACCCCAGCCGTGATCACATGGTCCTACGTGGTCGCGGCTGGGGTCCTTCCAACGAGCGCACGCGCGGAAACATTCTCGGCGGGGCCCAGGAAGGTAAGTATTGTGTAAGCAGCTCCAGGGGCGGCTGTCCGAATGCCGATAGACCATTCGGACAGCCGCCACAGCCCCTTGGATGCCGGCAAGCCGGCTCAATGCCGGCTTCCGGTATCGGTAAAAATATCGGGGGGTACTGCAGGAGTACTCCTGCAGTACCCAGTATCGGCCCCGATACTAGTATCGGTATCGGTGCAACCCTAATTAGTTTCACCTTTTAGGCTAGGGTCAGACGAACGCATTTTTCGCGTCGTCCGTGAAAAAGTGCGGTCGAACGAATGGACGTATTTTTCACGGAATACGCGATAGTGGTCATACGATGCGCATTTTCGTCCGTGATTTTGTACGGATCATCAATAAAACACTTTTTGCGTCTGGACGTTATGTTGGCCGGACGTGTGCAGCGTCTGACGTCTCCCAATCACGCAAACACGCCGCTATGCGGCCGCAGCGCACTCTGTACGTCAGTAGTAGCGGTTTGACGTTCTTGAAAAAATGTGTTCGTTTGCCACTTGCGTTGCACGGACGAACTTTCGTGCGGCCGTTCGTCGTATGTTCCCCGGCATTGGACGTCATTTGCTGCTTGCACGGCCGTGATTTTGTGCGGCTAAACGCACGTTAAAACTGCGTTCGTCTGACCTTAGCCTTAAGTTGCAATACTGAAATAAATGAACCTTTGCACGATATTCTAATTTTTAAAGTTTCACCTGTATATAATCTCATTTTTTGCTCGCCATTACAATTTAAATAAGTGTTGATTTGCCCTAAGGGTAAAGCATCAAACTGCAATTGGTCACACCCTAGCTTCTGATGATGAGGGTACCATAAGCCTGAAACAGCTGTACAGGAGTGGCTGTGACCTGTTGCATATACCTGATCTTTGCTTAAAAAAAAAAATCTAGTATGGCATGGCATTGATTAGAGGGTTCTGCGTTAAAACAGACTCAGGATGCAAAAAAAAAAGAGAAATTGCTGCATATGGGGAATGTAGCACATGAGCTCTGTGAAGTAGTATTCTGAATTACTGAGATGTGTAAATGACTTCTGCAATAATAAACTTATATATGTAAATAATCTCTTTATTGTAGGATTGCTTTACCTTTACAAACTAACAAATTTGATTTGATTACTAATCATAATGATGATGGTTTGTGTATGGATTAATCCCAGCACTGCATGCGCATTCTGCGATTATTATTTTTTTTCCTACCGTTTGGTTCTACAAGCTAATGTATCATGAAGTCAAAGTTTTTAAGTTTTCACACATGGCTTCTCCATTTTGCCGTTGTTCTTGTAAAATTAAAACTAAAACAGTGTGACTTGTGCTAGCAGCAGGCGGGTTTATTCGCTGGAAGGTGACAAAGCACACCCTGGGGCTTTTTGACCCTCCTCCAAGGCACCTCCCTTCCTGGTGATCTGCTGTTGGGTAAGGGAGGTGTGCCGGAGGGCCATGAAGCCGTTGGACTTGCTACTGTCAGGGCCGGATTAAGATCTCTATGGGCCTGGAGCTGAATATTTTGGGGGGCTTTTTTGGAATTTAGTGAAAGGAAAATATAATTTAGTTTTTTTAATAATGCAGATACGGGTATATTTTACCAGGCAGATACTGTTAGGAAATTTCCATTCAGATTTCAATCATTTACAGTGTGTAAAATTATTTTTTCACATTTCATCATCCAAACCTTTGTGGTTATATATTATATAGGGAATTCTTGTTTTAAAAAATAAATAAATGGGTACCTGTTACTGCATTTTTCTGAGAAAATATACAATTTTAACCAAAAAATTTCCCTTGTGTTTTGGAGGATGATGTGTTATGAATAATATGACTATGTATAAAACACTGACCATGCTACCAGCGTGGGAAATGAGAAGGGGAATAATGGCAGTGGTATTGCTCATTTTATATGTGACAAATTGACAATGCCATCACTTTGGAACTAAAAATTAAATAAGTAAATAAACAAAGTTTGTTTTGTTTCTTTTAGATTTTACATGGTCACGTTTGGTATCAATGCAAAGACCAGACTCTGCCCTGTCCAATGATGCCTCACTTGACCTTGTGAGGTGTAAAGATTAGTGACGCAGGGTTCCAAAGTCCCCCGCCTAGTACACTTCGCTGCAGTGCGGTGGTTTAGGTTTTTTATGTAACAATTCGTAATAACGGATTGTGCCGTCACCTCCACACTTGTTGGTGACATGAGAAATCAGATGGTAAGTTAGAGCAGCATCATTGTTCCCTTTATAATTGAAAAGTGAAAAATATTGCTGTGTTAGACAGAAAAATAAAAAATAAACTTTATTATTGTTACATAAAACCTGGTCATGTGTGGTATCATTGGAAAGGCCATGCTCTGGCTGTTCTAGTGATACCTGTAGCTGCTATGGAGTTGGAGATATGTGGTCCAAATGGCCATCAATGCAGACATAAGGGATATTCAAAGAGAATCGAAAAGTCACCGCATGTTCGGTGACATCGTTCTCTTCAATTCAATTCAAGCCGGCTTGGTGGAGTAGAGGTAACATCACTGCTCTGCGTGGAAAGAGTCTGTGGAGTCATGGGTTCGATCCTAGCGAGCAACCTCTCCAGTAAGTGTCCTTGGCAAGACACCTAACGGTACATACTCGCCACCCAGGACATACTTGAAAATGAGAGAAATCTCAATGTATCCTTCCTGGTAAAATCCTTTCACGAAAAAAAAGAAAAAAAATTCAGTGCAATTTGGCCATCCTATTTTGGCGACCCTGCGGTGTATTCAGCAAGCACCACAAGGCCATCGTAGTGCAGGGAAAAGCCACCGCAAACCCGACGAACACTCACCGCAAAACCCGGCGAACGCACACTGAAACTGGCAAAAACATCTGGATTAACACGCCGGAGAAACCCGAGCAGGAGCCGATCAGAGAACAGAGCAGCCACTGGAAAAACCCAACACCGCAGACGAATGGAGTGAAAAAAAAAAACGTACGCTTGAATGTTTGAAAAGTGAAACGCTGTTTGCAAAGAAACTACAGAACGAAAATGTCTGAAATTTACATATAAGATCCAATGAATGATAATAAAAAGGGCTGTTACAGAAAAAATAAAAAATGATTAAAAAAAAGGGAAAAAAAATGCCTAAAAGATCCTAAAAAAATCTAAAAATAAAGAAACTTTTTACTGCAGAATATTATAATAAACGGTTTTAGATATTGGATTAAAACAGGAATATTTTTAAAATTGAAGCCTATGGGATTCTCCTGAATAAACCTGTCGAATCAAACCACCGAATGGCAGGACATTTCGGCAACCTTTCTCAGCTGTTTTGTGTTCTCTGAATAGACGAAGCATTGCTTTTCTATGGGGATTTCACTGCCCTCGAACAGTCACCGTATGAGCAGGCAATTCGCCAACATTTGGCGAACTGCCTGCTCTCTGAATAGCCAAATGGCCAGGAAAGGTAACCGTACACTGAATTTCAGTGTTCGGTTACCTTTCGGCCACAATATGGATCTCTTTAAATTACCTGATAGTTATCCTTTTTCTGGGGCATGGGCCTGGAGCTGCTGCTCCATCAGCCCCTATGTTAATCCGGCCATGGCTACTGTATGCCCCTGTGCAGCATTAATGGGTTAATTGTGAAATGGTGTACTATATCAAGTGTTGTTTCTGTTTATCCGAGGTTGTAGTTACTTAATTTTAACACCTGCTAAGGACCATATGATTTTATTTATTGAATTCTGATATGTATACCTATAGAATTCAAAGTGAGTGTACTTTTTTTTTCGTATGACTGTATATACTGTATGACTATGCTTGATAAGTTGAGGGCTGAACTGAAATGTTGGACTCAAATAAACCAAGTCTTTGTTTTATATTGATGGTGTGCCCGGAATTTCCCTATTTCCTTATTTTCCCCTATTTTCTAGTGCTCTGCATTTCAGGTCCCGGTTTTACTGTGCCCCATGTCATGTCCCTGTTTCTCTGCATTTCATGCCCGTTTCACCTGTATGTCCCTATTTCATTTCCCGCTTTTATTTTGTGCCCCATCTCAAAGACCCCAGATCAATATTTTTTTCCTCAAACCAGAGAAAGACTCATACTTCAAACAAGTGTTTGTACCAAAAGTTATAGACTCATCGGTGCTCTTCCATAGCACCAAATATATGTAAGTAATAGTAAAGTATAGGAGCTATATGAAAAAATAAATAACACATAGCATAAAAAAAGTACAAATATTAGGGCTGCAACTAACGATTATTTGTATAATCAATTAGTTGGTCTATTATTTTTTCGATTAATCGGATAAAAAAAATATGTTTTGTTTTTCGTTAAAAGGAATATGTAAAAAAAAAAACGTGTCCCCCCCTCTTTTTTACGTAAGCAATTTGCATAGTGTATATTGCATTCGTACACACATACGCAAATTGCATGCTTTTTGAATGCAATCTACTGGAGTGCCTGGTCAGAGAGATGGCTCGATGCTGTGTACGCAGCTTAAGCCCATGTCTGCTTTCTCCTCAAACGAACGCTGCTACAAGCCCTCAGGTAGACATGTCAGCACAAAGCAGAGTGAGAGAAAGGGGGGGCACTCCACACACATCCTGACTACTTTAATAAGTGGTCAGTGGTGTGTAGATTGTCCCTTTACAATAATTTCATGAGCAAACTGACCACAGGTGGAAAGGCGTGAGTTTGGGCAAGGGACTTGACCCGAGTGTGAGAGGGAGTGGATTTTTACAAAAGACTGGGCCTGAGTGTGGCAGGGAGATTGTGGGAAGGGACCGGACCAAAGGAATAGAATGGCAGCTCCAAAGAGGGGGTGGCAGGCAGGTTGGGGTGGTGGCACAGGACTCCATCTTCAAGTAAGTATAAAACACCAGCGGTACACATGCCCATACTCAGTGGCAGTATCCCAGGGTTTGTGCTATAGCGCTGCTACAGTTGTAAACTGCATAAAAGCAAACTGGTTATTTCTGACATAACCCTAGAACTATATTATACCGAGTAAAGCAACAGCACGTCTTCTGCAATCAGCTCTGATGCAGGATCTGCGGTGATAACATTTAACTCAGTCTGACTCTGAGTACCAAGGTCCCTATTTGACAGACCAGACACATGAAACTCTAATAATATATAACCTTTATTTAATACATTAAAATCAAATATTCAATTAAAACCATATACACTGATTAATAACAATCAATTACCATACTGTAGGGCTTGACAAAGCCAGGAGCCTGGTAGCCACTGGCTCCTAGAATTTTACTCCTGGCTCCTAAATTTCCAGTTTATTTTACACCAATCTAAAAGCAGTCTTTGGCATATAAAAACATCTAGTTGGCTTCAATGTTTTCTTCCTGTATTTTCTTTCTACATTAACCCCTTAAGGACGGGAGTAATTTTACAACTTCGGCGCTGTTTCGGAAGTAGAAGTTTGCTGAGCTCATTTTGACCATTTTTAAATCACGTATTATTATACCACCCAGACAAATTATATATCGTTCTTTCCGGCAGACTCTGCAGATTAATAATATATCATTATTATATGTATATGTCATGCCCTGCCAAAATGCTATAACAAAAAATGTAAAAAAATGTGAATTTTCAATAAAATTTCAATCTTCCATAGTGTGTAAAGTGTTTTTTTAAAAAAAAATTATTATCCGAGGCTCTGCGGTCATATTATATGGGGTAGATTTGTTAAAAAAATTAGAACGGGGAACCCATTTTTTTTTTGGGGAGAAATTGTGTGATTTTAGCTAAACTCCCCCCAAAAAAAAATCATTAGTGAAGCATCATTGTTCACATTATAATTAAAATGTGAACAATAGTGCTGCATTAAAAAAAACAATTTTTTTTTTATTATTATATTTATTATTTTTTTATTATTTAATTTATTATTTTTTTACTATTTTTATTTTTACTTTTTTTACACTTTTATTTTACTTATTACATGGTCATGTTTGATATCATTGGAAAGGCCATGCTCTGGCCTTTCCAGCAATATCAGACATGACCCCCTAGCTGCCACCGATCAGGAGATAGGGGGGTTCTTTGAACCCCTTTATCTCCTCTAAGGGATTTCCATGGGAAATCCCTTTGCAGCTAGGGGGTTCCCCGGTTAACTGACATCATCGCGCATGGTGCAATGAGTCAGTTTACCGGGGGGGATCCAGAGGTGGGGGCTGCCATCCAAGATGGCGGCCCCCACCGGAAATAGGCCACGATCGGGCACAAATTAGTGCCCGGTCGCGACCTGGCAACTAAGGGGTTAACCCCCCCATACATCGCTGGAAAGGTCAGGCTGTGACCCTTCCAGCGATGCTGGCCACAGCCGCCTGGTCCCCGGCAATGGGGAGATAGAGGGATCCAAAGGATCCCCCCCCTCCCCTTCAGGCGCTTCCCCTGCTCCGGCGGGGGGGGGACGCCTGAAACTGACGTCATCGCGCCACCGGCGCGATGACGTCACTGCGCCGGAGGAGGGATCACACTGATCTGACTCCGCGGGAGTCAGAGCAGCGTGGGAGCGACCGGAGGAGGTGAGTATTAAGGGAGGGGGGCTGTAAACGCCGAGGACGTACATTTACGTCCTGCGGCGTCAAAGCCCGCCTAATGCAGGGCGTAAATGTACGTCCTGCGGCGTTAAGGGGTTAATGTAAATATATCCAGCCCTGGTGTATGTATTTATATATGAGTTCTGTTTTGTGTGTGTGTCTGCAGTGGGTAAATAGGGTGTCCAATGACAACAGAGCAAAGAAAATAAGTAAAACAATATCACAACGTCACAATGTACAGATGTTAACAACAATATATATATACAGTTGTGTTCAAAATTATTCAACCCCCACTGAAATTGAGTGTTTTGGCCAGTTTGACATTGATTTTGATCATTCAGTCATCTTGCTTACAATTAAATCAAAGAGGCACGTGTAGGTCAGACAAATATAACATAACATTTATAATGAAATAACCACAAATGTCTTTTCTGTGCTCACATCATTATCAGTTTTATTCAACCCCCAAGTGACATTTAATCTTAGTACTTAGTACAACATCCTTTTACAGTTATAACAGCTTTTAAACGTGAAGCATAGCTTGACACAAGTGTCTTGCAGCGATCTACGGGTATCTTCGCCCATTCGTCATGGGCAAAAGCCTCCAGTTCAGTCACATTCTTAGGCTTGCGCACTGCAACTGCTTTCTTTAAGTCCCACCAGAGGTTCTCAATCGGATTTAAGTCAGGTGACTGCGATGGCCACTCCAAAATGTTCCAGCCTTTAATCTGCAACCATGCTCTAATGGACTTGGAGGTATGCTTGGGATCCCTGGCCTGTTGAAAGGTCCGTCTCCCAAGCCTCAGGTTTGTGACGGACTGCATCGCATTGTCATCCAATATCTCCTGGTACTGAAGAGAATTCATGGTACCTTGCACACGCTGAAGCTTCCCTGTACCTGCAGAAGCAAAACGGCCCCAAAGCATGATTGACCCCCCGCCATGTTTCACAGTAGGCAAGGTGTTCTCTTCTTCATAGGCCTTGTTCTTCCTCCTTCAAACATAGCGTTGATCCATGGTCCCAAACAGTTCTAATTTTGCTTCATCAGTCAACAGAACACTATCCCAAAACTTCTGTGGTTTGTCCACATGACTTTTGGCATACTGCAGTCGACTCTTCTTATTCTTTGGAGACAGCAAGGGGTTGCGCCTAGGAGTTCTGGCATGGAGGCCTTCATTACGCAGTGTGCGCCGTATTGTCTGAGCTGAAACTTCAGTACCCACATCTGACAAATCTTTTCTCAGTTCCTCAGCAGTCACACGGGGACTTTTCTCCAATCTATGCTTCAGGTAGCGCACAGCAGTCGAAGTCAGCATCTTCTTTCTGCCACGACCAGGTAGCGTTTCATCAGTGCCCTTTGCCTTGAATTTGCGAATGATGCTTCCTATGGTCTCTCTTGGTATGTTTAACATCTTTGCAATCTTCTTATAGCCATTGCCCTTCCTGTGAAGAGTAATCACCTCTTCTCTTGTCTTCCTGGACCATTCTCTTGACTTCACCATGTTTGTAACCACACCAGTAAATGTCTAGAAGGAGCTGAGTATCACAGTCATTTTAAAGCTGCCTAATTGGTGCTTATTATGCTTTATTGCTGCTCCGTGACATCCACAGGTGTTTTCAATACCTGATTGAAAACACTTGAATGAACCTCTGTTCTTCAGAGTGGTAGTCTTTAAGGGGTTGAATAATTGTGTCAATGAAGAATTCACAAAAGAAACATTTACTACTGTATTACAAAACCAATTGATGTCATTTTAGTTGCATATGGTTCTTTAAAAAGTCCTTGTAGGATTTCATTCTGAATACAATTACAAATGTACACTAAATTCCCTAAAACCCTTTACAGCATTGGGGGTTGAATAATTTTGAACACAACTGTATATATCATACAACTGATATTAAAAGTAACGGTCTACACTTCTAGGCTCAAAAAAGTAGCCGAAAGACCACATGCACAAAAAATACCTAACAGCAAAAAGCACCAGGTAACAAAGTGATAAATAAATAGATGCAACTAAAATCATAATTTGGGTCAGTACAAACCAACTCCCAGATGCAGAGGCAAGGTTCCCAACGTTTCGGCAAGGATTCGCCTTTATCAAGGTATACCTTGATAAAGGCAAATCCTCGCCGAAACGTTGGCTCCTAACTTTTGTAGCTAGCTCCTAGATTCAAATCAAATTTGTCAAGCCCTGCCATACTGGTAAAGAGGAGATACTGTGGGTTATCAATTTCTTACCCTGTTATTTGAGTATCACTAATAATAAACCTTTGGGCAAGCTGTGTTTTTAATCAATATATTTAAGTATCACAAAAGTTGCCTGCAGTCATTAATTAATGATTAAAATTGGGCATAGTTGCTTACAATCGTTATTTGTTATGGCAACTGGTTGCTATGTTCAAATAGCAACATTTTCACAGGATATAATACGAGGATGATACTTAATCGCGTTGTTCACCAGATTTATAATTGCTGCCAACTATTGCTACAACTGTATCACTCAAAACCGCTATGACTTTTTGCTGCTATTTACACGCATCATAATTTATCAATGAGCCATGACCTTACTGTTCATTTATCAATGGTTGCACCCTATTGGCTGTCCAATTTATTGTAAAGGCAAATGGTTAGTATTTTTATATGGTGATGCCGTTGGAGTTCATAACCAATTTACTCTGTGCCGTAAGCGGTTACAATGCCACGATATGTTAGCCAATATGCATTCGTCACAGTGATGACCGGTTTCAACATTACAACATTCCCAACGTCCTCACAGTGTTCATCTAGTTCTCAACATTTGAAATCAGTTTTTCCCGTAATATTCAGACTTCGGGGATACGCAAGGAAAACCCTGACTGGGAATTTCAGAGTTTATAAACACAAGTTTTTCACTGTTGCTAGCAGGCAGTTGCTACATTTGTATCACACAGTAGAGTTGGACCCCCGACTCTCCATGCTTTACTCCCCACAAAGTCATGTTAGGTGTCAATGGACAGGTCAGATTCTCGTCTTTTTAATGATTCCAAAGATGACCAAGTAAAATGTAAAAATAAAAAACACAATTTTTTTTTTCTCTCTTTGTTCCAAAGTAATGGCATTGTCCATTTGCAACATATAAAATGAGCAATACAATTGCCATTACTAACTCTCATTTGCCACACCAGGGTCAAGGTCAGTGTTTTATACATAGTCATAAGGGGTTATTCAGAAAGGCCTGAACTTGCCACTGAAGGGCACCGTACGGTGAATTTCACCATACAATGCAATATTGGGAAGCTTGACTACTCCGAAAGCTGTGGATTTGCCAAATACTGGCATATACGATGTGATCTGCAATCTTTGGTGGCAGCAAAATTTTCCCATAGGGAAGTAATGGTTAATCTATTCTGAGAACGCCAAACTGCAGAAAAGTGTCAGTGAAACGCCCTGATTTTCGGTGATTCAGTTTGACAGTTCACTGCTGGGCCATTTCATCTCTGTATGCTGAGCTCGATTTTACCTTCTTTTTTTTTTTTTTGCTCATCATGTTTAAACACTATTTATGGTCATGTTTTATTAGGCCCTGTTCACACTGTGCGATTTGAAAAGCGCACGATTTTCCAAGCTATTTTCATATTCGCGACATAGAGTGATAATGTCGCGCGACGTCGCGATTTTGCAAAGCACCACCAATGCAAATAAAGGGTGATGTACCAGAGACCTGCAACATGCGACATCGCGCGGCAAGATGTGAACAGCTCCATTGAAATGCTTTGGAGAAGCTACATAGTGCAACATTGCGCGGATTTCGCTGCAAAATCCGCCGACAAATCGCAACAATTTGATCGGGGCCTAATACGACCCAAATTATATATCCTTTTTTTTGGCGGACTTAGCAGATTCATAATATATCATAATTATATGTATACGTCATGCCCTGCCAAAATGCTATAACAATTTTTAACCCCTTAAGGACCGAGGACGTACCATGTACGTCATTGCAGCGGGTCTCTCTTAGACCCGCTGACGTACATGGTACGTCCTGCCGTTTTTTGAGCGCTGGAAGCGATCGGATCGCTTCCAGCAGCTCAAACGCCATTGCAGGCTGCCTGGGAGTCCAGGCAGCCGTGCAATGGCGTTTAGAAGTGCGGGGCACCATGTGATCGCTCCCCGGGAGCGATCAACATCCGGTTTCACCGGAGAGGTGCCCGGCACTTCTAGAGAGCGCTGGAAGCGATCAGATCGCTTCCAGCTGCTCTGAGTATATTACAAGGATGCCTCGACATCGAGGCATCCTTGCAATATGCTTACCTGCCGCCGTCCGTCCGTGATCGCTCCCCCGAGCGATCACTTCCGGTAGCGGCAGGAAGTACTGAGTGCCACGAGGTATCGTGGCACTCAGTACAAAAACGATCACATCAGTGATCAGGTGCTCTGCTGGGTGCCTCGAGGGATCAAGGCACCCAGCAGAGTAAAAAAAAGTGAAAAAAAAGTAAAATAAAAAGTAAAATAAAAATAAAAATAAATAAAATAAACTGACGGTTAGGGTTAGGGGTAGGGTTAGGGGTAGGGTTAGGGTTAGGGGTAGGGTTAGGGTTAGGGTTAGGGGTAGGGTTAGGGTTAGGGGTAGGGTTAGGGCTAGGGTTAGGGTTCTAAGGGCAGGGTCATCTTGGGGCTGAGTGGGATGTTCCTAGCCTGCCTCAGAGAGGCAGGCTAGCAACATCCAATCAGAAGTTAGAAAAAATCAAAATAAAATTTCTAATTTGTTAGGTCAGGTCAATATTTTGTAAATATTGTCTCTGACCTCTGTGATTCTCCCTCCCTCTCCTCACTTGTGTTTTGGTGAGCGAGAGAGAGAGATCAGATTTGACAGGTTAGAGATTTTAGTGAGATTAGAAAAATTGAGGCAGATTTAGAGAGATTTTAGGGAGATTTAGAAGAATTGAGGCAGGTTTAGAGGGATTTAGAGAGATTTAGGTGTTTATTTGTATTTTCTTGTGAAACCCAACGGTTCTTCTAAGAACCAACTATCCGCTTATTATATATAATAATTATAAAATTTTATAATCTATTATATATAATGTCTGAGAGGGTGTACAGCGCCGAGGAGGCATATGCCATCCTGGCGTCAGAATCTGAGGCATCTGCGTCAGACTCAGACCCTCATTTCGACCCCGCTAACTGCTCAGAGACGTCGCTAGATACATTATCTACGCTGGCTGATGTATCTAGTGATGTTTCTGATGCAGATCCTGGGTCACCACCTGCCAGCAGGAGACGCACAGCTCCAGCTGAGGAGTGGGTAGTGCCTCATCGCCAGAGGCCAGATATCCCTCCTTTCACGGCAAATCCTGGCATCAATATTGATGTTGCAGGATTTACCGCCACACAGTTTTTGCAGGTGTTTATGGGGGATGATTTGTTGGGCCACATCGTGGCCCAATCAAATCTGTATGCCCATCAGCATTGTGCTGCGAAGCCAGACTCCTACTTGGCAAGGCAGCAATGGACCCCGCTAGATGTGCCAGAATTTCTGAAATTCTGGGCACTTACTATGCTGATGGGCATCATAAAGAAGCCCTCAATTCGCTCCTACTGGAGCAGTAGCCCCATCTGCTCTACCCCCATTTACCCCCAATCAATGTCACGTAGAAGGTATGAAAACATTTTGCGTTTCATGCACTTCAGTGACAACAGCCTGTGCCCCCCTAGAGAGCATCCCCAGTTTGACAGGCACCAGACTTTTACATTTTATTCGTACATTTTTATGTTCTACAATTGGTGCTGTATTTTGCCAAAATCTTTGCACACCTATGCATGGGGGGCATGGGTGTACTCAGGAGATCTTGCAGAAAACAACCTGGAGAGTTTTCATGCAGTAACAAACAACAGTGTCTCCTAAATCACAGTCCAAAACTACTGTGGGCGTAAAAATCTGAAAATTGAAAAATTACACCACACACCTTCTCAAATGTTTTGGGCTAAAACCGTTGCATCCATGGCATCAAAGCACTCCATATGCAATACCTTGGGGTGTCAACATAACAAATATAAACAATTTTCTGGCAATAATTCAAACTGGGGTATGCGGTAGACCCAAAACCAAAGATAGGCCTAGCTGAAGAAATAATCTCAATTTCAACTCCAATGACAAAGTCATAAAAATTGTATTTGAACCTTCCCAAAATCCTGGCAAACCTATGCATGGGGGGCATGGGTGTACTCAGGAGATCTTGCAGAAAACAACCTGGAGAGTTTTCATGCAGTAACAAACAACAGTGTCTCCTAAATCACAGTCCAAAACTACTGTGGGCGTAAAAATCTGAAAATTGAAAAATTACACCACACACCTTCTCAAATGTTTTGGGCTAAAACCGTTGCATCCATGGCATCAAAGCACTCCATATGCAATACCTTGGGGTGTCAACATAACAAATATAAACAATTTTCTGGCAATAATTCAAACTGGGGTATGCGGTAGACCCAAAACAAAGATAGGCCTAGCTGAAGAAATAATCTCAATTTCAACTCCAATGACAAAGTCATAAAAATTGTATTTGAACCTTCCCAAAATCCTGGCAAACCTATGCATGGGGGGCATGGGTGTACTCAGGAGATCTTGCAGAAAACAACCTGGAGAGTTTTCATGCAGTAACAAACAACAGTGTCTCCTAAATCACAGTCCAAAACTGATGTGGGTGTGAAAATGAAAAATGACCACCAAACTGTATCCAATTTGTTTGGAGCAAACGGATGCATCCATAGCATAAAAACACTCCATTTACAATACTTTGGGGTGTTAGCTTACCAAATATATGCACGTTCATAAAACTGGGGTATGTAAAAAGGCCCCTAAAAAGAAGATAAGCAAAGAAGATACTGTATGTCAAATTAGAAAATTGACAAGCACATGTCAAAGATTGGCGTAGCACCCCAAAAACAACAGAACAAATCTATATATGGGTGGTATCAATTTACTCAGAAGATGTTGCTGAACATATTTTGGGGTGTTTTTTGGCAGTAACCCATAACTGGATTTGACAATTCATGCCTAAAGTACAATGTGTGTGAAAAAATAACACAAAAAGTGACTACCTGAAAGTTTGACATAGAGCTAGTGCATGGAAAGTGTTAAAATACAACTCTTTGAAGCACCCTAGGGTGTGCCCTTTCTAAAAATATATGGTTTGATGGGGGTAAATTACTTTGGCCGGCTTCAAAAATGTCCC
The DNA here is from genome assembly GCA_009667805.1 of Leptobrachium leishanense. Classification (NCBI taxonomy): domain Eukaryota; kingdom Metazoa; phylum Chordata; class Amphibia; order Anura; family Megophryidae; genus Leptobrachium; species Leptobrachium leishanense. The sequence continues at coordinate 72,185,124 of CM019073.1, read as the reverse complement.
AAATAGGACATGGGTGCATGATGACGAAATGTGAAAATTCCAAGTTGGAAAACTGAAATGCGCACCCCCCAAATAAGGCCTATTAGCCCCCAAATGACCCGACATACCTATACATGGGTGGTATCAATTTACTCAGAAGATGTTGCTGAACATATTTTGGGGTGTTTTTTGGCAGTAACCCATAACTGGATTTGACAATTCATGCCTAAAGTACAATGTGTGTGAAAAAATAACACAAAAAGTGACTACCTGAAAGTTTGACATAGAGCTAGTGCATGGAAAGTGTTAAAATACAACTCTTTGAAGCACCCTAGGGTGTGCCCTTTCTAAAAATATATGGTTTGATGGGGGTAAATTACTTTGGCCGGCTTCAAAAATGTCCCAAATAGGACATGGGTGCATGATGACGAAATGTGAAAATTCCAAGTTGGAAAACTGAAATGCGCACCCCCAAATAAGGCCTATTAGCCCCCAAATGACCCGACATACCTATACATGGGTGGTATCAATTTACTCAGAAGATGTTGCTGAACATATTTTGGGGTGTTTTTTGGCAGTAACCCATAACTGGATTTGACAATTCATGCCTAAAGTACAATGTGTGTGAAAAAATAACACAAAAAGTGACTACCTGAAAGTTTGACATAGAGCTAGTGCATGGAAAAGTTTAAAATACAACTCTTTGAAGCACCCTAGGGTGTGCCCTTTCTAAAAATATATGGTTTGATGGGGGTAAATTACTTTGGCCGGCTTCAAAAATGTCCCAAATAGGACATGGGTGCATGATGACGAAATGTGAAAATTCCAAGTTGGAAAACTGAAATGCGCACCCCCCAAATAAGGCCTATTAGCCCCCAAATGACCCGACATACCTATACATGGGTGGTATCAATTTACTCAGAAGATGTTGCTGAACATATTTTGGGGTGTTTTTTGGCAGTAACCCATAACTGGATTTGACAATTCATGCCTAAAGTACAATGTGTGTGAAAAAATACACAAAAAGTGACTACCTGAAAGTTTGACATAGAGCTAGTGCATGGAAAGTGTTAAAATACAACTCTTTGAAGCACCCTAGGGTGTGCCCTTTCTAAAAATATATGGTTTGATGGGGGTAAATTACTTTGGCCGGCTTCAAAAATGTCCCAAATAGGACATGGGTGCATGATGACGAAATGTGAAAATTCCAAGTTGGAAAACTGAAATGCGCACCCCCCAAATAAGGCCTATTAGCCCCCAAATGACCCGACATACCTATACATGGGTGGTATCAATTTACTCAGAAGATGTTGCTGAACATATTTTGGGGTGTTTTTTGGCAGTAACCCATAACTGGATTTGACAATTCATGCCTAAAGTACAATGTGTGTGAAAAAATAACACAAAAAGTGACTACCTGAAAGTTTGACATAGAGCTAGTGCATGGAAAGTGTTAAAATACAACTCTTTGAAGCACCCTAGGGTGTGCCATTTCTAAAAATATATGGTTTGATGGGGGTAAATTACTTTGGCCGGCTTCAAAAATGTCCCAAATAGGACATGGGTGCATGATGACGAAATGTGAAAATTCCAAGTTGGAAAACTGAAATGCGCACCCCCCAAATAAGGCCTATTAGCCCCCAAATGACCCGACATACCTATACATGGGTGGTATCAATTTACTCAGAAGATGTTGCTGAACATATTTTGGGGTGTTTTTTGGCAGTAACCCATAACTGGATTTGACAATTCATGCCTAAAGTACAATGTGTGTGAAAAAATACACAAAAAGTGACTACCTGAAAGTTTGACATAGAGCTAGTGCATGGAAAGTGTTAAAATACAACTCTTTGAAGCACCCTAGGGTGTGCCCTTTCTAAAAATATATGGTTTGATGGGGGTAAATTACTTTGGCCGGCTTCAAAAATGTCCCAAATAGGACATGGGTGCATGATGACGAAATGTGAAAATTCCAAGTTGGAAAACTGAAATGCGCACCCCCCAAATAAGGCCTATTAGCCCCCAAATGACCCGACATACCTATACATGGGTGGTATCAATTTACTCAGAAGATGTTGCTGAACATATTTTGGGGTGTTTTTGGCAGTAACCCATAACTGGATTTGACAATTCATGCCTAAAGTACAATGTGTGTAAAAAAATAACACAAAAAGTGACTACCTGAAAGTTTTACATAGAGCTAGTGCATGGAAAGTGTTAAAATACAACTCTTTGAAGCACCCCAGGGTGTGCCCTTTCTAAAAATATATGGTTTGATGGGGGTAAATTACTTTGGCCGGCTTCAAAAATGTCCCAAATAGGACATGGGTGCATGATGACGAAATGTGAAAATTCCAAGTTGGAAAACTGAAATGCGCACCCCCCAAATAAGGCCTTTTAGCCCCCAAATGACCCGACATACCTATACTTGGGTGGTATCAATTTACTCAGAAGATGTTGCTGAACATATTTTGGGGTGCTTTTTGGCAGTAAACCTTAAAGTTCACAGTACATGTATTCTTAAATTGCGTTCAAAAAAAAAAAATCACCAAATTTTTTTTTTTTCTCAAACTTTGGCATAGATTTGTGGTAAAATGGTTTGCATGGAAAGAGTCAAAATACCCCAAGTTTAATACCTTGATTTGTGTACTTTAAAAAAATATGTATATGTGGAGGGTTATTCAGGAATTAGTGACAGATATCAGTGTTACAATGTCACTATCACTAGTTTTGAAAATAAACTCTTTGGAAATGGCAAAGTGCTACTTGCACTTATTGTTGCATAAAATAAGGAAAAAAGCGAGGAATATGTAAACATTGGGTATTGCTAAACTCAGTACTAAATTTAGAACTACTAAAGAATTAATTTTTTTTGACGGTTGTTGATACATAAGAAATTTTGGGGGTCAAAGTTCGAAAAAGTGGTGTTTTTTCAATTTTTGTGTCATATTTCACAATATTTTTTATAGTAAATTATATGAAATGATGAAAAAAATGGTATCTTTATAAAGTCCATTTAGTGACGAGAAAAACAGTGTAAAATATGTGTGGGTTACATAAACGAGTAAGAGGAAAATTTGACGTAAACACTAAGAGCGCAGAAACGTAAAAACAGCAGCGGTCACGAACGGACGGATTCGTGTAAAACCGCCCGGTCACTAAGGGGTTAAAAAATAAATGTGAATTTCTGACCATCTACAGCGTGTAAAACTGAGAAAATACTGGATTTTAGCTAAAACTGAAAAAAATCATTAATGCAGCATCATTGTTCACGTTATAATTTAAACGTGGACAATAATGCTGCATTAATAAATAAGACGGGTTTTTTTTCCAAAAAAAGAAATTGATGCTCGTAGCCTGATCATGCTTGATATCATTGGAAAGGCCATGCTCCGTCCTTTCCAATGATTGCAACCATGACCCTCTAGCTCAGGGATCGACAAACCCGGGCGCAGGTTCGCCATGACTACAAGAAATGCTGTCCTGACACATGGGTTTGTAAACCTAGCCACCCCTTCTGACAGACCCGCTGCTGGGTCCTCCACCCGTCGGACATGAAGCCTTTTACAAGGCTTTGTCCGCTCGGGGAAAGCTGTGTGCACGTTGCGATTTGTATCTGCAGCGTGCACACTTAATTGCCGGTCAATGCGCGTCTGTCTGGGGTTATAAATCAGACCCCTGTGACAGGCGGACACACACCACCTCCTGCCCCTGCCCCCTCCTTCTCTCCGCTGCTGGCCCGCCTGCCCCTCTCTCTCCACTACAGAGTGGAGGGAGGGAGGAGGAGCGCTCAACTCCAATGCTACGGGTCATGTTCACAGCATGCACGCCACGCACAGCCCATCCACCTAATAAAAAACGAAAGAAAATAGTCCTGTAAAGTCCCCAGATCAGAATAAGAGGGGGGGGCACACAGCTCACCCAGCTGTATGTAAGAGATTGAGGATAAGACAGAGCGGGGTCTGTGTGTGTGTGTGATCTGACCATACATTTCAATATTTTGATAAATTGTACAGGCTCTCAGCAAAATCCTAAAATATTTATTGGAAAGCGTCAAATGACATTAAATAAACGTATCGGTACTTGGTCTTAAGAAAATGGTACCATGAATCTTTTGTTACGCCGGGGTCAGACGAGCGTTGTGCAGAGCGGAAGGAATGTCCGTGAGACCGTCTGGCCCGTCTGGCCACCTCGCTGAGAGCAGTTAGTGCACTCAGCACTGCAAATCACGATCCTCCTAGGGAGGATAGTGCGTTGCAGTCCCTTCAATGTGTGTCTAGCGATTCGACGGGGAGGTTTTGTGCCTGCGCTCAAGCGTATGACCAGCCCCATTGCAGCGTCACAACGCTGCAACGAACGCAAGTAGACATGTCAGTACGGGCGCATATTGTGCGCTCGTCTGACACCGGCCTTAGTCTGGAAAAAAAAACCTGGCTCCTAACTTTTGCAGCAGGCTCCTAGATTCAAAGCAAATTTGTCAAGCTCTGCTCTAGCTGCCACCAATTGGGAGATAAAGGGGGTCATTTCGTCCCCTTAGGACGAAAACCCCATGGCTGCTGAGGGTTAACTCCCTAACTGACATCATCACACACGTGCGCGACGACATCAGTGGGTGGGGGGAGGCACCGGAGCCTTTGCTGACATCCAAGATGTCAGCCACCTCCGGCAGCAGACTGCGGACCAGCGACTAAGAGGTTAAAGAGATGCCTCTCTATTTGCGTTACTGTCTCCTGAACCGGAGGGAGAGGGGTCCAAAGGACCCCCTCCCTTTCTGGCACTTTGCCGGGGGGCCGCCTGAAACTAGTGCGATGACGTCAGTACCCCCAGACGAGTCATATGGGACTCTGTCTCGAATGGTCAGGGATCTCTCCTGCCCCTGCGGAGACCCATGTCGTCTTTGGGATTTCCTCTGCACACCGCGTACGGAGCTGAGGACGTCCCCCACACGTCATTTGCAAGGAAAGGGTTAAACTGACGAATCTCATTGAATTCAATGCAAAACAATTTTTTTTTATTCAACTGCTTATTCTTTTCATTCTCAGCAAAAAGCCTTGTTTATTTTTTAGAACACACTTTTTTTTGGACAATTTTTGGTTCCCAATTTTTTTAAAAGGCTTTTTTTAAATTCTGTAATTGAAAAGCCAATCCGTCACTCCATAATCCCTGCACTGTGCAGTTCTTGCCCCATCTTCCCACACAGCCCCATCCACCCCTCGATTGTAAACTCTCGAGCAGGGTTCTCCCTCCTAATGTTCTGTTTGTTGAACTTGTATGTATTTTTGTTGTTTTACCTATGATACAGTGCTATGGAACTTGTTGGTGCTTTGTAGATACTTTTAATTTTTACTGTAACAGACCTTTTTATTAATTGTTAAAGGACTTTGTTATTTATACACATTTTAATGCATTTGTATTGGTTTAAACAACTATTGGAAGAATAGCCGAGTTCTGTCTATTTTTGTCTGCAGTTTGACGGGGATTATTGGTCAGTTCGGCAGTGCTGGAAGACTCCGGGCATCATTACGTTCATTGCGCTAAAACGGGAACGCAAAGGAGAAAAACCTGCGCCTGCAGGTTTCTCCTTTGCGTTCCCATTTTAGCACGATATTACGATGCAGGCGCTAAAAAAGCTGCCTGCATCGTTATCGGGCACTAAGCCCCGGGATGCGCGTGGCAGCACTAAGCACCGCCGCGAGCATTCACTCGCTGGAGTCCGAAGTGACTCCATTGAGGCAGATGGCGCCGTACACATGGAGGTGAGATCAGGCAGGTCGGCGTAGTGATCCGCCGGGGGGGACTGGGGGACTTTTCTCCCCAGTCTCTCCCTGCGGACAGAAGATGCAGTTGGAGCCGCGGTCCTCGATGCGGGATAGTAGGTGCGTATCTGGGTTTTTTGGGGGGGGTTCAGTAGCGGAATCCGTTCGCACCAAGTCCAGACTGTGGTTGACTTTCATGGAACCGCAGCCGGACGGTAATAAAATAACGTTAGGATTACAAAGTCCTAACTTTAACACTTTGCGCTCCCCATGTTAAGTATAAGGAGCGCAAAGTACTGTAACCTTACGCTGAAAAACGCAAGATTCCAATCGCTAACGTTTTTTAAAATGTTAGCGTTTATGGGTGGTCTGCGCTAGGGGCACCAGGTCTAACTTTAACGCTCACTCAGAATGTGCTCACCAAGAATGTAATGGTGCCCTCCATCTTCGGCGCACTTCCTTGACCCTGCGGGGAATAGTGTTTTCACCGCAGTGTCCGCGAAATGGAATCGCTGAAGCGCACCCGAGTGCGCCAAACTTCAAAGCACCAAAATGTTGCTGAAATTTTAGTGCTTTCTGAATAACACATTTAGTATTCATAAAACACAATTCTCCACACTTGACTAAGATGGCCGCATAGATCCGTAGCTCCCGACCTAACCGCTCGTCACACGCTCATTTCATCAGCCATTTGAACCATGGGGAAGAGCAAGAGGAAGACGGCGGACCCCTCCCTCCCAGACACCCCAAGACCACCGTTATCGGGGACTCAGGACCACTTTTTGCGGACCTCGCGCGATAAGGCTAGGGTCAGACTAACGCATTTTTCACGTTGTCCGTGAAAATGTGCGTTCGAAGAATGGACGTATTTGTTCACGGAATACGCAATAGCGGTCATACTATGCGCAGTTTCATCCGTGATTTTGTACGGATCATCAATAAAACACTTCTTGCATCTGGACGTTATGTTGGCCGGACATTAGCAGTGTCTGACGTCTCCTAATCACACACACACGCCGCTAGCGGACGCAGCGCACTCTGTACGTCAGTACTAGTGGTTTAACGTTCTCGAAAAAATGCGTTCATTTTCCACTTGCGTTGCGCAGCCGGACTTTTGTGCGACCGTACTTCGTATATTGGGCGTCATTGCCCGGCATCTGCTGCTAGCACGGCCGTGATTAAGTGCGCCAGAACGCGCGTTCGCACTGCCTCAGTCTGACCCTAGCCTTAGACTGCAAGGAAGGACATGGCCGCTCCGGCTTCCTTGGCTGACTCGGAGGAGTTATGGCTGGATGGGGACGCAAGAACCCACCGGATTGAGGAGATAGTGGCTGCCTTCCCGACCAGAGATGTCATTCAGCGCCTTATCAGAGCCATTCGAGAAGACCTCCGCAAGGACATCACTGAGGTGCGCGCGGACATGGCCGCCATGTCAGACCGCGTGGCGCAGCTGGAGGAGGCTGCTCTGAGACCAGCCGCTCATGTTCTCCATTCGAAGGCCGGGGCTCCGCAACAACTGTACGCGGTGGCGCGGAGCATCGATGACTTGGAGAACCGCTCTAGGCGACAGAATGTGCGTGGCGGATTCTGTCCTAGACCTCTATAGTTTCCTCGTCCGCCTGTTCAACCACATCCTACGCTGCCCACGGGTCACATTCCCGCATGTGGACAGGGCCCACAGAGATTGCTGCCGTTTCAACAGGAGGCCCAATGATCCCCTGAGAGATGACCTCTGCCATCTCACTGACTTTGCCCTAAAAGAGGAGCTTTTGTTGTCAGCGTGCTCCTCACGCACGTGGCTGTTTGAGGGTTCCGAGATTTTGCTGTACCAGGACCTGTCCTGCTTCACCCTACAGGCCAGACGTGCACTGAAGCCCATCACATCGACTTTACGAGAAGCACAGATCCCTTACCGCTGGGGTTTTCCGATGGAGCTGATCGTGTCGATACAGAACCTACCAATTACGCTGCGCGGTTTCTGTGACCTTCCTGGAGGCGGTGGGCCGCCCCACACTCCAGGTGGAAAATTGGGAACCGCTACTACTACAATCCTGGGGCTTTGCGGATGGGGATCCTGCCCCACTACCACAGAGATCGGGAGGCCGCAGGCGCACAAGGTTGGAAATGAAACATGGAGCGATGCCTGAGGAGTGACCGTCCACCCGGCTTCCCTGATTTTGCTCTCGAGGATTTTTCGCCGGACCTGGGCTCTCATTTAATCAAGCGGTCCGGTTCGCTATTCCACTACCCTCCGGTAGCCTCCCTAATGGAATCTCTTTTCCGATGCCTCTTGGCCTTTGGTGGCCTTACATGACCATATGGCTTTGCTGGAGGTGCGCATGATAGTCTTGCTGTCGGCGACAGCGTGGCTCTGCAGGTGTGAAACCTTTTTTTTAATGTTTTTTATTATTTTTTCTGTTTGTTTGGGCATGATACCCCCTCACCTACTCTTTACGCTGGATTGCAACTTGCTCCGTGGGACTGGGCTCCGGATCGGTATCATCCCAGATTGGATGGACTTCTTGGACGGATGCCACTCTGCTCTGCCCTCCCACGCCAGGTGAACCTGAGGATTCCTCAGCGGTAGCTTAGGGTTCCCACCCGTACGGTTTTGACCCGTACTGTCCGGGTTTCGAGTCATGTGTACGGGTTTCAGATTCTCTGCCACCCGGACACATGACTCGGCTGGGACACATGACTGTCTGCCTGGGACACATGACTGTCTGCACCGAGTGGCTATTAGCAGCTGCACAGCGGGAAAGGTTTGTGCTGCCCCTTCATTAATCACTCGCGCTGCCTGTGTGCCAGTGAGAGAAGGAAGCTCCACCCGGCGAGTATAGCTGTGGGCCAGTTTCCCCCTCCTCTTCTACCTGGCTGTGCAGCGTCCAAGTGTCTGTCTCCTCCGTGGCGGCCCCTCCCCCATCCCAGCAGCAGCAGCTCCTCTCTTGATATACAGGCATAGAGCTTGTAAAGGGAGGCTTTAGCTGTTTACAGTGTAAATTCCAGTCTGCCATGCACAATACCAGTCTGCCAGCCATATTACCAGTCTGCCATGCACAATACCAGTCTGCCAACCATATTACCAGTCTGCCATGCACAACACCAGTCTGCCAGCCATATTACCAGTCTGCCATGCATAATACCAGTGTGCCAGCCATTTTACCAGTCTGCCAGCCATATTACCAGTTTGCCATGCATAATACCAGTGTGTCATACATAATACCAGTGTGTCATACATAATACCAGTGTGCCTAAATACCAGCCTGACATGCCATGCATACCACGTGTCATTATATATACACATAAAGTAAATATACACATAATGTATACGCTACAAAAGAAATGGCCACCCAAGCCCAACACTAGAATGTTCGGGTTTGGCTTGAAGAAAAGGTGGCAATCCTACGGTAGCTGGACATGTGGGACTTTGGGCTCCTGATGCGATGGGGGGAGAAGGGGTTCGGAGGGTTTCTGTTGGGTGTTTAGATGGTGTGGATACAGCGAACTGACGCGTGCTGCAATTGTGTACCCAATTAGACTGACCTGCGGCAGACTGCTACCGACTGTACGTCAGTTACGAAGGACTTTACTACCGCGAACACAGGTGACCTACACAGTGATTGCAGCAGAGGGTGTGCAAACCCCTATACCTTGACATGCCTATCTTGCAGGACCTGAAGGGAGGGGAATGCGGAGGGAGGTACACTGTTTCAGGGGTGGAGGGAGTGGGGGTACTGATAGGAATGGCACACCACGACAATAAGGGATAGTAAAGTGGATGGAATGATCTTGCAACAAACATAACCTATATAAGGGAAGGGAGGCTGGAAGGGACAGGGGGTTAGAGAGGAAGGGGAGAAATATAGGGAGAATAGAGGGGGGAGGAAGATGGAAAAAGGGGGAGCGAACACACAAAAAATAAATAAAAAGAATAAAGCAAGAGAAAGGGTTCTGGGCGCACCCTAATGGTTATGTACTAAAACAGCATATGTATGTATGTATGTATATATATATATATATATATATAATAGAGCAATTTGCAAGAAAAAAAGTAATATGTACTGCAAGATTGGAATACTTACTTTTAGTTGATTTCTTCTCTTTTCTTTGGTTCCAGCGATGTAGTCCAGATTCCAGGGTGGGATGGACAAATAAGTGGGCTCAGGAAAAAATGTGTATCGATGGTAAAGACCAGGCCGCACGACATATAAAAGAATAAAAAATATAGACTTTTTTATTTAAATTGAAAAAGCCATATGGCAGGAATAAATCTAAAATTTAATAAATTTAATAAAATAATACAAAAGCTTTAAAAGGATCACCAGAACGCATTTTCGCCGTATAGGCTTCGTCAATGAGTGTCCTTTTGAGGCAGAGTAATCTTCAAAGTCAATCAAACCAGAGTGAAGAAGATAGGCAAACCTATAAAATTAGGCAGAAAGAGGCAAAGCAATTTATAAGCGCTTCCAAAGAACACGCAGAAGAGAAAATAGCTCAGTCAGTAAAAAAGGGGGTCAACATTTTTTAGATACATAAACGAGAAAAGAAAAGTAAAACAAGGATTAGTTAGATTAAAAACAAAGGAAGGAAGGTATGTAGAAGAGGATAAAAGTCTCGCTGACTGCCTCAATGAATATTTTTGTTCAGTCTTTGCAGAAGAAAAGGAAGGAAAGGGACCTCAGTTAGGAGAGAACACTAAAGAGACATTTACATATGAGTTTACAGAGGAGGAGGAGGTTCTACAGCAGCTGTCTAAAGTAAAGACAAATAAGTCAATGGGGCCTGATTTGATCCACCCTAAATTATTAAAAGAGCTCAGTGATGTAATAGCAAAACCGTTAACAGATTTATTTAACCAATCCTTGTTAACGGGAGTCGTCCCAGAAGACTGGAAATTAGCAAATGTTGTGCCCATTTACAAGAAGGGTAGTAGGGAGGAATCGGGGAACTATAGGCCAGTTAGTCTTACGTCAGTAGTGGGGAAATTAATGGAAACCATGTTAAAGGAAAGGATTGTTGAACATCTAAAAACACATAGATTACAGGATCAGAAACAACATGGGTTTACCTCAGGGAGATCATGCCAAACTAATCTTATTGATTTTTTTGATTGGGTAACAAAAATAATAGACAAAGGTGGTGCAGTAGACATTGCTTATTTAGATTTCAGTAAGGCTTTTGATACTGTTCCGCATAGAAGGCTTATCAATAAATTGCAATCTTTGAGCTTGGATTCCAATATTCTTGAATGGATTAGGCAGTGGCTGAGTGACAGACAACAGAGGGTTGTGGTAAATGGAGTTTATTCGGCGCAAGGTCTTGTTACCAGTGGGGTACCTCAGGGGTCAGTACTTGGACCCATTCTCTTTAATATTTTTATTAGTGATATTGCAGAAGGTATTAATGGAAAAGTATGTCTTTTTGCTGATGACACAAAGATTTGCAACAGGGTTGACGTTCCTGGAGGGATCAGCCAAATGACAAATGATTTAGGTAAACTAAAAAAATGGTCGGAGTTGTGGCAATTGAGTTTTAATGTGGATAAGTGCAAGATAATGCACCTGGGACGTAAAAACCCAAGGGCTGAATATAGAATATTTGATACAGTCCTAACCTCAACATCTGAGGAAAGGGATTTAGGGGTCATTATTTCAGAGGATCTAAGGGTAAGTAGTCAATGTAATAGAGCAGCAGGAAATGCTAGCATAATGCTTGGTTGTGTAGGGAGAGGTATTAGCAGTAGGAAAAGGGAAGTGCTCATGCCACTGTACAGAGCACTGGTGAGACCTCACTTGGAGTACTGTGTGCAGTACTGGAGACCGTATCTCCAGAAGGATATAGACATCTTAGAGAGAGTTCAGAGAAGGGCTTCTAAAATGGTGTACGGCTTGAAGGAGAAAAGTTGCCAGGAAAGGCTTAATGATCTTAACATGTACAGCTTGGAAAAAAGACGAGACCGAGGAGATATGATAGAAACATTTAAATACGTAAAGGGAATCCACAAGGTAGAGGAAGGGAGTATATTTAAAAGGAAACAATATAGCAAAACAAGAGGACATAGTCTTAGATTAGAGGGGCAAAGGTTTAAAAGTAACATCAGGAAGCATTATTTTACTGAGAGGGTGGTGGATACATGGAACAGTCTTCCAGTAGAAGTGGTAGAGGCCAAAACAGTAATTGAATTTAAGCAAACATGGGATAGGCATAAGGCTGTCCTAAACAAAAGATAAATCCAGGTTAAGTATCCATGTAATTGGGCAGACTAGATGGGCCGAAAGGTTCTTATCTGCCGAAATTTTTCTATGTTTCTAATCTCTTTATATTACTTTATATTCTAGTGGCAGCACCCACCCTAATACTTTATCCTGACATACAAGATAAAACACATACATAAGCGCTGTCTCCACATCTCCATTCCCTATACAAATAAAAAGAATAAACAAAAAAATAAAAAACAAATAGGGAAGATAGAAAAAAAGAGGGGGGAATTCAATTAAAAAATACATAAATAAATACATAAGGAAAAGGGAAAAATAATAATAAATACATAAAATGGGGTACGCACACATGATAGAGGAGCTTGTGGGCTTCCGTCTCAGATCTGATCCTATCTCTCTGTGTGGGTTTGGGGCGTGTGTTTTTTTTTTTTTTAATTTTATTTTCATGCCTGCACCACAACGAGCCTGTTGCTTTATGTGGTGTCTGGGATAGTGTGGATCCTCGGATTGCGCTTTCCCCCTCATGCACTGGCGGCCACCATTGCAGTGATTCCCAAACCTGATAAGGACCTAGCGGAATGCAAACACTTTAGGCCTATTTCGCTAGAAACTGTGACGTCAAGATCCTGGCTAGGATTCTTGCTGACCGTCTTAAGACTTTTCTGCCAGCTCTAGTGGGGGCGGATCAGGTGGGGTTGTCCATGGTCGGGAGGCCAGGGATGCGACAACAAGGGTCCTGAACGCTGTTACGTTGTGTTCCGCTACTGATCGGGGCCTTCTCCTCCTATCCATGGATGCGGAGAAGGCCTTCGATAGAGTTCAATGACCCTTTCTTTTTCAGACACTGGAGACTTTTGGCCTACCCTCCCACTTTTCTACGATGGATACGCTCCCTTTATGATGCCCCCTCAGCGCCAATTCGGGTCAATGGGGCCATCTCGCCGTCTTTCACCATCTCCAATAGGACACGCCAGGGCTGCCCACTATCTCCTCTTCGCCTTGTTCCTAGAGCCTTTTTTAGAGGTGGTCCACCGCGATGGTCGGATTCACGGAATTCGGGGGGTCAGGCAGATGCATAAGGTCTCGGCCTATGCCGACGATTTGCTATTCCTCCTTCCGAATCCAAGAGAGTCCATGTTACCTTTACTAGAGCACTTCAAGGCCTTTGGTGACTTATCAGGCTATAAGATTAACCTTGACAAATCCCACATGCTGGGACTCCGCATGTCTCCGCTAGTCATTTCACACGTCTGATTTCATTTTCCCTTCCAGTGGTGTGAGTCCCTGCTCAAATACCTGGGCATCTGGATCTCGAACGCCCCTGGTGGCCTTTTCAAGCTCAACTATGGTCAGTTACTGCGTGACTTCCCACTGACCTGTCTTCTTGGACTCATCTTCCCCTCTCGTGGCTAGGCTCTCGAGTCGGCATTCAGTTCTTAAAATGAACGTAATGCCTCGACCTCTTGTATGTCTTCCAGGCGTTGCCCCTGTTCCTTCCGCGCTCGTTTTTTCGAGACCTAGACTCTGTGTTCCTCACCTTTTGTGTGGCCTAAAGGCCGTTCGACGGTGCGACTCCACCTTCTTCGCCACCCCAAGTCGGAAGGCGGCTTGGCCTTACCGGATGTGAAATTGTATTTCTATGCAGCACAACTAACGCGACTTCTTGACTGGATGCTTGATCGATTTTACTAACTTTGGTTGGATCTTAATGAGCGACTGGCGCGCCGGCCCCTGTGGACTGCTCCGTGGCTGCCCTCTCTGCTTTAACGACCCAAGCTGCCCTCATCTGGCCTATACTGGGACACGCTTCTGGTGTGGTGGAAGATCAGAGGGCCGTTTAGCCTCTCACTCTCACCCCTTCTACCTGTAATGGGCACTATGACGCTTACCCCAGATCAGCGTTGTTTAGATCTTTATAAACAGATTTCTATAGTACGAAAAGCAATGAAAACTGCAATACCTTGTATCCCAAACCAGGTAGGTAATACACAATTCAAGATACCACTCAACCCCAATTGGTTTAGAGACCAAGAGACCGTTCGGCGAAAACACAATAACTCTATTCACATAGATATCTTGACTGGATACATGAGCATAACGTGGTACAAGACAGGCGTAATTAATTGTATGTTTACAATCAGAGAGGGTGTTACCAAGTCTGTATTGAGGCTTGTTCTTAAACAGGTTGTTAGAGGTCAAAACGTATGCAGGGTCCTCGTACAAGCAATTCTGCAACTGGGTATCAAGCACACTGATATTAGATACAGCAGGCAATGCGGGAAATATACTCCACTTCAGGGTGACGAGCAGATACTCGCGCCCTGCTTTTAAGGTCGGCGGCTCCGCCTGACCAAGACCCGCCCCCTCAGACGCTGATCGGCCATTATTGACTCCTGGCACATGGCCAGCCACCGACGTCGCGGAGTGCCCAGACCCCCCAGACCACACCGCAGGGGCCGAGGGCGTAACGCTACCCCTTCAGTGCAATCAGCATTTGACCCCGGACTGGGGCCCAGTCTCCATCTCCGCTTCACGGATGGTTCTAGGCTGTTTCTGTTTCAGGTATTGCAAGATGACATAGTGCGGTTGTCTGAATCTTCCGGTTCCGATGCTCATCTGCCCTTTGGGGATCACTTTGTCTTTTTCTGATTACTACACTATGTGTACTCCCTTACCAGAGGATTCCGCCCCCTACGACAACTCATGCCCTTTGAAACATTCTGTTGCCTCTTTCTAGGAGCATTTCTACACTCTACGCCCTCCTTCAGAAAAATGACACTTCCCCGCCACCCTTCTGTGGTCGATGGGAAACGTCCAAAACGTTCTACCTTACACTGTACGACTCCCGGGCATTCAGGGTGATCGAAACTTCCTACAAACTCCTAACGTTTTGGTACTATACCCCTCAACAAACTGCGAACGTTTCGCTTTCTTACGACTCAGTTTGCTGGCGATGTGGGGTACAGACTGGCATGTACCTCCATGTATGTTGGTCCTGCGAGAGTCTCTCCCCTTTTTGGCAATTGGCTGAGGTTACGGACCTAAACTTGCCCTTCTCACCGGAGGGCCTAAACCTGCCCTTCTCCTACACTTGCCTGGCGGCATCGTGCTCTGCGCAACTCCGTGGCCCTGCACCTGATACTGGCTGCTAGACGTCTCATATCTGCTCACTGGCGGTCCCCAGATACCCCTTTGTTTGCTGGAATGGGTAGACGCAATTGAATCCCTGAGAGCCCTGGACGACTTGGTGGCTCGGGGAGAGGGGCAGAACCCGGAGCACCTCCTGAAGTGGTTCTACTGGGACAGGTTCCGCGCCTCCTCTGTTTCCGCCAGCGCGTGGCACCCGGTGTGGAGACGGTGTAAGATTGCTGACGAGTCACCACGAGGGGAATGTGTCGGCCGGTTTAGATTCCCTCTATGTCTTTTGGGGGACCCGTTGCACCATCTCCATGCCCACTGCCACTCTGCACACGTGTCCTGTCGCTCTGGCTCCTACGCCCTGCCAACTCTACCTTTCCTCACCTCGTGCTGCTCCTGAACACCCCTCCTCCATCTCCTCTCCCTGCACCCTCCATGACAAACGGTGACACACACTTACAATGGGGAATACACAGGGTTGGGGGACAAAATGGATACAATAAGGGGTAGGATAGGGGTTGTGACAAGTATGTGTGACTGTGTAATGTGTATTAACGAGTAGTTATGTGTGCTGCTCAGTAATGTATAGGTGTGCGTGTGATTCTGTGTAATGTGGATCTATGTGATATGACGCAAATTAACCTGCTCCTGCACTAATCTCGCCTCTATCTCTGTCGCTATCTCGCTCGCTGTACTCACCAAAAGCCGCCAACCACCCGGGACGCTGTATCTGCCTAACAATACAACAGACACAGTCACCGTTTGAAAATGGCTGACGCAATTTATTTCCTTGCCATATGTGTGGTGTTTTTTTTAATTGAAATTAGGTGATTTTGGTGAGAAAAATGGCGAACGCAAAGATTTTGTGTGATACGCCACTGCGCACGTTTGTTTTTACTAGATCCGTCAAAAATGATGGCCACTACCTTGTCTTCCGTCAGAACGTCCGTCTGTTGTGCGTATGTTGTGCACAAAATACTTTCGTCTGATGGACTCGCGTTAAAAATTACATTGTGCTCACTGATTTCTGCGCCCAACGGTACTATGCACGTATTTTTGCGCAACGGTTTTATGAGCGCAATTTCCCGACGGATGAAAAAATGCGCTAGGAATGTAATTACAGCGGTGATTTTCGGGCGTTAATGGTTAAATCTTCGCACAAAAAAACACGCGTTTAGCGTGCGTTTTTGTGTTAAGAATGTAATCGGGCCCACATTATTTTATGTTTGTTAAGCTTTCGTTTATGAATAAAAAAATTATATACATACTTTGAAGCTTCTGCTCATTATCTGACCAGGTATGCTGGAAACACGTGTCTGGCCACTTCAACCCATGCACGCGCCTTCTTCACCTTGTCCTTGTACAGATCACAGGCTGTGTCCCACAATTCAGGGTGCTGTTGCACGGCAGCTATTAGTCTTTCCACGTCCATGGCAGCAGCAGGTAGACAGGTACAGTCAGCCAGAGCCTGGAAACATCTGGAATGTGGACGTGATGTAGGCCGCAAATGCACTGCGTCTGAAGTCACGTTCTCACACACACAGGCCGCTATGCGGACGTGGCGCACTCTGCGCGTCCGTCTAAAGCCCCGTTCACACTGTGCGATTTGAAAATCACGCGACTTTCATATTCACGACATGGTACGATAATGTGGCGCAACATCGCTGTTTTGTGCGATTTTTGCAGAGCACCACCAATACAAATCGCAGATAGCAAATCGCAAAAAAAGGGTCAAGTACCAGCGACATGCTTCTGCGACGAGCGACATGTGACATTGCGCGGCAAGATGTGAACAGCTCCATTGAAATGCATTGGAGAAGCTACACAGCGCGACGTCGCACGGATTTTGCTGCAACGTCGCGGCAAAATCCGTGCGATTAATCGCACAGTGTGAACAGCGCCTTAGTGGTTTTACGTTCTTGCCTAACTTGCGTCCGTTTGCCATGTGCGTTGTGCGTGCGCAGTTCGGTGTGCACGTACTTCGTGCATGGGTTTCTATTGATCACGATTCTATGCTACGACGGATGTTAAACTGCGGCGACACGGACGTGATCACTGCGTTCGTCTGACACGGGCCTAAGTCTGCAGTCATCACCCTTCCATCAGTAATAAAGTGTCTCTGGTGGGACGAAGGGGGTTCATCCCAGAGGCAAATTAAATAATAAAAACAATCTCAATGTAGCACTGATCAGATATATATGGAAAATCGCTGAAACACTTAAATGGTCCTTGTTACTCAACCATCAACATAAGAATACAAAACAGAGGTAGTGTAGCGATAACAATGTCCTTCTTGAGTATGATGGATTTCAAAAACTTTTCGTAATCCTCTTCAGGGTATCCCTCAAATGAAGAGAGAAAAAGACATCATAGTGCGACCCGTATATCACTTAGTGGAAAGGATAGATGAATAGATCTCACTCACATGAAGTGACCCAGAACCAGTGACGACTGACCCAGAACCAGGAGGGTTCCACTTCATGTGAGTGAGATCTATTCATCTATCCTTTCCACTAAGTGATATACGGGTCGCACTATGATGTCTTTTTCTCTCTTCATTTGAGGGATACCCTGAAGAGGATTACGAAAAGTTTTTGAAATCCATCATACTCAAGAAGGACATTGTTATCGCTACACTACCTCTGTTTTGTATCCAGAGGCAAATTAGTTGAAAGTGTCTTGTAGGGCTGAAACTAACGATTATTTTAACAATTGATTAGTTGGCCGAATTATTTATTTTTTATCCGATGAATCGAAAAAAAAAAAAAAAAAATTGTTTCCCTAAGAGGAACGGTCAGGCTCCCCACCACTGACTGTACGTTGCCTGCAATATCACTAGGCAGCATTCTTCATGTGCTGCTCATGCTCAGCACTGGCATCTCACAGTTAAACACCACATGACACCTACCAGACCTTAATAACGAACCACACCTCCCTCTAATTAGGGCTCCATTATTGTAGCATTCTTGCTCTGTCAAGCCGGGTGTTTGCCTGCTCCTAAAGACGTACCTATTCCCTCAGCCTCTACCTTCCTTAGTATGCCTTCCTGGACCCTTGTGTCCTTCCATGGTCGTAGAATCCTCTCAAAGGCACCGGTGTGCCTCATACCATGGTTCCACCTGAAGACTAGTGATGCACCGAAATTAAAATTTCGGGCCGAGACTGATAATGAAGACGGAACTTGGCCAAAGACCGAAACCGAAAATCCGTAATCTGAACCCGGGCCTTGAGGCCTGGCTGAGCCGGGGACTCACCTGAGCCTGGAGGCAGGTCGAGCCGAGCGGGGGGCTCCAGGGCCCAGGTTTTTAAATTCCCATACTTACCTACATTCACATCACATACTTACATACATTCACAAATTTCGGTCTCCGAGCTCTCCAGCGTAGTCCTCCTTCACGTCCCCCCTTGCACGCACAACACATGTCAGAGGCACCGGTCACGGGATGACATCACTGGGCCGGAAGCCTTTGATCCTGCCAGTGGCTGGACCGCTTCACTGCTGGTTGGGGGCCCAGTTTCGGATGACTTATTTTCGGAAGATTTTTTTTTTCCCCAGCCATTTTTTTTCCTTTCAGTCCAAAGCACCATTTTTGGCCAATAATTTTGGTGGCTGAAATTTCGGGGCATCCCTACTGAAGACCCCCTGATCTACTTCAAGCCTCCTAGTAAACCCTCCTGTAATTCTCTGTCCTATACCTTACTGTGTACTCCAGCCCCATTGTGTCTCCCATCACTCCCAGTCAGCAAGATTCACTGCATACCGGGCTCATACCAGCAAGGCCAATACCTTTCAGGAGTTGTTCCCGACAGGAACATTATGTAATAAAAGATCAACCCCTGCCCCCCTTTTTTTTTCATAAGCAATTTGCATAGTGTACATAACATTCGCACATACATACGCAAATGGCATACTTTTTGCACGCAAGGTACATACGCACTGGTCACAGTGATGGATTGATGCTGCATACGCAACTTAAGCCCATATCTGCTTTTTCAAACGAGCACTGCTACAAGCGCTCAGAGCTCCAGGCCAAAGAGGGGGTTACAGACAGGTTGAGGTGGTGGCACAGGACGAAGCAGAATCTGAGGTTATAACGTTTAACTCCGTCTAACTCCAAACAGTGTGTGCTGTACACAAATCGATTAATCGACAGCCGATTAATTGATAATGAGAATAGTTGACAATTATTCTTGTTATCGATTAGTTGTCGATTAATTGATTAGTAGTTTCAGCCCTAGTGTCTTGTAATGGCCAGGTACTATACTAACAGACAAAAAGTCAGTGAACAAGCCTAAAGTCAGTAATCCAGATGTACACAGAGTTGAGATACACAAGCCAAGGTCTAGGACAGGTGTAATATGGGTAGTCAGAGGAAACGTCAAGGTCGGTACAGAAATAAATGACTAAGAACAATCATACTTGCTGAGGGGTAAGAAAAGACCACATCAGGGCATGAATTTTGGGTAGAGTGGAGTCAAATAACCTGTAAATGACACTGTAGATGGCATCCCAGTTATTTGGCCTTCCTTCTGTTGTTTCTCCTGCTATTAAATTATAATGTAAACAATCCTACAATTCTTAGATCTGTTTTCCAGAGTGCAAGATTTTTCTACCATGTTATCACTGAAAACTTTATTTTCACCTCTGTATTACCTATTTTTTATTTTATTTATAAGAAGGGAACTGTCACATGTAAGTGTTATTTCACTAGATTTTTTTATTGGTAATTTTTTTTAGTGTTATCAAAACGTGCACAACTAAATATTAATTTCATATATGTATACAGTTATATTTAATGTCTTTATATTCTCCTAAAACAGGAAACGTTGCCCTGCCACTATTCAGTTACGATTGGGACCACAAAAGGACAAACTCGTAATTACAAAAGCTGACCTTAATCATATTCATGATTCTGAAATTGATTTGCCATCACGTTTTACAAGAGAACCAATATCTTATGAGGAACTCCCTTCTACTGTATCATCTGATGTCATTGAAGATAAATTCATGGATAAAAATGACTTATCAAAACTTCTACGATTGCACTTTCCAGTTAGTGAATCGCAATTTCTGGATGAACTAGAATCTCTCTTTAATTCAGATCCATCTGTGAAAATTAAAATGATTTACTCGGATGAGAAATTAATAGTAAAAAGCATTTTTGTGATGACTACTGTAATGCAAAACTTACTGCAGCATTTTCATGAACATATCTATGTTGACTTCTTTCGTGGACTAAATCAAGAATTTGATTTGTACAGTGTTGTTTGCCAGGATGAGAGTTTTAACTGGGTGGTATGTGCACATTGTTTTACAAGAAAAGTTTCTTCAGAATCTTTAAAATTTCTCATAAATTCTGTCGTGCAGAGCGACCCTAATGTAAGCAACCTTGTAAAATATGTTACATTAAGCCCAGAAATACAGGATCAATTGGACACAGAGGAGATGCTTCCTAACGCCACTGTGAGATACTGTCTTCCACTTGTGTTGGACAAAATGCATAGCAAAATTTCCTTTCTAAGTCAAATGGAGCAGTCACAGATTAAAAACTTGCTTGTCAGCCTTTCAAAGTTTACTTCAATTGACATATATAAGGAACATCTTGGTAACCTGAAAGCAGCATGTCCTGATGAGGTTTTTCAGTACTATTATGACACTTGGCATCCGTGTTGGAAATTGTGGTGTGAAAAAGATACAAGAACCAGTGAATTGGAGAACTCTATTTTCACTTATGTGAAATCAAAACACCAGTCTATGACGAAACATGTGGGGTCATTGGTTCCTTTACAGCAGTGTTTACAAGCAATTCTAACAGAAGATCAGGAAGTTGTAGAATGCACTGAATCAAGCCATAATGAAATACTGAACATAAGTGAAGTTTCAACTTGGGATCTACAAACCTCCACATCTGCCACGCTTCAATGGCAAGTCGTGGCTTTTGACGAAATTTCACCTGTTGCTGTACAAAAGGTAATCATTATTTTATGATTGGCTTTAGTTACAAGTTAATACTGTATAAATCTCTTGGTATTATGATTGACTCATGTTGATCATCCCATACCGCAGCAGTTAAACATGCAGTTCTATCTACTATCGTATTCTACTGTCATTGAATCTATTTAAAGTGCCCCTGTATTGACCATGTGCACTTTAGTTGCAATAATTCATTCCGGGTATGGTTACCACATTGGTCTTGGAGTGCTGATGCTCACTGGCCAATACTCATCTCAATCCAGTGCGGTGTGCTGCTATGTTACGTCCCCTGTAGGCTGAGCTATCTGGGGGCAGTCACACAGTTATGCGTGAATGGCCTCCATGTCCATCCTGTGGGACAGTTCTGCTTAGAGCTGCTACTCTCCCATATGACATGCCATGGGACTGTAAGAGAGAAGGAAAACTTTGACAAGGAATAACTCCCTTTTATCCAATACACTGATAAGCCAGAACATTAAAACCACTTGCCTAATATTATGTAGGTCCCCCTTGTGCTGCCCAAGCAGGTCCAATGCATTGAGGAATAGACTCCACAAGCCCTCTGAATGTGACCTGTGGTATCTGACACTGAGACATTAGCAGCGGATCCTTTAAATTTCACAAGTTGCGATGTGGGGCCCTATGGAGATTTATTGTTCCAGTACATCGCACATATGCTCAACTGGATTGAGATCTGTGGAGTTGAGGCCCAGCCAACACCTTGAAATCTTCATCCTTGTTTCTTAAACCATTCCTGAACATTTTTGCAGTGTAGCATTCTCCTGCTGAAAGAAGCCACTGCCAACAGGGAACAGCATTGTCTTGAAGGGGTATACATGGTCTACAACAGTCTCATTAAGTGGGTGGTGCGTGTCAAATTTTTTTCTGGCACCTGTCTAATATAGCAGTAAGGTTTTCAGCAATTTGAGCTACAGTTGCTATGTGTTTCTACCAGACTGGTTAGTCTTCACTCCTCACTTGCATCAAAATGAGCCTTGGGTACTCATGACCCTGAAGCTGAATCACTGAATTCCTTGCACTGTATACTGAGAACATTCCACAAGACTTTCCATTTGGAGATGCACTCACGCAGTTGTCTTCCCATCACTATTTGGTCCTTGTCAAAGTCACTCAGATCTTGTCCATTTTTCCTGCATCCAACACAGGAAATTTATGAACGGACTGTTCACTTTCTGAGTAATATATACCACACCTTGGCAGGTGGCACTGTGATGATCTAATGTTATTCACTTCACCTGTCAGTGTGGCTGATCAGTGTATTTCTAATTCTTATATATATATCTATATATATATTTTATATATATTACAGTGCACACCCCTGTTAAAATGGCAGGTTTCTATGATGTAAAAAATTAGACAAATTTAAATAATTTCAGAACTTTTTCCACCTTTTTATGTGACCTGTAAACTGTACAACTTAATTGAAAAACTTACTGAAATCTTTTAGGTGGTGGGAGGAAAAATAAAAAACTAAAATAATATGGTTGTATATGTGTGCACACCCTTAAAATAATACTTTGTTGCAGCACCTTTTGATTTTATTACAGCACTCAGTCTTGTTGGGTATGAGTGTATCAGCATGGCACCTCTTGACTTGGCAATATTTGCCTATTCTACTTTACAAAAACACTCAAAATCTGTCAGATTGCTAGTGCATCTCCTGTGCACAGCCCTCTTCAGATCACTCCACAGATATTCGATCTGGCGGGGCCATTCCAAAACTTTAATCTTCTTGTGGTGAAGCCATTCCTTTGTTGATTTGGATGTATGCTTTGGGTCATGCTGAAAGATGAAGTTCCTCTTCATGTTCAGCTCTCTAGCAGAAGCCTGAAGGTTTTGTGCCAGTATTGGCTGGTATTTGGAATTGTTCATGATTCCCTCTACCTTGACTAAGGACCCAGTCCCAGTCAAAGAAAAACAGCCCCAAAGCATGATGCTGCCACCATCATGCTTCACTGTGGGTATGGTGTGTTTTGGTGATGTGCAGTGTTTTTGCGCCAACATCTCTTTAGGTATTATGGCCAAATAGTTCAAACTTGGTTTCATCAGACCAAAACACATTTTCCCACATGTGTTTGGGAGACTTCAGATGTGTTTTTGCAAAATTTAGCCAGGCTTGGATGTTTTTCTCCATAAGACAAGGTTTCCGTGCCACTCTACCCCATAGCCAAGACATATGAAGAATACGGGAGATTGTTGTTATATGTACCACACAACCAGTACTTGCCAGATATTCCTGAAGCTCCTTTAATGTTGCTGTAGGCCTCTTGGCAGCCTCCCTGACCAGTTTTCTTCTCGCCTTTTCATCATATTTGGAGGGACAGAAAAAAGAAGAAGAAGGGTACGGCGCTTCCCAGTGCAAGTAGGTATGAAAAAATTAGTTACCCAGTAAGTAACAGACGTCTTCAATTGAAGGAGGATCAATACCTCAAAAAGAAAACACACATAGTGCAATATTGCTAATATACAAATATATGATTGGAAGTATAGTGGCTCTCACTCACGCTAAAGAGAGCCTCACCCGGCTCTGGCAATATTCGCCCGTGGGTAGAATTTAGATAGGCCCTCCCACTGGCCACTTCAGTAGACGGAGATTTTCAAGGAGTATATGCAGATGTTGATTCTCAACAGATATGGAGAAAGGAGAGAAAAATGCCAACATCGGGTAATACTGTAAAACCTTGCAATATTAATTACAGAAAGTCAGACCACTCACGTGTTCAAGAGCCGCCAGGGCTCAAATAGAGAAGCCCAAAGGTTGTTTTGATGGGCACAGACCTTAATGAAAGCCCCAATGGATCCGCGTGGCAGCATGCAATGGAGGCCAAATAATAAGAACCAAATAATAGGTTAAAAAATGAATGGGGATAAAAGTAAAATTAAGAATAAAAAATAAAAATAAGTAAAAAATAAAAATAAGTAGAGTTAAAAATGTAATTTTAATATAAATTCATATTCATATAATAAAAAAGAGCTGAACGCGTTTCGCCTGAGTCTAAATACACTGTACGGCTTCCTCAGCAGCAACAATAAAAATGACACAACAGCAAAAGCCCCATTCATTTATAACTAGTACAATCTAATTGACCCTCCAATCAGGGAGGTCTAAAAGAGCGGGAAGAACCAGGTCATTAATCTTCCCTAATTAAAATCGCTTTCCCAGCGTCATCAAAACGAAACCAAAATATACGGAAGTATACGAAAACAATATCCTGTGAAAACGAATCAGAAAAGAAAAGCAAAAGTCTGAAAATC
The DNA here is from genome assembly GCA_009667805.1 of Leptobrachium leishanense. Lineage (NCBI taxonomy): Eukaryota > Metazoa > Chordata > Amphibia > Anura > Megophryidae > Leptobrachium > Leptobrachium leishanense. The sequence continues at coordinate 72,160,783 of CM019073.1, read as the reverse complement.
CGAAGGCACCTCTGAGTCTTCCAGAATCATGATCTTATAAAAAATACGAATCGAAAACAAAAATCCGAAGACATCTCTGAGTCTCCCGGAATCGTAGTTTTGGAACGCAAACCGGAAGTAAAGAAACCTCCATCATTGCGTCGCAAAACGATAGACATACGAAAATATACGGAAGCATACGAAAACAACATCCGGTAGAAAATACGAACCGGAAACGAAAAGAAAAACAAAGATCCGAAAGGCATCTCTGGATCTTCCGGAATCATGGTTTTGAAACGCAAACCGGAAGTAATAAAACTTCCATCTTTATGTCCGAACATCAACAGTAAAAACAAAACCAAAAACATGTGTTAACATACAGAGACTTACGAAAACAACATCTTATAAAAGATACGAATCATAAACGAAAAGAAAAACCAGAAATCCAAAAAGTGTCTCTGGGTCTTCTGGAATCGTGTCCTCAGCGTTATCTTCCTATGGTCCCGTTACTCCACCGTGAGGAAGAAGAGGAGATCCATGGTGACATCCAATGACAATGGAGAATGGAAGGGTCCATATTAACGTCCAGTTAGCAAAAAGACTAGAACAAAGGGGAGTGGACCTAAAACGAGACATCTCCAATATAGTGGTGAAGTCTTTTTGCTAACTGGACCATGGATCTCCTCTTCTTCCTCACGGTGGAGTAACGGGACCATAGGAAGATAACGCTGAGGACACGATTCCAGAAGACCCAGAGACACTTTTTGGATTTCTGGTTTTTCTTTTCGTTTTCGTTTATGATTCGTATCTTTTATAAGATGTTGTTTTTGTAAGTCTCTGTATGTTAACACATGTTTTTGGTTTTGTTTTTACTGTTGATGTTCGGACATAAAGATGGAAGTTTTATTACTTCCGGTTTGCGTTCCAAAACCATGATCCCGGAAGATCCAGAGATTCCTTTCGGATCTTTGTTTTTCTTTTCGTTTCCGGTTCGTATTTTCTACCGGATGTTGTTTTCGTATGCTTCCGTATATTTTCGTATGTCTATCGTTTTGCGACGCAATGATGGAGGTTCTTTTACTTCCGGTTTGCGTTCCAAAACTACGATTCCGGGAGACTCAGAGATGTCTTCGGATTTTTGTTTTCGATTCGTATTTTTTATAAGATCATGATTCCGGAAGACTCAGAGGTGCCTTCGGATTTTCGGACTTTTGCTTTTCTTTTCGTTTTTGATTCGTTTTTGATTCGTTTTCACAGGATATTGTTTTCGTATACTTCCGTATATTTTCGTATGTTTTGGTTTCGTTTTGATGACGCTGGGAAAGCGATTTTAATTAGGGAAGATTAATGACCTGGTTTTTCCCGCTCTTTTAGACCTCCCTGATTGGAGGGTCAATTAGATTGCACTAGTTATAAATGAATGGGGCTTTTGCTGTTGTGTCATTTTTATTGTTGCTGCTGAGGAAGCCGTACAGTCTATTTAGACTCAGGCGAAACGCGTTCAGCTCTTTTTTATTATATGAATATGAATTTATATTAAAATTACATTTTTAACTCTACTTATTTTTATTTTTTATTCTTAATTTTATTTTTATCCCCATTCATTTTTTAACCTATTATTTGGTTCTTCTTATTTGGCCTCCACTGCATGCTGCCACGCGGATCCATTGGGGCTTTCATTAAGGTCTGTGCCCATCAAAACAACCTTTGGGCTTCTCTATTTGAGCCCTGGCGGCTCTTGAACACGTGAGTGGTCTGACTTACTGTAAAACCTTGCAATATTAATTACAGAATTAACCGATGTTGGCATTTTTCTCTCCTTTCTCCATATCTGTTGAGAATCAACATCTGCATATACTCCTTGAAAATCTCCGTCTACTGAAGTGGCCAGTGGGAGGGCCTATCTAAATTCTACCCACGGGCGAATATTGCCAGAGCCGGGTGAGGCTCTCTTTAGCGTGAGTGAGAGCCACTATACTTCCAATCATATATTTGTATATTAGCAATATTGCACTATGTGTGTTTTCTTTTTGAGGTATTGATCCTCCTTCAATTGAAGACGTCTGTTACTTACTGGGTAACTAATTTTTTCATACCTACTTGCACTGGGAAGCGCCGTACCCTTCTTCTTCTTTTTTCTATTGCTCTTTCTGTCTTTTAGGGATGACACCTATGGGTACAGTGGCGATCGTGCTTTAGGCTCTATCCCGCATAATCACTTACTGTTGCGCCAACCTTTTTTTCTATTTTCTGATATTTGGAGGGACGTCCAGTTCTTGGTAATGTCAGAGTTGCGCCATATTTTCGCCACTTAATAACTGTCTTCACTGTGTTCCATGGTATATCTAATGCCTTGGAAATTCTTAGCTATCTGCGGACCATGGCTTTTGCTTTATGCTGCGACTGAGAAAATGTCAGAAAAGACCTATTAGAACAGCAGCTCAACTTTATTTGTGGTTAATCAGAGGTACTTTAAATGATGGTAGGTGTGTGCTGACTCCTATTTAACATGATTTTGAATGTGATTGCTTAATTCTGAACACAGTTACATCCCCAGTTATAAGAGGATATGCACACTTATTCCAAGGCTGCCAAGAGGCTAACAGCAGCATTAAAGGAGCTGCAGGAATATCTGGCAAGTACTGGCTGTGTGGTACATGTGACAACAATCTCCTGTATTCTTTATATGTCTAGTTTGAGGAACTTCTTTCAGCATGACAACGACCCAAAGCATGCATCCAAATCAACAAAGGAATGGCTTCACCAGAAGAAGATTAAAGTTTTGTAATGGCTCCGCCAGAGCCCAGATCTGAATCCAAATGAAAATCTGTGGAGTGATCTGAAGAGGGCTGTGCACAGATGTCCTTGTAATCTGACAGATTTGGAATGTTTTTGCAAAGAAGAGTAGGCAAATATTGCCAAGTCAAGATGTGCTATGCTGATAGACTCATACCCAAAAAGACTTGGTGCTTTAATAAAATCAAAAGTATTCGTTTAAGTGTGTGCACATTTATGCCACCATATTATCTTAGGTTTTTTCCTCTCCACCTAAAAGATTTCAGTTTGTTTTTCAATTGAATTGTACAGTTTATAGGTCACATTAAAGGTGGAAAAAGTTCTGAAATGATTTATCTTTGGCTCATTTTTTTACATCACAGAAACCTGACAACTTAGGGGTGTGTAAACTTTTGTTATTCACTGTGTGTGTGTGTGTGTATATATAGTATCTCACAGACCCTCACATTTTTGTAAATATTTTGTTATATATTTTCGTGTGGCTACACTGAAGAAATGACACTTTGCTACAATGCAAAGTAGTGAGTGTACAGCTTGTATAACAGTGTAAATTTGCTGTCCCCTCAAAATAACTCAACACACAGCCACTAATGTCGTTGGCAACAAAAGTGAGTACACCCCTATCAGGTGTGAATGGGGAGCAGGTATGTTAAATTTGTTGTTATTGCTCTCACTCATACTGGTCACTGGAAGTTCAACATGGCACCTCAAGGCAAAGAACTCTTTGAGGATCTGACAAAAAGAATTGTTGCTCTATATAAAGATGGCCTAGGCTATAAGAAGATTGCCAAGACCCTGAAACTGAGCTGTAGCACTGTGGCCAACACCATACAGCGGTTTAACAGGACAGGTTCCACTCAGAACAGGCCTCGTCATGGTCGACCAAAAAAGTTGAGTGCAAGTGCTCCGCTTCATATCCAGAGGTTGTCTTTGGGAAATAGACGTATGATTGCTGCCAGCATTGCTGCAGAGGTTGTGGGGGGGGGGTCAGCCTGTCAGTGCTCAGACCATACGCGCACACTGCATCAAATTGGTCTGCATGGCTGTCGTCCCAGAAGGGAGCCTCTTCTAAATATGATGCACAAGAAAGCCTGCAGTTTGCTGAAGACAAGCAGACTAAGGACATGTATTACTGGATCCATGTTCTGTGGTCTGATGAGACCAAAATAAGCTTATTTGGTTCAGTTGGTGTCAAGCGTGTGTGGCGGGAACCAGGTGAGAAGTACAAAGACAAATGTGTATTGCCTACAGTCAAGCATGTGGTGGGAGTGTCATGGTCTGGGGCTGCATGAGTACTGCCGGCACTCGGGAGCTACAGTTCATTGAGGGAACGATGAATGCCAACATGTACTGTGACATACTGAAGCAGAGTGTGATTCCCACCCTTCGGAGACTGCGTCGCAGGGCAGTATTCCAACATAACAACCCCGAACACACCTCCAAAATGACCACTTTTACAGTTAAAGGCATTTATACTGCGCAAGCATATTCCACAGCGCTTTACAATAGGGTTAGCACAAACAGGAGACGTGCATGATGTAAAGATGACCCTGCCCGTAAGATAACTGTCCAGGTAGTACAACACTTAACCAAGTGCTCAGTCAAACATCCCATGAGCTTACAATCTAAGGGACTGGGGTAGGTGAAACAGATGGGAGCAGAGGGAATGTGAAGATGGTTACCAGGGCAGCATGGGAAGGACCAGAAGCCTGGGCTTAGTAAGAGTAATTAAAGAGAGAAGTGGAGACCGCTGAAAAGGAGATCTGAAATTAGGGACCTGCCCTGGGTGAGAGGGTGGATGGGGAGGGTTGGGTGGGACAGCAGAGGGTAAGGAGCAGTGCAGTCTGTGTGTGCTGAGGAGAGAGAATAAGGTTATGTGAAAAAGCACAGAGTGTTACCATTTACGGGGGAGGGTGGAGGAACAAACCGAAATGGAGGGAGATTTAAAAGCAACCATAAATTAATAATTGCAGTCATAAAATACAAGTGCAAAAATATGGATGTCTGGAAAATAGTGTTGGACGGCATGATGGATCCTGGATACCTTGATGCTTAGTTTGGGTGCAGATGGTAAGGAGCAGTGCAGTCTGTGTGTGCGCTTGATGCTTAGTTCGGGGCGCAAAGGGTAAGGAGCAGTGCAGTTTGTGTGTGCTTGATGCTTCGTTCAGGGTGCAGAGGGTAAGGAGCAGTTCAGTCTGGGTATGTGCTTGATGCTTAGTTCCGGGCGCAGAGGGTAAGGAGCAGTGTAGTCTGTGTGTGCTTGATGGTTAGTTCGGGGCGCAGAGGGTAAGGAGCAGTGCAGTATGTGTGTGCTGTGGAGAGCACACACTGCCTTGCTAAAGAAGCTGAGGGTAAAGGTGGACTGGTCAAGAATTGTTCCAGACCTAAACACTATTGAGCATCTGTGGGGCATCCTCGAACAGAAGGTGAAGGAGTGCAAGGTCTCTAACATCCACCAGCTCCGTGATGTCGTAATGGAGGAGTGGAAGAAGAGGACTCCAGTGGCAACCTGTGAAGCTCTGGTGAACTCCATGCCTAAGAGTGTTAAGGCAGCAGTGCTACAAAATAATGGTGGCCACACAAAATATTGACACTTTGGGCCCAATTTGGACATTTTCACTTGGGGGTGTACTTTTGTTGCCAGCGGCTTAGACATTAATGGCTGTATGTTGAGTTATTTTGAGGGGACAGAAAATTTACACTGTTATATAAGCTGTACACTTACTACTTTACATTGTAGCAAAGTGTCATTTCTTCGGTGTTGTCACACGGGAATATATAACAAAATATTTACAAAAATGCGAGGGGTGTACTCACTTCTGTGAGATACTGGTATATATATATATAATAGTTGTGGTGGAGGACAAAAAGTGAGATAAAAAGCCTCCACACTATAATAAGTGTGTTTATTATTGCAGAAGCCACTTGCACAACACAGCAATTCGATGAATTGCATCCCAGAGCTCCTGTGCCACATTCCCCATATGCAGCAAGGAATTCTGGGTAGGATATGGAAATGACATCTGTCTCACTTTTATGCATCCTGGATCTGTTATTACACAGAACCCTAAAATCCATGCTATGCCACACTGTGGCGAATTGCTGTGATGTGCAAGTGGCTTCTGCAATAAATAACACACTTATTATAGTGTGGAGGCTTTTTATCTCACTTTTTGTCCTCCACCACAACTGTTGTAGATACTGACTTGCCCTACAGGTCCCAAGCATCCACTGCAACTGGTCATCATGCCTCGCTCCTAGCTGATGAGGGTCCAACAAATCCGAAACAGCACTGTCCTAGGAGTGGCTTTGACCAGTTGCATAAACCTTACCTCTGCTACAAAGCCAAAGTGATTTTGTACGGATCATCAATAAACCACTTTTTGCGTCTGGACGTTATGTTGGCCGGACATGAGCAGCGTCTGACGTCTCTTAATCACGCACACATGCCACTAGCGGACGCAGCGCACTCTGTACGTCAGTACTAGCGGTATCACGTTCTCGAAAAAATGCGTTTGTTTGCCGCTTGCATCGCGCGGCCGTACTTCGTATATTGCCCGTCATTGGCTGTCATTTGCTGCTACTACGGCCGTGATAAAGTGCGGCTGCACGCGCGTTTGCACTGCGTTCATCTGACCCTAGCCTAAATCGTACGGAGTTAGGGAAATCCAAGCAGAAGGATTTTTGAATAATCACATAGACTTCAAACTAAGTAACTGTGCAATGTCAAACAGCTGCCCCCAAGGCCAGCAAGGTATTGGCATGCATTAATAAGGGAGTTCACTCTCGGGATGAAAACCTCATTTTGCCTCTGTATAAATCAATGGTAAGACCGCACCTTGAATATGCTGTGCAATTTTGGGCACCTGTCTTAAGAAAGAATATTATAGTGCTAGAAAAAGTGCAGAGACGGGTGACTAAATTAATAAGGGGAATGGAAGGTTTAAGTTATGAGGAAAGGCTAACAAGTTTAAACCTGTTTAGTTTAGAGAAACGGCGCCTTAGAGGGGATCTGATAACCTTCTATAAATATATATCTGGGGCTATTATAAACCATTGTCTGATAACCTATTCATTAACAGGACTATACACAGGACACAATCTCACCCATTTAGACTGGACGAAAGGAAATTCAGCCTAAAGCATAGGAAGGGTTATGTTACGGTGAGAACAATAAGGCTGTGGAATTCTCTGCCTGTTGAGGTGGTTGGGTCAGAGTCTGTACAGACTTTTAAAAAATGACTGGATGACTTCCTGCAGACACAGAATATTAAGGGTTATAATATTTAATATGTGGGTAAGTTTCTTGATCCAAGGAGAAATCTGACTGTGATTCTGGGGTCAAGAAGGAATTTTTTCCCAGTGTGTTGCATTTTGGCAAGCTTTTCAGACTGCGTTTTTTGCCTTCTTTTGGAAGCTTTAGAGTAAGGAGCCTCCAACAAAGCTGGCAGCAAGGTGGGAATTGTGACTCCAGCCTTTAACTTCTTGAGCTGTTATTCCATTAACAGCAACAGTGGTATAGGGCTCACACTCTCTTTGAGCTGAGGCTTGACCACCCTAATAAGTACGTTTTACATACACCTGTTAACCCTTTCGCTGCGGATGACGTGTGTGGCATGTCCTTATTGACTTGCGCTATATGCGGAGGACGTGGCCCATACGTCATCCGCCAGCGGGAGCCCCGGTGGAGATACCTCTCTGTCCGGGGTCCCGTGGCGTTCTGGCTTCAGGGAAGCCAGGCACCGAAGATAGGCCGGCCCCCAACGTAAATGACGTCATCGCGCTTGTGCGATGACATCATTTCCAGGCGACCCCCGACAAAGTCGAGAGATCGCCTGAAAGGGAGGGGGGATCCTTTTGGATCCCTCTCCCGATCGGGAGGGTTTTCAGCCAAAAAACAGGCACCGCTTTGAAGGGCAGTGTCTGCCCTTTAAAGCGGTGCCTGGTTTTTAACCCTATAATTGACAGATCCTGATCGGCGCCGCTCGGCAGCCAATCGTAATCTGGCTCCAGTAGGGGGTGCCATCTTGGATGGCGGCTCCACCTCCGGGTTCCCCCTCAGCTCCTGACGTGTCGTGCATAACACGAGGACGTCAGATAGCCGGGGAACCCCTAGCTGCCTGGGGATTTCCCAAGGAAATCCCCTGGTGGAGATATGGGGTTCATTTGAACCCCATATCTCCAGAACTGTGGCAGCTAGGGAGTCATGCATGGTGTCATTCGATAAAGGCCTGAGCATGGCCTTTGGAATGATACCAAATATGACCATGTTCAAAGTAAAAAGAAACTAAAGGAAATTTAAATAAATAATAATAAAAAAAAACAAAATTTTTTTTGTGTGTTGTTTTTATTAATGCAGCAATATTGTTCACATTTCAATTATAAAGTGAACAATGATGCTGCACTGATGATTTTTTTCTATGGGATGCGTTTGCAAAAAATCATGTAATTCCCCCCCAAAATTGTAAGGAGTCCCCATTTCTAATTTTTGTACAAGCGCACCCCATAGAAAATATAACCGCAAACGCTCATGTTAAAAAATTTGAAAAAACCACTTTACACACTGTAAATGATTGAAAATTAAAATGTTATTGCATTTTTGTTATAATATACAGGCAGGACATGACGTATACATATAAAAATTATATATTATGAATCTGCGGAGTCTGCCGGAAAGATCGATATACAGTCAGGTCCAGAAATATTGGGACATCGACACAATTCTAACATCTTTGGCTCTATACACCACCACAATGGAGTTGGAATGAAACAAACACAATGTGCTTTAACTACAGACTGTCAGCTTTAATTTGAGGGTATGTACATCCAACTCAGGTGAACGGTGTAGGACTTACAGCAGTTTGCAGATGTGCCTCCCACTTGTTATGGGACCAAAGGTAATGGGACAGAATAATAATCATAAATCAAACTTTCCCTTCTTAATACTTGGTTGTAAATCCTTTGCAGTCAATCACAGCCTGAAGTCTGGAACGCATAGACATCACCAGACGCTGGGTTTCATCCCTGGTGATGCTCTGCCAGGCCTCTACTGCAACTGTCTTCAGTACCTGCTTGTTCTTGGGGCATTTTCCCTTCAGTTTTGTCTTCAGCAAGTGAAATGCATGCTCAATGGGATTCAGGTCAGGTGATTGACTTGGCCATTGTATAACATTCCACTTCTGTCCCTTCAAAAACTCTTTAGTTGCTTTTGCAGTATGTGAAGCGCCGTCCAATGAGTTCTGCAGCATTTGGCTGAATGTGAGCAGATAATATTGCCCGAAACACTTCAGAATTCATCCTGCTGCTTTTGTCAGCAGTCACATCATCAATAAATATAAGCGAACCAGTTCCATTGGCAGCCATACATGCCCACGCCATGACCCTACCACCACGCTTCACTGATGAGGTGGTATGCTTAGGATCATGAGCAGTTCCTTTCACACATACACCTACCTCCTGGAGAGTGTTCTTGATCTGGCCAACTGTTGTGAAGGGTATTTTCCTCACCAGGGAAAGAATTCTTCGGTCATCCACCACAGTTGTTTTCCGTGTCTCCCGGGTCTTTTGGTGTTGCTGAGCTCACCGGTGCGTTCCTTATTTTTGAGAATGTTCCAAAAAGTTGTTTTGGCCACACCTAATGTTCTTGCTATCTCTCTGATGAGTTTGTTTTGTTTCTTCAGCCTAATGATGGCTTGCTTCACGATAGTGACAGCTCTTTGGATCTCATCTTGAGAGTTGACAGCAACAGATTCCAAATGCAAATAGCACACTTGAAATGAACTCTGGGCCTTTTATCTGCACATTGTAATTGGGGTAATGAGGGAATATCACACACCTGGCCATGGAACAGCTGAGAAGCCAATTGTCCCATTACCTTTGGTCCCTTAACAAGTGGGAGGAACATCTGCAAACTGCTGTAAGTCCTACACCGTTCACCTGAGATGGATGTACATACCCTCAAATTAAAGCTGACAGTCTGCAGTTAAAGCACATTGTGTTTGTTTCATTCCAACTCCATTGTGTTGGTGTATAGAGCCAAAGATGTTAGAATTGTGTTGATGTCCTAATATTTCTGGACCTGACTGTATAATATGTCTGGGTCATGTAATAAAACGTGGCTTCTAAACGCATTTTTAAACATGATGAGCAAAAGCGGTAAAAATGAGCTCAGCACACAGCGGTGAAATGGCTCAGCAGTGAAGGGGTTAATTTGTGATTTTCAGCCATCTTATTTAGGGTATTATTAACTGCATGATCGGAATATACACCTGAGAAACACACGCTGTCACTCTAGAATGTGTTTCTCATTCACCACCACATTCACTTACCATCCAAATACCACGGTGAGCTGCATCTTCTCCTCCTCTGGTAAAGCAGGCTGTCAACTACACCAGGAGATTGCCAGATGGCTGGTGACATCATTGTGTAACTTCAGAGAGATTTCACTCTCACACTTAACCCAAGCAGAGTCAATTAGGAAATGGAAGCAGGTTAGGGGTATTAGACTCCAACATCTCTGCTTCCATATGTCCTTGAACCCCAGAACCATTGACAAGATAATTGTTTATTTTTCCAAAATTTTTAATCTTTGGGTATAATTATTTTAAAAAAATGAAAAGCGGTGTCATAACGATGTTGGGTGCTTTTAATTTAGAATGTGCAGGTTGGCATCATTCAGTCCTCAGGCGAGTTCACTTACCTTTTTATTTGCCAAGCAAATTGCTGCGTTCTATCCCAACGACTAGCTGGGGATTGTGGTGTAAGTGAGGATGTCACCAACCTGCCATTACCAGGAGAGCTGGGTATGTTACTGCAATAGAGGATGCTGTGTTTTTATATTGCTTTATTTGTATCTCCATTGCTACAAGACCCACTGACCCACAGTATATGTTATTGGAAAGACTGTTGCCTGATCTTTCCAATGATTCTATTCTTTGGGTTATAAACCTTAATCAATAGTTTAAACAAATTAAATAGTTTTGTTTTTTTAACCTCTTCTCTGTAATTATATTCTCTATTTGCCATCTTTTACCTCTCTGAGTAGTTTGAATTTTATAAATAAAGACTTGCCTTTGTTTAAAGAAATGTAAGAAATCACCTTTTTATATTGATTCTCTGTAAGGTTCACAGAAGGGCTTTTAACTCTATTTATGATGGGATAGTATGATTCATAAGACATGTAAATTTATGTAATGAGAAAGATATACTGATAAGTAAATAAATTATGTATAAAAAAATCCCTCCGCCTTATAATTACCATTTTTGATTAGAGATAAAAAGTAGAAAGTAATTCAAACTATACTTAGTAACCCCTCTTTGATTTTGGAATTGCTTTTTAAAAATAAATGTCAACTCCCAAGTACTGTGTTTTATACATAGTAATTTTATTCGTGAACGCACAGAGGGCCATTATCTGACCCTGGTAAAAACGTATCTCAAGTTGTTGTAAACTTAGCCACTCCATAGACTTTGAGCAGTAATACAAAGTCGGTGCTAACTTAGCCAGAGTTGTTGTAGACTTGACGGGCGCGCGTAAATTAACGCTGGTATTACAATCCTCACGCATTATTTCATCCGTCAAAAAATAGCACGTGTAAAAAGACGCGCAAAAACACGTGCATTAACGTGCGCAGAAATCGGTGTGTGGACTGTTTTTTCCCGCGATTCAGCCAATCAGAATTAAGAACCACAATTGTCTCACTCTACGTTTTTGCGCCAAAGTCAATCTGCACATACAGTTGTGTTCAAAATTATTCAACCCCCACTGAAATTGAGTGTTTTGGCCAGTTTGACATTGATTTTGATCATTCAGTCATCTTGCTTACAATTAAATCAAAGAGGCACGTGTAGGTCAGACAAATATAACATAACATTTATAATGAAATAACCACAAATGTCTTTTCTGTGCTCACATCATTATCAGTTTTATTCAACCCCCAAGTGACATTCAATCTTAGTACTTATAACTGTAAAAGGATGTTATACTAACAGCTTTTAAACGTGAAGCATAGCTTGACACAAGTGTCTTGCAGCGATCTACGGGTATCTTCGCCCATTCGTCATAGGCAAAAGCCTCCAGTTCAGTCACATTCTTAGGCTTGCGCACTGCAACTGCTTTCTTTAAGTCCCACCAGAGGTTCTCAATCGGATTTAAGTCAGGTGACTGCGATGGCCACTCCAAAATGTTCCAGCCTTTAATCTGCAACCATGCTCTAGTGGACTTGGAGGTATGCTTGGGATAATTGTCCTGTTGAAAGGTCCAACGTCTCCCAAGCCTCAGGTTTGTGACGGACTGCATCACATTGTCATCCAATATCTCCTGGTACTGAAAAGAATTCATGGTACCTTGCACACGCTGAAGCTTCCCTGTACCTGCAGAAGCAAAACAGCCACAAAGCATGATTGACCCCCCGCCATGCTTCACAGTAGGCAAGGTGTTCTTTTCTTCATAGGCCTTGTTCTTCCTCCTCCAAACATAGCGTTGATCCATGGGCCCAAACAGTTCTAATTTTGTTTCATCAGTCCACAGAACACTATCCCAAAACTTCTGTAGTTTGTCCACATGACTTTTGGCATACTGCAGTCGACTCTTCTTATTCTTTGGAGACAGCAAGGGGTGCGCCTGGGAGTTCGGGCATGGAGACCTTCATTACGCAGTGTGCACCGTATTTTCTGAGCTGAAACTTCAGTACCCACATATGACAAATCTTTTCTCAGTTCCTCAGCAGTCACACGGGGACTTTTCTCCACTCTACGCTTCAGGTAGCGCACAGCAGTCGAAGTCAGCATCTTCTTTCTGCCACGACCAGGTAGCGTTTCAACAGTGCCCTTTGCCTTGAATTTGCGAATGATGCTTCTATGGTCTCTCTTGGTATGTTTAACATCTTTGCAATCTTCTTATAGCCATTGCCCTTCCTGTGAAGAGTAATCACCTCTTCTCTTGTCTTCCTGGACCATTCTCTTGACTTCACCATGTTTGTAACCACACCAGTAAATGTCTAGAAGGAGCTGAGTATCTCAGTCATTTTAAAGCTGCCTAATTGGTGCTTATTATGCTTTATTGCTGCTCCGTGACATCCACAGGTGTTTTCAATACCTGATTGAAAACACTTGAATGAACCTCTGTTCTTCAGAGTGGTAGTCTTTAAGGGGTTGAATAATTGTGTCAATGAAGAATTCACAAAAGAAACATTTACTACTGTATTACAAAACCAATTGATGTCATTTTAGTTGCATATGGTTCTTTAAAAAGTCCTTGTAGGATTTCATTCTGAATACAATTACAAATGTATACTAAATTCCCTAAAACCCTTTACAGCATTGGGGGTTGAATAATTTTGAACACAACTGTATATGCTGCATCAAAAAAAAACCACGCACAACTTCTCAAATTTATTGTTTGGAATACACATGCGTAGAATGTGTAACTATACTGTGCTGTATTTTTTTTTTTTTGGGGCTGGTGTATTTGGTTTTGGCCAGGACGTTCAGATTTGCCTTTATCACCAGCTTTTCAAAGACGTTAAAATTATGCGCGCATAGATTGTAATACCATCCGTGTACCAGCGCACAAACGCATTTGTGCTCACAATGTAGGATGTGCAAAGTACAGTACGATGACGCAGGTTCACCCGCAGTAGACATTAACACACATTTTTTGCGCGGACATTGTAATACGACGTTCAGCGCAAAGGGTTTTGCCCCATGCGTTTTTGCGGACGCGTTAACGTTTGCGCGAAGAATGTAATAGAGCTCGACAACCAGTCGAGGGCAGACTTTTGAAAAGCAAGGCCACCTCTAATATATTCTAAGTGACATGGTCACCTAACAAGTTAATGTTTAGGTTGTCGAGGAAGACTTGCACTGCATACTGTCTGCTAATTATGTGCATCTCGGTATATGACTGCTACTCTTGTACAGGGTTTTCTTTACTTTGCACATGTTTCTGACATTATTATCTACTTCTGACAGCGTGCTGCTGATCTGACGAGTACTGCTGCTGGGTCTGACAGATTGCTACAGCTGCTGGTTCTGACGAGTACTGCTGGTTCTGATGAGTACTGCTGATTCTGATAAGAGTGCTGCTACTGGGTCTGACAAGGCTTCTGCTCCTGGGTTTGACAGAGTGCTACTGCTTCTGGTTTTAATGAGTACTGCTGCTGACTCTGACAAGAGTACTGCTGCTGGTTCTAACAAGAGTGCTGCTGCTGGGTCTGACAGATCTGCTGCTGCGTCTGACAGTGCTGCTGCTGGGTTTGACAGAGTGCTGCTGCTGGTTCTGACAGGCTGCTGCTGCTGGGTTTGACAGAGTGCTGCTGGTTCTGACAAGTGTGCTGCTGGTTCTGACAAGTGTGCTGCTTCTGCTGGGTCTGACAGTACTACTGCTGCTGGGTCTGACAAGGGTGCTGCTGGTTCCGACATGGTGCTACTGGTTCTGACAAGAGTGCTCTGCTGCTCTCTCCCCTGTCTCAACTATTAGACCTAATGGGCGTCAAAACACCCTATTTATGCCAGCTGCTGGACGGCAAAGGCAGGGCTTAAAGTGATGACACATTAAGCCCTCACCTACATCAGCGCGTCTTCTGATTTGCAAACGTAGAATGGCAAGTGTAGCGCAAAGGAAACTCCAGTGGTGAATGGTCGCTTAGTCTCTTCAAAAAACCTTAATATGAGAGTGAGAGAGAGAATATCATAGTGCAGACTGTATCAACTCTAACGTGGGTAGCACATATAATAGTCTCACTCACATTGATTTGAGCCAACCGGCTCTGGGATGTTGAGCCTTAGGGTTACTTGTGGCCACCCAACTGCCCTCAGGATTTTTGTAGTCAGTACGAGATATGATTCAGAACCAAATCCAGGTCCGTGGAATGTAGGCCCGGGTAGTTGTTTGGGGTACAACCTCCGTATAAAACCCTCTTTAGTAGAATAATGTAGGATTCAGCAGTAAATAAAAATAAAATAAATTTTATTCCATAAAATATAAATGCCAAAACGCGTTTCGCCTAGGACATAACATCCATGTGGCTTCTTCAGTTGGCGTCTCCTGATTCACCTGCTCCCTCACTGAGACTGACAAAATATGTCACTCTTAGTCAACAGGGAGGGTGCAGTGGAGCACGGTCACCTGAAAATTGGCGGTCCGCCTGTGGACTGTGATCGATTTCTGCCCACCCCTGCCATAGACTATAATGGCTCTGGTAAGTTTACAACAGCTCTGGTTAAGTTTATACCAGGGTCGAAATAGGGTCCAAAGTCTTTTTTCAAAGTGTATTTTAAGAACATTTCATAGAAATCAGCATTTGTCAAAGATTTACACCTTCAACTTGATTTCTTTATCAGTGACCAAAATATTTGTTTTATAAATTAACCAGACACAAAAAAATGCGTGCTGTTTTCCCTTTGTTTCTTTCTTCTGTACATGTCCAGGATTGTAAAGATACAGTTCAAGAGAAATTGGATGGAAAAGAATTCCAGAGCTGGGAAGATTTTTGCGTTTTCATGGAATCGTCTATTAAAGATAAATTTCAGCTTCGTTTAGCTTCATCTTTTACTGAAGATAATAAAGGAGAAATATCACCACTTCCAGAAATTGCTTTATTGTTGAAATACAGCTGGGCTCAGCTGTACTGCAGTTGGTGAGTTTGCCTTTCCAGTGCCTATAGCTGTGATTTCCAATTTTTTTTCATTTGTGTACTCAATGGATGCCCATTTCCCTAGTTTGTACCAATCATATTATAAAAATGTTTGTAATTATTAAAGGTGCTATTATTTCAAATCTATACGCTTTTTCTGCCTCAACTCCCTTTTTTTACTATATCTCTACCCTAGGGTGCCCTTCTCTTCTTCCCCAGACCCCTCTGCCCCTGACTCCCAGGCTTCTCTGCTTTGCCTCTTCCCTAAGCTCCCCAGCTTCTCCTCTGCCCCAGCAATAGAATTCACAGTAATGTGCTGAGTGTATGAGCTTCGCGCAGACCTCCACAGCAAGGGAACGCTCAGGAATGTACATTGTATATGAGTGTATTATAGAGCTCAATAGCAATAAAACATATAATTATATATTAAAATTAATGAAATGTGATTAAAATATTAAAATAAACATAGAAGTAAAATATTAGACCAGTTGCCCCATCTCCTGCTTTCCTGTATTTTGCATGGGGAGTAGATCCATGGTGGTCCAGCAACAGAGTGGTGGGCAGGCGTCGCTATATCCCTGGTTGCCAAGTGTCAGTGAAACTGTCAATGTGACCCTTATCATGATCGATGCCTGGTAGCCTCAGTGGCTCATAGATCTTAGAACTCTCACTGGACACCAGCGCTCACTCAGTAAGTCAGAGAGTGAGTGTTCAGGAGGGTGGGAGACAGGTTAAGCAAGGCATCCTCGGCAACAATCAGAAGCACTCAGGATTCAGTGTGTGCCTGCCACTGCTGGAGATGCTTAGACTATTATTCTTAGTTTTCTCTGCCATACTGTAACTACGCCACTGCACTGCCAGGTTCCATTTAATTCATCCCCATGGACAAAGACAAAGGGGCGAGATGCATAGATGAAAATATTGGGTTGCCCTGGAAAATAAAGGAGCGCTTCATCGCCTTCAACAGGAGGTTCTTGGGAGGATACAGCCAGCCATTCTAGAGGGCACATTCTTTCATATACAGTAAGGGCAGTATTACAATGTTGGTGCTAACTTAACCAGAGCTGTTGTAAACTGAAAACCTCCATAGGCTATAATGGCTCTGGTAAGTTTACAACAGCTCTGGTTAAGTTAGCACCAGCTTTGTAATATAGCCCTAGATGTTGTGATTAACACTCAAAAAATGGGTTCTACTAACCCTGGATACGCACTCCAGGTGATTTCTTTGAAAATAAGATCTAGTCCTGCGAATTCATATTCGTGTTATTCATACATTGCAATCCTTTATGATAGCATGGCAGAGGATTAGAATAACTACGATATAATTGAACATATTAGAATATACAGTTAGGTCCATATATATATTTGGACACAGGCACACTTTTCATACTTTTGGCTCTGTATGCCACCAGGATAAAATTAAAACAAAACAATCCAAATGAATTTGAAGTGCAGACTTTCAGCTTTAATTCAAGAGGTTGAACATAAATATCAAGTACAAATTTAGGAACTGCTACCATTTTTATACACAGTCCCCTCATTTTCAGAGGCTCAAATGTAATTGGAAAAATGAATATGAGCCTAAATAAAATGTTCATTTTTAATATTTTGTTGAGCATCCTTTACTGGCATTGACGGCCTGAAGTTTGGAACCAAAGGACATTACCAAAGACTTGGTTTCCTCTTTTCTGTTTCTTTGCCAGGCTCTAACTGCAGCTGTCTTCAGTTGTTCTTTGTGGGTCTTTCTGCCTTTAGTTTTGCTTTCAGCAAGTGAAATGCATGCTCAATTGGGTTGCGTTCAGGTGATTGACTCTGCCATTGCAGAATATTACATTTATTTTTCTTCAAAACTCCTGTGTTGTGTTTTGGATCATTGTCCACCTGTACTGTGAAGCGCCGTCCAATCAAGTTTGCTGCATTTGGCTGAATCTGGCCTGACAATAAATTTCTAAACACTGCTGAATTCATTCGGCTGCTTCTGTCTTCTGTTACATCATCAATAAACACCAATGCCCCAGTGCCATTATAAGCCATGCTTGCCCATGCCATCACACTGCCTCCACCATGTTTTTTATTTGCTGTTGTGTCCTTTTGATCATGAGCTGTTCAAAGCCTTATCCACACTTTTTTCTTCCTGTCATTCTGGTACAGATTAATCTTAGTTTCATCTATCCAAAGAATGCTTTTCAAGAACTGGCCTGGCTTTTTTTAGATGTTTTTTGGCAAAGTCTAGTCTGGCTTTTCTATTATTCAGGCTTATGAATGGTTTTCACCTTGTGGTGAACCCTCTGTATTTGCTATCGTGAAGTCTTCTCTTGATTGTAGATTTTGACATGGATATGCCCACCTCCTGGAGAGTGTCCTGCACTTGTCTGGATGTTGTGAATGTTTTTTTCTTTACCATAGAGAGGATCCTGTGATCATCCACCACTGCTGTCTTCCGTTGACGGCCAGGCCTTTTTATGTTGCTGAGCTCACCAGTGTGTTCTTCTTTCCTCAGAATGTACCAAACTGTTGATTTGTCCACTCCTAATGTTGCTGCTAGCTCTCTGATGGATTTATTTTGTTTTTGAAGCTTTGTAATGGCTTGTTTCACTTGCATGGACAGCTCCTTTGAAAGCATGATGTAGGTTCATAGCAAAAGATTCTAAATGCAAATACCACACTTAGAATCATCTCCAGACCTTTTACTTGCTTAATTGATGATGAAATAACGAAGGAGTAGCTCACACCTGGCCATGAAACCGCTTTGATTCAACTGTCCGATTACTTTTGGTCCCTTGAAAAAGGGAGGTGGTAATTCTTAAGAGCTGTAATTCCTAAACACTTCCTCCAATTTGTATGTACATACCCTCAAATTAAACCTGATAGACCATATCCATTATATAACTATAAATTTAATATATTTTGGTAAATACCTGAAAAAACTAAAATTGTGCCTGTGTCGAAATATATATGGACCTAACTGTAGTAGTAACATTGGCCCCTATTACATTCTTCGCGCAAGTGGTTTTGCGTGCGCATTTGCGCGAGGTGAAAAAGCCATGTGCGCGCAACGTCGTATTACAACGTTCGCGCAGACGATGCGTGTTAACATTTAACGCGGATGGACTTGCGCGATCATGATGAACTGTGCGCGTCCTATACTTAATATTGTGAGCGCAAATGCGTTAGTGCGTTGGTGCACAAATGGTATTACAATCTTCGCTCAACATTTAACGTTCAACGTTTGCACGCATAATTTGAACGTCTTTGAAAAGCTGGTGGTAACTGCAAATCTGAACATTCTGTCCGAAACCAAATACACAGCACCAAAAAATAAATACAGTACAGTATAGTTACACATTCTACACATACCCAAACAAAACAATTGTGAATTCATGCATTTTTTTTTATTGCTGCAGCAAGTATACTCAGATTTATTTTCACAGGCACAAAAGCTTAAGTGAGTCAATTAAGGTAAATTGATGTCAATTAAGGTTCTTAATTCTGATTTGCTGAATCCCCCCGAAAAAAACAGTCCGCGCACTGATTTACGTGCGCAGCGTTACTGCGCTCGTATTACACTTCGTTTTGCGCGTCGTTTTTACAAAAGTTATTTTTTGACGGATGAGAAAATGCGTTCGGTTCGGAATATCACGTTAATTTTCGCACGATAACGCTGGACGATTCGCGCAAAAAAATTAGCACTGCGCAAATTAAATTACGCGAAGAATGTAATAGGGGCCATTGTTGGGGAAAGACGCTCTGACATTCGCAAGAGTACAGATGGTTCAGATGACGTTGTGCACAGTTCAGCAGTGATATAATAGCAAAAGTGGAACCACACTTTTGTCTAAGTTGTGTCTAAATATTATAGAAGTGTTAAGTATCTCACTAGGAGTTGTCAATAACATATTTTTTGTTTACTTTAGGAATGGTTGCACAGCTTTTATTGAACTTTCCCTGGGTCCACAAAACGATAAACTTATTATTACTCAATACAATCTTCAGCATACTCATAATGACGAAGATATCGACCGTACACCTCCAGCAAAAAAATGTAAGCTGTCATCAACAGCAGGACTTCCAGTACAAGTTGCAAATAACATTTCCAGAAAATTTCTGGAGCCAGGTGATTTAAAACGCCTTCTACGATTTAGGTCTGGAGCATTTGAGGATCGAACACAAGTGCTTGGAGAGTTGGATTCCCTCTTTATTTCTGACCCTAATGCAAAGGTGAAACTTGTGTTTGTGGAAGACAAATTGCTTGTCAGCAAAATATTCATTATGACATCTCCAATGATAGAGCTGGCTAAAAAATTTCCTGATTATATATTTATTGATGTGTTCTTGCAGTTTAGTCAAAGTTTTGATCTGTACACACTATATTGTGAAGAAAAGGGAGTTGGATGGAAAATATGTGCTTATTGCATTGCAAAGAAAGGCATGTCCGATATTTTTGATTTCCTTACGAGCTCAGTTGTTGAGGTTGTACCCACATTAAGTAACCAGGTAAAACATGTTACAGTAAATCCTGAAATACTTGAACCTCTTAAAATAGAAACACACTTACCTCATGCTTCGACAAGGTACTGTATGCATTTAGTTTTAAGCATACTCTATCAAAAAATATCACATCTTGATACCACTGTAGCAGCTCAGATTAAGAATTTCCTTCATATTCTTTCTCAGACTTGCTCACTTAAAGTCTATAACCAGTATTTGAATCACCTTAAAACAGTTTGCCCATCTGAAATTTTTCAATACTTTCATGATGTTTGGCACCCACGCAGAAAAATGTGGGTAAAAAAGGATAATCGGATTGAGGAAGCTGAGCAAAATATATTTCAACTGGTGACCATGAAACATGAGAATCTAAAGGCTGAGCTGGGTACTTTTCCTTCTTTGCACCAATGTCTGTCTTCTGTACTAGGTGAAAACCATAGTTTGTCAGACAGTAAGTCACCTCTTCAGTGTGTAAATGTTCCCTTAGACTGGGAGCATGAAGACTTTTCAACTGTTTCTTTAGCCTCAAATAATCAAGTACATTCAGAAGTGACAAACATTACATAATAAAGTGCTTAGATTCTAAGAAACGGTCATGTTGAGGCCATACTTATGACATTTGTAAGATTGTGCTACATTGAATAATGATTTGTCATGTTACAGTAATCGCCTAGTAATGGAATAAAGTTTGCTACGTATTTTATTATTTACTTTTATTAATGTCTCTGCAATAATTGATCATTGTTTAAACATAACACAGACCTGATTATTTAATTTTTGAAATCTTCATTGTACCGGTTTAGTTTAAGACACTATTATTCACTGTTTTGGGCTTATTTTGTATACATTATATGCCGACAATGTTCAAAAGTGGAACATACATTGTTTATAATTTTCACTTAAGTGGCCAAATCACAGATTATCTCACTTGTGCTTACAGAAACAATATTGTGCTCCAACCAATAGTTCAATTTATAACCGGACTGTAAAAAAGTTACATCATGTTCAAGACATGATACGTGAAAGAATCATTTCAATCCTTTATCACTTTTATTAGCAAGCACTTTTTGTTTCTAGAAAAATATCATACCATTTACATGAAACTTGGAATGCACCGTTGAACTTAACCGACCCACATATCTCTTACACCAAGGCTGTTAAACTCACGGCCCACCAGATGTTGATGCCTACAATTCCCAGAATTCATTCTAGGGCAGCAACTAACAATTATGAAACTAATCGATTAGTTAGCCGATTATTTTTTCAATTATTTGATTCATCAGATAAAATAACATTTGCATCCTTACAGGACCACTGTAAAAATTCAACCTCTTTCCTTTTTATCCCCCTTTCTTCTTACGCAATTTGAGATTTACATAACTTTCTTATGTAATTCATGTACATACATATCTCATGTAACTTTCATACTTTTCCCACAAAAGTACTTGAGTGATGGATTGATGCTTTGTGTACAGCTCAAGCCCATATCCGCTTTATACCCTTTAACGAACACTGCTACGAGCGCTTGGATAGACATGATGTCAGCACGCAAAGTGGGGTGAGAAGGTGGTGCACTCTACACATCCTGACCGCTTTAATAAGCTAAAAAGTGGTCCGGGTGAATAGAGTGTCCCTTTTAAAATAATTTCATGGACATACTGAGTGGAGGAGGGACCAGAGATGAGAGCGCATTAGTTTAGAAAATGGACCAAACCAGAGTGTGAGAGGGAGTTTGCGGGAAGGGACCAGACCAAAGGGAGGGATGGCAGCTCTGGACCAGAGAGAGAGAGGGAGGGTGGGGTGTTGACACAACACTCCAGCTCCAAGTAAGGATAAATCACTGGCGGTACAGCTCTTCCATCCAGTGGCGGGACCCCAGGGTCAGTGCTATAGTTCTGCAACTGTTGTAAACTAAATAAAAACAAAGTGTTTATGTCTAATATAACCCTAGAACTAAATCATACCAAGAAAAGCAGCCAGCAAACCTTCTGCAATCAGCTCCAAAGCAACATCTTTGGTTATTAACATTTAACTCATTCTGACTCTAAACAGTGTGTGCTGTGTACACATACCGATTAATCGATAATGATAATACTTGACAACTGTTTGATTAATCAACAACTAATTGATAATGAAATTAGATGTTTCAGTCCTAATTTGTTCAATTCAACAGATGGCCAGGGAATCATGGGAGTAGTAGTTCAGAAACATCTGGAGTTTGAAAGCCCTGTCTTACATGGTTGTCAAAGTGGTCTCAGAAAATAAACCACTTAACAGAAACATTGTTGTCATTTTCACGACTAATGCAGCTGTTCTGCTCTGCATGATTACTTTTATTGTGCAGGTTAGGCAAGCATTTTCCCTAGCACTGTATGATCGTTCTGATATGATTCAGATGCAGTAAAATAACTGTTTAGTAAATCAGCCC
This sequence comes from Leptobrachium leishanense, assembly GCA_009667805.1. NCBI lineage: Eukaryota > Metazoa > Chordata > Amphibia > Anura > Megophryidae > Leptobrachium > Leptobrachium leishanense. The sequence continues at coordinate 72,138,457 of CM019073.1, read as the reverse complement.
TCTGCAGCGGTGTGGGGTCTATTATTGTATTTCTTAACCAGTTCCCTGTGAAGGACGCACATAGCACGTCCTCTTGAACGTGCTCAGCTCGCGGAAGGTATTTGGGCCGATTGCTGCGGACTGACGTGTTTGAGGCACCCGCCCCAAGCCAGAGCAGAGAGAATGCCTGAAAGGGAGGGGGTCCTTAGGCAAATGGCCACAGGAAAAAGGAGGGCACTGCTGGGAAGGGCATAGTCTGCCCTTGGCAGCGATGCCTACCTTTAACTCCATATGTGCTGGATCGCAATTCGGCACCGGATTGTGTTCCTCTCCTGGAGGTGGCTGACATCTTGGATGTCAGCCAAGCCTCCAGGATCTCCCTCCGCCCATTGACGTCATTGCGCTGGACACGATGACATCAGTTCAGGAGGTGACTCCTAGCAACCTATGGTGGAGATAGGGGGTCCTAATGACAACCTTATATCTCGATCCGTGGGAGCTGGAGGGTTTTGTTTGGTATCATTGGAAAGGCCAGAGCATAGCCTTTCCAATGATATCAAACATGATCAGGTTCAGTGTAAAATTACTTTCATAAAAATTAACAATAAATAAAAATAGAAATACATTCTTTAAAAATGTATTTGCAGCACTATTGTTCACTGTTTTTTTTTAAATTCTTTATTTTCGAATTTTTGCAGAGTCAGACAATACACCAACAGCAGAAAATGGCCTCACAGGACCATAAAAAGACATTGAAAGAAATCTTGATCAATAAAAACAAAATAAATCAATAGCTACAAGGAGTCGTAGTAGGTCATCTGCTGTAACATACAGTAAGTCCTCTATAGGGGAAAGAGTCATCTGAAAATCTAAAGAAAAATTGAAGCGTGTCTCAGATAAAAGTGTCACCAGCCGGGGAACAGACTCAAAAAGGCCACAGTAAATAAACAAACCATAAAATAAAAAAAACACATACAGGGGGGTCATCAAAGAAAAATCAAAATAACAAGAAAATCGTATGCTGCTCAGCCAGTGTCCCGAAATGGCCGCAAAACCTGGGCAGGCAGGGTGACGCATGGCAGACCAGTCCAGTAAAGCAGGCACGAAACGGGGAGTCAGGCAGGCCCCCACTCACACCTCCATGCCGAAGATCAGCTTCACGTGGCACGGTCGCTGGAGGTGCCGGTATGAGGGAATGCAGGAAGGGCCCGAATAGCGTAATTTTCTCGGCTCCGTGGGGTAATACCGCCGCCCTCGGACTCCGTACGGCTTCAGCATGCACCGCCATCACCCCTGCCGAATCAGCACAGCAGGTAGGTACTTCAACGTCGTGCCGCGGGGCGTTCGCCCATCAGCATATTGGGCAGCGGTAACTCGCCATCCGGTACCTCAGCACGATGCACCACACGATGACCCAGATCTCAGTACGGCCATGACGCGGCGCATGTCTCCTCGGGTCATGGGCCGCTCATCTTCCCCCAACATCCGCAGCAGGGCGTCCAAAACGGCTGGGAAACGTGGGTCCTCTGTCTCCTAGACCCTCATCAAGGACTGTAGCGTAATCGGGACACCCAACGCGGTCATGCAGGGAACGATGCGAGCCAGAAAGTAGGCCGCAAAATGGCCGCCGGGAGCACACTCCAGTCGAGAATGGCAGAAACTCAGCTGGGCTCTTGAGGGGTAGCAGGTCAGGCTCCAGAGCACTCGTCCCAATGCCCAGCCACCCAGGGATCCTGGCAGAAATCCCCCCCCCCATGGTAGTATCGCCCGGAGCTTCTTCGAAGCACGTCTGCTCCCTGAGACAGCTGGACACACTCTATTGTTCACTTTTCAATTATAATGTGACACAATGATACTGCACTAATGAAAAATATATTTTTTCCAGTTTTAGCTAAAATCACATACAGTTGTGTTCAAAATTATTCAACCCCCAATGCTGTAAAGGGTTTTAGGGAATTTAGTGTACATTTGTAATTGTATTCAGAATGAAATCCTACAAGGACTTTTTAAAGAACCATATGCAACTAAAATGACATCAATTGATTTTGTAATACAGTAGTAAATGTTTCTTTTGTGAATTCTTCATTGACACAATTATTCAACCCCTTAAAGACTACCACTCTGAAGAACAGAGGTTCATTCAAGTGTTTTCAATCAGGTATTGAAAACACCTGTTGATGTCACGGAGCAGCAATAAAGCATAATAAGCACCAATTAGGCAGCTTTAAAATGACTGTGATACTCAGCTCCCTCTAGACATTTACTGGTGTGGTTACAAACATGGTGAAGTCAAGAGAATGGTCCAGGAAGACAAGAGAAGAGGTGATTACTCTTCACAGGAAGGGCAATGGCTATAAGAAGATTGCAAAGATGTTAAACATACCAAGAGAGACCATAGGAAGCATCATTCGCAAATTCAAGGCAAAGGGCACTGTTGAAACGCTACCTGGTCGTGGCAGAAAGAAGATGCTGACTTCGACTGCTGTGCGCTACCTGAAGCGTAGCTTGGAGAAAAGTCCCCGTGTGACTGCTGAGGAACTGAGAAAAGATTTCCCAGATGTGGGTACTGAAGTTTCAGCTCAGACAATACGGCGCACACTGCGTAATGAAGGCCTCCATGCCAGAACTCCCAGGCGCACCCCCTTGCTGTCTCCAAAGAATAAGAAGAGTCGACTGCAGTATGCCAAAAGTCATGTGGACAAACCACAGAAGTTTTGGGATAGTGTTCTGTGGACTGATGAAACAAAATTAGAACTGTTTGGGCCCATGGATCAACGCTATGTTTGGAGGAGGAAGAGCAAGGCCTATGAAGAAAAGAACACCTTGCCTACTGTGAAGCATGATGGGGGGTCAATCATGCTTTGGGGCTGTTTTGCTTCTGCAGGTACAGGGAAGCTTCAGCGTGTGCAAGGTACCATGAATTCTCTTCAGTACCAGGAGATATTGGATGACAATGTGATGCAGTCCATCACAAACCTGAGGCTTGGGAGACGTTGGACCTTTCAACAGGACAATGATCCCAAGCATACCTCCAAGTCCACTAGAGCATGGTTGCAGATTAAAGGCCGGAACATTTTGGAGTGGCCATCGCAGTCACCTGACTTAAATCCGATTGAGAACCTCTGGTGGGACTTAAAGAAAGCAGTTGCAGTGCGCAAGCCTAAGAATGTGACTGAACTGGAGGCTTTTGCCCATGACGAATGGGCGAAGATACCCGTAGATCGCTGCAAGACACTTGTGTCAAGCTATGCTTCACGTTTAAAAGCTGTTATAACTGTAAAAGGATGTTGTACTAAGTACTAAGATTGAATGTCACTTGGGGGTTGAATAAAACTGATAACGATGTGAGCACAGAAAAGACATTTGTGGTTATTTCATTATAAATGTTATGTTATATTTGTCTGACCTACACGTGCCTCTTTGATTTAATTGTAAGCAAGATGACTGAATGATCAAAATCAATGTCAAACTGGCCAAAACACTCAATTTCAGTGGGGGTTGAATAATTTTGAACACAACTGTATTTTCTCCAAAAAATACAGTACCGGTTTCCCATTTTTGATATTTTTAACAAGCGTACCCTATAGCAGGGCTTGACAAATCCAGGGGCCTGGTAGCCACTGGCTCCTAGAATTTTACTCCTGGTTCCTAAATTTCCAGTTGTTTTTTTTATCATTTGAAAAAAGCGTTTGCTTTTAAACAAGGGTTCTAGGTGACTGCAGCCAATCCCCTGAATGTTACAATCTCAGGTACACAACACTCTAAATTACAATAGAATTAGAAATGGGAAGGGCGCCGTCAAGAGGTAATGGGTTAAGATGATAACAGCAATATTCATATACTGTTGGGTAACAATGTACAGTATAAGTGACAATAGTTCAGAGGAAGGAAAAGGAAACAAAAACACGTATTTCCCAAACTTCAAAAAAATTGGGGTGTAGCTTCAGATTATTGACATCTCACATATTCTCTGTTAGACAAAATATGAGCTCCAACAAAGTTTATATTGTTAAAATGTTATTTCTCCTCCTTTTCCTTGATGAAAAGGTACAGGGTGTCAGTCTTCAAGTGGCTAAGAGTGAGATACGTAGGTATTAATTCTTGCTCACATCGCCTCTAGCTGACATAGCCAAAATCCTTGTTCACTGGGCACCTGTGGACGCTACGGCCTGATTTCACACTCTTTGTTTTCTATGTAGCTGTCCTGGGTTCCTCCTCCCTCAGGGATACAGATACATATAGTTAAAATTAATATTACCACTTTTACTGAGTGACACACTACACAGGCGTACTTACACTTTGGTGTCCCAGTGTCGGTTAATTGTGAACTCCTTCCCATAGAAGAATTTCCAACAAGAATTTTCTTACCAACTGATGAAGCCGAATAGGTGAAACGCGTTTTGGACTTTTAAACTGTGATTTGTATGCTGCAATTTATTTTGTAAAGGATCAATACATTTTTTAATACCTCCACCACTGTTTGGAAATTATTCTATGGGAAGGAGTTCACAATTAACCAACAATGGGACACCAAAGTGTAAGTACGCCTGTGTAGTGTGTCACTCAGTAAAAGTGGTAATATTAATTTTAACTATCTGTATCCTTGAGGGAGGAGGAACCCGGGACAGCTACATAGAAAACAAAGAGTGTGAAAGCAGGCCGTGGCGCCCAAAGGTGCCCAGTGAACAAGGACTTTGGCTATGTCCGCTAGAGGCGATGTGAGCAAGAATTAATACCTACGTATCTCACTGTTAGCCACTTTAAGACTGACACCCTGTACCTTTTCATCAAGGAAAAGGAGAAATTACATTTTACCAATATAATCTTTATTGGAGCTCATATTTTGTCTAACAGAATATGTGAGATCAGGGCCGGCGCTAGTGTAAGGCAGCACAGGCGGCCGCCTTACTGTTCTGGCTTTCTGCCATTTGAGGGGTGGAGAAATCTGGACCACCCAGCAAGCGGAGGCCTTGCAAGGATCGGGCACAGGGTCTCCATTTACTCGGCAGCGTTTGGGATCCCACTCCCACACGCTGCACCGGAAGTAAAGGCCCTGCAGGAGGGTGCAGAGGAAGACGAGGCTGCTAGACCAAAGCTTACATGGGAACATGCTGGCCCCGCCCATCCACCACCTTCCTCCTCACAGCAGCTGTAAAGCAGCAAGCAGAGCCTCCCTCCCTTGCTCCTGTGCTGGAAGTGTCCAGCACGTGCAGGGAGGGGGGAGTGGAGAGAGACCAGCTGAGCTGGGCCCGCGGAGGAAGCCAGGGATTTGAATCCTAGGGTAAGTAGCAAACCTGTGTGTGTGTGTGAGCATGGGGTGTGTGTGTGCGCCTGGGGTGTGTGATCGCTTTGGGTGTGTGAACATGGGGTGCGTGAGCATGGGGTGTGTGTGTGAGAGTAGGGGTAGTATGTGTGAGCATGGGGTGCTGGTGTGTGTGTGAGCATGGGGTGTGTGTTAGAGCATGGTGTGTGTGTGTGTGAGAGCATGGGGTGTGTGTGAGAGTAGGGGTAGTATGTGTGAGCATGGGGTGCTGGTGGGTGTGTGAGGGTGGGTGGGTGAGCATGGGGAGGTGGGTGTGTAAGCATGGAGTGTGTGTCTGCGTGTGAGCATGGGGTGTGTGAGCAGGGGTGAGAGCATTGGGTGTGTGTGCATGTGAACATTGGGTGTGTGAGAGCATTGGGTGTGTTTGAGCATGGGGAGGTGGGTGTGAGCATGGGGGGGTGGGTGCAGAGGTGATGTGCATGGGTGGTGTGTGCGTGTGAGCATGGGTGATGTGTGTGTGTGAGCATGGGTGATGTGTGTGCGTGTGATCAGGGGTGATGTGTGTGAGCAGGGGTGATGTGTGTGTGCGAGCAGGGGGTGTGAAATGAATTAAAGGGGAGAATGAATTAAAAGGGAGTGAAATGAATTGAGGGGGAGAATGAATTGAGGGGGTGGATGAATTGAATTGAGGGGGAGAATGAATTGAGGGGGGTGAATGAATTGAGGGGTACAATGAATTTAGGGGGAGAATGAATTGAGGGGGTGCAGGGGTGTGGAAATTTTAAAAAAATCTACTTGTCCAACTGTCACGTCTCGGCCTTGCCCCCTGGTGGTGAAGGGTCTTCATGTTTGTTTTTCCCCCTATGGTGTGTCTGGCTGTGCTGTTTAGGGCTGATCTGGGGTTCTGTTGTGATCTCCTGGTCTGGGGTCACATGGCCCAATCACACAGACCCACTACCTATATATTCCCAGCAGCACAGAGCCTCATTGACTGTTTGTGGAGTTTGATGGTGGTTCTGTCTGGTTCATGTTTCCTGAGTTGCTGCAAAGCATTCCTGTTCAAGTGTTTTCTGGTTCTGACCTCGGCTTTATTTTTGACTATCCCTTCTACTCCCTCTGCCTGATTGACGATTCTTGTATTTTTCATGTTTTATGTACCTTGTCTGTCTTAGTTTAGTATTATATTCAGAGGCCGCTTATAAGGACCTCTTTTAGTATAGTCTGTCTGTTTTGTTTACTGTCCTGCAGCCTGCTCCCTTCACGGATTGTCAAGTGTATCTTTGTGTTTCTGAGTGTCCTAAGTTGTCTGTCGGTCTTGAAGCCTTCGGAGCTTAGTGGCAATTCTGTTCTGTTTTTTGGTGCTCCTTGGTTTTGGAGAAATCCGTCTGTCCTTGTGTCCAGTCAGTTACTCACCTGCCTTAAGGGCTTCATCTCATATTCCAAGCCACCACGATGGCCCAAGCAGGGGCTAACCGTTACACCAACGGACTAAGTAGTAGTCCAATCTACTTGTCCCTCAGGACGATCAACTTGTCCTGATAATTTCCCAGCTCATGGATATATGCCCCAGCTCATTGATATTGCCCCAGCTCATGGATATACTGCCCCAGCTCATGGATATACTGCCCCAGCTCATGGATATATGCCCCAGCTCATGGATATGTGCCCAAGCTCATGGATATACTGCCCCAGCTCATGGATATTGCCCCAGCTCACACATGGATTTGCCCCAGCTCACACATGGATTTGCCCCCCAGCTCATGGATATTGCCCCAGCTCATGGATTTACTGCCCCAGCTCATGGATATATGCCCCAGCTCATGGATATATGCCCCAGCTCATGGATATACTGCCCCAGCTAATGGATATATGCCCCAGCTAATGGATATACTGCCCCAGCTCATGGATATTGCCCCAGCTCATGGATACTGCCCCAGCTCATGGATACTGCCCCAGCTCATGAATTTTGCCCTAGCTCACACATATTGCCCCAGCTCACGGATATTGCCCCAGCTCACGGATATTGCCCCAGCTCACGGATATTGCCCCAGCTCATGGATTTTGCCCCAGCTCATGGATACTGCCCCAGCTCATGGATACTACCCCAGCTCATGGATTTTGCCCCAGCTCACACATATTGCCCCAGCTCACGGATATTGCCCCAGCTCACGGATATTGCCCCAGCTCATGGATTTTGCCCCAGCTCATGGATTTTGCCCCAGATCATGGATATATGCCCCAGCTCATGGATATACTGCCCCAGCTCACACATATTGCCCCAGCTCATGGATATTGCCCCAGCTCATGGATTTTGCCCCAGCTCATGGATATATGCCCCATCTCATGGATATACTGCCCCAGCTCATGGATATATGCCCCAGCTCATGGATATACTGCCCCAGCTCATGGATATATGCCCCAGCTCATGGATATATGCCCCAGCTCACGGATATATGCCCCAGCTCACGGATGTACTGCCCCAGCTCACGGATGTACTGCCCCAGCTCACGGATGTACTGCCCCAGCTCATGGATATATGCCCCAGCTCATGGATATACTGCCCCAGCTCATGGATATATGCCCCAGCTCATGGATATATGCCCCAGCTCACGGATATATGCCCCAGCTCACAGATATATGCCCCAGCTCACGGATGTACTGCCCCTGCTCATGGATATTGCCCCAGCTCATGGATATTGCCCCAGCACACACATGGATTTGCCCCCCAGCTCATGGATATTGCCCCAGCTCATGGATATTGCCCCAGCTCACACATGGATTTGCCCCCCAGACCAGACATGGGGCGGCTGTTTGAATGCTCTATCGGCATTCAGACAGCCGACCCTGGAGCTCTCAGCCGCATACTTACCTTCCTGAGCGGCGCCGACGAAGTCTTTGCGCCTGCGCTCTTTGAAGGACCCCCAGCGCGATCACGGAAGCGCGGTGACTTTGTCGCCGCACGCTCGGGAAGGTAAGTATGCGGCTGAGAGCTCCAGGGGCGGCTGTCTGAATGCCGATAGAGCATTCAAACAGCCGCCCAAGCCCCTCGGATGCTGGCAAGCCGGCTCAATGCCGGCTTCCGGTATCGGGGGCGTCCCTGTAATTAGTCTGCATGTCCCGGGCGTCGAGCGATACAATTCCCACACCCCTGGGGTGGATGAATTGAGAGGGGAGAATGAATTGAGGAGGGTGAAATGAATTCGAGGACGAGGACCCTGCTGCTGAGACCTGGAGTCGGACGGTGGACCACAGCCACAGAGTGAGAGTGGTAGGTCGCAGGGAAATATTGGCAGTGGCAGTAGGATTTATGTGGGTATATCAACATAGCAGGACCAGGGGGCACCACCAGGCGTAGATTGGCACTGTGGCACAGGAGCGGCACCAGGTGCAGCATAGATTGCAGCGCTAATCTATGCTGTGCCTGGTGTCCCTTCCGGTGCCGCGTTGCCAATCTAGGCTTGGTGCCTCTTCATTGCCAAAGGAGGGGCACTGCGTAGATTGGCATTGTGGCACAGGAAGTGCACCAGGCACAGCATAGATTGGCAATGCGATAGGACGCCAAACACTCCCAATGGAGAATATTATGCATCTATATGCTGATTGGCATGGATGGGTGGGGCACCTACGCCGGAGTAGACAAAAAAGTTTGCACCAGCCCTGATACCAGTGCTAGCGATAACAGTTCCAGCCATAATACCAGTGCCAGCCATAATACCAGTGTGCCAGTGTCAGCCATAATACCAGTGTGCCAGTGCCAGCCATAATGCCAGTGCCAGCCATAATACCAGTACCAGCCATAATACAAGTTCCAGTCATAATGCCAGTACCAGCCATAATACCAGTGCCAGCCATAATACCAGTTCCAGCCATAATACCAGTGCCAGCCATAATACCAGTTCCAGCCATAATGCCAGTATCAGCCATAATACCATTTTGCCAGCCATACCAGTGTGCCAGTGCCATCCATAATGCCAGTACCAGCCATAATACAAGTGCCAGCCATAATACCATTGTGCCAGCCTTACCAGTGTGCCAGTGCCATCCATAATGCCAGTACCAGCCATAATACAAGTGCCAGCCATACCAGTGTGCTAGCCATAATACCAGTGTGCCAGTGCCAGCCATAATACCAGTACCAGCCATAATGCCAGTATAAGCCATAATACCATTGTGCCAGCCTTACCAGTGTGCCAGTGCCATCCATAATGCCAGTACCAGCCATAATACAAGTGCCAGCCATACCAGTGTGCTAGCCATAATACCAGTGTGCCAGTGCCAGCCATAATACCAGTACCAGCCATAATACCATTGTGCCAGCCTTACCAGTGTGCTAGTGCCATCCATAATGCCAGTACCAGCCATAATACAAGTGGCAGCCATACCAGTGTGCCAGCCATAATACCAGTGCCAGCCATACCAGTGTGCCAGTGCCAGCCATAATACCAGTACCAGCCATAATGCCAGTATCGGCCATAATACCATTGTGCCAGCCTTACCAATGTGCTAGTGCCATCCATAATGCCAGTACCAGCCATAATACAAGTGCCAGCCATACCAGTGTGCCAGCCATAATACCAGTGCCAGCCATAATACCAGTGTGCCAGTGCCAGCCATAATACCAGTACCAGCCATAATACCAGTGCCAACAAAAATGCCAGTGCCAGCCACAATACCAGTGTGCCAGTACCAGCCATAATACCAGTGCCAACCATAATGCCAGTACCAGCCCTAATACCATTGTGCCAGCCATACCAGTGTGCCAATGCCAGCCATAATGCCAGTGCAAGCCATACCAGTGTGCCAGCCATAATGCCAGTACCAGCCATAATACCAGTGTGCCAGTTCCAGCCATAATACCAGTTCCAGCCATAATACCAGTGCCAGCCATAATGCCAGTACCAGCCATAATACAAATGCCAGCCATACCAGTGTGCCAGCCATACCAGTGCCAGCCACAATACCAGTGCCAGTACCAGCCATAATACCAGTGCCAACCATAATGCCAGTACCAGCCATAATACCATTGTGCCAGCCGTGCCAGTGCCAGCCATAATGCCATTACCAGCCATAATACCAGTGCCACCCATACCAGTGTGCCAGTGCTAGCCATAATGCCAGTACCAGCCATACCAGTGCACTAGTGCCAGCCATAATGCCAGTACCAGCCATAATACCAGTGTGCCAGTACCAGCCATAATACCAGTGCCAGTCATAATGCCTGTACCAGCCATAATACCATTGTGCCAGCCATACCAGTGTGCCAGTACCAGCCATAATGCCAGTGCCAGCCATACCAGTGTGCCAGCCATAATACCAATGTGACATGCATAATATCACGTGCCCTAATATATACGCATAATGTAAATATACACACAGTGTATACGCTACAAAAAAATGGCCGCCTGAACCCAACACTAGAGTGTTCGGGTTTGGCTTGAAGAAAAGGTGGCAACCCTAATATATTGCCTCTTCTGTAGAACATAAAAAAGGAAATTTTGCATGTAAGTTCTCTGTGTGTGTGTTCTGCCCTCTGTGTGTGTGTTCTGCCCCCCTGTGTGTGTGTGTGTTCTGCCAGTTGGGTGTGTGTTATGCCCCTGTGTGTGTGTTATGCCCCTCTGTATGTGTGTGTTGCCTGTGTGTGTGTGTTGCCCGTTTGTGTGTTTTCTGCCCCTCTGTGTGTGTGTTCTGCCCCTCTGTGTGTGTGTTTTCTGCTCCACTCTCTCTCTTTGAGTAAGTGTGTGTGCTCTCTGCGTGAGTGTGTGTGTTCTGCCTCCCTCTCTCTGTGTGAGTGCTCTCTGCCTGTGTGTGCCTGCTCTTTTTTTAAAAAAAATGGGCTGCTGTGTTTTATATTGCCTGGGCCTATTTTATGTCCCAGTTCTGCCCTGGTGCAGTGGCATTGTTTGTTTTATATGTAAAAGCATATATTGCTGTAGAACATAAAAAAGTAAATTTTGCATGTAATTTCTCTGTGTGTGTGTTCTGCCCTCTGTGTGTGTTCTGCCCCCCTGTGTGTGTGCGTGTGTGTTCTGCCCCTGTGTATGTGTGTTCTGCCCCTCTGTGTGTGGTCTGCCCCTCTGTGTGTGGTCTGCCCCTCTGTGTGTGTGTGTGCCGCCCCTCTGTGTGTGTATGTGTGTGTGTTCTGCCCCTCTGTGTGTGTGTGTTCTGCCCCTCTGTGTGTGTGTGTTCTGCCACCTCTGTGTGTGTGTGTTCTGCCACCTCTGTGTGTGTGTGTTCTGCCACCTCTGTGTGTGTGTGTGTTCTGCCACCTTTGTGTGTGTGTGTGTGTTCTGCCACCTCGGTGTGTGTGTGTGTGTGTTCTGCCACCTCTGTGTGTGTGTGTGTGTTCTGCCACCTCTTGTGTGTGTGTGTGTTCTGCCCCTCTGTGTGTGTGTGTTGTTATTATTATTATTCTTTATTTATAAAGCGCCAGCATATTCCGCAGCGCTGTACAATAAGCACAGTATAGACAGGGTTACAATACATTGAACAACATTTGACAAACAGTACAGGAGGAGATGAGGGCCCTATTTCCGTAGGAACTCACAATCTGGGAGGGTTGGGGTTGGAAACAGGAGGAGAGGACTGTAAGGTGAGAGTGATTGATGGTTGTCAGTGAGTTGGGTGGTAGGCTTCCCTAAATAGGAATGTTTTCAGGGAGCGTTTGAAGGAAGAGAAGTTAGGGGAAAGTCTGACAGTACGAGGGAGAGCATTCCAGAGAGTGGGGGCTGCGCGTGAGAAATCCTGCAGTCTATCATGGGAAGAGGTGATGCGGGGAGAAGCTAGGCGCAGGTCACTGTTTGACCTTAGGGAGCGGGCTGGGGTGTATTTGGTGAATAGTGAGGACAGGTAGTGGGGAGCTGAGTTAGTGAGGGTTTTGTAGGTAAGGATAAGGATTTTGAACTTAATTCTGCAGTGGATGGGGAGCCAGTGAAGGGACTCGCAGAGGGGAGCGGCAGAGACAGAGCGGCGGGTGAGGTGAATTAGCCTGGCGGAGGCGTTCAGGATGGATTGTAGGGGGGAGAGGCGGGACAGAGGGAGGCCAGATAAGAGATTATTGCAATAGTCGAGATGGGAGATTACCAGGTCGTGTATGAGTTGTTTTGTGGTGACAGCAGTAAGAAATGGCCGAATTCTGGAAATATTACGCAGTTGGTATCGGCAGGAGGAGGAAAGAGACTTGATGTGGGGGATGAAGGAAAGAGCAGAGTCAAGTGTAACTCCAAGGCAGCGAACTTGGTTTGATGGGGAGATGGTGATACCCTCCACCGTGATAGAGAAGTCAGGAGGTGGGAGGCATTGGAGGGAGGAATAAGTAGGAGTTCAGTCTTTGACATGTTGATCTTTAGGTGTGGGAGGCCATCCAGGAGGAGATGCCAGATAAACAGTCACTGACTTTTGAAAGGACAGGGGGAGAGAGATCAGGGGTAGAGAGGTAGATCTGAGTGTCATCAGTGTAGAGGTGGTAATTAAAGCCAAAGCTGTTGATGATTTTGCCCAGAGAGGAGGTGTAGATGGAAAAGAGCAGAGGACCAAGGACAGAGCCTTGAGGTACACCAACAGATAGAGGCAATGAGGAGGAGGAGTTACCAGCAAAGGACACACAGAAGGACCTGTTGGATAAATAGGAGTCAACCCAAGCAAGTGCAGTGTCACCGAGACCCAGAGAGTTGAGGGTCTGTAGAAGGAGGGGGTGGCCAACAGTGTCAAAAGCAGCCGAGAGGTCAAGCAGGATGAGAATAGAATAGTGGCCGTGTTTTTTTAGCAGTTAGGAGGTCGTTGGTGACTTTGAGGGCAGTTTCAGTTGAGTGTAGGGGACGGAAGCCAGATTGCAGGGGGTCAAGTAGGGAATTGGAGGACAGGAAGAGGGAGAGGCGGTTGAAGACTAGTTTTTCTAAGAGCTTTGATGTGAAGGGAAGCAGGGATACAGGGCGGTAATTGGATGGAGAGTTGGGATCTAGGGATGGTTTCTTTAGTAAAGGGGTAACTAGCACGTGTTTGAAGGCGGATGGAAAGGAGCCAGTGGAGAGAGATAGGTTGAAGATATGTGTGAGAGCAGGGGTGAGGGAGGAGGAGAGGGGAGGAATTAGATGTGAGGGAATGGGGTCGAGCGGGCACGTGGTGAGATGTGAGGAGGACAATAAGGAATTGACTTCCTCCTCAGTGGCTGGGAGGAAGCGGCAGAGGGGACCTGTGGGAGTGGAGGTGGCAGATAACTATCTTGTGTTGGGATGTTACTTCTGATAGAGTTTTACTGAGGAAGTAGTCTGCCAGGTCTTGAGCGCTGAAGGCAGCTGTGGGGGAGGTGCAGGTGGGTAGAGGCGGGTGTTGAAGGTGGACCAGAGCCGTTTAGGGTTGGAGGATAGCGTAGATATAAGAGATGAGAAGAAGGATTGTTTGGCCAAGTGGAGGGCAGAGGTGTATGACCGGAGAATAAACTTGAAGTGAACAAAATCAGCTTCAGAGCGGGATTTCCTCCAGGCACGCTCTGCGGTGCGGGAGCATCTTTGCAGGTAGCGAGTCTGGAGGGTGTGTCAGGGCTGAAGCTGGCGGCGTGGGGCCTTACAGAGTCGAAGAGGAGCAAGAGTGTCTAGAGCAGAGATAAGCGTCGTGTTGTAGTGATTAGTGGCAGCATCAGGGCAGGTGAAGGACGAGGTCTGAGGGAGGTGGTGAAGTAGGTTGGAGAATTGATGGGGGTCCACAGCATGTAGATTTCTGCGAGTGTGTGTGCGGGGTGGGGGAGCAGGGTGTTTAGGAAGTCCAGATAGGTTGAAAGAGAGAAGGTGGTGGTCAGAGATGGGGAAAGGGCGACAGTTGAACTCAGAAATGGAGCAGAGGTTGGAAAAGACAAGGTCAATAGCGTGACCATCGCGGTGGGTAGGGAGGAGGGAGGAATGTGTGAGTCCAAGGGAGGACGTGAGTGAAAGAAGTTTGGAGGCAGCAGGGGCGGAAGGATCGTCAATGGGAATGTTGAAGTCCCCGAGAATTAAGCATGGAAGATTAGAAGACAGGAAGTGAGAAAGCCAGGTAGCAAAGTGGTCAAAGAACTGGGAGGTTGGTCCCGGTGGGCGGTAGAGGACTGCCACCCTGAGAGCCAGAGGAGAGAACAGGCGGATGCAGTGTGTCTCGAAGGAGGAGAAGGAGAGGGATGGGGGTGGAGGGAGATGCTGGTAGGTACAGGTGGGAGAGAGCAGGAGTCCGACCCCGCCACCATTTCTCTCACCCGGTCTGGGGGTATGGCTCAAGTGTAGACCGCCATGTGAGAGAGCAGCAACGGAGGCCGTGTCAGAGGGAGTTAGCCAGGTTTCAGTTAAAGCTAGGAGATTGAAGGAGTTTGAAAGGAAGAGGTCATGGACGGCTGTGAGTTTGTTGCACACAGAGCGAGCGTTCCAGAGGGCGCAGGAGAAAGAGGACAGGCGCTGAGGGATTATGGGAATGAGGTTGCTGGGCTTGCAGGGAGGTGATTTATGTGCGATGGAGATAGGATGAGAGGGAAGTATTGGATGTGTTGTGGGGCCAGGGTTAGGGGATATGTCACCTGAATAGAGTAACAGCAGGAGGGTGAGAAAGAGAAGGTGGGAATGGGATTTGTGGGAGTGATTGGCAGCACGAGAGTTAGAGGGAGACCATGTTCTGAGGAAACAGAGCAGCTCATGTGAGGCCATCATGTGGGACGAGAGGAGGGAGGGGGAGATGCAGATAGTGTAGGGGTCGGTGGTAGAAGGGCAGGAGTTCCATTTAAGGAGAAAGGTAGAAGTAAAGAGTAGAAGCGTGAGAGAAAGCATGATATAGACTTGTGTTTACCCGGAGTAAAAAGTGGGCCTTGCAGTTCCTTCCTCCAGTCCCGCAACTCCAGGAATCAACTCTGAACGTCCACTTAGGGATGCCACTTGGGGATGTCACAAGAGCCAACTTGTGTTCTGCCACCTCTGTGTGTGTGTTCTGCCCGTGTGTGTGTGTGTGTGCTGCCACCTCTGTGTGTGTGTGTTGCCCCTCTGTGTGTGTCTTCTGCCCCTCTGTGTGTGTGTGTTCTGCCCTTGTGTGTGTGTTCTGCCGCCTCTGTGTATGTGTGTGTGTGTTCTGCCCCTGTGTGTGTGTTCTGCCCCTCTGTGTATGTCTGTTCTGCACCTCTGTGTATGTCTGTTCTGCACCTCTGTGTATGTCTGTTCTGCCCCTGTGTGTGGGTGTTCTGCCCCTGTGTGTATGTGTTCTGCTCCATGTGTGTGTTTTCCTGCCCTCTCTCTCTCTCTCTGCGTAAGTGTGCATGCTCTCTGCGTGAGTGTGTGTGTTCTGCCTCCCTCTCTCTGTGTGAGTGCTCTCTGCCTGTGTATGCGTGCTCTTTTTTTAAAAAAAAATAATGGGCTGCTGTATTTGATATTGCCCGGGCCTATTTTATGTCCCAGTTCTGCCCTGGTGCAGTGGCATTGTTTGTTTTATATGTAAAATTTTTTATTTTTAACATTATGGTCATGTTTGCTATCATTGTAACGACCAGACTCCGACCTTTCAAATGACGCTTCACCAAACCTTGTGCGGTGTACAATTCAGAGATACGGGGTTCCAAAGTTCCTCTGTCTCACCTCACTGCACTGCCACGGTCTAGGTTGTCTATGAAACAATGCATTACATCATCAGCTCCACACTTGCTGTCAGTGCTGGAAACGAGAAGGTGAGTTAGTGCAACATCACTGTTCATTTTATGGCCCCTATTACAAGCTTCGTGCAAATGCGCTCGCGCAGCGCAATTTGTTTTGCGCACGCAAAAAACGTTAGCCGCGCAAATTAATGCGGTAGTACGCTCCGAGCGCAGTTTTCAGCCTTCAACTTTTTACGTGCGCAAATCCGATGCGCAAAGCCGGGCGCAAATGACCATTGCGTGCAGGAATCGGTGGGCAATCAGAATTAAGAAGTACCATTTTCTAAAGTTAGGTTGTTGCGCCTGTCAAAGTCAATCTGCGTATATGTGCTGCAGCAAAAAAAAATTCACAAATTATTAATTTTTGATGTCTGGGTATGTGTAGAATGTGTAACTGTACTGTGCTGTATTTTTTTTATATGGCCGAGTTATTTTGTTTCAGCCACAACTATCATAGTAGGAAAAGGGAAGTGCTCATGCCACTGTAAAGAGCACTGGTGAGACCTCACTTGGAGTACTGTGTGCAGTACTGGAGGCCGTATCTCCAGAAGGATATAGACATCTTAGAGAGAGTTCAGAGAAGGGCTACTAAAATGGTGTACGGCTTGAAGGAGAAAAGTTACCAAGAAAGGCTTAATGATCTTAACATGTACAGCTTGGAAAAAAGACGAGACAGAGGAGATATGATAGAAACATTTAAATACGTAAAGGGAATCCACAAGGTAGAGGAAGGGAGTATATTTAAAAGGAAACAAAATAGCAAAACAAGAGGACATAGTCTTAGATTAAAGGGGCAAAGGTTTAAAAGTAATGTAGCGCTGTGTTAAAAATCTTGCTGTGGCAGTACCTATTTTTGGCCACAAGATGGAGACTATCGCGATCAGAGATACTGGACATTGGGACTACAATGCCCGGCATGCTTTGCAAGAAGACAGGAAGTGGGTGGGGACTGGAGACTTACATCCTGTGCCTCGTGGGGAAAGTTCCAGAGCGCGCCAGGGAACAGGAGAAAGCAGACGCACTGAGGAGATCGTGAGAGAACCTAGGCCAAAGCCTGAGGGAGACCTGTTATTCCTGTCTGGGTCACTCAACCTGAGGAGAAGGAGACTTGCCAGAGCTCAGACAGGAATCGAACGGGGAGCAGGCGGTGAGCTGGACAAGCTGCATGAAGTCAGACAACGGATCCGGCCGCTAGTATCCCCAGTCAAAATCCGGAGGAGAGGTTGAATCGGGGGGCGTGGCCTGACCAGCTACAGAGATGGACGTGTAGTGTGAGAGCTCCCGATACTGCCGCTGAATCATCCGCCATTACACATCAGCTAGTGGATATGGTACGCTCCTCTACACGCAGGACACCCGGGAAACCCATCAGCATCCCAGGAGGGACACCAGCAAGCCCTATTACGGCTTATTTTGGCTCCTCACGATCGCGGCCTGCAGCTCAATCCCCGGCCAAGATGGCGGCCGTTCCCGCGCAACTGGAACCGTCTTCACAAGGAGGTCAGTTAGCGATGCAAAGGCTGGAGATGCTTATAGCTGACCTGCCCACGCGCGCTGAGCTCCCCACGAGGACAGACCTTAAGGACATGCTTGATCAAATCCAATTAACATTTGGACAAGAAATAACTGCAGTTAGGGCAGATATCTCGGCCATTGATGAGAGGGTGGCACGCTTAGAGGAAACGGCCGCGGCACACCAGATCTGCCCACAAGACCAAAACACGCTAGCGGACCAAAGGCTCTCGGACATGACTCGCCGCATAGACGATTTAGAAAATAGATCACGGCGTCATAATATCAGAGTGCGAGGAGTTCATGAAGGCGTCACAGAGCTCAAGGACTTCCTTCTGGGAGCGTTTACTCAGATTTTGGGATGCCCCCCTCTGCATCACACCGCGATAGATAGGGCGCACCGGGCACTGCGTCCCAGAGCTGTGGCAGACTCTGGCCCACCTCGGGATATAATCTGCCATCTCCCGGACTTCGCCATAAAGGAGGAGATAATGTTAAGGGCACGGGCACGTCGAAAGTGGCGATTTGCCAATGAGAACTTTGAGCTGTTCCAAGACCTCTCCCCGCATACACTGTTCGCACGTAGCTCTCTACGACCGGTCACGCAACTACTGAGGGAGGCAGAAATTCCCTATCGATGGGGGTTCCCATTCTCGCTGCAAGTACGTCGGAATAACCGGCTTCATACAATTCGAACGCCTAAGGACGTGGACTTGTTCCTGTCAGAATTGCATCTCCCACCGACTGAGACCGTGGACTGGGAACACTCACCCTTAATGATCTCGCCACCGACTCGCCAGGCGGGTTCACCCCGTCCACAAAGGTCACCTCGTGATGGCCGACGCAGTACAGCACCACATTCGGCGACCCCAGATCCCGCTCCCATATGAGAATAGCTGGCATAGCCAGAAAGCTGACCAGCACTCCAGGAATCAGTATTTAGTTTAAAGAAAGGAAAAGAAAAGAAAAGAAAAAAGAAAAGAAGAAGAAACAAAAAGAAAAAATTTTTTTTCCTTTTGTGTGGATAGCTGCTGAATTATATTACTGAATCTCCGCACGGTTTAACAATGACGGACTTGCACACTGGAAGATGAGAGCTCCCCTTAATATGGCGCCAGATATTTAGACTCTATACTATTTTATAACTATAACAACTTGATTTTTGGATCAAAGGCCGGCAGTAAGTTGAGGTCTGATTTGCAGCTCGTGACTCATCATCCACCCCCCACCCCACACACCTGCAAGGTGATGGCATAATGGTTACGCACCTGGGGACGACTCTAGTTCTCACTTTTATTTACATGCTTGTATATTATTAGGAAGAGAGATGGGGGGAGGGGAATCTCTTACAAGACTTTTTATCAAGGTATGGTTAGCATCCTACTCACCCGAACTTTATGGCTTGTATAACTTACTCTTGCTTTTATTCATACGCTTTACCGAGTTGTCTCTAAATTACAAGGCCCTTGGTTTGGTATGATGCTATTAGAATGTCTTTACTCTACTAGGACTCGCACCTAAGAGTCGCACACGGGACCTCTAGACCACTCATGTATAGGTGATAGACTTCGCCCACATGGAGACTTCGCCCCCCCTTCTGCCTCCTGATTATCCTCTGTTGGTGCCACGCGGCAGTTAGTAATATCCTCCTTTCTGCTGGCAGCGTCTTATCACATGCATCAATTGTCCGCTACTAGTGATCACAGATGATCTGACGATGCCTGAACTTGCTACCCTGATCTATGGTTACCTAATTACCACTGTCCCGCACTGAGGCTTGAGACATTCCCATGCGCCTTATAGGTCAACGCAGTCGCTTCTTCAGGATGAAGGGGACTGCGCAGCTGGCTCCAGACTAGAGGCCTAGAGTAATGACCTCATTGATAAGTGATAGGGGAGGTTTTAGCGGGTTAGAGGGGGAGGGTGGGGGAGGGAGGGACGGCCGATGGGGGGGGTGATGGTTTCTCACTCGTTGATGTTTACGCCCGGTTGGCGCTTTTTCTGAATAGGCCTTTAAGTGTTATTTAAGAGTTATTATAACCGTTATATGATTGTTACCAAAGCTGGTCTATACACGCGTTACCTCTCTAAGGGGCCTTACCTTCTCTAGGATGGTAAGCTACGTAACGTATTAAAAGATATCTGCTTCTCTCATTGTCCAGTTATCACATACTGTTTCTAGGTGTGTTTACGGCTACAACAGAGTATCTACTCACGCCTAGCTAATTACCACCATATGCATAATGTTAAGGGATATTGGTTCCTCTAAAGGAATGCACTGTCTCGTTCCTGCTATACGCCCCACTTACTCCTGTTATTGCTTACACCTGTACCACGGTTTTTACCCTACAGTATATTCAGTCAGTGACGGCGGAATTCGGGCCCTTTACCTGAGAGCTCCACTCTAATTTTACTAGTACTTTCATTTTTACTAGTACCACGCGAGGTATAGTGCGACTAACCCCAACTGAGAGTCCTCCCACCTGGTCCACGAAATTGTGCCGGCGGACGACACCCAGATTGGTGCACTTAACACCTCCTTACTTTTCCCAACCCTTTTTTTTTTTTTTTTTTTTTTTTTTTCTCTTCTCTCTCTTTCCCCCCTCCTTCCTTCTACATCCGCCCTTCCTCTAATCCCCCTACGCTTTCTTCCCTCCCACTACCACAGCAATTTTCTACATTGGAACTGACACTGATACACTCACTCCTTGATTCCAATTTTTTTTTTTTTTTTTTTTTTAAAAGTACTTCTTGCGCTCCGCTACTACCATGCCACATTGAAAACGTCATATGCCCCTTGCGACTTACATCTACAAACCCATAATGTTCGCGGCCTCAACATTCCTAAAAAACGATCGCGTCTATTACGCGACTTACGGGCCTCACGTGCGTCCGTTGCCTTCCTCCAGGAAACACATTTTCGATCGGGGTCAGCCCCGACTTTGCGGGATGCATTCTATCCCGTGGGATTTTTCAGTAACTACTCCCAAAGTAAATCTAGGGGAGTTGCAATCTTATTCTCTAAAGATATCCCTTTCGTGTTAGACACCACGATGATAGATGAAGGTGGTAGATACATATTTGTCAGGGGATCCATTCTTGACACAGTTTATACCTTCGTATCTATATACCTGCCTAATAAAAAACAACATACCTGTCTCTCACGAATACTGCGCACGCTGGAAACTTTCCAGCAGGGAATTACGATCCTCGCTGGAGACTTTAATGTGACGCTTGACCCACTGGTCGACTCCTCGGCGGGTACCTCAACTACACCCTCTCATGTCTTGCGCACGATCCGACGCGCACTACATGACAATAGGCTGGTGGATGTTTGGCGGGCACTTCACCCTATGGATCGTGATTACACATACTACTCTCAAGTACATTGCTCATATTCGAGAATAGACTACTTCTTTATGCATCATGGTAACCTCAACCTTTCAAGCTCAGTAGAAATTTTGGCCACAACATGGTCGGACCACGCACCCATTAAATTGGCACTACAATCGCCGCTATTTTTTCCCCCGCGAACGTCAATGCGCGCTTAAATGTCTCAATGCTAGATGACCCTCTCATTAGTGAGGAACTTCACACGACACTAGAACAATTCTTTCTGGAAAACTCTACTTCTGACACACCTATCTCGGCACTTTGGGAGGCACATAAGGCGGTCATACGTGGCTTCTTTATTAGCAAGGGTACGGCTAGGAAAAAATTGCACACTCTAGAACGCAACACGCTTCTAGAAACGATTCGGGTGCTAGAACTTGAACATATCACATCAAATGACGTCACGGTGTATCAACGCCTTGTTCAGGCACGACGGGCCCTTGACAAGCTGGCAAGCGCGTCCCTTCGGTTCCAGGCAATGAAATCTCGCTCCTTCTTTGCACTACAAGAAAACAAGCCAGGGAGACTGCTAGCTCGGATACTTCGAGACAGACGTATCAAATCTTATATACCAAAAATACGTTCCCCGGAAGGTACCCTTGTAACGGACCCAAGTGCAATCTCGGGGGAATTTCTGCGGTTTTTCTCAGGCCTCTATAAGTTGGACACCCCAACACCGGCAGATAGGACTTTGGAATGTATTGACGCCTTCTTGGCACGAACGGTTCTTAAGCCCCTAGACTCTACGGACCGTGAAGCAATGAACATGGAAATAACTGCGGAAGAAATACTGGAAGCACTGAAAACATCCAAAAATGGGAAGTGCCCAGGTCCAGATGGCTTGCCCATAGAGTACTATAAGAAAAACACTAGAGACCTTCTGCCCACACTGGTGCAGCTCTTTAGTGCCTTCCGAGAAGGGGTGAGGCCTCACCCTCACTCGTTGATGGCGACGATATCACTAATTCCAAAACCAGAGAAGGATCACACAGCCTGTGGCAACTACAGACCCATTTCCCTCCTTAATAATGATATGAAACTTTTAGCACGAGTCTTAGCCAACCGATTGAAAAGATATATGCCTCAGCTAATTAACCCTGACCAAGTAGGGTTCATTCCAGGACGCGAAGCCAGAGACGCGACAATTCGAATCATAAATACTATTGCCCACTCGAAACGTATGGCACGCCCGTTATTACTTCTCTCGACTGACGCTGAAAAAGCCTTTGACCGGGTATTATGGCCCTATCTGTTTCAAACATTGAAACGATATGGTGTTGGTGAAGCCTTTTTGTGCTGGATAACAGCGCTGTACTCGACGCCGACGGCTAGAGTCAGAGTAAATGGAGCACTTACGGCCGCATTTCAAATACATAACGGCACGCGTCAGGGATGCCCACTCTCACCACTTTTATTCGCACTTAGTCTGGAACCACTGCTGTCCTCCATCCGACAAAATGTGGGCATTAAGGGGATACAAGGTGCACACGCCGAACATAAGGTCTCCGCATATGCGGATGACTTAATGTTCATCTTACCCGACCCAGTAGGATCTATGCCAGAAGTAGTTAAAGAGCTGCATGAATACGGCTTGCTCTCTGGCTTTAAAATAAATGTCTCGAAATCAGAAATCCTGGCAATCACACCACAAAAGCATTGGCGACGCGTACTGAGCGCGCAATATGCATTTCGCTGGTGCTCCTCGTCACTTGTATATCTAGGCATCCGTCTTTCACCAGATATCGCAAAGCTATTTACCTTAAATTTTACACCACTTTTTGAGGTCTTCAAAACGGATATTGCAAGATGGACTCCGAAACATTTATCTTGGATGGGACGCATCAGCGTTATTAAAATGAATCTCCTGCCCCGCCTGTTATACTTATTCCACACGATCCCTATTTGCATTCCCCTATCATTTCATAAAGAGATACGCACGCTATTTTCTTCCTTCATTTGGCCGAACACTCGTCCTAGACTCAAGCATGGCGTACTTTGCAAATCGAAACGGACTGGGGGACTCGCACTCCCAGACACGAACCTGTATTACTACGCAACGCACCTAGCTAGAGTGATTGACTGGGTGACTGGTTCCCCTGAGCAGAAGTGGCTCGACTTGGAGGAAGCACAAGCCGGCCGCCCCATGTGGACTCT
Source organism: Leptobrachium leishanense (assembly GCA_009667805.1). Lineage (NCBI taxonomy): Eukaryota > Metazoa > Chordata > Amphibia > Anura > Megophryidae > Leptobrachium > Leptobrachium leishanense. The sequence goes on along the minus strand of CM019073.1, from coordinate 72,115,523 downwards.
TCCGTGGCTTCCCTGGTCTGCTATTAAAAACAATGTCAAAGAACTCTCCCCAGTGGGCAGCACGCTGACCGTCTGGCACAAGGCTAGAACAAAATATACCCTGTCTACATACCCTTCTCCCCTCCTACCTTTGCGATACAATCCAGATTTTCCAGTTGAGATATTACAATCATTAGCGACTCGCTTCACGGATTCCCCAAACATAGGGGTCCACCACATAATACGGAATGGAACCTTTGTAACTTTAGAGGCACCTGATCGGCCGGCCCCTACATTTGCAGAACGTTTTAATTTTCATCAGATTAAATCATTCTTGCGGAATTTACCAAACAACAATTCTTTAACTAGATCGCTTTCTCCCTTCGAGAATCTTTGCCGAAGGACCTCCCCGTTAGCAAATGGTGTGTCCACACTATATGGTCTTTTGCGTGACCTGATCACTGAACCCCCGGAATACATGTCCCGCTGGGAGCGCACCCTTAATACTTCCATAACAAATGAAGTATGGTCTGGGACGTTGTCCCTTACTCACTCAGGTACTCAGGTCACCAAGTTGCAGGAAACATCCTACAAACTCCTAACCTTTTGGTACCGCACTCCGGCCCTTATGGCCACATTTAATATCACAATATCTCCGACTTGCTGGAGATGCACGACAGCAATGGGCACATATCTGCACATTTGGTGGGAATGTGCTCTGATACAAATATACTGGAGGAGAATTCAAGATCTCGTGCGCAATACTACAGATGTGGACCTGGACTTTACACCACAAATATTCTTACTATCGCAACTCCCATTTTCGTTAAAATCAATGAAGAAATCAGTGCTAATGCGTATACTCCTGGTGGCTAGATCCTTGATTCCTTTATATTGGAAGTCAACCTCGATTCCCCCTCTAAAAACACTGATTGACAGAATGGAAACTCTGAGGTCAAACGAGGAACTGGCCCTATCTCCCACAAAAGCAGCACAACTCTATACAGAGACGTGGTACCACTGGTCCACTTACTGCTCCTCAGCACAGTTCAGGCAAGCGCTGGAGGAGGGCAACGGAGGCCGGGGGGACCCTACCATGACGGAGCATTAGACTCTAATGTTTCCTTATATATAGGAAACAAATGATCTACCTGACAGATGTAAGCCCCTGCCAAAGGACCCTATATGTGCCTTTAAAACCACAAACTTATGACAATATTGCTCCCTTCCTACATTATATTAACTCCGACCCTCCTGGAACCCCTTCTACCAAATCCTCCACCCTCTAATTCTTCCCCCCTCTCCCCCTTTTTTTTTTTTTTTTTTTTTTTTCCCCCCTGCTCTCCTTGTTATTATACACTCCTACGACACCAGAGGATTGCAATACGATTTTTCTTCACTCTTCGGTTGGCCGATCACCAAAACTGACCCTCTGCAATTTATATGTTTGAATACATCTTTACTTCCGATAGGAGTGCTAATATTGTAACACTTGTTTATTGTAATGTCTATGATAGATAAGCCTCTCTGTTATAACTATTCCTTTTGCGCAATTTGTATTGTATCTTTTCTTGCATAAAACAATAAAAACTTTTCAATTTTAAAAAAAAAAATCCGGAGGAGAGACGTCCTGGGTCAGCGGAGCCAAAGCCTGCGTCGGATGGGTGAGAGGCCTCCAAGGCTGTTTGTGATTAAAGGTCAAGCTGCTGTTTTCTCTTTAAAGTCCACAGGGCCCCAACTGACTAGTCGAAGACTTTCCTTCATGTAAATTCACTGGCCAGTTGAACAGTACCGGTACCACATACATACATATACACCTTTTTACATTCCGGGACTTAACCTGTGCAGGAACTCATTCTGTTACGAATCGGAACAAGGGGGTTAAAGATAAAGTTACGTTCCGAACTATATTTTTCTCTTTTCCGCTGCACGTTTGCCGCGATACGAAGGGATTGTATGTTTTGGGTATCGCTACGTGTCCCCTTTTTCTGAACTATCGGGAAATTGCATTCTTTTATGTTCGGTCGTGAATATTTTATTTTCCGAAATACGAAGCCTCGTGTTTCATTTCTTTTCCGCTGCGCGTTTTACCGTGATACGAAAATACTGTAATAATACTTGTGAATACCGTGCTTCAACATCTGCTCAAGATTTTAGTAAACTATTTAAATGATAAAAACTCACAACTGTGTTGGAGTATATTTATTCCCTAGTGCGGGGAGACTGACCCGTGGTTCATTTTCAGCGGCTCCTCCGGGAGTGAGCGCTACAGTAACATCAGGAAGCATTATTTTACTGAGAGGGTGGTGGATACATGGAATAGTCTTCCAGTAGAAGTGGTAGAGGCCAAAACAGTAATTGAATTTAAGCAAGCATGGGATAGGCATAAGGCTATCCTAAACAAAAGATAAATCCAGGTCAAGTATCCATGTAATTGGGCAGACTAGATGGGCCGAAAGGTTCTTATCTGCCAACATTTTTCTATGTTTCTATATTTGCAGTTAACACCAAGTTTTCAAAGACATTACGAAAATTTGCGCAAACCTCGCTCGTACGACTTTGCGCGAAGATTGTAATACCATCCGCACGAACGCATTTGCGCTCACAATGTTAAGTATAGGATGCGCGCACGAACTTGCGCTCGCGCTGGGTTCGCGCAGGGTCAATCGCGGTAGACGATAACACGCATCGTTTGCGCGAACATCGTACTACGACGTTCCGCGCAAATGGTTTTGTCCTCGCACATTTGCGCGCACGCAAATGCGCTGTGCGAAGCATGTAATAGGGGCCTATAATTGTAAACTGACTAATAGTGCTGCGTTAGGAAAAAAATTTATATTTTTTTCAGAAATCTATGTATGTAATTAATTAATGTACATTTATCTGGCCTTTCCATTGATACCTCATATCTCCCTCTAGACCTTAGGGCTCCAGAGATACAGTGGTTTAAATTATTGTAAAAATAAAATCCTTTTTTTTTCAGAGCAAGGCTCCCTCTTGTGGCAGACGCCTGTAGGCACATGACTACTCTGCCTAGTTAAAAATCTGTATCACCAACCTCCAAATTGTCTGCTGAAAATCAAGATCTATTTTATAGGAGGACACATAACAAGAACCATGATAATTATAGCAAACCCTGAATGGACTGAGAAGAGCAAGAACTTAAGGACTGTATTGTTGATGGATACAAATCCTATAAATACTTAAGGGCCTATTCACAAAGCATTGAAATTGCATGCTATTTTGGTGCCTTGTGTTTCGACCCATTTTGCTGAACGTTTGGTGAATTCACTAGTGAATGGTCACCGTATTTGCCAAAATTAGAGTTGCTGAAGCAGTTATCATATGTAATTTGGCATTCTGTGAATAGAAGACACAATAGTCTTCTATGGGCCAATTTCGGTGCTGCTAAACGATACTGAATTGCAGCAAATTGGGACAAATTGCACCGTATTTCGCCATTAGTTCACCTGAATTTTTTGTGAATTGACAGCTTAGTGAATAGACGCATTGCCCCGAACTTTGAAATTCACCATTTGGGGCCCATTCAGAGGGTAGTGAATAACCCTTTTAGGCTAGGGTCAGACAAACGCATTTTTCACGTCTACCGTCAAAAAGTGCGTCCAGAAGCACTTTTTCACAGAAGATGCGATAGCAGTCATACGGTGCGCAATTACGGCTGTGATTTTTGACGGAGCTAGAAAAAAAAGAGAATTCTGAATAACCAAAGTTTGCTTCTCTAGATGTTATGTAGGCCGGACATGGTGCAGCGTCTGACGTTTCCTAATCACGCACACATGCCGCTATGCCGACGCAGCGCACTCTGTGCGTCAGTACTAGTGGTTCGACATTCTTGAAAAAATGCGTTAGTTTGCCGCTTGCGTTGCGAGGCCGAACTTTCGTGCGGCCGTACTTCGTATATTGGCCATCATTGGACGTCATTTGCTGCTACTACGGCCGTAATAAAGTGCGGCTGAACGCACATTCGCACTGCGTTCGTCTGACCCCAGCCTAAGTTTAACAACTCTGTTTAAATAAGGCCATAATGGGTCAAGCTGTTAATATTGCAGCTAAAGCAACAAGCATTACTGGCTCAAGATGCTACTCTGACCTCACTGAAAGCTTTGCTTTGTATATACTTTGTATAGGAGCTGTTAATTTGTGCTTAGCTGGGGAAGATAAAGCTATTTTAAGCTTAGGTTAGAATAACAAAGTGCTAATGCTAACTACCCCACCAATGTACAAACCTGACATTTTGCAACATCTAAAAGCTGGTGCTAACTGATTGAAAGAATCTCAGAATCGGGTAGCACTAGCCAAAACCCCACCCCCAAATAAATCAGATACTTACCTCTCATCCCGCAGTGAGAACGACGGCCCAATCAGCTGCTCCTGGCTGCCGGGAGCAGAGTGAGACTGGGGACAAAAAAAAACAATCTCCCTCCGTGAATCACCGCGCAGGTCTAGCATCCCGGCAGTGCAACCCTCCATGGAGTCCTATGCCTCCAGGATGAGATAATCGTGGTAGCACCGAAGTGCTACTGCGAGTATCATGGAGGGTTACAATGTGCTAGCACCTGCCCCGGAATAGTGCTGTAAAATGGGGACGCTACGGGGAAACCTGCAGCCGCAGGTTTTCCCTGTTAGCGTCCCCATTTTAGCGCACATAAAAGAATATGGCCCTGAGTGGGCAGATTTGCTACCCAAATGGATGTGAGAGAATCATTAAGAGGAATAAGAAGGAGGAAAAAGTTAAAAATAAAATTTGGGGAAAGGGGGAGGGTGTGCACATTGAATGTGATAGTAATTAGATTTAGACTTAAATACCAGAATGCTATATTCACATTAAGAACATCCTTAAGCAGAAACTCCGTGAACTTCCGAATTAGTCCCATGGGAATTAGACAATGCCAGCATGGTATGATGGACCTTAGTAGAACGTTCATCCATGGTGAACCATAATACGCAGGATACTTTGCTGTGATGGTAGAGTGGGGAAGTATTTCCATATTTTAACAAAAAAACTTCCTTGCGGCGCAGTAGTAATGGTAATAATAAATCTAGAATTATGCTTAATTCAAAACATTGTTCCTTTTTCTCAAACATAGGGATTGTTCCCAAAATGTTCAAGGTGATCTTCTCCTTTTTGGATGACCTCAAGAGAACAGAAAACACATCATGGTACGACCCGTGAAATATGTTTAAAAAGGTCCAAATGAAGTAACACTCACATGGGACGGAGCCCTCCTGGCTCTGGAAAGTGTCCCTCTGGGTAATTAACCGGCCACCCAATCGCCCTTCTGATTTTGCGTACCTTGAAACCTTTAAAAATAAAGGGTGTAGGGCATAGTACAGACTGTAGTTGCACCAAGATAAATATTGGAAAAGAAATATACTCACAATATATAGGACCTAACCTAGGTCTATGGGTAGTGCACCCAAAGGTTGTTTGCAGGGTACAGCTTTCAAGAAAACCCAATCAATTGATATGAACAGCAAACGTTTAATAAAACTTTAAAATACAAAATAAAAGAAAACAAACAATTGCCAGAACGCATTTCACCTTTAGATGTGTTATCAGTGGCTTCCTCAGCAGGCTGCTAAAATCAAATGATCCTTGTTCCCTTTAAAAACTTTTATTCCCCAACCAATAACCAATCAAGAAGAATCTAGTTTTAATGTGGATAAGTGCAAGATAATGCACCTGGGACGTAAAAACCCAAGGGCTGAATATAGAATATTTGATACAGTCCTAACCTCAACATCTGAGGAAAGGGATTTAGGGGTCATTATTTCAGAGGATCTAAGGGTAAGTAGTCAATGTAATAGAGCAGCAGGAAATGCTAGCAGAATGCTTGGTTGTGTAGGGAGAGGTATTAGCAGTAGGAAAAGGGAAGTGCTCATGCCACTGTACAGAGCACTGGTGAGACCTCACTTGGAGTACTGTGTGCAGTACTGGAGACCGTATCTCCAGAAGGATATAGACATCTTAGAGAAAGTTCAGAGAAGGGCTACTAAAAAGGTGTACGGCTTCAAGGAGAAAAGTTACCAAGAAAGGCTTAATGATCTTAACATGTACAACTTGGAAAAAAGACGAGACAGAGGAGATATGATAGAAACATTTAAATACGTAAAGGGAATCCACAAGGTAGAGGAAGGGAGTATATTTAAAAGGAAACAAAATAGCAAAACAAGAGGACATAGTCTTAGATTAGAGGGGAAAAGGTTTAAAAGTAACATCAGGAAGCATTATTTTACTGAGCGGGTGGTGGATACATGGAACAGTCTTCCAGTAGAAGTGGTAGAGGCCAAAACAGTAATTGAATTTAAGCAAGCATGGGATAGGCATAAGGCTATCCTAAACAAAAGATAAATCCAGGTCAAGTATCCATGTAATTGGGCAGACTAGATGGGCCGAAAGGTTCTTATCTGCCGACATTTTTCTATGTTTCTAATCTTTCTGGCGTTAATTCATGGTACCAATCCTCTATCTCCTTTCTTTTATCCTCTAATCCAATAGTATCTGTGATCAATCACTGTTAATTTATTGCTATTGGCACTTAAGGGTGGAAATGAACCTACATCCACCTTCAAAAGAAACGAAACCGCGCGCATGCGCGTTTTGCCGTTCTAAACTGAAACCGCGCATATGCGCGTTGGTGATCTCCATGCTTTTCGATCTTCCATTAACTAGCGGTGGATCAAAATCACGCACATGCACATTTAGGATTCTGATTTATCCGCGGTTGGAGGAATGGACTAAGTCCGGTCCCCAACGTTAGCATACTGAAGGAGAGTTTTGGTTCTACTCCATCTGAGGCGTTTAGTAGCATTAGCATGTTAAGAAAAGGGGAAAAAAAACACACTCCAGAGCGCAAACCAGTACTTGACACATGGGAATGCAAGGAGAGAGATCTTTCGCTCTATGTAGCGTATTCCACGATGGTATAGGTCTATGCACACGTATAATCACACAATATATAGTATACAGTGATGTGGGCATACATGCAATCATGCAAAATTTATTTATTTATAAAGCATTTTACCAGGAAGGATACATTGAGATTTCTCTCGTTTTCAGATATGTCCTGGGTTCAAGAACATTGAAATGTTACAGTCGTTACAGAAATACAAAGTAATAAACTGCAAGAAATTAAAAAAACACAAATATACAGATTAACAGAAAATAAATATGTAGGAAATAGTCATTATGTTTACAGGTGCATCAATACAGTTATCCCAGTGGAAAAACCAGCAGGATACAAAGTGTCTCCTAGAGACAGTTAAAATGTAACTTTTATTCAGCTAAACATTATAAAACCAATTAACTGGCAAAGACAAACAAAATGAACCCAAAACTGTGCCAAAAACACCTATCACCATAAAAACAATGATTAATATGATTGGTGGCAGCAGATGAAATCTAGATATACAGTGGCAAGAAAAAGTATGTGAACCCTTTGGGATTACGTGGAGTTTTGCATGAATTGCCCATAAAATGTGCTCTGATCTTCATCGAAGTCACAACAATTTGAAAAACACAGTCTGCTTAAAATAATACAACACAAACATTATTTGTTTTCATGTGTTTATTGAACATAACATGTAAACATTCACAGTGCAGGGTGGAAAAAGTATGTGAACCTCTAGCCTAATGACTTCTCCAAGAGCTAATTGAAGCCAGGAGTGAGCCAACCTTGAGTCCAATCAGTGTGATATTATTGGATGTGTTGCTGAAAGCTGTCCTGCCCTTTAAAAACCACACACCAGTTTTGGGTTTACTGGTTTCAAGGAGCACTGCCTGATGTGAACCATGCCTCGCAGAAAAGCGCTCTCAGAAGACCTACGATCAAGAATTGTTGACTTGCATGAAGCTGGAAAGGGTTACAAAAGTATCTCCAAAAGTCTTAATGTTCATGTGTCCACGGTAAGACAGACTGTCTACAAATGGAGAAAGTTCAGCACTGTTGCTACTCTCCCTAGGCGTGATTGTCCTGTAAAGATGACTGCAAGAGCACAGCGCAGAATGCTTAATGAGGTAAAGAAGAATCCTAGAGTGTCAGCTAAAGACTTACAGAAATCTGTGGCACATGCTAACATTTTTGTTGACACACCTACAATAAGGAAAACATTAAACAAGAATGGAGTACATGGGAGGACACCACGGAGGAAGCCATTGCTGTCGAAAAAGAATATTGCAGCACATTTGAAGTTTGCAAAAGAGCACCTGGATGTTCCACAGCACTACTGGCAAAATATTCTGTGGACAGATGAAACCAAAATTGAGTTGTTTGGAAAAAACACACAACACTATGTGTGGAGAAAAAAAGGCAGAGCACACCAACATCAAAACCTCATCCCCACTGTAAAACATGGTGGAGGGAGCATCATGGTTTGGGGCTGCTTTGCTGCCTCAGGGCCTGGACGGATTGTTGTCATTGATGGAAAAATGAATTCCAGAGTATATCAAGACATTTTGCAGGAAAACGTAAGACCATCTGTCTGCCAACTGAAGCTCCGCAGAGGATGGGTGATGCAACAGGACAATGACCCAAAGCATACAAGTAATTCAACAAAAGAATGGCTTCAACAAAACAAAATACAGCTTCTGTATTGGCCCAGTCAGAGTCCTGACCTCAACCCGATTGAAATGCTGTGGCATGACCTTAAGAGAGCGATTCACACCAGACATCCCAAGAATATTGCTACACTGAAACAGTTTTGTGTAGAGGAGTGGTCCAAAATTACTCCAGATCGTTGTGCAGGTCTGATTTGCAACTACAGGAAACGTTTGGTTGAGGTTATTGCTGCCAAAGGAGGGTCAACCAGTTATTAAGTCCAAAGGTTCACATACTTTTTCCACCCTGCACTGTGAATGTTTACATGTTCTGTTCAATAAACACATGAAAACATATAATGTTTGTGTTGTATTATTTTGAGCAGACTGTGTTTTTCAAATTGTTGTGACTTAGATGAAGATAAGAGCACATTTTATGACCAATTCATGCAAAACTCCACGTAATCCCAAAGGGTTCACATACTTTTTCTTGCCACTGTAATTGTATCCAATGCAATCGATGAAAACCAAGTGGTATGATTCTTAGTGGAGTCAGACAGCAGATATATCAGTGACGTGCACACCAAACAACAAGGCTTGGGAACCGCTGAAGTGAACATATATATATATTGAGGGAAGATCCTATGATAGATGCGGATCTAAAATATTAGTCATACAATAGTTAGAGCCAAATGCATGCCGAGATCCAAATCAGTAATATCAATTGATTAGCGGGAGCAAGGCTAAATAAACCAGCGCTAGATTGCTGGACCACGGTCCCTGCCTGTTAGTGCACCCGACGCGCGTTTTGCCACAAATGGCTCGTCAGGAGTGCTTACGGATGAATGGAGTGGCTACTATTTAAACCGTTCTTGTTGGAGGCTAGTTAGCTCATTGACCAATCTTCAATTAGTAAAAGAATGATTGGCAGGTAATTTAGCCAATCCTAATTCTTGTTGGATCCAGTTGCCATGGTGCCCAGTAATGGCCTTGATAAGACCCGATGGTTCAATGCATTCATTAGATGTCGCAATAATGACAGCCACTTTATTAACGCTTAGTAGTCCACACATGTTGTTTTCTATACCAGTAGATTTTCAATTCCATCATTGTAATAACCCTTGACAAGATCGTACATTATTGATCAGATAATACAGTTACACAATTAGATCCTATAGCAATGGATAACTAAAGGGTCATTCGATCCATCTTAAACGAAGCTATACACATTATAGCATGGCAGAGACTCGGCCACACAAAATCATATTCAACCATATTGTTTTGAATGTGTATATATACGAATAATGAATCCATCTTGTAAATTAGATAATTAGTGAGCGAGCATTATAGGTGTTACAGTACGTGCACAGATGTGAACAACCAGCAAATCTATGCTATATATATAATATCCCAGACCCATTGTCGCAAAAATATTTGTAGACAAAATACTACATCAGAATTAATAGTTATAGGGTCACAAATATGGAGACTATAAGTGTGGTCCAATTTGATGGTGTTAAAAGACCGGTTGACCACTACGATGAAGCAGACTGTACCATATATATCCATATGTATAGCTCAATTAAGGAGACTATATATATATATGTTGAGCCAATATGCATATACTTAAAATGGCAGAGAAAATACATGGTAGAATTATGCTATAAACGTGCGTACCAATACATGAAGTTTTTGGTGATTACAAATGTATATGAGAAATTGATGCTAGCAGATTCATTATACGCCTGGATGAGAAGCCATCTATGGAATTAAAAATGAATAAATATGAATAAAAAAAGGGGGGACGGGAGACCAAGGCAATTGGAAGCTGATAATAGACAAGTATATAATATCAATACTTATCAATAATGCATATATACTGAGCCAACAAAGAATACATATATATAGAAAATATATACGTATAAAGGGTTAGAACATGAAATATATATATATATACAGTTGTGTTCAAAATTATTCAACCCCCAATGCTGTAAAGGGTTTTAGGGAATTTAGTGTACATTTGTAATTGTATTCAGAATGAAATCCTACAAGGACTTTTTAAAGAACCATATGCAACTAAAATGACATCAATTGGTTTTGTAATACAGTAGTAAATGTTTCTTTTGTGAATTCTTCATTGACACAATTATTCAACCCTTAAAGACTACCACTCTGAAGAACAGAGGTTCATTCAAGTGTTTTCAATCAGGTATTGAAAACACCTGTGGATGTCACGGAGCAGCAATAAAGCATAATAAGCACCAATTAGGCAGCTTTAAAATGACTGTGATACTTAGCTCCTTCTAGACATTTACTGGTGTGGTTACAAACATGGTGAAGTCAAGAGAATGGTCCAGGAAGACAAGAGAAGAGGTGATTACTCTTCACAGGAAGGGCAATGGCTATAAGAAGAATGCAAAGATGTTAAACATACCAAGAGAGACCATAGGAAGCATCATTCGCAAATTCAAGGCAAAGGGCACTGTTGAAACGCTACCTGGTCGTGGCAGAAAGAAGATGCTGACTTCGACTGCTGTGCGCTACCTGAAGCGTAGAGTGGAGAAAAGTCCCCGTGTGACTGCTGAGGAACTGAGAAAAGATTTGTCAGATGTGGGTACTGAAGTTTCAGCTCAGACAATACGGCGCACACTGCGTAATGAAGGCCTCCATGCCAGAACTCCCAGGCGCACCCCCTTGCTGTCTCCAAAGAATAAGAAGAGTCGACTGCAGTATGCCAAAAGTCATGTGGACAAACCACAGAAGTTTTGGGATAGTGTTCTGTGGACTGATGAAACAAAATTAGAACTGTTAGGGCCCATGGATCAACGCTATGTTTGGAGGAGGAAGAACAAGGCCTATGAAGAAAAGAACACCTTGCCTACTGTGAAGCATGGCGGGGGGTCAATCATGCTTGGGGGCTGTTTTGCTTCTGCAGGTACAGGGAAGCTTCAGCTTGTGCAAGGTACCATGAATTCTCTTCAGTACCAGGAGATATTGGATGACAATGTGATGCAGTCCGTCACAATCCTGAGGCTTGGGAGACATTGGACCTTTCAACAGGACAATGATCCCAAGCATACCTCCAAGTCCACTAGAGCATGGTTGCAGATTAAAGGCTGGAACATTTTGGAGTGGCCATCGCAGTCACCTGACTTAAATCCAATTGAGAACCTCTGGTGGGACTTAAAGAAAGCAGTTGCAGTGCGCAAGCCTAAGAATGTGACTGAACTGGAGGCTTTTGCCCATGACGAATGGGCGAAGATACCCGTAGATCGCTGCAAGACACTTGTGTCAAGCTATGCTTCACGTTTAAAAGCTGTTATAACTGTAAAAGGATGTTGTACTAAGTACTAAGATTGAATGTCACTTGGGGGTTGAATAAAACTGATAATGATATGAGCACAGAAAAGACATTTGTGGTTATTTCATTATAAATGTTATGTTATATTTGTCTGACCTACACGTGCCTCTTTGATTTAATTGTAAGCAAGATGACTGAATGATCAAAATCAATGTCAAACTGGCCAAAACACTCAATTTCAGTGGGGGTTGAATAATTTTGAACACAACTGTATATGCTACTATGACTCCTAAAGAATGATTCAGGTTAAATAACAGCCAAAGAAAATGACAAAAATTCATATGTTATTGTAAATGTGAATTTAGTTGATAACCATACAGTAAACAATGAAAAAATAAGAATATAATTGATATTCCGGTTCAATTCAAAAAGGTTGATGAAAAGAACAATTGCCTAATATGTCATATATACATGAGAAATTATTGACTGTAAATAATTGAATGATACACATGAGAAAGGAAATTGACCAAATAAAAAATAAGCTATTAGATGACAAAATAGGGTAAATAAGAGGGGAGAAAGAAAAAGGAAATTATGTCATGGAGTTAATCAGATCTCTAGGGAGTTAAATAAACGATGTGTAGTTAAAGTCCTCATTAAGTCCAAGTGGGTATAAAGTCTTAAGAGTATAAATCCAATACGACTCCATTTGACAAAGAATTTTATCAAAATTTCCTCTCCTTGGTCTAGAGATCACCTGTTCAATCGCCTGGAAAGATAAACAGGAGGGATCTGAATCATGTTGATTTCTGACATGTCTAGAGACAGACGTCTCTAGATTGTTATGCACGGAGTTTACATGTTGGAGGATGCGACGTTTAAATTGTTGAAATGTCTTGCCGACGTACTGAACACCACATTCACAAGTGATTAAATAAACAACAACTTTACTTGAGCAATTCATAAATTGTCTGTCATATTGTATTCCTGTGATCTTACTGGAATTTTTTTTTAACTTGTTCACTTGTTCCCTCTACCTGATTGGTCAATGAGCTAACTAGCCTCCAACAAGAACGGTTTAAATAGCAGCCACTCCATTCATCCGTAAGCACTCCTGACGAGCCATTTCTGGTGAAACGCGGGTCGGGTGCACTAACAGGAAGGGACCATGGTCCAGCAATCTTGCGCTGGTTTAATTTAGCCTTGCTCCCGCTAATCAATTGATATTACTGATTTGGATCTCGGCATGCATTTGGCTCTAAGTATTGTATTACTAATATTTTAGATCCGCATCTATCATACGATCCTCCCTCAATATATATATATATGTTCACTTCAGCGGTTCCCAAGCCTTGTTGTTTGGTGTGCATGCCACTGATATATCTGCTGTCTGACTCCACTAAGAATCATACCACTGAGTTTGCTATATTGTAATGATAGTTGGTTGTCATCGATTGCATTGGATAGAATTATATATCTAGATTTCATCTGCTGCCACCAATCATATTAATCATTGTTTTTATGGTGATGGGTGTTTTTGGCATAGTTTTGGGTTCATTTTGTTTGTCTTTGCCAGTTAAGTGGTTTGACAATGTTTAGTTATATAAAAGTTACATTTTAACTGTCTCTAGGAGACACTTTGTATCCTGCTGGTTTTTCCACTGGGATAACTGTATTGAATCATTGTGCTAAGGGGCAAACCCTGTGGACTCCTGTGACCTTTCCAAATTTATACCCCTGGCTCTCTCTTAATCCTTCGTTACTCTCGACTACTGTGGTAGTGATTTTTCATGTTTACAGGTGCATTCCGTATTGACATATGTTAATAGGGAGCTCTTGAGTGACTTAAGACTGGGGGAAAATTTGATGGCGTCTGGGAGGTTATTCCATAACTGCGGTGCTCTGTAGAAAAATGAGGACCGAGCCACTGTCTTTTTGTAATGTATTGTGGTATTGCAAGTAAGGTGCAGGTCCTGGATCGGAGGTTATAGGATGAGGGAACGGCTGGAGGAAGTAGTCTATTCAGGTATGGTGGCAGCTTCCCAGAAAAGCTCTTAAACACCAGGTTGGAAAGGTGAAGGGTACGTTTAGACATGTCACAATGGTGGGTCATGTAATTACATTGTAGCGCAAAGTGGCAGAATGAGTTATACAATGTAGTAAGTTTCTGAAGGTGTGTTTGCGGGGCCGCTGCATACACTACATCTCCGTAATCAATAGCCGGCATAAGCATTTGTTGTACAATTTGCTTTCTTACTGCGGTGCTCAGGCAGGTTTTGTTTCTGTACAGGGCACCTAGTTTGGGGTAAGGTTTAGATGAGAATTTTTTGATGTGGGGGCCAAAGGATAGATTTGGGTCTAACCACATACCTAGATATTTGAGAGAAGTCACTGTGGTCAGCGTGCCATTCGATTTTGTCCCAACACATAGATGGGGACTTTGCAGTTTATGTAGTTTAGGTGCTGTTCCAAAGAGCATCGTTACAGTTTTGTCAGTATTTAAAAAACGTTTGTTGTGTTTGATCCACTTTTCTACCTCTGAATTGTTCTTGCAGCATTGCCTCCAGCTGCGGGAGATTTGGTTTGCTGGTATAGATTACGGTGTCGTCTGCGTACATGTGTACAGGTGAGGCTTTGCAGATGTTAGGCAGATCATTTATGAATATCGTGAATAGCAGGGGGCCAAGTATTGAGCCTTGGGGTACACCGCAAGTGACTGGGAGGGGGAGGGAGGAGCTGCCAGAAATTGACAAATATTGCGATCAGTCGGATACATATGATTGAAACCAGGTTAGCGTGCGATCACCAATACCAGAGCTTTTAAGTTTTTTTTAACAAGATGCCATGGTCTGCTGTGTCAAAGGCCTTGGCAAAATCAAGGAAGATGGCTCCAGTTAGGTTTCCTTGTTCCATACCAGCTTGGATATCATTGCAGACTTTTAAAAGGGTGGTTGTAGTTGAGTGATTTGGACGAAAGCCGGATTGATCTGGGGTTAAATAGTTCCAATATTGATAATAATCACGTAATTGTGTGTAGACGCATTTTTCCAAACTTTTTGACATTACAGGTAGCAATGATATCGGACGGTAGTTGGATACCAAAGTACTGTCACCACTTTTATGGATTGGTACCACTCTTACATTCTTCCAGAGTTTGGGTATGTATCCAGTCACCAGTGATTCATTGATTAGGGTTGCAACAGGATTTGCAATTGCCGGCGCACTGATTTTCAGCAGCATTTCTGGTATTTGATCAGGTCCAGACTGGTATTTCATTTTTTGGTTATGGAGAAGTTTAGTAATGACACTGACAGGCACTGGTCTAAAACTGAATTCCTGTCTGATACAGGTTCTTTTCACAGTTTGGAGGGGTCTGACCTCCATGCGGCCTTTCTGATTGCATGCCATTTCCAAGCTTAGCAATCAGGGTGGTGGCACATCCAACAAAATAATCATTAAAGACATTTGTTACATCTAGGGAGTGTTGCAGGGTTTGGTTGTTTACTTTGACAGCAGCCGGCTGGGAGTGGACAGAGGGTGCTTGTATGTTACTTATGGTTTTCCAAAGGTTTCTAGGGTTTGATATGTTATTGTTTAGATTTTCATTGATGTAATGGGCTTTAGCCATTTTTGTTTGTTTTGTGCATGTATTCCAGCATTTTCGGTATTCATAGTGATCGTTAATGGAACCAGTACTCTTGAAATTTGACCACAGTGAATCTCTAAGCTGGTACATTAGTGTAAGATCAGCTGTAACCCAGGGGAGATGGGTCCCTTTTACTCGCACTTTACGCAGCGGGGCATGGGAATTCCAGACTTGCAGGAACTCAGACTGAAAGTATTCAATTGCACAGTCCAGGTCAGGGATTAGGTTTAGTCTGTACCATGGGAGCTGTTTGAGATCACTTAGGAAAGATTCAAGAATAAATTTCTTGGTGATTATTACTTTTGGGGGAGATTTTCTGGCCTTTATTTTGTGCATGCAGTACACTAGACAGTGGTCACTAAAGCTATTAACGAGAACGCCTGCCTCCTGTATTCTATCAGGACATGAGGAGAGAATCCAGTCCAGCAAGGTATGTTATAGACAGTGTTGCATAAATAGTCTGATCAGTAATAAATAATCCTTATGTAACATGGTTGTGGTGGTGTATCGCCACCTAGTGTCCGTTTAAAAAAAAAAGTCCTTCAGTAAAAAAATATATTATCAGAAATGCTTCTGGTTCATGGCACTTTCAAGATTCTCTGTCTCTCTTGTACCTCCAAGAGAGAGAGAGTAGAGTTAGGATTGTGCCATGCACTGGTGATATATGACGATCTAGATAGTAAATGCACATTTACGCAGATTAGGTTTTATGCTGCAAGCTGCTGTTTCGTGAGACCACTCTGATTATGGCATTTCCTCCTCTGTTCCTGTAGTAGTTGTTCTCAGGGCCCAGTGGATCCAGAACTTCACTTCTGGGGGTGTTAGGATATTTAAATGGTGCCTTGGTCAAAATGATACTGGAAACAGGGATTGCCAATAAAAACGTGGATTTTATTCAAATCTAAAACAATAAAATGGGCTTAATGAAGATTAAAAAAATAGAAATGATAAAATTAGTCCTTAAAACGCATTTTACCGCTCAAATGGTGGCTTCATCAGTCATGGATAAGTTCATACATATGGACTGATCTTATGAAGTGTTTCACTTTCTATTTGATGCCAGAAAATGCTACCAAAAGCTATGGGCGCCGTCATCTTGCGATTGTAATGCTGCCCTCCAGCCATCTGATTGGTCACTTCCTGTTTGGTGGCCATCTTGAGTGAGACACTTCCAGAGTCAGTAACCTTAGTTTCAGTTTCGGCGGCCATGTTTGTGGGGCAGTTTTAGTGCAGTGGTTCCGGCAGCCATGTGTCACGGATCCCTCTGACTAACAAAATAGTGGTCCCTTTACGTAGACCGCTCTCTACCCTTCCGATCCTTGAATGGTCGGCAAAACTAGATAGACAATTAACCAGACAATAGATAAACAAGGGATAACACCAGACAGAGGTATAGAATAGAGTATTGTCACGAATCCCTCTGACTGCCAAGATAGTGGTCCCTTTTCGTAGACCGCTCTCTACCCTTCCGATCCTTGAATGGTCGGTAAAGCTAGATAGATAATTAATCAGGCAATAGATAAACAAAGGGAAACACCAGACAGAGGTACAGACTAGAGTATATGTTCTCCCTAGGACCTTAGTTATAACAGAGGTAATCTGATGTGTGCTTAGGGTGCCACATAGACTGACCTCGGTACCAACGTTAAGGGCAGAACCAAGAGCAGAGGAAATGCCAATACCAGGGGTTATACACAGAATGGTTCGTTTGCAAATGCCAGGAGTCATACACAGAATGGTTCGTTTGCCAATGCCAGGGGTCATACACAGAATGGTTCGTTTGCCAATGCCAGGGGTCATACACAGAATGGTTCGTTTGCCAATGCCAGGAGTCATACACAGAATGGTTGGTTTGCCAATGCCAGGGGTCATACACAGAATGGTTCGTTTGCCAATGCCAGGGGTCATACACAGAATGGTTCGTTTGCCAATGCCAGGAGTCATACACAGAATGGTTATTTCCAGAAGCAAGGTCAGACACAGATTTTAAGCCAAAAACACAAGAGCTCTGCGGGAAGTGAAATACCACGTCAGGGCACCGGCGAACTAGTGAAGCCGGGTTTTAAACCCGGCGGTTCCGCGTCACAACGCCAGGCTCCGCCCCCCGGCGTCCCACGTGAGCGCGCCCGGTAGCGTTATCATTCGGCGCCTGGCCAGCGAGCAGCGAGGAATCTGCTGCCAGGCGCCCCAGTACCGGCCCATCCGTGACACCATGTTTGTGGAGCAAGTTTGATGTGGCGGCCATTGTTCTGAGAACCTGGTGTTTTTATAAGCTCTACAAACTCCTTGTGTGGCCCCACCTTTAAAATATTACATTTAAAACCAAAAAAATATTGATACAATGTTCATATTATAAACACATATCGGCACAATGGTCATTTCATACCTGAAAAATATATATATAAAAGATGTTCATTTTGTCAATACATATTGGCGCAAAAGTTATTTCATACAGACTTGATGACATATATGATGATCATGTATAGAAATGTTAATAATATATAGGCTATTTCCCAGGATTTATCTCGCAGAGTTGGTATGTATATATAAAACTATCTTTCGCTCGCGTGGATTTTAGGATTTGTTAAAATTGATTTTTTAAAAGAAGCTTGAGGTTTTTTTGGTAGAACCCCCCCCCCCCTCCCTTTCCCCCCCACTTGGGATTTTTGGAAAATTGTAAAACATGTGTTTTTTTATTTTTCAAGAAGAATGTAAGTGCCAAATTTCACACCTGTAACATCTTTGGTTTTTGAAATATAGGTATACTGATAAAAGTATTCACATCCCTTTCCCCCACCCACCTTAACTGTATTTTTGAATCTAAATACCAATTTACACGTCTGTAACATCTTTTTTTTGAGATATAGGTATCCTGTTGAAAGGTATTCACCCTCCCCCTTTTTTCACCCATCACGTGGGATTCTTGGAAAATGGTAAAACAAGTGTTTTTTTATTTTTCAAGAAGATTGTAAGTGCCAGATTTCACACCTGTAACATCTTTGGTTTTTGAAATATAGGTATACTGATAAAAGTATTCAACCCCCCTTTTTTCCTCCTCCCACTGGATTTTTGGAAAATGGTAAAATAGGTGTTTTTTTGTTTCTCAAGACAAATCTAAATACCAATTCCCACGTCTGTAACATCTTCTGTTTTTGACACGTAGGTATCCTGTTTAAAAGTATTCACCCCCCTTTTTTTACCCCCCCACTTGGATTTTTGGAAAATGGTAAAACACGTGTTTCTTTATTTTCAAAAGATTGTAATTACCAAACTTCACACCTATAACATCTTGGTTTTTGAACTATAGATATACTGATAAAAGTAAACAGACCCCTTTCCCTCGACCCCCCCCCCTTTTTTGGATTTGTGGAAAATGGCAAAACACGTGTTTAGATTTTTTTCACGAAGATTGTAAATACCAAATTTCACACCTGTAACATCTTTGGTTTTTGAAATATAGGTATACTGATAAAAGAATTCAACCCCCCTTTTTGCCCCCTCCCACAGAATTTTTGGAAAATGGTAAAAAAGGTGTTTTTTTGTTTCTCAAGACGAATCTAAATACCAATTTTCACGTATGTAACATCTTCTGTTTTTGAGATATAGGTATGCTGATTAAAAGTATTCAGCCCCCCCCCCTTTTTTTCACCCCCCCCCACTTGGGATTTTTGGAAAATGGTAAAACACCTGTTTTTATTTTTCAAGAACATTGTAAATACCATTTCACGTCTGTAACATCTTTGATTTTTGAAATATAGGTATAATGATAAAAAATATTCAGACCCCTTTCCCCCGAGCCCCCCCCCCCCAATTGGATTTGTGGAAAATGGCAAAAAACATGTTTGGTTATTTTCACGAAGATTGTAAATACCAAATTTCACACCCGTAACATCTTTGGTTTTTGAAATATAGGTATACTGATAAAAGTATTCAACCCCCCTTTTTGTCCCCCAAGGAATTTTCAGAACATGGTAAAATACGTGTTGTTTTATTTTTCAAGACTAATCTAAATACCAATTTTCAGGACTGTTACATCGTCTGTTTTGGAGATACAGATATCACGTTTAAAATATTCAACCCCCTTTTTTCCCCTCCCCACTTGGATTTTTGAAAAACGGTAAAATACGTGTTTTTTTATTTTTCAAGACGAATCTAAATACCGATTTTCACATCTGTAGCATCTTCTGTTTTTGAGCTATAGGTATCCTGTTTAAAATATTCAACCCCCTTTTTCACCCCCTTAGGGGCGGAGTTTCCAAAAATCCTTGCTTAGTGGGTGCCCACATCATAAACACAGTGCACCTTCAAAATTTCACGTTCCTAGGTTAAACGGTTTCAGCTGAGCATTGATGAGTCAGTCAGGACTTTCGCGTTTATGATAAAAGTATTCAACCCCCCTTTTTTTGCCCCCCCCAAGGAATTTTCAGAAAATGGTAAAATACGTGTTTTTTTATTTGTCAAGTTGAATCTAAATACCGATTTTCACGTCTGTACCATCTTCTGTTTTTAAGATATACAGTAGGTATCCTGTTTAAAATATTCAACCCCCTTTTTTTGCCCCCCCAGTCGAATTTTTTGAAAAACGGTAAAATACGTGTTTTTTTATTTCTCAAGAAAAATCTAAATACCGATTTTCACATCTGCAGCATCTTCTGTTTTTGAGCTATAGGTATCCTGTTTAAAATATTCAACCCCCTTTTTCACCCCCTTCGGGTCGGAGTTTCCAAAAACCCTTCCTTAGTGGGTGCCTGCATCATAAAAACAGTGCACCTTCAAAATTTCACATTCCTAGGTTAAACGGTTTCAGCTGGGCGTTGATGAGTCAGTCAGTCAGTCAGGACTTTCACGTTTATATATATAGATAACGGCTAATGTATTCTAAATGGTCGTTGTTTTTGATGTTGTATAACTTGGGGTATAGACAATGGATATATTGGGTCATATATGTTATATTAGACAGAATAGGGGATTCAGTGGTTACTAGGTACAGACAATGTTGTTTTGAATCACATAGTGTACCAGCACACTTTAAACTAAAAAACACATTAAGGACCCTGCAGGCCTCACATTTACAGGTCTAAGGCTGGGGTCAGACTAGCGCATTTTTAATGTGCGTTTAGGCGCACTTAATCACGGCTGCAGTAGCAGCAAATGACGCGCAATGACGGCCAATATACGAAGTACGGCCGCACAAAAGTCCGGCCGCGCAACACAAGTGGAAAATTAACGCATTTTTTTGAGAACGTAGAACCGCTAGTACTGACGTACAGAGTGCGCTGCGTCCGCTAGCGGCGAGTGTGTGTGATTAGAAGAGGTCAGACACTGCTCATGTCCGGCCAACATAACGTCCAGACGCAAAAAGTGTTTTATTGACGATCTGCAAAAAATCACGCACGAAAATGCGCATCGTATGACCGTTTTCGTGCATTCCGTGAAAAAAATACGGCAATGCATTCGGACGCACTTTGACGGTCGCTGCGAATAATGCGTTCATTTGACCCTAGCCTTAAAGTTGTACGCAATCAATGGAGAGGAGGCGATTTAGAAAAAGAAATAGGAAAAGAAGAGATGCAATACATCTACAACCCACAAACACTACATCCACACGGTTTAAATATAGATTTTGAACTTTCCCATTTCTTGAATCAAACAATACCCTCTTCCTCTACTTAAACCTTCCCCACATATAACCTTACCCTTGTCCAAAAAGTGCCATATGTCAAAACAACATTGTCTTAGGGAATAGACAATGGATATATTGGGCCATATATGTTATATTAGACAGACTACAATGTTGGTGCTAACTTAACCATAGTTGTTGTACACTTAAAACCTCCATAGGCTATAATGGCTCTGGTAAGTTTACAACAGCTCTGGTTAAGTTAGCACCAACTATGTAATATGGCCCATAAAGTTTTAGTGTGGTTCCAGTGGCCATGTTTGTGGAGCAAGTTTGATGTGGCGGCCAATGTTCTGAGGACCTGGTGTCTTTATAAGCTCTACATATTCCTTGTGTGGCCCCACCTTTAAAATATTACATTTAAAACCCAAAAAAATTTATACAATGTTCATATTATAAACTCTTATCGGCACAATGGTCATTTCATACAAAAAAAATATATATATAAGATATTAAAGATATTGATACAACGTTCATATTATAAACACATATTGGCACAATGGTCAAGTCATACCTGAAAAATATATCTATAACAGATATTGATACAATGTTCATTTTGTCAATTCATATTGGCACAAAAGTCATTTCATACAGACTTGATGACATATATGATGATCATGTATAGAAAAGTTAATAATATATAGGCTATTTCCCAGGATTTATCTCGCAGAGTTGGTATGTATATATAAAATCTCCCCCACATATAACCTTACCCTTGCCCAAAAGTGCCATATGTCAAAACAACATTGTCTGTACCTAGTAACCATTGAATCCCCTAATACTGCCCTATGTTTCTTACATGTTCTTGTATTCTCTTGCTAAGGGGTGTTGTAGTCGTTCCCACATATTGAAGACCACAAGGGCATGTGTAATGGAGCTGGTTCCGGGGTGGCAGGTTTGAGACCAATGTGCAATGATACTTAGGAAGACGTATATAAACAAAAGGGGTTTATTAAGAGTAAAGCATAAAAGTCAGTAAACAAATGTGAATAAACAATTATGTAGCTGGGTAATGATAAGAAAGGAAAGCACTGCATAAATAATAATCAGCAATAGGATAAACTAAAAGGCAAGATGAGAGAAAGGTAGACCAAAAGTAGCAAAACTAAACTACACTAAACTATACTACTACATATAAAGAAAAAGAGTAGATTGAATTTAGAGCAGGGTTAAACCAGATAGGGAGAGAAAAATAGGAGAAGGAAGAGTGAAGGAGATCTTTAGAAAAATAAATAGGAAATAGAAACGGAAGAGTCTTTGAGGCAGAGGGCCCTGGGTCTGCAGAGGGTCCTGGGTATGCAGGGGGTCCTGGGTCTGCAGGGGGTCCTGGGTCTGCAGGGGGTCCTAGGTCTGCAGGGGGTCCTGGATCTACAGAGGGTCCTGGGCCTGTAGAGCAACAGATTCTGCGGGATGCAGGGTAGCAGGCTCTGAGGATTAGGATGTAGGGCAGCAGGCTAAGGATTCTGCAGGATGCAGGGCAGCAGGATTAGAGGATCCTTGCAGGATGTAAAGCAGCAGGCTCTGAGGATTAGCAGGAGGGGATCTGTAGCAGAGGAGGTCTTGTCACAGAAGGATCCTTGTAGCAGGAACTATAAACAGTATGGTGGGAACCAAGACAAAACAGGTTAGAGGAAGCAGAGATTGAAGGCGGCTCCTTACTAGTGAGAGGTTCACTAGAACAATGCAGAAGCATTGTGCCTTGGGAGTGGCTCTTATTTATAGTGGAGGAATCCTGATGCGTTAGCTAGCACCTGGTTGCTGGAACAGCTTGGTTTAGTTAAGAAAATCGTTGTTTGTTGTCACTGAGACAGTTTGCCTTTAGTTCTCTTATGGCGCCGGCGGCTAGGGACATGACAACATGTGAGGAGGTAAATTATGTTTCTAGTGAAACAATTCATCAGATCTGTTTTTTTATTTCTTTCTGTAATTATCTCCGTAACAATTCTTTTTTTGCTCTTAGTGTTCCTGTAATTTAAGCAGTTTCCACAGCCGTAAAATCCTGGTTTAACCCCAAACATGGATTTTTTTGGGGGGGGATGTTGGCTATATGTGATTTTCTGTTTCAGATTTTTTGTTCCTCAACAAACTAGACTAGGTTTTCTCGGCAGGATATCTTTCAAAAGTGTATCCCTATGGAGGATCTTCCTTATTTTTTGATTTTGTTGACTATAATTATATACAAGCTAGAGATCGTGAAATTATGTTCATTAGTGATTATAATCAACACACAGGAGCTATTCATCAGATTATTAGGAAATACTGGCCGGTCCTACAATGGACCCAATTCTAAAGAATATCATAGGGGACAAACCGAAGTTGGTTAATAGGGAAACTATCTAAAAAATCTTAGTAAAAAGCCACAAAAATCCTGAAAATAATATTAATTTATTTAATTTGGAAGAGGGATTCTACCTTTGTGGATATTGCCCGTGTGTAAATATCTAGGTTCAGGAAAAACGTTTATCCCCAAATTTATGGATAATAACAATAAAGAGTTAAAAATCAAAGGAATTATGGACTAAAAATGTAACTTACACAATAACTTGCCCCTGAGGCTTACATTATATGGGCCACACTACTAGGCCACTATGTACTAGAATTAGAGAACATATATATAATATCTGCAAGGGATTGGAAATAGACATGTGCACAGCACAAAATTTCGTTTTGAACTAATGGATTAGTCTTAAAATGCGATTTATTTAGTTGCTAAAGAAATTCGTTTTCAGTTCTTTAGTATGAAAACTAATTTCATTCATCCGAAAACCAGTGGATACAATTACTATTGTAGTGGCTTCTCAGAGGGCTGAGATCGCTGCTTGTTACAGTATCACTCACTCTCAGCACAATGTGCCAGGCAAAGCTGTTACAGTAACTGACTGCTGCTCATCACAGTGCTCAGAGTTTCAGTAAAAGTAGTAAATAATATTTTTATATATAAGAGGTTAGAACAATATTATTTCCTTGTTTTACTGAAACTCTGAGCGCTGTTACAGTCAGTTACTGTAACAGCTGAGCCTGATACATTGTACTGAGAGATAATATAACAAGCAGCCGATCTCAGCCACTGAATTTAAAGGGCTAAAAAAAAAGGCTCCTCTCTCTATAATGTATAGCACATCCTCCTGCATTAAGTAATACCCCTCTCTGTATAATGTAGATAACATCCTCCTGCATTAATTAATGCCCCTCTCTGTATAGAACATCCTACTGCATTGGCATGTGGAGGGTGCAGAACTTTGGAATGCAATGCTTATCCAGCACAGGCGAGGGAACTTTTACTTAAACTTTGTATCTCTGTGTGGGAGACACAGGAATATAAAAGCAGGGGAGAGGAAAATATTAACGTAAATTGGTCTGAAAGCTCAGAGAAGAGATGACTGGTGCAAATTTATTTTTATAATAAAATAAAGCACTTTAAATCCAGGGAAAACATTCAAATAAATCACACTGAAGGCTCATAATGACAGAGTAACTGTGAGAGCTGGATACTAAATGTAGCAGATGTAAAAAAAAACTTTATTACAAACAGCACTGGGAGAGGAGAGGGACTTTATATAAAACGTGTATTATAGATGAGGAAAGGGGGATAGTTGTCAGGGACCAGGTTCTGGGAACACCGGTGATGTGGATATGAACCGAGGATGCAGTAAATAATGACAACAACTAAAAGGGTTTGGTGAAAACAGCAGAAACATATATTGAATAAGCTGGATGCAAACATAAAGGCAGGAATCTGTATAAATAATAGTCCTTGAAAAGTAAATGCAGATGATGGGGAAAACACAGTAGCTTGAAAAGGGAATCCGGATGATGAAAGTCTTGTGAGTTGGAACAAGGGATTGTGGATGGAGGTCTTGAGATGGGAGATGCAGAATGGGGTCTTGACAATAGTGCGCCTGGTTAATATAAAATGTATCAGACCTAAGCCCCTATTATGCAGAGCGGAAGGGGAGATAACACACGTTTTATAAAGTCCCTCTCTTCTCCCAGCGCTGCTTGTTATAAAGGAGTTTTTACTATCCAGCCCTTCTCTGTCATTAGCTTTCAGTGTGATTAGAAACATAGAAACATAGAAAAATGTCGGCAGATAAGAACCTTTTGGCCCATCTAGTCTGCCCAATTACATGGATACTTTACCTGGATTTATCTTTTATTTAGGATAGCCTTATGCCTATCCCAGGGGTCAGCAACCTTGGCTCCCTGATGTTTAGGGAACTACATCTCCCAAGATGCTCAGTCACCCATTAGGCTGACTGAGCCACATGGTTAATGTAGTTCTCCAAACATCAGGGAGCCAAGGTTGCTGACCCCGGCCTATCCCATGCTTGCTTAAATTCAATTACTGTTTTGCCTCTACCACTTCAACTGGAAGGCTGTTCCATGTATCCACACCCGCTCAGTAAAATAATGCTTCCTGATGTTACTTTTAAACCTTTGCCCCTCTAATCTAAGACTATGTCCTCTTGTTTTGCTACTTTGTTTCCTTTTAAATATACTCCCTTCCTCTACCCTGTGGATTCCCTTTACGTATTTAAATGTTTCTATCATATCTCCTCTGTCTCGTCTTTTTTCCAAGCTGTACATGTTAAGATCATTAAGCCTTTCCTGGTAAC
The DNA here is from genome assembly GCA_009667805.1 of Leptobrachium leishanense. NCBI lineage: Eukaryota > Metazoa > Chordata > Amphibia > Anura > Megophryidae > Leptobrachium > Leptobrachium leishanense. The sequence goes on along the minus strand of CM019073.1, from coordinate 72,089,744 downwards.
TTTTCTCCTTCAAGCCGTACACCATTTTAGTAGCCCTTCTCTGAACTCTCTCTAAGATGTCTATATCCTTCTGGAGATACGGTCTCCAGTACTGCACACAGTACTCCAAGTGAGGTCTCACCAGTGCTCTGTACAGTGGCATGAGCACTTCCCTTTTCCTACTGCTAATACCTCTCCCTACACAACCAAGCATTCTGCTAGCATTTCCTGCTGCTCTATTACATTGACTACTTACCCTTAGATCCTCTGAAATAATAACCCCTAAATCCCTTTCCTCAGATGTTGAGGTTAGGACTGTATCAAATATTCTATATTCAGCCCTTGGGTTTTTACGTCCCAGGTGCATTATCTTGCACTTATCCACATTAAAACTCAATTGCCACAGCTCCGACCATTTTTTTAGTTTACCTAAATCATTTGTCATTTGGCTGATCCCTCCAGGAACGTCAACCCTGTTGCAAATCTTTGTGTCATCAGCAAAAAGAAATACTTTTCCACTAATACCTTCTGCAATATCACTAATAAAAATATTAAAGAGAATGGGTCCAAGTACTGACCCCTGAGGTACCCCACTGGTAACAAGACCTTGCGCCGAATAAACTCCATTTACCACAACCCTCTGTTGCCTGTCACTCAGCCACTGCCTAATCCATTCAACAATATTGGAATCCAAGCTCAAATATTGCAATTTATTGATAAGCCTTCTATGCGGAACTCACACAATCCTCCCTCCTACCTACCCACCGCGATGGTCACGTTATTGACCTGGCCTTTTCCAACCTCTGCTCCATTTCTGAGTTCAAATGTCGCCCTTTCCCCATCTCTGACCACCACCTTCTCTCGTTCAACCTATCTGGACTTCCTAAACACCCTGCTCCCCCACCCCGCACACACACTCGCAGAAATCTACATGCTGTGGACCCCCATCAATTCTCCAACCTACTTCACCACCTCCCTCATACCTCATCCTTCACCTGCCCTGATGCTGCCACTAATCACTACAACACTACGCTTATCTCTGCTCTAGACACTCTTGCTCCTCTTCGACTCTGTAAGGCCCCACGCCGCCAGCTTCAGCCCTGGCACACCCTCCAGACTCGCTACCTGCAAAGATGCTCCCGCACCGCAGAGCGTGCCTGGAGGAAATCCCGCTCTGAAGCTGATTTTGTTCACTTCAAGTTTATTCTCCGGTCATACACCTCTGCCCTCCACTTGGCCAAACAATCCTTCTTCTCATCTCTTATATCTACACTGTCCTCCAACCCTAAACGGCTCTGGTCCACCTTCAACACCCTCCTCTACCCACCTGCACCTCCCCCTCAGCTGCCTTCAGCGCTCAAGACCTGGCAGACTACTTCCTCAGTAAAACTCTAACTATCAGAAGCAACATCCCAACACAAGATAGTTATCTGCCACCTCCACTCCCACAGGTCCCCTCTGCCACCCTCTGCCGCTTCCTCCCAGCCACTGAGGAGGAAGTCAATTCCTTATTGTCCTCCTCACATCTCACCACGTGCCCGCTCGACCCCATTCCCTCACATCTAATTCCTCCCTCTCCTCCTCCTCACCCCTGCTCTCACACACATCTTCAACCTATCTCTCTCCACTGGCTCCTTTCCATCCGCCTTCAACACACGCGCTAGTTACCCTTTACTAAAGAAACCATCCCTAGACCCCAACTCTCCATCCAATTACCGCCCTGTATCCCTGCTCCCCTTCACATCAAAGCTCTTAGAAAAACTAGTCTTCAACCGCCTCTCCCTCTTCCTGTCCTCCAATTCCCTACTTGACCCCCTGCAATCTGGCTTCCGTCCCCTACATTCAACTGAAACTGCCCTCACCAAAGTCACCAACGACCTCCTAACTGCTAAAAAACACGGCCACTACTCTATTCTCATCCTGCTTGACCTCTCGGCTGCTTTTGACACTGTTGACCACCCCCTCCTTCTACAGACCCTCAACTCTCTGGGTCTCGGATGACACTGCACTTGCTTGGGTTGACTCCTTTTTATCCAACAGGTCCTTCTGTGTGTCCTTTGCTGGTAACTCCTCCTCTTCATTGCCTCTATCTGTTGGTGTACCTCAAGGCTCTGTCCTTGGTCCTCTGCTCTTTTCCATCTACACCTCCTCCCTGGGCAAAATCATCAACAGCTTTGGCTTTAATTACCACCTCTACGCTGATGACACTCAGATCTACCTCTCTACCCCTGATCTTCTCCCCCTGTCCTCTCAAAAGTCAGTGACTGTTTATCTGGCATCTCCTCCTGGATGGCCTCCCACCACCTAAAGATCAACATGTCAAAGACTGAGCTCCTACTTATTCCTCCCTCCAATGCCTCCCCACCTCCTGAGTTCTCTATCACGGTGGAGGGTATCACCATCTCCCCATCAAACCAAGTTCGCTGCCTTGGAGTTACACTTGACTCTGCTCTTTCCTTCATCCCCCACATCCAGTCTCTTTCCTCCTCCTGCCGATACCAACTGCGTAATATTTCCAGAATTCGGCCATTTCTTACCGCTGTCACCACAAAACAACTCATACACGCCCTGGTAATCTCCCGACTCGACTATTGCAATAATCTCTTATCTGGCCTCCCTCTGTCCCGCCTCTCCCCCCTAAAATCCATCCTGAACGCCTCCGCCAGGCTAATTCACCTCACCCGCCGCTCTGTCTCTGCCGCTCCCCTCTGCGAGTCCCTTCACTGGCTCCCCATCCACTGCAGAATTAAGTTCAAAATCCTTATCCTTACCTACAAAACCCTCACTAACTCAGCGCCCCACTACCTGTCCTCACTAATCACCAAATACACCCCAGCCCGCTCCTAAGGTCAAACAGTGACCTGCGCCTAGCTTCTCCCCGCATCACCTCTTCCCATGATAGACTGCAGGATTTCTCACGCGCAGCCCCCACTCTCTGGAACGCTCTCCCTCGTACTGTCAGACTTTCCCCTAACTTCTCTTCCTTCAAACACTCCCTTAAAACATTCCTATTTAGGGAAGCCTACCACCCAACTCACTGACACAACCAGCAATCACTCTCACCTTACAGTCCTCTCCTCCTGTTTCCAACCCTCCTAGATTGTGAGTTTCTACGGGAATAGGGCCCTCATCTCCTCCTGTGCTGTTTGTCAAATGTTGTTCAATGTATTGTAACCCTGTCTATACTGTGCTTATTGTACAGCGCTGTGGAATATGCTGGCGCTTTATAAATAAAGAAAATAATAATAATAATAATGCAGAACAGTATCAAAAGCCTTACTGAAATCTAAATAAGCAATGTCTACTGCACCACCTGTGTCTATTATTTTTGTAACCCAATCAAAAAAATCAATAAGATTAGTTTGGCATGATCTCCCTGAGGTAAACCCATGTTGTTTCTGATCCTGTAATCTATGTGTTTTTAGATGTTCAACAATCCTTTCCTTTAAGGCTAGGGTCAGACTGAGGCAGTGCGAACGCGCGTTCTGGCGCACTTAATCACGGCCGCAGTAGCAGCAAATGACGCGCAATGACGGCCAATATACGAAGTACGGTCGCACAAAAGTCCGGCTGCGCAACGCAAGTGGAAAATGAACGCATTTTTTCGAGAACGTGAAACCACTAGTACTGACGTACAGAGTGCGCTGCGTCCGCTAGCGGCGTGTGTGTGTGATTGGGAGACGTCAGACCCTGCTAATGTCCGGCCAACATAACGTCCAGACACAACAAGTGTTTTATTGATGATCCGTACAAAATCACGGATGAAACTGCGCATAGTATGACCGCTATTGCGTATTCCGTGAAAAAATACGTCCATTCTTCGAACGCACATTTTCACGGACAACGTGAAAAATGCGTTAGTCTGACCCTAGCCTAACATGGTTTCCATTAATTTCCCCACTACTGACGTAAGACTAACTGGCCTATAGTTCCCCGATTCCTCCCTACTACCCTCCTTGTAAATGGGCACAACATTTGCTAATTTCCAGTCTTCTGGGACGACTCCCGTTAGCAAGGATTGGTTAAATAAATCTGTTAATGGTTTTGCTATTACATCACTGAGCTCTTTTAATAATTTAGGGTGGATCCCATCAGGCCCCAATTTGAATGTTTTCCTTCTCCAGCTGCTTTTATCATCTTGTCTGCCTCATAGACATGCAAGGGTTAAGTAAAGGTTTCCCCTCCTGTGCTGGCTGTCTGTGCTGCGAGTGAGTATTCTGGAGCTATATCACTGTCAGATTTTTGGGTAGGGGTCGGGAAGGATTACGCATACAAACCTTTTCTGTAGCTTTGCGATGTTGCGCTCTTCATTGCTGGTCTCCTTCACTCATCAATGTAATATTACAAAAAGGACTGAAACTAAAATGTAGTGCATTTTATTTTAGTTTCTTTCGTTTTTTTGTACTGAGCCGTTTCGTATCTCTTGAGTCATACAAAAAATAAATTATCCCAAAATTCGGACTAAATCGTTTTAGTACTAAAATGAATGCACATGTCTAATTAGAAACACACTCAGTCCCAGCCCACTTTAAGACCACACATGGGCAATCTCCAAAGGGTATGTCATTTATTAGCATACAAAAAAATAGAACGACATTGGAGAGGAGGTGACTTTAATAAAAAAATAAACTGTGCACAAATGAAATAGATATACAAATTAGGTACTATGGTGCCTTTGGGTCTAAATTTGGATTTTGAACTGTGCCATTTTTTTGTAACCTCTTCTTTTTGATTCATTAACATGTTGAATAATATCATATTTAATATATTATTGTTGCTAAATGTCTTAGACAAAGTACATTGGGTGTTAAAACTCCCTTTCAGCATGTTAACGTTGGGGATTGGATTTTGTCTGAGCCTCAAACTATGGATAAACAACTCCCCTTTTTCGTTAATATGGTAGACAACATTATATAATGGACATCTGTTTATATTGGATAAATCCTAAAAACATAAGATGGAATTAAATATTACCCTCATATGGATGATAGGGACCTTAGGTTATATTTTCAAATATTTGGTGGATATTTGGGGAATACTTAACATGTTAATGCTACTAAACGCCTCAGATGGAGTAGAACCAAAACTCTCCTTCAGTATGCTAACGTTGGGAACCGGACTTAGTCCGAGCCTCCAACCGCGGATAAATCAGAATCATAAACGCGCATGTGCACGATTTTGATCCACCGCTAGTTAGTGGAAGATCGAAAAGCATTGAGATCACCAATGCGCATGCGCGCTGTTTCAGTTTAGGATGGCAAAACGCGTATGCGCGCAGTTTCGTTTCTTTTAAAGGTGGATGTAGGCGACTTGAATGACGCACTTCCACCCTTATGTCCCAATAGCAATAAATTAACAGTGATTGACGGCAGATACCATTGGATTAGAGGGTAAAAGAAAGGAGATAGATGATGGGTACCATGAAATTCCCGCCAGAAAGATTCTTCTTGATTGGTTATTGGTTGGGAAATAAAGGTTTTTAAAGGGAACAAGGATCATTTGATTTTAGCAGCCAGTTGAGGAAGCCACTGATAACACATCTAAAGGTGAAATGCGTTCTGGCAATTGTTTGTTTTCTATTTTATTTTATTTTAGTAAGTTTATTAAACGTTTGCTGTTCATATCAATTGATTGGGTTTTCTTGAAAGTTGTACCCTGCAAACAACCTTTGGGCGCACTACCCATCAGCGAAATGCAGATAAAAAAGCAAAAATTGGCCACAGGACCATAAAAAAGAAAATCGGTCAGAAAGTCTCGGTAAATAGGTTAACGCAACAATCAACATTCGAAGGAAAAAGGGCAGAAAACTCGTAAGCGAAGGGGGATAAAAGGGGGGGTAAAGGATTAACTTATCTCAACCCGGTTGCACCTCCAACAGCTCAGGGGATAGGCCTGCCGCTTCCAAATCCGTCCAGGCCCTGGCGGGGTCAGTAATAGTATAGGGCAGGGGTCAGCAACCTTGGCTCCCTGATGTTTGGAGAACTACATTAACCATGTGGCTCAGTCAGCCTAATGGGTGACTGAGCATCTTGGGAGATGTAGTTCCCTAAACATCAGGGAGCCAAGGTTGCTGACCCCTGGTATAGGGAACGTTGGCATGCGTTATTACAAGAGAGCCGACCAGGCCCCACCGGTAACGAATTCCGCCGAAGAAGAGTCGTCACATCTCAAAATCGTCGACGGGCCACCAGAGTCAGAAACGGGAGGTCATGATATAACGCAAGCGTGGAACCTTCAAACTGCATAGGATCGCGGGCGCCAGGGGAGGTCATAATTTTCACCTTTACAGTAACATCCCGGAAAACCACTACATCATCCTTAGAAGCCCCCTTGGTTGACGCTGCGGGTCTCCTGACCTGAAACACGGATCCAATCAAATCAGGCGTGTCAGATGGTAAATCAGCAATCTGGACAGCCAGACGGGTCACATAGGGCAGGAACTCCTCCGTTGTGACGGAGTCAGGGATACCCCTGACCCTAATGTTCTGGCGACTATGCCTCGATTCCAGCATCTCCACGGAACGGGTCAGGATATCAACTTGAGCATGGAGGGCATCTACCTGGCCAGAAAGGTGAGTTTGCTCCGTCGCCACCTCTGTATTCTTCGTCTGCAGTTCCGTAACCTGCGCATGTACCACCTCAACTTCTGCCCGAACCGCAGCCACCTCCAGTCTCCACATCTCCCGAATTTCATCCAAAATCCGTCGAAGGTCACCCTTTGTGGAGGGGAGATGGTCATCGTCATCCTGAGTCCGAGCCACGGCAGAGATCCCAGTCAGTCTGGACGATCCTACCACAATCGTGGATGGTCGAAGCGTGGAATCTGAACAGCTCCGTCGCTCTGAAGCCTCGCTGCTACTGGCTGAAGGCAAGGCATCCCCAGCTGAGTTGTCAGTGGAAGAATCCAGAGCGGCCACCGGTGTCACCGAGGCCGCAGCCAAAGCAGCCTTGTGCTTTTTTTTGCGCCCGCTTTTTAGCCGCTGCAGAGAGACCTCACGTCTGGGATTGCGGTGCAGGCCACGAGGCCCCGTCACCGTCACCAATGGACCAAGAGCAGTCATCTCCCGGCGAGCCATAACCAGGGGGTAGGGATGAGGAGGCCAGCGCACTCCCGGACCTACCCGATTCCCGGATGTCCCGCTGACGTGGACCACCTTTCTGGGGAAGACCTTTTGGCATGATTAACCGCAGTTCGGCACAGAGAGACTCAAATCCTGGGGATTCCCACAGAGGTTTACAAAATGGCCGCGGCGGGTAGGCCCAAATCCCTCCTGGGGCGAAAATCTCCCACTAAGTGCGTGGATCGAGGGTGGGCAGAAGTCCTCAGTCCCTCCCAAGCTTCAGATGCCCCCCGGGGAAAGCTGTGCAGACAATGAGCAGTATTAAAAGCAGTTAAAAAGCCGATGCTATCCTGGAGCACACCAAAGTGCGACCGCTCGTTGCCGCTGCTAGCTCCGCCCCCCCCCCGAGCATCCATTTGGACCTTTTTAAACATATCTCATGGGTTGTACCATGATGTGTTTTCTGTTCTTTTGAGGTCATCCAAAAAGGAGAAGATCACCTTGAACATTTTGGGAACAATCCCTTTGTTTGAGAAAAAGGAACAATGTTTTGAATTAAGCATAATTCTAGATTTATTATTACCATTACTACTGCGCCGCAAGGAAGTTTTTCTGTTTTTTGTTGTTAAGATATTGGGTACCTTGGAGGTTGTGGTACCCCACACTTCCACATTGGCTGCACATAATATTTATTTATTTATTTATAAAGGATTTTAACATGAAGGATACATTGAGATTTCTCTCGTTTTCAAGTATGTCCTGGGTTCAAGAACAAAATCAGACAAATTGCTACATCATACACTATTTCTGGCGCTGTTTTAAAGAACACTCTAAATATATCTTGTTTATATTTCCATATTTTATTGTTTTCCACATACTTCTACTGACCTGCTAATGTCACATTAGTTGCAAAAATCTGATTATCTTTCGGAGTATTCAGTTCCATAGAAATAATAATAGTCTCTGAATGCAAAGTACAAGTTAACAAATGTAACTTAAGAGCAAATCTATTTCATTTGCTATAATTTCATGCTTAGGATGAATTTGTTTACTACCAAATGCATTTGTCATATCCCATGCATCTACCACTCCAACATTAATATCTTTAAAAATTGAATTCATGATTAAATAATGTATATAACCATGGTAGTCACTTAGCATTTCCACTCGCTCATTCATTTCGCTGGAATTCTCCATTTTTATGATAACTTTGGTATCAGGGCTTCGTTTTAGTAGGCGTTCAATGGCTCTTCTAATATTAATCACCCTGCGAATAAAATGATGTACTGGAAAAAGTCTGAAGTGCATTCCCAATGTGAAAATAATGACGGTGTCTTTGTTTCCTGCAATCTGATCAATTAAATGTGGAATTGTGACTTCCTCTTTGAAAGTGTAGAACTCAAGCATTATAAAAGGGTTAGCGTGTTTCTGATACTGTATTTTAATGTTTCTCTCCATGTCAATATACAAACGAGTCATTGGCCATGCTGTTCCATAAAGGTTAAATGCTTTTAGACCTGCAAACAAAACAAAATAAGTAAATTAGACTCAGCATAACATTAGTTGCATAACAGTACAATGTGGAAGAGAAAAACGTAGGCTGAAAAAAGACATGCGTCCATTGGGTTCAGCCTTTCACACATCACCTATTGCGGTTGATCCAAAAGAAGGCAAAAAACCCCAGTCTGAAGCTCGCCAATATACAACATACTGGAAAAAAATTCCTTCTTGACCCCAGAATGTTAGTCAGATTTCTCCTTGGATCAAGTATCTTATACCCACATATTAAATATTATAACCCTTAATATTCAAGTCTGTACAGTCTGTACAGTCTCTGACCCAACCTCCTCAACAGGCTCATTGAAGCTGCTTGTCAGTGGTCTATTTCCCAAGTAGGCTATTTGCAAGTAGGAGTTAAAAAACAGGTGTTGCCGGAGCTCCGGCGGTGAGCTACATTAAGGGGTGAATACCCACAGCTGAGGCACCTAATGGCCCATAAAAAGAAGGGACTGGGGGGCGGGAGGCTCCAGAGCACCCCCAGAACCGCCCGATCTGAGGATATCTCCTCGTTTTTCCCGGACCACGCGGCGGTGCAGGGCGATCGGCGCCATTCCAAGATGGCGCCGGCGTCAGACGGCACCCCGGCGTCCTCCCCCTCCTGCAGCCCGGGTCCTCCGGAGACAGAGGAAACCTCAATCAGGGACATTCTGAGGTCCCTACCAACTAAAGAGGACATGGAGGCCCTGATGAGACGCATGGAGACAGCATGGGAAGCACGATGGGAGCACATGTCACAGGACGTCCTCCATCTTGGATCCAGAATACAAGGCCTTGAAGACTCTAAGGACCAGCATGACGACAGAGTGCTAGCTCTTGAGCAGCAGGTCAGTGCACATTCTAAATATTTCACCCAGCTGCGCAGAGATCTGGACGATGTAGACAACCGAGGCCGACGAAACAATTTGCGCATTCGAGGTCTCCCTGAATCCCAGGGCCCCACGGAGGATATTCCGGCCTTACTGCGCTCATTGATTAATCCTCTCCTGCAACGCCCGCATGATGCACCGTTATTATTTGATCGAGCCCATAGGGCTTTGAAGGCAAAAGGCACCCCGTCCTCAGCTCCCAGGGACATAATCTGCCGACTTCATTATTATGTGGATAAGGAACGAATCCTAATGGCGAGCAGGAATTCGAATTTTCAAGATAGTTTGGGAAACCCGCTACAAGTCTTTCCAGACCTTTCCTGGACCACTTTGCAAGCCCGGAGGGCACTACGCCCGCTCACCCAAATTCTTCAAGACCGTCAGATTAAATATCGCTGGGGATATCCTCTCTCCCTTACCACCATAATTGACGGAGAATCCTTTTTTGTGTCCTCCCCGGAAGATATAACGCCACTGACTTCGGCATTGGGTGTAGCACCTCTAACTATACCAGATTGGTTTGCTGTTCCTAGTGCGACTCCAAATACGGGCCAGATCAGATCACAACGCTCCAGATGGCAGACTCCGGTGAAACGTAGGAAGCCAACCCAAAGATCATCTGACTCTCCACTTCACCCGCTGCCAACTACTCCGTCCTCATGTGGCTAAACGAATTGCAGGGACTTCTCTTCATGCCTGGAGATCTGCCCTTGGGACTTCGCCCACATCTTTATTTTCCTTGGTCATTAGGTGACTTTTTTCACAAATGCTCGCCTGCCCGGCACGAACTCGGAGCCATTTTACTTTTTCTGAACTTGTCTCCGCTTCCCGCCCCCCCGCCAGTAGCGGTGACCGTTATTATGTTTTTTATGTACCCTCGTCTGGGCCCTGGTAAGGAGAAGGGGGTCCGGTCGAGGTCTCAATTTATTTCAGTATTGCAATTTCCCTCGGGGCCTAAATACCCCTCGAGGAGAAATTTTCACTGCCTCCGTGTATATATGTTCATTACTTTGTTATTGACAGAATTTATCTTTTCTGTTCTGCCTTTTTCCCCTCTCCCCTCAGACGCACTCAGGTTTCCTTCCACAGATTGGTACTTAGGACTGGTCCCTCCCTTGGTTATTAGATGGTGTCCGTACGCTTGATCACAATTAACGCACGGGGACTGAACACCCCTGTAAAACGCCGGATGGCCTTGACAGATGCCCGTAGACAAGGCGGAGACGTCATCTTTCTGCAAGAGACGCACTTCCGAGCCGATTCCGCGCCCACTCTCTCGTCACCACACTATCCTTCTAGCTACGTGAGTAACTACACGGTTTCCAAATCGCGAGGAGTAGCCATATTGTTAGGCAGACACGTCCCATTTGTGTATGACTCACACGTCACTGATCCGGGGGGTAGGTTCTTATTTCTTAAAGGGACATTGGGCCTCACTCGTTGTACCCTGGTTAACATTTACCTCCCCAACCGCAACCAATGCCAATCGCTACGTACGATACTTAACAAACTGTCTCGCTTCAGTGAAGGCATAGTGATATGTGGCGGTGACTTCAATGTTCACTTGGATGCCCCCGGGGAAGGCAACCCCGCTTCGTGTAAACCTGACCCCTCCCTCCGAAAACGGTTTCTCCAATTGTTGCATGGCCAACAACTAGTAGATAGCTGGAGGGTACTTCATCCAGCCGGGAGGGACTTTACTTTTTTCTCTAATGCAGCGCGCTCGTACTCCCGGCTAGACACTTTTTTGGTTTCACACCACGGCCTACACTTATTGCGTTCCACTACTATTAAACCCATCACGTGGTCGGATCATGCCCCAGTCCACTTAGAGCTCACCCTCCCTACGGTGTCAGAGCGCGACAGGACTTGGAGACTTAACGAGACCCTTCTCAAAGACACAATGAACAGGACTGACATCGAGACGGCCATAACTGACTACTTTAGAGAGAACCTGACTCCAGACGTGTCCCTACCCATGGTATGGGAGGCCCACAAGTGTGTTCTAAGGGGCAAACTTATCCAAATTGGTGCCCGGTTGAAGAAATTTCGGACTGGACAGATCACTGACCTCCTACGTAACATTTATACTCTAGAGACGTCACATAAAACACATGGATCATTGGACACGCTCAAAGAGTTGACCCTTCAGAGGGCGACTCTCAATGACCTCCTGACTCATAACACTCTGCGCTCACTCCAAATCACCAAGCTTAAATATTATACCCAGGGAGATCGCTGTGGCCGGTTATTGGCTAATGCAGTTCGCCAACGACACATGGCTACATATATACCGAAGATTCGTTGTGCGGATGGGTCGGTGGCTCATTTGACCCCGGACATCTCCACGGCTTTTCTTTCCTATTATAAGACCCTGTACAATTTGAGTGATACCCCCCCCTCCCTCAGAAGTGATTGACCAATATCTGCGCGACTCCTACAATTCCACTATCTCGGAGGAGACGAAGGAAGCATTAGACACGCCCTTTACTATGGAGGAACTCGCCTCGGCGGTGAAATCCATGAAATCGGGCAAAAGCCGGGCCCGGATGGGTTACTATGGGTTATTATAAGACCTTTCTCTCCTCCTTAGGCCCTCACTTTTTACAAGCCTTTAACTCCCTCGCAGATCATTCTACGATTCCCCAGTCGGCCCTCCTTGCCACAATTACGCTCATACCTAAACCCGATAAAGATCATACTCTAGTACCTAATTATCGCCCAATTTCCTTGATTAATACGGACGTAAAACTGTTTGCCAAATTATTAGCCACCCGCCTAAACCCTTTACTACCCACCCTGATCCACCCAGACCAATCGGGCTTTGTGACTTCTCGAGAAGCACGCGATAACACTATTCGCACTATCAATCTCATTCACCGAGCTCAAGTTCAGGGACACCCTACCATTTTCCTTTCGGTCGATGCCGAAAAGGCATTCGACCGGGTGGACTGGCATTACCTCTTTGGAGTTCTGCGACACATGGGCTTTGGCTCGAAATGGATGACATGGCTGCAGGCCTTGTACTCCTCCCCTACGGCGCAAATTAGGGTTAATGGCACACATTCAACGCCTTTCGGCATTAGAAATGGGACAAGACAGGGATGTCCCCTGTCCCCACTGCTATTTGTCCTGGCCTTAGAGCCCTTTATGCAGAGGATTAGGGATAATGACAATATTCAGGGTTTCTGTCTCCCATTCCACCACTATAAAATATCGGCATATGCAGATGATATTCTCTTTACCCTCACTGACCCCTTAAAATCCCTCCCACATGTCTTAAAAGAATTACGAACCTTCCAGACACTATCGAATTTTTTAATCAACGATACCAAATGTGAGGCCATGGGGGTGGGGGTGACTTCGGAGACTAACCGGGCCCTGACTGACATATGTCCTTTCCAATGGACAAGAAATTCCCTGCGTTATCTGGGTACCACGCTTACTCGCTGTCCCAGAGACTTGTTTGCAGCTAATTACACACCTCTCTTGAACACCACGTTGCACGAGCTTCGGAAATGGCATAAGCCCCATATTTCATGGCTTGGCCGCATTAACTATCTGAAAATGACCGTTTTACCGAAGTTTCTGTATGTGTTTCAGGCGGTCCCGGTTAGGATCCCACGGGCTTATTTTCAAGAACTGAAATCGGGCTTCCTGAAGTTCATATGGGGTTCCACTTGCCCTCGGGTATCATATAAAGATTTAACTCGCCCCAGGGAAAGGGGAGGTTTAGGACTGCCCCACTTTGAATCTTACTACCAAGCAGCCCTAATGACACGGCTTTGTGACTGGTCGGTATCTCCTCCAGCTAAATTATGGGTGGCATTAGAGCAATTTGCCTTTCGGGTACCGATTGCATCTGTACCATGGCAACATGCCTCCATTCGCACTCTGATGAGGTCCCCGGAGCATCCCACGGCCCCACAGCTACTCCGACTATGGAGGGAAGTGCGCTCTAGACCCGACCTCTCCCCAGATATTTCCCCCCTGTACCCTGTATCGCACAACCCCGACTTCCCCCCGGGAAGACAGCAGTCTTTCCTGGATATAGACACGGATGGGCCCTATCTACATATTGCGCGTTGTTACACTGATAAGGAGTTGTCTCCACTGTCTTCACTAGCACCGAGAAGCGCTTATACGCCCCTTGCATACTTCAAATATAGCCAATTAACTAACTTTGTACGTAGATTGGCTTCGACCGCCCCAGTGCGGTTTACTATGACTGTATTTGAGACTCTGTGTACGATGGACCCCCCACCAACACATGTCCTCTCGTCTCTGTACTCTTTACTTCTTTCCTCGTCACAACCCAAGGTACCCTCATACGTGTCTAAATGGCAGAGCGAACTCCCTGACCCAATCTCGGAAGATGACTGGGGGAAAATTTTCTCAATTAATAAATACTCCTCCATGAGCCTTTCGGTACAGCTCTCCAACTTTAAGCTCTTATCACGTTGGTACTTGACTCCAGTACGCTTACATCGTATGTTTCCGCAATCTACACCCCAATGTTGGAGATGCCTCGCTGACACTGGTACCTATTTACACCTATGGTGGAGCTGTCCGGTCCTTGCGACTTATTGGTCCGAGATATTAGCACATGTCGCTGACATAACGGGGTTTAAGTCGGGGAATTCATATCACCTGATACTTTTTCATCTGGTCCCACTCCCAGTCAACACCTACAAAACTTCCTTATTGTTACACCTTTTAAACGCGGCCAAATCCCTTATCCCTCGGAAATGGAAACAGACTGCTGCTCCTACTGTGAAGGAGTGGATTGAGGCAGTGGAGCGCATCCGTACCTTAGAGGAACTCCACTACTCATTGGAGAATCAGTATCAAAAATATTTTAAGACATGGTTTTGGTGGTCCGAGTTTCTCCTTAAACGTTCCCCTCCTCCCCCTATGGGGCGGCGGGTTGCGTCCGGCGTAGACCCCGTGCCGGGGTTGCCCCCCTCCCCTTGAGATTCACTGGCATAATTTGTGACTTTCTGGTGCTAATTGCTGTGGTTTTGGTACCTAACCTGGTTTTCATAAGTTTCAATATACTTCATAATGCGTCTCCCCTGTTGTTTCCTTTCTTTTGGTTGTTTTATAATATAGATCTACATGCCTAACCTATGAGATTCATAGGAATATCTATTTTCAGTGATGTTTCTTTTTATGTGTTTTACTGTCAACTGCGATACCACTTTATGATGCGCTGTGCCTAGCGCTTGTTCGTGATTTAACTGCATTTGTGACATTTTGGATCTGAAACCAATAAAACAAAGTTTAAACAAAAAAAAATAAAAAACAGGTGTTCTGCCTTTAGTGGTCTGTGGTTTGTATTTTCCAGATGGAGGGACATCTCTATTTTATTTATATTTGTTTAATTTCTGTTTTTGGGGATTTGGTGTTTTTTTTTTTCCTGTTTGCTGCTGGTGGCTTGTTGATTGGAGTGTTTTCTGTCAGGTGATTTCACCTGTGTGGGTACATAATCCCCTCAGCAACTCATTGAGCTTGCTCATTGAACCTGCTTGTCAGTGGTCTATTTCCCAAGTAGGCTATTTGCAAGTAGGAGTTAAAAACCAGGAGTGGTCTATTTTCAAAGTAGGCTATTTGCAAGTAGGAGTTAAAAAAACAGGAGTTCAAATAACAGGTATTTTCATGCAGTGCTTTTGAATGTTTAATTGCTATTTTTGATGACTTCTTTTCTTTCAGCTGACATGTTTTGGTCCTGCGCGACCATTTCTCCCTCATTCTTGATAATATGTATTGGCCTGTGAGGCCTTTTTCTATGTGCTTATTTTGCTGACTTTCTTTCGTAATAATAAAAAACCTAGGACTAAATTACCATCTTCGCGTTAAAACGCGCCCGCGTTTTAACACTGGATTACAATGCAGGTGCAAAAAATGCTGCCTGCATTGTTATCGCGTGGTAAAATCAGGGATGGTCGCAGCAGCGCTGAGCGCAGCTGCGAGCATCCACTCGATGGAGTCCATAGGACTCCATTGAGTTTCCCCCTGCCGGTCACATGACCAGCCAGATCTCGCCTCGCAAGATCCGGCCGGTCGGCGTAGTGATACGCAGGGAGAGACTGGGGGGACTTTTCCCCCCAGTCTTTCCCTGTTCCTGCCAGACAGAGGAGGCGGTTGGAGCCACGGTCCTCGCCGCGAGACAGAGGGTGAGTATATCTTTATATTGTTTTATTTTTTAGGCTGCTGTTAACGGATTCTGCAAAAGTGGAATCCGTTAACACCAAATCCTGGCTCTGGATAACGTTTCGCTAACCAGAGCCAGACTATCCAGTGCTGATTAACACTTTGCACTCCCTATACTTAACATGGGGAGCGCAAAGTACAGTAACCTTGAAGTGGAAATAGGCTGGAAGACGGCCGCCATTGTACACAGGCGGCCATCTTGTTCAGAATATTGGTTCACTTGTATATAACTAGACAGGTTTGTAGCGGAGACTAGAATGAGGTATACGTAGAAATTTAGGAATGCGTTTAGATTAGCAGAAAAGCAATTAAAGCTTTATGAAAGATCTCTGTCTGTTCCTGGCACGGAGGAGAAAAGCGACTCCAAGGTCGTTGAGGCCCGCGGAAAGACGAAGGAGTATAGAAGACCGGGCCCCAGGCCATCTGAATAAACATAGCCGATAGGGAGGGAGGCACTGCCCGGAGAAAGACAGCACAAACAAATCACAGACTGTCAAACTAACGAGAAGTGTATCAATTTATAGTTATATGTGGAATGTTCTTTGTGTTCGAATTAATGATGGGAGGTATTAATCCACGTGGGGTGGGATAGAGTGTCATAGGGAGGTGGGCTAATGGGGATGTACCTAATTATGTATTTGGGCATAAAACCTCATGTCTCTGTGTAATCGGGGGTCACTCTAAGCGATTCAATCCTGTGTGAGCACTTGTGTGACGACACAATAAACTCTTGCCTTTCCTGAAGAGACTCGTGTTTGGACAATCCTTGCTTGTGTCTGGTCCGGCGCCGTTCTGAAAGTGAACCTGTCTGACTCCGGCTACATTTCTGGGGTCTCGATAGCCGGGATAACGGGCCTTTTGCCAAGACACAGGCAACGGCTGCTGAACACAGTGCGGCGCTTGACTGCAGCAGTGCCAGAATCCCGATGGTTGGGGGCGTCCGTTGAAGGTGAGCTGACATCTGCAGGCGCCAAGCAGGATTTCCTGTACAGTGGACCTCATCTCGTCCCAAACAGGACCCCCCGGCCCGGGAAGCTGGGACACACCCGAGTCCGAGGAAACAGCGAGCAGCGCCGGCGATAGGTAACGTGTCTTCTATGTTTTGTATGTCTAAAGGAAATACCGGTATATAAGGGAAACGTCCGACTGAGATAGACGGATAAGAGGATGCGATGGCCACCATCCTATTGGCATATCTAGCCCGCCGCTGATAGCGCTGACATTGCTGAGGAGCCAGAGTGGCTAGCGGGTGTCTGGATTCGGGGGAATTGAATGCCAATCAAAGGGTAGTTCTGTAAGAGAGGGAGAAGGTAGCTGCGTGGAGTTGCATAGTTCAGTGTTTGTAAATAGAGCTTCGCCACGTGGGTAAAAGGGAAAGGAGGAGGGATTTTCTGTGACTGGGCTAAGAGCCTGAGTCAGTGCCTAGTGTGTACGCCGTGTAGTGAAAAGGGCTTATAGTGAAGCCAGCGATAGCTGCAGAGATAGTGGTGCTGAGTGGGTAGATTATCCATAAGGCAGATTGGAATTGCAGGCGGAAGTATAGACAAGGAACGGGGTGCACATAGCCACAAGCAGTCAAGAGTTAGAGTTCAAATTACGGGGTATAAGGAGCCACAAAGAAGGGGATAAGTACCCTTGGCTAGTAGAAAGAGTAGAAGTGCCTATGTTTTATTCTATGTTGAAAGTATCTGATACGGTATGAGCTGTGAATGAATTGACTCGAGTGCTGTGAGTGAACGCGCGCCTACTCGCTCCACGAGGAAGCAAATACGAGATTTGACCCTGGACGTACGGTTTCGGCTCAGGCGACTGCAGTCGGCTACTGAAGGGGGAAGCGTATGTGGATGCGGATAAATTGTTGACTGAAGTATCAGACTGTAGATTTTAACTGTTGTTGAAATAAGATATTTGTATCGCAAAAAGTATTGTTTTCAGGAGTGACAATGGGTAACGGGTCATCAAAGCCCAAGAGGGTAAAGGAGGGGGAGACGCCCCTAGAGTATATGGTGCGAAATTTCGATGCATTATATAAAACTCATGACTATGGTGTAGAATTGACAAAAGAGAAATTAAAAGTAATGTGTACAGTTGTGTGGCCGATGTTAGTCCCAGGATGGCCAGAGCAGGGGTCAATGGACCCGGAGTTGGTACAGAAGGTACACTCCCAAGTCACAGAGCAGTATGGGCATCCTGAACAGTATCCGTATATAGATATATGGAGATATTGCATTAAAAACAAGAGTCATTTTATAATGATAGCGGGGAGAAATAAGAAGCAGGACCCCCAGAATAATGGAGAGAGAGAGGGAGACCGGTGTTAGATCAACCGGAAGAGAGTGATAATCTGCCCCCGTCCTACCCATTATGTTATGGGGCAGCTAGGGAGGCTCTGAATGCCGCGGTTGCGCGGGCGGAGAGGGGGGAGCAGGCAGCTGCTATGTCTCGGTCAGCTCCCTCTGCTCCGTCCCGTGTGACTGAGGAAGAAGAGCAGGGCGCAACGGGTAGAGGAGATAGAGAGGCTCCACCAGAAAAGATTGAGATGCCCGATGGGAGTATATATAAATTAATTAATATTTTATGGAGTGAGATAGTTGCAGTGCTGTATAGTTTGTGTGTATGGTTCAGACTGATTTTCTCCGATTGTGTTTTTAATTGATTATTAAACTGTTCAATTAAAAGTTGAGATTGAGCGTCGTCCCTGGTGTAATAGGCCCCCTCCTTTTCTGACAGACTGTTTGCAAGAGAGAGGGGGAGAAGGAGGGAGCAGTTTGTTTTTCTTTGCTCTCTGATAGCTGGAAAGAATAACCCTTTGTGTACTTGTGCAGCGTACTATGTTTAGCTAATTTTAGTGTGTGTTACAATAGAATATTTGTCTGAAGTCTGTTGAGTGCAAGATATATGTTTATATTTTGTGTTGATATTATTCCGAAAGTTTAAGTTTTGTTCAGAGCTAGAATTAAATAGAAAAGAAAAGAAAAGGGAGTCCTGGTTTTTTATATTATTGTATATAAATAATAATAAGTATGTAATAGTATACAATATTGCCTACTAAAATATAAAATTTATTAACAAATTAAATTGAAATATATGAAACGGTTAGAAAAATTAATTCGAGAAATAATTAAAGTAATTTTTCTTTACTGTTTTTACAAGGTATGTTTTTGTTTGATTTTTGATGGAATGATTTATTTTTATTGTTTTTTTTTTATGTAGTATTAAGAGTCTGTTTTGGGCTATGGGAAAATATTTCTGAGAATATTATTTACACAATGTGTATATGTATATGCCCGAATGTCCCATCCAGCTCCTGGGGCGGGATATCTTTTGCAAATTGCAAGCCCAAATTATGTTTTTTCCCGGGGGTCACGTTCAATTAGACCTGCCGGAGGGTGGCAGTTTTGTTCGGTAGTATAATCCAGCCAGCCCGCACAACCCCCAATCTGTGAAAATCGCAGTAGTTATGCCGAGGGAAGAAGAATGGCGCACGGCATCTACTCTGCCTGCTGTCCCCGCACGCACTACTCCTTGGAATTCCTGAGGTGGGGGCGGAGGACAACCCGCCCAGATTAGTTGAATTAAAGCCCGGCGCAAAACCGGTGGCTCTAAGACAATATTATATCCCACAGAAAGCCAAGCAGGTTACAGAGTGTCTAAAAAGAAAGCACAAATATGTAAACAGAGTGTAAAATACCTGGGATTCCAGTTAACAGGTACCAAACGTGCACTAGGGGCAGAAAGGAAAGAAGCAATGTGCCGCATACCCCAACTAAAGACCAGGAGACAAGTCCGTGAGTTCCTGGGAGCTGCAGGCTTCTGCCGCCTGTGGATCCCCAACTTCGCAGAAATTGCCAAGCCGCTTCATCAAGCAACCAAGGGGGGAGAATTAGACCCCTTTCATTGGGAAGAAGAGCAAACCGCAGCGTTTCTGAAATTAAAGACTCTGCTAATGGAAGCTCCTGCACTGGGCCTGCCAGATCATAGTAAGCCTTTCCAGCTGTTCGTACATGAACATAATCAAACAGCAACAGGAGTATTGGTCCAGACCTTTGGCTCATGGCTGAGGCCTGTGGCCTACCTCTCCAAGCAACTCGACCCTGTGGCCTGCGGCCTACCCCCATGCCTGAAAGCAGTGGCTGCCACCGCAATGCTGATAGCAGAAGCAGACAAGCTGACCCTTGGACAAGTTCTTCATGTCAAGGTGCCCCATGCTGTCAAGGCTCTGCTGGATGTCAAAGGAGGTTACTGGTTTAGCAACAGCCGGATGACGAAGTACCAAGCCATGATGTGTGAAAATCCACGGGTTCATTTGGACCTCATCGCTACCTTAAACCCTGCTACTTTACTGCCTGACTGTGAAGAGGATCCAAATCATGAATGCCTCCAAGTCATGGAAGAAGTGTTCAGTAGCAGGCCAGATTTGAAAGACGTACCCCTAGACAAATACGATCTACAGCTATTCACTGATGGTAGCAGTTACATGGATGATGGGAAGAAAGTCTCCGGCTATGCAGTAGTCTCAACAGAAGAAATTATTGAAGCAAAGCCACTGCCAGGCCATACATCGGCACAACTAGCTGAAATAACAGCCTTAACCAGAGCCCTTGAAATTTCTGAAGGCAAAAGAGTAAATATCTATACAGATTCCAAATACGCCTTCATGACAGTCCATGCACATGGTGCACTCTACAAAGAAAGAGGCCTACTCACGTCTTCAGAACAACAAATTAAATATGCGGCAGAAATCACGGCCCTCCTGGAAGCAGTGTGGAAACCAAGTGCTGTCAGCATCATGCACTGTCGTGGCCATCAAAAAGGCCGTGATGAAATTCCAAAAGGTAACAGACGCGCGGACCAGGCCGCAAAAGCAGCTGCAAAACCACCACTACCAACAGAAGCAGAAGCTCAAGCTAAAGTACTGATCTGCAAGCAAGAGCCTCAATCTTCCATGCCAAATTACGAGTTCTACATGAATTTGAAAAAGTTTGAACCCCACGGCGAGTTCATTGAAATAATATTGAACAAATGGCAAGATGATTATGAACTGTTAGAACTCAATCATGATTATATCCAATGGCTTTTCCCAACTCGGACACAAGGCCGAAATTTTTATTTTATTCCCCTTAATCCGCAAGAGACACGCCTAATGGTTAACACCTCAGAAGTTCAGCAAAGACTGCGCAGAGCCTGCAAGATGATGCTGAAATTCTTCGGCGTAAAAATAGTGGGGGAGGAGGAAGACAAAGAAACAATTGAAGTTGAACGAGCAGAGAATTTCGCGTCACGTTTTGAAAATTTGACAATCAATTCTCACAATAATCTACGAATCACACGAATACTGCACAGTATGGGAGAATTGGGAGCAGAAGAATATCAAGTCCCACTGGTGAGGTTCTTCCTCAAGGAGATCCTTATCAAGAACAGACTGCCAAGAATGAAGAAAAGTGCAATGAACTTTTTCATACCAGCAGTAAGAGATCCACAAGACAGACAAGATTTGTTATTTTTCGCATGGCGATACTATTTCCCAAAAGGAGAATTTATCTGGGGAAATCATGGAGAATTGGCACGATACAAACCAAAACCAGTGGTGGCTGCACTTCTACCGGCGCCACTGAGCGAATGGACACCTGTGTACTCAGAGAAAGAAAAGAAGTGGCTGACAGAAGAACCCGGAGGGTATGGAGAAGATGGATGGTTCCTGATGGAAAATGGACGAGTGGTCCTACCAGCAACACTGGCTCCTGAAATCATAAGAGCACTTCACGCAAGTACCCATGGAGGGAGAGAAATGATGGAGCAACAGTTGGAGCCACATTTCTACGTACCAGGATTGTCAGCAATCTGCAAGCCACAGCTCAGCAGTGTGTAACATGTGCCAGAAACAACCCGAGAACAGGCCCATCTCAACCCCCAGGAAACAGCCAATCGGGCTATCTCCAATGGCATCATTACAAATAGACTTTACAGTGCTGCCACCCTGCAAAGGATACAAATATTTACTAGTGATGGTGTGCACTTTGACAGGATGGGTAGAAGCCTTCCCAACTAGAACTGAAAAGACGACAGAAGTGGTAAAGAGTCTAATGAAAGAAATAATACCACGTTACGGACTTCCACTCGAGATAGGGTCGGACAATGGCCCTGCATTTATCCAGAACTGTTTACAACAATTTGTCCGGCTACTGGGCATCACCTGGAAGCTATAGACCGCCTACAGGCCCCAAAGTTCGGGAAAAGTTGAAAGAATGAACTGTACCCTAAAGATTTTGATGTCCAAACTGTGCCAAGAGACGTCAATAGGCTGGTTGGACTTGCTGCCGATAGTCCTCTTGCACATTAGGTGCAGACCAACCCCCCAATTGAAACTAAGTCCGTACGAACTTATGTGTGGACGGCCAACCCCTCTGATTAATGGACTAAGGGGGGACCTTCGGGCATTGGGAGAAACTAAACTAAATGATCAGGTAGTAATGCTGGGTAAATCAATGCAGAAATTAAATATTTGGGTGGGGGATAATATACCGCATTTTCTGTATTTTTCATTGTATAAGTATTGTCCGGGTGACTCAGTATGGGTAAAAGAGTGGAAAAATGATCCACTGGGTCCAAAATGGAGAGGTCCTTACCTTGTCCTGTTATCAACCCCTACAGCAGTAAAGGTTGCCGAGGTGGTCCCGTGGATACATCACTCCAGGGTAAAAGCAGCCGCAGCCAGTCCTGAACCAACATGGAAGGTCGTTACCAACGAGACCAACCCACTGAGGCTGAAGCTGACAAAGACCACAGCCATGAGCACCTAAATGATCCTAACCCAGATAATACAGAGGATCAACAAGTGGGTGTTTTGATGGGCATAGGTCCTGACCACCCGCCAACGGGGGATACCCACAGGGTGCTTTTTAGGGGCCCGACCCCACCCTTGATCATCCAGAAATGTTCTTTACTTTTGAAATTCCGGTGGGGAGGGATTGGGTTTATGTGACTGTAAAAAGAATTGCCCAAGGAATTCTGACACTCGGGGCATTTGTGGTGCTGATTTTATATCTTGCTAATTTGATTTATGGACTCTCGCGTGGAGCATGCTCTAATTGTACGGGCAATGTGGGGAAAGTGGATATTTCCCATATCTGGAATGGTACGCACCCGGTGATGGAGAACCGTACCATGTGGAGACAAAAACGAGAGGCGCTATCTGGAACCAACCCAAGAGGACACTTACTTGTGCAATTCAAATATGACTATGCTAAAAAGTCTGGGCAAACTGCATGCTGGGTGTGTAGTAGACTGCACCCAGAGACAATTCATATACCATTTGCCTCTGTTCCAATGAATTTGAGTATGTTTGTATCAGGGAATGTCACAATATATGCTGTCGATGCACCAAGGGAAAAGACAGAATCATTCAGTCCCGGGTACCCCATAATAGGACCAGTGTATCCACCAGAATGGTGTTTTCAACTAGGACCAGATAAAGAAACAAATAACGAGGGTGGGTTATGTAACTCAAGTCAGTTCAACTGGACATCATACATTTACATATTCAAAACAGGACAAAAGGCGACTTATTTATACATACGATGCAGGCAACTCACTAGAGACCAAGAGGCGGTGATTGGGGATGGGACCAATGGGAGGCAGGGTGCAGTGGATATGATGAGACGGCTGAGACACCTTGCGATAGAGATATCAAAGGGAACACTACATTCATCACCATTTATAGTGACAGGAGGGTACCAGGTGTGCTGTGAAAGGGTGTGTTACACATGGGTACCACCAACAATAACGGGAATGTGTTATTTGGCTAAGCTGGTCCCAATCCAGAAACTAAGGGGAGAAGACACAAACACAGACACAGAACTACACCCTAGGTACCCACTGGTGTTTGAAAGACCGAAGAGAGAATTGTTTGCGAAGATGGATCGAATATGGACATGGTTGCCAGCATGGACTGGATGGGGAGGAGAGATGATGAAGAGATTGAATAGCTATGTCAATCTGATGGATGAGATTCTGAATAGAACCAATATGGATATCCAGCTGCTGAATCTGGAAATGCGTGAGTTACGAAAGGTGCAAATGATACATGAAATGGCGCTTGAGCAGATCAGTGCGGCCTTGAATGGATTGTGTGAAATGACAATGCACTATGAATGTTGCACCTTCATCAGAAACACTACACACGAAGTCCCAGACTATTACCAGGTAATTCAAGATCATCAGGAGAAGGTAGCACAGTTGCAGGGCACAGCCAGAAGGATTGCTGCCGAAGGCTGGAATCCGCTCCGTGGGTTTGGAGCAATGGAGAATGGTTTGGTTCCATCTTGAGATTCATCTCAAAGATTGGATCCATGATACTTATGATAGTGGTGATCTTGATCATAGGGATACTGATATCTACACAAACACAGAAGATACCACTGATAATTCCACAGGGTATGTTCCCAGTGAAAGAAACCCCCCCTTTTTCAGTAGTTTCAGAATAGTGGAGTGTAATGGCTACAAGTGCCAGGAAAAGATCCTGACACTTGAGCCAAGGGGGGAATGAAGTGGAAATAGGCTGGAAGACGGCCGCCATTGTACACAGGCGGCCATCTTGTTCAGAATATTGGTTCACTTGTATATAACTAGACAGGTTTGTAGCTGAGACTAGAATGAGGTATACGTAGAAACTTAGGAATGCGTTTAGATTAGCAGAAAAGCAATTAAAGCTTTATGAAAGATCTCTGTCTGTTCCTGGCACGGAGGAGAAAAGCGACTCCAAGGTCGTTGAGGCCCGCGGAAAGACGAAGGAGTATAGAAGACCGGGCCCCAGGCCATCTGAATAAACATAGCCGATAGGGACGGAGGCACTGCCCGGAGAAAGACAGCACAAACAAATCACAGACTGTCAAACTAACGAGAAGTGTATCAATTTATAGTTATATGTGGAATGTTCTTTGTGTTCGAATTAATGATGGGAGGTATTAATCCACGTGGGGTGGGATAGAGTGTCATAGGGAGGTGGGCTAATGGGGATGTACCTAATTATGTATTTGGGGCATAAAACCTCATGTCTCTGTGTAATCGGGGGTCACTCTAAGCGATTCAATCCTGTGTGAGCACTTGTGTGACGACACAATAAACTCTTGCCTTTCCTGAAGAGACTCGTGTTTGGACAATCCTTGCTTGTGTCTGGTCCGGCTCCGTTCTGAAAGTGAACCTTTCTGACTCCGGCTACAACCTCACGCTGAAAAGCACAAGGTACCAAACGCAAAAGGGTTACTTAACCCGTTTGTGTTTGGATTGTAATATGCGGTAAACACCGCAGCAAACGTTAATGCTCACACAAGTGAGCGTTACCGTTTGCGTGAAGAATGGAATTTAGCCCTTAATACATAAAAAAGGGGGCTGGAGATGACCCAGCTGTCATGGTCCATATTTGTACCAATGACAAAGTAAGAGGAAGATGGAAGGACCTGAAGAATGAGTTCAGAGAACTAGGAAGTAAACTGAAGAAGGTCCTCCAAGGTAATATTTTCTGAGATACTACCTATGCCACGCGCTACAGTGGAAAGGCAGCTGGAGATCAGGGCGGTCAATGCGTGGCTTAAGTCTTGGTGCAGGAAGGAGGGTTTTGGGTTTTTAGAGCACTGGGCTCATTTTGCATTGGGGTACAATCTGTATAGTCATGATGGATTGCACCTGAATGGAAGATGGTCTGCTGTGCTGGGGACAGGATGGTTAAAAGGTTGGAGGAGGCTTTAAACTAGTGGAAGGGGGAAGGATACAGAAGCTTACAAAAGGGGGTTGAGACGGGGGGTGGGTAATGTCAGAACAGTGGAGGCATGCAATGAAAAGTTACATTCAGCATGTGTGGATAAAGACAATATTAAATGTATGCTTCTAATGCAAGGAGCCTCAATAACAAGGTGGGGGAAGTAGAGGCAATAGCATTAACTAAGCAATACGACATAATAGGTATAACAGAAACGTGGTGGGATGAAACGCACGACTGGGCTGTAAACTTACATGGTTATGCATTGTTTAGGAGAGATAGGAAACATAAGAAAGGGGAGGCATATGTTTGTATGTAAATCATGATTTAAAGCCAAATATTACACACTTGGTAAGCGATGAGGGAAATGCGGAATCCTTATGGGTAAATATTTCTTTGGGGAATAAACAGGGAAGTCAACTATTGTTTGGCATATGCTATAAACCACCTAATATAGATAATGATGAGGAAGAATAAAATAGGAAGGCTGCCCATCGGGGTAACACTTTAATTATTGGAGATTTTAATTACGGTACCCGGACATTAATTGGGATAGTGCGACTAGCAATTCAGCGAAGGGAATCCGGTTTCTGAACCTGTTAAACGATACCTTCATGACACAACTGGTAGAAACACCAACTAGAGATGATAACTGTCTGGATCTGGTTATAACAAACAATGCAGATCTTTTATCAAGATACTTATATTCAAGTAAGGGAGCAGTTGGGAAACAGTGACAATAATATGGTGTCTTTGAAATTAACTCAAAAAAGCACATTCATAGGGGGCATGCTAAAACATATAATTTTAAAAAAGCCAACTTCATTAACCCCTTCGCTGCGGATGACGTGTGGGGAGCATCTTTGTTGACTCCCGCTATATGCGGAGGACGTTCCCCACACGTCATCCGCAAGCGGGAGCCCCGGCGGAGATACTCCCCTCTCTGTCCGGGGTCCCGCGGCATTCTGACGCTGAAGTTAAGCCCCCCCGCACCATGCGCGATGATGTCATTTCCAGGCGACCCCCCCCCCCCACAATGCCGGGAGATCGCCTGAAAGGGAGGGGTGATCTTTTTGGATCCCTCTCCCGATCGGGAGGGTTTAAAGAAAAAAAGGCACCACTTTGAAGGGCAGTGTCTGCCCTTTAAAGCGGTGCCCTTTTTTTAACCCCTTACATGCCAGATCGCGATGCAGCGCCTTCGGCGCCGCATCGTGATTTAGCTCCGGTGGGGGCCGCCATCTTGTATTGCGGCTCCACCTCTGGGTTCCCCCTCGTCCTCAGACGCTGAAGATAAGCCCCTCCCGATGTCAATGACGTCATCGCACCATGAGCGATGATGTCATTTCCAGGCGACTCCCCGGGAATGCCGGGAGATCCCCTGAAAGGGAGGGGGTGATCCTTTTGGATCCCTCTCCCGATTGGGAGGGTTTACAGAAAAAATGCACCACTTTGAAGGGCAGTGTCTGCCCTTTAAAGCGATGCCTTTTTTTAACCCCTTACATGCCAGATTTATCTCCGGTGGGGGCCGCCATCTTGGATTGCGGCTCCACCTCTGGGTTCCCCCTCGCCTCCTGACGTATTGCGCATAGCGCAATGATGTCAGATAGCCGGTGAACCCCTAGCTGCCCGGGGATTTCCTTAGGAAATCCCCTGGTGGAGATAAGGGGTTCCTTTTGAACCTCGATATCTCCAGAACCGTGGCAGATAGGGGGTCGGAGGAGGAGGAGGAGGAGGAGGGTGTCATTCAAAAGGTCTGAGCATGGCCTTTCAAATGATACCAAACATGACCATGTTCAAAGTAAAAACAAAATTTAAATAAATAAATAAATAAATAACAAAAATTGAAAAAAAAATAAAAACATTATTTTTTGTGTGTTGTTTTTATTAATGCAGCAATATTGTTCACATTTCAATTACAATGTGAACAATGATGCTGCACTAATGATTTTTTTCTATGGGTGCATTTGCTAAAAATCACGTAATTCCCCACACAAAATGTAGCAAGTCCCCATTTCTAATTTTTGTACAAGCGCACCCAATAGAAAATATAACCGCAAACGCTCATGTGATAAAATGTGAAAAAAAACACTTTACACTCTGTAGATGATTAAAAATTCAAATTTTATTGCATTTTTTGTTATAATATACAGGCAGGACATGACGTATACATATAAAAATTATATATTATGAATCTGCTGAGCCTGCCAGAAAGAACGATATATAATATGTCTGGGTCATATAATAAAATGTGACTTCAAATTGCGTTTAAACATGATGAGCAAAAGCAGTAAAAATTAGCTCAGCACACAGCGGTGAAATGCCTCAGCAGTGAAGGGGTTAAAATAAAAGGAAGCTCTCAATGTCATTGACTGTCAGAAACTCTTTCACGGGAAAAACGCAGAGGATAAGTGGAATGTCTTTAAACTAACACTAGAAAAGTACACGTCACAATAAATAGGCATTTAAACCTTTTAAATCTGATAAATCGGAGGCATCCTATAAAGCATATAAGGCAGCCAATACAACATGTAAAAAAGCGATTAGATGAGCTAAACTAGAAAATGAAAAAGAAATAGCCAAAGAGAGCAAGACCAACCTTAAAAGATTCTTTAGGTAAATAAATTCTAAAAAACCCGAGTGAAAATGTAGGTTTACTAAAATCTGAGTCAGGGGTATTATTAACTGAATATCAAGATAAGGCAGAAATTTTGAATGATTATTTTTCTTCAGTATTTATCAAAGAGAAATCTATACACAGGAGACATGCAAATCATTGATAAAAACTTACTAATAAAAAGTGATTGGTTGTCTCAAGAAAAGGTTTTGCAGCAATTAAACAAAGTGAATGTGAATAAAGACCAAGGGCCAGATGGAATTCACCCGCGAGTACTGAGGGAGCTATGTGTTGAAATATGTAAACCTCTGTTCTTAATCTTTCAAGATTCTTTTCTTTCAGGGATCGTAACAGAGGATTGGAGAAAAGCTGATGTCGTCCCTCTATTTAAGAAAGATTTAAAATATATGCCTGGGAATTATAGATTTGTCAGCTTAACATCTGTAGCTGGGAAAGTGTTTGAAGGGTTACTAAGGGGTAATATTCAGGAATTTATTGGGAGCCGAGCTATAATGTAATTATTAAAAATCAGGATGGTATTATGAAACACATCATGTCAGACTAACCTAATTGCATTCTATGAGGAATGATCAGGGTGTCGCAGTGGATGTGATTTACTTGGATTTTGCCAAAGCTTGTGACACAGTTCCACACAAGAGGTTATTATTTAAATTAAGAAAAAAATGGTCTAGATGAAAATACTTGTTCTTGGATAGAAAACTGTATAAAAGATAGGGTACAGAGAGTGGTCATAAATGGTAAATTTTCAAAATGGACATCAGTGGTAAGTGGTGTCCCTCAGGGGTCTGTTATAGGACCAATTCTATTCAATTTGTTTATAAAATTACTTTGAAATAGGTATTAAAAGTCATGTGTTTGCAGATGACACAACTTGGAAAAGTAATACAATCTGAGCAGGATGTTATTTCCCTGCAGAGGGATTTAGATAGATTGAGGGACTGGGGACTTAAATGGCAGATGAAATCTAATGAAGATAAATGCAAAGTTATGCACTTTGGAGTGAAGAACACACACGCAATTTATAAATGGTACTGAGTTAGGGAAATCAAAGCAGTAGAAGGATTTGGGAATAATCATAGACTTCAAACTAAGTAACAATGCCCAATGTCAAACAGCAGCCGCCAAGGCCAGCAAGGTATTGGCATGCATTAAAAGGGGAATTCACTCACGGCATCAAAACATACAGGGTAATTCAAAGAGATCCAAATTGCTTGAGAAAGGTAACCGAACGCTGAAAATCAGCGTTCGGTTACCTTTCTTGGCCATTCGGCTATCCAGAGAGCAGGCAATTCGCC
This sequence comes from Leptobrachium leishanense, assembly GCA_009667805.1. NCBI lineage: Eukaryota > Metazoa > Chordata > Amphibia > Anura > Megophryidae > Leptobrachium > Leptobrachium leishanense. The sequence continues at coordinate 72,060,381 of CM019073.1, read as the reverse complement.
AAATCCTGGCGAATTGCCTGCACATACGGTGCCTGTTCGAGGGCAGTGAAATCCCCATGAAAAAGCACTGCTTCGGCTATTCAGAGAACACAAACCAGCAGTGAAAGGTTCCCGAAATGCCCTGCCGAATGGTGGTTTCATGCGGCAGATTTATTCAGGCGAATCCCATAGGCTTCATTGTTAAAAATATTCCCATGCGGGGCGGAGTCTGGACGTCCGCCGGAGCAGCCGCATGTAAAGAGGGCTCCCGGGGATTCGGAGTTCCCCCGTGACCCCTGACAGCACACCGCTTCTTTAGCACACCCCCTCTACCCCCACCGGATCAGTGAACATGCCGGGCAGCGTGCGGAGTGGAAAAAAATCCAGACCGCAAGGGACAGAGGTGGCTCCGATCTTCCTGCGCCGCGAGGGCGCGGAGGCCCAAGATGGCGGCCCCACGAGGCGGTCGGGCCTGGACTCGGAGGCGACGGCGGATACACGGGACACACAGCCGGCGTCTAAAGCAGACATCTCCCACCTCCTGGAACGCATGGGAGACATGCAGCGTTATCTAGCCGAAGAAATGTCTAAAATGGCGTCCGAAGTGCGGTCAGAGATAAGAGACCTGGGATCACGCACTACAGCCCTCGAGGAGGCAGCGGAGGAGATGGTGGTGGCCCACAATGAGGTGGCACGAGAGACTGTTACTCTACAAGACAAGGTAGAACGGTTAGAGCTGGCGCTGGAGGATCTTTCGAACAGATCCCGGAGGAACAATATTAGGCTGAGGGGCCTCCCTGAGATAGTGTTGGCGCTGGAGCTAGAAGATACAGTACTGGGCATACTAGGACGCCTGGCACCGGAGGTTCCCCCAGCGCGGCTCATGATTGATAGAGTGCATAGGGCACTGCGCGCCCGAGAGGAGCTGAATCTCAGCCACGTCACGTCGTTATGAGACTCCATTATTATGCCACAAAGGAGATCCTTATGCGGAAAAGCAGGGAGGTGAATGTGACGTATGAGAACTCTACCCTAGCCCTCTACCAGGACCTGGCACCGGAAACATTACAGCGAAGACGACACTGGCGCCCCATCACTTCCCACCTGATGAGTCTTAACATCAAATACGCCTGGGGCTTCCCTTTTAAATTATTGGCATTCGCAGGTGGCAAAACAGCGGTCCTGCTTCCTCACTCCGACCCGAAGAAATTTTTCTCTCGCCTTGCTTGCCCGCCGTTGGAGGGAGCCCGGAGCCTCTTTGAACCCCCGTCTCAGGCTCATTGCGTGGTCTCTAGATGGGAGAAAGTCCCCGACCGAGACCGGGAAGAGGAGAACTGAACGGATGCTACATAGTCCTCTCTGTTGAGGCTGTAGCTGCCCACATGCTCATAATTTCCTCCTTCCACGACCCTGGAGGGCCCTTTCTCCGTTTCGCCTCCAGCTGATGCACCCGTCCATGGCAGAGTTGGAGTCACGGCAGGTTGTACATGACTTGTTGCGACCCAGTCGCCAGGCGGCCAGAGGTTTGGGGGGAGGTGGGGTGGGGGTTCCCACTTTTTGGAGGTTACGGGGAGGACCCGGGGACGTCGCTTTTTGGTCCGTCCACTCTGGTTAGAACGGACGACGACTCCGGAACACTCCCTTGGTTGGTCCGGCGATTCGTAAGACCGGTCTGTTCTGATATGTTTTTTGATAGGTTATCTGTGCTTTTCTTACTCTTTTTCTTCCTCTCTGGCTCTTCTCAGTCTGTTCTTCTTTCTCTTCTTACCCGGGGGGGGATGGGCGTTCCTGGTGACACTGATATGGCGTGGGTATGAGATGTGGCCATTTCTACGTCCGCCATGATGGCAGACCTTAAAATAATCTCCCAAAATGTCAAGGGCCTGAACTCCCCGACGAAACGCCGGCTAGTTTTAAGAGACCTGCGACGAACCGGCTGTCAAGTCGCTTTCTTGCAGGAGACACACTTTACCCGAATGCGCCAATTCAGTCTCACGGACCACTCATTCAACCGCTCTTTCCTGGCCTCGGCCAATACCAAACATGGAGGAGTTGCGATATTGCTACATAAAAATTTGATTTTACTGTGCTTCACTCTGAAAGTGATGCGGAGGGTCGTTATGTGCTGCTGCGGGGGACGATGGCGGGGCATACTGGGACCTTTCTTAATGTGTACGCGCCGGACGCTGCCTTCTGGGAGTGTCTGGAGAGTTTGGTGAAGGGCACCACTGACTCCCTGGTGGTAATGGGGGCGACTTAAATGCTACCCCGGTTCCAGCGATTGACAGGAGGGGTCCGACATCTAGATTTTACATGGAGAAATTCACAGACAATTTTTCCCCTGAAGAAGACAGCATGTACGCTGTCGATACGCGTTGGGCGTGTTCTGCTACATTGCATTTCTGAACACATATTGTGTTTTTTAGCTATTTGGAATTTCTCCATGTAAAATCTTTTGACTTTATGGCTATCTGGTGGACAATTGTTGTAGAATTTACTATGGCCTAAATATATTGTCTCCTTTATTGATTATCAATTTATATACTTAATACTGAGCCTTCACTCTGCATATGGAGCTTTAATTGGCGGCTCCCAATGAGTTTTGTTCTACTGGTTACATTTCTGTAGACCTTATTTACCAGATACCATTGTTTGCAATTTGCTCTCTTTTCGTGTTTTTATGTTGTGTGTTATTTCGTGTTTAATAAAATTAATTTATTCACGGGGACCTGATCCCACCAGTGACCTCCATTATACTTGCTATGCTGGATGGTTATATGTTTTGTGTAGCACTATCAGTGAAGCAAGCCATCATTAGGCTGAAGAAAAAAAACAAACCCATCAGAGAGATAGCAAGAACATTAGGCGTGGCCAAAACAACTGTTTGGAACATTCTCAAAAAGAAAGAACGCACCGGTGAGCTCAGCAACACCAAAAGACCCAGGAGACCACGGAAAACAACTGCGTGGATGACCGAAGAATTCTTTCCCTGGTGAAGAAAACACCCTTCACAACAGTTGGCCAGATCAAGAACACTCTCTTGAGGTAGCTGTATGTGTGTCAAAGTCAACAATCAAGAGAAGACTTCACCAGAGTGAATACAGAGGGGTCACCACAAGATGTAAACCATTGATGAGCCTCAAAAACAGGAAGGCCAGATTAGAGTTTGCCAAACAACACCTAACAAAGCCTTCACAGTTCTGGAACAAGATCCTATGGACAGATGAGACCAAGATCAACTTGTACCAGAGTGATGGGAAGAGAAGAGTATGGAGAAGGAAAGGAACTGCTCATGAGCCTAAGCATACCACCTCATCAGAGAAGCATGGTGGTGGTAGTGTCATGGCGTGGGCATGTATGGCTGCCAATGGAACTGGTTCTCTTGGATTTATTCATGATGTGACTGCTGACAAACGCAGCAGGATGAATTCTGAAGTGTTTCGGGCAATATTATCTGCTCACATTCAGCCAAATGTTGCAGAACTCATTGGACGGCGCTTCACAGTGCAGATGGACAATGACCCAAAGCATACTGCAAAAGCAACCAAAGAGTTTTTGAAGGGACAGAAGTGAAATGTTATGCAATGGCCAAGTCAATCACCTGACCTGAATCCCACTGAGCATGCATTTCACTAGCTGAAGACTAAACTGAAGGGAAAATGCCCCAAGAACAAGCAGGAACTGAAGACAGTTGCAGTAGAGGCCTGGCAGAGCATCACCAGGGATGAAACCCAGCGTCTGGTGATGTCTATGCGTTCCAGACTTCAGGCTGTGATTGACTGCAAAGGATTTGCAACCAAGTATTAAGAAGGGAAAGTTTGATTTATGATTATTATTCTGTCCCATTACCTTTGGTCCCTCAACAAGTGGGAGGCACATCTGCAAACTGCTGTAAGTCCTACACCGTTCACCTGAGTTGGTAACCTCAAATTAAAGCTGACAGTCTGCAGTTAAAGCACATTGTGTTTGTTTCATTCCAACTCCATTGTGGTGGTGTATAGAGTCAAAGGTGTTAGAATTGTGTCGATGTCCCAATATTTCTGGACCTGACTGTACATATATATTTATAGTAAAAGAAAATACACGTCATAATTAATATAACCCTAACAACCATTTGGTAGTGAAGGTAGAGACTGGTGTAAGAAGATTCGTGGGTGGGTCTGATGGAATATTTTGGTGGCCCCCTTGTGGCTCTGGTGATAATGGCCTACTTTTTATCTAAAACTCACCCCCTTTTATGTTCCAAATTTCCTTATCTAAGGGTTAGCCTACAAGGGTGTAACTTGACAATATTTACATGTGATTGGTGGGTAGTTTTATTCATTACCCCAATATTTAACGAGGTGTTCCTGGCACCTGTCCAGCAGAGGTCTCCCTAAGATCAAAATCCTAACTTTGGAGTTTCTTAGATCTCAGAGACCAACATTTTAAAGAAATTAGTTTATTGTATTGTCATATATATTAATTAACGGATTTATATCTGTTCACTTATATTTAATGGTTTGTGGTCATTTCATAATTTATACAGGTATGTGGCATCTACCAATATGCGTGATGTATGTGGGTATAGATATCTAGAGATATGTGTCTGTATGAAAGCACATCAAAATAAAAAGGCAAACATTCACAGTAACCGTCCATAGCTTCACAAAATGTGGGGGGAGATAACTAGGGGACACACCTGAAAATGGCAACACGTAAACCGAGGCCAGAGATCCCCTCAGCCCTCGTCAACAAATGGCAAGGGACATGGGACAGGCAGCACGCCCCCCCTAGGCCGGCCTCCACCATCACAAGGAAGGTCGTCAGGCATCAGCAAGGCCCAAACCGCAGCGCAAGCTCCACCGCCAGAAGATTGCGGCAGGGTCGGGCCAAATCTCGGCGGGTTTGACAGCATCATCCTGACTGTCGGTCAGGAAAGGCCATCCATCCCGGGTAGTCGAGGGGGAGCCGCCGGCGCCCGGCTTGCTCACACAGTCATCTTCTTTGGCGCGCAAGCCTCATCGTCACCTTCACCACATGAAGCCAGGAACTGCAGAGGTGGTTGGAACACCCAGGGCACACCACATCAGGATCGCCATCCTCAAGACCCCTCTCCATGGGATCATCAGCCAGTAAGAAAGATTCAGTGGGGCAGCGGTTGCATTAGCCTCGGTCACATCCATCCTCGGGGACCCCTCCTCCCGGCAGCCTCGTAACGCAGCCATCATCTTGCGCCATAATCCTCTTGTAAGTGGGCTGTCCGGATCCTCTACCAACAGCAGTAGTAAGCAGGCCGGAAAGAACAGCTGCCTTGCCTCCAGCAGGGGGAGGGGGTCCATCCTGCCACCATTCCGCAGGCCTGTCCGCTGCCCCTATAGAACCTCTGCCCAAAGCGTTCAGGAGATGTGGGCCCTCCATCTCCGTAGACCACGAAAGGCACTTGGTCCGGAGGAAGGCGATCAGCGAGGATGGGGACTCGAGGTGTCCGATGCCCAATAGTAGGCCTCAAGATGGCCGCTGGAGTCACGATGCAGCCACCAAGTAGCGGCTGCCAGGGAAGTCTCTTGTCCGGAGCGGGGGACTCAACGGGCTCCGGACAGTCGAAAACCGACGGCCAGGCTCCCAGGGACCGGTAGCTTACAAAAAAATATCACGGGTAGAGTTATCTATGTTACCCTAGGAAGAGAGGACATGTGGAACTCCATGAAAACACAACCTCTTTAGTAAGCAGCTGGCCACGCCCCCTCAAAAAATGTGAATTTTCAATAAAATTTCAATCATCCAAGTCTGTAAAGTCATTTTTTTCAGATTTTATCATCCGAGCTTTTGCAGTACACTTGTTAAAAAAATTAGAACTCAGAACCCGTTACTTTATTTTTCTGAAAAATTATGTGATTTTAGCTAACCCCCCAACAACAAAAAGTTAGTGCAGCTTCATTGTTCACATTATAATTTAAATGTGAACAATAGTGCTGCATTAATAAAAGAACAAAACAAAAAAAACACGTTTTTAAAGTGTGAGAGGGAGTGGGTTTGGGTAAAAGACCAGACCTGAGTGTGGGAGGAAGTATATGGGAAGGGACCAGAACAAAGGGAGAGCATGGCACCTTCAGACCAAAAGAGGGGATGACAGGCAGGTTGAGGTGGTGGTACAGGATGAAGCAGAATCTGAGGTCATAACGTTTACCATAGTCTGGCTCTAAACAGTGTGTGCTGTACATAAATCGATTAATAGACAACCGATTAATCGATAATGAAAGTAGTTGTCAACTATTCTCATTATCGATTAAATCGATGTTGTTCGTTGTTTCAGCCCTAGTTATAAATATGGAGAAAAAAAAACCTCTCACAATAATTTACTTACTTTTGACAGTGGTACTGAGATAGGTCATCCATTGAAGCATTGTGGAATCTCCAATTAGAAACATAATCTTCCCTTTGATACATTCATTTATGGCATCCATGGTCCTAAATCGATCTATTTTGCATGATAGGCAAGTCCACCTGTTTTGGAAAGAATATCCTCCAGGAAATTGATATTCAATCCCTGTGGTGCATTTCTTGGCTTCTTTTGATGTATAATCTAATAACAATGTAAAGACCATATTCATAATATAGACCAACAAAAAAGGTTGAGACTCAATTATTTAATACTAGTTGTAAAGCCTGCCCAGAGGGCAGTCTATTGTGGATATACTGCCCCTGCTCATGGATATACTGCCCCAGCTCGTGGATACTGCCCCCGCACGTGGATACTGCCCCCGCACGTGGATACTGCCCCAGCCTGCCCAGAGGGCAGTCTATTGTGGGTATACTGCCCCAGCTCGTGGATACTGCCCCAGCACGTGGATATTGCCCCAGCATGTGGATACTGCCCCAGCACATGGATATTTGCCCCCAGCACATGGATATTTGGCCCCAGCACATGGATTTGCCCCCAGCACATGGATATTTGCCCCCAGCACATGCATATTTGGCCCCAGCACATGGATTTGCCCAGCTCATGGATTTGCCCCCAGCTCATGGATTTGCCCAGCACATGGATTTGCCCCAGCTCATGGATTTGCCCAGCACATGGATTTGCCCCAGCTCATGGATTTGCCCCAGCTCATGGATTTGCCCCCAGCTCATGGATTTGCCCCCAGCTCATGGATTTGCCCCAGCTCATGGAGTTGCCCAGCTCATGGATTTGCCCCAGCTCATGGATTTGCCCAGCACATGGATTTGCCCCAGCTCATGGATTTGCCCAGCACATGGATTTGCCCCCAGCTCATGGAGTTGCCCAGCTCATGGATTTGCCCCCAGCTCATGGAGTTGCCCAGCTCATGGATTTGCCCCCAGCTCATGGAGTTGCCCAGCTCATGGATTTGCCCAGCACATGGATTTGCCCCAGCTCATGGATTTGCCCCCAGCTCATGGATTTGCCCCCAGCTCATGGAGTTGCCCAGCTCATGGATTTGCCCAGCACATGGATTTGCCCCAGCTCGTGGATTTGCCCAGCAGGTGGATTTGCCCAGCTCGTGGATTTGCCCCCAGCTCGTGGATATGGACCCCCCCAGCTCGTGGATATTGACCCCCCCACCCCCCACCAGCGCTCATACTTACCTGTCGAGCGGCGCCAGGGAAGTGAAGATTTCCCCGCTTCCGGTCTTTGAAGGACCCAAGCTGCGGTCACGTGACCGGGGCTTGGGTCCTTCAAAGCGGAAGCGAGGGAACTTTCCCTCCGCCGCTCGGGGGGTAGGATGCGCGCGGCAGCCGGGTAGAGGCTGCGCCTCTACCCGGCTGCTGCGCGCATCCTACCCCTGAGCGGCGGAGGGAACTTTCCCTTCGCCGCTCGGGGGACCCGTTAGATGCACACAGCAGCCGGGTAGAGGCTGCGCTCGCAGCCTCTACCCGGCTGCCGCGCGCATCCAACCCCCGAGCGGCGGAGGAAACTTTCCCTTCGCCGCTCAGGGGTTGGATGCGCGCGGCAGCCGGGTAGAGGCTGCGAGCGCAGCCTCTACCCGGCTGCTGTGTGCATGTGTAACCGCCGCGGCGAGCCGGCAGCCGGCTCGTGCCGCGGCGGTTGCATGCGCGCGCAACCAACCGCCGCTGGTTGCGCGCGCATGCGCAGTAAGGCTTTGGCGACGGACAGCCAAAGCCTTACTCTTTTATTATATAGATAACCAATATTTAAGCTACTACACTGGCCCATCACATTCCACCCTTGTACTATGTTGACACCAGAAATTACAACTGTCTACAGTGCGTCTAGAAACCAGTTAAAGACTAGTTACAGTTACAACATATAAATATCTGTGCGTGTAGAGGCTGGAGTTTTTGGCAAAATATCATAAAATATAACCTTTATTAGAATGCTAGTTGTGAAGCCTGCCTGAAGGGCATTTTATTGTTTTAGAAGATCTGGCTGCTCGGTGCTCCCCAGGATCTGGATGCTCGGTGCTCCCGAGGATCTGGCTGCTCGGTGCCGTGCTCCCCAGGATCTGGGTGCTCGGTGATCCCCAGGATCTGGCTGCTCCCCAGGATCTGGCTGCTCGGTGCTCCCAAGGAAAGTTTGCCCAGGCTCTGGGGTGACTCAGGGGTTTGAGGGATGATGGCCGAGAGAGAGGGAGAGGTGCTTTGCGCACGCTTCTCCAACGGATCGGCATTTTTTTTGTCCCTCGCGCATGCGCATTGCGTCCGACAGCAACGGACAAAAAACATTTTAATAGTGCAGCTATTATTATTATAGTATCATATTGTGATTAATAGTAGCATTATCATGATATCATTATTATTATTATTAAGTAAATAATACAAAGGCTTTGTTAATAATATTAACAAAGGGCCAAATTACATTCCTAGCGGTAAAACGGGGGCGCTAGAGAGGAAAAACTGCGCCTGCAGTTCTCCCCCTAGCATGCCCGTTTTACTGCTAGATTACAATGAAGGCGCTAAAAAAGCTGCCTGCTCTGTTTGCGGGCGTTAAGCCCCCGGGATGCGCGCGGCAGTGCTAAGCAGCGCATCCTCTCAACGGAGTCCATAGGACTCCATTGAGCCAGACGCCGGCGGTCACCAGGGCCGGATTAATGTAGGGGCGGATGGAGCGGCAGCTCCAGGCCCAGTTCTGAAAATAGGCCCCCAGCAGCTGGCCGGCTGATAGCGAGGGCCGAGTATGCTTTGATCAGCTCTGCAGCAGAACCTGGCACTTAAAATAGCAGCGTTTCCTTTGGGCAGAGGCTGAGGGGTGGAGCTGCTCTTTGAAGCCACGTGCTGCCCCTTTCCCTACACAGTGTGTGAAGGTGAAGCGTTTGCTCAGGCCGGGAGATAAGATAAGGATGCACTGCTTGCTATGTAAGTATCTCCCCCTCTTATCTACTCACCAATTATGTCCCATTAGCTCTTAGATGACATGGGATGGGGAAAACCGAGCTAACAGTCGTCCAGCCCAGGCTGTTTAAAGATAGCAGCACATTTTAACCTGCAAAGACTGGGCTGGGATTATGTGTAAATGCTTCTTTATTTTCATTTTTATTTCTCCTGCTGCTCTCAGATGGTAATATTTTTGTGTGTGTAGGGTGTATACATGTGCCTGTGTGATGTATGTATATGTGTGTGTTGTGGAGTGTGTATAAATGTGTCACTTTGGTATATATATATATGAATGTGGTGTGCTATGTATGTGTAAATTGTGTATTCATATAGTCTGCAGTATGTGTGTGTGCAACATTTTTTAATTATTTTTTTTTAAATTTAAAGTTTTTTATTTTGAAATAAGTCAGCATTACATCATACTGTAAAATAATGGATGACCTCGCAGGGCCAAACAAGAAGACATAACAAGCAACGGAAACCACACATGGCCAAAAAAGTGTCATCGTAAAAACAGCGAATCGAAAAAATCTAAGGATAGCAATATGTTAGCAGAAAACATCCCTAGACGGGGGGTCTCATCAAGGTGGGAAATCAAACATATATAAATACAGCCACTTAAGGCCGGCCAAGGTAACTACGGTCAGCTGGTCAAAAAACATGCGTCGCAAAGAAGGACAGGGCGGTAAAAATAAGTAAAAAGGCAGAAAGTACCATGTGCAGGCAAAAAAGCAAAAGCCCTATGCAATGCAGGCTGGGACTGATCAAAACAAATTACGAACCGTCCTGAAAGTCCAGGCACTAGGCCAAGCTAGAGACCAGGGACACGTAAGCATATAAGAGAAATGCAGGGGAGGGGGTGTAATTCAGTAAAGCTCAGACCTGGAGAGGTAGAGGGCATAGAAACCAGCCTTCAATCCGGTCGAGGGTCCGGCGGATCTGGTGAGAGGCCCGCAGCCGCAAGGTCAATCCAAGCCACCGCGGGATCCGTGATGGTATAGGGGACATTTGCGTGGGTCACCACCAAAGCTCCTGCCAGACCCCAGCGATATCGGACACCCTGTCGGCGAAGAACTGATGTCACTTCACGAAAACGCCTGCGAGCCATCAGGGTCTGGAATGGGAGATCATGATACAGGGCCAGAGTGGAGCCCCCAAAGCGTACGGGATCCCTCGCGCCCGGAGCAGACATAACCTTGACCTTGAAAGCCACTTCACGGAAGGCCACTACGACGTCTCGAGGAGCCCCAGGTGGGTTCGTCGCAGGTCTCCTGACCCGAAACACCGACCCAAGCATGTCAGGTGTGTCAGGGGGAAGCCCCGTGACCTGAAGCACAAGACGAGTCACGTAGGACGGCAGAGCGTCGGAGGTAATAGAGTCGGCGTCTGTGTCTCGTTTCAAGCATCTCCACAGAGCGTGTCAGAAGTTCGACTTGGTATCGCAAACCAGCAACCTGACCAGACAGGTGAGTTTGTTCCGTTGTCACAGCAGAAGTCGTCTCCTGTACCACCTTCACCTGAGCACGCATCGCCGCTATCTCCGTGCGGACCGCCGCCACCTCAGGCTGCCACACCTCACGTATCACCCGAAGCTCCTCCAAGATCCTGCGGAGATCCCCCTTCGTGGAGGGGAGATGGTCGTCCTCCTCCTGCACCTGTTGCTGTCGAAGTCCCGTCCCCACTGCAGACCGATGATCTGAGGTCACACTATTACTGGCGGAGGTAAGGGGAATCTCAGTCGGGTCCCCATCAAAAATATCCTCTGTGTCCGGCGTTGCCCCGGACGATGTCCGCATTGCTGATTTTCTCTTCTTCTGTGCCCGTTTCCTAGCAGCCGCCGAGAGGGGTCGGGAGTCAGACGCCGGTGACTGCGGGGCAAGCCAGGGCATCCCAGTAATACCCCCCTGAGGTTCATAGTCGCTGTCAGCCTCCGAGGAGCCATAGCCCGGGGGGAGGGAGGAAGAAGCAGTCAGTCCCGTAAAAGCGGACCCACCTCGCAAAACATCCCGAATGTCCCTCTGTCGGGGGGCCCGTCGCTGGGAACGACCGGTAGGCATGGTTCCGGAGATGCTGGGCTGGCACGAGGTCGCAGGGCGGTGAGGGAATCTCAATACGCCTCGAGTAGGCTTCCAAGATGGCCGCGGTGACTAGGCCCAAATCGCGCTGCCGGTAGCAATCTGTCCCCGGGCACGAAACTCAGGGCTAAATCAGGTACCTCAACTCTCCAGGATCCCTCTAGCCAACCGGGAAGCTCACAGGGCAGTGCAAACGGCGAAAAAAGCAATAAAATCCGTGGTAGACACAGAGCTCCTCCAAAATGCTGCTGCTCGCTTCCACAGCTAGCTCCGCCTCCCCCCCATTTTTTAATTTTGTGTATTTGTGCTCTGTATATAGCGGAGTGTGTGTGCGCGTGCTGTGTATATAGCTGAGTGTGTGTGCGTGCTGTGTATATAGCTGAGTGTGTGTGTGTGCGTGCTGTGTGTGTGTGCGTGCTGTGTATATTGCTGAGTGCGTGCTGTGTATACAGTGGAGTGTATGCGTGCTGTGTATAGCTGAGTGAGTGTGCGTGCTGTGTATAGCTGCGTGAGTGTGTGCGTGCTGTGTATAGCTGAGTGAGTGAGTGTGCGTGCTGTGTATATAGCGGAGTGAGTGTGCGTGCTGTGTATATAGCTGAGTGTGTGTGCGTGCTGTGTATATTGCTGAGTGTGCGTGCTGTGTATATAGTGGAGTGTATGCGTGCTGTGAATAACTGAGTGAGTGTGTGCGTGCTGTGTATAGCTGAGTGAGTGTGTGTGCGTGCTGTGTATAGCTGAGTGAGTGTGTGTGCGCTGTGTATATAGCGGAGTGTGTGCGTGCTGTGTATAGGGGAGTGTGTATGTGCTATGTGGAGCTGAGTGTGTGCGTTTTTGTGTGCTCTTACAGCCTTGTGTGTTCTCTATATTTATGTGAAGGAGGTAGACTGGACCCAGAGGAAGAAGAGTAATTATTTGCATTTTCTCGCTGCTTGGTATGGCTTTTAAAATAATATTCAAGGTGTGCGGGTGTCTTTTTAGGGGCTCCTCCATATATTCAGGGTGTGTGTCTTTTTAGGGGTTCCTCCATATATTCAGGGTGTGCGGGTGTCTTTTTAGGGGCTCCTCCATATATTCAGGGTGTGTGGGTGTTTTAGGGGCTCCTCCATATATTCAGGGTGTGCGGGTGTCTTTTTAGGGTCTCCTCCATATATTCAGGGTGTGCGGGTGTCTTTTTTTAGAGGCTCCTCCATATATTCAGGGTGTGTGTGTTTTTAGGGGTTCCTCCATATATTCAAGGTGTGCGGGTGTCTTTTTAGGGGTTCCTCCATATATTCAGGGTGTGCGGGTGTCTTTTTAGGGGCTCCTCCATATATTCAGGGTGTGTGGGTGTGTTTTTAGGGGCTCCTCCATATATTCAGGGTCTGCGGGTGTCTTTTTAGGGGCTCCTCCATATATTCAGGGTGTGTGGGTGTCTTTTTAGGGGCTCCTCCATATATTCAGGGTGTGCAGGTGTCTTTTTAGGGGCTCCTCCATATATTCAGGGTGTGTGGGTGTCTTTTTAGGGGCTCCTCCATATATTCTGGGTGTTTGGGTGTCTTTTTAGGGGCTCCTCCATATTTTCAGGGTGTGTGGGTGTCTTTTTAGGGGCTCCTCCATATATTCAGGGTGTGCGGGTGTGTTTTATGGGGCTCCTCCATATATTCAGGGTGTGTGGGTGTCTTTTTAGGGGCTCCTCCATATATTCAGGGTGTGTGGGTGTCTTTTTAGGGGCTCCTCCATATATTCAGGGTGTGCGGGTGTCTTTTTAGGGGCTCCTCCATATATTCAGGGTGTGTGGGTATATTTACAGGGGTTCCTCCATATATTCAGGGTGTGCGGGTGTGTTTTTAGGGGCTCCTCCATATATTCAGGGTCTGCGGGTGTCTTTTTAGGGGCTCCTCCATATATTCAGGGTGTGTGGGTGTCTTTTTAGGGGCTCCTCCATATATTCAGGGTGTGTGGGTGTCTTTTTAGGGGCTCCTCCATATATTCAGGGTGTGCGGGTGTCTTTTTAGGGGCTCCTCCATATATTCAGGGTGTGTGGGTGTCTTTTTAGGGGCTCCTCCATATATTCTGGGTGTTTGGGTGTCTTTTTAGGGGCTCCTCCATATATTCAGGGTGTGCGGGTGTCTTTTTAGGGGCTCCTCCATATATTCAGGGTGTGCGGTGTGTTTTTAGGGGCTCCTCCATATATTCAGGGTGTGTGGGTGTCTTTTTAGGGGCTCCTCCATATATTCAGGGTGTGTGGGTGTCTTTTTTGGGGCTCCTCCATATTTTAAAGGTGTGCGGGTGTTTTTTTAGGGGTTCCTCCATATATTCAGGGTGTGTGGGTGTATTTACAGGGGTTCCTCCATATATTCAGGGTGTGTGGGTGTATTTACAGGGGTTCCTCCATATATTCAGGGTGTGTGGGTGTCTTTTTTGGGGCTCCTCCATATATTCAGGGTGTGCGGGTGTCTTTCTTGGGGCTCCTCCATATATTCAGGGTGTGCGGGTGTCCTTTTAGGGGCTCCTCCATATATTCAGGGTGTGTGGGCCACTATTAAGGTTAATTTGGTGGAGCCAGCTATTCATGGGCAATCTGAAGTTTTATTATGAATGAGTGCCCTGCCCTAGAAAAGGGGCTCTGTAGAGAATCTTTTAACCCCTTTGCTTCTGAGCAATTTCAGTCCCCCATGAGCTAATTTTTACCATTTTGTGCTCGTTATGTTTAAATGTGTTTTGAAGTCATGTCTTATTATAGACCCAGACCTATTATATATCCTACTCAAAATCTATCATTACTATCAGGGTTAATCAGAGAGAGGTGAAAAGCAGGAGAATGACTGGAGAATTGAAAATTCTAGGTCAAAATAGCCAAACCAGAAAAATTCTCCCATTTATCTCACTTTCCAAAAACGTTATTTTGACCTAGAATTTTCCATTCTCCAGTCATTCTCCTGCTTTTCACCTCTCTCTGAATAACCCTGAAAGTGTAAACATCCTTTCAGATTTCAATCATAGAGGAGCCCTTGCTCTATTTGGTCTAGGAGACCCGCCACCCCAAGTATTGTCAGTTTGCCTCCAGGCAGTGATTGACTTGCATCACAAAGCAATGATTCAAAAGTAGAAGCAGCAATGTGCTATATATTGGACATTTCCACAGTGGGGCCGAACCCCTACTAGAAATACAATACAACTCAACTAGAGAAGCGAGTAAGGATGGACCGAATCACTAAATGAAGCAACCATATTCCTTTAACAAATTTATATACAATTTGTTTAATAAATGTATATATGGTTGCTTCATTTAATGTCCATCCTTACTCGCTTGTCTAGTTGAGTTGTAGTGCTTGATTCATATGGGCCATGCACGCTAATCCAGCGGGAGGCTTGTGTCCTGGCGCACTGCAAGTCGCACTAGGAGTCACAGCACACCATGTCAGAGTGACCAGTCAGGTTTCCCAGTCGCTCTGACGTTGGCATAGCGTGACATTTGCACAGTGTACCGCCTCACTCTCTGAAAGACAAAGCAGTGCGGACCGATTGTTTCCTCAGTATTTATAAAAAGGCCCACCAAAATCCTCAGCACCAGGTCCATGATACCCTTAATCCGGCCCTGGCGGTCACATGACCTGCTGGCTTTCACCTCGCGAGAGCCGGCCGGTCAGCGTAGTAATACGTAGGGGAAGACTGGGGGGACTTTTTCCCCCAGTCTTTCCCTGCTCCCGCCGGACTGAGGAGGCGGACAGAGCAGCGGTCCTCGCCGCGGGACAGGAGGTGAGTATACGATTAATTTTGTTATTTTTTTGGCTGGTTTTAACGGATTCCGCTTCTGCAAAATCCGTTAACACCAAGTCCTGGCTCTGGTTAACTTTTTGTTAACCGCGGCTGGACGCTAATCATCGTTAGGACTTTGTAATCCTAACGCTGATTAACACTTTGCGCTCCCCATGTTAAGTATAGGGAGTGCAAAGTACAGTAACCTCGCGCAGAGAAGCGCAAGATACCAAACGGTAACTTAACCCATTAGCGTTTGGATTGTAATTTGCGGTAACTACTTGGGCTAATGTTAACGCTCACTCAGGTGAGCGCTAACGTTATCACCAAGTATGTCATTTGGCCCAAAGTCTTTTATTTATTAATAACTAGGTATAAAGCCTGCCCGGAGGGCAGTCTATTGTTGTAGAGCATATGGCTGCCTGTGCTAAAATGATGTGGCTGTTTATTGCACCCAGTTTCTGACCCCCAGCTCACATGGATATATATATTGCCCCAGCTCACATGGATATATATATTGCCCCCAGCTCACATGGATATATATATATTGCCCCCAACTCACATGGGTATATATATTGCTCCCAGCTCACATGGGTATATTTGCCCCCAACTCACATGGGTTTATATATATTGCCCCCAGCTCACATGGGTATATATATTGCCCCCAACTCACATGTATATATTTGCCCCCAGGTCACATGGATATATTTGCCCCCAGCTCACATGGATATATATTGCCCCCAGCTCACATGGGTGTATATTTGCCCCCACTTCACATGGGTGTATATTTGCCCCAGCTCACATGGGTATATTTGCCCCAGCTCACATGGATATATTTGCCCCAGCTCACATGGGTAAATTTGCCCCCAGCTCACATGGGTATATATTGCCCCAGCTCACATGGGTATATATTGCCCCAGCTCACATGGGTATATTTTGTCCCGGCTCACATAGGTATATTTGCTCCCGGCTCACATGGGTATATTTGCCCCAGCTCACATGGGTATATATGACCCCAGCTCACAGAAGCTGGATCCGCGTGTGGCCTCTACCCGTTGGCCGCGCGCGCCTCCAAGAGAACAGGATGCATGAGCAGCAGCCGGGTAGAGGCTGCGCGCGCATCCTGTAGAGCCAGATGCGCTTACAGCAGACGGCAATAGGCTGCGTGTGTATATTTGCCCCATCTCACATGGATATATATATTGCCCCCCAGCTCACATGGGTATATTTTCCCCAGCTCACATGGGTATAATTGCCCCCACCTCACATGGGTATTAGGGCTGTGCAATTAATCGCAATCGCAAAACAATCGCGATTTAAGCACATGCAATTTTATCTATTCATTATAGGGCTGCGGAAATTAACGTGTTCGGCTCCCTGTAAGCTTCTGGCGGCATGGAGCTTTGGGCGCTCGCAGGGGGAACCACGTGTACAGCCGCGTTCTCGCGGCCCGTGACGTTGTTCCCCCAGGCGAGCGCCCAAGCTCCATGCCGCCGGAAGCTCACAGGGAGTCGAACACGCGGAGCAAAGAGGTGTGCTGGGGCAGTATATCCATGTGCTGGGGCAGTATATCCATGTTTGAAAAAGCAAAAACAATTGGCTAAATCGCAAATAAAATCGCAATCGCAATATTCATTCAAGAAATCGCAATATGATTATTTTGTCAATATTGCACAGCCCTAATGGGTATAATTGCCCCAGCTCACAGAAGTTAGATCCGCGCGCAGCCTCTACCCGTTGGCCGCACGCGCATCCAGGAGAACAGGATGTGCACACAGCAGCCAGGTAGAGGCTGCGCGCGCATCCAGGATAACAGGTTGCGCACGCAGCAGCCAGCTGCGAGCACATCCAGCTCTACAGGTTGCGCGCGCAGCCTCTACCCGGCTGATGCATGCGCATCCTGTTCTCCTGAATGTGCGCGCATCCAGCGTCTGTCCGACGCTTCGCATCGGGTTTCTGTTGGCTGTGCGCGCAGCCATCAGAAACCGGATGTGCGGCGACGGACATTCAGTTTTATACAGTTGTGTTCAAAATTATTCAACCCCCAATGCTGTAAAGGGTTTTAGGGAATTTAGTGTACATTTGTAATTGTATTCAGAATGAAATCCTACAAGGACTTTTTAAAGAACCATATGCCACTAAAATGACATCAATTGGTTTTGTAATACAGTAGTAAATGTTTCTTTTGTGAATTCTTCATTGACACAATTATTCAACCCCTTAAAGACTGCCACTCTGAAGAACAGAGATATATTCAAGTGTTTTCAATCAGGTATTGAAAACACCTGTGGATGTCACGGAGCAGCAATAAAGCATAATAAGCACCAATTAGGCAGCTTTAAAATGACTGTGATACTCAGCTCCTTCTAGACATTTACTGGTGTGGTTACAAACATGGTGAAGTCAAGAGAATGGTCCAGGAAGACAAGAGAAGAGGTGATTACTCTTCACAGGAAGGGCAATGGCTATAAGAAGATTGCAAAGATGTTAAACATACCAAGAGAGACCATAGGAAGCATCATTCGCAAATTCAAGGCAAAGGGCACTGTTGAAACGCTACCTGGTCGTGGCAGAAAGAAGATGCTGAGTTTGACTGCTGTGCGCTACCTGAAGCGTAGAGTGGAGAAAAGTCCCCGTGTGACTGCTGAGGAACTGAGAAAAGATTTGTCAGATGTGGGTACTGAAGTTTCAGCTCAGACAATACGGCGCACACTGCGTAATGAAGGCCTCCATGTCAGAACTCCCAGGCGCACCCCCTTGCTGTCTCCAAAGAATAAGAAGAGTCGACTGCAGTATGCCAAAAGTCATGTGGACAAACCACAGAAGTTTTGGGATAGTGTTCTGTGGACTGATGAAACAAAATTAGAACTGTTTGGGCCCATGGATCAACGCTATGTTTGGAGGAGGAAGAACAAGGCCTATGAAGAAAAGAACACCTTGCCTACTGTGAAGCATGGCGGGGGGTCAATCATGCTTTGGGGATGTTTTGCTTCTGCAGGTACAGGGAAGCTTCAGCGTGTGCAAGGTACCATGAATTCTCTTCAGTACCAGGAGATATTGGATGACAATGTGATGCAGTCCGTCACAAACCTGAGGCTTGGGAGACGTTGGACCTTTCAACAGGACAATGATCCCAAGCATACCTCCAAGTCCACTAGAGCATGGTTGCAGATTAAAGGCTGGAACATTTTGGAGTGGCCATCGCAGTCACCTGACTTAAATCCGATTGAGAACCTCTGGTGGGACTTAAAGAATGCAGTTGCAGTGCGCAAGCCTAAGAATGTGACTGAACTGGAGGCTTTTGCCCATGATCGCTGCAAGACACTTGTGTCAAGCTATGCTTCACGTTTAAAAGCTGTTATAACTGTAAAAGGATGTTGTACTAAGATTGAATGTCACTTGGGGGGTTGAATAAAACTGATAATGATGTGAGCACAGAAAAGACATTTATGGTTATTTCATTATAAATGTTATGTTATATTTGTCTGACCTACACGTGCCTCTTTGATGTAATTGTAAGCAAGATGACTGAATGATCAAAATCAATGTCAAACTGGCCAAAACACTCAATTTCAGTGGGGGTTGAATAATTTTGAACACAACTGTAAGTGATCATTTTCATTTCAGATGTTTTGCGTTCACAGTGGTCTTTAAAATGTCCTTCGAGGATTTTAATTCGGAGGTTTTGGATGGAGTGGCCTGTTAGATTGAAGTGATGTCCCACCGGGGTACAATATGTGTTTTCCTGGTGGCTCTTGATGGTGTCTGTGCTGGTTCATCCTGAGATTCAGTTTAAGGCTAGTTTCACCAATATAGCAGCCCTTATCACACGCCGTGCATTGGATCATGTATACCACATTGGCAGACGTGCAGAGGCACGAGCCCTTGATGTTTTATGTGGTGTTGTTGTGCTGGGCAGTGCTGCTGTCACATATATGTTGGCACAGTTTGCAGCGGGATTTGTTGCAGCGTTTGGTCCCATTCTGTATGTCATCCTGTTCCTGAGTGAGTTTGCTACGGACCAGTTTTTGCCTCAGGTTTGGGGGTTGCTTGAATGCCATTAAGGGGGGCTGTGGGAATATTTCTTTGAGCACTGTGACCAGTGGCTGCAGAGCTTTGATTTTGCGAATTCCCTCTAGAAGTGGGTTGTAGAGGTATCCGTGTGGTGTTTTTCTTTTCTTTGTAGCGCAACAGCTGTTCGCGCGGTGTTTTCATGGCGATTTGATTTTTTTAGAGATTGTCCTTTCCTTATAGCCCTTCCGCTGGAATGATGCAGATAATTTGCTCAGGTGTTCATCCCTGTCCCCAGTGTCCGAAAAGATTCGGTGGTACCTGATGGCCTGGCTGTAGATGATGCCTTGTTTTGTGTGGTTGAGATGAAAGCTGGCGTTGTGGAGGTAGCTGGGCCTGTCTGTGGGTTTCCTGTACACAGATGAGTGCAGCGTGCCATTGGCAGTTGATATGGTATAGTCTAGGAAGCTCACACTGTGCTTGAAAATCTCCATCTTTAGTTTGATCGATGGGTGGAACGTATTGAATGCCTTGTGAAAGTCCAGAAGGCGTTCCTCTCCTTCTGTCCATATGATGAAAATGTCATCAACGTATCGTAGATATTTGTGTGGTTTATGAGGCTGAGTGTTTAGGAACCTCTGTTCTAGAACTGCCATGAAAAGATTGGCGTATTGTGGTGACATTTTACTACCCATAGAGGTCCCAGTCATTTGTAGGTAGCAGTTATTGTTGAAGCTGAAGCAGTTGTGTGTGAGTATAAATCCAATCAGCTTAGTAATAATTTCACCGTCATATTTATGCAGAGTATTGTGAGAGGAGAGAAATTTGAGACAGGCGTTGATTCCATCTTTGTTTGGGCTGTTACTGTATAGGGATTCTACATCCATAGTAACTAATATAGTGTCGGCCGGTAGTGTCTGGATATCTCTAAGTTTGTTGAGAAAGTCTGTGGTGTCCTGTATATAATTGGCAGTGTTGGTTACTAAGGGTTTCAGGATACCCCCTATAAGGCCAAAAATTAGTTTGGTAAGTGTGTCCATAGCTGTGATATGGGTCGTCCTGGGTTCCCAGGCTTGTAGATTTTGGGCAGCATGTAGAAAGTGCCCATGCAAGGATTGGAAGGCACCAGATCCTCCAATTCTTGCTGTAGATGTTTGGGGAAGGACCTGATAAGTATGCCAAGTTGGGTTTTGTATTCTTTCGTTGGGTCTTTAGTCAATTTCCGGTAATAGTTTTCATCTGATAGTCGTCTGTCACCTTCTGCAATGTAGTATTGGAAGTTCATGACCACTACTGATCCACCTTTGTCAGCTGGCTTGATGATGAGGTTGTTGCTGGATAGATTTTTTAGGGCCATCCTTTCTGCATGTGAAAGGTTCGGTGGCATTTTTTTCTGCTGCTGCTGTGTGGTAACCAGGGATGCCACTCTCATGCGGAATTTTTCAATATAGTTGTCTAATTTGTCATTGCTGCAGGTGTGAAATTTTGGTTCCTAGCTTTCCCTTTGTTCATGGTAGAATTATTGTAATTTTTATCAAAGAAGAACTCCTTAAGTCTCAGTCTTCTAAAGAACTCCTCCAAGTCTGAGTATAATTGGATGTGGTCCAGTTTGGTGCTGGGACAAAAAGTTAGTTCTTTGGACAGGACTGCTTTCTCAGGTGTGGACAGTTCATGATCGGAGAGGATAACAATCTCAGAATAGTCTGTGGGGGGTTCACTGATGCCAGCAATGTCAATCTTACCAGAGATTGCGGTGTGAGTAGTGGCAATCTGATCAGTGTCATTTCGGTGTCATCAGTGGAGCTTTTGTGCCGGACGTCTTTGTGCATAAAATTGACACCCCTGTGCGCTAGGAGTTCTGTGAGTTTCTTCTTTTTCTTGTTGATGAGCTTTTGTTGTTCCTTTTTATAGAGGCATTCCATTTCAGTTTCCATATCTTTGGCTCTTAATGGGATTTGTTGTAGGTTGAGCAGTAAAGATATTTTCTGCCCAACTATTTTTTGCTTCTTGTCATAAAGTAAGTGAATTAAGTGGTTCCGCAGTTTTTCGCTGGTGTGTTTGCAGATGTTTTCAGCATGCCAATTCAATGTACACAGACTGAAGTAGTTTAAGTCTTTGGTGCTTTTAATTGTGATGATTTGGCTCACATTTAACAAAACCCCACCAATTCACTATCTCAACAAATTAGAATATGTTGACATGCCAATCAGAAGACCAATAAAAAAAACAATTTTTAGTGAATTGTTCGCCTTCTGGAAAGTATGTTAATTTACTGTAAATGTACTCAATACTTGGTAGGGGCTCCTTTTGCTTTAATTACTGCCCCAATTCGGCGTGGCATGGAGGTGATCAGTCTGTGGCACTGCTGAGGTGCTATGGAAGCCTAGGTTTCTTTGACAGTGGCCTTCAGCTCATCTGCATTTTTTGGTTTCCTGTTTCTCATTTTCCTGTTGACAATCCCCATAGATTCTCTATGGGGTTCAGGCCTGGTGAGTTTGCTGGCCAGTCAAGCATACCAACACCATAGTCATTTAACCGACCTTTGGTGCTTTTGACAGTGTGAGCAGGTGCCAAATCCTGCTGGAAAATGAAATTAGCATATTTAAAAAGCTGGTCAGCAGAAGGAAGCCTGACGTGCTCTAAAATGTATTGATAAACAGGTGAAGTGACTTTGGTTTTCAAAAAACACAGTTGTTGGTCCAACACCAGCAGATGACATTGCACCCCAAATCATCACAGAGTGTGGAAATTTAACACTGGACTTCAAGCAACTTGGGCTATGAGCTTCTCCACCCTTTCTCCAGACTCTAGGACTTTGGTTTCCAAATGGAATACAAAACTTGCTCTCATCTGAAAAGAGGACCTTGGACCACTGGGCAACAGTCCAGTTCTTCTCCTTAGCCCAGGTAAGACACATCTGACGTTGTCTGTGGTTCAGGAGTGGCTTAACAAGAGGAATACGACAACTGTAGCCAAATTCATTGACCCGTCTATGTGTGGTGGCTCTTGATGCCTTGACCCCAGCCTCAGTCCATTCCTTATGAAGTTCACCCAAATTCTTGCATCGATTATGCTTGACAAGTCTCTCAAGGCTGCGGTTCTCTCGGTTTGGTTGTGCATCTTTTTCCTCCACACTTTTTCCTTCCACACTTTTTCCTTCCACTCAACCTTCTGTTAACATGCTTGGATACAGCACTCTGGACAGCCAGCTTCTTTGGCATGAATGTTTGTGGCTTGCCCTCCTTGTGAAGGGTGTCAATGATTGTTTTCTGGACAACTGTCAGATCAGCAGTCTTCCCCTTGATTGTGTAGCCTAGTGAACCAAACTGAGAAACCGTTTTGAAGGCTCAGGAAACCTTTGCAGGTGTTTTGAGTTGATTGGCATGTCAACATATTCTAATTTGTTGAGATAGTGAAATGGTAGGTTTTTGTTAAATGTGAGCCATATCATCATAATTAAAAGAACCAAAGACTTAAACTACTTCAGTCTGTGTGTATTGAATTTATTATTTTTTTTTAATTCAAAGTTTTTATTGGTTTTCAAAATATGTAAATAGGGTACAAAAAGAAAAAAAGGGGAAAACATTACAGTACTTAAATGGGGAAAATTACAAACAGAACAAAACCACCGACTTCCGAGTTATCTAGAAACAGAGGATAATAATAGCACCTCCATAAAGACAGATCTGACCCCTTTATTGAACACTTACGTTATACCCACAATATCCCAGAGCGCCCAGGGATCGTTCTTGGGAACGCAAAGGCCATATATCTCGATGACCATCAATTCGTATTCCCTTAAGTTAGCTGCCAAAGTACGAACCTCTCTGATCATAGGCACTTTAGTGCTTTTCCAGTTACTCCGGCATTATCCCGAGTAAGTAGCATTCCGGCGAGTACTGCAAGGATACCCCGATTGCCTTCTGTATTAGGATAGCAGTATCCTGCCATAGGGGCTGTAGGCACGGACAAGACCACCAAACGTGTAACATTGTCCCATCACCAGCTAGACAACGCCAGCAAACTGGTGCTGTCGTACCTGTAATGTCGTTCTCTCACCCAGGACTAAGTACCAACTGTATAAGACTTTGCATCTAACTTCCATTAACGAGGTACATCTGTATGCCCCCCTGTCCAACCCAAACGCCCCATGCCAGGACTGTCCCGAAACAACCGCTCCCTTTCCCAAGCCCTTTGGAATCGCCATTTAAAATTTGGGGTAACAATATTCAATGCTGCATAACAGAAGCTTTATTGAGATCGCAGGGCATAGCGCTCAAAAGGGGACAATATGCTCTGGGAGTGGGGGATCGCGATAGGCCACGAAGTGGCCCTCCAGAACGATTGTTGATGGAGGTAGAAAAATTTAAACATGGCCGGCAAGCCGTATATTGTCTGCAACGCCATAAAGGGTGACAGGGATTCCCCAGCCACCAAGTGCCAGAGGGGAGTAACGCACTTAGAGACCCATCTAGAGTAAGGAAAGCCAGTTATCCAGTATCTAAGTGTGCCTAATGGAGTGGCCAAGGACGGGCAGGAGGTAGCCAACAGCGAGGAAGGACATTTGTCCCACATCGCCAGATACAGTCTTGCAATAGGTCCTGCAGCACTGGGCGCCGTCGCCGAGGGAGCCACAGCACTGACGTGATCAAATGGCTTCCGGCACAGGTCTGTTCCAAGAACGTCCATTGGAGAGGGGTGTTTATGTGAAAAAATTCCCCCAGGGAGGCCAACAGCGACACTTTATAGTACAGGTGCACATTAGGTAGAGCTAGCTCACCTTCCACTCTAGGTAAGTACAAAAGTTTTTTGTAGAGACTCTGGGGCGCTTCCCCCTCCAAATGTATGCCACAATCAAAGACTGTACCTCTATCAAGTAAGGCTGAGGTACTACTATAGGAAGCATTCAAAACAAGTACAAAAGTTTGGGCAGCATCGACATTGTAAACGCTGAAATGCGTCCCACCCATGACAATGTGGCTCCTCACCACTGAAAAAAGAGCTTTCTCAGTGGCAGAACTACCAGGGTCGCAGCGGTCACAGGCAGGCATTTGATTTGCGCCCACAGCCATGTGTGTTCCAGCGGCGCACTCTCTCTAACCGCTGCAGGGGCGCTACAGCGTGAATGCCCTGCTTCCCACATTCTACTGGAGCTTGCGCACGTCACATTGGCACCGCCCCCTCGCGTGTCAGTTAGATAGAGTGCGGTTAGAGAGTGCGCCGCTGGAACACACATGGCTGCGGGCTGCCTGTTCCCGGAGCTGAGGGAAACCAAGGGGCCCCACTGTGCCTGGTCAAACTGGACCCCTACCCCAGCGTTCACTGTGAGTTACATTGCTGTGGATTCTGTGCCTGATCAAACACCCCAGCGTTTGCTGTTTAGTTACATTGCTTTGGATTATGTGCCTGCTCAAACAGCCCAGCATGTATTGTGAGTTATATTGCTGTGGATTATGTGCCTGCTCAAACACCCCAGCGTTTCCTGTAATGTGTGGTGTGTATGAGCATATCACAGAGCTCCACAGCATTAAAACTCACAGGAAGCACTGGGGTGTATGAGCAGGTACAGAATCCACAGCGACATAACTCACAGGAAGCACTGGGGTGAATGAGCAGGCACATAATCCATAGCAATATATCTCACAGTGAACTCAGTCCTGTGAGTTACATTGCTGTGGATTATGTGTCTGCTCATACACCCCAGCGCTTCTTGTGAGTTACATTGCTGTGGATTATGTGCCTGCTCATACACCCCAGCGTTCACTGTGAGATATATTGCTATGGATTATGTGCCTGCTCATTCACCCCAGTGCTTCCTGTGAGTTATATTGCTGTGTATTCTGTACTTGCTCATACACACCACACATTACAGGGAGTTTTTATTGCTATGGAGCTCTGTAATGTGCAGTGTGTCAGGATTGCCAGGATTACTGGGGGGGGGCTTTCAATATGGTGGTGAACTATTTAATGACCTAATTAAAGTAAATTGAACTAATTAATATAAATGGCGTACTATCTTTTTATATTTCAGGGGAAAAAGTAAAAATATGGATTTTGGGGGGGTGAGGGGGGCCCTTCATGGATTCCCACCCCGGGGCCCTCAGGTTCCTTGTTACGCCACTGAGCTGTCTCATATGAGAAAGAAAGGGCTTATAATTGTAATCAAACAGCTGGCGAGGAGAGGTTGAGAGTTTCACCCCTAAAATAATTCAAGTAATCAGTTCGCTATTCGTAAGGTTATTTAGCCTTTAGCGACCGCAGGGTCGACTGAGGGATGTGAATGGGCATAGCTTGTGACTTAGTGACGTTTATTTTGTGGTAGGAAACTTCGCTGTATGTTTTTAAAAGGTCATGTAAGATAGCTAGGTAAGGAGGTTGTATGGTTAGTCATGGTAAGCAGGATGTCATCTGCGTATAAGTTTATTTTATAGGTACGGCCCGGGGGCCAACAACTATACCCATGACGTCCCTGTCCTGACGGATCTGTTGAGCCAACAGTTAAATCACAAAGGCGTATAGAAGTGGGCACCCCTGGCATGTTCTGTTACAAATCGGGAATGTGTTGGAAAGAAATCCTGCATTAAGAACCGCCACCTCTGGGTCCCCATATAGTGCAAAAATACGCGAAATTAACTCGGCAGGGAAACCAAATTTTCCCAAAACCCTTCGCAGAAAGACCCATCTTACCCTGTCAAAGGCCTTCTCTGCGTCTAATGCCAATATAGCACAGGGGATCCGAGTGGCAAGAATAATATTCTGAAGGTATTAATGGAAAAGTATGTATTTTTGCTGATGACACAAAGATTTGCAACAGGGTTGACGTTCCTGGAGGGATCAGCCAAATGACAAATGATTTAGGTAAACTAAAAAAATGGTTGGAGCTGTGGCAATTGAGTTTTAATGTGGATAAGTGCAAGATAATGCACCTGGAACGTAAAACCCAAGGGCTGAATATAGAATATTTGATACAGTCCTAACCTCAACATCTGAGGAAAGAGATTTAGGGGTTATTATTTCAGAGGATCTAAGGGTAAGTAGTCAATGTAATAGAGCAGCAGGAAATGCTAGCTGAATGCTTGGTTGTGTAGGGAGAGGGATTAGCAGTAGGAAAAGGGAAGTGCTCATGCCACTGTACAGAGCACTGGTGAGACCGCACTTGGAGTACTGTGTGCAGTACTGGAGACCATATCTCCAGAAGGATATAGACACCTTAGAGAGAGTTCAGAGAAGGGCTACTAAAATGATGTACGGCTTGAAGGAGAAAAGTTACCAGGAAAGGCTTAATGATCTTAACATGTACAGCTTGGAAAAAAGACGAGACAGAGGAGATATTATAGAAACATTTAAATACATAAAGGGAATCCACAAGGTAGAGGAAGGGAGTATATTTAAAAGGAAACAAAGTAGCAAAACAAGAGGACATAGTCTTAGATTAGAGGGGCAAAGGTTTAAAGGTAACATCAGGAAGCATTATTTTACTGAGAGGGTGGTGGATACATGGAACAGCCTTCCAGTTGAAGTGGTAGAGGTCAAAACAGTAATTGAATTTAAGCAGGCATGGGATAGGCATAAGGCTATCCTAAACAAAAGATAAATCCAGGTAAAGTATCCAATGTAATTGGGCAGACTAGATGGGCCGAAAGGTTCTTATCTGCCGACATTTTTCTATGTTTCTAAGGTTGATAATCTTTTTAGCATTATGCGTGCCCTGTCGACCCTTTACAAATCCCACCTGGTCATCGTCCACTAAAGAGGGCAACAACACTGCAGTCCTCTCGGCCAGGATTTTTGCATATATTTTCACATCCATGTTTAATAAAGAGATAAGTTTCAAATTAGAGGGCGTCGTGCGAGGTTTACCTGGTTTAGGAAGTGGGACAATAACCATACGCAGTATTTCCTTTGCAAATCTACCGGTCTCATAGACCAAAGGGAACAGTGACAGTAGTCGTGGCGCCAGGATAGGGGCGAAAGATTTGTAGTAGCCATCAGTGAAGCCATCTGGGCCCGAAGATTTGTGGGATGGCAGATTCTTAATGGTATTGTAATAGAATCAGGCCAGAAATAATCTGCCATGATGGTTCATAACAGCCATCTTGAGCAAGACTTTGGTTCACATAAATGTACATAGCGAATATTAGCTGAATTAGACGAATTTGCATAGATTTCTGGAATTCCTAAAACTAACAGGCAGAGCAATTAAATAAGCAAGATCCGGGCCAACATAAGCAGGAGTGTCAGAGTACTGATTTAGCTACATCAAGGCCAAAGAGCCACAGGCGAGAACAAAAGCCTTCATTAAACCATCTGTGGCCTTATCAGCTCCTACAGAAAGCAAGCCTTATGGAGTCAGAAAGTGACAGGATCTGGCTGGAAGTTAAATTATCCAATTGTCATAACTGTATATGAATGCTGCCAATTTGTGGACTGTCTTTGTATCTCAAATAAGGGGATGGTACGAATTGTCTTAGGGTGGGCGAATCGCCCCAGGGTGGGTTATTGGGATGTACCTATTTATGTACTCATGTATAAAACTTTGAACGCTGATCGCGTCACTCAGTCTTTGTGATTCAATCCTGGCTGAGACTTGACGTCAATAAAGTACGCTTTTCCTGCAACTGACTCGTGTCCGGATAGTCATTGACGCACCGGGCCAACCTTTCTCCCGACAGAACTGAATGGATTCCGGTAACAGTATGTAGGAGTTCCGTCAGGGTCACAGGAGCGGAGAGTGAGGTGGACTGTAAAGGAGTCAATACCGGCAGATGGAGGGTGGAAAGATAGGCATCAATGCTTTCTAAGGATGGCGAAGAAATCTGGCCATCTTCATGTAGATTATATAGCCTACCGTAGTATCGCTCCAATTCGTTACTGATGTCCAAGGGCTGAAACACATTGCCCCTCTCCACCCCATAGCTAAATGGGGGATCGTCCTCTTAGGTTGATCCTTCCGCCATGGGCGTCCGCAGCATGGGGCAAGGGGGCACTCCCCCCCGGATCAACAGGCTTAGATTATGATAATTTATTCACTGGAATTTTTTTCACAAATACAGTCCTTGATAACAAAGGGAAAACTTGAAAGGAACCTGGATGAAGTGACAATCCTTCTGAGATGAAAACAAGAGGAACTGTGGATCTTGGTCATGAATCCAGGAACAAGCAATGGGCAGTAGGCTGGCGGCAATCTCGGATGGTTATAAAACAGGCAGTGGTTCAGTACTCAGGTATTCAGACAGGAATAGCCACAAGGCTCTGGAAGTTCAACTGCAGGTCCTCACTATGTGAGGATTCAGACGTGAATGTCAGTGCATTGGCTGGATGCGGGTGTGGTCGTTTTAAAGAAAACCAGCAAATGTTAACGAGATGCAGATGATGCAGGAGGAAAATTGTGATGTGAAGTGTGACAGGAGAGGGACCCTGCTCCAGAGCTTACAATCAAAGAGGAGAGGGGACCCTACTCAAGAGTTTACAATCTAAGAGGAGAGGAGATGTGTGTGTGTGTGTGTGTGTATGTGTATGCAGGGAAGGTGAGTGTATAAAGTAAATAGGTACAATTGTAGGGCAATTGTCAGTTTGACTAATTTCAGGTGAAGAAAAACTTCACCCTAACTAAAGGGATAACCCATTGTTCGATATAAAAGATAACTGAAGTTTACCTTTGTTAAAATTTAACCTTTATTAAAAATAAAATGTGCAATGGTGTACTTTAAACTTTCATACATACATTCATATAGGTACTCGTGATAGAATATCTGTCTCATATAGTGCAATATCTACTTTCTCAGGTCAACAATTGTTGATATGTCATTTGAAAAGATAACAATTTACCTCTTAATTAAACCTGCAAATGGTTTCCATTAAACACCGCGATGGTGCTGGTTTCGTGATGCAATAATCAACTCTAGTACTAGCACGTTTGAATATAGTATCACCTTCCAATTGTAACCATCCAGTAACTAGAATATTTTAGGAATGCAATTCTAGGTGACCCGTTTGTTAGGCACGGTTCCAAGTACAATAGAGCATATTGGAATACTTAGAGTAGGTTATTGAGATTCAGACATCAAATCTAGCATGCGTGTTGGCTGTTGATTTATCATACAGAGTGTTTTCTCAGATTTACAAAAACAATAGCTCAATAAAAGAGCTGGGTGCGTCCAAGCTCTAACTTTCACAATTTTTGGTATTAGGGTCTGTATGTAGAACCTTTCTGATACTAGTATGATCGTCCTTGATTCGATCATTAGAGATTTCATGCTATCGTTAGTTTCGTGATGCAATAATCAACTCTAGTACTAGCACGTTCGAATATAGTATCACCTTCCAATTGTAACCATCCAGTAACTAGAATATTTTATCAAGGCTTTGTGTGATAGGAAAGAAAGGAAAGTTATTTCAATATATTGCCCTGTGGCTAAAAGGAAAATCTATGATGCACGAGAATTGATTCTATATAAGCGTCAGCCTTGCAGATCTCTGTAAACAGCACAGCCACTATAGATAAAACAAAAATGGGTCAATTATGTGACCCATGACCGACATGAGAATTAAGGATTGCACACCAAAAGAGACTGTATATACGTCTCAACACGTTTCGCTGAATGAATTCAGCATGATCAGGAGTGAGTATCTGTTCACACACACACAACCATCCAACCTAAAAGAAAAAATGAAATGAAACAGACTTTCTGTAGGTAAGCTTCTTTTATAGCCACACTGATTGAAAGCGTAGATTTTCCAATCATCAATTAGACAAGTGGTGATTACGTTTCTAATGGATTTGGGGAGATCTTTCTAAAAATCCACGCCAACGTGCTGCTAGTATACATATTATTGTGGCATGATAACATTCTCCAATTACTTCAAATACAGTGATCGATAACTGTTTAAATGTGCCTCAAAAATAAACAAATTCAAGAAATTAATATATTAAATTGTTTAATCCGTTTATATTGGGGCATATACTTCATCCCTCAAAGCTAGTACAGACATAGCACAAAGCTACTTAAGCATCGTGATTACTACTAGCTTCGACCAGAGGGAGGGAGGAGACCTTCCATCCTAATTTGGATAATCTTATTTTTTACTGATATAAAATACAGATTAACAGTAATAAATGAATATATCAATTAGGATGCACAAAAGATGTGAAATTAAAACCTTCATTAAGACCACCTGGTTGCAAAGTTTTCAATAGGTAAATCCAATATGCTTCTCATTGTAATAATTTTAAATCTAAGTTACCACCTCTTGGTCCCAAAGTGACCAATTCAATCCCCAAAAAGCAAATCAATTTAGATCAATTTCCCTGATTTAATCTTAAGTCTCTCTCATATATCGAATCGAACGTACATGTTCCATGATCCGCATTTTGAAAGGTCTTATCGTTTTCCCGACATATTGTTTTCCACAGGAACAGATCATTAAGTAAATAAGACCTTTGGAATTACATGTAAACTGTGTTTTTGTTGTGAATTCCTCTGAATTGGTACTGTCCTCAAAAGCGATAGAGGGGTTCGCTATATAATTACAGGCAATGCATTGCCCACAGCGATATGTGCCTTTTCTCGATGAGTGTAACCAATGAGTACCTTGTTGCAAATTGTTAATTTCTGCAAAATGACTAGGACTGAGTTTGTTACGCAAATTAGCACCTCTTCTAGTAGTGAAAGAGGCTACTGGAGAGATAACTTTAGCCAGATCGGTGTCTAATTTGAGAATCGGCCAGTATGTTTTTAAGATCTCTTTAATTTTGTAGTTAGCTTCATCATAATTGGCTATGAGTCTGATTTGGGAGTTCGGTGTATTCATTACTCTAGGTTCAAGGAGTTGATTTCTATCCTTCATAAGGGCTTTGTGATAAGCCCGTTTGAGCACTCTCTGGGGGTACCCCTTATCACGGAACCTTCTACGTAAATCGTCTGAGATTTAAATTCTGTCAGGGATGAACAGTTCCTCCTTAATCGCAAATAATGTCCGGTCGGTATCCCTGATCTAAGGGATAAAGGGTGATAACTGTGCCAATGTAAAAGGCTATTAGTCGCTGTTAATTTGCGGAACAATTTAGTTTGTAATGTATTATCTATCTTTGTTATTGTTAGGTCGAGAATATTCAAGGTCTCATTCTGTATTTCAGAGAAGGTGAGTATGTATATATATATATATATATATGTAGGAAGGGGTGTCACAAACGGGCATCATTTTTCTGTAAGCAGTATGCAAGATTTTAAATGCAGAATTGGTGTTTTCTTTGTCTCTGGTGTTTGCAATGGCGCTTGTGAAGCCAGCAAGGTATTTACAAACCTCTTATCTGATCAGCTGGAGCTGAATGGTAACTTTATCTGGGAACCAAATGGTTGGGAAAGAGGGTGAGGGGCCAGCTTTTTATATAGCAAGCTCACCCAAAACTTAGGGTATTTGGATAGAAGACTTGGAGAGAACAACATCCAAAAGAATCTTCTGGGACCTTTGAAATCTGGAAATACCCATAGAAGTATCCACAGGGGGCTAATCCGATTGATAAAGCCTACAGAAGTAGGCGAAACGCGTCTGTGGTTTTTGTACCCATTTTTATGTTAATAAAACCTTTTTTATGCCACCATTGGTAAAGTTGGTCCAATACCTACCTAAAACCCTCTATAGTCAAGACGGGATCCAGCAGCAAGCGGGAGAGACGAGGTGGGACCCCCTCTTGCAAGAGGTCCTAGGCGTTTGTACAGAGCCACCATATCTGGAGGCTCTTAAACACGTGAGTGTATTTCCCCTTGATTTTCTTATTTCGAATGATATACAGAATTATACTATGTCTGTTTCTATTTGAGATCACATTGCACATTCTGGTCCGAAGTGCACATCTTGGTCTGAAGCAATCAAGGTCCCGTTCTGTGTTGATGGGAGGAGCCCCCCTGAACAGGCTTAAGGGACACATTTAGAGTCTTGTAGACTCCTTCCTTGTGAGTGAAATTTTTATTCCCTACTCTACATCGCTCTTTAGTAACCAGTAACCAAATACTGCGCAATGAGGTTTCCTTTCTGTTTCTACAGATATTGATGGTCTAAAACAACCGATTTGGGACAGTACTTAAGGAACAAGAACTATCGCTCATTGTGTTTCCTTTTATAATATTTGTGTTACTGTTAAATTCTTTATGCGCTCCTATACACCGTAAGGTGTTTTTTTCTAAAGAGGGTGAGGGGCCAACTTTTTATATAGCAAGCTCATCCAAAACTCAGGGTATTTGGATAGAAGACTTGGAGAGAACAACATCCAAAAGAATCTTCTGGGACCTTTGAAATCTGGAAATACCCATAGAAGTATCTACTCAAATTAGAGTTTCTATGTCTAAGTCCCATTTTATTTCAAGAGCTGTATTTGCACGATTTTGTATATTTTGTATGTTTGTTTTTATGTGATCCTGGCACTGTGTACAGTTTGTATTCTCTTCCATTAAAACTTAAAATCCAGTTCTGTCTCTCTAGATATTAATTCATGCTTCGCGAATGCAATCGCTTAGGTATCTCTACTGTAATATTTAGCATTTGGTGTGTGGATATAGATTATAGGGATGTGCGTTTCGGGTTTCGGAATTTCGGAATTTTCACGGATGCGAATGTTTTCGGATGCGGCCGAATTTCCGAAACATTTTAGATCCGCAAATTTCAGATCCGAAATGTTTTCCGAGCTGAAACGAAATATTTTCGGATTTTTCGAATGGACTTGAAATGTGTCAAACGAGGAGAACAGATGTTCCGAAAAACGAAAATTTTCCGAAAAACGAAAATTTACCGAAAAACGAAAATTTTGTAAAAACGAAAATTTTCAGAAAAACGAAAATTTTTCGAAAAAACGAAAAGTCGATACAAAAAACGGGCAAAATGACACGAAAAATACGAAAAATGGTCGATATTCCGAAAAATGTGCAATTCCGAAAAACGAAAATTTCCAAAATTACGAAAAGTCGATACAAAAACCGAGCGCAGTGACACGAAAATACGAAAAATGGTCGATATTCCGAAAAATGTGCAATTCCGAAAAACGAAAATTTCCGAAATTATGAAAAGTCGATACAAAAACCGAGCGCAGTGACACGAAAATACGAAAAATGGTCGATATTCCGAAAAAAAATAAACCCGAAAAACGGGCCGAACCGAATCGAATCGAAACCGAAATCGGTCGAAACGAGCCGAATCGAAAAGTTTAAAAATCCGAAAAATCGAACCGAATCGAACCGAAAAAAAAATCAGTGCACAAGCCTAATAGATTATATATTTATATATATATATATAATTAGCTGTATATGGTTGGGCTCCTGGATTGGGGTGGTATACAGCTAGTGGGGTTTTGAGAGTGCCCTATTACATTCGTGGTGGCAGTGTATACATTTGTAAGGGTGGGTACTGTGTAAGGGGGTTAGGTTGGCATAATTTGGGGCCCTTGAGTGGGTAGAGATAGTACATTCAGACACTTGGAGCTGTAATCCCCTTGTATGCTCTCCTTCTGCGTGTCACGGCAAGGTAGGTAGTGAGCTAGTTTAGCTAGGTCTTTTCCTTCCGTGACAAACTGGCTGGCAGCTGGTGGGATATCTAGAGTTTTAGTGCCAGTGATTGCCCGGAGGCTAAATCGTGGTACTAAAGAAATTACATTTATTTGGTGTAATTTTGCAAGACAGTACTCAGTGCCAATTCACAGACATACAGGTCCAAAAACAGTTTTTTCCTTTCCCTTTCTGTTATATTTCTCTATTCCTGAAACAATGTATGCCTACAAGAAACAGTCTAAAGAGGCTTTGGAGATGCTGTGCCAATCTAGAAAGATAGAGCCACATTGGAAGAACAAAGAACAGTTTATCAGAGATCATCTGGAGGCTGATGGACACCAAGCAGAACAGGATGCTGACACAGCAGGGGTTACTGTGGAGTACTGTGTGCTGTTAACCCTGTAAGTGCAAAGGACTCTGAGCTGGAATTGGCCCTTAGACTTCAGGGAAGTGATGACCCCCAGCTGAGACTGCAGATAATTCTCCAGCATCAGATTGCTGCACAAGAGGCTACAGAGAGACAGAAAGGAAGGCAGCATGAACTTGAACTGCGGCGCCTGGAGATGGCCAGTTCTTCAATCCAGTGCAGAAATGGTGGAGAATCAAATGCCAACTGACCCCGGCCAGAGCATTTTCCAATGCTCGAGAAAGACCCTGACCTGGATGTGTTCCTGAGGAGGTTTGAGAAGGTGTGTTGCCAGTACCAGCTGCCAAAGGAGCAGTGGGGGCAGTATTTAACCCCGCGCTTGAAAGGAAAGGCCCTGGATGTGTTTGCTTATCTTCCAGAGGATAGTGACAAGGACTATGACGCCATAAAGAAGGTCCTGCTCAAAGGTTTAACCTAACCCCTGAATCTTATCGTAAAAATTAAGGAGCATGCAGCAAGGAACATCGGACAGCTGCACAGAATTCGCTGGGCAGCTCAGAACCACATTCCAGCAATGGACTGGGGGCCTGCAAGTCACCATCTATGAGGCCCTGGAGGACCTAATGACTCTGGAGCAGTTCTTGCAAACCAGGAGTCCTGAGGCCAGAGAGTGGATTCTGGACAGAAAGCCTAAAAGGTACAGCGGAGGCAGCGGATCTGACAAGATACTATGTGAACAACAGACCGCCTCCAGCACGACGCGTGCCTAAACCAGCTGGAACTACCGCCTGGAAAGAAGGAACTACACCTACACCGGTTGTCAAGTCAGCGGGGAAACCAATGACTACATCGTCCACCAGCCAAGGAGCAGCGGCTGCATTGAGTCAAGGAGATACCCGCAGGTGCTTTCGATGTAATCGGTTGGGGCACCTGAGTGCTACTTGTCCCACCAATAAGCAGCGGCCAGAAGGAGGTGGAAAAGCCTCAGGAAGTCCAATGCTTGTCCTTTGTGTGTCTGGATCAGTGGATCAAGGTAGCGACAACCTACAGAGCGTTACTGTGGGTGACCATGTGACTATCGGTCTCCGGGATACTGGTGCATCATGTACCCTAGTGCGAGCTGAAATAGTCGGTCTGGAAGATATTATTCCAGGAAAGACTAGGGCCATCAAAGGAGTTGGTGGGGTTCACCCAATGGTGCCCATGGCACGGGTGTACCTAGATTGGGGTGTTGGTAAGGGGTTGTGGGAGGTTGGGGTTTCCGAGGATATTCCCGTGAACGTGCTGCTAGGGAATGACTTGGGCCGGCTGGTATGTCGGTATGCCCCAGAGGATGACTCCTGTGACTCGAATGTGTTAATGGACAACCCTGTACAATCTGAGGTACTGTGTGAAACTTTGGGACCCTCTATTGCTTGTGGGAGCAGGGAGGGCAACCCTGGGACTGTTAGACTGTTACGCCTGAACCAGCTATACTGGCATGGGGAGGAAGTGCATTGAAGACTATGATTCTGCCCTGTGTCCGATGCCAGCCCAGCACAAAAGCGGGCTGCGAGGGGGAGCAGAAATGGCCGCTGTTCTGCCTAAGTGTGTGGGAAGTGGAAAGAGCAATACCTCGCCTGTGTCCAGCTCCTGTGCTAATGTGATCTCCAGGAGCAGGGCAGAGGAAGGTGGAGCCCTGCCTACTGGCCCTTCTGGTGTGAATGGTGTGGAGCCCAGTCGATACCCAGTGTAACCGTGGTTACCCATTTACAGGCCGCCCGTGAGGCTGCTGGGGAGGCTGTGAACTTAGCCAGTGGTGAAGGGGAAAATAATTGTGCTCCTTCTCCAGTGGCTGAGGAGCCCTATTATCCTCGGGAGGAGAACCCTGATTCACAGGAGGCTCCGTCCGAGGGGGCTATAGCTCCTGAGTTCCTCGAGCAAGGGAGCAGGAATGAAAAGCTTATTGCAGCCCTGCACACCGACCCTTCCCTGGAAGGGATGAGGAAACGTATGGAAGCGCCAGTAACTGATTCTGATTCCTACAGAGTGTACTGGGATAAGGGGCTTTTGTACCAGGAGAATCTTCCAAGGGAGGAGCCAGGTCGTGATTGGGAGAAATATCTCCATCTCGGCTTGTGTACCAGAAGGGGCTGCCGGCGTCCACAGGTTTTTCATCATTTAAATTGTTGTATGAGCGCAGGGTGCGGGGAACCCTGGATTTAGTAAGGGAGGAATGGGAAGGTAAGGTGTGTCCCCCAGAAACCTCTGTTGATTATGTCCTAACGTATAGAGACAGGGTACAAGCATTGACGGGGCTAGTACATGAGAATCCCAAGGCTGCTCAGGCCCAGCAGAAGCGCTGGTATGACCGCAATGCCAGGGAACGGGCTTATGATGTGGGCCCGAAGGTTATGGTACTGATCCCAACTAAACAGTAT
Organism: Leptobrachium leishanense; assembly: GCA_009667805.1. Taxonomy (NCBI): domain Eukaryota; kingdom Metazoa; phylum Chordata; class Amphibia; order Anura; family Megophryidae; genus Leptobrachium; species Leptobrachium leishanense. The sequence continues at coordinate 72,023,921 of CM019073.1, read as the reverse complement.
AAGTTGCAGGCTGCCTGGGAGGGCCCCTTCTCCATACTCCAGAGGCTGGATCTTACCACCTATGTAGTAGCGCTTGATGAGAAGTGGAGAAGGCAGAAATGGTATCATGCAAATATGCTGAAGGCCTACTATGATCCTGAGGCTGTGGTCCTGAGTGTGTGCAGCTTGCCGGAGGGAGAGTATGTCCCTGATCATCTAGTGGACCCGGTAAGCGACGCCAAGAGTCCTCATTCCTTAGGGGACACAGAATGTAACCCTCAGCTATCTGAGGGGCAGAAAAGGCAATTGCAGGGGATGGCAATGGGTCAGTCAGCACCTGCGGCAGGTATGTCCGAGGTGTTGTGTGGTAGAAGGAGGGGGCGGTGTGACTGGGGAGAAAGGCAGGGGGTGAGTGAGTGTCTGCCTGCACCGGAGTCAGCTGGTCCCCTGGACCCGGTGCGTGTGAGGGCAGCGGGGGAGGCAGCGGTGCCCATGGTAGTAGTGGTTACCCGCTGGCAGTCTGCGGGGAGTAGGGCACAAGGCCCGACTCTGCCATGTGATGGTGTGAAAGGACCACGGGGTTGGAAGAAAGGGCAAGAGATGAATGCGGCTCTGCTTGTGCCTACACCAACCAGGTCTTTAGTGCCATTTGAGAAGTGTGTGGATCGGAATGCCTGGGATGGGCAGGATACCGCAGTGTGTCTGAGACTGTGCGTGGTCAGAAGGACAGACTTTCCCGCCAAGTGGAACTGTTTAACTAGGCTGGCATAGGCCCAAATGTTTGCTTGAGGCCTCTGTCATCCATCTTTTGGTGGGAGATGTCACAAACGGGCATCATTTTTCTGCAAGCAGTATGCAAGATTTTAACCCTTTCGCTGCTGAGGCTTTTCCCGCCCCTATGCTGAGGTCATTTTTACCTGTTTTGCGCATCATGTTTAAACGGGTTTTGAAGGCTTATTTTAGTATATGACCCAGACATATTATATATCGTTCTTTCCGTCAGACTCGGTAGATTCATAATATGTCATTATTATATGTATACGTTATGTCATGTCTGTATATTATAACAAAAAATGCAATAAAATATGTATTTTCAATAATTTACAATGTGTAAAGTGTTTTTTTCCACATTTTAACATGCGAGCAATTGCGGTTATATTTTGTATTGGGTGCGCTTGTTAAAAAAATTAGAGATGGGGTCTCGTTACATTTTTTTTGGGGAAAATGACACTATTTTTAACAAACGCACCGCATACAAAAATCGTTAGTGCAGCATCATTGTTCACATTATAATTGAAATGGGAACAATATTGCTGCATTAACAAACCCAAAAAAATAAAAAAAAAGTGTTTAATTTTTTTTTTAATTTTTTTTTATTTTTATTTTTCATTTTTTTTTACAAAATTTTTCACTGTAGTGTTTGGTATCGTTGGAACGGCCATGCTCTGGCCGATCCAACGATACCAAAATTTAACCCCTAGCTGCCACGGATCGGGAGATAGGGAGTTCCAATGAACTCCCTATCTCCACAGTTGGTGGCAGTTAGGGGTTAACTCTAGGACTGGCGTCATCGTGCTACGCACGATGACGCCAGTCCTCTGGGGGAGTTCCCGGAGGCTTGGCCGACATCCAAGATGTCGGCCAGCTCCGGGAAAGGATCGCGAACCGGCGCTTTTCAGCGCCGATTCGCGATCCAGCTCCCCAGGGGTTAATGCCAGGCATCATTTGGAAGGGCAGGCTGTGCCCTTCCAAATGATGCCTGGGTTAACCCCCTGTGCGCCGCCGATCGGGAGGGAGAGAGGTCCGAAGGACCTCCCCCCCCCTCCCTTTCAGGCGCCTCCTCCGCACATGCGGGGGGCGGGGGCGCGATGACACCTAATTCTGGCGGATGCCGGGCTGACATCCAGGATGTCAGCCCGCACCGGAGGGGCCAGCGATCGGCCGGAACCCGGCCGAACGCTGACCCCAATGTGAGGACGCGCTCAGCGCGTCCTCAGCACACCAGCGGGACTGCTGAGGATGCGCTGAGCGCGTCCTCAGCAGCGAAGTGGTTAAACACAGAATTGGTGTTTTTTTTGTCTCTGGTGTTTGCAATGGAGTTTGTGAAGCCAGGCAAGTTATTTACAAACCTCTTATCTGATCAGCTAGAGCTGAATGGTAACTTGATCTGGGAAGCAAATGGTTGGGAAAGAGGGTGAGGGATAGAAAAAGCCCCAAGGGGTTAGTGTGATAGGTGCTATAGATGATTAATGCAAAGGTAATATACTTTAAAGCAGCTCACTAAAAAAGTGTATCCTTCACTTAAAAATTAAACTTTAGAAAAAACCACCTTACGGTGTATAGGAGCGCATAAAGAATTTAACAGTAACACAAATATTATAAAAGGAAACACAATGAGTGATAGTTCTTGTTCCTTTAAGTACTGTCCCAAATTGGTTGTTTTAGACCATCAATATCTGTAGAAACAGAAAGGAAACCTCATTGCGCAGTATTTGGTTACACAAAGAGCGATGTAGAGTAGGGAATAAAAGTTTCACTCACAAGGAAGGAGTCCATAAGACTCTAAATGTGTGCCTTTAAGCCTCTTCAGGGGGGCTCCTCACATCAACACAGAACGGGACCTTGATTGCTTCAGACCAAGATGTGCACTTCGGACCAGAATGTGCAATGTGATCTCAAATAGAAACAGACATAGTATAATTCTGTATCATTCGAAATAAGAAAATCAAGGGGAAATACACTCACGTGTTTAAGAGCCTCCAGATATGGAGAAGATGTCCCTTTTATTTTAGATTATAATACTAACAACAGGGTGATTAAGAAATCAATAGAGAAACATTGGTCTATCTTAAAGAGAGAACCCATTCTTAATATTTTACCGGACAGACCCCGTATTATTTATAGGGGAAGCAAACCCATTAAGATGGGATTAGTTAAAAACCACCAAAGAAAGGATAGAATGGCCCAAGACAAAAATATGTTTGGTTTGTCCCCGGGCTTCTATGGCTGTGGACACTGTATTTCGTGTAGAATGTTATGGACAAGAATATGTATCTGCTTTAATAATATTCAAAGGCCTAGAAAAATGCTCATTTAAGTTTAATGTTTCTTTTAGAAATGATTAATACAACTGTCTTTTCAGATAAAACCAAAATGTATCTTGCGTAACTTCGCTGTTTCTGCAGAATAGCTAACCGCAAAGTCATGAGGAATGTATTTCGGTATCAGGAACAAAGGGTAGAGAGCCACCCTGCATCCTAGAACAGAACAGAACATCCACAGAACATCCAGACACACCCATGATGGAGAAAAACGGCTGACACTTGTCAATGACGCATGATACCTTGACCTTTAGAAATAGCTGATATTTGATTCTTATATAACTCTTTCACGGGAAAAACACTGAGGATAAGTGGAATATCTTTAAACTAACACTTGAAAAGTACACGTCACTATATTCCACTGGTTAATAAATATAAAAGAAACAGACTGAAACCAATGTGGCTTAGTAGGAAGGTAACTAAGGAAATGAAAAATAAAAAGGCATTTAAAGCTTTTAAATTTGATAAATCTGAGGCATCCTATAAAGCATATAGGGCAGCCAATAAAGCATGTAAAAATGCGATTAGATGGGCTAAACTAGAAAATGAAAAAGAAATAGCCAAAGAGAGCAAGACCAACCCTAAAAGATTCTTTAGGTATATAAATTCTAAAAAACCCAAGAGTGAAAATGTAGGTTCACTAAAATCTGAGTCAGGGTTATTGTTAACGGAAGATCAGGATAAGGCAGAAATTTTAAATGATTATTTTTCTTCAGTATTTATCAAAGAGAAACCTATAACAGGAGACATGAAATTCATTAATAAAAACTTACTAATACAAAGTGACTGGTTGACTCAGGACAAGGTTTTGCAGAAATTAAACAATGTGAATGTGAATAAAGCCCAGGGCCAGATGGAATTCACCCACGAGTACTGAGAGAGCTATGTGTTGAAATATGTAAACCTCTGTTCTTAATCTTTCAAGATTCTTTTCTTTCAGGAATAGTACCAGAGGATTGGAGAAAAGCTGACGTGGTCCCTATATTTAAGAAAGGTTTAAAATTTGTGCCTGGGAATTATAGACCTGTGAGCTTAACATCTGTGGCTGGGAAAGTATTTGAGGGGTTACTAATTGATAATATTCAGGAATTTATTGGGAGGTATAATGTAATTGGCAAAAATCAGCATGGTTTCATGAAACACAGATCATGTCAGACTAACCTAATTACGTTCTATGAGGAAGTAAGTAGAAGTATAGATCAGGGGGTCGCAGTGGATGTGATTTACTTAGATTTTGCCAAAGCTTTCGACACAGTTCCACACAAAAGGTTACTATTTAAATTGAGAAAAAATGGTCTAGATGAAAATACTTGTTCTTGGAAAGAAAACTGGCTAAAAGATAGGGTACAGAGAGTGGTCATAAATGGTACATTTTCAAGATGGACACCAGTGGTAAGTGGTGTCCCTCAGGGGTCTGTTATAGGACCAATACTATTCAATTTATTTATAAATGACCTTGAGATAGGCATTGAAAGTCATGTATCAGTGTTTGCAGATGACACAAAACTAGGAAAAGTAATACAATGTGAGCAGGATGTTACTTCGCTGCAGAGGGATTTAGATAAATTTGGGGACTGGGCACTTAAATGGCAGATGAGATTTAATCTAGATAAATGCAAAGTTATGCACTTTGGAGTGAAGAACACACAAGTAATTTATACCCTAAATGGTACGGAGTTAGGGAAATCCAAGCAGGAGAAGGATTTGGGAATAATCATAGACTTCAAACTAAGTAACAATGTGCAATGTCAAACAGCAGCCGCAAAGGCCAGCAAAGTATTGGCATGCATTAAAAGGGGAGTTCACTCACGGGATGAAAACATAATTTTGCCTCTGTATAAATCAATGGTCAGGCCGCACCTTGAATATGCCGTGCAATTTTGGGCACCTGTCTTTAAAAAAGATATTATAGCGTTAGAAAAAGTTCAGAGACGGGCAACTAAATTAATAAGGGGAATGGAAGGGTTAAGTTATGAGGAAAGACTAACAAGCTTAAACCTGTTTAGTTTAGAGAAACGGCGCCTTGGAGGGGATCTGATAACCTTATATAAATATATACGGGCCATTATCAACCATTGTCTGATAACCTATTCATTAACAGGTCTATACATAGGACAAGGGGTCATCCATTTAGACTGGAAGAAAGAAAATTTAGCTTAAAGCATAGGAAGGGTTATTTTACGGTGAGAACAATAAAGCTGTGGAATTCTCTGCCTGTTGAGGTGGTTGGGTCAGAGCCTGTACAGACTTTTAAAAAACGACTGGATGACTTCCTGCAGACACAGAATATTAAGGGTTATAATATTTAATATGTGGGTAAAAGCTTCTTGATCCAAGGAGAAATCTGACTGCCATTCTGGGGTCAAGAAGGAATTTTTTCCCGGTATGTTGCATATTTCAGACTGGGTTTTTTGCCTTCTTTTGGATCAACAGCAGTAGGTTATGTGGGAGAGGCTGAACCCGATGGACGCATGTCTTTTTTCAGCCTATATAACTATGTAACTATGTAACTATATAGTTAATAAAATAATCTGTATGTACACAATTTTATGCTGAAGTTGACTAAAATGTTAAATTGACTCCCACTCGCTTACTCACCAAACTGCTATAAAACATGTATCGAAATCTAATAAAAGAAGGAGAACTCACTGGCTATTGTCCAGAGAGGCTGCATAGACCCATTCGTTGTCTGTGTGATTTCTTTAAGTGCGCACTTTAACTTACCTGATTTCTCCACCGATTAGAACAGAGACTGGCATCCGAAGGAAGAGGATATTTTAATCCATTTCAATTTGGCGCCTGCAATGCGGGGCCCTGGGTTCCGCCTCACCTAGCCCGCCACCTCCAAGGATTTCCTGGCGGGGACTGCACCAGAAACAGAGCCTGATCAACTTCGTAACCTCACAGGTAAGATACCTTTTGATATCCTGCCAGTGACGTGTTCTGGTCTGCAGCCCCTACCCTGGGAAATCCAAGCGTGGCGCTCGAGTGAGGCACCAAAAGTGGGTTTTATTTAACTTTGCCCGGGTGCCCGTTATACTGACCCACGAATCGCATGCCAGTTGTCTGATTGAATTGACGGCATATTTTCTGATAAAGCATTGTGGTTTGGTTGTTAATCAGAGAGATTATCGTGATCCTATGGTAACAAGTGGGGTGTACCTGGTTAGCTATCTCCAGGCGATAACAGGTGATGTGATGTAATAGATGCATACCTGGTAGTAGGACTTTCCTAACAGTAACAGGTGAACACAAGCTTGGTAGTAGGACGCAATATATCTCTGATTGAAGTATAGTTTAATTGACAGTCAGAGGGGTTTTTGTGAGTACCGGCATATAGATGATGCATTAGGCATATCTAGTAGTAACTCACAAGAATATATATATCTAGTAGGAACAGGTGACGCGGTAAAGGAAGCACCTGTAGGATATATATGCTGCGGTAAAACAGGTATTAATTACACCTGCTAACAGGATCCTATATTTGGAATATAGGTGAGGACGAGACGCTTTATTGTCGTGGTTAAAATAGGACACGATAGATATAGGTCTATTCTCATTTCTGACTGTTGATAAACTAGGGGAATTGTTTAAATTGATCAGGAAAAGAGCTAACAATCAAAGAATGGGTAATGAACAGAGTAGCCATAATGGAATATGGAATACCCCATGTAAATTGGTTGAGGAAAGGACAGGAAAACGAAATGTGACGAAGCTAAAGATTTTAGGCAGGGTCTGCGGATTAGATAGTCCCAGATTACAGGCAGAGGAATGGAGAAGTTTATTGAAGAATAAAAAAGGAATGTTGATAGATAATGGATTATGGAATGTAGCAGAAGCATGGTATAGAGTTGCAAAGGAGATTGAGAAAGAGGGGTGGATAGAAACAGTGGAAAGTAAGAAGGGAAAAACGAATTACTATTACCTCACCCCAAAATCCGAACCCCCTTCTTATGGTGAAATATCAAAAAAGAAAATAATAAACCCAACCCCAACGACAACTGCCCAAAAACAGCCGACAGGTCTCTACCCTGTTTTACGCATCGATGGGTCGTACTACACCCCTCGTCCTGTCATGTCCTCATTAACAGCCACAAGCCAGGTACCGACAATATCCCCTATTATGCCTCATTTGTCCAATTTAGACACTACCTACCCTTCCCACCAAAACACCCAGGAAATACCCCCTACGCCCAAGAATAATGTCACCTGGACACAGCAGCCCACTCTCAGTATAACAGCAGGCACCGTGGAAGGGGAGCCTGGTGGGGAGCGGGGGCGTCCACCAAGAACCTGTTTGAAATGGCTGGATTCTCCACAATTAAAACGGGATTGTAAAGCACCCCGCGGGCGACGGCCCCCCAAAGGCCGGATGCAGCCAATGGCCCTTAGCAGGATACTGCCATTGTATCCGATAATTTCCCACCACCCACAATCCCTGGTTTAGGCCTTTCCACCAAGATAATGTCTGACCAAGCAACTACTATAAATGTAATATATATATGTGTGTATATAGTGTGTGTATTTGTATATATGGATGTATAGGTGTATGTATATAAAGTATGAGACGAAAAAGGTATAAATTTAATCGGCAGTTGGACGCTTGTTCCGACTCGTGTAAATGGTTACAAAATATGATGAATTTTTATAAGTGGGATGAAAGTTAATAAAGGATAAAATATTTTAAAACTGGTAATAGCAAAAGAATAATGAAAACCTTTGAGTCCACCGTAGAGAAATCACAATATTTGGGTTACGCTAACATTTGACAATCATACAGTAGCTCGTGTAGGTGTGATCTATAGACCCCCTGGACAAGTAGAAGAGCTAGATAATCTGCTGGTTGAGGAAATAGCCAAAATGGCAATGAAGGGGGAAGTTATTATCATGGGGGACTTTAATCTTCCTGATGTGAACTGGAAAACCAAAATAGCTGGGTGCACCATTAGTACAAATATTCTAAACTCCTTACTGGGATTATCTCTAACACAATTGGTTGAGGAGCCGACCCGTAAAGAGGCCGTATTCGATTTAATACTCACAAATGGAGGTTTGGTATCGGACGTTGTTGTAGGTGAAGATTTGGGATCTAGTGATCACCAGTCAGTGTGGTTTAATATAAGAACAGGGATGGAGCCGCACCACACAAAAACAAAAGTTTTAGACTTTAAAAAAACTGATTTTTCTAAAATGAGATTTTGTGTGAAGGAGTCATTATCAGACTGGAGGAGTTTAAAGGGAGTCCAGGAGAAATGGGATTATTTAAAGGAAGCATTATTGAAGGCCACAGGAAATTGCATTCGGCTTGTTAGCAAAAACAAAAAAGGGAAGAAACCACTGTGGTACTCTGCAGAAGTGGCCAAAATAGTGAAGAACAAAAAGATAGCATTCAATAATTATAAAAACTCAGAGTGAAGAAGATAGGTAAACCTATAAAATTAGGCAGAAAGAGGCAAAGCAATTTATAAGAGCTTCCAAAGCACACGCAGAAGAGAAAATAGCTCAGTCAGTAAAAAAGGGGACAAAATTTTTTAGATACATAAACGAGAAAAGAAAGTAAAACAGGATTAGCTAGATTAAAAACAAAGGAAGGAAGGTATGTAGAAGAGGATAAAAGTCTCGCTGACTGCCTCAATGAATATTTTTGTTCAGTCTTTGCAGAAGAAAGGAAGGAATGGACCTCAGTTAGGAGAGAACACTAAAGAGACATTTACATATGAGTTTACAGAGGAGGAGGTTCTACAGCAGCTGTCTAAAGTAAAGAAATAAGTCAATGGGGCCTGATGGGATCCCCTAAATTATTAAAAGAGCTCAGTGATGTAATAGCAAACCGTTAACAGATTTTATTTAACCAATCCTTGTTAACGGGAGTCGTCCCAGAAGACTGGAAATTAGCAAATGTTGTGCCCATTTACAAGAAGGGTAGTAGGGAGGAATCGGGGAACTATAGGCCAGTTAGTCTTACGTCAGTAGTGGGGAAATTAATGGAAATTCTTTGAACCACGATATTCCCCACTGTTGGCAGCTAGAGGGTCATGTTTGTTATCAGTAGAAAGGCCAGAGCATGGCCTTTCAATGATACCAAACATGACCATGTTTAAAGTAAAGAAGAAAAATTAGACCCGAAATGGCTCAGCAGTGAAGGGGTTAAAGTTTCTGCAAATGTTTCAATTTGCAGTCCTTTGATGGATTGGTTGGCATGCGTCTGACTCCTAGATGGTTATTGGCTGGGGACTCAAACCAGGCTCCTGGATGGTGATTAGTTGGAGGGAGTTCTAGAACTATGTCATGTCACATTTTCCTATAAAAAGGCCTTCCAGTGCAGTAGATGCTTCAGGGGTGTGATGATTCTCACGCTGCCCATTAAGTCTCATGCCCTGACCGGCCTTGGTAGTCTTTGGGCTTGGCGTTCGAGATGAACACCTAAATAAACTGGTTAAAAAATAGACTTATAAATATTAATAACAAAAATAGAAACATTTAATTCCTCCTCTTCTCTCTCCTATATATATATATACTGTATTCATGTATAATACGCTATAATTGGTTATGTTTATTATTGCAGAAGCCATCTGCACATCACAGCAATTCAAAGAACTGCACTCCAGAGCCTCCTGTTCCACATCCCCCATTTGCAGCAAAGAATTCTGGTAGGGTATGCAAACATTTCAATGCTGTAATAAGCAGTGAGGGGAAAGGGAGACACTGGAGACTACCACCCACTTATTACCATAACAAAAAAATAAACTGGCTCCTAACTTTTTTGCCTGGCTCCTAGATTCGAAGCAAATTCGTCAAACCCTGCACTTGTTTTACACCTTGCCTTTAAAAAACAAAAAGGTGTTTTTTTGAGGCGCGGGGTTTAACCCTTTCACTGCTGAGGACGTGTGGGGAAAGTCCTCATTGACTCCTAAGGAAAGATAGGGGTGGAGATAGGGGGTTCCTTTGAACCACGATATCTCCCCACTGTTGGCAACTAGAGGGTCATGTTTGTTATCAGTAGAAAGGCCAGAGCATGGCCTTTCCAATGATACCAAACATGACCATGTTTAAAGTAAAGAGAGAAAATTAGACCCGAAATGGCTCAGCAGTGAAGGGGTTAAAGTTTCTGCAAATGTTTCAATTTGCAGTCCTTTGATGGGATTGGTTGTCATGTCTGACTCCTAGATGGTTATTGGCTGGGGACTCAAACCAGGCTCCTGGATGGTGATTAGTTGGAGGGAGTTCTAGAACTATGTCATGTCACAATTTTCCTATAAAAAGGCCTCCAGTGCAGTAGATGCTTCAGGGGTGTGATGATTCTCACGCTGCCCATTAAGTCTCATGCCCTGACCGGCCTTTGGTCTTTGGGCTTGGCGTTCGAGATGAACACTAAATAAACTGGTTAAAAATAGACTTATAAATATTAATAACAAAAATAGAAACATTTAATTCCTCCTCTTCTCTCCTATATAAATATATATATACTGTATTCATGTATATACGCTATAATTGGTTATGTTTATTATTGCAGAAGCCATCTGCACATCACAGCAATTCAAAGAACTGCACTCCAGAGCCTCCTGTTCCACATCCCCCATTTGCAGCAAAGAATTCTGGGTAGGGTATGCAAACATTTCAATGCTGTAATAAGCAGTGAGGGGAAAGGGAGACACTGGGACTACCCCCACTTATTACCATACAAAAAAATAAACTGGCTCCTAACTTTTTTGCCTGGCTCCTAGATTCGAAGCAAATTCGTCAAACCCTGCACTTGTTTTACCACCTTGCCTTTAAAAAAACAAAAGGTGTTTTTTTGAGGTGCGGGGTTTAACCCTTTCACTGCTGAGGAGTGTGGGGAAAGTCCTCATTGACTCCTAAGGAAAGATAGGGGTGGAGATGGGGTTCTTTGAACCACGATATCTCCACTGTTGGCAACTAGAGGGTCATGTTTGTTATCAGTAGAAAGGCCAGAGCATGGCCTTTCCAATGATACCAAACATGACCATGTTTAAAGTAAAGAAGAAAAATTAGACCCGAAATGGCTCAGCAGTGAGGGGTTAAAGTTTCTGCAAATGTTTCAATTTGCAGTCCTTTGATGGGATTGGTTGGCATGTCTGACTCCTAGATGGTTATTGGCTGGGGACTCAAACCAGGCTCCTGGATGGTGATTAGTTTGAGGGAGTTCTAGAACTATGTCATGTCACAATTTTCCTATAAAAAGGCCTTCCAGTGCAGTAGATGCTTCAGGGGTGTGATGATTCTCACGCTGCCCATTAAGTCTCATGCCCTGACCGGCCTTTGGTAGTCTTTGGGCTTGGCGTTCGAGATGAACACCTAAATAAACTGGTTTAAAAATAGACTTATAAATATTAATAACAAAAATAGAAACATTTAATTCCTCCTCTTCTCTCTCCTATATAAATATATATATACTGTATTCATGTATATACGCTATAATTGGTTATGTTTATTATTGCAGAAGCCATCTGCACATCACAGCAATTCAAAGAACTGCACTCCAGAGCCTCCTGTTCCACATCCCCATTTGCAGCAAAGAATTCTGGGTAGGGTATGCAAACATTTCAATGCTGTAATAAGCAGTGAGGGGAAGGGAGACACTGGAGACTACCACCCAATTACCATAACAAAAAAAATAAACTGGACCTAACTTTTTTGCCTGGCTCCTAGATTCGAAGTAAATTCGTCAAACCCTGCACTTGTTTTACCACCTTGCCTTTAAAAACAAAAAGGTGTTTTTTTGAGGCGCCGGGTTTAACCCTTTCACTGCTGAGGACGTGTGGGGAAGTCCTCATTGACTCCTAAGGAAAGATAGGGGTGGAGATAGGGGGTTCTTTGAACCACGATATCTCCCCACTGTTGGCAACTAGAGGGTCATGTTTGTTATCAGTAGAAAGGCCAGAGCATGGCCTTTCCAATGATACCAAACATGACCATGTTTAAAGTAAAGAAGAAAAATTAGACCCGAAATGGCTCAGCAGTGAAGGGGTTAAAGTTTCTGCAAATGTTTCAATTTGCAGTCCTTTGATGGGATTAGTTGGCATGTCTGACTCCTAGATGGTTATTGGCTGGGGACTCAAACCAGGCTCCTGGATGGTGATTAGTTGGAGGGAGTTCTAGAACTATGTCATGTCACAATTTTCCTATAAAAAGGCTTCCAGTGCAGTAGATGCTTCAGGGGTGTGATGATTCTCACGCTGCCCATTAAGTCTCATGCCCTGACCGGCCTTTGGTAGTCTTTGGCTTGGCGTTCGAGATGAACACCTAAATAAACTGGTTAAAAAATAGACTTATAAATATTAATTACAAAAAAGAACACATTTAATTCCTCTTTCTCTCTCCTATATAAATATATATATACTGTATTCATGTATACGCTATAATTGGTTATGTTTATTATTGCAGAAGCCATCTGCACATCACAGCAATTCAAAGAACTGCACTCCAGAGCCTCCTGTTCCACATCCCCCATTTGCAGCAAGAATTTGGGTAGGGTATGCAAACATTTCAATGCTGTAATAAGCAGTGAGGGGAAAGGGAGACACTGGAGACTACCACCCACTTATTACCATAACAAAAAAATAACTGGCTCCTAATTTTTTGCCTGGCTCCTAGATTCGAAGCAAATTCGTCAAACCTGCACTTGTTTTACCACCTTGCCTTTAAAAAAACAAAAAGGTGTTTTTTGAGGCGCCGGGGTTTAACCCTTTCACTGCTGAGGACGTGTGGGGAAAGTCCTCATTGACTCCTAAGGAAAGATAGGGGTGGAGATAGGGGGTTCCTTTGAACCACGATATCTCCCCACTGCTGGCAGCTAGAGGGTCATGTTTGTTATCAGTAGAAAGGCCAGAGCATGGCCTTTCCAATGATACCAAACATGACCATGTTTAAAGTAAGAAAAATTAGACCCGAAATGGCTCAGCAGTGAAGGGGTTAAAGTTTCTGCAAATGTTTCAATTTGCAGTCCTTTGATGGGATTGGTTGTCATGTCTGACTCCTAGATGGTTATTGGCTGGGGACTCAAACCAGGCTCCTGGATGGTGATTAGTTGGAGGGAGTTCTAGAACTATGTCATGTCACAATTTTCCTATAAAAAGGCCTTCCAGTGCAGTAGATGCTTCAGGGGTGTGATGATTCTCACGCTGCCCATTAAGTCTCATGCCCTGACCGGCCTTTGGTAGTCTTTGGGCTTGGCGTTCGAGATGAACACCTAAATAAACTGGTTAAAAAATAGACTTATAAATATTAATAACAAAAATAGAAACATTTAATTATTCCTCTTCTCTCTCCTATATATATATACTGTATTCATGTATATACGCTATAATTGGTTATGTTTATTATTGCAGAAGCCATCTGCACATCACAGCAATTCAAAGAACTGCACTCCAGAGCCTCCTGTTCCACATCCCCCATTTGCAGCAAAGAATTCTGGGTAGGGTATGCAAACATTTCAATGCTGTAATAAGCAGTGAGGGGAAAGGGAGACACTGGAGACTACCACCCACTTATTACCATAAAAAAAAAAATAAACTGGCTCCTAACTTTTTTGCCTGGCTCTAGATTCGAAGCAAATTCGTCAAACCCTGCACTTGTTTTACCACCTTGCCTTTAAAAAAACAAAAAGGTGTTTTTTGAGGCGCCGGGGTTTAACCCTTTCACTGCTGAGGACGTGTGGGGAAAGTCCTCATTGACTCCTAAGGAAAGATAGGGGTGGAGATAGGGGGTTCCTTTGAACCACGATATCTCCCCACTGTTGGCAGCTAGAGGGTCATGTTTGTTATCAGTAGAAGGCCAGAGCATGGCCTTTCCAATGATACCAAACATGACCATGTTTAAAGTAAAGAAGAAAAATTAGACCCGAAATGGCTCAGCAGTGAAGGGGTTAAAGTTTCTGCAAATGTTTCAATTTGCAGTCTTTGATGGGATTGGTTGGCATGTCTGACTCCTAGATGGTTTATGGCGGGACTCAAACCAGGCTCCTGGATGGTGATTAGTTGGAGAGAGTTCTAGAACTATGTCATGTCAATTTTCCTATAAAAAGGCCTTCCAGTGCAGTAGATGCTTCAGGGGTGTGATGATTCTCACGCTGCCCATTAAGTCTCATGCCCTGACCGGCCTTTGGTAGTCTTTGGGCTTGGCGTTCGAGATGAACACCTAAATAAACTGGTTAAAAAATAGACTTATAAATATTAATAACAAAAATAGAAACAACATTTAATTCCTCCTCTCTCTCTCCTATATAAATATATATATACTGTATTCATGTATATACGCTATAATTGGTTATGTTTATTATGCAGAAGCCATCTGCACATCAACAGCAATCAAAGAACTGCACTCCAGAGCCTCCTGTTCCACATCCCCCATTTGCAGCAAGAATTCTGGGTAGGGTATGCAAACATTTCAATGCTGTAATAAGCAGTGAGGGAAAGGAGACACTGGAGACTACCACCCACTATTACCATACAAAAATAAACTGCTCCTAACTTTTTGCCTGGCTCCTAGATTCGAAGTAAATTCTCAAACCCGCACTGTTTTACCACCTTGCCTTAAAAAAACAAAAAGGTGTTTTTTGAGGCGCCGGGGTAAACCCTTCACTGCTGAGACGTGTGGGAAAGTCCTCATTGACGTCCTAAAGATAGGGGTGGATAGGGGGCTCTTTGAACCACGATATCTCCCCACTGCTGGCAGCTAGAGGTCATGTTTGTTATCAGTAGAAAGCCAGAGCATGGCCTTTCCAATGATACCAACACATGACCATGTTTAAAGTAAAGAAGAAAAATAGACCCGAAATGGCTCAGCAGTGAAGGGGTTAAAGTTTCTGCAAATGTTCAATTTGCAGTCCTTGATGGGAGGTTGGCATGTCTGACCCCTAGATGGTTATTGGCTGGGACTCAAACCAGGCTCCTGATGGTGATTAGTTGGAGGGAGTCTAGAACTATGTCATGTCACAATTTTCCTATAAAAAGGCCTTCCAGTGCAGTAGATGCTTCAGGGGTGTGATGATTCTCACGCTGCCCATTAAGTCTCATGCCCTGACCGCCTTTGGTAGTCTTTGGCTTGGCGTTCGAGATGAACACCTAAATAAACTGGTTAAAAAATAGACTTATAAATATTATTAACAAAAATAGAAACATTTAATTCCTCCTCTTCTCTCTCCTAATAAAATATATATACTGTATCATGTATATACGCTATATTGGTTATTTTATTATTGCAGAACCATCTGCACATCACAGCAATTCAAAGAACTGCACCAGAGCCTCCTGTTCACATCCCCCATTGCAGCAAAAATTCTGGTAGGGTATGCAAACATTTCAATGCTGTAAAGCAGTGAGGGGAAAGGGAGACACTGGAGACTACCACCCACTATTACCATAACAAAAAAAAACTGGCTCCTAACTTTTTGCCTGGCTCCTAGATTCAAAGTAAATTCGTCAAACCCTGCACTTGTTTTACCACCTTGCCTTTAAAAAAACAAAAAGGTGTTTTTTGAGGCGCCGGGGTTTAACCCTTTCACTGCTGAGGACGTGTGGGGAAAGTCCTCATTGACTCCTAAGGAAAGATAGGGGTGGAGATAGGGGTTCCTTTGAACCACGATATCTCCCACATTGGCAGCTAGAGGGTCATGTTTGTTATCAGTAGAAAGGCCAGAGCATGCCTTTCCAATGATACCAAACATGACCAGTTTAAAGTAAAGAAGAAAAATTAGACCCGAAATGGCTCAGCAGTGAAGGGGTTAAAGTTTCTGCAAATGTTTCAATTTGCAGTCCTTTTATGGGATTGGTTGGCATGTCTGACTCCTAGATGGTTATTGGCTGGGGACTCAAACCAGGCTCCTGGATGGTGATTAGTTGGAGAGAGTTCTAGAACTATGTCATGTCACAATTTTCCTATAAAAAGGCCTTCCAGTGCAGTAGATGCTTCAGGGGTGTGATGATTCTCACGCTGCCATTAAGTCTCATGCCCTGACCGCCTTTGGTAGTCTTTGGGCTTGGCGTTCGAGATGAACACCTAAATAAACTGGTTAAAATATAGACTTATAAATATTAATAACAAAATAGAAACATTTAATTTTCCTCTTCTCTCTCCTATATAAATATATATAACTGTATTCATGTATATACGCTATAATTGGTTATGTTTATTATTGCAGAAGCCATCTGCACATCACAGCAATTCAAAGAACTGCACTCCAGAGCCTCCTGTTCCACATCCCCCATTTGCAGCAAGAATTCTGGGTAGGGTATGCAACATTTCAATGCTGTAATAAGCAGTGAGGGGAAAGGGAGACACTGGAGACTACCACCCACTTATTACCATAACAAAAAAATAAACTGGCTCCTAATTTTTTTGCCTGGCTCCTAGATTCGAAGTAAATTCGTCAAACCCTGCACTTGTTTTACCACCTTGCTTTAAAAAACAAAAAGGTGTTTTTTAGGCGCCGGGGTTTAACCCTTTCACTGCTGAGGACGTGTGGGAAAGTCCTCATTGACTCCTAAGGAAAGATAGGGGTGGAGATAGGGGGTTCCTCTTGAACCACGATATCTTCCCACTGTTGGCAGCTAGAGGTCATGTTTGTTATCAGTAGAAAGGCCAGAGCATGGCCTTTCCAATGATACCAACATGACCATGTTTAAAGTAAAGAAGAAAAATTAGACCTGAAATGGCTCAGCAGTGAAGGGGTTAAAGTTTCTGCAAATGTTTCAATTTGCAGTCTTTGATGGGATTGGTTGGCATGTCTGACTCCTAGATGGTTATTGGCTGGGGACTCAAACCAGGCTCCTGGATGGTGATTAGTTGGAGGGAGTTCTAGAACTATGTCATGTCACAATTTTCCTATAAAAAGGCCTTCCAGTGCAGTAGATGCTTCAGGGGTGTGATGATTCTCACGCTGCCCATTAAGTCTCATGCCCTGACGGCCTTTGGTAGTCTTTGGGCTTGGCGTTCGAGATGAACACCTAAATAAACTGGTTAAAATATAGACTTATAAATATTAATAACAAAATAGAAACATTTAATTCCTCCTCTTCTCTCTCCTATATAAATATATATTACTGTATTCATGTATATACGCTATAATTGGTTATGTTTTTATTGCAGAAGCCATCTGCACATCACAGCAATTCAAGAACTGCACTCCAGAGCCTCCTATTCCACACCCATTTGCAGCAAAGAATTCTGGTAGGGTATGCAAACATTTCAATGCTGTAATAAGCAGTGAGGGGAAAGGAGACACTGGAGACTACCACCCACTTATTACCATAACAAAAAAATAAACTGGCTCCTAACTTTTTTGCCTGGCTCCTAGATTCGAAGTAAATTCGTCAAACCCTGCACTTGTTTTACCACCTTGCCTTTAAAAAACAAAAAGGTGTTTTTGAGGCGCCGGGGTTTAACCCTTTCACTGCTGAGGACGTGTGGGAAAGTCCTCATTGACTCCTAAGGAAAGATAGGGGTGGAGAGGGGGTTCCTTTGAACCACGATATCTCCCCACTGTTGGCAGCTAGAGGTCATGTTTGTTATCAGTAGAAAGGCCGAGCATGGCCTTTCCAATGATACCAAACATGACCATGTTTAAAGTAAAGAAGAAAAATTAGACCTGAAATGGCTCAGCAGTGAAGGGGTTAAAGTTTTGCAAATGTTTCAATTTGCAGTCCTTTGATGGATTGGTTGGCATGTCTGACTCCTAGATGGTTATTGGCTGGGACTCAAACCAGGCTCCTGGATGGTGATTAGTTGGAGGGAGTTCTAGAACTATGTCATGTCACAATTTTCCTATAAAAAGGCTTCCAGTGCAGTAGATGCTTCAGGGGTGTGATGATCTCACGCTGCCCATTAGTCTCATGCCCTGACCGGCCTTGGTAGTCTTTGGGCTTGGCGTTCGAGATGACACCTAAAATAAACTGGTTAAAAAATACTTATAAATATTAATAACAAAATAGAAACATTTAATTCCTCCTCTTCTCTCTCCTATATAATATATATATACTGTATTCATGTATATACGCTATAATTGGTTATGTTTTTATTGCAGAAGCCATCTGCACATCACAGCAATTCAAAGAACTGCACTCAGAGCCTCCTGTTCCAATCCCACATTGCAGCAAAGAATTTTGGGTAGGTATGCAAACATTTCAATGCTGTAATAAGCAGTGAGGGGAAAGGGAGACACTGGAGACTACACCCACTGATTACCATAAAAAATAAACTGGCTCCTAACTTTTTTGCCTGGCTCCTAGATTCGAAGTGAATTCGTCAAACCTGCACCTCTTTTACCACCTTGCCTTTAAAAAACAAAAAGGTGTTTTTTGAGGGCCGGGGTTTAAAGTTTCTGCAAATGTTCAATTTGCAGTCCTTTGATGGGAATTGGTTTGGCATGTCTGATCCTAGATGGTTATTGGCTGGGGACTCAAACAGGGCCCTGGATGGGATTAGTTGGCAGAGTTTAGAACTATGTCATGTCACAATTTTCCTATAAAAGGCCTTCGTGCAGTAGATGCTTCAGGGGTGTGATGATTCTCACGCTGCCATTAAGTCTCATGCCTGACTGGCCTTTGGTAGTCTTTGGGCTTGGCGTTCGAGATGAACACCTAAATAAACTGGTTAAAAATAGACTTATAATAATTAATAACAAAAATAGAAACATTTAATTCCTCCTCTTCTCTCTCCTATATAAATATTATATACTGTATTCATGTATATACGCTATAATTGGTTATGTTTTTATTGCAGAAGCCAACTGCACATCACAGCAATTCAAAGAACTGCACTCCAGAGCTCCTGTTCCACATCCCCCATTTGCAGCAAAGAATTCTGGGTAGGGTATGCAAACATTCAATGCTGTAATAAGCAGTGAGGGGAAAGGGAGACACTGA
The DNA here is from genome assembly GCA_009667805.1 of Leptobrachium leishanense. NCBI lineage: Eukaryota > Metazoa > Chordata > Amphibia > Anura > Megophryidae > Leptobrachium > Leptobrachium leishanense. Next base: position 72,004,960 of record CM019073.1, on the reverse strand, counting down.
GACTACCACCCACTTATTACCATA